>OZ005651.1:273930442-275375442 GCA_963930645.1 Salticus scenicus
TTTGAGTTAATGTCCAAAAAATAATATAACAGAATGAGACAATGCAATCGTCATCCTTTTTGACGGTCCATTCAAAATAAAGCATGTTTATTATTTTTATTTAAAATTTTCAAATGGATATATATATATATATATATATATATATATATTGTGTGTGTGTGTGTGTTTGTTTCTTAAGCACTTACTTCGAAGTAGTTTATTGAATGGTCCTGTATCTTAAAATAATTATTCAATACTATGTTCAAAAACATCGATTTTTCTCTTTCTAGTAAATGCAGATTGGTTTAAAAAAAAAATTAGAGATATTTTTTTTGTTTTTCGAAACCTTGAAGCTTTTATATAATTCGATATAATAAATTAAAAAATAATAAAATATATCGAATTAAAAGTTAATAATTCAATTCACTTGAAGATTTTTTCTAGTTTTCTGTCTTCACTGAGCTATATTATAAAAATTTTCACGAAATTTCCACCAAAACTGGTATTTTAAACAATTAATTTCAATTTTCGGTACGTCCTTTATTAAAACACGTAAAATTAAAAACATATCCATTTGTAAATTTTAAATGACATGTGCAACAATAGTGAGAGCTCGATCATAAATTTTGGAGAGCATACATTGAAAACTATATTTTTAAAGGTTAATTTACCGCGCGCGCATAAATTTCATACTGCAAACACAGCACGAAAAACTCATTGTGTTAGCTCATTTCTAGTAAAAAAAAAAACTAAAAAAGTTTTCTTTGTCTGGTTACGTGTTCTTGTGACGTATCTCATATGGAATAAATGAAGTAGGTTTATTTGTTTAATTATTAATTTTTATAATAATTTTTTAAAGACGTACTACTTATTTTACTGCTTATTTCGAGTAGTGTCATGCGATTAATTGGATATAATGTTGTAAGATTTTAATAACAATCTATCTTATTAAACACCTAAGAAATTGAAGTATCGTGAAAATATTTATTTATATTTGCTGTTTCTAATATTATCCACATGAATATAATTGTTGTTAAATATAGAAGGGATAAAGAATTTTGATCAAATTTAATATTCTTTTGCAGTATCATATATGCATATACAGTAAAACTTAAGTCATTAAAAAATTAAAATAATTATAATCAAATATAAACTACTGGTGTGATATGTATTAATTATACAAAATGTCAGTGCAATTTTTTACATGTTTATATTTATTTACAGATATCTAGAGTCCACACGTAAGTTAAGCGGAACGAAAATTTATTTGCTATATTTTGTAATATAGCTAATCGATATTAAGATCGCTTTGCTGTTGATTATATATATATATGTATATATATATATATATATATATATATATATATATATATATATATATATATATGTGTGTGTGTGTGTGTGTGTGTGTGTGTTTAATCAATTTTATTTAATATAATACGATAAAAATATTAATTCACTGTTAAAGGTATAATCTTCACATATGTATATATATATATATATATGTATATATATGAAAATGATACTTTTAACTGTGAATTAATATTTTTATTGTGTTATATTGAGTAAATTTTATTCTGCTGCTTACATTCCAGTATGAATTTTGGAATATTTTTGTTCGATAAGTTACTATTCTAGAATGATCAAATATCAAGTTCGTTCGTTTACGAAAATGTAGTTTCTTTAAATTAAATTGCAATTAATTCAATGAAATGACGAAATTGTTGGCCATACGAGGAGCTGGATATCAACACTGTCTGGACAATCCTGAACAATAAGCGTTCGATGCCATGGGTTTGTCTCTGAAAACAGTTTCATCCCCAACAGTGCTACCAAACAGTAAACATTAGGCAATTGATCAATGTGTCATTCACTGGTGATAATTCCTAATACACATGCATGTAAGAGTGTGCCGCCATTGATTTTCATGCCGACATATGCCTTGATACTGCAAGTCAAAAACCGGTACCTTTCCTCGAAATTTTCAGGAACATAAAGGACACTACTTTAATTCCAGATCAGCGGCCGTATACAATTTTATGAATCAATAAACTCATTCTCATTTGAGTGCTGAATCTCATCTAGTTTGGTTCAATTGTGATGCTCGCAAGATTATTACAAACAAGTAGCACGTGTAATCTAGACAATGGAACACTTAGTAACAGGTCTGTAATTGTATAGTCTTCCTTCTAAAAAAACGTACAATTATAGTTTTTTGAGAGATTCAATATCCTATTACATAAAAAACATATAGATATATATATCATTTACCGCCTGAGGTATGCCTGTGCAATTGTCTGATTTTCTTACAGAACAATGCACTTCTTTAAAAGTTTCTTTTAACACTATCTCCTTTTGAAGCTTGTTAATTATTGCAATTGCATAAAATACCATATATATGAAATAATACTTTGTGACACGTCAGATTTAGTGGCTACATCCTTTATATTTTTGCCTTTTAAATCTTTCAAAAAATTGCACGCGTAAAATCATATAGTATCCAGAAGACAGGGGGAAACTTTCAGGTTTACCTATCAAAATTTTCCAGTAAAACTTCTGCTCAGTTTACAGCGTAACATGCTTTAAATGATCTTTCACATGACAAACAGATATGAGAACGAAAAATTAGTATGCACGTTTTGCTTCTTATTGAATCCTGAACTTATTCTATTGTTTTCTTTTGTGTCGTCCTTGTTGAGATTGGAAGTGCCATGAATTCCTCCGGTCTGTTCAGTGGTACATGTTTTTGTGTTTGACAATTTAGTGCAGTTTGGTTATACTCACAAGCAAATTTTTCATTGGTAATGACTTTACTTATATCTAGTTATTTAGAATCATGAATGTATATTGTCTCTTAAAATTGCTGTAAAGGAAGATTAATGCAAAGTTTTGTCAGTTTACGTAAGTTTATTTCAAAACCATAATTAATTTAAAAGCTGAATAGTTACTTTTTATCGACATTTTACTTTTATCTTATTATAATATATATATATTTTTAATGTTTGGATAAGAATATTTTTTATGCGTTTTTACGTGCTGCATGGAAAATTTCGGGCTGGGTATTTTAAAATACAAGCCTTATAATCCTGTGATTTTATCACTACAACTGTGTATTTATCTTTAAACTGAAGTATGTTTATGTATAACAACTGTAAAATAGAATGAATTATTAATTCTCAAAATAATAACATTTCATGAGTCAGCATATTAAAATAAAAATTAACGTCAAAATAATTTTAAATTTACTTTTTTCTTTACTTATTTAGAGCAAAATTAAATTAATATGAAATCTTTACAGATCTTCATTTAACTATTACTGCAACCTTTAGAACAAAAAATGGTGGAACTGAAATTTTTCATATTATACTATAAAAATCTCTGTTTTTATTTGATGTATAACAGATAAATTTCAGTCGTATGAAAATTGAACTCTGTTTCCTCTTTAATTCTAAATAACATTTTTAAAACTAAATTTTCTTCATATTTCTGGACAGAAATAATTTTAAAACTTTTTAAATATAAATCAAAAACTGATTTATAAAAATTATTAGTGCCACATAAAAAAATCTGAAAAAAAAAAAAATATATATATATATATATATATATATATATAAGCCAAGCAAAAAAGTACTATTCCATAGTAGGATCTAACTGATGTTTTCATCGTAAAGATAATTAAAATCCTTGGAATATATAGTATTATGTCGTACTATATCTTGACTGGGAGAAATATTCGCAATACATAATAAAAAGAAAATGATAAATCAGTAATGCCAGACATGTTCGGTTTAATAAAAATAAATTTTAAAACTTTATTGGCTATATAAAAATGAATTTGTACTCCTCTTAAAATAAAATAAATATTAACATTTTGTTGCCTATAAAAAAATAAATTTGTTCTCCTCTTAGAATAAAAAAGAAAAACTACATCAAATAACATATGCATAATTTTTATCATTTGAAATGTCATTTTAGATTTCCTTCTATCGCTTGATCTTTTAATATTTGCAAAAAAATATTTATTTTATAAAATATTATTGCTTGAATAGAATTTAAAAGTTCATTTTATAAGTAAAATATACCACATTTTTTCATTAATTTAAATAATGAATTCAGGCGAGCTGCATAATTGTATAAAGTAAGAAAACCACGTATTCAAATTACTTTCAAAAGTATTTTTGTAAAAAAAAGCATACTTTTTGAAACCAAAAGTATGCTTTTGGTTTCAAAATTATCATATAGGGAATTTAATATCCTTTACTTTTCTGCAGTTTTCTGTTATGTTTGAATTTTAATTTTCTGAACTTTAATAAACTATAAATATTGCTTCATAAATCCTAATGATTTCTATTTGAGATAGAGGTATTTAGAACATCGACACATCTTTTATGTAGACACTTTTTCAGGAACTAGAGTCATTTCTGTTTTTAATAATGCAATATCAGAAAAGAAAATATATAGAAAAAATTGTCATTTATAATAAAAATACAGGTTTCTCAGTAGTCACTATTTTGAATAATATTTTTTTATAGTAAACCCCATTTATCGTTTATAGTACATATCTACGAAATTATAATACACAGATTACGTTATATAAAAAAGGGTATTCAAATTTTTGATTTCTAAGAATCCTGTAAAATAAATTACAATTATCGCTTCATTCTTTATAAATAAATAAATAAATAAATAAATAAATAAAATATTTGATTAAGTAATACATAACTATGAAATTAGTGCATTTTGTGTGTGCATTATTAATGTAAGGGAAATATATATATAAATAAAAAGTAAATTACGTATAAAATACCTCAGATAACATTTTTTTTCTTATTTAATTCTTGCGTTTTTTTTACTCAGTAAATATAATCTAATCAATTTATTTGGCTGGAAGAACACGAGTTTTTAAAATGATACTCTTTAGGCTAAAATTTTTACAGTCTGCATTGCAAAAATTCAATAAGGATTTCTTTTATTTATTTATTTTTTTTTTTTCCCGATAGTCAACACATTTTACAAATGAATATACTAGAAGGCTTGGCAAGTCATAATAGGATAATTGGGATAATGGACTTTTTATGGAAATAAAATACCCCCACATTAGTGAAAGAAACAATTCATATATGTGAATCCTTTTTAAATCTTTAAAGTACGAAAACGAGCAAATTGCAAATGCGAATTTTCAATGTTCAACACTTTTATTTCAAGTTGAAGAGAGAAAAACGCATGCATTCTAATACAATCAGCGTAGCACGAGAAAATCAAATAAAAAATAATAATGCCGTTCTTCCTGTTGTGAAACAAGACTTTTCAGATCCTCCTCACAGAACAAAAACAAAAGAAAAAGGGGATCAGTTTCCAACTAAAATAAGTTTCGTCGCTAACGTATCTTAAACAATTCCTTCTTAAGATTATCTTCGTGCCTTAGACTGTAATGTTTTTTCCTCCTTCGGAAGTGAGGATAAAAACTATTCACCCAAGCGTAAAATTAAAAGCGGGACTCTGCTGTGACATGTATGATAGGATTTTCGTACCCAGCTAAGAAGATTAGTATAAATGGGACATCCAAGGTTTGAGGGTAGCAATAATTTCGAAGGATAAAGGTGTACTCCTTTAGAAGAAGAACTCCTGGAAAACAGAAAACGTTTCTTAAAATAGGCTCGCGATATTCTTCTCCAAATAAAAATTTTACGTGAAATGGAAAAATTATTTGTACATTAGGCTTCTTAAATTGGCAATAACAGATTTTAAATGGGGGTTTAAGTGGCCTTTTCAGTTGCTTTTCACGAAACCTTCGATGGATATTTTCTCACGAAAAACATTTAAGCTCTTTTTGATGTTGAGTTAAAAATGAAGGAGATTTTCAACAATTGAATAATCATTTATGTATTTTTTTTTTTTTTTTTTTTTTTTTTTAAATAAACAAATAAAAATAAAGACATATGTTTCGGATAACTTTAAAAAGTTGTGCAAAAAAAAAAAAATAAAAAAATAATAAATGTAAAATAAAACGAAAAAATATTTTTTAAAGACTTTCGTGTCTTTAAAAATTGGGCAGCTTTTCGAATAAACGTATTCTTTGAAAAAAGAGGTGATTTTTTTTTAAAGGTATTTAACCATGCGATTTATGATATACAGACGACAAAAAAAAAAAAAAAAAAAAAAAAAAAAAAAAAAATCTTAATCAAACGTTAGTATGTGTTTGATAAATAAAAATTAGTTGAATATATTAGAAAAAAAAAGTCATTTTTAGGGATCTGTCTTATTTAATTGGTTCTATTTACCTTTTAATATAGTTTGAAAATACTAAACATTAAATAATCGGTAAAACTAATCCAACATTAATGTATTGTTTTTTATTAAATGAATTTCAGTTAGAACAACTAGTTTATTAAAATAAAATATGCTTAAACATATAAATTTATCGTTCACACAGCACCTGCATTAAAAAAAATATTTTGCGTTTAATCTTATTGTTTTACTTTAAACGAATTTTTTTTCAATGAAATTTTGTGGTTAAATATAAACAAGTAGAAGTATGGTATTCATTCTACAAAATGCTATCAAAAAATTAATAAACATTTATAATTTCCAAATAGTGGTCGTTTACCTTTAATTATATTTTTTTATTTTCTCACTTGTCTATATAAATAAAGAGAAGTGTCTGTGTGTGTGTCTGCGCTCTGGTGCTCACACTACTGATCGCAGAGCTTCCAAATTTGGCATATGAACCGCTTTATTTTACAAGGGGACTTCTGCCGTTTTTGTAATTTTACAGGAGAGGCAAAAAACTTGCTAACTTGTGGTTGAATTTATGTTAATGTATAAATTTTTGCCAGCTAATAGTACTCATTGATATTCATATTTTAATGTATAAAAACCAAATTTATGGTTAATACTTTTTTCAAAATAAGAAATTATTTATGCAGTAGAAGTCCTCTTTTAAAATAAAATGCAGAAATGCCATTCAATTTTTAAGGAAAAAATGAAAAAATAAAGTGTAATGAGTTATCTTATGTCAAATATTTCAGATAAATTGCGAATACATAAGAAAGTAATTAAATACAAAGGTAAATTCACCAGAATGTGTAATTTACAAATCAATTTCTTTTTCAGTCGTAGGATATTCTGTAATAATTGTATTCCAAAAAGCCAGATGCTTCCGAGGAATGAATTTAAGAGTTTTTTTGATATCGTCTACTTTATTTTTCAGTATGGGTCTTCGAGAAACATTCCCTTTACCAGGGAAAGACAAGTTCTTTTGCGTGTTTCTTAGTATAAATTTGTGCTGCGTTAAACCCCCAATAAAGTTTTTCGTGGCAAGTATCGCAGGGTTAGAATCTTCACATTTCAGATAGTGATATGATGATATTCGAAAAGGAACCTTTTCTGATTTTGGTACAGTTTTAACATAGGATTCTTCACTGAGGCATGTCTTTTTGTAAAGTTCTGGATACCAGTTGTTAAAATCCAAAACATCACGTTGTGTTGGTTGGACAGTTGTAAATTTCTCCAATTTATTCGAAGCCTTTTTTATCAAGTCAACATAATCATCCATTGTATAAATTCTTTCAGTTTTTCTAACAATCCTTCTAATAATACAAAAATCCCTATCACAGGACATGAAAGAGTGTCCTCTTAAGGGATATAGCATCTGAACAGACTCAAATGTTCTAATCTCTTCTAATGCCATAATAAATCTTGATAGGGTTTAATTTTTATTTTGACCGCTGCAGTTATCAGCAAAAATATAAAGGTGTTTAATTTGCGGTTCAATAAAAGAATCTACGCAATGTTTAAGATGAGAGCAAACATCATTAGCTCCTTTTCCGCCTTCACCCTCATGATACACGTAACATATCATATTTCCAGATTTAATATTGTGTATTCCAACTGTATTCATAGTAAGTTGTCTATAGTTGTATAAGTCCTTAATTGGTATAATTGGTAGAGATACATTTTCCATGAAATCAACACAAATTGCTTGAGATTCATTATCTAGTGTTTCTGCATTTTTCATAGCTTCATAAAATTTTTTATTCCTCCTTTTATGAACTATAAGTTCAGCTGCTGCTGCTCTCTTAACATTGTCGCATAACTGGTTACTTTTTATCTTTACTGATAGTTCTTCACAAGTTACACATGCTTTTTTTTGTGGTTGACCAAATTTTAAATCAAAGTTTTCTTTGAAATATGGATAATAGCTAAGGTATGATAGCTTGTAGTTAGTATACTTTTTCTGGAATAATTTAAACATATTTTTTACATTAAGAGAATAATTTAAATAATGGTATTTTTTAGATGTATAATGCGATATTTTAACGTGGAATGATTCTATGTAAGCTTTCATATTTGCTACTCATTATCCTGCTAGTGAGTGACTAACGTTACGAACCCTCATGTCTCGTGGAATTTGATTATTTTTCAGCAATTTCGCAATCCTTACCATTCTTTTTTTAGTAACTCCATACACTGCAAGAAAATCTTTTTTGCATACTAACTCTTTTTTAATCCATAAGAAAGGTAATACTTAACTGAAATTGCCTTGGGGCGCTTATTAACTTTGGGTGATATTACCCTCTATTAACGTTAATGAAATATTCTGCAATCACTTCGATGAAACTAAAGCGTCATCTAGTGCAAAGGGAGCGTTTTATATTGAGAGGGGACTTCTGATGCAGAAGTCCCCTTTTAAAATAAAACGCAAATTTCGAAGCGTTCCTGTAGACATACTTATAAGCCAAAAAGTCTCGTTTCTGCATTAAACAACATATCTATGTCCCTTTTACTGAAAAAGGCGAAAGAGCGAAATTCGATAAAAATTGTAGAAGTCCCCTTTTAAAATAAAGCGGTTCATATAGGTACCTGGGACCCTGCAGGTGTGCACCTCATCGAGATTTTTTCGAATTTCGAATTTGAATTTTTTAAATTAATGTTTTTTCGATTTTAAATATTGGCTTTAATGTTTCATTTTTCATGAATTTATTCTTCGATTGTTATCGTCTGCGTATCTTAGCAACGGCTATTATGCAATTCATTTTTTATTTAATACATTCATTTGAAAGCGATTTCATTTTCTTATTTTCTTTTTTTTTTCTTATTATTATATTTATTGAAAATCAAATGGTAATGCAATAGAAATAAATTGTTACGTTTATGTATAAATTTTATACTATAGCAACTTTTTATTTTTCATAATTTTTAATTAATTCCTTTAAAAGAAAAATCTTTTTTTTTTTAATTGGGTGAAAAAAATGGTAGTTTACAGTAGAAGGACAAACTGATTAAAATTCGTTTTTCATGTATTTAATTCCTTTTAAAGGAAAATCTACATTTTTATTTTATTTTATTGCACTGGTAGGAATCAAATCGCAATATAGTGTAAATAACGAGGGCTATAAAACGCATGGTTCAAAAACTAAAATATATAATAGATGCTGAGATACAGTCATCTTTAAAATCGTAGTTCTTAAATAACAGAAAATCCACAAGTCGTCGATAAATACCCAGATTGAAGTGCCCGGGAAAGACCTTTCTGTAGACAGTGGGAAACTGGACCCGATGCAGTACGGGTAGAAAAAAGTTCTGCCTTAAGCAACGGGTACCCGAAGAAGGGCTAAAGCGATTTCAGTGTTTATTTTATTTATTATTATTATTTTTTTTTAAGTTTTTATTTGTAATGTGATGTAAAAAATAAATACTGATCCAATTCTTTTGAAAATTCATTTAAATATAGTGACCAGCGAAGCGGGCGTAGCCTGCTAGTTATAAATAAAGAAATAGCTTGTCGTTCTCTCTCTCTCTCTCTCTTTTCTCTCTCTCTCTCTTTTTATACTAATGTTATTTAGATTGGAACGCATTGCATACTACAACGAAAATCGATGCTTCAACCATGATAAGAACATGACACTGAAAGCCACAACTCTAATCACCCAACCACCAGTTAAGCTCGCGTTGTTATAATATTTTAACATGAAATAACACCAATCGGAGTGCGTTACTTAATATTAAAATTATTTCCATCCATTTTGTTTATGAACATGTACAGATATGTGATATACATGTATAGGTATGTATTGCTTGCAAATATAAGCACATGCACATAAAGGTTTTTTTTCCATATTAGGATAAATTAAGTAAATGAGTAGCTTTTACCGCGTAGAACAACTACGTTATAGTAACTACATACCTAATATGATATTCAGAAAAATCTCATAAATAAAATCACTGGACAATTCAGGTTTTTTCTTTTTCTTTTCTTTTCGTTTCTTTTTTACAATAAAAGGTATTTAAATCTTTTATATTTGCATTATAATTTAAATTTTAGAAAATAATTGTTTCCACTGCAAAGTTAAAAATTCTTAAAATTAAATTAAATTATTCTTATATTAAAAATCAAATATTTCATAAAATTTGACGTAATTGAATTACCATATTACCATACACAACGAAAATTCCATAGTTAATGAATGTACCTAATAAATAAATAAATAAAAATAAATAAATAATGTTCATTTTATGTACAATGAATTAAAAATCCAAAAAAATATATAATTTTAGCTGCGGAAAATCTCTTTCTTAAGATGATTTCGATTTAGATCAACAGATGGCACCACCCCCGATATGTCGAACAGTCAACCATGAATACGAGGTTTAATTAGCTTTAAAATCTTACGAATATACTCCTAAATATGATACTTTGAGCACACGTTTCAGCACAAAAAATTATTTTTTTTTTCCAACTTGTTTAAGAAAATGTTCATTTCAAGTGTTTTAGATTAAATTTTTGTAGCTGAAATCACTAATAGCCGAATTTATGCTTTTTTCATACTAATCTGGCTTGATCAATGAGGTAGCACCTTACGCCATTATATTATCATTTTGACAGAATTTAATCGTAACACGTCCACGTTAGAGAAATATTATATAGATTATCGGAACTAACAATTTTGTAATACTGTTGTTTTACTGAATTTTTTGAACACATTGTATAGTCAAACAGAGATTGAACTAAGCAATTTCAGTTTTAAGTTTTAAAGCAAATTATGCAAAATGTCTTTCATAATTTTGTAAATAGTAACAATATAACTGTTATGTAAGATGAGATTATGTAAAGTTTTGAAGTAATTGTTAGATATGTTTTCTTAAGATTCAGAAATATAAAATTTAAAGTTTTAAATTTAATTTAAGGCTTCTAAAGAACTGAAACAGGTTTATGGAAAACTTTCATTTTAATGTTATTTTATAAATCGTTAACAATCAGTAGGATTAATATTATTTATATAATCAATATTTTTATTTTATATTAAAATTGGGATATATCTTGTTAAGGAACGTTTATCATTATTTCATTTAGGCTGTATGTATGTTTTAATGTACTTAATAAATTAATGCTATGTTATTGTAAGCTTTGCAAAAAAATGTTACAGTACGAAAGTTTATAGGCATTTTATGAATTTTATGTATAATGCAGTATGTGGATAGTTAAATTTCTTACTCTTTATTATTAAGAATTTATGATTGCTAAATATTCTTTTATTAGAGGTTTTTTTTTATTGTTTTCATTTAAAAACATAATGATGTCCAATAACTTTTCGTAAAACTCATTACTAATACCATAATTATTAAGCGATTTACCTATATATTTGTAAATAATTTCTATATTTCAATATTTATTTATATGTTCCCACAATTATTAAAATAATTTTTGGTCTTATTAATGTAGTTATTTGCAGGTAAAAAAAAAAAAAAAAAAGTAAAAACTGAAAATTTTTATTATATATATATATTTCAAATTCAGTACCATATCTTTTTTTTTTTTTTTTTTTCGAATTTAGTACAAATTTAGTTTAAGTCGAATTTAGTACCATAATAAAGATTATGATTTATTTAAACAATTTTATAGATGAATATACATAATATTATAATATTTGATAATAGTTGGGCAATGAAAATAATACTTTTTTGAAGAAAGAAGTTGATTGACTTTGTTGCTATGAAAAATTATTAATGCAAATTGAAAATAAGAGGAGTAGGGCGGATTTAAGAAATTCTCAGAAGGATATTTTTATATATCCTTTTGAAAAATGTATTGATTTATTTTATTAGTTAAGAAGAAGCGGTAATTATTTGGTGTTAAAGTTTAAGCCAATAGAGTGTTTGAGGCCTGTGTTGTATGCCCTCAGGTTTACCTGAAATGGTTATAACGATTTTTATGAAAAAATAGAGTTAGGATTTTTTAAAGGGTACAACATAGATTGGACTTATAATAACAGGAGACTTGGCGTTGGAATATTAAAACCCGAATAAATTACTACGTCATAAACGCCAAAGAAAAATATTGCAAATGCATACAGCTGTTTCGGTAGCCTAAAGCGTACCGTCTTCAGTGCAAAAAGGATTCTGAATCAGGAGAAGTGCTCGTATATATAGGAGAGGGGCCGGATTTAGTTCAACCAATCTCATCACAATATTGACCATGTCTTAGAAACTTTTAATTCAATTGACAATAATATCCAATTTACATATGAAATTGAAAATAATGGCTCCCTTCCATTTCTTGATACCCTCGTCTCTCGCACTGTAAATGGATTTTCAACGACCGTCTATCGGAAAAATTTTGCTGTCTCCCTTTCTCCCCATGCGCATTCATGTCACCCACCTAACCAAAAAATGGCTGCTTTCTATACTTTTGTAAACCGTGCACTTAATATTTGTTCAAATCCTATTTTATTAAAATCCGAAATTAAATACCTGAAAGCCATTGCAATTGACAGAGGTTATGACCCTTCCATTATAGACAAAGCTATCCAAAAATTACAACTCCCTCGTATTTCGTCTACTAAATCAGTCTCTTCTAATATGAGTATTGTCTTACCCTATTTTCCTAAATCCAGTCAAACCATAGCTAAAATTCTCAAACAATATGATTTTAAAATAATATTTTCGCCTTCCAATAAACTCACCTTTTCTCAGTTAAAAGATCCCATTCATATGCATAATTCTTGGGGCATTTATAGTATTTCCTGTCAGTGTGGTTTATCATATATTGGCCAAACTAAACGCAGTCTTAAATTTCGTCTAAAAGAACATATGAATTACGTCCGCAAACAAGAAACCAATAAATCGGCTATTTCTAAACATTGCTAGGAGGAAAATCATAATTTTAAATTTAATTCAGCTAAAATAATTTGCAGACCTAAATCCATTCATGAACTCGATTTCTTTGAAGCTTTTCATATTTATAAAAATTTTAAAAACCTTGTAAATTGTGATTTCGCTGTTCCCTATTTGTCTGACTGTTGGAAATTTTATATTTAGTCCACATTTTCTTAATTTTTCTACTGTTTACACAGCTAACTTTCCTAAATTCCTATTGGCCACTCTCCCCACCTTTCCCGTAATCCTATTAGTTGAACTGAATCCGGCCCCTCTCCTATATATACGATCACTTCTCCTGATTCAGAATCCTTTTTGCACTGAAGACGGTACGCTTTAGGCTACCGAAACAGCTGTATGCATTTGCAATATTTTTCTTTGGCGTTTATGACGTAGTAGTTTATTCGGGTTTTAATAGATTGGACTTATCATCATCGTTATCATCTTCAGGGAAATCTGCGTTCTCTGTTAACCCTTTATCTGCTGGTGGCATGATGTGGTCCAAATCGAGTTATGTTTTTCTTGAAAAAACAAAATCACAGGGCTTAACGTCATTAAAAAAAAAAAAATGTCCAATGTTAACTCTCACTCCACCAGCTGCAAAATATATAAAAATATAGTTTTCTTAGAAATGGATCAAACGATTTTGTAAAAACTTAGGGTTAAGGGTTTCTAAAACGATGACAAACGTATTTAACTTATTTTCAGGAAAACTGGAGTTCATTGTTAATCATCACATCTTCCATAAAAAAAAAAAAAAAATGGCAAAACTTGCTTTTCTCGAGAATGATTAAAATGATTTTGATAAAAAATTAGGAATTAGTCTTTTTTTGAGACGAAAAATCCATGTGACTTCTGTTCATCTTCTGGAAAATCAGTGTTCACTTTTAACCTTTTACACAGCTGGTTGCAAAGAAGGATGAAAATATTGTTTACACTGAAATGGATATAACGTTGTTATAAAAACTTAGAGTTCAGATTTATGAGAGGACAAACACATCTGACTAACTCATATCCAGAAAAATTAACTTTCATTATTAACTCTCGCTTTACCCGATAGAAAATATGATAAAAATCTAGTTTTCAAAGAAATGGATCTAAAAATTTTGATAAAATCTTGTTGTTGAGAAATTTTAAGATGGCAAACCCATTTGCTTAAATTCATCTTCAGGAAATCTAGAGTTTGCTGTCAAGCCTTTTACCACCCTTTGCAATATATGGCAGAAAAGTTCTCTGTGAAATGGATCTAACGATTTTTACGGAAACTTTGGTTTAAAGGTTTTTTTAGAAGACAAATCCATATGGCTGATTTTAAATAAGCAAAAATTAGCGATAACTGTTAATCCCCATTCCACATATTAGAAAATATGGTACAGACTCGGTTTTCTTAGTACCTAATTGAATAATTTTAGTATTAATAATATTTAGTGTGTTTTTGAGTTTACGATTTAGTTTGAATTGCTTTCCTCTTCAGCTTAATGAACATTTACTGGCAATCCATGCTTCACTCTGAGGAAAAATAAAACAGATACTTTGTTGTTGTTTTGTTCCAAAAATATTTGAATGGTTTTGAAAAAAAAAATAGAGTTAGTGTGTTTTTGAAATGAAATTTCGATTTGAAATACACTGTTCTTCAGGATACACGTTCAATGGTAACTTGCAGCTCATTCGTGAAAAATACGGGAAAAACTTGGTTTTATTAGAATCCTCTGATACGATTTTATTTTATTTTAATATGTTTAGAAGTTTTTTTTTTTTTTTTTTTTTTTTTTTTTTTTTGAGATGAAAACTGTGCTGACTTATCTTTTTTAACCGACTTAAAAAAAAGAAGGAAGGTTCTCAATTCAAACCGTATGTTTTTTTTATGTTTGTTAGCTCATAACTTCTGAACGGATGCTCCGATTTTGATAATTTTTGTTTTGTTGAAAAGGTCTTGGTCTGCAATAGGTCCCATTGTAATATCTTAACGATCGAAAGAAAATACAGGGTGCCCAAAAAAATCAGTCCCAACTTTTTTAACTGCTAAACGGCTGCAGCTATAGTGATAAAAATGGTATGTAAGTATAGCAAAGTGGTCCATGCAGCACAAGGTTTAACCGCTGCGCCACCTGGTGTAAAACAGCGGAGTTAGTTTTCCTATCTCGAAAACGGTTCTAAAGGAAAAAGTGAATTATAAAGTTGAAAAGTAGCATCGATTTAGTACAAAAAGATAGTTTAGGCATTCATGCTAGCTTTTCTATTTCGGAAACGGTTCAAGACAGGGGGGAAAAGTGAATTATAAAATTGCAGAGCATCATCGATTTAGTAGGAAAAGATAGTTTAGACATTGATGCTAAAAATATAATGCTAAAAACGTGCATTTGTTTGTTCACAATTTCCTATTTTGTGCACACTTAAATGACATTTGTTGTAGCGTATGGGTATATGTTGTAGCGTAGCGGGTGACATTTATGCTACGTAAAATTCAAAGTATGGTTATTGTAAGCGGTCACATCGATTAACGCATAGACGTTTTAAACCGACTTCATAAAGGAAGAGGTTAACAAAACAAACCATGTTTCTGATTGTTGTTGTTGCTGAAATTTGTTAGCTTTTAACTTCGTAAGAGATGATTTAATTTTAATACTTTTTTGTTGTATTGATCTTAGCCTAAAATAGGTTTCATTATGATTTCATTAAGATATAAACAAATTACAGGATACTCACAAAAGTCTGTTCTCACTCTAGCTGCTGAGCGCATGCAGCTACACTGGTAAAAGTAGTATGCAAGTATCGATGTTGAAACTTCTGTCCGTCAGCTGCAATGCATATTTTTCTCTTTGTTTGAACTTTAGGCTGCGCAGTTTCCAGCACAGCGGGTGACACGTATTCAGTGTAAAGTTCAATATATATGCCTAACAGAATTTTTGGTCACTAATACAGCGTAACCGTCCTTTACATTTCTAAAGACTTTTTAACTTAACGTATGTTCATTCAACAGATAGTTTTTTGCTCATATCCGATAAAGGCAAGAAAAGTGACACAACTTAAAAATGCAGCATTTGAGAAAAATCAACTTAAAAATAACTTGACTAGAATAAAACTGGCACAACTGTCTGTCGAGTGGATAACTTTCTAGATGGAGATGTAACTTTTTTGTTCACATTGGGTGCATTTCATGTATTTTTCAGTGACATAAACCATTTTTTGAGATATGTCACTTTTCTTGGAAGTTGTGATTTGTGAAGCTGCCGTCGAACGTCTTCTGATGTTCTGCTATATGAATAAATTTTCACTGAAAAGAGAAAAATAAAATCTTTTTGTAAAAAAAATAGAACCGACTCCAAGAAATGGGAATGAAATGAAATAGTAAATTGCGCCTAAAAGTATAAAATAATTTCCTTCGCCAAACAACCTATAACACTACAATTAATCATAACTTTTGAAGTCGGCGCAAAATTAAATAAAAATTGATAACTTTATTCATACAAAAATCAAATCCTATTCAATATACACATCTCACATTGTCACCTGCAAAACGCAGCCGAAAACAACTTTGATTCAAGAAAACAAATAAGATTTCGTAAGCAGCAAAAGTTGGCGAAGATCCTGGTATCCGACGTCCTTGGTGAAAGAAAAATCGCAAAATTTTCTGGCAAACATATTTAATTTCTTTAGGATATCATGATTAGTTTGATAAGGTATATTAAGAGAGTAATCAAGAATATGAAACAATACATCGTACAATATATATTATGAAAATATACATCTTGCGTGCATGTTTTGATCGCCAAATCCAAAAGCCACCAAGTATGATAGTTATCAAAGTTATACCAAATTTGCAAAGGACACTCTAACTTCGTAGAAACATAAATACCGCCTTGTAAGGAATGTTCACTGTTCTATGTAGATGCTACTAATAAACCAATTGTATACAGTGATAAAATAATAAAGGAAACATGAAAATGGATCATTCGAGACAACAGCATTTGTTGCTACCGATCTAAAAACAGACCTTTAAAAACTAATTAAATTTTATTTAATTTTGCGCCGACTTCAAAAGTTATGATTAATTGTAGTGTTATAGGTTGTTTGGCGAAGGAAATTATTTTATACTTTTAGGCGCAATTTACTATTTCATTTCATTCCCATTTCTTGGAGTCGGTTCTATTTTTTTTACAAAAAGATTTTATCTTCAGAAAAATTAGCAGTCTCTGGTGCTTTGCCTGAAACAAAATAAAGCAGAAACCTGGTTTTCTAGGAAACTGCTTAAACGATTTTAATAATAATTTACAGTTAGGCGTTGATAATCGAATAATCATATGTAGAAATCATTATCTGATTTAAATTTTCCTAATCTCCTGAATAATTAGCTTTCATTGGCAAACTGCGCTCCGCCTGGAGAAAATGAATAAGAAATATATTTTTGAAGAAAAAAATAACTGTATTGATATTACGAATGGTTTTCAGAATGACGTCAAGTGAACTCAGTCAACCAAGTACGCTTAGTAAATTGCTGTGAAATATTAATTCCTGGTACTGTGATATAATTTTCAATGTTAGTTATAATATTTACACTATAAAATATTGGCTTATTGAAATTGCGTAATTTAAATTACATAATACATTCTGTAAATGTAAAAGGGAAAAACTAATGCAATGTATTAAAAATAAGTTTATAATTTTATAATATCGCATTACCTCGATCTTTTTATTGACCATTTGAACTTGAATGCCGGTAATTGGGCATCACAGTGAAAATCATAACATAAACTTGAGTTAAATTTTCATATTTTATATATAATTAGCAAAGCCCTGGTTCGGGAACGAACCGAATTCCGAATGCGGGAAATATTTCAAAACCAAACTCGAAATGTACAAAACTCGGCCTGATGCTGCCTGCGTGCCAATAGATCAAAGTCTGTTAACGAAACTATTTTTTAATTCATGAAATCAACGAAGGCTTTTCTAGCTTTGCTGGTCACTATATTTAAAGGAAACTCTTCGCTTACAAACTATATCGCTTTACAAACAAAAATACAGTTTAAAGAAATCATGAAACTTTTTTAAAGCCTGCTTTGGTTCCCCACTGCCTTCGGCAGCGACCCAATCATTCGCAGACTCGTGTCTGCGAATGAGTAGACACAGGTAATAGGTGTCTGTCCCTATTACCTGTGAAAATAGCTTACCAGTGGGCTTCCACTTGGGTGCTTATCAGTTGAAAGTTTCGAAACGGACAGTATCGAAAAAATTGAAGTAGCCATTTTATATTTGAATCCCAGTTACATATGAACAACACTACACGTGGTGTACATAATATTTTCTTACGTCTATCGAATGATACAATTAATTTTTGTGGTTATAATAGTAGTTGAGTTAGTTAATAGTAGTTGATATATAGAAAAAATAAATAATGGAATAATGAAATGTGTAAACCTGATCATGGTACAGCCTTAATATAGCTCCTTTTGGCGACTTTTGAATTTTTATCGTCACTTTAGACAAAAATACATAATTTATGTTATTATTATTATTATTATTTTGTTTCTTTCTTTTCTTTTCGTTTTCCTTTCCTTTCCATTCTTTTCTGTTTTTCAACATTTTATAATTTATTTATATTTTTTATGCGCTACTTGGCTTAAAATGGCTTTTACGAAAGTGGAGTCCTTGGCGAAAAATGCCCGATCTATTTTAGCATCAAAATTTTAAAAATTACCAAGGATGATAAATTATCAATAAGTAAAGCTATTTAATGTAATGCTGAATTAGCTTTCATGCCAAGCGCGATTCATCTATTTAACATACTATTTAAACAAAGGGGGGGGGGGGAGAGAATATAAAATTGAGGTATATTATTTTTATTTTTATTTATTTATTTTTACTTTCTTCTATATGTAATATAGAGAAAGTATTGGATTCGCGAAAATTTTCGAAGTCCACTTTTTGATGGATTTACATGTTTTGGGATATGGAGAACACGAATTAATAGTTTTTAGAAAATGTCTGTCTGTCTGTCTGTCTGTCTGTCTGTATCATTTTTTTGTGGACGCTGTATCTCACGAACCAATGAATGAAATTTAACCAAACTTGGTATTTAGTTGCACCCTGACATAAACTGGTGCTGATTATGTTTGGTGATCAATAGCTCAACAGGTGGCGCTGTGAGAGCATTTTATCTAAATTTTTAACATGGCAGCATAGGAGAAAAATTCGTATAAATGTGCATAATTAGAGTTGTTTTAAACTTGTGATTGTAAAATTAATATGAATTATTGATAATAGTAGTATGTAACTAGGAAAAAAATTTTCTGCATCGGGGGGCATCGCTTTCCCCCCTTAGGGGGGAAATACCCCCCCAGGGGGGGGTAAATTTTCACATTGGGTATCTTTCGAAAGATCAGGTTGATAATAGTAGTAGTTAACTAGGAAAAATTTTTTGTGCATGTGGGGGCATCGGTTCCCCCCCCCCCACCGGGGGGGGGAAGTTCCCACCCGGGGGGGCAAAGTTTCAAGATGGGTATCTTTCGAAAGATCTCGTCAATACCTTTAAAACGAATGGTTGAACGATAAATCTGTGATAATTTAAACAAAAGTTATCGATTTTTTTTACTTTTAACAAAAAAAAACTTAGAAAAATATCGCAATTTTTTTTTTTTTTTTTTTTAACGAAATTTAACCAAACTTGGTATTTAGTTGGTCCCCGACATAAACTGGTGCTGATTATGTTTGGGGATCAATAGCTCAACAGGTGGCGCTGTGATAGCATTTTATCTAAATTTTTAACATGGCAGCATAGGACAAAAATTCGTATAAATGGGCATAATTACAGTTGTTTTTATCTTGTGATTGTAAAATTAATATGAATTATTCATAATAGTAGTATGTAACTAGGAAAAAAAATTTCTGCATGGGGGGCATCGCTCCCCCCACCGGGGGGGGAAGTACCCACCCGGGGGGGGGCAAAGTTTCAAGATGGGTATCTTTCGAAAGGTCTCGTCAATACCTTTAAAACGAATGGTTGAACCATAAATCTGTGATAATTTAAATCAAAGTTATCGATTTTTTTTACTTTCAACAAAAAAAAAAAGTTTGAAAAAAAATCGTACTTTTTTTTTACTTTTAAGGAAAAATTGCATTAATTTTTATCATGTGAAAGATAAAAAAAAAAAAAAAAACTCTGATCGGGAAAAATGTCGCACCGGGTCCCCACTGCCTAAATAACGGAAACCTCTATGTAACAATTTTGAACGATCTGACACTATTTTTATTTTTTGCCCCCCTCCCCTCCCCCCTTATTGCCCCTCCTAACAACTTTACACAATCGAAAATATCCCCATTCGACTTGCAGGCCTCTTTAACCTATCTATACCAATTTTGAACGGCCTAACTGTATTTCTATTTGTTTTTGCCCCATAGCCCCCCCCTTACCGCCCCACTCCCTACCCGCCCCTCCTAATAATTTTACAAATTCGAAAATATCCCCAATCTATTTGTAAATAACGGAAACCTCTATCTACCAATTTTGAACGACCTGACACTATTTTTATTTTTTTGCCCCCCTCCCATCCCCCCTGATTGCCCCTCCTAATAACTTTACACAATCGAAAATATCGCCATTCGACTTGCAGGCCTCTTTAACCTATCTGTACCAATTTTGAACGGCCTAATTGTATTATTATTTGTGTTTGCCCCATAGCCCCCCCTTACCGCCCCACCCCCTACCCGCCCCTCCTAATAATTTTACAAATTCAAAAATATCCGCAATCGATTTGTAAGTATCGAAAACCTCTACGTACCAATTTTGAATGATCTGACCCTGTTTTTATTTTTTTGCCCCCCCCCCTCCCCTCCCCCCTTATTGCCCCTCCTAATAACTTTACACAATCGAAAATATCCCCATTCGACTTGCAGGCTTTTAAAACCTATCTGTGCCAATTTTGAACGGCCTGACTGTATTTCTATTTGTTTTTGCTCCATAGCCCCCCTTCCTTGCTGCCCCACCTGGGGGCTGAATTTCTAAAATTCCAGAAATTGGTTTATAGATAGTTGCATTAGCTATATTTTAGAGTAAAAATTTCATGTACATCTATTTTTTTTGTTTGAGATATATAGGATTATGCGAAATCACGTTTTACGCATGTGAAATCACGGTTTGCCCCCCCGCCCCCCTTGGGGACCGAATTTCAAAAATTCCAGAAACCGATTTTTAGACATTTGTATTAACTATATTTAAAAGCAAAAATTTTACGAATATCTGTTTTTTTTTTTTTTTTTAATATTGTTACTGATTGAATATGTATAGGAAAATATAGAAGAAAGTCTTGCGGTGGCCACAACATACTAGTTTTATTTTTTACTCATTTTCATTTTTTTATGTGCAGGAGAAAATTTAATATTTAATTTTTTTTCTTCGCGTGAAAGCATATTTTATGGTGAAAAAAAAAAAAGAAAAAAGTAATTTTTTTTTTTTTGGCAACAGTAAAAATTTAAATGTCCATTTTTTAAGCTTTTATCAGGGTATTATTTTCACATTTTAATTAATTTTAAAAAATCTAATCAAAATTTCGTTACAAATAAGGTACCAAAGGAAAGAAGCATTTTTTCTGAATCCATAGATTTAATTAACTTATCGATCGGACAATTATATATTTTTTTTAAATTAACTAACGTATAAAAAGCTGGTGACAATTTTTTAAATTAACTAAAGTATGAAAAGCCGGTGGCTACAACACACAGATAAATGGAAGAAAATCTCTCTTAGCCAATCAACTTGCGTCCAGCAACGGACAAACAGGAACAAAACTCTCTTAGCCATTTATGTATAGAGAGATAATAAATAAATTGGTATAAAAGGTACCAAAGATTTTAGTATATAGCATCTGCATTAAAAGGTGGCTTTTTTTAATTAGAGATTTTTAGATCATCTGTCACGGGCTTTCAATATTATTTATACCTGTAACTTTGAGCATCGTAGTATTTTGATGAATTTTCAATATGAGACCTGAGACCTTTTTCAAATAGTGCCAATATTGGTTATGCATAAACGAATTTCGTAATTTCCAAATAATATAAATAAATTTTGAAAAAAAAAATCTATTTATTTTTGGTATAGAATTGCCAGAAATAGGAATTACTTCATTACTTTATTCAGGAGTTTTCCATATCAATTTACCCTTAACATTTTGTCATTGTGACTTTGTTTTCACTGGCCATATTTAATTAATTATGCTTTGAAGATTTTTATTTACCCTTTCTCATAAAAGGTTTTTCCTTTTTCACTGTAGTGCTTTTCTTTTCGTACCCAGTAATGAACTTTTATACAAGATTGTTTATTTCAACGATGATATTAGCAAACAGATTTGAAAATTCTGCTCAATTCATTATATTTTATTATTCTGTTTTCTAAAAATTACTTTTCTTTACATATGTATATTTGCGATAACATATTATGATATTTTGTCGAGCGTTTTACGCAATATTACATATTCTGTTTTCTTTTCTATTTGCTATGTAACATTGATTCGACTTTGTATAAAGCAATAACCGTAAATAAAAGCAATTAAATTTAATAGAAATATTATTAAACTATTTATCACCGAGTCTATTTCACGCCTTTTTTTTTTTTTTTTTTTTTTTTTTTTTAGAATTTTTTTTTTCCACAAGCTAAAATAAATGCATTTTTGTCACATCTGGTGAGATGCAATTTAAAGCTGCATTGTATGAAATTTCCATTCGGGAAGTCCAGAAAAATATGAATAAATTTTCTCATAAAGTAATTACATTTACTGCAAAAAACTGATTCAGTAAAGTAAAAACTAAAAAAAAAAAGCTTTTCGAAGAAATTATTTTATAAAATTTATCAACCCACTAATACTTTACATCTGAAAAACTCCATGACATCTCTTTTGTAAAAGCTTTTGTGAACAAACACTACTGAATCTATTTCTTCCATTATTATTTTTCTTTCATGAATAACTCTAAAGAACGTACAATGCATGAATATTTTCAGAAACGGGATAGAATACCACCTACGCATTCTTTTGTGAGCAGAAAATGTGGCTTTAGAAAAACGAGGAAAATCTTTTTAGGGGTTTGAGATGTTTTAGGTGAAAAAAAAGTAAGTATTTTGACTTTTAATCAATACCTGCTTTCGACAAGCACTTGTTGATGGGATCTTTTGAGTGCTAGACTAAAAAAGAAGACATGAAGTCTTTTATCTGTTTTGTACATTATTCTCTTACATACAGATGTAAGAGAATCTATTGTTACATAACCAGATACAAGCGAATGGTAGATGATGGAATGTATTTCTTGGTTTGATGTATATATAATATTTTTTTTTTTAATATTTTACTGTCGTACTAATTGTCTTGAAGCTTGCATTTGATACTACGATGCTTATAGAGATGAATGCTAGACAATGTACAGAAGATGTGTTCAAAAAAGAAATATTATAAAAGAAAAAGGAATATTTAAAAATCACATAGTAGTAAGATCTAGAAAAATTTTAAATTTGATTTTTAAAATGTGTTTTAATGACAGTTTAGGCTGCAATTACAAATATTACCGTAATTTCTGGTATATAATCTGCAGGTCTTATAAGTCAATTTTCAACCAGGAAGTTTAATAAACAGGAAAAGCTCTACTTCTATTTCCGGGTTCTAAGACATACGTCGTACAAATATAACATAATTAATCTGCTAGTTAAAATTTATGATGTAAAACTGATTTGTTGGACTTGCAGATTATTCGCTGGAAATTATGGTAGTTTTTTTATCTATGCATTTGAATGAATAAAACTAACAAAGAACAGAGGTAGTGTGTAAATTGAGGAGCCGGTACTGTAAAAATAATTTAGAAAAACATGAATTAAAAGTGAACAAATAAAATAAAATTTGAAATAAGCAATGATAAAAGATTGAAACAAAAATAAATTTAATTTCTTTTTTTAGTACTTGAAATACATTTTTATGCTACGAAAATTATATGTATATATATATATATATATATATATATTTGTCAGAAAACTAACGATCGAGAATAGCCGTTTGCAAAAATTAGATTTAATTAAAAAATCAAATTCAGCAACAATTTGTGTATGCCACATGCGTGCATACAAATAAGTAATCTAAATGCAGATGTCATTTCTCAACATAATGATTTTGGTTTGTGATTTTCTTATTTAAGAAATGAAAATACTTTACAATTGTTTTATTTATATTACTTTACATGTTCTTTGATATTTAAAGGCTGCTATTAGTTAGTTTTACAAACTTAAAATTTAAGTTACTAAACAATATTTATTTATTTATTTTATTCTTTTTATGTTTCTACATGCCAGATTAATAAACAGGGTTGGAAAAAGTTAGTCTTACAAAATAAGTCATTATTCAAAATTAGAAATCTTGTTTTTTATGTTTTTCTTTTTAAAGTACCAAGAAGTTCAATAATAATGAATTTGAAATTTCTTAACTAAAAATAATTAAAAAACTTTTCATTGTATAATTTTTCTTTCTGTCAGTCGGTTTGAAAAGTTAAATCTTAATTAAAAAAAAATAATAAAATTGAGCAAATGTTAAAAATAAAAGTATTGGATGCTACATTCTCAAGTTAATTTCAAGAATTAAATTAATTATTTGCACTAGACTATATTTCTCAATTGAATTCTCATATAAATTTTTGAAAATATCATTGAAACTTAAGTTTTGCCCGAGGTTATCTGTAAAAAATTCATGTTTGTCGAATGGCAAAATATTATTTTAAAATCAAATCAATTTGTTTATGTAAGGTCAAGAACATTAAATTTTCTTAAGAAAATGTCAAAATCTAGTTACACAAATAAAAATGAATTAATATGATTAAGTAAAAATATCAGATGAGTTTAATCTTTAAAAAATAAAGTCATATAATTTAAGTAAGAACTTATTTTAATTAATTAATATTTTTGCAATTATCACCAAAATTCGAGAATGCACAAAGACATAGAATAATTATTGAATTAAGCGATTGATAATTTTATAAACTACTTATATGGGTTTGAGGATTTTGTGAACTCGTTATGAAATAATATAAATAATTTTCATTTTAGTAAACATGTAATGCATGAATTCAGAAATTATATCATACAGTGCGGCCACATATCCTAAAACTAGCAGTGAGGACGCATTCAAAGTGTTGGAGGGATGCCAGCTTGAAATTTGGAAAACATCCAGAAATTCCGCGCTCTGTTATTGCACATTTTCTCTGATTTAGATGACTGTCACGCCTATTTTAGCATTGGACTCGTTGAGTTAGCACATGCGCAGATGCTTCCATGGTTTCATGAAACTTGGTCGAAGAATACATACAAATTTAGAAATACAGATTGTTTTTCTTGTTTGGGTTACAGTGGGTAGAGTACAATTTGTGGATGGTCTTTCAAAGGGTTCCTAGCCTTCATTAATGAGAGTTTCAGAGGAAAGCACGGAAAATCCCGAAAGGCTAGGCCGACGAGCGTGACTTAGAATCAAATCCGGGACCTCCTATTTTCAATGCTTGTGATCAGAAGTTCTCGGTCATTGAGAGGGGGGGAGTCTTTAAAATAAAGTAAATACATAAATAAATGAAATGAAATACTAATTATCAACATTTATGTACTTTGAAATATGCAAATTCCAGCAATTTTTATTTGGCTGATGTTGAGCTAAAACTTACGCATTTTCAACACTTCGTAACAAAGTAATCATAATCTGAAATTATAATTTAGGAAACTCAGTAACTTAGAGCGCTATTGCTTTTTCAAAACTTAGGTAAATGCAATCTGAGTTAAGGAAGCATTCTGAGGACCCTCTGCGTCATTTATATGATATTCAAGCCAACATTTGGAAACTTATAAACTGTTAAAAAAATCCTACATTTTACTAGAAAAAGTTTAAAATTTAAGTACAACCTATATAATTAGAAAATTAGTGCACTCTTTTTTTCCCCTTTTTACCGATACCCTATAATGAAAGCTCAACTAGAATGATAGATCTAAGCATCAAAATATTGGTTGCAGCTAAATTTGTCTGATTGACTAAATTTTTTAAACGTTAAAACATTATTTTCAACATTCTAGCAGTATAAAAAGATATAGGTTACATTCTATTCGTCCAACACCGATTACTAATAAAACCAAAACCCTCTAATCCTTTTCAAAGGCAACTAAATTTTTTCGAGTCGTAGACCCAACGCGAGATTTAAATTTGATGATTTTTTAATGAGTTGATCTTATACAAATGTCTCTACCACCCTTTCCAAGTACTGGGGCTAAGCCTGGAACATTTTCAAGCGTAGTACTTAAGAGGTCATTTTAATTTTAATGTAACAATATTTTAAGTGTGCTGCGAATGCTGCAATTTTGTCCTGAATTGTCCAATCCTAATCACCTAGTGTTGGCTGTATACTAATAGTTATTAGATTTAAAGTGTTATATCTCTATCTCTCTCCCTCTCTCTCTGTACACACACACACACATATATATATATACACTATATACACTGCTCGACATTGAAAATGCAACACCAAGAAGGAATGATAATAACGGAATGAAATTTGTTAGACACATACTTCATAGTAGGAAGAACAATTGATTAAAATTTCAGGAAATTTGGAGTAATATGTACTGAGAAAACAGTACATAAAGCAGCGACCTCTGTGAGCAATAACAGCACATATCTGCCTAGGCATTGAATCGAAGAGCGATTGGATGGCATGTAAGGGTAGATCACTTCATAAAGCTTCAACACGATGCCTGAATTCATCGATCGAAGTTACTGGTGAGTGGTGGAGCGCCAGTCGCTTTTCAATGATTAAACAGTCATTTTCATTGGTGCGAGATCAGGAGATCGCGCTGGCCAGAGCAACAGTCGAACACATTCTGTATCAAAGAAGGTCCGGACAATACAAACAACTTGCGGTCGTGCATTATCTTGCTTAAATTTTGCGCAACGGAGGCCTCGAATACAGGGCAGAGGGGCGGGCCTTAACTCATCAGAAATTTAATGGCCGCTGTTCAGAGTGTCAGGGATACGAACATGAAGTAATCGAGACGTGTATCCAATGGGAACCTATAACATCATTGCAAATGATGGACAGTATGATGATGTTGAATCCCAGCTGGCAATGTGCATTATTCATAATGCCGTTAAATACGAATAAGGCAATCTTGATGCTGTAAACAGGATTGTGATTTGTCTGAAAAGTGACTTCACGCCATTCCTGCGTCCAGGTTCATCGTTGATAACACATTAATGGCGCCCATATCAGTGATGCAGTTTTGAGGGTAATCAGAATTTTAGTAGCCGCATACTGAGTGACCACCTGGATTGATGGTATGTTGTACCATTGGATACACGTCCCGGTCGCCTCTTGTTTTCATTCCCGCCACTCTGAATACCAGCCATTACATTTCTGACGAGTTAAGGCCCATAGCTCTGCCCTATGTTCAAGGCCTCCGAAGCGCAACATTTAAGTAGGACAATGCACGACCGCAAGTTGTCCATATTGTCTGGACCTTCATTGATGCCGAATGTGTTCGACTGTTGCTCTGGCCAGCGCGTTCTCTTGATTTCGCACCAATGAAAATGATTGTTTAATCGTTGAAAAGCGACTGGCCCCCCACCACTCACCAGTAACTTCGATCGATGAATTGAGGCATCGTGTTAAAACTTCATGAAGTGCTCCGTATATGTCATCCAATCGCTGTTCGATTCAATGCCTAGGCAGATATGTGCTGTTATTGCTCACAGAGGTCGCTGCCTTATGTACTGTTTTCTTAGTACATATTACTCCAAATTTCATGAAATTTTAATCGATTATTCTTCCTAGTATAATGTATGTGTCCAGCAAATTTCATTCCGTTATTATCATTCCTTCTTGTTGTTGCATTTTCAATTTCGAGCAGTGTATATACATGGACATTTTTCAGTATGTGAGTAATTTTATTCTGCGATTTAGAAAATTACAAAAGATAGATTTTAAAAACGAAGATTTTTTTTTTCATATATATATATATATATATATATATATATATATATATAAAGTAAAGGTAGATTAATATACAATGTCCATTAAGGAACCTTAAACGCTATTTAAAAATGTTTATATATTAATTTGGTAATCAATGCCACTATTGTTTTCAGGGTAGTTAATTAATGAACTAAGCTTTTAAAGAGATTTTTAAAAGTTTGTTCATTCGATTATGTCTTCATATGATAAAAATACATTGTTTATTACCTATTTGAGTTAAATTTGTATTTGCTTTAAGGTAGGGACGTAAATGACAGTGATAGAATTTGAAGTGACATACATTTAAAACCAACATTTTAACAGATAATATAATTTAACGATTTTATATTTTGTAGCTTTTTAGATCTTCTAAAATAAAGTAAAATTAAACTAGATGTTTAAATTTAATGAAGAAAATCACCAGGGAATAAACAATTTTGAAATGTAGATCATTTTAAATTTACACAAAAAGTTTAAATTTAAAATTAAACTTAAATATAAAAACTAATATGTTTTTAAGAAACAGATTACAAATACATAATAAAATAAAATCGATCAAAGAAAAGAAAATACATTAATATATTTCTACAGTTCCTACATTGTCACTTCTGCTTCTAAATAGAACAATTCGAAATGAGGCAATAATTGTACGGGCAGTAGCAACAAAATTAATATATATATATATATGTATATTTCTGTACACGTAATGGATTCAGCTTAGTAAGAATACAATATAACATTTTGAACTAAGCAAATTTTGTTATATCATGACACAGTCAAAACTGTAGAAAATAAGAGAGAGTTAGTAAGTATTTAAGTTAGTAAGTTATTTAAGTAGAGGACAATAGTGATAATAAGCATATTTTGTATTTTGTATTCCTTTTGCACCCTGTAACTACTTTTCAAAAAAAAAAAAAAGAAAAAAAAAAAAAACAGTACTATGTAATTTTATATCAATCAAGAATGTTCCTTCTACTAAAATCAGGTGTTTGTCAAATTTTATCTGTTCACCTGGAGTTGTATGAGAAGTTTTAAACAAGGGGAAAGTAGTGACATAAAAACTGAAAGGCAACAATTTTCCATCCCAAAACCAAAACTTAAACTTTTATTAATTTATAATAACAAAACTTTATTTTGTACTTTAGGATACAGATTTCCCTTTTCAGTGGTACAATTTGTAAATATATTATTATTATTATTAATGTTATTATTATCATTATTATTACGCCTAAAATTATTCTAGAAGATCAGTTCATGAGATAGAGAACAAGGAAGAGATGTGAAAATTTAAACACTTAGAATTTTATTGGAATAAAATTGACACTTATTTTATTAAATGTACTATTTGAAACTATACAACGACAGCGCAAAATGCCTTTTACACATAAAAATATATAAATGACAAAAACTAATTTAAACTTCAAGTGACAGAAATCACCGGTTTCGCAAAAGAAACACCCATTTTTGAAGAGTTGCACTTACAAAGGAAGTAATAATCAGTAAAAATACTATTGAAACCAAACCAAGTGTAAATTAAATAGCATGGCCGAAAACACAGGGTAGAGTGCAAAATTTGTGCAACAACAACCCGAGGTTGCAGGAAATGACCATAGAAGTTTTAGCTTTTTTTGTTGAAACCAACGAAATAGTCCCAGGTAGCAACAGCAAGTGGCGCAGTGCCAGGGTGTTTGGCTTGAGTACAGCAGGTCATGAGTTCGAGTCCCGCCAGGTCCTTTTTTCAGTTCAAGTGAAAAAAAAAAATGTTTATATTTTTAATTAAATTAAATTATTAGTTTTAGAAAAAATATTATGTTAAGATTTTTTTTTTTTTAAATATTTCACAAATTAATGAGATATTAACCAGGAAATTAAAAAAAAATATATTTATTTAATTATAAAGTAGAAAATCATATTTAAACTTAGAAATTTAGTTTTTAATTTATATTGACTATGATTAGAAGCAGAAAATTAATTAAAGTTTAAGCATTTTTTACAAGGAGCACAAGATATAAAACAAAACTGATCACAATTAATTGCATTGTAATCTTGTTCACCGTCAAATATTGTTATCAGTTATCACGTACTTTATGGAAAATATTTAGCTTTTCGTCGTGATAACTAGTTTTATAAAATTCATATTTGCCCAGATTTGGAAGTTTTTGAGATTATACTGATTATAAATTAGAAAAATCGATTTGAGGAAATATGTCCTTGTACTCAATCTTGTTTTCAATTTTGACGGTTGTTCAATAAAATATTTGAAATAAAACCTAAATTCGAAGTCGAAGGGTTAAGCAACAGTTGCTGCCCATTCAGGATTATAAATAACACAATTAATCATTAACAGTGGCTTTTAGTGACATCGATAAAAAATACTAATTAAAATTTAACATAAAACACTTGCACCAATTATTAATAAAATTTTATCTAAATGTAATGTATTATTTCCCCTTAAATTATTCATTTATTTTAATTAAAAAAAAAAAAAAAGATCGAGACGGGGATCAAATTCAAGATCTTCTGTACTCAATCCAAACACTCTGGCACTGCATGACTTGTTCTTACTACCTGCGTCTGCTTTGATGGTTTTCATAGAAAAAATTAAAACTTCTAGGGTCATTTTTTGCCCCGTGGGGGTTGTTGCATAAATTTGCACCCTTCCCAATGTTTTCGACCATGCTCTTTAATTTAAGGTTTGGATAGGAGTTTTACAGATTCATACTTCCCTTGTTAGGATTCTGAAGACTTATATTCTACAGTTCTATTCCCTTATATTCTACAGTTTTGGGTATTTTTTATGCTTGTGCGTATACTATACCTAAAACAACTTTAAAAAGAAATGAGCTTGATCTCCTCATAAAACTTTCCATGGAAAGCCATCATCAATCTATCTATTGATAACAATGGCTGGTAAAAAAATATTTTATAGGGATAAAACTGAATTACTCTTTTATGAATATTTGATCTGGTTAACTGCGAATATCACGTGTTTCACAAGCACAAAAAGCATTTTGTAAGAAAATTTACACGAGCAGGTTCAGACATGTTATCTGAAGCTGGCTGCAATACCAAGGGGCGAATTTCTATCTCTGGGCACAGAACGATTAGAACAAAATTTCAACAAATGTGCGTAGTGACTGAGAGATTTTGCAGAGAAAAGGTGTTATGTATACGCATCTTACTGTTGCGCACTTCTCAATAATTTGCTGTAAATTCGTTTACTATCGTTAGAATAAATCATTTTACCACAGTGACCATAATGCTCGATAAAAAGGAACACGTATTAGTTGTTTTTATAACAAAACATATTTGCATCTGCTGTAGGCCGAAAGTGCCCCCTTTTACCTTTACAGTGGAACAGTGTCAAGCGAAACAAGCATTAACATACTCAACTTTTGAAAAATTAAAAATAGTTTTCACTCAAACCTCGGCTCTCATTATCTACATAACGCACCTTTCCAGAGTGCCAACTGCATTTCATCGAAAAGAGAGAAACCACCTACAAAGTCGATCCTCCGTCATACTTTTATCATAGGTGCCAACATGTAAGGTTTTTTAACACCACTATATTTTTTATAAAGATATTCATCAAGTTTAATCACAGAAAACTGCTGAAAAATATATTAAAATTTCCGGCAGCAAAAAAGCGTACAAGCTGGCAGCTATATATTATGCATGTCCATCCTTCCAGAAAGCTTATATAAATTTGCGGCTGGAGCCAAATCATCGCTTCACCTCTCCCAAAAATCAAACTTCTAAAGGGCCGAACAATTTGTACCAATAATCGCAGCACTATTTCAATAGTAACATGCCGCGATTTGGACCTCACCCACAAACATCTCCTTCTCCTTCATGGCCTTCACCACACTTTGCACAAACCCCAAATCTACATGATTTGTATGAATTTCCTCTTCTTCCAGGTTTCCGACTACCTTTCCACGAAATTGAAAACTCTTAATTATCTAATCGTACATCAACAATTATTCCATTTTCTCATCAGCCGACTCTGTGGCCTCGTCATAACTACCCAAAAGAATTCTAAGACCTCAAACCATTTTTGTCGTTAATATTACCAAGCCAATGGACTGTTTCTTGAATATTCTTTTCCTCCTAAAATCTCAAATTTTAATTTTCAAATTTTTACTTCTAATGTCGTCCTTCGCAGCGAGAGTATAATGACCGGTGGCCAATTTAATTTTTTTTTTTTTTTTGTGTATAATAAACTACGTGGAAGCTTAAATCTCTCCAAACCGCTGTACAGTGGTCAGCAATCTCCTTAGGTCTTTTCAATAATGTACATTTCAATTTTTCTTCGGATCCGTAAAAATTTTGCTCAGAATACCGTCAGTTCAGTTGTAACCAACCTATATATATATATATATATATATATATATATATTATATACATATGTTATTTAACGCCAACATTACTGAATAAGAAGCCATTGCATTTCAATTAACTAAAAAATAGTATGACACAAAATTTACATTCATATCGAGAAATGTGAAGCCTATTACTCACTTTTTCCTCTACACATACATTATTGTTACGGAGATGGAGTACATCTTTTATATGATGCAGGGTAGTTAATTCAAATCAAGCTTTTGCAAAATGTACACCCTTAGGCAGAGTTGTCAACTTTTACGCATTTAGACTACCGAAAAATTTTAATAGAAATTTTTTATATGTTTCTAAAAACAGTTTTCACTGATTAAATAAAATAATATTTTCACGTAACTAAAAAGGGAAAAAAGTTGTCAAATGAGCTCTCAGGTAGCTGTAAAACTGAACATAGGCCTTTAATGGAGGTAAATTAGTATTAGATCCCATCGAGAAAATTTGAAAACCAGGCAAACTTGCGCTACAAAAAGGTGAAACTTAAATAGAGGAGAACATTTAGAGAGGTATTATTAACTGTAATATTAACTGTATTATTAACTCAGTTGTACTTCTCCTTTTGCATTTTTGTAAAAATTATGGTTCAAAAAATAATTATTGCAAGTCAAACATAAAAAAAATGTTGAAGAACAAACTTTTAATGTATCAGAATATTTTGCTGTACAATTTCAATTGTGCAATGAGCAAAAATATAAATATATACATTATATAAAAATAATCTTAAGAAAAGTATTCTATGTAGCTAAGTTTAATAGGAAGAGAGAGTGATAGCAGACAAATATAAATATATACATTACATAAAAATAACATCAAGTGCAGAAAAAGATTGTATATAGCTGAGTTTGAAAGAGAGAGAGAGTGATAGCAAACAAATAAAAAAATATATTTTGATAAAAACATATGAGAAGGAAATTCAATTTAATGTAATAAACAAATTTATGATATACCTGTATTGATTGTTGCGTTTTCGTAATGGTGTTGTTATGAGTATCTTATCTTTACATATATCCAGGAACTTCGAAACCGTATCACAGTTTCTGTGTCTCTTATTGAACGGAATACGATGACACGCATGCGGAATGAAATGGATTATTATACAGATGGGCTTTGTATGACCCATATTGGATACATTAATCATTTGCTATGCATGTAACAGAAACTTGGCTGTTCTACTTGAATACATTTGGTATTTAAATATGGAATCTACAACCATGGTTGTTTCATGTTAAGTTTTACAAAGGCTTATAAATATTATTTTTGTATTTTTCATTTGCTATAAAAGTTTATAGATTTAATTCCTTTTCTTCCAAACTACCGACGGATATTTTAAAAGAATCAGTTTAATAAAAAGCAAATATTTCTTAAATTTTTGTCAAACATTCTAGAAAATAACAATTTATTTTAAAATGATTTATAATGAATAATAAAAATTCAAAAATTCCTTTTCAAAACTTTAACGGACTTTAACAACATAATATTTTTATTCAAAACTTATGATGAAATTTAGTTAAAACAAATTTAAGTTAGTCTTCATATAAAATTTTTAAAATGATCACAAATTTTTGTTTTAATACATTATCTAATCGAAACCTATTCTTCTATCTTTTTATCTTAAAAATATCTATTGGAAATCTTATTTACTACACGTATTGAGTAACATAAATGAAGAACTCTCTTAGAGTAGAATTTGCAATAAAACCACAACCACATAATTCCGGGTAAACACCAAACCAAAAAGAGCGGTCAAACAAATGGAATTGTTTTTTTCTTTCTCTCTCGATAAGATGTTTTCTTTTAGGGATGCAACTAGTGGTCCGCAAACATCCTCTCTCTACCGCTTAGAACAGCAAAAATATCTTAAGCACCGACAGGAAACAAGTATGAAAAAAAAAAAAAAAAAAAAAAAAAAAACGGAATGGAATTGCACACGCTGCAACAATTTTGGGAAAGTGAATTCTGATTCTTGGATTTTTCCATGTTAACTAGGTTTGAGAAACGAGTTTTATTGTAACGAAGAAAAGAGTTTCGATTAAACATTATTTCTTGTGTGTAGTGGGGCATCTACAAATGTTGTATTACATAACGAGAATTTTACTGTAAGTAAAGGGAATTTTCAAATATAGTGTTTGTAACAAGTTGGGACAAAAAAAAAAAAAAAAAAGTTTTGCAAATTTTTCATTATTTTTGGTATGAGTACTCTGATATGAACAGGATGTACAATGAATTTATAGATTTACTGAAACATAATAAAAAAACACATTAACTAAATATTTAAAGCTATTTACAAGAAATTAATGAAATCAAAATTGCTTCATACTGAATACATGTTTATGATATGAAATTCAGGTACAACATTCCATACATATAAAATTCGCAGAAAATTTCGTAGAATATAACAAGAAAATAAAAAGTTTAATATTTAATCTTTAATTTATTTGAAAAAAAAAATAGATTGAAAAAAGAAACTTTTATTAGAAAGTAGTGCTCAAGGTATTTACAGTTTTGATAAGGAAGAATGTATCAACAAATTGCTATAAACAAATTCAACCAAATAATTTTCTACAATAAAATTAAATGCTGGTTCTATAATATGAAAAATTATATTCCAAAATACTAAAAATTTAAGAAAAGTTTATAAAAATTCAATCCGACCAGTGGTTCTGCTTTGAAATATAATAGATGAAAAGTACCGGGTTCAAACCAGGTAGAGTTCGTTTCCTAACCTTTCAGAGATTTTCGTGGTTTTGTCCCAAACTCTTGTAAATACAGTCTAGGACCCTTTACTAAGACTCTTTTGGAAAGCATTCTTTCCCAAGCCTCGGACCCCCATTTCACCAATCGGCCTTAACCTCAAAACCACCCCACCCTCATAAATATTTGATCAATAAAAAAATTAAACGTTGCCTTTATACCAAAGATTCATGAGTCAAAACACGTGTGTATTTTTTTTTTTTTTTTTTTTTTTACCATAGTTTTAGGAAAATAAGATAAGACAGTGATTGTTCAATGAACTTTTATAAAAAATAAAGACAAAATAATGGAAAAAAATCCTTTTTTTTTTTTCTTTTAATTTTTCTGTATTGAACTAGAACATATTCTGAGCCGATTGATATAAACTAAACAATTTTCTGAGCAAAAGAAGTGAACCAAACACATTTAAAAAATTATGGCTAAATTCTAACTACTAATATGTACTATAGAACAAAACGTTGACAGAATAATATTTTCTAGTGAAAAACTATTTTGCACTGAACAGTGTTATAATGACAAAAATTATGTCGTATAAACAACTTTCGAGGACCAGAAAACATTCGAAACAACCAGAAAACATTCGAACAGTCAAAAGCTTTCAAAACAAGAGTTCTGTTATGATTTGGGGAGCAGTCACAACAACGGAAAATTGCCTCTGAAATTCATTGATAAAGGGGTCAAAACCAATTCTGAGTTTTACAAACAGGACATATTGGTAACACATTTATTACCATATGATGACAGATTATATTCTAAAAAGAACTAGGTATTTCAACAAGACTCTGCACCTTCACACAGAGCAAAATCAACACAGGATTGGCTTCATGTCAACTGTCCCAAATTTATCAAGAAAGAAGATTGGCCATTTTCATCACCCGATCTTAATCCATTTTATCTAAATCCATTAGATTAAGATCGTGAGCGCATCTGGAGTATTTTAGAGACCAAAGTGAATGCTAAACAACATAGAAGTTAGGACTCACTTAAAGGTTCTATATTGCGAGAATGGGACAAATTACCTCTAAAAGTGATTCGTGCTGCAATCGGACAATGGTGCAACAGACTGTCTTTAGTAATCGATAAAGAAGGTGGCCGATTTGAATAAAATCATTTCTAAGTAAACTGTCATTTATTTTTTTTTATTATACTAGTGGAATTTTCATTTTCTATTTTATATATGTGAAACTAAAGTCTCAATATTTGTAACAGTATTTAGTAGCCACCCAGTAATGGAAGTTCTGACATTCACACATCGCCGCTCTCCCGGTTTATATTTGACCATTATGTGAAATGCCATTTGATAAAATAGCTATCTAAATTAATTTTTAATTATTCTTACATTACTATTTAACTATTCTTCTTATTGCATGTAGTTCAACCACGTTTTATGGCAGAATTAGCTACATAAAATCTAACAATTAATAAAAATCTAAAAATCAGTTTTTGACTTAACTTTAACTCATAAAAAAATTTTCAATACAGAAAATATTTTATTGGAAGGTTTTGAAAGCATTCAATAAATATCATGGAAATGGTTTAATATTTGTTCCTTTTATTAACTTTTTTGGGCTCGAAAGATAAGTATCAGTCACCATTAGACATGATGCGGTAACTCGAGAAGTGACTGCAAGTCACCATTCAGTTTAACGCAATAGTTCGAGTGATAATGATGTGAATTTAAGTTTAGTTTGGACAATATTGCTTCATGAGTGTATTCAACAATACATGCGTATAAAACAAGTGTCATTCTTTAACCCTTTCAGGACAAGCAACGCGATAACGTGTATTAATTAATATTTTCGCGAGCGCTTATTTTTGTCTTTTTATTATACTCTTTCTAGTCAAAGTACTTGCATCCATAACACATTCATTGTACAAATATGAATATTGCGTATATTCTTAAGAAATAAAATAATATACAAGTGACAAAAGAAACGCCCATTTGCGGAATTACAGATTTCCAAATGGTGTGAATCCCCGAAAATAGTCGCAAAACTGTTACGCGCTTGATCCGGAGAAGGTTAATATTTAACAAATGCCATTCTTTGAAGTATAAAAATACAGGTGTTGGACAAAGTAATATAAAGAATTTCACTTTTTTACGTTTTGTCGGTTATCTTGAAAAATACTTAATGTGCTGTTTTTGAATTCTGGGTATAAAAAACACATGTCTTTTCTCACATTTTTCAGCAAAGATTTTATCACGAAAGCCCTTTGAGGACGAACAACAAATCCAATAACGTACAAAGTACCTGTGATTGCCCTGTATCTGAAAAATCGTCGATTAGTCTGCAAATTTCAGACCTGGTTGTAAATGTTATATTTTATACGTGTGTAGAGTTTTGTGAGGCTAGCTTAAATATTTAAAGAGATATTAATATTTTATTTAAAAATGCAAAAAATTTTCACGAGTTTTTATTTTGTAACTTTAAAAGTTTTTCTTCAGATTTCATCAAACTTTCGGAAAACATGACAACATTTGCCTAAATCATTATACTATAGTTTAAACCAAATACATTTAATATTCAAAGAGATATGGGCACTTGTAGTAATTAATTAATTACTGCGCATGCGTGGACTGTAGGGAAAAAAATTCATATAGCATGATACTCAATTGTTTAGAGTTTTAGAGCACTTTATAAAAAATATCCAGTTGAATAGTATGAAAATTCATAGAGATGTCGGTGATTAAATGACATGTTTTACAGATATTTTCTTAAAAGTTTTTTAGGATAAGGAGTCATTCACAAATGAAAATTTGTATCAGAAAAAAACGTTTCATTTTCTTTTATTTTATAGGTACGTAGTACATACCTATAAAAAAAAGAAAAATGAATCAAAAATATTGTACTAAATTTCATCGCGTAACATTGTTTTCTTCTGATACAAATTTTCATTTGTGAATGACCCTTTATCATAAAAATCTTTTCAGAAAGCAAGTGAAAAACAGCTTATTATATCATTGATATGTCTATGAATTTTCATGATATTTAACTGGATATATTTTATAAGATGCTCGAGACAGTTGAGTATTAAGCTATGTCAAAGTGCTTTTGTTACAGTCCGCGCATGCGCAGTAATAAATTATCTACTACGACTATCAATATTTCTTTGAATATTAAATGATTCGTTTTAGACTATAACATAATGATTTAGGGACATGTTGTCATGTTTTCTGAAAGTTTCATGAAATTTGGAGAAAAATCTTTAGAGTTATAAAGCAAAAACTTACGAAACATTTTTTTGCATATTTTTATAAAAAATTAACTTTTTAAATATTTGAGCTATCCTCACAAAACTCTACACACGTATAAAATATAATATTTATAGCCATACAGGAAATTGGCAGATGAATCGATCATTTTCCATATACAGAGTAATCACAAACACTTTTTATTTTATTGGACTTGTTGTTCGTCGCCGAAGGGCCTTCGTGACAAAATTTTTGCTGAAAAATATGAAGAAAGACATGTTTACCTTATTCCCAAAATTCAAGAATAACACATTAAATATTTTTCAAGATATTCCACAAAACGTAAAAATTCGAAAGTGTTTAAATTATTTTGTCTAACACCTGGTGTATGTGAAATGTTAAAATATAAAAGTCTTTAAAGTTTTTTTTGTGTTAAAAGTAATTTTATGTTAATGGTAAGAATTTCATCAAATATGCAGAAAATTGTCTCTAATTGCTGGTTCATCTGAGTGGATAACATTCTCGAGTGCAAAGATTTAAACTAATATATTGCGGTTATAGCAAAACTGCACCATTCTATATCAAACGTATATCATTCCATATAAACATGTGCATAAATTTAATCAAAGTTTCTCACAATAAAGATTTTACATATGGAATTCGCTGCATTTTTAACGAATAGATACTGATAGCCGTATGGGAAACCACAAAGGGCGAGTAATTGTAGCGCCATCTAACAGCTCATATGCACCCAGTTTAAGTAATTTATTTTCCTATTGATCTTTCCCATATTAGGTCTGGTTCATTTATACGTTTCAGAAGCTGAGATACAGCATTTTTTATAAACAGATAAAATCGCATCACAGCTGCGCCAGATTCACATTATATGCACCTAAATTGAATCAGCCCAGATTTTCATAACGGTACTCTCACAAATAATATTTTGCACAATTATACAACGTAGAAGATGTTATATAGCCTTTCCGGAAATGGAGAAAATTCCGACATAACAGTATATATCGCAGCATCTCAGCTCTTGGGCGATAACCATAGAAAGTTGTTAGCCACCAATTTATCTCAAGTTCAACTAAATGTGAAATTCAGTGCATTAGTTCTTGATTTAGTGCTATCACACAAGTTTTTCATGCACACATAGACACACGGACGATTTCTAAAATTTTTCAAATCGTATTCAGGATATTTAAAAACGTGTAAATCCAATGAAAGCCATAAATCGAAAGCTTTTACAAATTCAATGATTCCTTCTATAAATATGCAAATATATATATATATATATATATATATATATTTATATATATATATATATATATATTTATATATATATACATTAAAAAAATAATTACTTTAATTCTTTTATACTACAGATTTTTTAATTAGTCCTACTTTTGAATTTAGTATACCGCTTATTGACTTATACTCTTTCTAAATAAGAAAGAGTATAAGTTTTGTTCGAAGATCGTCATGCTCAATTTATTCGAAAGTAATAAAGGACAAAGCTGATATGAATTCACTAAACGAGCAAATGGAGGTATGATATTGTCCTGTTGTCCTCTAACAAAAGAGGCGGAATGAATATCGAAAGCAGTGGGAATCTCCAAAGTTTACATAACAAGAGGCTCTCCTGCGTTCAGGCAACGGAAAGGAACAATATTCAAATTGATTTACGGCCTACGTTTTCCCTGCAACGGAAATCGGTGATTTTCGAACAAATGAGAAGAATATCGAAAAGGGAAAGTCTAGAAATATATTGATGCTTCAAAATACGTAAATGAAAGCATTATAAAATAATATGTTTAGTCGCATATTGGAAAAAGACTATTCTGTGTTTTTACGAGATAAAAGGTAGTATAAAAAAATTTCACATATGAAATATTTTATAAAACTGTTTAGGTGATTTTGTGACTTTCTTTTAAAAATATTTCTTTAAAGGTTTAGGAAAATAAAGATGTCGAAATGACAAAAAAAAAAAGGTTTACTATTATTTGATTGATAGGTACTAAACTATTATGTATTATGCAATAACTAAGCTTAAGACTAAAATATTTGCTCTAAATACGTTTAGTTGTTGCAGAGAGAGATTTATCTGATATTACAGCCCCTCAAAGAATCATGTATTCTTTAATTTTCTACCTTAACTCTTTTTTTACCACATTATGAATTTTGAAAAGGAAAAAAAAAGCATGCACTTCAACCGTAATTTTTTAGTTACCTGAGAGAAATTTTTAAATAATAGAATTTACGTTTATAACATTTTTATACTAAGTAATCTAATGAAGACTTGAAGATGATACTTTATTGTACTATTTGTACACAGTGATTGGAAAAATTAAGTATCAGGAAAAAAAATGTAAAATAAATAAATAAATAAATACAAATTAAAAAGTATTTATTTCTTATCATATCTATTTTTCCTAAGATCGATTTTTAATTTTTGGATGTAATATATAAATTATTTTAACACCGGCGCAGTTATGAAAAATGACAGTCAGAAACAGCGACATAACATGAGAAAACTGTTTTTGAAAAAAAAAAAAAAAAAACGTGCAGCGTATTGTGCCATATAGTGTAATTATATTAAATTTTATACGTTCTATTTTTAGAAGTATCTTTGATATTCGTCCTATTAATTCGCTATTATGGATTTTATGATCTAATGGACTTTAAAGACTCCGTCGATAGGTAAAACGTTAATAAGAATTATAACAAATATTTCTAACTTTCAATTAAAAAAAATTAAAAAATGCAAAAAATGCAAAAATGCAAAGATGAAAAAAAAAAAAAAAATGTGTATTTTTTTGTTATTATAAACAGTGTATTAAACCCATTGCAAATCATTTTTCAGAAACTTGACATACTACATTATACATAACATTCTGCATTCAGAAAAAAAAAAAAATTAAATAGCCAAGAAAATCTGAAAATTTTTACTAAATAATTTTTAACTGCGCATGCGCAAGCTTTAAAAAATTTCATTTACATAATTTATTAACTAAATGTATTGAGCTACTTGTATTAAAATCCCAAGTAAATATTGTGAAAATTCAAAAAATTTTCGTCAATCGAATAAACTGAACCACCAGAAAAAATCCAAACTATAAGCGTTTCACACGAACTCTATTTTTTATTTAATTAATAGCAATCTACTGTTAGTTAATTGTAAATAAATATTGATAAAAACCCCTATTATTAGCTGAAACATATGAGGCATGACATCTCTAAAGTTTCAGGATATTTGTCGAGCACTTTTTGTGGTGGTTTTCAAAACGTGAAAAAAACGTCCCGATTCGTTCATAGAAAAGCATAATTTGCCAAGTCTCTAATTTTTTTTTTTTTTTTTTTTTTTTTTTTTTTTTTTTTTTTCAATGGAGATTCCATACCAAAAAATTTTTTATAAATGTTTTCAGTTTATTTAATTTTATTTATTCGTTAAAAATATTTGTGACAGATTCCTTTTTAAAAATACTGGTGATAAATCTTATTTAAAAATTGGAAATGTTTAAAGCTATGGAAAGGTAATGTTGTTGGTTAGCCTCATGTAAAAAATTTGTCTGGAATGCTACACGTTCTAAAAAGAATCACATGCATATAGAACGATATGACGCGAATGAAATATAGATGATATGACGCGAATGAAAAGAATAAGAAAGCAAGAAAACGCAGGTAGTGAAGTGGAAGTATTTGTACATATAGAAAAGTTAGCAAAAGAAAATATAAGCAGGCGAGGTAGTACCAAAGAAAAAAAAACTTTTAAAAAACTAACTAAATTAAACCTTTTAAGTATTTACAATATAACTGTATGGTATATATATATATATATTGTTTGCTGGTTTTTTTTTTTTTTTTTTTTTTTTTTTTGAAAGTTAGAACAGTTATTTTTTTAGAAGGCAGAAAGCCAAAGAAATTTAATGTTTCAGATGAACTATGAATACAAAAGATATTATTTTGTTATTTTTTGCAGGAACCTAATAGTTAAAATGTCATTTAGGCTTATTTGTACCTTTCTTTGTAGGATTGATTCACTTCTTTTAGAAAGTTTTTCAGTATTTAAAGATGGAATTTCAAACAACATATGTTTAATATGTTTATTTTCATTCTCTGAGTCAAGTCGTAACAAAATGCGCTCCTCTGCAGCTTTAAATCCTGATATAATAATAAAAATTATAATAATTATGAAAAGATTTCAAGTATTTCGTATTCTTTATTCTTCAAGTGAATAGTAAAACTTTTGCTCTAAGTTATCAAAAACAACTGGCATGTCAACATTTTAATTCATTCTAGAGCATTACAGTAACTGCACTTTTTTCACATCACTTTTATTGAAGGCTATTTTTTCTCATTTAATCGTAATTATATATTAGAAAATAATACTCTCCAAATAAAGTGGTGTGAAAAAAGAGCTGTGTGAACGGTGCTCCAGAATAAATTAAAATATTTGCATCTGTAACAGTACAAATATTCTATTTTAAAGACCATGATTCATAGAAATTCATTATTATTTACATGAGAATAAAAGTAAAACTGTACAGAAAAGGTATAATTAGGTAATCTAAAACCCATTTTTAATTACAAGTCATGATAGTTTGATATATATTTATTTTTATTTAGATTTTTAATTTTCATTTCATGCTTCATGCAAATGAAAATTTTCCTGTAAATTTTGAAAAACGATATAAATATTCTTCTTTAAAAAGAATGTTTCTTAGAAGTTTATCACGTCAGATTAAAATAAAATAACACACATAAGTTATAATTACGTCATATAAAATATATTTTTAATTACAGTTATCTGAAATTCCTGTATTTCATTTCTATTTACTTAATCTTCATTTGAGGCAAAAATAAAATAAAATAAAAATAAAATTCGAAATTTCACAAATTACATCGGTCATGGGTTGCAAATATTTTTTGAGTAATTGGTAATCATATTGTATGGCTGATGAAAATTCAGATGTACCAAAAAAAAAAAAATAAAAAAAAATAAATAAATAAATAATAATAATAATACTAGGTTATAACTTGTTGTGGAATTTTTATTTCTTTACGATATAAAAATAAATCTATTTTGACGAGAAATATATTTAAAATATCACTTACTAATTAACTCACATGCCGAAGCCCTATTAATGTCCATTATTCAAACCGCGAAATGAATCAGCTCTTCACTCAATAAAGCATTAATTATTTGTTAATTAATAAAACATTTATTAATTAACGTATTAAAGTAATTAAAATTCATTAAAGTAATTATTAATAAAGCATTTATTATTATTATTATTATAAATAATAATAATAGGTTATAATTTTTTTGAAATTTTTATTTCATTACCATATAAAAATAAATCTATTTTGACGAGAAATATATTTAAAATATCACTTACTAACTCACATGCCGAAGCCCTATTAATGTCCATTATCCAAACCGCGAAATGAATCAGCTCTTCACTCAATAAAGCATTAATTATTTGTTAATTAATAAAGCATTTATTAATTAACGTATTAAAGTAATTAAAATTCATTAAAGTAATTATTAATAAAGTATTTATTATTATTATTTTTATAAATAATAATAATAATAGGTTATAATTTTTTTGGAATTTTTATTTCATTACGATATAAAAATAAATCTATTTTGACGGGAAATATATTTAAAATATCACTTACTAATTAACTCACATGCCGAAGCCCTATTAATGTCCATTACCCAAACTGCGAAATGAATCAGCTCTTCACTCAATAAAGCATTAATTATTTGTTACTTAATAAAGCATTTATTAATTAACGTATTAAAGTAATTAAAATTCATTAAATTATTAATAAAGCATTTATTATTATTATTATAAATAATAATAATAATAATAGTTTATAATTTTTTTGGAATTTTTATTTCTTTACGATATAAAAATAAATCTATTTTGACGAGAAATATATTTAAAATATCACTTACTAATTAACTCACACGCCGAAGCCCTATTAATGTCCATTACCCAAACCGCGAAATGAATCAGCACTTCACTCAATAAAGCATTAATTATTTGGAAACGAGGTGGGATGAACTAAACTCATGGATGATTTTCAATAACGCTTTAAAGTAATTTGTAATTGGCAACTATTTCAGAAACGCTTGTATTAAAGCATAATTCAAATAAACAAATTAGTTAAAATGAGCCTGGTGAAAATTGAATCGATTCGGAGTAATCCATCTATAGGTTAATTTGTAACACCAGAAAATGATAATATATACTAAATTGAATAATTAATTTTAAAATCTACTGATGAAGTCAATGTGGATTTTGAATGGTGTTTTTTTAAGTGTAAAAAGTGAGATTTGAAAAAATATTTTTTTTAATTTTTTCTTGTGGGTTTTTTTTTTTTTTTTTTTTTTTTATGTTAGATAAAAGTAAGTAATTTTAAGAAAAACTAAATTTATCATTTACCAATACTGATAGACAGTCTTGCTTTTGCCTCCAAGGCAGTTGCACGTGTTTTTTTGCACCTGATGAAAAAACGCTACGTCCTCTCGAAACCGGTAGTGCTGGCTTAAAATTTATGGTGTGTAAAGAAGTTTTGAAATCTGTATACTGATAGTTTATTTTTCAGAATAGGTAATACTTCGGAAGTAGAATTAATATTTACAAGAGAGATTTAAAAAAATAACTGTATGCCAAAATTTTCTGAAACAGATTAATTAATAAGTTCTTTTATTTATTATTTATTTATTATTATTATTTTTAAATCAAGAACATTCATTAATATAATGAACAATTTGCAAATACATTTAATTAAACTCCACTCCCGCTAAAATCATATGGTAAGATTTTGCTTCTTATTTCTCGTGCCAGTGATATTTCAGGGCTTAAGTTTTGAAAAATGAATTACTAAAAACTTTAAATAAAATCCATATTCCATACCTCAAGTTTTTTCTTATGCTAAACACTAGATGAATGCATCATCCAAATGAATTTCTAATGAGAGGAAGTTGATTTATTTCAAATTGAATTACTACTACTATGCATATATATTAATTTTTAAACGAAAAATTAGTTAATTTTATGACAGTTTTTTTTTTAAATAATTTAAATGTATAATTTTAAATAATTTTAACGCATTATTACATCAATATTTTATTTAATTAATAGTAGCTAGTTATGGCTACAGTTTACCCTATATTGAATGATAATGATGACAGTTTCTACCTCTGGTTTCGAAAAAAAAAAAAAATTAGAAGAAGACTGTCTGATCAGAATCAGGTTAATCTGATTTATATGTTCATCTGAAACTAATTATTTAACTTAATTGATAAATAGTTTTTTAAATAAACACTATAAATTTAAAAGAACTCGCAGCAGTTGTTTCAGTTCAAAATAATGGCATGACCTTTCATCAGGTTAAAAAATCTTGACACGAGCACATAATTAAAGGAGCAACGATGCATTTACGCCTACCGATAAATTTAAAGTGACTTTTACATTTGCTTCTTCTGAAACATCGTTTGTTAAATTTTGGAGTAATTATGCTATCTATCGAATAGAAAAGAGGCAAAAGTTTAAAAGTAATTTAAAACAAGGAAAATAATATTGAGAGACTGATGAATATAACAGTTAGATGTCTGCTTACAGGGCGAAACTAATGAGCATAAAAGAGTTAAAGGCTTTCTAATTGAGTTCATGCTAGAATAATATATTTTACAGGGATAGCAACGTTCTTTTATTTTTATGTGCGTTTTGTTATTTTCTCGCCACTGTTTCAGAAAAGTAATTTTTAAAATAATGTTATAGCATTCGTTTCATTAAGAAAAATTCGATGACAGTTTCTACTTCTGGTTTCGAAAAAAAAAAAAAAAAAAAAAAAAAAAAAAAGAAGAAGAAGAAGACTGTCTGATCAGAATCATGTTAATCTGATTTATATGTTCATCTGAAAATAATTATTTAACTTAATTAAGAAAGAGCTTTTTAAATAAACACTATAAATTTAAAAGAACTTGAAACAGTTGTTTCAGTTCAAAATAATGGCATGACCTTTCATCAGGTTAAAAAATCTTGACACGAGCACATAATTAAAGGAGCAACGATGCATTTATGCCTACCGATAAATTTAAAGTGACTTCTACATTTGCTTCTTCTAAAACATCGTTTGTTAAATTTTGGAGTAGTCATGCTATCTATCGAATAGAAAAGAGGCAAAAGTTTAAAAGTAATTTAAAACAAGGAAAATAATATTGAGAGACTGATGAATAAAACAGTTAGATGTCTGCTTACAGGGCGAAACTAATGAGCATAAAAGAGTTAAAGGCTTTCCAATTGCGTTCATGCTAGAATAATATATTTTACAGGGATAGCAGCGTTCTTTTATTTTTATGCGCGTTTTTGTTATTTTCTCGCCACTGTTTCAGAAAAGTAATTTTTTAAATAATGTTATAGCATTCGTTTCATTAAGAAAAATTCTTTTTTAAAAGTGGTGACAAAATAATTAAACGTCAGTAAAAATATAAGAACACTGCGATTTATGTTGCTCTTTCAAAGCAACTGTAATGTAGCGAGGATTAAAAAATTATATTAGACAATTATATTTAAAAATTAAATTTTCTGGATGATATGTTATATTTTATGATACAAAAAACTAGTTATAAATTATAGTTCAGAATGAAAATAGTTCTAAAATAATGACACGTTATTGTGAAATAAGATTGCACATGTTAAAACTTAGCTTCAAGTTAAAGAACGTTTTCCTTCATAATATATTTCAATAAATATCTTTAACAGAATTATTATCGAATGCAAAACTAAATTTAAAATACTAAAATCGTTAAATTTAATTAAAATAATAATAATAAAAATGACTAAACTTTCCATTTTAAATTAAATAGACTCTAAGGTCGTTATCAGTATCATGCAATTAAAATAGTTTTTTTTTTTTTTTTTTTTTTTTAATTATATATGAAGCACAATCTAAAATGCATTTAATCTTTTTTTTTTTTTTTTTCATGTTTTCTCAAAATTCCATTTACAATATTTTTTTTTTCTTTTCCTTTCCCAAAGATAACTTTTCAACGATATTTCTACAAGAAATATTTAATGGAAAGGTATTTTGTTTGAAAGAAATATTAAAGTCAAAGACGGGGAAGAATTATTTTCTTTTACTGTTTAAACAAAATTAAATATGATTTTTTATTAGTTTTTGTTCTAGCTTAAGCAGATGAAGTTATAAAAAATATATTTCCAAGTTAAAATTCTAGTTTTTATCTGCCTAAAGTTCCATTATTATTTTTTAATATCTAGTCATGAAAAGCGTATTTGCAGTATGAATTTAAAGGAGAAAATCCATTTTCTCTTTTATTTTTATTTTAGGAGAAAAGTGATATGTGTAACTAAATATCTTTAAAACGAAAAGTAAGTTTCAGATAAGTTAAATTATAAAGAAATGCAAACAAAGTGCATTAATCTGAATGACTCGGATTCCATTTACATGTCAACTATTATGTTTCCTTAAAGCGTTTGAGAATTTATTTACATAATTTCAAGCAGTTTCAATTTTAAATTGTATATCATAACTTAAACATTTTTTATTACTTTATCGTTTCTCTACATTTGAGGTATAAAGTTTATTCAGCAAAGTGCATTCAGGATGTTTGTAATTTTTTTTATTATTATTATTTGGATACCTTTTTGTTAAAAGTTAAATGAATCAAGTTTTTTCTTTTACATGAAAAGTTCAAACAATATCTGCTAGAATCACTGACGTTTTCGTTAGAAAATTGAACATAAGACTTGTACAAACTGCAATTCTAACATTAAACTTAGTCCAAGGTTATATAATGAAAGCAATTTTTTTAATATAAACCTTAAAACAGTTTTGTTATTTTCTTTTATGGTTTACTTTACTGTGGTCCCCCCCCCCCTTTTTTTTTTCTTTTATATAAGGAGTAATGAATTTTAATGCAACTTCTAACCTCTCTGATATTTCTATTAGTTTCTTTACTGTAATCACAATTTCCGTAAAGGTGAACGGTCGTCTCCAATTGCCCATTCCGTACCTCTAGTGCGACATAAAACCTATTCAATCTCAACCTTGCAATTCCACAAAAAGCTTTTAAGCACGTCTAGTATAAATTGAAAGTGTGTATGTTTGAATTTTTCGGATACTTCAAACTAAAAGCATCTTTTTATAGTCTATAGGCACATATATCTTTTTGCGATTTAAAATAAGATTTAGTGTACATTGATACACTTGATGTTAATTATCGCTCTATAGTCATTTTGTCACAGAAAGTTCATTTGACTGAAATCTGTCTTAAAGTGAATTCGAACCATTACGAACATTTTTACTTTCAACAGAATTCGAACTCAGTGCCTAGCAACCGGACAAATCGCTAACTATTGGGCTGCCGGATGGGATGGTAATAAAGGCGGGTAAAATATAAAAATTAGCATTGATTAAATTCGATGTATATTGCGTCAGAAAAATTTATTAAATATCTTTTGCATATCGAGTTAACTAATAAGCATTTTAGTAAAGAAATTGCATTCTAAAGTTTACTTAAAAATTTTCCACCAATCATCAAGGGTAGATTCTTAAATAACACTCAAATGGTAATTAGACTTAAATCAAAACTATGGTAAAATGAAGAGGAAGAAACTTTACAAACACAATCACACTCTTTGAAAAATAAACAAATAAATAAATAAAATAGAAAGGTAGAACAACAGAAAAAAAGTAGTCCAAAAAAATTAAGAAACATAGACTCCATTTAGCATTTTCATATAAGAGTGTTTTTTCTGTTATGAAAACCGTGATACGTTTAAAAATGAAGTGTATATTGCTCTAACCCTAGGTGGATTTAATCTGAGATCATCTTTTTAAGAATAACAAGATACAGGATTATTGCTACATAAAAAACACGCAAATGAAAATGCTTATGAATTTATAACGATACAAAGATTTTTCATCGAAAATGATATTTTAAGCTGAAGCATAGAATTCTCAATTCTGTTAATAAGTTTTAGTATTGTCAACAGAAATGTTTAATCTGTATGTGAGAGTAGTATATCATAAAATAATTCACAAATATTTAAAATATATTTTTTCACTTTATTTATTTGATATGAAAACTTATATGTTGTATTTGCTCATTGAATTAAATAACTATATTTACTTTGCTTTCTCCGAAATATATAATGCTTAATAAATTCAGGATATTATATTTTAAAACAATGCATGTATTTTACGTATGATGATATTATTTTGTTCTAAAGTATTTAATTGCTGTCTGTAGTAATTTGAATACTACAGTCCATGCTTTAAAAGGGACAAAATTATAGCTAGGTAATGCTGTGTATGTAACAATAAAGCCTAAATTGGGGGAAAGTACAAACTTAGCCTAAAGATTTAAGGCAGAGTTGCTAATGGGTGTAAAGTGGCTTCCCTTACAATATATTCGTGCGTACCGGGTAATGGAGGATTTACATCTAGTGAAGGAGAATCCCTTTAGAGTTTTAATAAAAAAAATGTTGTTTATACGATATGAATCGATCGATTTAATATCTAAATAATTAAGAAAATTCTTAACAGTTTTTTTTTTTTTTTTTCGTAATGTTGGTTAATGTTTTGTTAACAATTGCTTGTGAATTTATATTTATAAAAATTACTTAAAACTGCAATGCATAATAAACAAAATAAGTATTACGCTTATAGAGTAATCACCTGCTAATTTTCATTAGAAATATCTCATGCTAAAATAAAATTTATAAGTGTCTTTTTCTCTCTTATAATAATAAAAAAAAAAAAAAAAAAGCATACAAACTACAAAAACAAAGAGAGATATATAACTTATTATAGATATATAAGCTATACAAATTTCCTTTTACAATATCATTAAAGAATAAGCGTGCTTTTTAGTAATATTTTAAATATTTCATTTACAAAAAAGAAAAAAATAAGATTCCTTTTTACAAATACGGTTTATTGTGGCAACATTTTGTGCTACAAAAAGTAATTTATGTTTCGAATTTTTGTGTGAATATTTTTTATAGAGGCTTAATAAAACGAATATTGCTATTTTTAAAGAATAATTGTTAACTTTCATAATATTTTAATTAGTTTATATACAAAAATGGAAAAGAAAGTATTGCTTCAGATTTTTCTTTCTTTTTTCTTTTCTTTTCTTTCTTTTTTTTTTTTTTTAATATTACGACTTATTCTGATAACATTTTTTCGTACACAAAGCAATTTATAGCCCAAATGTTTGCGTGAATGTTCTTTTCGAGAGGTTTAATGAAGCGAATGTTGTTATCGTAAACATGATATTGTAAATTACGCTAGAGAATGACATTGTTATTCATTTATGAAAGAGCTGGTCCTCAAGCGATTTATTTATTGTTGGGTTGTTTTTATTCAAAATATAGCTTGTTCTTTTTATCGACTTGAACATTTTTTCATGTGTTTCACCTAAGCTTGTAATTTTCATACCTTTAATGGTTGAAGGGAAGTGATATTATCCTAAATGTTTGAAACAGATAACTTAATTTGGCTCTGCGTGATAATGTTAAGTCGTCCTGTACACAGAAATGCAATTAGGATCTAAAAATTAAGTTGCTTAATTATACAAGTAGTCGATAACAAGTATTTGCCAAACATATATAATATGTAATTTTACTATTACAAATTTTGATTACTCAACGCAACTTTATATTTAATATTACGACTATCTTGTAAAAGAAAATTCATGAAAAGCACTTACAATAAATAAAAAATAAAAAAATAAATAAATGATCACGTTTATAATATACATGGCTACCATATTAAATATGAACATATAAATATAAATCTATAGATAATCTAAATATAAATCTATAGATTTTACAGAAAACACTGTCAACAATGTTACGAGTTTATACCCGTAATTATAACAGATGAATTTTTTTTAGATTGGTACAGATTTTTTTTCTGCATGAAATAGTGTTTTTCTATGTTAAAGATAGGGTAATCGAATTAAATGATAGTTTCTCTCTGCCTAAAATATAATTTCTCCATCTTACAGACTGGTTAACAATTATGCAAAATACAGAATTTCTCTGTTGAAAACTAAAATTTTTCTTATAGACACGGTAATCCAATTTTTAAGACTCCAGAACAGCTAACGAACTGAATGCAAAATCTTTTAAAACTCATTTTTTAGTGTTTCGATAAGAAGAAATTTAAGAAAGAGGTTGATATCAAAATTTCCCGCTATGCCTGGGTCTAAAGACAACTGTTTTTTAAAGGTCCAAAACTTTTTGGTTACGTGCTACTTCCGAGCGTACGATTTCCGAACCGTGCTATTTGCGAACAGATCTTACACCTGGCAGCTTATTCCTTCCCCATTTCAAGATAAGGGGGTATCGTGCCAGAGAGCACAGTCATAATTCCCTAATCGATCAAGGGGATTAGCTACTTTTGTTAAAAGCTGCCAGTAAAAAAAGAACGATTAAGTGGGACTGTGAAAGCCCATCATTCTCATTTTTATTTGAGCATACTCCCTCTTTCGTTCAAGATAAATTGGTAGCGAAAGCGAACGAACAGCTTTTTGGCAATCTCTAATTTTTGAAGATCTTTTAAATTTCTGTTAAGATACATGATTATGTTGTGTGGATAAATGTATATGGATGCTTTTAATTTGTATGAAAATACATTGTATGCGTGTAGATATATATATTGTGTGTATGTGAAATTTTTTACACCGTAATAGTGAAATTAGATATTTCAACTATAAAACTATTGTTAAAAAAAAATATTTTTTTCTATGACTGACATACACTGATTCATAAGGGGGGAAGGCAGATGTTTTCTTTATCCCTTTACAGTTGACTATATACATACAAGAAAAAAAAAATTGTGTGTCATATTTATTGCTTTTATAAATAATCTCTCGGAAGAAAATAGTGTTATTTACATATGCATATTGTATAACAGGTCCTCATATATAGCCTGTTTTTTTTTTTTTTTTTTTTTTTTTTAATACATGTGTGTATTTGCACGTTAATGTTTATTTATTTATACATTATTTTTATTTTTTTACATCAAGTTAATTTTTATTTACATCAAGTACTGACTTATCATTACAATAATCATACATTATCAAGGAAGACTTGAATTAATAAATATTTGCATTTAGAAATAAAGCCTTTTACAAGGCAAAATATAATGAAAAATGTATTATGAGTTGTATATTGTTGTTGTTTATATACAATAAATGTAAACAAAATATGACAGAAAACAATAATTTTTAGAAGAAGAATGAGCAACGGCCACAACGGCTTCTAAAAAAAATAAGCAAGCGAGAAACAAAATTTAATGGGAAATCTTTGAAAGATTTGATTAATTAACATGTTAATTAAATGATAATAATGTAAATGAGATTTTAGACCATCTGGAAGTTCAGAAATATTAAGGATATTAAAAATTGTGCATGTCATATTGTACTTTTAAAGACATTCGTTAAAATGAATTTCAATTTGATTCAATAATTTAACTATTATCTTAAACATCTTAATTAATAACCTTACTTTTTAAACAATATAATTATTGTGATGTTATTTTAAACTTATGTTATACATGAATTATATTTCTAACCTTTATATTAAAATTAAAATAGTTATTTAATCCATAGATGTTCCATAATAATGTTAATAATTTATTATTATTATTTTATGCTGTTATACTTGTTTCATATTTGTTATCAGGGTTGGCAGGTTTCTGACGCATGAAAATTTTTGACTGTTTAAACCATGGTTAAAACCGTCCTGTCAAAAACCTCCTTTTCAATGTCAAAAACCTATATTTATAATTTAATTGTTATATAAAAACTTAGTTTAATAAAATATAGTTTATAAAGATTTTTTGAAAAGTAAATACATTGATGTTCTTTGAAAAACACATTGTTACAACATTTTGATTAATGTAAAAAACAAAACTTTAGGTTTTTAAAATTTTATTATGAATTAGTTTTATGTTCATTCGAAATATGCGGTGATACTTTTATATATTACTACGAAAATTATTTGTAACTATGCTTAATATTGTATATGTTAAACATATTAATGTTTTTGGAGAAACATTATTATAACATTTTGATTAATATAAAAATAAAACTTTAGGCTTCTAAAAATTCATGATTTATAAATCATTGATAGATCATTTTGATTGATAAATCATTTTATTTGGAATACAACATTGTGTATTTTAATTTTTTTAGTATTGTGCTTTTAGTATTATATATTTAACCAGTAAAATAAAGCATAGCCTAATATTTTGCATTTAAATATTTTATAGAAAAATATAACTTTTTTTTTTTTTTTTTTTTTTTTTAATGACTGTTGATATAGCAAGTTTTTAAGAAAAAGCAATAATTCTGAATGTTAAACAAGCTTGAATTGTGTCTGAAATTCTTCTAATTACCTTGAAACAAGAGAAATAAGAACGCTCTCTGGACATGCGTAAATTGTAATAAATTTAATATTTACTCATACAGATTTTTTAAAAATTTATTATTCTAAGCTGTAGGGCCTACTAGCGGCCAAGTGGTTCTACGCTCAAAGCTGGTAGACGTGAGATTGCGGGCTCTATCACAGGGCGTGCTCGTCGGCCTAGCCATTAAAAGTTTTTCATGGTTTTCTCGGAAACCTGCATAAATACGTGCTAGGACCCTTTAGAAAGACCCACCACAGAGGGCACTACTCCTTAGGCCTAACACCCTAGAGTAGTCAATCAGCCTTTCTCCCAAAACACCAAACACCAACAGTCCAAGCTATAAGCAGGTACAAATATTTATACAATCAATAATAATCAAGCGATAAAAATTTATTAATAAATGTAGATTATAAATATAATTATTTTCGAATTTATATTGATTTCTGCCCACATATATTATGTTTTACTTAAAGAAAAAAAAAAAAAAAAAAAAAAAAACTCCAGTATTCCTGTGTTTTCATGGCTTATGTTAAAAATCTTAAGTAAATTTGGAATTTTAAAATTTCATAAATATTAATATAAATGTATATATTAATATATTAAGAAAATTTACCTAATTTAATTGTTAAAAATTATGTATATATATATATATATATATATATATATATATATATATATATATATATTATAATACTTTATTAAATACCTTTTTAACAAATTTTTCTAATAATCCTTATATCTATCTACCCCTATATATATATATATATATAAACTTTTAATATTAAAATTATTTTAAAACAGATTCTACCCTCCCCCCCCATTGTAAAACGAAACATTACCATTAAGTAATCTCAATCAATTCATTAGAAATATATAATTTTTTTATTAATTAAATTGTTTATCTGATCGTTTTAGTTAATTTTTTAAAACTATTTTTATTAATTTAATTTAATTTTTAATCATTCATAAAAATTTTCTTTTTAATTAAAAATCTTTAAAAATTGGTTTTTCAATTAAAAGCTCAAATAATTCTATTAAACAAATTAAGTATTAAAAATTTTCACATTTGATAAATAAAGTGTTTTTAATAATTTTTTTAAATACTTAGAATATATATATACATATACACACACACGAAGTATTTTAAATACAGATTAAAAGCCTCCATACACATTTATCAGCGCATATAACGATCAATAATCATGTTTAAAACACAAGCAAAATTTAAAAGATCTTAGCAGCTTATCTATGACCAGAGAGGGGACATACCCAAATAAAAATGAGAAGGGTTGACTTTCAAAGTCCGAATATATCATTTTTCTTCCAGACAACTTCTAACAAAAACAGTTAATCCCTTCATAGATTAGGAGAGGGGAATTGGGCTCTCTGGGAGGGGAAAGAAGAGGAGGGCAAGCTAACAGGTGTTCCATTCGGAAAACGCACGATAATCCCCTATTTCGGAAATCGCACGGTCGCAAGTAGCACGACACCAACTTTTTATATCTTAGTATGCTAAATTTTCTCACTTTTTTATGTTTAATGTGAGAACGCTAATGTAAAATTGTGTCTGATAAACAAATATAGACATCATTTTACATCAGATTTCTTATATTAAATCATAGAAAATTAATTTAAAAAATGATTTAGTATATAATTACATAGCATTTTTTCGGCCTCTAAGACCAATCAACTTTAGGATCAGACTCATGTAATATGCCCCTGCCATAATTTCTCTTATATATAAACATTGAAATTTTAACTTTAAAATGATTTAGACGACGATTATAAACTAATTTTTCTATCTTTAAAACTAATGAATCCTTGGCTTGATGGATAGAAGCAGTCATCATAACAGTTTTTACTTTTTTTAGCCCTATATGACGGAGTCAATGTTGGCTTGGGATCGAATTTTCGAAACTGATTTTTTCAAAATAAAATTACTTGTTTTCTTGCCCCCAGAATCCTAAGTTGAGCGTTTGTTCAGTGTTTGTGTTTGTCCCTGTGTCTATGTAAACTCAAAAATAGATATTAATATAAAGTCTTAAATCGGTATTTAAAAACTATTATATACGGATTTTACTTAAAGCATATTATTAAAATCGAACGTATAGTTCATGTACAAATACATACAAAACTATTTAAATGCATTAAATTTATGAGAGAAATTGTTTATCGGTATATTTCCACATTTCTTGATTGAACTAAATAAAATCAATTTATATTTCTTATAAACACAAAAGTATAATCTATGTAGAATACGGTATGAATATTCTTGATTATAAGGCACACAAAACATCACTTACAGGGCCACATAAAAGAATTCTGATTTATTAGGGTTTCGAAGTCCCTTGAAGTACATTTCATGTGACGTTGTGTATTTCATTTACTGTGCCAAATTTAAGTACACTGGGGGGTGGGTGCATATACAGTTCTTCTACACCCCTAAGAAAGTAAGAAAGGAACTAAAATTTTATTTTTAAGTCAAAAAATTTATTTCTGAAATTCCTTTAAATAATTCATTAATGATAAGTTTTAGCGATAATTTCCGGTTCAAACATGAATTTCTGCTAGTGAAATATCCTTAAATTTTAGTTATGATAATGAAAAACACTAATCTGAAACTAAAATATGCATATAACATTTTTATTGTTTTTATATATTTTCTTACTGACTGAAACCGAAAATAATAATAAAACTGTTAAGGTTTTTTTTTTTTTTTTTTTTTTTTTTCCATAATTTTTTTCCATTTTAGTTTAATTTTGCACGAAGACGTGAAATCTGGTACGTTATGGTTGATGACAAAATCCATGTTCAATAACAAATTATTTAAACAATAACAATACCTATAAGTGTAAATCTAAAGAATAGTACAAAATGAAAAATAAGATGGATGGGGGGGGGGCAGTAGAAGCAGTGAATGTAAAAGCGTATTCGGAAGGGCATTAAAAAAAAAGATTCACAAGCAAGAATGTGAACATAACATAAGAATGTGTTTAGGTCAATTTAGTAATATTAGAGTATTTTTAGCGTAAACGTCTATTATTTTGTTTAAAAAACCGCACCTGATGGTAAAAAGAAGAGGTCAATTTTGGATTCTGCATCAACGAACACATAGAGTTTACCAAAAATATAGCTTAGAAAAACTGTACGCAGCTTTTCATGCAGATGATCATATTTCAGAAATGTGTAAATAAATAAGAAACGTAAACGTAAATATTTACTTTTCTAACACTCAAAAAAACTTAAAATTTTCAATATGTTAAATACAATTCAGTCAGCTATGAAGAATATTAACAATTTCGAAAAAAAAAAAATGCGCCAAAGTCTGGATTTTACGCTGTGTAAGAAAAAACTTGTACTTTACACGAAATGAAGGTAAAAAAAAAAAAAAAAATAAATAAATAAAAAAGAATGTATGTAAAAACATCATGTTTTTATATATATATTTATATACAGAGTACGTCGGTAAAATTCTGTAGATATTTTCATCATGAAAGTACATTTTGCTAACTGTATAGAACATATATATTTCACCTTCTTCTATGGTTGTGTCTAATAAAAAATATTAAATAACAACGGAATATTGTACAAAATCTTATTGTTTCACAGTGTTCTGAATTTACTTATTATAACTGTTTAGAATTATTCGATTTAATTTATTAAACAATATAAAACAACCTTCAGAGAAACTCAATATATTTATACAGAAATTAACAAGCGAGTTTTGACTTTTATATGTGCATATTTGCAAAAAACGAAATCTATAAAGAATAAATGTAGCTTCTTTTCCTAATGGGGAATTACGTGAGAATAGATATTTATCGATTTTTTTTTCTTTATCAATAGATATATTTTGTAAATTAGTATTGCAATAGTTATATAACGGATAAATTAGTTTATTATTTAAAGTAATTTTTCTTCCCTCCCCCCCCACCTTTCTTTTAAAATTTTGAAGTGCTCATATTTCTATTGTGTTGGAGCACATGATAAATTTCAAATCTAAAATTAAACATATCAGAATAAACAATTTTTTTTCCACTATCATTTCAAATGATAAAATTGCTATTAATTAAAAGGCCACTCCACTTATCGTCCCCAGAAGCCAGAGCTAATGTTCTTCTATGGAGAATTTTTAACTTATTAACTAATATATATATTTAAATTCCGTTTTCACATTCAGAAACTTCGCAACTATTAAACAATTTATTGCTTTCTAAAAATTATTATTATTATTTTTAATTTTTATTATTTTATTTTGAGGTTATAAAATTCGGATTTTCACAATGTGGAATCTTTCATTTTTGAGTTAAAAAAAAAAAAAAAAAAAAGAAAGAAAAATCGATAATTTGTTTAATAGTTGTGAATTTTCGGAAAGTGAAAACGGAATTTAAAAACATGTATTAGTAAAATTTCCCATAGCTTTGGCATAACATTGGCTTTGGATTTCGGATACTATAAATAGAGAGTTCCCTTAAGATAAATTTTCTTGTTTAAAAAAAAAGTCAATTTAAATATCTGTAAGTATTTTCCCTAAAAATCCATCTGCTAAATTTAAATTCAATTTACTGTACTGAGAAATTAGTGTGTACTGTACCATTGTGTACTGTCTGTTTTCGTATCGGAATCTATTGAGTTCATTTGTCTTCTGTAATCTCGTCAGTCCGCGAAGAAACAGTATTTAAGTATGCCTGTGCATAAGTAAAAAATATTTCAGTATGTATAAATGCAAAATACAGCATCTTAGCACATTAAACACAAATAGTAATATATTTTGATTTCAGCAGAATAATCATGGTGATTCATTAACTTTTGATTAAAAAAAAATTATTTATTTGCTATTTAAGGCTTAAGTATAAAAGACTATGTCTCGCACTTTCTAAAAACTTACATTAGCTGAATTTGAAGATATGGGAAAAATGTCCTGAAATAATAATAATAAAATGAAAAATTAACAAAATGAAATTTGTTTATTTATTATGGAAGTTAAGAACTGTGTCCTTTTATATAATTTTTCGAATCTTAGAAATGAAACTCAATGTGAGAAAAGTTCTTTTACTTAAAATAAAATTTTGTGATAATATTTAAAATTATGGAAAATAAATCCTATATATATATATATATATATATATATATAAATGATATACATCGAAAAATTAAAAATTAAAAAATATATTTTTCTGCATTTTTACTCCAGCCATATACTTTTATTTCGTTAACTTTACATTTCATAAATTATGCTTCACATGTTGTGTGTACCAATAAACTCAAAATTACTACTATTGAAAATTCCACTTCAATTGCATATGATTCATATGTAACAATAGTTTGAAGCTTATTTGATAAATTTGCATTTATCTTCTGTAGACAACACTGAATTGCAAATTTGACATGCACTTAGTATTTTACATTATACATCACCATATGTCATGGGGCAAATTCGGTCACCTAAATAAGTATCGTCTTAAATTTAACTGTTAATATTACTTATCTTCATTTATAATTAAAATATTTTTTTGCAAGTCCTTTCTTTTTCTTCTTGTTTCTTTAGCAATGGGAATTACATGTAATAGCAACTGCTAAGGTGAATTTTTAAAAATGCATAAAAAAAAAAAGAAACAATGAGAAAATATTTAAAAGAAATTGAACTGTCTTTAATGTATTAAAACCATTCAAATCATTAAAAAAAAAAAAAAAAACGATCAACAAAAATTTATACTTGTTGATTCTCGAAAACCTTTTTCTGAATTAACTGAATTTTAAATATCCCATGAGTTTCAAAAATAACATAAAATGCATAATATAAACGTTTCTTTAAATAATTGTATAGTTGTATAATTGCTTATATAACCAATGTATTTTTGCATTTAAATAACAGAATTTATTATATATATATATATATAAAGAAAATATATATATATAAGAATTATTTGATTTCTAACACATAATTTTATTGCATACTATTTATTATTATTATTTTATTTATTTATTTATTTATTTATTTATTTTTGTGAAATTCTACAAAATTTTACTATACCGAAAATATTGATAAAAGAATTTCCGGAAAATATATTATATATAATCTTTAGAAACTTAGGTTTAATACTGAACTGTAATAGTAAAAGGAAATAATTACTAGAATATTACCATTTTATTCAGAAGAATGTGTTCCTAAAAATGTGTTTTTGTTGATAACAATAAAGTATTACGCTTGTATTATTGTTCATAAGTGCATGATTCATTTATAAATTATAAGTTGGATGTTATAAATGTACAATGCTTGATAAAAGTATTTAATATTTATCAATATTTTAAGCTAAATGATGTATATTTGTTCATTATATTTTTTATTCTTACATTTCGAGCCATCTAAAATCTAACATCAAGACTGAAACACTGGAAAGGCGCGAAATTAGTGTCATGCGTGTACCACATTTCAGATATGATGAACATTTCACATCCCAAGCTCTTGTAGCACCATCTAAAAGTGCAATATAAAGATTGAAAAAAATACTCTTTTAAGCATTTTTTCTTTCTTCCCTTCTTTTCTTTTCTTTTTCTTTCTTTCTTTTCTTTTTCTTTCTTTCTTTTTTTTTTCGAGTGGGATCCTTCCATAATCCTCGCACTACGGGTTACGGGTGTGTATCAAGCACGTTTTTCAGTTTGATAAAACAAAAATTGTAGCTGATAGAAATTGCAGATTAGGGAAAAACGTGGGGATAGTTGGTATAATAGTAAGTAGCTGTATGTATCATAATTCGTCTGTTTGAGGATAGACAGCGCAACCAGTCACAAAGGACCTTCTTCCTTTCCTAATCGCCATTGTAGTTTTGCAGTGGTCACTTACAAAGAATTTCCATTTTTTGCATTCTAATTTTTTTCGATTGAAATAATTTTTTTCTGTTTCTTTCTTTCTTTCTTTTTTTTTTAATTTCTAATACTCAACTTAATAATTACGATTAAACTTGTATAGAATATCATAGTGTACGATTAATTATACTTACTTATTTGGATTGTTTACATTTAGTAGCTGCACTGAATACCATGTTGGCTCGGTGTGCCAACTAACCCTATTACATTGAAAATTAGAAAATTAGCATATCAATATGATAAAGCTGATGAAGCAAATATGGCTAAGACTTCGCATGATAATGAAATGTCAGAGCCTGACTGGTTGACCGCTTTTTTTCAAGAGACATCCAAGATTGTTTATTAGAAAACCTGAGACGGCATGACAAGCACGAGTATTGAGCTTCAACCTCAGAAATGCTTCAAAACTCTTATCAATCCACAAACATATTAAACCGTTTAAATTTGGAAACTGCTAATATCTGGAACATGGATGAAACAGGAATAACCGCGACTCAAACACCTGATTGTAAAGGCTTTAAGCAAATATAACGGGTTACATCAGCTGAAAGAGGAAGTTTGGTGACTCCACCCATTTCAGTCAACCCATTTCATATTGTCACTGTCAGTGACAATACAATTCTAACATTTTTATATTACCGAGGGTAGATTTTAGATACTATTTTTTTGAACGACGTTCTAGATGAAAGCTCGGGAAAATCAAAAACCTCTAGTTTTATGACAGAAATTCATTTTGTCAAATTTGCCCATATTTTGTGAAATATACAAGAAGTTCCAGAGTTCTAATGTTATTTTTAGATAATTTTAAATAAATTTAGTTTAGATAAATTTAGATACATTTAATTTGATTATATAAAACGATTAACGAATTTTATCTCCAAATAATCATATTTAGGAGGAAAATATATGTCATTTATTACTTTGATGTAAACATAACCAAAAATATATAATTTTTTCTTCTAGTCATTTTTCAAAAACAGATATGCTATTAATTATTAACATAATATACAGAAGACAGTAGTATGAGTTGATTTGAACAAGAAATGATCGCATACTGTTCATATAGACTTTGATAAATGAATAGGATGAACGTGTTTCTGCATGAACTTGATTCGAAAGATTACATAACTGGAGGCTGTTCATCACGGAATGTCTCAAAGGAATAGAGTCTAAATTGATTTGTATATTGTCATTTCTAGCTTACACTTTAATGGAGGACTATTATTCTACAGTTAAATTTATGTGTATATACTTTCCTGAAAGCTTTCATAATTAGTTAATTCTTACTAATATTAATACAAAAATGTTTCTGTATAAATTTAGTTTGGTTGATCATTATAGTTCAGTATTCTTAGGTTTTGTCTATGTTCATTGTTTATATCAATTTTTTTTTTTTTTGTTTGTTTGTGTATTTTAAACGAGTTTTCTCTTGTAGTAATTGTTTTTAAGTGAGGAAAAGTATTAGAAAGAGAACTTTAGATATTCTTTTAAATAATTATACTGTTTTAGTAAAATAAACTTTTATTTTAATGATTTAAGCTACATTTATTAAATACAACATAAAACTGCATTTAGAAATTTTTTAAAAGGAACTATAATTTTTATTGTCAATTATAATGTAAGTTAAACAGAGTGATATGTGGTCATTATAAAAAAAAAAAAAATGATTATATAATGTCAACTTACTCTTTGAAAATGCACTGCTGTCAACCGTTTTTTTTTTTTTTTTTTTTTTTTTTTGTATACCGGTATTTTTTAATAGAAATTTTCATTTTATTTAATCACAGAAAAGTGCTACAAAATTTTCTATAAAAAATACCTTTTTTTTTTTTTTTTAATGTTTTGCAACTGAGAAACTGAGAATGAATCAAAAGAATGTCGGCGCAATTTGTTTCTAAAAATTGAATTAAGTAAACCTTTTTATGATATAATACCTGCCGGAAATATATTATAGAATGATTTGTTTTACTTCGTTTCTAGCAACTTCTTTACAAAAAGACTGCTGTTTCAGAGAAAAATTATTAACATTCCTAATGACTTCCATGACTTATGACTTATGACTTGAAATGGAGGGCAGCTCTCAGCAGGACCTAAGAACTAGGCACATCGACCCCGACCCAAATGCATCCTTAAGTCTTGTAGCTGAAGCAAAGTTCAGCAGACACCTGACAGGAATATCCTGCAGCTCCCAAGGCTCAATGAGATGCCGACCAAGATGCTCAAACCTGTGTACAGAAAAGGCCTCACAGTCGCATAAATTGTGCCGAGCAGTCTCCTCTTCCAGACAACAACCCCGACAAATGGGATCAGAACTGATACCCATAATATTCAAATGTCTCTTAAGGGTACAGTGACCAGTAAGAAGGCCAATAATCTTCTTCAAACCATTCCTGTTAAGCTTTAAATGCTCTTTATGACGAAGACCAGGATAGTCACGATTAAGCTCTTTTGCTTGCCTTTGACCATCAGAATTACGCCATTGCCTATAGTGCTCCTTACCAAGGAGCTTGAAGATAGAAGCCATGAAAGCAGTGGGGGAAATATCCAGAAAAGGCTCAGGGCCACAAAAGAGTGTGCTGGAACCAGACCTAGCCAATTCTTCAGCCAACTCATTACCTGATATACCCATATGACCAGGTATCCAGTGAAGACTAACCTTATTATAGGAAGAAAGCTCACAAAGAACCTTGTAGCACTCCCAAACAAGAAGAGAAGTGAACTTACACCTCACCAATGGAAGGAGAGCCGCTTGACTGTCAGAACAGATACAGATGGTTAAATTATGATAAACATTGTCTAAGCACACCTTACAGCATAAGATGATAGCAAAGATTTCAGCCTGGAAAACTGTGGCAAACTTTCCAAGAGGGAAAGAAAGCCAAGTTTCATCCCCAGGACAGTAAATACCTGCCCCAGAATGAGAACCAAGCTTAGAACCATCAGTATACCAAACCAAACAGTTGCCATTAAGCCAACTAGGAGACATAAGCCAATTCTCCCTGGAAGGGAAAAAAAATCTTAAAAGGCTTATGAAAGGCATATTTCATAACCATTAGTCACTAGGCATAATGAAAGAAGGAAGATCAACAACAAATGAAATGAGGGAACCCCAAGACAGATGTCTAGAATAATCCTTCCACAAGCCCAGACACATGAAATGCTTCATACAGGTTAAAGCCTCAGCTTCAATACGCAAATGAAGCGGAAGAAGCCCAAGCAAACACTCAAGGGCAGCAGTTGGAGTAGTCTTAATACAGCCTGAAAGAGCAACACAGACCATCCTTTGCAACCTATTAAAGCTAATTCTAACAGTAGTCAGCCTAGTCCGAGAACACCAGACAATACAGCCATAAGTGATGATAGGACAAATAATCATGGAGTAGATCCAATAGACATCACTGGGACATAAACCCCGGGTTCTTCCAATGGAACTCTTACATGCCCAAAAGACCTTTAAGGCCTTACGTAAGAAATACTCAATATGCTTACTCCAGTTCAACTTAGTGTCAAAGAATACACCCAAGAACTTGACCTCATTAGAAGGCATTAGCCTATTACCCAGGAAGTAGACATCACCAAGATTTAGATATCATTTCCTAGAAAATGGAACAAGGCTTACCTTAGATGGATTAACAGATAAGCCTGAATCAGAGCACCAATGTGCAACATGCTGAATAGCACCATTCATAACATCAGAGACAGAGTTACCAAACTTGACCTTGACAACAATAGCCACATCATCAGCGTAACCAACACATGGAATACCAAGGTAATGACTTCCATAACTAAACACAATTATGATCTTTATGAGAAGAAAATATTTTTAAATATGTAGTTTAAATGATCGTAATGTAAAATATATAAGTGTATAATTTTTCAAATGTCAGTGAAAAACCTTTCCTACTATTATCAGTATCTTATAAGAAACATTTCGAAACTTCAAAATACAGTGTCCTAATATACATATACCTATATATATAGATATATTTTCTGTCCAATTTTTACTATAAATTTTCTAAAATAATTTTTCAATGAAAGAACTGACATGTATTTATTTTTTTATGTTTTATTTAATTCTGCCGTCATAAGAACCTCCTACTGTGTTCTTATATTTTTTCTTTAAATATGCATATGAGTTACATGTATGTATTCGAATGATTTATAGAGACGAATTAACAATTTAAAAATATAATACAAATATAAGTTTTCATTGCTGTTTTCGATAGTTCACAAGTAAATTAAGAAATTATTTTTTAAAATAGGATTAAAATCTGACATTGTTGTTATAACGAGTTACTATAAATAAAAATAAGTGTATGTTTAAATAGAAAAAGAAATTATTTATGTTTTAAGAGTACATTGAAGAAATATATTTATATACTTATATATATACATCCGACATTCCAAGCTTCAAGACATCTTTTCAGTGAATAAACTGCATATTTACCAACTATGAATCTGCTAACATTATTTTTCGGGGCTTCATGCTATATTTCATATATAACAAAATTTTAAAATGCAAATATTTTCAGATATACGATTTCAATATACCTGGAACATAAAATATATGCCTTAAAACAAACATCTATCATACAACTTTCCTGTCGTAAAACCAGCATATTTCAAACAATTTCCTATAAAATGCCGAAACATATAATTTTATATATTCTGACGAAATAGTAGAGTTCTATGCTGTCTGGAAAAATTTAATCATTATTTACAAAGAATCTAGGAACATAGTTCAAATTTTTAATAAAAGTATCGATAGATAATGTATGTAATTATATTTTAAAATTTTTGTTATAAATGGAAGAAAGCAGTTTTGAAGAAGCAACCATAACTATCTTCGTTAATTTATTCTTTAATAATTTTCTGCTGCACGATAATTTTTTGAAATATCCACAATCAGCTCAAATTATTGTTTCTGAAAACGACGATAACGTGAAACAAACTATTGTTTATTTTGGAGGTAATAAAAGATGTGAATGGGCTCATATGAAAACGCTTTTGAACGAGAAAATGATTGTATGATTTCTTAGCCACTCCGGAGAGAAGAATGAATGTGAAATGAATAAATGTCAAAGTAGAATTGAAATTCAGAAGAACTTTCTCCTCAAAATCTGTTCATTTAATTCACAATTTCATTGTTGTATATTCTGTAATCATTATTGCATTACTTTAGCGAAAACTTTATTTAATTTAAACAGATATTTCTCATACAATAATTATTAATTAAAATAACACTAGTTTAAATGATTTAGTATTCACTACGAAGTTAATAGAATTAGTTTCACACTTTTACGGTATCCTGCGTGACTATTTGGAACTACATTAAAAACCGTTTTTAATTTTAAGATCTAGCTATAAAATTTGATTTTTTATGTTTAAAATATATTTAGCGTTCTTTTATTAAAATCATTATAACTGTTTTTTTTTTTCATTTATCCTTGATGTTGGTAACGGAGATTATGCAAAAGATATTTCGGATATCAATTTTTAAATTTGTACTACAAAACCCTGTAACATTTAAATTAAAAAACGTTATGCGTTTTGGTGTCTTCAGAAATAAAGGGGCGAGTAAGATTACACAGGTCGTACACAAAATAGCTGATACAAATTTAAAACTACAGTGGACTGATGTAAGCAGATTTGGTTCAGGAATGTGGATACAAAAAGGTCTCGTTGAGGCGATAGATGGTGCTGATGAGGTTGACCTATAAAAGGGCCTTGCTGGCTGTAATTATCATTCCCGCTCACGTATTTGGAACATAATTTGTTATCATAAAGTTTCGAAGTTAATTGACATTTGTATTATGCATAGATCTGAAAACGGAAATGTATCCGCTTCTAAAAGTGTATGGGGAATTATTTCCTGGGAAGCTTCTATAAGAGTTCATTCTGTAACTTTTTGACGTTTCTGTAATTGTTCGCACATAAATTTCATTTCAGTGTAATCTCAGTCAAGCAAAAACTTCAAGAAATACCTCAACACTACATTTAACACTATTTTAAACAAGGGAACCTGTACCCTGTGCGCCACCTTTGACAGATTACACTTGTTTGAAATTCTTCTGGTGGCATGGTCTACGAGGAAGCATAATTTACGCCAATAAGAATGTATTTTCCAGACTGTCAGTTACTTCTGGAAGTAAAATTGACGTACCTCATAACATTTTTGCTAATGTGCGCTAATCCATGCTCCGCCGCTGTGAATATCATATCGCTGTTATTAGTTTATTCACTCCAGCACTTTTTTTAACAGTTAGATTTTTTTAAAAAAATGCCTTTCAATTAAGCTGGATTTTTTAATAGTATGTTGAATGTACGTCTTTATGTTCAAGTACTTATTTATGGCATTTTCGCATCAAGATTTTCATAGTAAATGTACTTTTTTGTATCGCTTCTATCTTCCTTATATTTGAACTAGATATTTTTGAGGAAACCTGTGTATTTAGAGACAACTGTTTTGAAAACTTAATTTAAATAGGATAAAAAAAATACATCTTTACATATAAAAAAAATCTCTTGTGTATTTTTTTTTTGTCATTACGTGTTCAAACAGAACACATATAACTTATATCTATGGCTCACAAATATATCTTTTCCAGATAAGATCGTGAACGAAGTTGAATTTTCGATTTTATTTTTAAATTATTTTATGATTTCCAAAATTTGTAGAAACAGACGCTATTGTTATGCTTTTTCTATAAATAATAGAGTTACCTGTATGCATGGAAGTGTTTTTGTTCTCATGTTTTCTTAAAGAAAGGGATGACCTAGATGAAACAAAATTATACAGAAGTGTAACTGTAAGATTTGATCGTGTACTTAGCCCGATTTTTTATTTTGTTTTTAAGTTATTTTGTGTTTTTAGAAATCTGTGGAAATGATGTCACAGTTAAAATGCAATTTATTGTTACATGTGAAAACTGAACGTAAGAAATATTTTATGAAATTGACGTTTTGTTACAGAAAATTATGCATTTATTTGCCATTATATTTAAACGATATGTAAAACTAGAACTTTAGCGATAATAAGTATTATTTTTTACTAATATTATTTTGGTTTGACGTAATAAGAATTTCAGTAAGTTACTGAGTTCCCAACTTTTATAATTTATTCAGGACAAAGAATGTTTCTTTTACAAATCTCGCGAGGATATAGAACTATTTCTACAGACGCCTTCTCAGTCATCACTGGGGTCCCACTTGCTCAACTTCAACTTAAATATTGTTATCGTAAAGTAAATATTCTTCAACTTAATAACTCAGAAATCGCTAATAAATACTCTGAAAATATGTTAATACAATCCCCTTCTCCTAACTGGAGCATTCACCCTGCTCAAGATGTAGCCTCGTTATTATAGTTAATAGTTTTAAGAATAGTTTTTCCCCATCTGCTCCTGTTGCAATCTATACTGACGGCTCTAAAACTGAGCATGGAGTCGCAGCAGCATTCTGTGTCCTCAGGGGCAGTATTTTTATACATCAGTGGGCCTGCAGGCTTGAGGACTATATTACCATCTTTAGGCGGAACTCTTCGCTATTGAAAAAGCTCTAGAATGGGCTCATAATAACAAAGACCAATTTACTTTTCTTCTCATTTTTAGTGATAGTCTCTCGGGTCTGCAGGCTATAATTAGTTACAGGAGCAGACACCCTCAGGTAATTAAAATAAAACAACTGCTATTTTCACTTAATTCCTTAGTTTCCCTGGCACACGTTTCTGCCCATAGGGGTGTCGTGGGCAACGAACGTGCAGATGACTTGGCCAAGGCTGCTACAGAGGAACACATTCCTCTTTACTCTTTCCCAGTCCCACCTTCCTATGTCAAAAGAAAACTAAAATCTCTCCTTTTCCGGGAATGGCAGTCTTGATGGGAAGATTCCCTCAACGGCAGAATTACTTTCTCTCTAATACCAAATGTTTCTCTCAATGATTGGGTACTTACCCCAGAAATTACAGCGTTTTTAACTGGGCATGGCCCTTTTCCGGCTTATCTGCACAGATTTCGTCGTCGACGTTCGCCCCTATGTTCTTTTGGAGAGGATGGTTCTGCCCTTCATTACTATTTCCATTGTTCGCTTACAAAAACCTATCACTTAAGAAATACGGATAATAGACCAGCCAATTGGCTGACAAATATTTTAACAAGACCTTCACTTGCCCTTAAAATAAAAAGAATTTTTGAATTACTTTTAGATATTTCAAATAGAACAAATTAAAGTATTCTTTGGTCATTAATAATTATCTAATTCCTAAAGAGTTAAATAAATTAAAAGTCTTTAATAATTTCATAAGTTATATAATCTTTTTCACTTACCCACTAGCCCTAAGATATCTATTCTTTGCTCATGTGTTTGTAAATGTCGTAATACAACCAACTTCGCCCTATGTCGTGTGGGAACCTTGTTCTGGCGAACTGATTTGTTTGTTAATAATTCTCCCTCCTTCCAGTTCAATTCTAGCTCATTGTGCTATCGAGTTTTCAAGATTTATTTTATTTCGCCCCCCTGTCGCTTGAGTATTCTGTTCTGGCGAATTTTACCTTTGTGTATTATTATTTTTTAAAGTTTGTTAATAATTATTATCTATTTGTAATAATTCGCCCTGTGTCGTGCGGGAATATTGTTCTGGCGAATTTTACCCTCTGTTAATGTCCTCTCTTCTCTCTGTGTACTTATTCAAATATGTTGAAATTAGAGTGACTGACTGTAAACATGCAAATTCCTATGCTTTTTTTCGCCGTATGTCGTGAGAGAATGTTGTTTCGGCGGCTTATATGTCACCCCTTGTCGCGTGTTAACTTGATTCTGGCGAACCTTGTATTTTTTTTTTAATAAACGTTCCGGAGGAGGGTCCTAGCATAGCTAGAAGCGCCCGACACCACTCTTGGATTGGTGAGCGGCACCTCCTCCCTGTTAAATACCTGTTAAATTTATTCACGAGCATTTATAGCCCCCAACCCTTCTTTTCGCACCAGAAATTTTGTAGATTATTTCTCTTTAATATGTGACAAAGATTAAATAAGAAGAAAATCATTTTTCAAAATTTCGGGTATGGAAAAGAGGCGGGGCTAAAAATGTTCCTGAAAAAATTATAAAAGTTGGGAACTCTGGTAAGTTATCTCAGTGTTTAGGGCAAATCACCAAAATGAACGCGCTCAGTGAGATTTGTTTGCAGCATATGACAGCCTAGTGGACTCTACCAAGTGTAAAATATGTCGCAAATACGTGCGAACGGGTGTTTGTCGTTATCAGGATTTTTATGAACCGCGAATAGCTTGGTATTGTTTGTCTCGATCAAAATTGTTTAAAAGAACACACCAGACTAAAAACAAGACAGACGTCAGGCAATGGGACTTTATTACTATCAGAAATTTCATGGGTCGCGCATATTTAAAACGCCCAATTACAAACATAAATGGACTGTAGTAAATAAAACAAATAGAATTTCGATACTTTTCTGATACTTAGTCTTTTATGTGACTATTGGTGTACTCACATACGCAAATGTTTTGTTGAAACAACGAAACAATTTCTTAAATCAATCAGCTTTTTTTCTTATGTACCTTCAGCAAAATAATTTTTGTTTCAAAATTTTTTTTATTATTTACAGGCATTTCCAGCTAACGTTTGTTTTATTCCAAATCCCAACAAATCATTAGTGCGGCGATATTAATGCTATTAGATAGGTGATCGATAGTGTACTTGATATAGGTAGTAATATTCAACAGATAAGCGAAATATCTTAATCAGTGAACCCATCTGTTCTATCAGTTCAAGTCATGAAACAGATTGCCTTATTATAAATTTTGTGTAACACAATTCCATTGTCAGTAACGTTTAGGTTAGCTAAGAAACAGAGAAAATATAAACAGTATAATTTTTTTTTTTTTTTTTGTCCATTTTTGCTTTTTTTTTTATGTAATTAAAAAAGTTAATTCAAATATACATTATGCATGTACGTTCCCCTTCATCTGCATAGTGGCCAATATAATCAGTTAAATGTACTTCCAAATTTACATACATCATTTGACATCGGTTTACACGATTCTTTCAAAATAATTTTGTTTTTCAATATTTAAAATCTAAATCGTAATGTTTCAAGTTCATAAAACTCCAAAAAATAAAAATAAAACCTTAATCATTTAAATCAATTATGTTTCAAAGTATTCGGTTAATTAAATTTTGAATATAGTTTCCATTCAATGACGGTCTACTTGCGAAAATGAAACAACACAGCCATAGAAAATATTGAGGAATCTGTAAAAAAGAAGAGCAATATATCAGAAAACTTGCAAATAAATAAAAAAAATCTCATGTAAGAAAAATCGGTACTTTTATAAATTTACTACACAAATGGTAAATACCAATGAAGGTTGCAAACCATCGCCCGACAGCCGAAAAATATGCCGCTAAATAGCGGATAATAGTACTAAAAACACATATTTCAACATACATACACATATATTTAAATGTATACACAAACATAAGTATTTTAAAATGAAACACACATACACATATATATTTTTTAAATGGAACCCACTTACACATTTTACTAAAGTACACAAATATTTTATGTTTATTATACAGAATATATAAAAACATTTCATGCTGTTTCGGCCGTGGTAAGAATATCTGCAACTAGGGTGGTAAATTTACTTTTAGCGCTTTTTTTTTTTTTTTCGGTAACACTTTAATTACTGTTTATCAATTTTCTGTTCCGTTATTTGCATTATAAATGGTACCCACTTCCAGATTCAAGACGATTGTGCCAAGTTGGGGAAGTTTTAGAAATACGCCATGCAGTGCATTAAAGCACATCTTTACGAAAGCAATATGTCATAAAATACGAGTATTTTAAAAATACAACAAATTAAAGAAGATAAAAATATACAAAAATCCTTAACTGTATCTTATTCCTTTTCTTTTAACTTATATATTTTTTTTTTTTTTTTTAATTAATTGATAATTTGAAACTATGGATAAAGTTTTATTGTACATTGTGTAAACACATTTTTTCAGCTGACTCGTAAATTATTTTGTTAAATTTTATGCCTGTCTGTTTTTATTAATTTCCTATAGAAACCAAGAATAAAATTTTAAATTTTTTATTAGTGTAATTTGTTGTAGTCATGGATTTAGTTTTAAGCGTAAACACAGGAAGATAACCACTTTTTTATTATAAAGACAACGTAGAAAACTAATATTTACGGATTAACATTCTAGTACTTAATTAAAATATCATAAAAATATTAATTACACTTTGTGAATACCTACATAAATAATATGATTCAATGGAAAAAAAAATAAAACCTAGTTCTCTAAAGATGGTTTATTAATAAACCACAGATTTGGCTATATTTTTAATACCTACTTCGTTTATGAAAACTATATTTTCACATGGTAGACACAAGTGTTAGTTGCGATCTGAACTCATAAGAGGGCATGTAGATTAATGAAAAACGTTTCAGTGTTGTTCTTTTTTTTTTTTTTTTTTTTTGTCTCTAATGTATGCATTTTTGTCCGACGTCATGTATGTGACTTAAATGATATTGTAGGATATTCTGCTCTTAAATGATACTCTGTATTAGACAGTTAACTGATAATTCACTCACTGATGGCAAAGATTGAAACTTATCTTTTCTGTGAATGTCGTTCGTATCCTTTTATTAAGTAATCGACGCCTTAGTGCCAAACGTCAGCGAAAATTGCTGTGATGGGTTCGATTGACATCTGAGTGTTAATTTATACATGAAATCGTAATAATAAAATTTCGGAAATATTGTGGTCTTAATTAGTAGAGATAAAAACTATCCTTGAAAAATAACATAACATTCAAGCTTAACAACACCATTACTACACCATGCACAAAATGCAAAGTTAAAAATAAAATCCTACTTTTCACCAAAAAAGAGTGTTCTAGATTAACTTCAACCAATCTTTTTATAAGTTTGGTGTCTATTTTCACCCATTTTATTAGTACAATTTTAACAAAAACATATCTAAAACGGTAAAGCATAGTACTAACATATTGGTTGCAACTACATTTGAATGATTTGAATCACTGGTTCTGTGAAACATTGAATTATTATTTTTAACAGTGTAGTATAAATTTCTAAAGAATTGTTTGGGTTTGACACGGCTCGGAATAAAACAATATCAACTATGGACCTCATCTATTTTTTAAATGTTTCATGAAATATGTTTAGAAAGATTTGCGAATATTAAAAATGCTAGTTTGAAACATTTTGGCAACATATTATCGTAAACAGTTAGTTTTTCTTCACAATTAAACTGAATCAATTTAATATGTAAAAAAAAAAAAAAAGAAAAGAAAAAAAAAAAAAAAAAAAAAAAAGAAAATATTGTTGTTTCATAGATAAAAAACAGCATAATCAAAAAACATGTCAGATTCTGACTCTATTTAGCCATTCAGAAAGTAATAAGTTCATTAAAGAAGATAATTTTCACAATTTCCGTCATATTTATTATCAAAAGTAATACAACTCTTGAATGTAACGTACAATCCAAATTTCGCATAACAAAAGTAAATAATCCGAAATAGAAATGTAGATGTAAATCTAAGATCGTCATTGCAATAATGGAATTTTGTGCTAAACATATAATTAAGGTAATTCCTATATAATCTTTATAGTTACCTTAAAAATAAAAGATAGAATAACTTACAAATAGGAGATTGAGTTTATCAATAGTTCAATTAAATCTTATATTTAATCAGCGGATGTAAAACTTAAACAAATGAAGAATCTTTAATTGTTGCAATAAATTCTTCAACAATAATTGTAGAGAATTATTAAACAAAAGGCATTTCTATTGTTGATTTTCAGAATTGTCGGTTTTGCTCCTTTAGAAGATGAAGCAATGGCAGATAAAGAATATATGATTATTTTCCTTTTTAAATATATATTACTTTTATCAGGCACAGAATTTAAAAAGAATATATTTAAATATCGGAACATAATCTGACCACTCACATATTTAATGCATAGATACAGGGTATTACGTAAAGTTAATATATATGTGAAGTGTATTGATAGTAAAAATGTACTATTTACATGATTGATTTTTTTCTACATTCAATCATTATATGATAAAGGTTTAATATGATTTAAAAATATGCTAATATAGATTTGTATAAAATGTGACAATAATTAACAGCAAAGAAACATTTTACATGTTCCTTTTGATTAAAATGGACTTTAATATCTATATTAAAAACAATTAAAAAAATGCCTAGCTTTCATTTTAGCACATCTGTAAAATAGACTATACTGGATATATTTGCATAATCAAAGTAAATTATGATCAATTCATATAACATACATATATACTACTGCAAATTTTATGATATGTAAGGTCAATAAAATGTGAAAGCATTCTTAATGTAAAACTATACTAAATTTTCTAACAATTTTGGCAAGAGAATTGACAATAAACATCTCAGATATACTCAATGGTGTTAAAAGACGAATAGTTAATTCAGCATTATTTGTTGACTTGAGTGTTACAAGAAAACTTGATTTTGATTTGTAGGGAAGTCACAAAGTTGTTCAAATACAATTATAGGATATATACAGAAATTTCTCATTGTAAATTTTCAATGTTACTTTCTTTAACACGCTGAATAGTGCCTACGCAAATTTTAGAAGATATACGCACTAGTAAAGGCATGCTTAATGCTACTGAAACTGCAGTATTGAGATTGTATTTTTTTATTTTCGCATTTTTAACGTTGATGCCAATTTAATTTAGTGTATCTGTTAAATGCCAAGTCATGTCTTCACACTGAATAGATTTTTCATAAGTATTCTATGAAATTCAAATATAAATATTTTTTTTTTATAATTACAATTATTCAATACCTTTTCAGTTACTAAACATATTTTATAATTGTTATATTTCAATTAGAAAAATCTTCTATAATTATTTTAATCAAAAGTAAATTTATAAATTTAACATTTTTTTTATTGTAACCAAAATTAACAGTCGAGGAAGAATGAACATATTCCAATTTATTTTTACGACACTTGAATCAAGTAACTAATTTCAATGTTTACTTTTTTTAATTAAGTATATAATGTTATCCTTATATATATATATATATATATATATATATATATATATATATATATATATTCTGTATGTATGTATATTTCGATGTTAAAACAAATGCACGGCAATTTACTGTAAAATTAAATTTAACAATTTTCTGTAAAATTCCTGATAAAAATGAAATTAATTAATTATTTAAAAAATAAATATTACTTTAGAATAGATGATTATTTTCGTATTACAGGATTCAAATAAACTTTTTATTTTATTTAAAATTATTGTTACAAAATCCTTTTATGGCATAATTTAACAGTCTTCAAGTTAAATGATATTGTACCAAAATGCATAGATAGGTGTTAATTATAATAACATTGACCGTTACATTTATAATTTCATTAAATTCAGCATATTGAATAGTTATAGTACACAATGGACTTAAATCCAGATTTGCAACAATTCTGGCATATATTCAATTGCTACTGCAAGCTCTGCGTGCGAGTTTACACAGTTTCATAGTTTTCCTTTCTTGTAATAAAACCATTTCATCGATAATTTTTTATTTTATTTTCGAGCAATATTTTGTTTCATTTATAAATTTATATAGAATTACAGTTTTGAAAGTAATACCATTTTTAGAAAGTAGGGAACATGGTTTGGGAATTATTTTTGCGATATTAAATATTGTATTTAAAGTTATTTTTATTATAGTATAATTATACACAATTTAATAATAGATACAAAAAAAAAATTAATCTTATAATTAAAATTTAACAATATATTTATCCTCCAAAGGTTACATTAGTCTAAATTTATCGTTATTGTTAACAAAAAACGACATCTACATATATTCACGGTATGTATTGAACTGTAATTTTTTTTTACTGTTGTGATACGTTTCCTTTCCATTAGTAAGATTTGTCGTTTGTCACTAACTTTAAAAAAAATATACCAATACTAGAAAAAAAAATTAAATTATGACAGTATATAAATATCAGTCATCTATAAATATCTAACATTGTGAAAACATATATCATTTAACATTAATGAAGTATTAATGAAGAAATTTTAAACTATTATAAATCTTATTTTAGGCTTAAAATTCGACAATGCAAAATTAATGTGTCTTTTTTAAACAATTAAAAGTTATCATTTTTAAATATTTAAGAATAGAAATTACTGTTTCATCTAAAATGTAAACTCTCAATATGCCTTGAAATTCAATTTACAACTTTCTATTTTAAAATACAATTTTTTATATTCTTTTGAATGTGGAATCGTTTAGATTTAATAGAATAAATTAGAATATGATATGATTCTATTTTTCTTAGTTATGAACGCAGATAAAATTTATTAAAGTATCTTTAGTTTCGTTTGGTACTTACATGGAATAATTGTGCTTAGAACTTTTTCTTAATTAAAGTACTTTAATATGCCTTTTTAATAAAATTTTTACAATAAATTCATTGTGTTACTTGTTTACAGACCTAAAGAGAAAAATAAACATACATATGTCCCTGAAGAATTACTACGATTATGTATGCTTCTTATCTTAGACTTTGAAAATATTTTTTAAGTTAATTTTCTATTTCTTCATAGTTCTCTTTCTTCTTCCTGTGAAATATGTTTGAAAACGTTTTACATCTCTCTCTCTCTCTCTCTCTTTCTATATATATATATATATATATATATATATATACATTAATATGCATTAATATACGACTTGCAGAAATAAATTTTCAATGCCGTTTATTATTAATTGGAATATGTTAATTATACATTTTAGAAAATCTCCCAATTAGGTTTGTTTCAAATCCCTAGCTATAACAACATTTGGAAGAAATATTTTTAGCCTTTATTTTGAAGATTGGCTTGATGCCAAATTCCAAATACTTTCAGCAAGTTTCTTTTTTTTCTTTATTTATTTTTTTCTTTTTTCTTTCTTTTTTTAAGACGTTAAATGGCGTTTAATGTTTCTTTTTCTTTTTCTTTCACTTTTTTTTTTTACATTTTTTATTAGGTAATCATAAGAATTTTGAAAATATAATTTTTATATTAAAGTAAACCATTGCAGTAGTAGCTTTTACTTTTAAAATTTCTACTGAAATGTATAATTAAACTTAACGGAATTACATAATGTAATAAGAATTACAATTCATTAAAAGAAAATTTTCATTTGTAACTGTCAGAAGATTACACTTTTTGGATTCAATAGTTAGTATGTTAAAAATTTAATAATCAATTGTTCACACTTAAAATTGATTTATACAAATAAATTTAGAGCAATTATTTTAACATATTCATCTAAGTAAACATTATGTACTTAGTAATTCTTTTTCTGCACGAAAAATGTGTTGGAAAATATTTATAACTACATTGAAATCTTTTCATAAATAATTTTCATTATTATTACACCATGATTTGTGGTCAATGACATGAAACCATATAATAATCTCATTTTTCATTATTGGGCTTCTTTTTAGTTAACGAAAAATATATTGAATTTTTTTAAGACCCCTGAACTAAACTGTAAACTTCTATGGCGTATACAATAATGTAATTAAAAATATTTAATAATTAAAATACTATAATATAATTAAAAATAATTCTTACAATTATATCAAGCAGAAATACTACTACTTAAAAATTGCGTACATTATCTACATACTCTATTTGCAAAAATATAAATTACGTTTAAACCATTTCATATAAAAGACATGTTTTAGTGCTTCTGAAAAATGTATATTAAATTCATTATTTTATGCATTATATAAATATTCTAAATGTTCCACCATTTGGTCATAATTTATTAGATTTCTTTTGTCCATTTTCAAGAATCGTTAGTCTTGTATATAACTTTTTCTATATAACTTATAATTAGAAATAATTCTTCTCCCCCGAAACCGGTTTTAAAATAACCACATTTCAAAATTTAGGAGATCTTTTATACAATATGTCCCATAACGGCAGCGACAAACTTTTAGAAGAGATTGGGCACATCATAAAGATTCAGAATTGCACAGGTGTCCATGTCCGCAAATGTCATATTAATCTTTTAAGAACCGGGTGTTTTGGGGTAATTTTCAACAGATGATATCAGTACAAACATAGAACTATATAAGCTGTAAGTCAATGTAACTACTGTTTCAATCTTTTGAGAAGTGAATTGTCGAACCGAGATCTATATACAAAAAGAAAAAAAAAAGAAAGAAATGATTTATCTCTAAAAGATTTTGAGTGATTTATCTTTAAAATGCTTTGTGAAAAAATCAATGTTTCGTAAAATCTAAAAATATGGATCGCTAATCCTTATTTAAGTTAATGTAAATACTCTTTCAATCTTTTGAGAAGTAAATTGTCAAATCAAGATCTATATACAAAGAAAAAATCGATGTTTCGTAAAATCTAAAAATATGGATCGCTAATCCGTATTTTGTTAAAATGTTTATATGGTTCGAAAGAGGATTAAATGATCTTTCCAAATATACCAGTTGTTAAAAAATGGGTCTGTTATTCTTTCGTACAGGGCGATTCAAAAATGACGATCGAGAATACGACCCTTTTTAAAACTTTTTTTAAAAATATAAAAAATCCGTATTAAAAAAAAATGTATCGTAAGAATCGGTAATAAATGCTCTTTCTCGTGGTACAGGTGTATTTTCAATATCTCCAACAGATCAACAGCGATGGGTTTAGAAATATCCACGAAATTTTCTCTCTCTGCTTTTTCTTTTGAGGTACGCGGTTCCGGAAGAAAATTACGGTCGCCTGGCATTTTGAATCGTTTTTTCGTTAGACAAAGGGCGACGTTTTAATTAATATTTCCGCTAATTAGGGTCGCATCGTTTAGCAAATTAGATAACGAACATCTGCGATAAATTCTCCGTCCGACGGTACCTGTCCGAAGTCCGTTCGACCATCAGCGGCCGAGCTTTCGCTGCTTCAAGCCGTTTATCACAGACACACAAACACACACGCGCGTACAGATTTTAATAATATAAGAGATAAACGTTACTCATCACACATAAAACTACTTTAGCAAAAAATATGTTTTTTTTTTTTAGGGGAAAAAAAAAATTAATGGTCTTAAAGGAGTTTATACTTCAAAAATTTGTTAAGAACATGTAGTAAAATCGAGTTGTGTTGTCACTTTACACTCATATTTTGTGTATTAAGGTTTACTAAACCGGGACGTATTGAAATGATCCACTTTAAAGATGCTTAAAGTGGATTTCGGTCAACTACGAACATCCATATCCAAACCTGATTCATAAAGTCTGTAAGCGAGTGCGCTAACCATGCAGCCACCAGTGATGGATAAATTTTATTTATAGATAGAAAGCGATAAATATAAAAATTACAACAGAGAACAAAATTTATTTTTATATGTTTCTACAAAAGAACTATTTTTCTTAATTTGTTATCTTATATCATTTCACAAACCAAGGACAAGTCGACCAGGACCCACTGCTTAAAGTAGATTTCAAACCAGCACAAAAATTCATTTTTAATCGGGACTCGAAAACTTGACCTCTTAAATGCTGGAGAGATAACTAACCCTGACTGTGTAGGCCTCTACAAATAAGTGGTTCTTTATTCGGTTATTGAATTTTTTTTACGATTTTTGGTACCCACAAAATATCAATAAAAATGAGCTAAACAAACATATACATGCAAAAATAAAATGAAATAAAATAATAAGAAACGAAACTGTAGCTTACGCAGTCAACATTTTTTAACCACATTGTATCTAATTTTCTGCAGTTACAATCATAAACTCATGAAATATATTACTGGTATTATTTGCTCGATCACAGGCATGACAACAAACGTTAAAAATGCTTTGGTTTAAGCTTTTAAATTCAGATTCATCTATGCACTAATTTTTTATTAATGAATATAAACCAATTACTTTTAATGGGTATTCAGGGCATTTAAACTTTCTACGTGGTGTATAAGGGCTTATATTAATTTGATTTCATTTTTGGAACTTTACAGAAAAAAAAAAATTTGACATTCGTATTATTAACTTATTGTCATATTTCGCAGTAGTAAGTTACGTTATTATAACTTTTAATCTTAGTAAATGTTTTGTGCATGTACAAGTATAATTTATGTCTACAGGATTGTTATAGATTCATAAAAACGACATCCTGTAGCTAAAATGGTTGAGGGGTTTGTTACTAAATTTAATATTTGGACTTCATCCTAAATGTGACAAAAAATTAGAAAACTAGTTCAAAAATATCAACTACGCGGCGTTTTTCATAAGAAACAGGAAATTTAAAAATAAAAATAACCAACATGGAATACACAAACAATCTGAATAATCATTTTTAATTAAATTGGAGTTTAAAGGTTGATATTTTTATATACCAACTATGTGAAAAATACCAGAGCTGGGAATCGAACTCGGGTACCTCCGCTTAACGCACGGATGCTCTACCACCGAGCTACCCTGGCTGACAACCAGCTAGGTATTTCTCACATAATATTCGTTGGCAAAGTCACCGAGCTTGCAAACACAGATATAACAGGTGAGACAATATTAATCGCAGCACAACTCCATAGACCACGAAATTTCAATTTAGAAATTTTTTTTATTAAAATAATAATAAATTGAATAAAACAATTTCTAAATCTGAATAACTTTTAGCACTTTTTGATTACTCGGACGTCAGTCTTTTATTTAATTTACCATTATTTTACCAAAAGTGTTATCCACTGAATACTGTTTTTGAACTTTTCCGAGTGCATCTCGTTTAGTCTCATTTAGTCCGTAGCAATCAGTTTTTCTGTTTTAGTTGCAGGATGCTGTTTATAACGGAAATTTAATTATAATCCTTCTGTATATTTCATCTCTCATTTGACTCAAATTTTAATGACTAAGCACAAATATACAATGGAGTAAGAACGTTATAAAAGAAATTACCGAAATTTTTTTGTTATTTTATAATAAATCACCCGTAAACTTGCATCAGAAATTCTATTTTTTTCAAATAGGAAGAAAACATAAAAAATACATTTAAATTGAATTTCCTTCTTTTAAAATGAAAAATAATAACATAAAATCGCAAAGCAAACGTTTCTTTGCTTACAAATAAATATATATATGTTTAATAATATCGAAATTTCAGATCCATATTCAAAATTATAATGGAAGGTTAGAAAACGAGAAAAGGGGTTTTTATATGAAACTGAATAAATACATAAAGCATTAGGTATTTACCTTTTATTTATTTTTAAACGAAACTTTAAACTAAAACTTTTTGGGAAGACTTAGCGTTAATGCATTTAAAAACATATTTCTTTTCAAAATTTATTTTCTCGAAAACCCTCTTTGGGCGAAAACGTTTAAATATTTGTATATTTCTTTGGTATTGAATAACCATTGCAGAAATATTTTAAGGGTTTGTTTTACATACAATGTTTTTTTCTAGCTTTCAAATTTTTATATATTCATTGAAAGTATATATTTGTAATGCTTGTATCATTTCCCCTATTATGGTATATACTGCAATATATGCTGTCAGGCAATATTAAAAAACAATTTTAGATGCATGCTTTGTACTCAGCCTTCTTTTCTTTTTCTTTTCTTTTTTCTTTCTTTTTTTTGCCTTTCCTTTTTTTTTTTCTTTATTTTGGTTTTACTAAAACCACCTCCTGAAAGCTTTGCGCCAATGACTCTATAATAACATTCACTATAAAAGTCATGGTGAGAAGAAAAAATGTGTTCCATGCATATTTAATGTAAATATACACTAATATCTAAAATGAAAATGTAACACTTTCCAACTGTACGTACACATTTAATCGTTTAACTTTCAATGTACTACATTTGTGAACACATAACTGACAGATTGGATGACATAAAGACAGGCAGACGGGTTAATGGAATTCATAATCATTCTTTAACATTGTTGGAAATTGTTAAAAAAAAAACGCTTAACACAAACGTAGATGATATTTTCAATTGCAACCCCTAGAGTATCTGAATATTTATTTCGCTCTGTAAATCTTAACGTTAAATATACCACACTCTATAGATCTTTTCTTTTGTGTGTGTGTGTGCATTGCATGTAAATTAAAAAGTTATTTACATAAGATTTTTAAAAATGCCTCAAATAGAACACAATAAAATGGCATTCTTCTGGGTATTTCCTACACAAACCAGTTTTTCTATTTATATAGATTTCGATAAGAAACATGCCGTAGTAAATTTTAATAACGTATGTTATTTTGAAAAAATTCAGAAAATCATTACGGACGATAGAAGTAGACTCTGAGACATCAGACTGACAGTCAGAGGGTCAGAAAGGTAGACAAATAGACTAATTCAAATTATAATCACTTCTAAACATTATTAGAAAGCTTTTAAGAAAGACGCTTAATGAAATTTTAAATGCATTTTGCAATTATAGCCTTTAATGTAATTGAATATTTTTGCGTTGCTCTGTAAATATTAATGCAAACCATACTGTATTCTATAGAAAACATTTTTTTGTGTGTATAAGAAGAATAAATGTCAGTCCCATTATGTTTTTTTTTAGAAATAAAAGGGTTTATATATGGTTTATGGAAAGAGCTCTCATAGTACGCAAAGATTTTAAACTTTTTATTGTATCCCTGTACATAAACCAGTGGTAGTATTTACTCCATTTTTAATAGGGAACATTCCATAGTAAACTTAAATAACATATATCAGTATTAAGAAATTTCACGAATATTTACGGGATTAAAGCGCGGACACACAAATCGAATTCATAAACACTTTGTAACTTTGTTGGAAAGTGTTATAAAATTGCATATTTAACAAATTTAATTTTATGCTTAAAAAAATTTAAAGTCCAGTGGGTTTTTGCATTCCAAAAATTCTCAGCTCAACATCCGCAGTAGAAAATTTGTTAATTTAGTAGCAATAAATCGGAAAAAAGGATGTTGATTACAGATTCATGTTTTATTACACACCGTCTTTATTTATTTTATTTATTTATTTATTTATTTGATTCACTCAAATAGTGTCTTGAAAACTTTATGATCCTGCCTATAAACATATAACAGCCTTCACTATACAGAGCATGATCAGAAAAGATTTAAGGATGTTAAATTGCGATTGATTTTTTTATTGGTGTGGCGGTCTGTTTCAATTATTAGAAATATAAGTTAAATAAAATTATATTTTTAAAAAATTAAAGAACACGCTTTTATTGAAATGTGAACTAATAATTTAGAATTAAACATAAAACATTTTTAAAAAATCTCCCCTGACTGAGCTCGAACGTTAGACCTTTAGGTTCGTAGCCCGGAGCTTTACCTCACAGCCACAGCGTTCACGTAGGGAAAGGTCTTTTTTACAATATAGATTTTTTGTTTGCTCCCAGAGCGGTTACAAACATACATACAGATGAAGCAAATAAAAGCGTGTTAAAAATAGCAGCTTTAAAATTTTAGTTATATATTTTTTAATTAAAAATTCTTACGGAGATAAAAATATTTCTTAATATTCGCTTTTCATTCAAGTTATTTAAATTATAATATTTTCACAAAGACATTTTAGGAAAGGAAAACTTATAAATTAGGCGTTGAATTCCGTTTTATTTATACCAGTGGTAGTCATTCATTTTATACTTACAGACAACTTTTGTATGTAAAAATTTTTAATTGCCCACCGGTTCCACAAAAACAGTGATTTATAAAGTAGGGAAGTAACTTTATAAAATGTATAAAAAAAAGTTTTAGAAATGTAATAAAAATAATATAATACATATATTATTAAAGCACTTTCCCATTTCAATGTTTTTGCATAGTCAATTAAATAAAAAAAAAAAAAAAAAAAAAAAAAGAGAGAGAGAGAGAGAGAGAGAGAGAGAGAGGGGGGGGGGGAACAATGAAACGAAAAGTGTTTTTGTATTGGACAAAACCCCGACCACTGAAGCGAAGCCGCCAACTAGTGCGTTGTAGGGACCGATTTGACTACCACTGGTTTATAAAATATTTTAAAGAATTAAAATGTGTTGGTCCGTCATGTAATTGAAGGGGTCTTATACCTTTGAAAATGTTCTCATACAAGTGAAAAATAAATATGTTTCAATCGATCAAAATTTTTTTATTTCTTTTAAAATTACGCAAAACTTGGTGTAATGTATAAGGGTTGCTTAAGCTTACAAAAATTTATAAAGCTAATCCCCATAATTAATTATAATATTAAATGTAGCAAATTTTTAATGTAGAGCAATTTTTCAGTGTTTTCTCATAAGTCATAAAATACTTTAACTTAGAATTTACTTTTATACATTTAAGTTGCATCAAAATTATCCCAAAAGTGAACTATATAGAATGAATTAATTATATAAAAATCCCTTGGGATAAAGTCTTGAAAAAATTCGTCCAAATGAACAACAGAAAAAAAAAAGGAAACAAAGAATGAGAATTTTTTAAAAATAATGAATCATTAAAAATGTTTAAAACTTTTCACCATCTTATAGATATTAATTATTTTTTAAATACAGTTTTGGGACTATTTTAATATAATGTACATGTTTCTGTAGAATTTTTTTATGACTGAAATGACTTTTAAATTTTGTTTTCTTAAATTCAGTTGCCTTACAGAGTGCTGAAAAAAATTGCTACATTTAATAGCTGGTTACATTATTTCAATTAATTAAAAGCATTAATTTTAAATTTTCCAAAAGATGAAAGACGGCATTAACAATATACAATTATATTTTGAATAAGAATTAAGAGGCCTGTGAACGATTGAAACACTCATTTTTCGCAAACACTGTGATATTTTAAAACGTATGAGAGTATTAAATTGTGTCATTTGTATAGAGTAGGAAATGTTTATTTAAAATAGATATTTTTAAACTGCGAAATTTTAAAGTATTGCATTGTAGTCTAAAATTTTCTTTTTTTCTCATTCTGAGAATAGGGGATGGGGAGATTAGAAGCAAAGGATGTAAAACATGAACACGAGATAAGTTTTACCAAACACTTTCTTTGCAATATACGGACTTTTCCAACTGCATCATGCTTTATAATAAACTAGCAGATTTGCTTGTTTCACTAGTCACTATATTAAAAGTAATTTTCAAAAAATATTAATCACTATATTTTAAATTACCTTATAAATTAAAACTAAAAAATCCATTGATATCGCTTAAAATTTCTCTTCGGGTCCCCACTGTGTACATTTTCTTAGTAACCGAACATTTCAATTTATGTACTAACTGCGCATTAAGTGGCGCTGTTTTTCTTCAAGAGCTACGTTTTTGGGAAAAACATTTCTCGAACAGATCATCTCCTTCACTCTATGACAACAGATGGCAGCACCAGATGAACTGCCCATTTATAATTTTTTTGATTAAATAAAAAATAGTAAAAAATTCAGAAACCGGACTTCGCTGTGTATCAGGAGAAGTCCCGATGGATCTCCAAGCAAAGTTTTGTAGATCGATGATCAGCCATTTGCCTAAAAAGTGGCGAACACACCAATAGATTTAACTGCATTTTTTTTTCTTTTGTCTCTTTCTTGTCATCGACACGGTTTAAGATACAGTGAAGACACTGAAAATCGGCACCTTTATTAATTGACACCTTATTAATTTACCTCTTATTAATCGACACATTTTCTATTAATTATCAGCGCATTGTGACAATGACTCTTCGGAGAAGAAACACACCACTTTCGCGTTATTAACAAGACGCTCTGACCATTTGAGCTAATGGGCCACGGAAAGAATTTTTTGCATTTACGTTTTTATTTACAAAGCCGACCATTTAAGAAATTTATTTATTTTAAATTATTTTTTAAAAAACTAATCAAAAATTCAAAAATCAGGCTACGAGCTTCATCAGGAAAAGTCAAAGTGGATCTTCATGCAAAATTTTCTAACTCTGTGATCAGCTGTTTGCCAAGAGAGCGACTGAGACACACTCACAAACATCTTCGTTTACTATATGTAGAGAAAGATTATTTCTATTCAAATTATTTCTATTTTTATTTCTGTCCCAATAAATAAATAAATCTTTCATATTCTTTATCTGACTGCACTGTAACTACTCAATAGATTACTGTAGAAGATTAGTTAAATTATAAAATTTAAATTATTTTTTAAAAAGATTTAATCCGAAAAAAACTTGATTTCTGGTAATGCTCCAACTATACATATATCTCCGAACAAAAAGACATTTTAAGCAAACAGCAGTTTCTTTAAACAGCAGTTTGCTTAAAATGTCTTTTTGTCATATTCTTTATTCTTGTTATACTTTTATTTGGAAAAGGAAGCTTTAATGTATCTATTTCCATTGGACTAAAAAAAATGTCTTTTTAATGATTAAAAAAAAAATTTCACTGCTGATTTTAAAAAGTCGCCAAACATAGGTTTAAATTTATTCGGAAACTGTGTAAATAATGAAAAAACCATAGATAGAATTGAATGACTTTTCGAATTCACTTGTTGAACAGAGTAAAGACATGAATCTGTAAGTTGGTACATTGTTAATTTAATAGTATTTAACGTACAGGAAATAATAAAAATAAATGTAACAGATATAATCAACTATTCGGATCAATCGTTGTATAGTTTTAAAATATTTGATCCTGACATGATATGGCATGGTTACAATTTAAAAACATTTTTCTTTATATGTTAATGAAATGAAAAATGAAAGAACTTATGTTTTACTTTGAGGCACTGCTTTTCTCAAAAATAATTCAGCATTCGAATTTTTAAATTAACACACGCTCAAAAATAATAAAATGTCAGATGCCGTGTACATGTGCTTTTTTCGTTGTTTTTTGTGCAGTTTTCATTGTCACTGTCCGATCTGTGTCCATAAGTAATAGCCTATTACACCGGTGTTGAATTGAACTGTAGACGAGCGCTTTACTACTAAGCTACCGATTTATCATAGTTAATCATTGCTAAAGTAAGTTCTCACATGATATTGTCCATGAGATGATATCGCTACAAATCGATGAAATTTTTAAATTTTTGACTCTAAGAGCGATAAATATTTCCTCGATTTTCATGAAAATACCATTGTTCTAGAATGATTTATAGAATACGTAAAATCTATCGTGGCCGCAATATCTTTCATGTTCCGTACAAATAATACATCTGGGGATTGGCTGAGTGAGAAGCTTTTCTCTCTGCAGTGGATCAAAACTGTGATGGATAGTATGTCCGAACCATCCCTGTGGGAAGTCCCAGACTGTCTTCAATTGGTCAATACATAGCTATACGGTAGTGTAAAATCTTACTCAACTCTCTAACATCGTTTTAAAAATACCATTCCACTACATCAGTAATCTATAAATCTTCAACTTGTTGCGAAAAATATACTATTTAAAAATTCTGTATAATTTAAAAATATCTATCAGTACTTAAAACTGAGAAGAGCGCACACACATTTTCAAATCAAAATTATTTGAAAAAAAAAAGTAAGCTACTTGTTCTTATTTTCAAGCACATAATTTTTAACAATGTGGAGAAAATTTTATGACAAACAAGACCAGATATATTACTAGTGAAAATGCTTTCGTTCTCGCATTTTTTGGAGTTGAAGTTATGGATACGTATTACGTTTTAGGATAAAATTCAAAATCTCTTATTTTAATTACGGAAAAAAATATTACGATACATCGATAGCAAAATGTACTGAATCCAGCGCGCGCAAATTATTCTATCTTATATTTCAGTCTAATATGTAAAACAACATCAAATTTACTCAAATATTTGAACAATATTAGGAAAAAAGATTTTAGCATTCAATGATTGCAACAGTGACATCAAAGAGATGGGTGTCAGGTAGGAGAGGAAAATTTACTAGAAACATTAGTGAACAGAACACGTAATGTTTGCGCATTTAAATTCTGTGAGGGATTCCATGTAGACGAAATGGTAACATTAGTGAAAGCAAAAATCTGACATTACAGAATAACTAAATAATTCAAATACTTTGTGAATTAAATGCCATTTTAAAGTAAAATAAAGCATGTGAAAAAGTTTTGTTAAACATATGATAATTTACGAAAAATTTTCATAGAAGATAAATCTTTCAGTATAAATTATAAATAAATTGTGACATATATTTCTGTTTTCTTATTTGAAAGAATTTAAATTCCATGTAGTATTGCTTTACAAATTCTAGTATCGAATTAGAATTACATATATATGTTTTTTCTAGAATCATTCTATGTTATTTTCAACAGTGGAACTATTGCATTTAATAAACCGACAATTTTGGTACAATCTAATAAAATTAAAATGGAAAGAATTACATAAGAACTAGAATATTGTGATAATGTAAAATTATATTTGTAATTCAAATACTATAATAAAATAGTCAAATGCTAATTTCAAATACTAAAGTTTAATATAAAAGGTAGCTTGTCTCATTGGGTTTATCGCAAAACTTTATTTTGAATCACTTTACTGAATTTAACAACTGTGCTCTGTGTAGTATATAATAAATAAATATTAAAATAATGAAATATGTAAATCTGATCTCCGAGGGGGTATTATCATGCCTATATATAAGCCAAGGATAGCGTGATATGAAGGGCAACATAACGGAGTGTAGGATATCGTCGACATAACGCTGTGCTGCAAGTGTGGTCGGATGACAACCAAGGGGATTCTGCTATGAAATAAAATTTCACCCCGGGCTATAACTCCTGGTTGCGGGGCTGCATAGCGAGCGTCAATCACGTTGATATCCCACTGTTGTCCGGGGCTTTTCCAGACACGTTTTCGTCGATCATCCGGGCTCAGGTCGAAGTGGGGCTCATTAATGGAAACAACTCTACTCCAGACAACAATATTTCAGGTCGAATGTTTTCGACACCACTTCAAACGGGCTTCCTGGTGTACAGAGGTCAATGGTAGTCGGAATGAGGAGCGCCGTGAGCTTAGCCCCTTTGTCTGAACCGCTTATTAATGGTCTTTGCAGTCACTGAAGCAACATTTGCACCTAAGGTCTATAATAATTATGAACATGGGGTTCTAAGTGCCGGTCCGATAACTGATCGGTCCTCACATTCTGTAACCTCTCTTGGCCGGCCGCTTTCTTTTCTTTCTTTCTTTCTTTTCTTTTCTTTTTTTTTTTTTTTTTTTGCGCTCTGTTCAGCCATGGTTCACACTTTTCTGCCAACATCGTCTAATAGTGCATTGCTCAAATCCAAATACCGAGCGAATTACTGATTAGACAAACCGGCTTCTTTGAGCTCAACTACACGTCCTCTCTCAAATGCTGACATTTGTGCATATTGTTTATGCACTTGCAAGCGCGGCATAATTGCTGTCTGTATGAGTTTACGGAATGAAATTCGCAAGGAATTTATGACCTTAAATCGAAATTTATCCACTTTAATATCCTACCAGTTTCGCAGTGAAAATGCGCTGCATCGTCACATGTTCATTCATTGGCCTCTAAACTTTAAACCTTTGCATTTTCTGTCGAAACACCTGTACGCATATTAATTAGTGTTCCATTTACATTACTCCTGCTTGGTGTACCTTTTTTTATTTTATTTTTTTTTTTTTTATCTTAGAGTGTATTATCTATTAATGAAAGCATTTCTGTGTTTTGAATATGCATATATAATTCAGCTTTAATTTGTTTGTAGCATATACATACTATTTCCAAATGTAGATCGCACTTTTTGGTGATTTATGGTATTACTTATGATTATAAATTACTTAATAATATATAATTTATGACTTCTCTATTTTTCCACATATTTTGTATTAATGTCTGTATGAGATGTATTATCTGCTATTCCTTAAACAAGGGTTTTTACAGCAAGTATCTACATCCACTCACTTCGAAATATAAACACAATAGGGTATAACGTAAGTGTGCTCCATCATAGTGGTATGCGCTTATTACATAGCAATTTTTTAAGTAAATTCATCGTATGACAGCTACTGTCACTGTTAACTATCTTCACCATTCCTTAGTATGAAGACACTACTAATTTTCCTTGTACACGTTTCCCGTTGACACTAATGAGACTTTTTTTACCAATATATTTTAGAAACTGCCGCTAAAATATGTGATATGAATCGTATTACGGATCGCATGAGAATTCATATGTCGACGACGCGGGTCGGGTGAAAAGAGTGACAGCCTCTACTTTCAGCAACTTTGGAAACTATTTGTATTGAATATTTACTGAATAATGATAGCAGGCTAGGAGGATATAATTATGAAATTTACAATTTTCTTTGAAAAAATGCAAGAAACTTAGACATTTTTATTGAAAGTCCTTTAACATGTTCTGTGGTTCTTATTCAGTCATTACATCTAAACGTGCTTGATTTTGTAAAACAGTTTTTTTTAGTGATAATAACATACTAATGCTGAAATAAAGCTAGGATACTTAGTTAAACATTTCAGCTTGTTCTGTATTTACGTTTTAAAACGACAAAATTAAACAAATAATAGTGCTTTTATTAATTTTTCCTCAACAGCTTCCAAGATATTCTCTCGAAACTAATAGATGAGAGATGCTGAGTTTCATCCCAGTTTGTGATAATCGGGTTAACCATTCGGAGATTTTCGTCGTTTTCTTCGAAGCTAACGTGAGTATGTCCTAGGATTACTTAGAAAGACCCTCAAGGAGGTCATTTCAACACTGCCTATGTCTTTCGTAGACAACTGGTACTGACTCGCAACACCACAATGATTTAGTCTTCGTTTATAAATTTTGTCATAAAACAAAAAATAATGTTTTTTTATAATATTCCTAAATATAATTCAAATTTTAAACGCAGGATTTTCCTGAAATAATTCCTAACTGTTCATTTGTTTATTTATTTTTTAATTGTAATGTTTGAAAATCAATGAAGCATTTTCATTTTACGCATGCTGATGAATAAAAATATATAAATATTTCAAGCAACACTTCTTTCATAGGATTTATCATAAAGATTGGAATTTATTTTGAAGATGATAAATTTAAAATTCTATGCCAGATCCTTAAAACCATGTAAACGAGGAATGCAAGTAAAACGAAAAATAAATATCAACCGAATAAAATAATAAACAAATAAAAACAAATCTTCTCAAGCACAGTTCAGAAGCAGTTGTTTCCATGTTTCCTCAGAAACAATTCTATGCTCCCAATCCCTTTAGTAAAATCAATTATGGAAAGCTGGAACAAAACGGTACCTTCTGCCCATGACGTCACTAATTATTAACCCTCGCCACGCAAATGAGTTTTCAGATTAAGACCTCGAAAGCGAACGATGGAATAAAAAAAAAAAAAAGAGAGAGATGCATTAAGCAGACGGTCAGATTGTTTGCAAGATAAAACGAAAACATGTTCTGGAATAACTTTTCGGACTCATTAGGTATGCGAAGGTCCTTATTAAAAGCCTGACTGTCTGAATAGATGTGTTATATCTCGCATTTTTAGTAGCTTGTTGGCAGGTAGAAATGATTGCGGAATTTTTCATGTGTGCATATATTTTTTTTTTTTCTTTTTCCTCTCATAAGAAAAGGAGGTGCTAAACGTTTTTAAATGAAAATTTACAAAATTTATCGCTCGTATTTATATAAAAAAAATTATATTAAAAAAAAAATGTAAATAGAAAATTTAATTTTAGAAATTCAAGGTATTTTTTTTTTTTTTTGGTTAGATTTTCATTAACTATTTTCTTGTTTTCATTTAAATTTATGAGCTAATCTACTCTAAAGTTACTTAAATTAAAAGCATGGAAAATAGTTATGCAAATATAACAAGGAAAATTTGTTTGAATAATTTGATTTATGAGGAATATTATAAGTTCTTGGTCATTAAAGTATTATCATTTTTAATATTTGTTTAGGTTAATAGGTATTTTAATCAATTACATAGATAATAATAATATATATTATATAAATATGTAATATATATTATTATAAAAATAAAATATATTATTTTATAATGCAAGCGCTTTAAATATATTCATGAATATATTTGATTTTACTTTTTAAAATAATATTTATAACTTTTAATTATTTAACCTATAAGAACAGCCTTTTCATTTCCTCAAAATATTTAACCGAAGAACATTTTAATTATGAACTTTTCTCGTTAAAGTGCATGCAAGTTATTATGCATTGCAGAAGAAATATTAACTACTTTATGTTTAATTATTAATATATATGTAATTTTAAAAGGACAAGTTTTACATTTTTAAAAATGTAACATATAAAAAATTCTTATGTGTATATTATCATTAATTTTTAAATATAGAAAAGTTAATTTTCAAAACAAAAACATCAAATGATAATCAAGTGCATAATTAATAATTATAATAAAGAATAAAGTAATACAATTACTGATTAAATGTTAAAAGTAAAATATTTTTGCACATATATATACATATATGCAGACTTATAGTAAATTACCAAGATGGAATAAGATCATATAAGAAAAGATGAGCAATATTTCATACATGAATGAAATACAAAATTTACGTTATTACAAACCAAGAACGTAGAAAAAAACAGCCGTGAAACATGTACAACGGAAAATGCATACTAAACATAGTTAACAGTTAGAGATTGAAGTCATTACAACAATTAACTAATTAAAAGAAGTTAGAGTTAATGAAAGGAATAAAATAATAAACAAAAGATATAACATTTACCTTATTAGAATACATGTAGCTCATATATTACATAACGTACAAAGATGCAAAATCCTCCAAATAAAAATGAGGTAGGTTCTAAAGTGAAAATACATTTTTTTAAAAATAAATCTGAAGTAACAAAGAGGATTATAGAAATCATTGATGTTAATTATTGATATCATAATCTAAATATGAAAACAAATTTAAGAACTAATGAGCTGATGAAAGATAAATTTTTAGATATTTTCTGTCTGGTTCTTAATTTGCGTGTTGCGACGGCGATTTATAGTAATTCAGAGAAAGGGAGAAGGGTTTCTAACTTTAAATAAACTGCAATAAAGAGTTAAAGAATCGGTGCAGCCATCACAAGTCATATTTAGGAGGATTTTAGAAACTATTGTAATATTTAGTGACTTAAAATCTTGACTTATGTACTATTGAACTAGTACTCCATTGAGGCTTTTAAAATCAGATACTTTTTACAGAGAATTTTAATTGACGTTAATCATCTTAATAACTAATGTAATTAGCCAGCGGCCATACTATGCTGAATGTACCGGTTTTTGTCCTAATGTAATTAATTCTAATGCGTATAGTAATTAATCCTAGCAATTTAAATCGCTATGACTAAATAATCTTTTTTTTTTTTAATAAGACAACATCCCAACAACAAAAGTACTTGTGTTAGACTGAGAAAAAATATATACCGCTTTGCTCTAGAATGAATAAGTGGCCATTTTCTAAATCCCTTAACTAAAAATATAGATTTCCGAGCTATGCGCATAAGGCACGCCAATAAATTGAATTATCGAGAATTTGTAATGTACACATTTCTAGATGGTGAAACAATATTCTGAATACTCTAATTATTCTGAATCCTTTATATTGCGAGAAATTCTCGCTTGGTTTTCTAGAATTTGGTAATAAACCAAGATTATAGTTTCAGAAACCCGCCTCTTGTAGTCTCATTTATTTGCAGAGATTTTTAAATACCTCTGCCCTCGAGAATATACGCAAACGCTCTAGAATTCTAATAGGGGCTTCCAGAACTCGCTTTTCAAGGGGACTAGAATGTATAAGGATAACATGGAACTATTTTTTTAGAACCACAATTTAAATTCTAGATGTCAGTTACAGAATTTTTTCTCAGTGTATGGTCATCACAAAAAGTTTTTCTTTGTTTTTCAATACAAATACACATAATTTAGACCGAAACAAAGTCGCCTAGTGTTACGTGTGAACCTACTGTTGGATTACAAATTAAGCACTAATATTAATTGGCATAGATTCACTCTACGCAGTACCCATCACATATTTAGAACTGTATATTCTTCGTTTTTGGAGAAAAATTCTAAGGTGAATTGTGAGATGCGATATTTCAATACTATGTCCAACGTACACTATTTACATCTGAGGAAAGTGAAACAATAAATTTCGAAAGACAGTCAATTTTACTCCTTACAGACGACATTTTTAAAAATGAGTTTTTCTTTGAGATTCGTTTTAATTTTAATTAATTAATTTATTTTTCTTTGAAATAAAATCATCGATAAATTTGTTTCATGTTACCTTAGGCTTCTACAGCTACTCATTTTAAAGTTATTGACGAGATCTTTTTCGGAAAGTATACAAATACACATATACCAACTGCAGGGAGTAACGATGCATCGACATGCGCAAAATGTTTATCTTTCTTGACTCTTGTAACTATATTTTTATATATTTTATATGATTGTTTATAAACATAACTTTGTAAATAATTATACCACTTTTTGTCCTATGCTGAAATATAAAAAGTTTCGAAAACTCCTGAAGGCAGAAACACCTGTATAACGATATGCACAAAAACATTTTTAGCTACAAAATCGTGTTAAGGTGGAACTGAATATAGAATTTTTGAATTTCTTTGAGTTAGTTTTTGATATAGAATATACCAACAAAGATACAAGGAAACACAGGCGCTTCTGGTGGGCTAATGTTTAGCATTCTGGTCTCTACCATCTGCGTGTCGAGTTCCGATCTCGGTATAAGTACGGAATTTCGTAGTGGTTCAAAATCCACTTTAAGCAATATGTAGAAGTTTGATGAACCTTAATGTAGAAAAAGTAACCGTAGAGCAACAACTCCAACTTGACTCAACCGAATCCACAGACCTCGCTACAAATATTGGTCAAAACAGATTCAAGATCTCTTAAAACATATGAAATAGTTAGAAACCAGAAACAGAAAATTTTATGAATATTTTACTTTCTTTTTGTAAATATAGATGAAAGAGATATCCAAAAAATAGCATAAATGATGAGAAAATTATTCTGTTTCTTCTGTTTATATAAATTAACTATAGCAATATGTAACTAAAAAGTAATGATATAAACGAGAAACTACTAAAGAAAATTGTAATTTTTTTTTTATTATATACCTCATCAATAAGTATTCCTGTACAAAAAAACTTAAAAGAAAGGATAATTATAAATCTGGTATCATTATGCAAACATTAAAAACACTAATTATTTAGCATGCGTAAATATACGATAAATATTTATTTATCTAAACAAATTTAGATAAATGATATAAATGTACAATTTTCCGTCTGTGCTATTGTTTGCACCATAGAAAAATTGCCAAATGGGTAAATGATTGCAGATCCTTTGTCATATAGTCTACAACATTACATCTTAATATATCATAACTACAATTTATTTTTTATGAGCAATTTCTCAAAAATAACTATTTACATATATACTGTTCTAATTAAGAATTAATCAAACTAAATTAATTCCTACATGTGTTTAGAAAAAATATATAGTAATAAATGTATAGAAACATAAAGTTTGGAAAGGAATCTGTAACATAACTGAGCTAAAAAAGTAGTAAAAAAAAAAAAAAAAAAAAAAAAAAAGAAATGTCATACAGAAATTCTTGTGTGTTTAATATGGTTCTATGTTGTTATGTGGAAAATTGCGTAATATATATTTATATATGTATGTGTGTATGCATTATATATGAATTAACAATTGAAGTTTGTGAATTTTGTATTTTTTTTCGCACTACAAATTACTAAGATTCGTGTTATTATTATTATTATTATTATTATTATTATTATTATTTTATTTTTGGACAATTTTATATTTATGTAAAAGTTTTCTCTTCTTAATAAAGCAAAAAATATATTAATTGTTTTTTTGTTTGTCTTTAAAGTTACGAAAGATTTATTTACATTAATAAATACGTGTGTCCGTCATTCTAACCTTTTTAAACAAATTACAAAATTAAATTAAACGGAAAAGATTTATTTCAATAGAAAATGCAAATAATTTAAAACATATTCTTCTTACATACATGTAAATAAGAAATTTGGCCTGTTTTAATTTAATTCTTAAATTTCAAAAATACATTTTTCATAAATGATACACTTACCTTTGTAATTTAGAAAAAATACATGTATCCAAATATCTTTTGAAGTGTATACATATAAAAATAAACGTATATCTCAATGACTGCAGAACATTTAAAAATACATAAATATTTCTAAAACGCACTGCCTTCTTAGTTTCTTTCAGGTAAACATGGAGAGTAATAAAAAGAATTGATTTTAAGAAGGCCGAAAATTCTAAAACAAAATACAACATAATATTACATTTCTATTTCTTATAAAATACATGATATTTTAGAAATTTTGAAATGTATCCAATTCTTTTATGGATAACCATCTCTTGGAGGACAACTATAGTTTCTCTACAATAATTTTTGATGTATGTATTTTTTCAGGTATTTGAAATATTTCTGTTTCAAGTATTAAAAAAAATCTACTTTAAAATAAAATTTAAACTTTTACGTGCTCTGCATACGTATATTGAGCAACTATGCGGTAGAGTGATTTCAGCTTAAAATTGCTTTTTCGTTGAAGGAATATTTAATATACAGTGTAGCGTATTGATAATCCGGAATAAATGAGTTTAGATACCATTCTGATTATGGATTTTTCTAAACTTCTAAATTTCTACTATGTAAAATTTCTACAGTTTAGCATATTCAATAGAGAAACGCTTAATAATTCCCTAACACTGCACTTTTCAAGCTACTGGCTTAAAAGTTTTTAAAAAACATAATATTTTACTTGTATTTTAAAATAAGTTCATTGAATAGTAATATAAAATATTTTAAATAGTTTGAAAGTATCTAGATAAAATATAATGAAAATGTAAATGTGCCACGTTTCGAAAGTAAAAGAAAATATTGCTTAAGTACTATTAAAAGTAAATATTATTTTTATTTTTCAAATATTTTCATATTTTATTTACTTCGAACCAGCTAAGTTCCATTTTAATGGCCATCTGAGGGCTGAATAAAATTAATATATCTATTTAATAATTTTCCAATATTTTGTAAATTGTGAACATTGGAAAATCTATATAAAAATATCAGAATGTGTGACAGAAGAAAAAAATTCTCTCGTGATAATATTTTTGGAATATTGTGTGTAGTACTAAAATATACACAGTACATTAATACATTATCAGATGTCAAGTACATAGAAATATACTTTTACTAGATTTACTAATTAGCAAGTAATAGTCAATATAATTAACAGAGAAAAGTAGTCTATAGGAAATATTGAACATCAAAATATATAACAATTTTAAAAACCTATTAAATGTACAAAACGTTATAAATCTATAATTAAAACAAAAATAAAAATTTTTTAATTACATTTACAGTAAAAGTATACTTGTGTACGCTGTTGATTTTAGAATTCAATCTTATAATATGTTTTTCTGTATTACGTTAATTTCTTGGTTTAAGAGTCATATATCAATGGTTGTTATCATACTAAATAAAGTACCTTCTCCTCGATGCATCAAAATTGAGATGACATGCATGAAATTCCTATTTATTTACCACTGATTTTTGAAAATAAATATGAATCAGGAGGGTTATTAGTCACAGGCTTTTGCTAACATCCCACTAGACAGCTCTAATTCTATAATTAATCCAAACTCAAATACTCGTATCTAATGGAGTAAGTGGACATTTTTCTACATTTCTGGGCTCAATAAAAATGTAACAAACTAACGAATTTTATAAATACATGTACTATTTGTTTGCACCGAAACTTATTTTTAACTTTTCATTCATATAAATAAACAAATAGAATTTTTATTTCAAACTCCAATGTTATATATAATTTAATAATTTCTATGTATATAAAAACAATAACAAAAACTAAAACCACTTTAGACGAAATTTAGTACATGTCATATTGAGTCTACTTTCCCTAAATTGAAAATTTGACTCAAGCGATTAATATCGATTTATTAGCATTTTGAATGTAAATCATTCTTTATTAATTGTGTATTAAGTTTTATCAAACTGAATAAAATATTTAAAATATAATAATTTTATTTCATTTACTTTTTAATTACTTCATATTTATTATTATCATCATTTTTTGAATTAAAATCATTTACAAGCAACATTTTTTTCTCAAACGATTGTTTAGTCGATATTCAAAACATGCTATCATAATCTTAGTGTTAGCACAGAAAAAGGAAGGCAGTGAAAACATAGTTAAAAAAATTTTCCCTTTACTTTCTCTGCTACAGTAAATTGTTATTTATCCTTTCCGGATACTTCAAGTCGGTTCTCTTGTTCTAAGCTAGAGAAACTAAAAAGTATCTAATTCCTTTCTAATGACCTAAAAGAGTCCCTTTTATTCTTTAGAGAAAAATAGCGAAGTTTCAGAATTTTTCATACATATCCTTTTTCATATTTTAAAAACACTTTCGCTTCGATTTTGTGGCTTGTTTTACAAATTTTCCAAATAAGAAAATACAAAATTATATAGTCGAACTTAATCACTACAGTGAACTTTGAACATACTGATCGCCAGGTTCTGTAATTTTTATCATTTAAAAAGAGCTTTAATCTCTTATTGCACTAATAACTGAACTGCATTTTCTAAATTTAAAAGATGACATAAGAAATTTTTAGCCGATACAAACGCTTTATATCTATGCAAACTGGTACTAGATTTCGTCAAAAAACGACTAGTTAACATTAATCATTTTTATTTCCATATTAGAAGTATTTTAATATTATTTTTATGTTTCATTTAGCCCCAAAAGCATAGCGTTGTTATTGTTAAGAAAACTGTCATTAACCCGTTAGCGCCCAGTGAGTGTCCTCATTCGAGGACAGTTAAACTAATGGCACGAATATTTTTTGTGGTTTCTTGGAATGATTTCTGCTTTTTAGTGACAGTTTATAGCGTCACTCTAAATGATCTCTGAAAATTTTATGGGTCTACTATTAATTATTATTTCATAATTTGGATAGTCATTTTACGATTTTTCATTCGTCGCACATATATTTGCTTTTTGCGCAGGTATACCAACTTAAATCAAGTTGAGTAACAATATATATTATAATACTTTACTTTCTAAGATTCTAAGACGGAAGGTGGCCGCTCACCACTATGCAGCGGTTTTGAGCGATTTTAACCTTTAGAGAGGGTCTCCGACGGCACTGTGGAAATTCAAAAGAGCCCGTGTCTAAAGATTAAACCTCCTCCGTTGTTTATTGCATAAACAGAAAGAAAAATTACAGAGGTCGCCAAAGCGGAGCTTTCACACGACAGAGGGCGACAAGGTAACAAGAATATAAAAAGAAGAACGGAGCCTTGCTTCCTCGCATGGAAAGGCTTGTGTTGAAAAAATTATATGGACCTTCAAGAGAAAAGTTGGTAACTGCCTTGGAAGATTGAAAAATTATTTGGTCAAATTGGAAAGATACATTGAGAAGTTATAGATTCTGGTTAGTTTCTGGCGTAGGGGAAGCCGGGTAACGATATTAAAAAGCCAGTCGTTAGGTTTATTAGGTGGGTTGAGGATACGCCAATCATGAGTTAGTGGGCATGAGAAAAAGTAATGATTTGCATTACCCTCAGCCCCGCACTCACATTGTGGAGTGCGCGAGCAATGAAACTTGTAAAGATGTGATTTGAAAGAGCCATGACCCGTTAAGAAGGCTGCTATGGCTGGGGAAAGATCAAAGTTATAATTTGACACTTTTGGGAGGAGGTTAAAGGTAAATCTACCTTTGGGAGATGTATCCCAGTATAGTTGCCATTCTTTCTTTAATCGTGCTTTAAGATTTCTTTTGATGTAAGAGGGGGGGGGGGAGGGCCAGAACGAAATCCACTGCATCCTTTTAAGTGGCAGTTTTTGTCGAGATCTTTGTCAACATATAATAGGAAATTAATCTGTTATCTCAAAGTTTTTCTATCTCGAAGTTTTCTCGCTAGAACAGTAACCGCCAATAAATGAGGCTAGGCTTTAAATTTAAAACTATTGGAAGAATTGTTTAAGTTAGTATATTTTACTGTGAGGTATCTATATTAATTTAGAAGTGAAACAATCAGCTAATAATATTTTGCAAAATTACTTCGGGCGTTAACGGGTTAAAAGGGGCTATTTTGAAAAAATTGTAAAGAATACTGTAGTTATAATTTATTTAATTAAATAATAAACAGTTTCCCATTAAGAAAAAAGAAGAAAAAAATTCCCATTGCGCAGCACTAGTGTGACGTGAAACCCAATCAACCAACTAACCAACCCATGAATTAAAAAAAAAAATAAATAAATAAAAGGTTTTTGCTGTAATCTGAAATATAAATTAGAAAGAAAAACTAATTCCAGGTATGGGAGAGATATTTATTACTTTCGGACCATCGTTATTTAACACATCAACCCCTAAATATCAAGTACACGAGAAATAGAGAGAAATGGATTTCAACGAGAGAGAGAAGCAAGGGGTTACACCGAAGAAAAATTCTGTGATTGACATCAAGAAACTAAATTGTGGTTCTAGTAATAATGGTTCCATGTCATCCTTATAAATTCTAGTTCTCTTTCATAGAAAGTTTTAAAAATTCCTATTAGAATTCTAGAGCGTTTTTCTATATTATCGTAGTTAATCTTATTTAAAAATCTCTAAAAATAAATGCAAACGCAAAAGCTGAGTTTTAGGAGCTATAATTTTTGTTTGTCACCCATTTCTAAGAAATCAAGCAAGAATTTCTCACAATACCTTCACAATATTCATAATATTGTTTTAATTTTTAGAAAAATATTGATTAGAAATTCTCGATCATTTCGTCTATCTAGGTTATTTGTTTACCCTATGCACATAGCTCGGAAATCTATATTTCTATTTTAGGGAATCAGAAAATGACTACTTATTTTTTCTGGATAAGAACGGTATATATCTTTTCCTCATTGTAAAATATAATCCTTTTTCATTGTAAAAGGTTGTTTCGTTATATCCAGGTTATAAAATCTTATAATACTATGAAGCTAAACGTATCCGCACTTATGCTTAATACTTTAAGCAATTTTTACATAGAAATAAAATTTCTGCGGTTAACGAATCTTTGAAATAAACGTATTTATTCGAAACTAATTTATGTTTTCTTGTTTATTATAAAGTCTATTCCGATGAAATTATATGTTTCCGCTTTTCAATATATTACTCAACATCGAAATTTCCTTTTCGTTCATAAAATTTTCATACTCTGTAGTTTTAAATAATGGTTTTGTTTTCAAAACTTCTTGACATGGAAATTTTAAACAATTTCTAAATCGATGAATTAAAGACAATAGAAGATATTATTTTCCTTTATTCCTCGTTGAAATAACAATTTAAAGATTTCTTCCGTGTAAATCATTTTTTAAGCTTCAGGGAATGGAATCAATTATTTTATGGATTTGTTGGAACACTTTCTTACTTTCTTTCTTTCGTTAGTTCTTTTGAAAATTCATGTTTATTTTTTTCCTTGTTTTAATTTTAAATTGTGATATGCAAAGTGTTTATAACAAATACACATGTACAAAATTCAATGTTTGTATGAAAATAGATATTTCATATTAAAAAATGCTTGGAATCGCTGGTGTTAAATAATTATCAGTAAAATCTTCGTAGACAAACTCTATACATTGAAAAAAAGGGAGGGGGGGGGGGTCGAAAATTTTATACGCAATACTTTACCAGGCAAAAGCACACAGGCACGAATGTGTTGTTAGAACAGTGATGCAGCAACTGTATAAGATAAAGCTAGGAGAGTCTGCACGCAATTCAACAGAGTAATATAAACAATCCAAATATGAATGTTTTGCTGAACATATGTTGAATGATTTTGAATTCATTTGCTGTTTATGCATTTCCATTTATATTTTGTTGTTATACTTTAATTTAAAGCAACAACTGTAAGAAAACGAAGAGAGTTATTTTGCGCAATCTGCCCTTACAGGGTTGTTGTGATTGAACACATGGATAGGAGAGATTGTTATAAATAATAACTCTAATTTAATTGTTAACAATAATACTTGCACTTATATAACATTGTAGTAAGGTTTTTGCACACAGATATTCTTTATTGTATTAAGAGTTAATAACAAAATCTAAAAATTAAAAAATCAGAAAAAATGAAAGAATTTTAAGAATAATTTAAAAAGATTTAATCAAGAAAAAATATTAAAGAATCAGAAAAATAAACTCAAATAAGATTACAGAATAAGAATAAATTACTAGATAACAGGATAAACTTAAAATCAGTCTTTTTCCTTTTCAGTTTAAATGTTATCTTATTTGCTGCCTAAGCTGTAGTTGGCCAAAATCGACGACTTATTGTTGTAAATAGTGAATCTTTCGTGGAACCACATAACACAAGTAAGACATTTAATACAGTCCACTCACTTGCTGTAGTTATCTGCTGGTACAATTCTAGACATTCAGTGACTCATTCTCTTTACCTTGTCAATAACAATAATCAGCGTAATCTCTCCAAGCATAGAAATTTATGAGGGCAATGCGTAATTTCTCCTAAGTAACAAATACCCAAACTTGCTTATTTATGTAGGGGACATTACGCAGTCTTTTATTCAATAATTATTATCTTTTAGAGAGAACCGTTGGTGTTCATATAGTTAGCTTAGTTTAGTGGCCTATAAGGAAACATTTAATGTAAAAATATTATATACTACTCTCACTCTACAGAAATTTCAAGGATAAGTTATGGAAATTCAAGATTTTTTTTTTTTAATACAAGAGAAAATAACCGTATGTTATTCTAGATGCTTGAAACAAGCAATATGAAAATTTAATTAGGCTCTCCACTCTTGCTGTTTTAAACTACATGAAATCTCTGCGCGCTCAATACACTCCTTCCCTCTGATCATCTATTTGCGCAATCTCTCCAACAGCGCCATTTCTTCCTAGTGTTACCTGAGGTAGTTTTATACATAGATGTTTTGTGAGTAAACATTATTTAAGCTGCTGAAGATCTAAGGTATGCAGTATTTATAATATGAATACATGCATACATACATACACAGTCAAATCTCATTAAAATGAACACTGTTAACGTGAACTACTTTTAACATAAACTGTTTCCACAATCCCCGCCAAAATGAAGATTAGTTTAGTTATATGAAGATTAGTTACTGATAGCATGAACTACTGAGAGCATGAACAAATTTTTTATCCCCCTGGAGATTCACGTTAACGAGGTTGGACTGTATATATATATATATATATATAAATCCATTTCATATATATATAAGAAAACGTTTTCAAACATATCACAGGACATAATGAGACGCAATAACTTTATAATTTTATATTATTAACACTAAAAAATGTTTCTGGGGATAATGTGGGGATAATATGTGTAATAAATCAGGAAAAACCGTAAGATTTTAATTAACAATAAGAAATAAAAAGTGAAAAAATATAATGCTAACGTACTTTATCTCGTCAGCCAGGCAGAAAGATAAATAAATGTAATGTTTCCACATATGAAAAGATTTAAACCTAATAATTTTCGTAAATTCTCGGTAGAAAATCATCTGTCAAAACACACACAAGCATATATATATATATACAGAGTGATTATAATTAAAATTACTGTTTCAAAACAACCTAACATTAAAACTACTGGCCAGAATGACTTGATATTTTACGAGAACAATTGGGAGGCAAATGAATTTTGTTTGGCAAAAGTAAAAAAAAAGTCCCAAAGTGTGTCGATTATCGCCCTTAAGGTGTTTTGTTTCATGAAGCTCCTCTTTTCCTTGTGTTACTATGACAGTTTTCAATATAAACACGAATACATTTTTTTTTTTCGCTAATAAATTTGTCATAACCTTTGGCGTCCATTATTTCCTTTCGTCTAAAAACATTGCCGTGTTCAACGAATACAATTAGGCCTTTCTCCTGACATTACTCTGACAGCGCTATTCATCGGCACATTTTGAAACTATTTTTTCTTCGCTAAACAAAATAGCATTGCCTCACGATTGTTCTGGTAAAATATCAAGTCATTATCCAAGTCATATCAAGTCAATCACCTTATATATACGTGCAAATTTGTATAATCTATCTATCTATCTATCAATCAATCTTTTATATATATATAAATATACACATAGATATATACATAATATACATTTTCTATATTATATATGACACATATATGTGTATGATGAAAATATTTTTATAGATATGTATTGTTCCCTGGTTTCTCCGCACTGTCGTGAAGAAATATTTAAGATAATTTTTCAGTACACATATATATAGTATATATAGTATATATATATATATATATATATATATATATATAAGCAATTTGAAATAAATGTTTTTTTTTTTTTTTTTGCTTATTTCAATATTTTACGGGTTTAAACCTCAAAATCACACCAAAAGAAGTTTTAATTAATAAATTGAAATCTTTGTATAAAGATTACTTGTTTGTAATCTTTGATAAAGTGTTACTAAAACTCAAAAATTTGCAATTATCTCTCTTCCTTTAAGTTAAACCGAGAAAAACCCTATCAAATAAAATTTTGCTTAAATAAGAATTTACCTAAAACTCTCTAGCATTTTGTTTCACTAGTTAGGATTTTGTGTTTGACTTCTAAGAGGTACGAATTGATTGGAAAATAAATTAAAATATTTTGTCGAAGAATAAAACTGAAGCAAACGTATCAATATCTTGAACATTTACAGAAGTTTAGATGATTGTATTACAAATGAAACAGATGTACTCGTTGCATATGCACTATTCTGTCCATGTTACAAAAGAAGCCTAAACATTCCTTAAATACTGCCATTTAAATATGTTTGAAGTTTACCATAAACAGGGTGGCGGCTTGAATTGTAAAATAAAATCTAGCAGATAATTTAAATTCTGTGTATCCCCTAGAGCAATTAAGAGAATTTATCTTGATAAGTCATGGAAAGTGAAGAAAAAGAGAATAGAGCGAAATTTAACAAAACATTGAAATTCTGTGTTATGCATAAATTATAAAGATCTTAAACAAGACAATAATATAATTTCTGGAATATCTTTAGTAGAGGGAGTGGTTATTGCTATAGCAGTCGCAATAAAATTATTTCACAGCAATTACATTTGGTGATTCATTGTATGTGTTTTTTTATTAAAAATTTTTTTTTATTTTTATTTATTTTTACTTTACAAATACTAAATGAACGATTTGTGCAAATATTATCTAAAGAAATTAAAATGTTGAAATTTTTTTTCTAAACCAATTAATTTATTCAAGTTACAAAAATGCATATATGCAACATTTAATTACTACATCCTTTTTTTTATTTTCAATTAATAATAGAAGTCGATTTTTAAGAACTTTAATAAAAATATTTTGATGCTAATAATTTTTATATCCTCCCTGTTATTTAAATGTAAGGAGACGAGTACTAATTGTGATATGATGATACTTTTAACTTGAATTTTTAATTTGTATTCTATTATTTTGCTTTTTAATAAATTTATTTTTACAGTTCTGGGAAAATTTTAAAATAAAGGAAAAACTTAAATTCAAAGAATTGCCGAAAGGGAGTTTTTAGATTACACTATCTCTAAATAGTGTACTATGCCACCCTTTTTTTTTTTTTTTTTTTTTTTTGAGTTCCTCAGTTAGTACACTGAGGGAAAAGAATATACCGGTTTCATCTAGAATGAATAGGTGGTCCTTTTCTAAATCCCTAAACTAGAAATATAGATTTCCGAGCTATGAGTATAAGGTACTGAGAAAAAAATTCTATAGCTGACATCTAGAATCTAATTTCTGGCTCTAGAAAAAATAGTTCCATGTCATCCTTATAAATTTCTTATAAAAAAATTTCTAGTCCCCTTCGAAAGCGAATTCTAGAGACCTCTATTAGAATTCTTGAGCGTTTGCCTATACCATCGAGGAGAAACCTATTTGAAAATATCTCCAAATAAATGTCAATGCAAGAGGCGGGTTTCAGCAGCTATAATATTGGTTTATGATCCAATTCTAGAAAATCAAGCGAGAATTTCTCGTAATAAAGAAGATTCAGAATATTTAGAATATTGTTTCACCATCTAGAAATGTGTAGATTAGAAATTCTCGACCATTTCGTCTATTCAGTTTATTGGCGTGCCTTACTCGCATAGCTCGGAAATCTATATTTCTAGTTTAAGGATTTAGAAAATGACCATTTATTCATTCTAGATAAAGGCGGTATATTTTTTTTTTCTGAGTGTAATCCATCTAGAAATTGTGATTTTCCTTTAGATAAGAAACATGTTTTATTAAAGCTTTACGTTCAAAAAGGCTTTTTAACCTTTTAAAGAAACATAGGACCGTACAGTGCTCGTATGAAGATTAATTCGTAAACAGATTTTTTTTTTTTTTTTTTTTCTGAAACTCCTGACAGACTCTAAAACACTAGTTAAAAACTTTCTAATATCAATATTATATCAAATATTGTATAATTTCTCATGGCATGACATACATGTTTCATGCATGTCGTTTTAGCGAATAGCGAATAGTATAAATATCATGTACAAGATATTTAGTTTACAGAATACTTTCTAAAGTGTTTGGCAAATAATAGTTAAAAAGTTACACCCAGTAGTTATTGAAATGTTATTGTAAATTAAGTGTCTAAAATAAACCCTTACTTTTGGACTGGTATTTTCTACTATTCTAATAACAAAAATAGCATTACTTAATGCATTAAAAAGAACTTATTATTTGCAGAAATATAACTATGATGAAGAAATGAGTGTTTCAGCATTTTAATGTGGTGTAAAATAAGATTTTTGCAATGATAATCTAAAAAAATTCTTTCAATGTACATTTTACATATAAAAAAATAGTAATAATAATTATTTAAAAAATAATAATATTAATTTTGTTATTACATGACATAGCACGAGCTAAAACAAACAACACTGTAAAAAATAGGTTCTTAAAAATAAGTATATACTGTCTCAAAATAGCTCCGAAACAATATAAACTAAAATTTGAAAACCCATGTACTCATGTTTGAGTACAGTCACAAAAAAAAAAAAAAAAAAAAATCGCCACCCCCCCCCCAACCTAATTTCGCCGTAAATTATCGTAGAAACATGCGGCTGGTACATATCGATCTGTAATAATGTCTAGTTTTTAATGGTGTAGTTAGATTTTGCTTAAGGGGTCGTCTACATATTGAAACAGGCGTAAACTTCATTTTTTTCAATGACGACCCCTATTTTTGATTTCATATTCAGATTTCTGAGATCAAGGAGGTTCCGAAAACATACCTATTTATATACTTTAAATCATTCCTAAATTGAGTTACACGTGAAAATGCATTAGGGGTCCGTCTATACATTTAGAAAATATAAATAGTGATCTACCACCCAGTATACATTATTTATTAAGTTTCACACCGAAAAAAAAATTTCAGAAATGTTAATTATAAAATAAAAAATTACTCTAATTCACAGAACTCTCTGAGTTAGTTTATGAATTAAAAGATTTGTATTGGTTTCTATTGATTAAAGATCAAATAGTTCACTCCATACGAAGAAAATTAAATAGCTTGAATCATATGAACCCTACAATGTTGAATTACAAAAATCTAGATACCGAGGTAAAAGAATATTATTAATACTGATAATAATATTAATAGCGGTTAAAAAAAAAAAAAAAAAAAAAAAAAAAAAAAGTTTAATATTTAAGAAAAAAATTATCTACTTCTGTTGGGTATATTTTTGTTTTATACAGTAAGCCCCACATGAAAATATTACTATAAAGTTTTACATTTAATTTTAGGCGTACAAGCGTACAAACCAACAATAAAAAATTCAACTAAAATCTGAGAAAGGATATTTAACATTTTCGTGACCGCTGACATAGATTCACGTCATTTGGAAATCTGTAACTCCTACAATGGGCGTTTCTTTCACAATTTGTGTGTTACGATATTTCTTAAGAATATTCCTTATCTTCATATTTATATAAACAAAATAGTATGGATACAAATACTTTCACTAGAAAGAGTATAATTATTATGTATATTCATATGTAAAATAAATATGGATATAGAAAAAACGGTTTCTTATTGCTTAGAACGAATATTCCCCGTTCTGCAGTCGTCTACTGTACTTGAATTCTTAATTTTAAATGCGTAAAATCTATATTTTTAAAAGTAATAAGACATATTACTTTGTTTTAAATTCTTTTTCCATGATAAATGTGACGCCAGTTTTATGCCGTGATTAGAATAATCGAAAATAAATAATATTGCACTTTGTTTCAATAACAGATTTTAAAAACTTAAAAAAAAAATTCCACTATATTATTCAGTGTTAAAAAACTTTTAATAAAAATTTTATATTGTATTATATTACGTTATGCGATAAAATTTAAATAGCATAAACGGTAGATTAAACGAATGCGAAAATGTCACAACAAGATTAAAACAGAAAATTTGTTTTAAAAAAATCTGGTAAAAAATAATAAATATTAATTATATTAATTTTAAAAAAGGAAAAATAAAAGTATTGTTCATTGCGTATTGTTCTTTCAAATAATAATCTTCGTCTTACCGCGTTTTCTAAATCATGACATATAACTTGAGGTGCATGAATCCTAGAATATTCAAGTAAAAAAAAAAAAAAAAAAAAAAAAAAAGGCAACAGGGATAAAATAGAATTTTAGCAGTGAGAAACCAGGAAAATTTATGTAATATATAAGAACAAAGACTTAACATTTCAGAATCAAGTATACTCCCCTTTGTAACGGAAGCCACGCCTTTACAAATTATTTTCTAAAACTTTACATTATAAAACAAAATTATTTTACATACTTTCAATTAAATCGTTTAAACTTTGTCTTCAGCATTCGATGTAGCAAATGCCATTGACATTTATGCATACCAGCGTAACATATAGAGTCACATACAAACTAGTTTTTCTTAATACTGTTTCCGCAATATAGAGGCGGGGCTTCATTTCTTTTGAAATTCTTTCACAATCTCTCGCTTGCATTGCGATAATTTTATAAAAAATAATCCAATTTATATCATAAACATTGAAGTGCTGCTTAGAAAACAATTAGAATATCATAAAGGTAAATTAAAATAGTTTTTCGTCAAAATGTATACAGATATTTACTCACAGAGGATACAAATTATAATAAGTGACAGCCCCCTAACAACAGTAAAAAATGAAATATCACTGTAACTCAAAAAATAATGTTAGGAACGAGCTGTAAATTTGGAAACCCATGTTTTTGACGATGCCCGTTCTATTCATGCAAAAATTAACATAGGTCATAATTCATAATTTTTTCAAATATGAAATTATTAATAATTTTCATAATTCAAAAAATGTTTTTTTATCAAAAATATGCATGGAATATGTTTGGGTCACTTCATTCTATCGTATAAAAAAAACAGAATTTGAATATTATAATTATTTTGGAAGATATGGATTATTGTTTGTCACATTCATTTAACATTAGCATCCTCATATTTTGACAGCTTATAACTCTGTGACAAATTGAGCAAAATATATAAACTATACCATTTTCCGCAATGATTTGATCCAATGAATTCAAATAAATTATAAAATGTGGGGGTTACCATTGAAAAAAATGAAGTTGATGCCAGTTTTAATATGTAGACGACCCCTTAAACAAAATCTAACTATACCATTATAAACTAGACTTTATTACAAATCGATTGGTACCAACCACATGTTTTTACGACAATTTATGGCGAAATTAGGTGGGGGGTGGCGATTTTTTTTTGGTGACTGTACATTGATATGTCAATCATGGGGATATTGATATGTCAAATATTGGGATTCTTATTGGTCAACCCCATTTTTGAGCATGCCAATATACTCAAAAATGAGTACAAGCCCCACTAAAAATAATCCGAAGATATTCTTGAAAAAATGGTATTTTCTTAAGACTTTCTTCAAATATTTTAAAATATTTTGAAGATTTATTTTTTTCTATAAATTATCTTCAGAAATTTTGAAGGCATTATAAAGAAATTCTGTAAATTTTCTTAAACATGGGCAAAATAATTCAAAATACTTTGCAAATTCTCTCTAAAATTATCTGCAGAATATCTTGAGATTATTTTTAGGGGGGAGGGTTTTCAAATTTAAGTATATATTCTTTCGGAGCTATTTGGGACAATATATACTTATTTTTAAGAACCTATTTTTTACAGTGAAATAAAAAAAAACAAAAAATCATAAGAATTGACAGCATAAAATCCATGTATATTAAAATTATTTGGAAGCGGAGGAAATTTTTAAAATTTACGTATACAATTTTATATTTTATGAATAAAAAATGATCCTAATAATACTAAATTATCTATATGCCATTATAAATATGATAAAAAATTAAAAAGACATAAATAATAAATGAATATGAAACTGCAATTAAGTGTATAGCCCTATCGTCTTATTGTCTATTACTGATATACATCATTTTTCATTATAATAGAAGAATTTTACGCACCGTGTTCACCTGAGACAAATAGTTGCCGACAAATAAATGAAATTTAATAAACTGAAAGCTATTCTAAAAGTTTTCCGGTGTGAAGACTTCGTTGTAAATAACGGGGACTTGGCACCTACGGAGACAGACTTCGAGATTCCATTACAATTTTCCATGCACTGTTTTTTCTACAGATTTATAGGTAACTTTGACTTTCCATTATTAATGTTATCGATTTTTTACTCGACGTGTTTTCTTAAAAGTTAAATAAATAAATAAACATTATTCTAGGTTTTGAAAGTATAACAAATTCTTTGGTTGCTGAAAATAAATTAAAAATAAGAAAATTTTGAGATTAACATACATAAATAAAATGCTTTTTAGATTTTTTTTAAAGACCATTTTTACAAAAATAAAATAGATATTTTGTAGATAACAATTTTTAATATGTTATGACTTAAAACTGCATACATGAACTTACAGATATACTGTCATAATTAAAAATGAGTTATATAGAATAGATTCCATCCCATCCATAAATTTATACAGCTAATGAATGACGTTTTTCTACATATGAAATGAATAATAGAAATGAAAAATATCTTATTACAAACTCTTACGAATCTTGTATTTTGAGTGATAACAAATTTTTATACTTTAAAAACAAATGTGTCAGCTAGAAGTCTTTTTCATCGGATATTATTTTCTCATTCAATTGCTTATGTATTCTCTCATTATTTATCAGTAAATAGAACATTTGTGACCTTAGGGTTCAGGTATTTTATTTAAGAAACGAATCTTTTCCATTTGAACCTTTATGAGTTTCTTAACATGAAAAGTAGCTTTGAACTTATGAATATTTAAAAGCCAATATCCCTAGTCACAAAATAAGTTCCATACACATATTACTTTTGTGCTTTTTTTTATTCGATGCAAGCGTTCGCGTTTTTAGCTTATTTATTTTCAGATTCGAAAATCAAACTCTTGATAGAGTTTGTTTTTCAACTTTATCTTCATAAAAGACCGCTGTTTGTTTTTCCCCCGCTGAAAAATTGAGGAGTAAAAAAAGGAAAATGGAGGAAGAAAGGAGTTTCTCCTGAACCTTTTGTGAAAATTTCCTCCGTCAGCTATGGAATGATTGTATAAGATTTCAGTCATAGGTGTAAGAAAAATCACTATTTTTGTTTTGTTATTCGAACGGAATTACTGAAATATTAAATTTTATAAAACTATCCGTAATAGTAGGATGATTTATATTATTTTAAACATTTCCAATAGTGTTTTCGAAACAATCTGTTGATCTGTCTCGTAAGATTTTTTTCGGGGTTCTCAGCAATGACTATTTTAAATGCGACTTTAGTATAAAAAAAATCATTGTATTATTATTTCGAAGATGTGCATTATAAACAATGAAGGAAAACTACCAAAAAAAGGTAGTATTAAAAATAGTGATTGATGAGAACCCCCCCCCCTTTTTTTTTTTTAGTTAGTTAGTCCCCCTTTTTTTTTATTGTTATATAAATTGTTATATAAACTGTTATATAAAAAGAATAGAATAGAAGTTAAAAAAAGTCATAATGTTAATACGTTATGTCGTAAATATAATCATCCTGTTCTTTTTTCTAGATGAGTTTGCGATAGCTTTCAGTACTGGTTTTGTATCTTTTGAATTACTAAAACATATTTTTAAAAAGTAGATTGTTGAGGGGGAAAAATAATAAATCTTGGACATAAGTACAGTCGGTAACAAAAGTGTCCGAACACTAGCAAAAATTCCTATGTGAAAAAGGTACGCTTAATACAGTTTTGCTAAATAAATCCTTGTTGAATCAAACCTGTAGAACCTGCTCTTAGACTGACTAAGAACAGGATTCGACAAGGATTTATTTAACAAAACAGTATTAAGTGTACTTTTTTTTATATAGAAATTTTTGTTAGTGTTCGGACACTTTTGTTACCGACTGTATATTGGTACTCATACTTTTTGAATAAAAGAACCATTACTTGAATTTATTTATTATTATTTTTTTTTTAATGAGAGATTTTTTTTTAACCTTAATTAGGATAAAGCAAAATTCTCAACACAACTCAACTTTGCTACGTAGATTAATTTTTAATCTAGAAAAATATTTTTATTCAGCATTTGTAAAGTTATTTAAACCTCAAATATTTTCTCTTAAAAAATAATTTTAAAATGTGCTGTAAATTTATACTTTCTGTCGAATTTTTCGATACTAAGTCAACTTTGATAATAGTAAAATGATATTTAAGTTAGCTAACCTAAAAAAAAAATCTTTTAAATTAATAATTGAGAATAATTATATAATTTTAGGATTTCGCTCAGTGAATGTATTACTTTAAGTCATGTTATATATTTTTTTCTTTTTTCTTCATACTCAAAATATAATTTGTACATAGGTTTTATGAACTTTCAGAAAGAAACCAATTATAATAATGAATATATATATATATATATATATATATATATATATATATGTATGTATAAAGAAATTTTAACTTAATCAGTATAAATTTATTTAGATAAATTTATCTCATAACGATTTTTTAATCTGAAATTTATACTTAAAGTTCAAATAATAATTCGAAATTGCGTATAAAAATTCATTCCATAATTATTCTTTTAGTAATAAGTTTTGTTTCATGAGATACATATATAAGATTTTAATGATGTAAAATATCATATTTTTTATTCTTGTTACCCATTATTTTGCTCTTCATGTGAAAGTTTTTCTATTATATTTTTTACGCAAAGAAAACCAAAATGCTCAAATATCTCTCATTAAACGATGTGTATGGTAGATCACATAAACATTTTCACCTTTAGCTCATCTTTTCTCAAATAAAAATCATGAAACACCTTACGAATTCGAGATATCAGATCGGATATAGGGCTGTCGTGTTACCTAAGCAACCGTTAAAAAAAAAAAAAAAAAAAAAAGGTTAGGATCTCTTGTAGCGAATCACCCGGACTTAGTTTCAAATAACAGTTTTTACACGCTTGATTTCATTTAAAAAAATTGTATCTAAAATTTATCTGTTTCATGAAAGTTTTGCGAAAATTTTCAACGTATTTTCTGCTCAGGTAATTACATACTTTGTTTTTGAAGATTCAATCTTTAGCAAGAATGCTTCTATCTAAACCACATAATAGCGCAATAATTTAATAAAAGTGATATTACGATTTTAATATAGCAAAATTACAAGAGTATAAAAGTAGTTCTGGATAAATCTTTCTTGTTTAATAAAAGAAAAGTCTTATCTCTATAATGTTCTGCGATTTCTCTCTTTCTTTCTTTTATATATATAAATATATATATATATATATATATATATATATATATATATATATATATATATCATACGATATTTAAAGCTCATCATGTGATGAGCGAAAAGGATGTGATTGAGCGATTAGTAAAAAGGATGAGCGATTAGTGAAAAGGATGGGTATAATGCCGAATTTGAGACTGCATATTGTAAAATCTATCTATCTATCTATCTATCTATCTATATATATATATATATATATATATTAATCATATTTTTCAATGTAATTCTATCTTTAAATCTGATATTCATATTAAAAGATTGAAAATGCTTAAATTTGGTCTTTTTTGGCATTAGGTATATATATATATATATATACCTAATGCCCTATATATATATATATATATACCTAATACCCCTATATATATATATATATATATATATATATATATACATACCTATATATATATATATACCTATTCATTTTGAAAAGAACATGTAATATATGAATAACTTGTAAAGATGAAAGTGTACAATAGATGAAAAATGTATAATAGGTTTCCTTATAAACAAGACAGGTCTGTGAAAACGTATTTTACATTCTTTTTTCGTATTGTTTAAGATGTTTTTAATGTGTTTTGGTACGCTGAATTCAGAAATGCTTGCCTTTGCATCCTATCGCGTACTGTTTTTTCACAAAGTAAGGATGTAGATCGGAGTAATTCACACAGATGCTATAACAATCTCGAAATTATTTGTGTATGAAACACATTAAAATAGGATATTATTTAGCATTACGTTTTGAATATGTTTCTTTACACCGAAGCTCCATTTAAAGCTTTTTTTTTTGCTTGTACATGGCTTGGGAGCATTCAGGAGGGGGATTCTCTATGAAGCATCCAACAATAATCTGTCAACATGTTACACTCCTTCGTCCTCGATACCTCCTCTACATTTATTTGACGTATTGATGAAATATCTCTCTTTTTTCTTCACTCACATCACCTAGATTTTACGGGATATATCTTTGATGGGAGCTGCAAAAGGGGAGTTTTAAACACAAAAATTCTCATTTCTTATTGTATCTGTACGTGATGGACATTTTTGAATAGTTTTTTCTTAATCAGCATCCAAAAATACACCAGAAAAACCCATCACCTTGAAGAAAAAAAAATTCATCGCTCACCTGTGTAATGCCCCAATTACAGGGTGATTATAATTAGAGTTTCGATTTCAAAACGCATAACATTAAAACTACGTATCAGAGTGACTTGATATTTTAGGAGAACATTCATGAAGCGATGGAATTGCGTTTGGGAAAGGGAAAAAATAGTTTCCAAAATGTGTCATTTATCATCCGTAAGGTGTTTGTTTCATGAAGCTCCTCTTTTTCTCTTATCACTATCACTGTTTTTGCTGTTAACAGATATTCGTGTCCGAAAAAAATTGTCGTAAACTATTTGAGTCTAACGTTTCCGTCTATTCTATTCTATTGCTAATGTCATTCCTGTGTTTACTGAATCTATTAGGCGTTTCCCCTGACATTATGCTGACAGCGCCATATACAGGCACATTTTGGAACTACTTTTTTCTTTCGCCAAACAAAATTACATTTCTACACGATTGTTCCGGTAAAATATCAAATCCTTATAACTGTTAGCATTAAAGTTAGACCGTTTTTAAATTGAAACTTTAATTATAATCAATTTGTACAAAAAAATAAAATAAAATAAAATAAAATAAAATAAAATAAAAATAAATTATGCTTTCATTTTAAAATATACCAAAAACAAAATTTTAACTTAAATTGGGGGCCCAAAACCTCTAGCTCATTTCCCTCTACAAAACAGAATATATTGTGACAGGCAATATACATGTTTGTGAAATTTCAGTTCAATCGGATAATAGGAAGTGTTATAAAAAACGAAAACAAATGCTTAATTAAAATTGGAGCCCTCCCCCCCCCCACACACACAGCCACCTCATTAAACATTACTGTTTCAGCACGTATTTTCATCGTAGTTATACATGTTTATAAAATTTCAGCTCAATACAATGATAGGAAGTGGGTTAAATTTGCTTGAAAAGATTTTAGTCTTACGGACAATGAACGAATTTAAATAAGAGCATATAAAAATATACAATTGAAAACAAATCATATTGCGTGTTGGACGGTTTTGTTAAATAAATCTTTATCGAATCATGTTTTTACACTGACTAAGAACATGATTCGACAAAGATTTATTTAACAAAACCGTATGAAGTGTACTTTTTTATATAGGAATTTTTGCTAGTGTTCGGACACTTTTGTTACCGACTGTACTTATTTTAAATGCCTTTCTCTATTTTAAATTTGTACAAAACTATGAATGGAAATAAGTTATATGATATTTTTTTACGTCTTTTTAGAAGTGCTGTTTATAATTAAAGTGTAAACTGAAGTGTTAAATACAATGTTATGGAACATTCTATCTTTTCGTATTCATATGCAAAGAAGGGAAATAAAGCACTAATCCTTTTAAATATAAAAGAAATTTGTTTTTTATTTATAATATTTCAGCAAAAATAAATGAGTCAATAAATAATTTAAACTCATTTTAACAATCTAAATATTTCTAATATTTTAAAGTTTTTAGAAATTTAAGCTCATAAATGTAGAAAATAGAAAAGATATCAGCTATCTCTAGCCACCTATTATAGCTTCTCGTATTACCGAATTTTTTCAGTTGTGCTGCTTAGAAAACGCTACATTCTTTACTAGGAAAAAATTCACACACATATACAAATAAAAGTAAAAATACGTAAGAATACTATAGGTGTGACACTGCTGAAGTATAAATTTCAATAGTGCTACACCCAGAAAAAGGATTGCCCGAAGCATAACACTAGTGTGACGTAAAACCAACTCAACCAACCAACCATGAATAAGGATTTGATTAAAACTATAAAAGGTTTTTTGCTGAGGTTATTTTAAACTAAATTTTTATTACAAATAAAAAACCAGTTTTGCTATGACAATACAAAGGATATTGTTAACAAATTTACAAAATTTTAAGGAAATGAACTTTAAGAAATTTTAAGAAAATTATTTATTCTTAAATGAATATATCGTTTTTATATAAAATCATATGGAAATGTTTCCCTGTATCTCCATGTCTCTTGCTAAATACAAAACTATTTCAGAAAAGGACTAGATAAATTCATTCTGAAAATGTTATTAACTAAGCTATAAGTCTTTAATATTGTAGAAGAATTTCTAGTTGATATATTTTCGTTTCTAAACATTTTCTTTGGGGAATTACATTATTCCATTTCCCTGTGCAAAGTTTGTTGAACCTGCTTTACAAATTATTTTTTTATTTTAAATATAAGGAGAGATCATTCTTTTATCTCTTTCTTGACTGATAAAAGAATATCATATTATTTCTCAATGGTAATTATTATAGCAGACTTTTGTGTACTATTTGACTATATTGTACGCAAGTGTGAGTGTATGTTATATTTTCAATGTTATATTATACTATACGAAAGTACGTACATTCGTTGAATTTTTTTTTTAAATAGGTATGATGTCTACTTAATAATATGTGTATTGTGTATAAATAAGTGTGCAAATCTTTCCGATTTCCGGGAAGTTTTCATACAAAAATTTATAATAATAAACCTCAATATTTCAAATCACAGAATGTTAATATCTAAGGTTTATATAATAAACTTATTTTAAAAATGCAAATGTTGACAACTATATATATATTAAATGTGGATAGGTTAAATGTTATAAAGATATTTTGTCGCTTTGTTTGCATTGCAGCACTCGTGCTTACATTGTTCACCTGACGAAGGGTCGTGTTTTCTTCCGACCGAAACAATTGTTGCGAGTTCTTGTATTGTATGGTGTTTGTTCAAAGTAATGTACTTATTACTGGTTTTATTATTAAAATAAATTTTTTGAAAGACTTAGTACTGGGTGACAAATTGATATTTTAAAAGAGTATTTATTTTTATACATTCTGGTGCATATTTTTCCCATAAAACAAGTTTCTTTGCCGCTTAGATTTCGACTTATGTCATTATATTTTAAACTTGTTATTTATAACACTCGTAAAAATTCTTTTTCACACTTTTTAATTTTTCTCTTCATATAAAAAGGAATGTATCAATAATTGCTTCAGTGCATACGTTTATGCACCCCAAACCAACCAGCCAAGAGCTAACTCAACATTCAACTGACGTTTCCTTTGATTTTTTATCCGCATGAAATAAGTGGCATTTCTTTTCTTGAAAATCTCGTCTCAGCGCACTCTAAATTACCATTTTCTCTGGCGGTAAGATCCTCGACAAAATTAAATTCACATGGCGTAGTTTGAATTTAATTCTAGCATTTTTTTGATAAAAGTGTCATTTGATGTTTTCTTCAGTCATAAAAAAATGTTAATGGTGAAAAAAAGGAAGTTAGATGGCTCTATTTAAATTGCCTTTCTCTCTGACAAAACAGTTTTTCCGAGTAATATTCTAAATCAAAACAAAGTTAATGTCCTTCATAAAAAATGTTTACTGGTAAAGATTTTTGTTTAAATAATTAAAAAAAAATTCTTTTTAAAATGTATATACAATAAAGATGAAATTTTATCCACAGTCATAAAAGAATTAGTTTTTGATATAACTAAAAAATTAGGAGCGTATAATGTTTTGTAAATGCCAGTCAATAAAATTATTTTAGGAAGCCTTTATTCAAGCTTATTAAAATTCTATGAGTTTTCATGTTTATAATCTCTCTAATATAGAAAATTCATTTTTTTTTTTTTTAAATTTCAATAAATAAAAATATTGTATTGGATATTCTAATTAGCTTGACTTCGCCCTACTAGCCGGATGGGTTCCTTTTAAAACTCTTAATACAAACGAATTACTCTCCGCAATGATTTTCAAATCGACAGCAATGAAATTCTTAAAGTAAACACAATTAATTTTATTAAGCTTCTAGAGACATTTGTGTATATCTCTAGAAGTCTTGCTAGACATACATACAGATATCTAGAAGTCTTGTGTATGTCTTCCTAAGTCTTTTTTCAAAGAAATGAAAAGGAATAAACTGAAATATTCAATGCATAATTCCCAGAAAATTTGTTTCTATCAGGAACATTCAACTTCAGTTTAAATCGCGAATATTTCTTTAAATCTTTGCAGAGTGATCAGCGGTAGCGCAGTTCACAAAGCGCCAATGTCTTAATTGGAGAATTACGGTTTCGTACTCGAGCTGGAAAAATCCTTTCTGGTTGCAATGACCTCTATGTTCCTTAAAAAGAAAAAACTGGTGGGAGTTATCATAGATGGTGATATCCCCATGTGCTGATGATCAAAAATGAGATATCATGTCTCAGTATCACACCTGAGGGTGAATCCCAGACTTTCGCCAATTATTTACTGTGTAGTTTTAGTGGGATGTTAAAACCCACTCAACACTAACATTTTCCTAATTACAAGCAAAGTATTTTATGTTTACACGTAGCTAATTTTTTAGTTTCCGTTCGCAAGAAAATTCGCAGACTTCAAGATTTCAAGTGTCTTCTCGCGCTTTTCACAACAATTTGACAAAAATCGCGCATGAGACATAAAACGAAAAATATATGCATTTTTATTTAAAAAATTAAAGTGGCAAATCAAATCTCGGCTTTTTAATACTTTCCAACACAGTTCGAATGTGTTTATGGTCATGACACTATTCATCGCTCGTGCACGTAAACTCCGTCGTAGCCGCAATGTTCTCCATGCGCCCATTCAAATAATATATTTGGGGGTCACTGGATCGGGTGGAGCCATCCTCTCTGTGGAGAATCAATATTTTGAATGTATGTCTCCGGACAATCCATAGGATTAAGTCCCAGACCATCGACAATTGTCCAAAGTATAGCACTAGTATAGCATAAAATCTACTCAATAGTATTTATGACTTCGGTTTGCCTGCCTGTCCCCTTTATAACTCACATAAATGTTTATAGAAATTTTGTAACTAATATATGTTATTCAAGTTCACTGTGAGATGTTCGCTATTCAGAATTGAATAAATAGCACTACTAGTTTGTGTACAGGGACTTCTGAAACAATTTCATAGCATTGCTTTCTATAAGAGGCATTTCTATAAAACATATTTTAATATCTTTCTTTTTCATAAATTGTAATAAAATTGACATTGATTAATCATATGCACCCACAGTTTTTCTATAGAATGAAAAAAAAAATAATATTAAGGTTCACTGGGCCACACAAAAATATGCAGATACATTAATGACTATAATTGTAAATTACTGCAATGATATAATTTCGTTATGCGATTTTAACACTTTCTAACAGTATTTACGAGTTATTATGATTTAAAAAGATCATCTGTTTGTTTTTCTCTTTGTCTGTGTTCTCTTCGCTTCTGCGTCGTAAAAGTCATAGTAAATGATATATGTTATTTAAATTCTTTATTTTATGTTACTTATTTAAAGTGGTGTGAAGAACACTACTGGTTTCTGAATAGGGACAACCAAAATAATGCCACTGCATTGCGTTTTATGGCAGGCATTTTTATAAAGCATATTGTAATAACTTTGCACTGCAGAAATCACTGTGAAATTGGTATTTATTTTTCATATGCTATTAATATAATAGGTTTAGCGTTCTGCTTTACAAGGCTACAATAAAACATCCAGATACTTTAAAGGATACAATTGTAGATTGCTGTAACTGCATTTCCATTTGTGTTAATCATTTTTATCACTTAACAATGTTTAATTGTGATTGTAAGTTGAATTATTCTATCTATCTCTTTTTTGTTTTTTGTTTGTCCTTCTGTCTGTTTAATGTGTGATCCCATAATCAAAGTACATTGAATTTTTAATGAGTATGTACAGTTGGAAAGTGATAATAATCTATGAGTACCGCTTGATTTTTCGTTCGTAGTATGCTTTTCAAACGTATAAAAATAATGTATCGGAAAGATAGTGGCGTCGTTAGAGTGTGCGGAAGACAATCAGATGATGACGTAATTATCAAACACACCTTTCATGCAATGCGATATATATTAATTGTTTCTTTAACTAGAACAGATCTTTGAACTAATTTAAATCGTATTACAGAAATAAAGTAGTTTTTTTTTTTTTTTTTTTTTTTTTATTGCAAACAAAATTCGCTCTTACAATTATCTGAACTATATATTAATATAAAAATATTTTCAATTGTTATACTTCATGAAAGTACTTACATTGAAATATCGGATAACTTAATGTTATTGAGTCTAATTAATTAAATATTATTTGGCTTTGCTTTTCTATAAAATATATAACAATTTTTCTCAAATATGATACTTTTTTTGGGGGGGGGGAGGGGGGGGGATGTGGGGGGGGAGGGGGAATTTATTCACGATTTTGCCTATTTAATGAAATTGTATCTTAATTGAAAAATTAATTTTCATGTAATCTTTGATATTACTAAATATTAAGGTATAATATTTAAAAGTTAAATCAAATAGTATTTTTCACTGTCTGTTTCATCATGATTAAATGAGAATTAATGAACAATATTTTCACAACATGAATAAAATGATAGTAATTCGAATAAAGTATTACTATACGATTAGCATTTATTTACTATATAACTGTTAATATTCTACTTAATCTCAAAAGGATTTTAGAGAATACATGAAATAGCAGCGTTGTATTTCTAAAGTGTTTTCCAAACTACCACACTTGAATAATTTGAAATGAGATATTCTAAAGAGCTTCACAAATAGTTGTAGATTGTAGTAAGAAGCCATTAATTGTAGGGCCATAAACATGATATAATTGTATAATATTCGTATCAATAATAATTATTTAACTCTAAATGTAGAATTAAGATGCTAATGTTACAATCGTTGCATTAAGCTTCTTAACACGGTGCAAATGTGTAGAATATTACTTTAATTATCATCTATTAAATAGTAAGATAGAAACTAGAAATAATAAATATAAAGTAAAAAGGGAGTGGGTATACTTGAATATTTTATTTACACACTAAAGTACAGTGGGTAATCAAATTATTAGAATTTTATGACATTTTTTCAATTTTCTAAACAAATACTGGACGAAATGGCCTGAAACTTCATACATGCAAAGAATATTTGAAAGCTCATATTTTCATCGATTTAATCCAGAAGGCAATTAGGGGACCGACTACAAAATTGAAAAAGAGAGAAAATACTTTGTATCACCCTGTATTACAAACAGCTACAAATGACTAGTAACTGTAACACATTATTTCACATATGTACAATATTTTAATGTTTTGGTACGGAAATTGCGCAATTATTTAGGTAGATATAATATATTTTTCAAAAGTTACTAAGTTTTTTGAAAAGTTTTTTTGGTTATAAGTAAAACGGATTTCCATAAAATTTTACAAAATTCCCTTGACGAAACATTAGAGAAACATTATTCTGAAACACAAAATTGACACGTGTAATATTCATTGAGATATCATCATTTTTAATCCCGTTTTCAACAAACCTACTCCGAAATTATAGTGGGCAACAAAATTATTGAAGCACACATCCACATGTTATATATATATATATATTTAGTTTAATAGCTAATATTTAGTTTAATAGCTTTTATCATTAACTTACTTTTTTATAAACAGCATAAGACTAAGATCACGACTCGACAAATATTTACTTAACAAAACAGTATTAGGTGCACATATTTTAAACACGAATTTTTGCTAGCGCTTCAATAATTTTGTTGCTGACTCTACATCCAAAAGAGATTTCGAATGTAATTGAATCCAAATGTAAGAAGCCATGCCGATATTAGAAGTAGTAGGAAATTCTTGAGCTGCGTTTAACTTAATTTGGGTGATCATTGAATGCTTTTTTAAGTGTAGAATAGGGACTAGATTTAAGCGTAGAAGTTCTGCTATATTGCGCTGTCAAAAAAAAAAAAAAAAAAAAAAAAATGTACATGATGTGATTTGTTATTCACAAACTCTAAAATGTTCGCAACAGAAGCAGTGATAAGGCTCATATTGGTATTATTATATTTTCGTTTACTAAAGAAGCATATATAAAGATTATTCTTTAACTATGCAATATACAAACTACGAAAATTGTCTGTTAAAATTACTGAAGCATAGAAAAGGAAATGTTACTTTTAATGAAAAGAAAAAAAAAAATGCAATATCAGAAAATCCAGTAGCATTGCATAAATGCAAAGTCCGATATAACTTTAAATTTTAACACTCTACATCATATCATTAAGTCGAGATCTGCATGAACTCCCTTCCTTCAAGAAAACCGAATTTGCTTGATCATGCAACACCTAATCATGCTTTTTCAAATTCAGGTGGAGGTAAGTGGTGGCCTTGACAACATCGTAGGCACTCTTGAACTTCACGTGATGATGATGATGATGATAAATTTTTACACAAAGTTAAATTCTAAATAATATCTATTTAATATTATATCATTCAGAGATAAAAACGTTATACTGTTTTCATTGTAGTTCGTCAATGTATATACTAAAAAAATCATAAGGCATTTGGTATAATCTAAAACGTCATATGTTACAAAATTGAGTAATACCTGACAATATTTATTCGTGTCGAATTTTTCTCATTTTTTGTAATTTTTATTTTAAAAGTTTTAATTAAACACATGACCTTAGTTGACGGATATATCCGGTCAATGAGCTGTTCTTTTGTTCACAATACATTTATAAATGAAAATTGTATAAATATACATTTTAGCTAGTTTTCGTTTCAAATTTGAATGTATTAAATACTAGGAATAAAGATTATAGCCATGTGCATAGTTAAATATTTAATTTCAAATTAAAATAAGCTTTATTTTAGTAGATTGAAAAAACGGTGCAGTGAAAACAACATCACTATTTTGCCCATATGGTGGTCAGAAGATTCATACAAAAACACGAAAAGTAAAATATAAATTTAAATTTACCGTTTGCATTGTTTCTTTTTTAATATTTTTAAATCTCATTACGTAATAAAATTACGATTGAAATTCACCACATCCATCTCTCTCAAATTATTCTGCTTTAAAAAAAAAAAAAAAAAAAAAAAAAAAAAAAGAAAGTAAAATATTACATAAGAATGCAAAAAATTTTATCTCTGCTATTATAAAAATAGATAAGTAATATTTTTCGAAAATTTTCTTTCGAATATGTAAATTAATTTGGGATTTACTTTTTTCTACTATATACAGAAATATATTAAATGGTACCTAAAAAAAGTAATACCTAGTTTAAATTTTTCAGAAAATTTATGGCGTAACGGAAAAGAATCAATTTTTAGAAATAACATCTTGATAAAGAGGATTATCACGGATTATAAAATAATTTTCGTGCCTTTGATTACGCCATCAGCGAAGTTAAACAGGTGTTTATTGTGCTTTTAGATTTCCTTTCCTAAAATTTTCCTAAATTTTTAATGAATGTTTATAGCAAGAATTAGATGAAGTGATTTTAGATTACATTTTTTGACACATCATAGGATAATTTAAAGACTGTTTAATTTACAAAAACCTATTTTCACAAACTATAATCAAGGTACGTTAATTGCACTTTGCACTAATCCTACTAATCCTAATATCCTTCGAGGAATTTTAAATTAGCTTCTTATTTTAACTTGATTTTAACGAAATATTTTTCATGGATTACCTAATACATATATTTTTTCTTTAATATCTTTTATTTTTATAATAACATTAGCAGGTAATATTAAAAATGTTTTATAAAATTTTCATATACATTCAGTATAATCACTTCGTAATAACAATTAACGTACATAAAAATGTATTTAAATAAGTAATAAATTATTAACAAAGTAAATTAATACTTATTTATTTCACTCCCACCCATCCCCCCCCCCCTTTTTTTTCCAGAAATCGGACAAAATATTAATGTAATTATAAAAACAATGTCTTTGTACAAGAAAATTCAATATTTGATACATAATGATATCGCTTCTAGCGTCTTTAATGGAAAAGCTGGAAACATATCAATTATTAAAATCATTAATGATTACCATAAAATCAAATACACATCGGCGCATTATAGATGGTCGAGTATTACGATCAAAAATATTTTATTAAATGTTTTTAATGTTTTTAATTTTTTTTTAGTTCTTTCAAACATATTAATAATGTTTAAAATATGCATTAAATGCGGAGAATATGATATAAGAATTATAAATTAATAAGTGAAGCGATATTGCCAATAAAGAAACCTATAATGTAAATAACATGTTACTTTGGGTGCAGACGAAAAACTTTTTTTTTTTTTTTTCAAAATGCAACTATGACCAAAAACGATATTGAATAAGAAAACTGCCGAGTTTTGAAATTTTTTAAATATATCTTGAGGGTCAACTTTTGATCCAAAATTTCAAAAAATTAATATATATTCATTTTCATTATAACTCGTATATAAATGTCTATCTTTATATCTGAAAGAAAAGAAAAAAGTTGATATAAATGTTACTTACAAAGAAAATCTCCTTAAAGGGCTTACTCAGAATATTGTGAAAAAAATTACAGAGATACTACTTACACATATGTAATACAAGATCAGTCAAATTTATCGGCAGAATCCCACTAAAAACCTGTAAAAAGAAAAAATAAATAAACAAAATAAAATACTTTGAAACAATTGGCTTAAAAAGACAAAAACTGCACTCGATTTGGTGAGCAACTCCTTTCTTGCCAAATGCAAGTAATTGTAATGCGTTTAAGAATTGATTGCAAAAAAAAATCTTTCTGTTTGGTTTTTTAGTAAATTTAGTTTGAAATTAATCCATGAAGGAGTTGCCCGTTTCTTATACAAGCTTAAACGAGGTTTGTCCGGAAAATACATATAAAAGTTGAATAATAACTTTATTTTACAGTTTGGAGTCACCGCCAGGTGGCACTACTGCTGTAGCCAATCCCATCAACGCCCAGTTCGAGTCAGAGCGCTCAGCGTGTAAGTAGGAGTGTGCGGCTGCTTGTTGAAAGTTACCCTTTTCCACCTGGCGTCGGCATGGAGCTCTCTCTGATTGAGAAACAGCGATTTAACATCAAGTTTTGAGACGTCTCAGAGCTCGTGTGGCCCGAGTTCGACCGGATTTGGCACAAGGGGCAGGTGGATCCTTCATCACGACAATGCGCCCGCACACACGTCGCTCGTTGTGCGTGAGTTTTTGGCCCGAAGCTCAATCATCGTGACAGACTACCCGCACCCGCCTAATCCACCCGATTTACCCCCCTTGTGACTTCTTCTCGTTCTCGAAATGCAAAATGGTGCTTCGGGGGCGGCACTTGGGAGATGTGGAAGCCATCAAGGCAGAAACGACACGGCAACTGAACAGCATCACAACTGAAGACTTTCAGCGATGTTATCAACAGTGGAAACGGCGTTGGCAGAAGTGTATCTTGTCTCAGGGAGAGTACTTTGAAGGAGACCATATTGTAATACCTGAATAATTCTAAAATAAAGTTATTAGTCAACTTTTATACGTATTTTCCGGACAAACCTCGTATAGTACATGCACGTGGCCTTTTATGAAGAGTATTTCATTTTAACTTTGAAAAACCTCTGTTTGATTTTATTTTTTTAATCTTGCAAGTTGCAAATATTTAAACGGGTGTCAAATAGACGTTTAAGTTATACATACCTTTAGTTTTTTTTTTTTTTTTTTTTTTTTTGGTAATTGAAATCTGTATTTTGCAAGTTGCAAATATTTATTTTTACTTCTAGTTAACGTTTAAAATGAATTTTACAGTTTAAGAAATTAAACTGATTTTAACATTATTTTGAAAACAATACCTTTGGAAATTAACACATACAATATTGTTTGGATGCCGCATAAACAATACATGGTAAAAATATGGCACGCACAAATGTTACAGAAGAAGAAATTAAATTGAAAAACCCCATTGTTGAAATGTCAAAAAAATATGAGTGGGTAAGTTGTGAAAACTTTCTATTAGATATACAGTGGGTAAACAAATTATTAGAATTTCCTTTTTATTTTGACATTTTTTTGATTTTATAAAAGCATACTTGAGGAAATGACTTGGAACTTCCCATAAGCAAAGAACATTTAATAACTCATTGTTTCTACTATCGATTTAATCCAGAGTGCAATTAGGGAACCAACCACAAATTGAAGAAGAGCAAAAATACTTTGGATCACCCGGTATTACAAACAGCTACAAATGACTTGTAACTTTAACACATTATTACACATATTATGTACAATATTTTCATATTTTGGTGCAGGAATTGCGCAATTATTTAGGCAAATATATAAATATAAATATATATATATATATATATATTTTTTTCAAAAATTACTAATTTTTTGGCAAGTTCTTTTGCTTATAACTACGACGCATTTGCATAAAATTTTACAAAACTTACAGAAAAACTGAAAAAATATCTGAGAATCATTATTCTGAAACATAAAATTTACACATGTAATATTCGTTTAGATATGAGCACCTTTAGTAAATATTATTTGACTGCGCATGCGCGAAAGATATAAAATGTTTTATTGCATAAGTTAAAAGATTAATATAATTAGCAACTTTCATTAAAATATCATTTGAATAGAGAGAATATTAAGGAAATTATAGGCAAAAATATGAGCCAGATTTCAGGTATTTTCCACAGTTGAAATTTCATAAGGGGTTTCACATAATTTGAACATCCAATTATTTCAACTGCATTGCAAAAGTTCTTTTTTGTGAAAAACTCCTTATAGGATTATAATTTTATCATATTTTTATTTATTTACTAAGATTTGTGATGTTTTGTATATGACAAAATACAATATATGAAAATATAAAAATATCTGTAAGTGATATTATAGTCGAAAGTTAATTTGTATTAGTAAGTGTGGTTCTTATAAATTATGGAATCGTATGTTTGTGTAATCTAAAATATTATAATTAAAAATATAGAGTAAAAAAAAAAAAAAAATCTTTAAATTGTTATTCATTCTGTACTTTGCTTTTATTTTTAAAGTCTACTATTAGTGATCCATGATACATATTTTTAGAAAAAAAAAATCTTTTTAATACGCTATTTTCACAAGAAAAAATATTCTATTAACCAACGTTTCGAAAAATTCGAAAAAAAAAAACTAAACTACAGTATAAGGGGTTTTACTCATATTTTCAGTTTGATTCAATGAATGATAATACAGTTTTCGATGATTGTAAATAAATATTGAGAAAAACCCCTTCTCATTTTCTTATTTTACCATGTTTTTATTAACTCGCTTTCTTGCTTGTTTGTCCAGTACAAATCTTGCAACCATATTTTAAACTAACTTCCCGACTAGCTAGACATGTGAAACTTTTAGAATAGCTCAAAACACGATGACAATTCTTTTAATACTTTTTTTCAATTAATAAGTGTTTGAAATTTTCTGACAACTGTTCCTCTTTACATTTGATCATTTTCTTTCCAAGTTGAAGAGATAATTCATCAAAAAAAGTTTTTAAAAGTATTTATTAATACGTAGAATTGTCAAGTTTATATGATTCAAAAAAACATTGTAAAATGTGGTATATAAAATGTTCTTTTTTATCTTGTAATTATTCATCACATTTTTTCGGTAAATTTCATTAACTTAATGCTTTTAATATCGCCTCATGTTTTCTTCAAGCAATGGTTCTTAATGAAAATATATAGCTGAGAATTTTGGATAATCTTGGAGTTTAAAAATGTATATTAATTTATTGCGTATGCTTCTTTTATAATATATGTTTTAAATAATCATAAAAATAAAAATAAATAAATAAATACAAGATAATTTAAGATGAATTTTTCAATTTCTTTCTAGATTGCAAAATAAAAAGAAATTAGATCAAGTATATTACTTTTATAAAAGATTTAAACGAAAAACCTGATAATGTAATTTTATACATGGAAAATAGTTTTTTATTTAATTTTAATAGAAAATCACTCTTTTAAGCACGTTAAAATTTGAAATTCGAGGCTGAACTAAACTCCAGATTAAATATCTAATATAAATTCAATTTTGTATTCTGAAAATTTTCGAGCTCGTGTTTATTTCAATTTAGAAATGAAATCGGATAATTTATTGTATTTAGCCGATTAATTAAATTCTATAATTTGATTTCTTAAAATAAAGACCAAAATTTCTGCTTTTAAAATTTGTAAAAAAAGTTTATTTATGTATTGCTTCGTAGTGAAATTGTGAAAGAAAAAAAAAATAATAATAACAATAGCAAATGTATTACTGTTAACTTTTTTTTTTTTGCATATGACAATAAGGATTATAGTGTAACCACGTTCCCTGAGACTAGCAATGAGGACGAATCCAAAGGCTTGGAGGGGAGGCAAATAGACCAACAGATTGGGATTTGGTAAACATCTAGTCATTCGGTGTTTCTCGATCGCTTGTTTCTATCAACGGAAGAGTTATCACCCTACACTGGACGTTAACACTAGAGTCGTTCAGTTCTCACCCGCGCAGAGGCTCTTATGGCCACAAGAAGTGTGGTTAAGGAATACTTTGTTGTTAAGCAAGAAATGCCCTAAAATATATGATTACAGATATATATATATATATATATATATATATTCCGAATTAGATATGGAAATGTAATTTTTGTCTTCTCTCTCAGCTAATTTCACGGATAATTAAACGACGACATTTTATCTTTCTCGAAATATCTTCTGACATTGCTGAGGGGATTACATAAAAATACATAAATGAATAATTGCAGATATTTTCATTTTATTTTAAAAAGATAACTCCTATTGATATGGAGGTGATGATATAGTGATTAAGGCCGATTGTATGCACTAGGAACGTAATCTGGATTAGGCACCCCAAGGGTTCCTAGCCCATATTCCCATGAGCTTCAGAGAAAAACCACGAAACTCCGAAGAGCTAGTCCGATGAGCGTGACCTGGTATCGAAACCGGCGCCTTCCGTCTACAAGCTTCGAGAGTGTATCTTCGGTTCGATTTTAAAAATTATTTATTTTTAATTTACTGTCCATTGTTTCAAAGTTGAAATTTTCTAAGATTTTAAATATTAGATTTAAAATGCTTTAAATAATATTATATTAATGAAGAAAAAAAAAACAGACGAAACAGGGCTTTTGAAAATTAATATTTTTAATCATTATGTAACAGAACAAAATTAGCAATAATAAAAACATAGTTCTTTTATCGCCAAAGATGGTCTGAAGCAGATGTGTTACGGCTGGAAAAAATATTTTCACATGATAATTATTAGAATACAGACAAATACATTAATAGAAATACAGTGGAAAATATAAACCGTTATTATTATTACGTTATATTATTAATATTGTTTTTATTCTTTTAGCATTTCTAGTATTGTACTGGAATTTCACTGTAATAAAAAATAATTTGAGGTCATTTAATATGTTGATAGCAGACTGAATATATTGTACACATTTTTTTTATATTTTTGTATATGATGATAAAAATGGTAATGCAATTACGAAAGCGCAAATGAACTACATGTTAATAATGTAAGACTTTTTTTTTAATTACTAAAAATATTAAAAAGCTGGAGTTGATTCACTCGCCTTTCCGAACATTTAAAATTATAAAGCATTTAAATAATTATTAATCGAGAATAATTCAGTAAATAATTAAATAGAAAGGTGCAGTAGTGTATTTGTCTATTTCTTCTCAAGTTTGAATGTGTGTACAGTAGGCAGTAATGTTTTGAAATTCTTTTGTGCGTCTCTGTAAAAGAGTTTCAAGCAAGAAATTTCCAATACGAAATTAATTATCAGTTTTAGTGTCTTTTAAATAATTTAATGAACTTCATACAATTAGCAACAATACGACATGATAGGTGTAAATTATTTCCTACTTTTCCGTAAAAAAACAATAAGTAATAAGTCCATCTTTTTCCATAGTAATCACCAATTGGCAAAGCAATGCAACATACATCACACTTTTTTTACGTTTTAAATAATTAAACACCTTAAAAAGAAAATTTAGTTAGATTCCATAAATCGCAATTCATAAGAACACCGTTTTGTATTCATGTAAAACATTTAATTCTTACATTCATACCTACTATATGACTTAAACAATTATGTATGTGTATAAATAGTCATATATGATAGTGTATCTACGTCTTTCGACGACTACCTATAACATGCCTACCTGATTTTATCTTTATCGAAAGGAGTGTTTTTTTGCTAGCACACTTCAAAAAATTTTATTAAATAGTTCATAACGATTTAGATGTTTTTTTTTTTCTTGTGCGTATGTGTCCCTGTAAATAAAATTTAAGTCCTACAGACTGTAAATAAAGAATGATAATACAGCAAGAAATACCGTAAATACTTTTTTCAGTCCACAATTACAAAAAGTACAGTACATGCTGTTATTAGAGAGAAAAAATACAGAATTTTTCGCTTAAGTTCTATATTTTGTGGCGCGTTGGTCACGTCATCTATTAGTCATCAAATATTATAATCATCGAATATTATGGTTTATTAATAAACACAGGAAAAATCATAAGCAACATGAACGTCAAAGGAAATAATGAAGTAGCAGACTGCTGTTGCGGTAACACTTAGCATATCGTCATCAGTACGCTGAATGTTACGGACAGCGCTGTCTGTTATTTTATTATTTCTTTTGGCGTTGAAGACGTTGATAATTTTTCTTGTGTTTATTTAGGGGAATGGTTGTGGGCACAGTTTTGATTTTGTCTTATAACATTTGATAGAGTAAATATTATGCAAAATATAAATACCAATGGTAAGATAGAACTCTTGGCTAACGTTTTATAAAGTAACTGTATCGATTCAATCAATCAGAAATATTTTATCATCAATTTTGTGAAGTAGTCAGTTTTGGCTTAAAAAAAAAAAAAAAAAATGTCTACTCGGCTGTAGGCACACTTGAAAAACACGCTAAAAATGGGAATGTAATAAGAAAAACCACAATAGATATAGAAAATAACAAAATTCATTTATTTTGCAAGGATTCAGTGGTCAAAATAACAACAGAAAAGGGCATTTTTCCAATTTTATACATCATCTTCTTCATCCTCCAAATCAGAAATACAACACTTGCAAGTAAAATAATTTGCATATATATTGGCACACTTCAAATGCACCAAACGATCACATTTGTTACATTTGATTGAGTTGGCTCTAGTTAGGCATGGTAGCAGGTGCTCCAAGCAGATGTTGCAGAAGTCGACATGATCATCAGATTCTGGATATTCCTATATTTTTAGCGCATTTGACCGGCAGTTTGACAGGTAAAGTTGATTTACTTTTTCCAGGCTTCTTGTAGAGGGACACAGATGCTGCGAGGAATTCCAAATTCTCGAGGAGTCGATTTATGGCTTTCTTATCTACTATGCAATCCTAAATGGCTTTAACCAGCGCATTAATGTCCATTTATTTTGGATCGGTTGACTTTTCCGGGGTTGAAATGAATAAATGCCTAATAAAATAAGTTAAGTTGACATAAGGGACCATATTTGTCAATTTGTTAGTCAAACACATGCTTTAAATGAAAAAAAAAAAAAAAAAAAAAAAAAAAACAAGTGTGCCCACAACCGATTACATGAAGGTTCCCATAACCGGGAATGGCAACAATTTTTATAATGACAGAAAAAGCAAATGTCGGTCTACATTTTGGCTGAATTCGATATTGCATCACAAAATATAATGATATATTCCATGAATAAACATTACATTTACATTTTTTAATTAATTCACTTCCATTTATCGCATTCTGAAAATATTCACAAATTACTTTTGTGTTGCTTTATTTCAGATTTTTTTTTCTATGCTTGCACTTACTAAGCAAATACGTCTATTCACTTCGGTGTTAGCACAAAAACTGCATACTATTACAATACAAGTTTGGAAGTACTCAAATCCACCATATTTACTTTCCGTTAAAAGATATGGTGCAGTGCCCAAAACCAGAGAATGCCCATAGCAGGAGACATTCTCCTATATAGCGCCGAGTAGTCTCATTTTAATATTAGAATTTATGCTTAATCTTTACATTAATTTTAAATAACTTTGCGTTTTAAAAAATTACTCAAGATTTTTGAAAAAAAAAAAAAAAAAAAAAAAAAAAAATTAAAATTAAAAGTTAAAAATTATCTTGAGAATTTAATGCAAGTTTTTTGTACCATTAACATAAAAGTTTAGAAGCATCGACATTTTTTATTAACATTAAAAACAAAGTAATACAGAACATTCTAAGAAGAGTATAAAATATAAAGGTAAAAAATGATGCAACTATTTAATGCATGAATACATTAAAATCTCTAAGTGTGTTTTATTTTTCTATTAATCATTAAAACAAAACACATAAATGTTAAACATTCCATTTGAAAATAAAAATGTACAACGATCTGTCTATAATTATCTAAAAGCAGTTTTCACTGTAAAATGATTGCACGAACGGTAGCGTAACCGAATGCCACATTAGTAAAGTGGGTTTGTTTCCGACTAAGCATAAGTGATATTGATTTTTTTTTTTCTCTCGCAGACAATTTTTATCAGTGTGTTATTTCTACAGCGCAAACAAATTACAAAAATACTGTAAATTTCAGAAAAAAAAATTGATAGTCCTTTTTGTTGTAAATTTACGTGAGATTTCTTACAGCGCACTCAACAAAATCCATCCAAATCGTGCGACGATGGCCTTTAACATACCTAATAATTTTTAGTTGAATCAGATAAGGAGCATAAACATTAAAATAAGATGTGTCTTTCTGTATGTCCGGCGCTTTTTAAGAAAGCGGTTGATCGCACAGCTACATAAATTTGGATAGAATTTCGTATTGACCTCTCCTGATGTACCTTGAAGCCCGTTTTCCAAATTTTTGATTCGTTTTTTAAAAAATAATTAAAGTATGAAAGCAATAACCTTATAAAAGCTTTAAAATTAACCACCTTAATATTAGCTTTAAATTTAATTGTTGCCAAACAAAGCTTACGAGTTCATTTTTTTTCGACACAAAAATAAATATATTTTCACGCGAATAACAAAAAAAAAAAAAAAAAAAAAAAAAAAAAGAAAAAAAATCAAAAATTAAATTTTCTTCAGCATGTGACAGAATGACGTCATTATAACATTAAAATGAAATAATAATAATAATATACTTATTGAAAATCCTGAGCAGTTCTTTTTAAATTTTGACCCTAAAATAGACTAGACTTTTTCGTCAAGGACTCTACTTTCGCCACAACCAGTTTAAGCCAAGTAGTGCATAAAAAATATTAATAAATTATTAAGTTAAAAAAAAAAAAAAAGAAAAAGAAAGAAAGAAAGAGAAACAGCAATCACTATATCATTTTATAGAAAAAGCCAAATGGCGAAAAAAATTCAAAAGTTGACAAGAGGAGCGGTAACAAACCTGTACCTTGATCAGGTTTACATATTTTCATACCTATTTTTCTACATACCAACCACTATCTACTAACCATAAAACATTTAAATTGGAAAATATACATAGGGGCAGGGGGCTTAAAATGGTCCTAGCGGGCAAAACTATCCACATATGTTTTCTTCGAAATAGTTTTTTTCGAATAGTTTTCTTCGAACTGTCTACCGGGTAAGACATAAACTTGTTGTAACGTGTTAAGAAGAAACAATGGCGATATTCAAGCGATTGCAGTACTACGGATCTGAATAGAATTCTTTTAAAATGGGGGTTTTATCACATCTATTACAAATTAAGCACTAACTTTTTTATTTATTTATTTAGACATACGGTCTTTCATGTACAGAAATATGACTTGGTTTACTTAATAAAATAAGTTTTTAGAAGAGTATTGCACTTGTTAAATTCTTTATGTTTCCCTTCGTCATCCAGTAATATGGCCTAAAATGGGAAGCTATGTTGATCCATTATGATGGATCGATCCATTGATCCATCTATCCTAAAGTGATCCATTATGTGAATCGTTTTGGACCCAATAGGTGGATCGGATTTGGCGGAAATATGCATTATTTAATTAATCTCTGACTTTATTGTGGTCTATTATTATAGCTATTATTTTTGGATCATAATTTTCAAATATTCCATTTTATTTATTTTTATTTTTTCAAAGTTATTTGTGCACTTTGTTTATTTATTATTATTATTATTATTATTATTATTATTCATAATAAGTTATGTACGCTATTTGATTTTAAACCTTATTCTATATCATTATTTATTGTTATAATTTCTTTTATATCCATTATTTTGCAGGTAAAAAACAATTTACAATTATTTTTATATGGAGGATCATTTTGCCCTTTGGTGAGCGTAAAATGATCCTTTGGACAATTTTTCAAAAATCTACTTTTTTTATTACTCAATTTAAGTCCAAAATAATATTAAAGTATGTTTACAATGCAAAGTATAGTGTAAAACACACTAGAAAATGACGAAAGTTTTCTTTAGACCGTTATGTTACTGAGGAAACGTCAGTTGCGGCCACCATGTGGAGACTCAAAAATATTTTGGGTTCTGTCTCTGCGTCTGTGTGTCTGTTTGTCTTGCGATAGCGGCCGCAATAATCATGCTATTGACTTGAAATTTGATACACGTGTTTACGAGCCCTACAGAATTCGCTGTATAGTTTTGTATGCGTATTCTATATGCAGTTCGTGTACAGGGACACGCCAAAGTTTTTCTCATCATTACGGCCTATGGGAAGAATTTGTATGTTTGTACCGCGATAGCGGCCGCAAAAATCACTCTGTTGACTTGAAATTTGGTACACATATTTATGAGCCAATCTGTATAGTTTTGGGTGTGTATTCCTTTTGTAGTTCGTGTAGAGGGATACACCAACATTTTTGTTATCATTACGGCCTGTGGGCAGAATATGAATGTACCGCAATAACGGCCTCAAAAATCCTCCGATTTACTTGCAAATTGGTACACACGTTAAGGTTGTGCATATAAATAGCTGTATAATTTTTTATGTCAATATTGTTTATGGATTGTGTACAGGGACACGCCAAACGTCTTATCATTACAGCATATAGGGTAAATTTCGTTTAAACGCATTTTAATATCATTACTTTGCAATCAACGAAATGAAATTAGCGTACAGAACTGAGATGCTTAAACTTACGTTTTCAGCAGAAAGTATGTGTGCATAGGCTTCTAATTAATGTACGCGACCTTATAAAAGTGTTCTGGCAATCTCACGTAATCATCCAAATTACGTCAAATTTCGAACAATTATTCATGAAAAATGTAAAATAAGCTGCATAGTCTTTACTGGTGTATACAATGGTTATGGTTTGTTTACAGAGACACACAAAAGAATTCCGTGACATTAGAGTCTATGGGGAAATTTTTATTTCAGCGCATTTTAATGTGTTTATGCTTCATTGGACAAAATTGGATACATTATAAAGATGCTTAATAGCATGTTTACTCTAAAAAAAGGGTATATATAGACTACATAATTCATTTACGGGACCACACAAAAGAATTCCGATGACGTTCTGTAATCATCCAGATGAAGTCAAATTAGTTTGAAAAATTAATGAGTTATAATTAATTAGGTGTACTCTTATTATTGACGCGAAAAATTAATGAGTTATAATTAATTAGGTGTATTCTTATTATTGGTGTATATAGTAACTGTAGCTCCTTTTCCGGGATACATAAAATAATTTCTTACTATTACGGTCTATAGTCGGTATTTCTTAAAAGTGTATTTTCACATGGTTACACCCTATTAAATATAATGAAATTTTATTAGAATTTTAAAAGCATGTTTTCCTGTTGAAAATTGTGGGCCTAGAATTGGTAATTAGTTTACAGGGTTACACAAATTAATTCCGATATGCTATGTAATAATTTTCATGAATTTAATACAAGACTGTCCGTTATTAGGAATACATATATATACATATATATGCATATATATACAGATATTTATAGAAAGAGAGATACAGCGGGGGGAGCGGGGTTGGGAGGGGCGGCAGCCCCCTTAGAAACATATCTGTTTATGTAACCAGTCAATCGAATCAATATATATATATCGAATTAATATCTATAATATAGATATCGAATCAATAATAGTGAATAAATAAAAATGATCTGTTGAATAATGTGTGATGCAATAGGACGTTGAGGCTGCACTAGTTTTACACAACCTTTTTCCTTAAGAGGATCATTTTAGGCCACCTTCCCCTAACTAAAAAAAAAAAAAAAAAAAAAAAAAAAAAAAAAAAAAAAAACATCACTTTTCTTATACAGTAGACATAGCGCTTATGGCATATTGTAATATTATATTTGTAATGAATTTGCTGTCATTTTATGGTCAACCGAATAAATTAAATAGATTATAGTAAATAACGTGAAATTTAATATTATGTACGGTGCAAATAGTGTTGTTCATATATAATTGAGATTCAAATATAAAAGAGATGCTTCGATTTTTTTCGATACTGTCCGATTCGAAACCGTCATCCGATAAGCACCCAAACTGAAGCCCACGGGTATAGCACTTTCGCAGGTAATAGGGACACGTACCCGATATCCTGAGGGTGATGAAGACGCTACCAAAAGCAACGAGACCAGATGCAATATTTTTAGTAATTTCATTTTTTTTTTTTTTTTTTTTTTTTTTTTTTTTTTAAGAAAACGATATAAAAAAGAGTGATTCTGTTTTCAATTCCTTTAAATATAGTGACCAGCAATGCGGGCAAAGCCTGCTAGTATATATATATTTCATATTAACTCATCTTGATAATGATGAAACACCTGGAAGGAATATATATGCGTATTTATATATACTTTTTTCTAAAAGATTGATACATTCACGTAAATTAATTTTAACATTTCAATAACTGCTAAAGGCAATTGTAATAATTAAACAAGTTATTTTAATTTTTATCCTAATAGTAAATCTATATTATTATTATTATAATTATTATATTTAATTTCATATTTTTCTTTCATAATCACATAATACAATGTTAAAATCAATAAGAGTTGATTCGTTCTATGGTGGAAAATTTTACGATGAGAATAAATGACGTTTTCCTGTAACACTGAATAAATCTTTTACGTGTTTTTACATTAAAATCTATTTTCATTTTGTTTGCAGAAAATACCTTTTTTTGTTTCATCAGAACAAATCATTCTGCGTACTCCCAACAAGTAGTTTTATCTTCAACTTTTTAATGTATTGTAAATAAATAATATTTCTACTTTTTATATTTCCTTCTAGTTTTAATATTTTCATTTCAAGATGTTACCTTTTATTAATTCAAACTTAAATACAAAAAAATTTCAATAACTTTGAACATAGTTAGTTCCAAGAAAACAAACAAAAAATGCCTCTTTCTCATTGACCAAAAGTAAACTGCAATTATTTTTTAAATGGGTTCTACATGTCAATAGATTAATTCTTGTTTCACGTCATGAAAATTGCTAAGGTGTCCCGCATTTGAAGCCTATGCACTTATAGAATGTAAATAAGATCAAAGAGAAGAATCAGCCAATGGTTTTGTAGTTTAATGTAAAGTAGCATTTTATCACTATTTTCTTTTAATTAACAAAATATTGGTATAATTTAATATTCTTTCTTACCTCATGAGGTGCCTCACAGGAAATACTTAAGGAAATACTTAAATGCTTTGGAAATACTTAAGTTGGGAATTTCGAAGAAGTCGAGCTGCTGAAGTCTTAATGTTGATTTATAAAGATATTCTTTGAAATTATAACTGCACGTTGCGTGATTGGGTGAAAAACTACGGGTTAAGAGAAATTAATTAGATTATTAGATTTGAATATGTTTGTTGTAGCGTAAGAACGCAAACTGAATCTGCAGTGTATAAAATCCATTTTAAAAAGAATTCCTGGTTCAATTCAGTTTGAGTTCAGTTCTAATGCGTTTATTGCGGTTGAATACAGTTGAGTTTGCTGCTGTTCAGTGCAGTGCAGTTTGACTGCACTGAACTGACTCCTGCAGTTTCTTTAAATTCTTACTGACTCCTGTAGTTTTTTTGTCTCCTGCATTTCTTAATGATATGAAGTCATTTATTCTCTTCCATTTAAATGTACTTTGACTTTATTAGTCGTTATGCACATAGAAAATAGTCTCGTACACCCCCTTTTCTCTAGCGTTTGAATCATTCAAACAATATTTGTTGATTTTATTTTAGTCTCTTCCCATCTTTACCAAATCATATAGCAAGAAGAGAGATCATTGAAGTTTTCGCACAAGAACGAACTTTACAATCTTACAACACAAAATAATAGAAATATTTTTTGAATGATTTATGTGACAGTAAAAAATGTTTCTACTTAGCCTAAAATTTTTTTATTTAAAGTGAAAGATCCGTATTAATGCAAAGAATATTTATATATGTGTAGTTAATTTTTAACAGATAAAAAAGCCTTCTATTGACATAAAATCATTCTGTAACCACCCAATCTTTTTTAATTTAAATTTCCTTTCTTTGAGTTTTACTATCACATTATTTTTCTTTGATGAATTACAAAACATTTTAAGAAATTCTTTGTAGTTAAAATTACAAGAAAATAACTTTTAAGACAATTTTTTTAATTAAATATATTTGCAGCTACTACTTATGAATATAATTGAAGACACATTTCTAAATCCTGCATTTTACTTAAATAAAAACTTTAATTTCTTTTAGAAAATAATAAAGAAGCACTAATAAACTGTTTCAATCTAAAAGAAACCTCTATTAAACCCTTTTTATTGCATTTTATCAAAATAAACCTTTATCCGAAGTCCGCATTCAATCAACTTCTTTTAATTAAATATGTACGAAAAGAAATCCCTTAAACAATTCATAAGATTTGAAAAAGTATTAGAAAGGGATCTCCAGAATACAACACTATTGTAAGCGAAAATTTAAGCATAGAAAGGATAAAGTATTTATGGCAATTTTTTCTTCTTTCGTGTACCGTTAGTCGGATTAGGATCTGAATTGGAGAGGATTAACCTTTCCTAGATAAGAGTCGCGTCTTCCAAATTACAAGGGTGACTAAATATTAGGAAATGGCAAAAGAAAGGAGATTCTTGACAATCTAAAAACGTCTCTATTAGAACTTTCAGAATATTTATTTTCTATAAAGCTTTATTTCTAACAGGGATTAAGTTTCATTAATGTTAACTTCTTGCAGAGATTGAATAAATCTAGTTTTGGAACAGAGAAAGGTTTAATAATATAGAAATACTATGGCTATAGTAGTATTCTACGAGTATTAATGCTTTTATTAAAGATTTAAGAATTTCGTACGGTAAAGCATATGGTATAGTTTCTTATGGAATCATCAGCATATAGTCGAGAATTCAACAAGATCTCGATTATTTTTTATATAAATCTCGCATACTTTAATTAGTCAATTTTGTGAATTATCTGAGGATAAGTAAGACTAAATTTCTCACAACTATTTTCTTAATTTTTATCTCTTACATCATGACATACTATTTACCCTTATTAATATTTATAAACAAAAATGCTTCCAGTGAAACCTTATGGGATACATTTTTGCTAAGTTGCATAAAGACGTATTTAAGCATTTAGGTAAGGTTTTATGATATAGAGATTTCATGATGCAAATGGGTATATATACATTAAGACCGTCTCACAGGAAGTATCTGAGCCTGTATGAATTGTTCTGCGTAAGGAATCTTTGTAAAGGATCTTAGACCATATTCTCGAATGTTTCAGGGGAAATCACAGTAAAGTTGATTAGACTGACGAGCGTGAACTGAGTTCCCAGCCCTTTTAGTCTATAAGTTTTCAGAGCAAAATCTCTCGGTTTCTGGTGAGGTTGATGATAGAAAGGAAAACTTTCTGCAGAATTTTTGTACTTTAATCGCATGTACTTTGATGCATATAACATATTCTTATTTACTATGGAATGGTAAAAGTTTTTTTATTGTTTCACATTTGATATTGTGCATACTTTACGCTATTTCCCGTTAGTTCTTAGTTTCAGCGGTTGTCCCACCCGTTTGTCCCTGTCGACCGCTGAAAGAAATGGACTCAGCTGATACACATGCCTGGTCGCCGTTTGAAATGGTATCCGCACTGTTTACCCATAATTCCCAACTTTTAAAATTGTCGGCTACTGGAAAATTTTTATTGAAATTTTTATTTCTTTTAATCAGTGAAACTGTAACAAAAAATCTTCTCTTGAATTTTTTCGAGTAGCCAAAAAACATAAAAATGGACAATTACGTCTACCTTTTCTAAACTTCGATAGATTTACCTTGGTCTTTTGTCATGTTTTTTCAATTGGTCTGAATGTACTTATTTTCACCCTTGTATGAGTGTTTTTTTTTTTTAAGTACGACAGTATTATTTCTTTGAGACAGCGATTTTGCGCTGTCACCATTTCGTGGTGTTCCACTTATAATATACCAGGATGCCTGACAATATCCAATTTTACCATTTAATTTCTTAAACTATCTTACAATGTTTAGAAGTTTTATTAATAAACACATCAACCATGAGAATTCATTTTAAGTAGTTTGGAGTATAAGGTTGATTTTTTTTAATAGCAACTATGTGAAAAATGCTAGGGCAGAGTATCGAACCCGGGCCATACGCTTAATGTGCAGATGTTCTTCCACTGAGCCACTCTGGCTGATAGCCGGCTTGAGACTTCTCACATAATAACCGTTGGTAAGGTCACCGTATCTGCAAACTCAGATTTAACGGTTATTATGTGAGAAAAATGTCGAGCTGATTGTCAGCCAGGGTGGTTCAGTGGAAGAGTATTCCCACGTTAATCAGAGGGCCCGGTTTTTTTCACATAGTTGGTATGAAAAAATCAACCTTTTACACCAAACTACTAAAAATATCTTAAGTATTTCGTCAAATCCGTAAAAACTTTTACATTTTAAAAAACATACGTTTAAGCTAGAGATTCTTCCTCGATCGCATGTGGAAACCAATTGCCGATCTTGGTATCTGAGACAATCAATATTCATAATTTGGATGGCTTTTGCATATTTGTTGGCAATATCTTCCGAATATATATCGATGTTGGTTTCTTACAATGTGTTGACGATATCTTTCTGAATATGTATTGATTATAGCTTTTGAATATTTGTTCGTGATAACTTGAGGATATATAGAGATTATGGTTTCTGAATATTTGTTGTCAAGGCCTCTAGCATAACATAGATTATAGCTTCTAAATATGTGTTGGCTATTTCTTCTAGATATGTTTCGATAATGACTACATCTTCTTAATGGTGATGGCTTCTGAATAGCTGGTGAAGGTTTCTATTCCTCTATTATTATTATTATTATTATTATTATTATTATTTTAGTTCCAAGATTGTAATATATAAATTAGTCTTGTCGTACTAAATTACATTCTGTCAAAGACTTTTTTTCATTTCATGAAATTCTGCTACAAATATTTCATCAAGAATAACTTTCCAGAATCAAACGGAAATTTTCAATTTCAGACTTTTTGTCAGTTATCTCAAAAAGTACTACACTGTTTATCTTAAAACTTCAGAATGTGTCGAAATATTATGCTTAATATGCTTCAGTGATATTTTTGCACGGAAAACAAAAGTAATAATAAAATTTAAAAAAAAGGAAAAAGTTTTGGATCCCCTTGTAAAATTTTATTGAAAGCTATTTTTTGGAATATGTACGTACTTTAGATATAGTATACTGTAATAAGAATATTAAATGTTAAATATCTCAATAAATATTAGCTTTATATAATTTATTAGTAAAATGTCTTACTTACATGACAAATCTGAGCCAATATCGTAAAATTCAAAAAAGGCATTGTGGAAAGAAGGAATTTCCGTTTTATTTATGAGTGTCCACTACTGGAATGACAGTGGTATTGACAATAGTCGATTGTCCCTTATTGCGTAATATGGTGGTACAGAAAGTGATCAAAGTATTACAAATTATTGTTAACTTGACATTTTTTCTATTTTCTAAGGAAATACTGGACGAAATGACCTTAAATAGAAATTTAATTAAACAAAAAAAGTAGAAGCTTTTTATTGTGGAGCCCAAACTAACATAAAATAACACTTTATTCTTGCAAAGACATGCTATAAAGAAGTGAAAGTTTCAACAAAAAGAAAATTTTAGAGAAAAATATAGATATTTCACTTTTAGAAGAGTTGAAAGTTTTTTTTAATATTCAAAATATTTTAAAAAGCATTCGAGACCAATATTCTTAGTTATTAGCTTTTGTAGAAGGAATTCGCTAAGCCCTAAATTTCAAAATTCTCGAAAGCTTTTAAAAATATTTTGAACATTAAAAAATTTTCCCCTTTTGCAAAAGTGAAATAGCTAAATTTTTCTCTGAAATTTTCATTTCTGTATAATATGTCTTTTCAAGAATAAATTTTTATTTTATGCTTTTTTGGGCTCCACAGTAAAAAGCTTCTACTAAAAAAAAAAAAAAAAATGTTTTTTTACTTTTTTTGGGGGGGGGGGGGGGCATTTTAGTTACAAAAACGTTTCTTAACCCTTTATATCCCAAACTACCTTTTTTTTTCGAAAAATAGTTTGAAACTTGTTTATTATATTTCTTTATGCATGAGGAGCATCTTATATTAATACTTTCGCGACCGCATGTTTTTACTTTTTATCACAGTAAGGTCCACCTGTGGGCGTTATTCTCTCTAGTTACAATATTTCAGAACAAAATTTTCTGTATTCACATTTATATTACAAATGAATATACATTATAGTTATACTCTTTCTAATCAAAGCTTTTGTATTCATAGTATATTGATAGTACAAATATGAATATTGGGTATGTTTTTGAGAAATAAATAACATACAAATTGTGAAAGAAACGCCCACTGGTGGATTTAGAGATTTTGAAATGACGTGAATCTACGTCAGCGGTCGCGAAAGTGTTACATTTAGAAAACTGCTACAATTTTTTCTTTCTATTTTTTTTTTTTTTTTTTTTTTTTTTTTGTAAATGAAAGCTATAGGGACATTGAAGTCCCAATGAAGTCCTGTAGTAAATTTAGGCTATATTGAGGATTTTTTTTATGGGACTTTAAAGTCCCGGCGGGATACAAAGGGTTAAATAACTAATAAAAAATTGTTAATATACTGTGTAAACACTGAAATATTTTCCTTTATTAATTGACACCATTTCTATTAATTATCTGCATAAAACAGCACATCGTTCCTTGAAGGATCGAACCCATGAGCATCGTTATCAGCAAGGCGCTCTAACCAAAAATCAAGGAACAGTCACGAAAAGTCATAGAATATTCTAGAAAAATCTAACAAATACTCATACAAAAAGAGTATTTTTCTCAAAGGCTTTTCAAAATGTTTTGAGCACTTAAATTTTTTCATCTCTTGCAAAAGCGAAATATCAAATTTTTTCTAAAAAATTTCTTAGTGTTGAAACTTTTATTTTTTATAGCATGTCTTTGCAAAAATATTTTTTTTTTTATTTTATGTCTTTTAGGGCTCCACAATAACAAGCTTTCAGTGTTATTCTTTTAAACTTATTTTTTTATTTTTTTTACGTTTTAGCAATTAAATTTAAAAAAAAATAAAAAATAATCAAAATTTCTTACGATACTGTACAAATAATGAAAGATTTTCTTTTATCAATTGACATATTTTTTATTAATTATCCGCAACTCATCGACCTTCGAGGATCGATCCCACGACTATCGCGTTATCAGCATGACGCTCTAATCAGCTAAGCTAACAACTGACAAAAACAGTTTTTGATATTTACATTAAAGTTAAGGTGCCTTGCTTTTTAGTGTGAAACGAAGAAGGGATGACAAAAATTTAGTTTCAGTAAAAAGCATCTAATTATTTAAAGTTTCCCTTTATGCTTTTTGGTAACAAAAAAAAAAAAAAAAAAAAAAAAAAAACTCCTCAGAAAAACTCTTCAAAAATTCTTATAATAGTGTGTAGACAATGAAAATTTTTCTTTTGCCGATTAATACCTTTTGTATTAATAACTGCAAAATTACACGCATCGGCACTTCGAGGATCGAACTCACAACCATTGCGTTTTCAACATGACGCTCTTGCCAACTATGTCAAAGAGCGACAAAAAGACTTGCTTACATTTACTTTAAAGTGGAGGCGCCTTATTTTTTAGCGTGATACGAAGATACATAAAATCTTTTTGTAAAAAAATAGAACCGACTCCAAAAAGGAACTACTATTCAAACAACTAAAAATGAAAGAAAATTGGCAGAAAATGGAACTGTAGATTGCGCCTAAAAGTATAAAATAATTTCCTTCGCCAAACAACCTATAACACTACAATTAATCATAACTTTTGAAGTCGGCGCAAAATTAAATAAAATTTAACTAGTTTTTAAAGGTTTGTCTTTAGATCGGTAGCAACAAATGCTGTTGTCTCGAATGATCCATTTTCATGTTTCCTTTATTATTTTATCACTGTATACAATTGGACCATTAGTAGCATCTACATAGAACAGTGAACATTCTTCACAATGCGGTATTTATGTTTCTACGAAGTTAGATCATCCTTGATGGCTTTTGAATTTGGCGATAAAAACGTAAGGCAAAAATATACACGCAAGATGTATATTTTCATAATATATATTGTACGATGTGTTGTTTCATATTCTTGATTACTCTCTTGATATACCTTATTAAAATAATCATGATATCCCAAAGAAACTAAATATGTTTGCCAGATAATTTTGCGATTTTTCGTTCACCAAGGACGTCAGATACCAGCATCTTCGCCAACTTTGCTGCTTACGAAATCTTATTTGTTTTTTTGAATCAAAGTAGTTTTCGGCTGCGTTTTGCAGGTAACAATGTGAGACGTGTATTTTGAATAGGATTTGATTTTTGTATTGAATAAAGTTATCAATTTTTATTTAATTTTGCGCCGACTTCAAAAGTTATGATTAATTGTAGTGTTATAGGTTGTTTGGCGAAGGAAATTATTTTATACTTTTAGGCGCAATCTACAGTTCCATTTTCTGCCAATTTTCTTTCATTTTTAGTTGTTTGAATAGTAGTTCCTTTTTGGAGTCGGTTATATTTTTTTACAAAAAGATTTTATTTTTCTCTTTTCAGTGAAAACTTATTTATATAGCAGAGCATCAGAAGACGTTCTACGGAAGTTTCACAAATCACAACTTCCAAGAAAAGGGACATTACTCAAAAAATGGTTTATGTCACTGAAAAATACATTAAATGCACCCAATGTGAACAAAAAAGTTACATCTCCATCTAGAAAGTTATCCACTCGAGAGACAGTTGTGCCAGTTTTATTCTAGTCAGGTTATTTTTAAGTTGATTTTTCTCAAATGCTGCATTTTTAAATTGTGTCACTTTTCTTGCCTTTATCGGATATGACCAAAAAACTATCTATTGAACGAACATACGTTAAATTAAAAAGTCTTTAGAAATGTAAAGAAAGGATACGCTGTATTCGTAACCGAAAATTCTGTTAGGCATATATATTGAACTTTACAGTAAATACGTGTCACCCGCTGCGCTGGAAATTGCGCAGCGTAAAGTTCAAACAAAGAACAAAATATGCATTGCAGCTGACGGACAGAAGTTTCAACATCGATACTTACACACTGCTTTTACCAGTGTAGCTGCTTACGTTCAGCAGTTACAGTGAGAACAGACTTTCGTGAGTATCCTGTAATTTGTTTATATCTTAATGAAATAATAATGAAACTTATTTCAGGCCAAGATCTTTACGACAACAAAAAAAGTATTAAAATTAAATCATCTCTTACGAAGTTATAAGCTAACAAATTTCAACAAAAACAACGAGAAACATGGTTTGTATTGAGAACCTCTTCCTTTAGGAAGTCGGCTTAAAACGCCTATGCGTTAATCGATGTGATCGCTTACAATAACCATACTTTGAATTTGACATAGCATAAATGTCACCCGCTACGCTACAACATATGCAATGTTTTTCAAGTGTGCACAAAATAGGAAATTGTGAACAAACAAATACACGTTTTAAGCGTTCTCTTTTTAGCATTAATGTCTAAACTATCTTTGCGTACTACATCGATGATGCTCTGCAATTTTATAATTCACTTTTTTCCCCTGTCTTGAAACGTTTCCGGAATAGGATCGCTAACTCCACTCTTTTCCACCAGGTGGCGCTTTAGACGGTTGAATCGCGTAGCACATGTCCACTTTATGTACCTACATACCACTTTTATTACTATAACTGCAGCTGTTCAGCAGTTAAAAGAGTCGGGACTGACTTTTTTGGGCACCCTGTATTTTCTTTTGATCGTAAATATCTTACAATGGGACCTATTTCAGACCACGACCTTTACAATGAAACAAAAAGTATCAAAATCGGATCATCCGTTCAGAAGTTATGAGGTAACAAACAAAAACAAAAACAAAAAACCATACGCTTTGTATTGCGAACCTCCTCCTTTTTGATGTCGGTTAATTAGAGCATTTCTTACGAAGTTATAAGCTTACAAACACCAACAACAACACATAGCAAGAATTAAGAACACCCTCCTTTCTGAAGTTGGTTGAAAACGACTTTGCGCTAATCGATGTGACTGCTTACAGTAACAGTACTTTGAACCACAGAGTATACGTGTCATCCGCTACGCTGTAAAGCGTGCAACGTAGTTCAAGTGTGCACAGTGTAGGAAATTGCGAACAAACAATTACACGTTTTAAGCGTTCTATTTTTAGCAATAATGTCTAAAAACTGTCTTTTCGGAGTGAATCGATGATACTCTACAACTTCGTAATTAACTTTTCTCCCATGTTGAACCGTTTTTGAGATAGGAGCGCTAATGCCGCTGTTTTTCACCAGATGGCGCTTTATTTTCTTTAGATTGTAAAGATGTTATAATGGGACCTACTTCAGACCAAGATCTCTACAACAAAGCTAAAAGTATCAAGTAACCGTATTTTGAACTATATAGCGTATATCTCACCAGCTACGCTACAACGTGAGCAATGTAGCTTAAGTGTGTATAGTGTACGAAATTGCGAACAAAAAAAAAAGGCACGTTTTTAGCCTTGTACTTTTAGCATCAATGTCAAAACTATTTTTTCGTACTAAATCGATGATGCTCTGCAATTTTATAATTCACTTTTTTCCCCTGTCTTGAACCGTTTCCGAGATAGAAACGCTAGCATGAATGTCTAAACTATCTTTTTGTACTAAATCGATTATAATCTTCAACTTTCTAATTCACTTTTTTTCTCTAGAACCGTTTTCGAGATAGGAACAGTAACTCCACTATTTTCCACCAGGTGGCGCAGCAAGCGGTTTAACCTTGTACTGCAGGGCCACTTTACTATACTTACATACCATTTTTATCACTATAGCTGCAGCCGTTTAGCAGTTAAAAGAGTTGGGACTGATTTTTTTGGGCACCCTGTATTTTCTTTAGATCGTAAAGATATTACAATGGGACCTATTGCAGACCAAGACCTTTTCAAGAAAACAAAAAGTATCAAAATCGGAGCATCCGTTCAGAAGTTATGAGCTAACAAACATAAAAAAAACATACGGTTTGAATTGAGAACCTTCCTTCTTTTTTTGAAGTCGGTTAATAAAAATCCAATTTCAATAAAAAGCTTCTAAAAACACACATAAAAAATATTCTTAGGCTCATGTTTTCCAGTAACATTTAAATCACAATTGAAGTTAGGGGACCAATCACAAATTGAAGATAAAGTACTTTGGATTACCATGTATCGTAAAATGATACAAATGACTTGTAACAAATTATGATAAAAGATAATTTAAATACAGTAAAAGTTAAGCGAATTATTGGCAAAACAATTGAGTCAGATTTGAGATATTTTCCACTATTGAAATATTATAAGGGGGTTTTCCCATGCAACATAACTAATTTGAAGATTTAATTATTTCAGTGTCATTATGAATGATCATTTTTATGAAAATTCCCTCATGAACTGATAAATTACGGTAAATAAATATATTTATGTTAGTTAAAAGCCAATATAGGATTTTTCCACATATCAATTATTTAATTTAGTAATCCATTTATTTCATGTGAACATTAATAAATCATTAATACGGAAAAATCCATTAAAATTGTCTCTTTGAAAAACATAAAATCCAGCTCATTCTTTTTTAAATATTTTTTTTTTAATTTAATTTAAATTTCGACTTAGCTTTTATTGTCCATAATAAATTTTTTCTGTTAATATTTGAAAGCAGGTGAGATATCATCTCCGTGCAGGATTAAAATTGTGATGCTATGTCTCCGGACCACCTCTAGGGGTGAGTCCCAGACCGTCTCCAACTGCCCATTGTGCAGCACTGATGCCACGTAAAACCCAACCAACCAACCAGTTAATATTTGCTTAATATGCAAAAATAACTGTACAGCAAAAATTCAAACCCATAAGAATATTTCTAACACCTTCGTGGTATTTACTTTGGACGTTAGTTAAATGAAATGAGTATTAAACAAGGTTGATGCAATATTTATGTAACTTTTACAAAGAGTGATTTTAACTAATTAAATTGTTCCTGAAAAAAAAAAAAAATCCTAAGATTTAAGTAAAAATGCAAACGGATCTTACGCTTTAAATTGCGTATTATCCGGTGCAATATCAATAAAATAGCTTTTCCTCAGCCTAGTTCAGCTGAATAAGAAATACTAAAATATTTTATTAAAGTTATATGCTTCAAATTAGAGGTGAAAAAATTTTTTTTAAAGAAATACTTTTTTTTTTTTTTTTTTTTTTTTTTAAATGTAAATTAAGATAAAGAGAAATGGGCAAAATATCCTGTACAACATATTAGAACATTCATAGATAAATTAGGCATTATGGCATCATAATAATCACACATATCACCTACTGTTAACTTAAAAATACGCTATACTTTATTTTAAAAGTAAATAACAAATTTCCTTTACTAATAAATACCATACAACTGTATGAACTTAATTGCCTACTTTTTGCAAGTATATTCTACTCCCACCATGCATACATTCCAGATAAGTTTCTGTTTATCTATTACTAAACATAGTTTAAATTTACCATTCAAATCTAATTTTGTTAAATGCACTTCTCTTTTTTTATCGCGGATGTCAATATCGTTTTATTACAGTTGACGGCACAATCGATGAAAATATACATTAGAGTAAAAATTTCCCTATACGACTAATGGATCTCGTTAATGATGTAGAACTGTTTAAATCGGGAGACATTTAAACATATTTTTTAATTTTTTAGTTTCGTAAAGGTAAATAGTACAGTCGGCAGCAAAATTATTCGAGCTGTAGCAAGAATTCCTACATGAAAAAAATCTGATGTGGACACCACGTGACTTCCTTAATACACTCACTGGAATATAATATTGTTATGAAAACATTGACATTTTTATGTGATGTAACTGATTCGTAAATAAACAGCTGAAAAACTGCTACTCTAACCACAAAAGTCATGATAATAGGATTATATATACCGCCAAACAAATATGATAGTTTTTTCAGGAATGGATTATTTACAGAATCTCTCACTGGCAAATACATAGTTTAATGAAAATCTTACGATTATAGATGGCCTATTTTTGTTCTCTTCTCCGAAAATTAGAGGTGAAAAATGATACATTTTACATTAAATACGCGGCTTGTGAAAAATCCCTTAAGAAATTTCAACTTTTTGAAAATAATCTAAAATCTAGCTCGTTCTTTTTCGTACAGTTCACTTAATTTTCAATCTATTCAAATGCACTTTTGATAAAAGTTGCCCAATACATCTAGCTTTCAACCTATGCAGTAAAAAATGTTTTACCTTTCGCACATGCGCTCTAAAAACATTTTTCATAAAAATGTTCATATTTCATGAGATATTTAAGATATTTGTATTCCAATTGCAGTATATTGTTTTAAAAGTGTGTTTCCAACTTATCTGAAAGTGGGAATAATTTACGTTAAAAATTCTGTATATTATAAATAAAAAACCTGTTGATTTTTTTTTTATATATAAATGCTTATACACTGGTTCTCATAATTATAAGGACACCCGTTTTTCTATATTAACTGAAAACAGAGCACTATTATTTAAACAAATATATTTTTTTATTAATTTGAATTTCATTAACAGACTATATTTAAAAAGTTTTATCGTTTTCTAACAAAAAACTTTAAATACGGTCAAAAAGATGGTTTATGAGGTTTTCACAATTATAAAGACGAATCTTAGTAATTTCTTTTTTCAGTTATTCTTTAAATTAATATTTTATGGGGTCTCTTTTTAGGGTCAAACAGTCAGACATTCTCTCTGGTATATATATAAACATTTTGTTTAATATTCAGTTTCAATAACATTTCAAACAGCATAGATGATATTCTGAATACATTTAAACTTTTTAAAATTGCTTTACACTTGCATGCACTTTTCTAATATGATAAGTTAAGGTTTTTTCAACTTTTTGGCGACGGTAAAGGCAATAATACAGAAGTTTCTTTCTTCCAACTATTTCCTACTGCTCTTGAAGTAGAGCAAAAATGTAAGTCTTGTTGAAAAAAATATTACTACCCCCCCACAATCTAACAAAAATCTGAGAATTCCAAGCTTAAAATTTGCGGATATTATCTTGATGTCCATAATAATAGAAAAAATTACTAAATTTATTCTGCCTTCAGTAGAAACAGCTCCCCAGAGCACCATAGATCCACCTTTAAAATGCCCGATTCATATCTGCCTTTAAAAAATCTGCTCTGTCTGTCGCTATCTTCAGATCGTGCCAGTAACTGTTAAAACCATTTGGTTAATCAAGAATAAAATGTTTTTCATCCGAAAATGCAACTATGAGGGTGATGAGACACCATGAAAAAACATCCTTTTTAGAATATTTTGCAGAGCTTGAAGGAAAGTACATTGCGACTAAATAAATAACAGATACTAAATTATTTTAACTATAGAACGTTTATTGAAGTTAAATTTTAAAACAAATAATAATATTATTATATAATTCCGGGCAATAACATAAGTTCGAAATTTTGCTGGAAGCCGTTATAATTAGTGAGAGAGAGAGCTAACTTAATACATATTCAAGAGACGGCGATTATTATCAAACTGTCCCGGAATCAAATCCGACAGCACCCTTGTAAAACTCCAGGTTATGGAAATATCTCCACATTTTGAAGCCAAGGGCGCCAATACATCTTTCTTTGTCGTTAATGTTAATTCAATGGGAAATTTTTTAAAAAGAAATGACGGTTAAAATTATGGCAACCCATTTTGGCATAAATCACATTCGCCAACGAATACCGTTGGAAAGGCAGGTGCAAGCAATTAAGAAATATTGCGAAAATTCATGCGACATGATGTCTGCACAACGGGTCATTAATAGCTGCAGTTAAATAGATTATCTGTATATAAAATAAAATAAAATAATAAAAAGATATAACGGAAAGTTTCCAACGTACATTTACAGCTATAAATATAAATTAGATTTATTGGGAAACATAGTGAAATGGAAATAAAAATATAATTACTTTAAGGGATAATAAAATTAAATTGTGTTTAGATCCCTACATATACATATTGCATTAAGTTAAAAAGAGATCAATGTATTTAATACTGAATTTGTTCTATAATTTACTAAAATTGAAATAAGCTTGACTTAAATACAAAGGATTATAAAAGTTAATACTTTTTAATTGTGAATAAATAGATCTTTAATTATAATTGAATAAATTTGATAAAATAAAAGGATATGTGAGGAACTCCCTCACAGCAACATTTTACCATTTAATATTGTCCTTATTCTACTTTAACACAGACGTTCTTTTCCCCATTAAATGCTTATTGATTATTACAGGTTTTTTATTCATTTTAACATATTATTAATTATTTTAAAATTATACCTCTGGGGGTACCGGAACATGGGTTTAACTCGCTCCGATCCGGATCAAAATTCGAGTTCCTGTTGTTTGGCTGGTGCTGTCATCTTTCACCAGCTTCTGGAGCTAAAGTCGTACTTCCTCCCTATGAGGCGCTCATAAATAACGGAAGACGCACCCCTCATGCCTTAAAATCCGGTCAGTTCCACTACCGGGGCTCGGAATATCCGAGTGGCATACGGCAACAACAACAACAACATTAATTATTTTAAACATGCATAAAAGTAGACCCCAACCTTTCGTTAAAAAATACGAGCAAATTCAGCAGCAGTCATTATGATTAGGACAGAAAGAGGACATATGAGTCTTCGCTCTCTGTAAATCAACTCTGGTTTTGCATCAGATCTCTCTCCTATCGAATCAGCAGTTCAACGTTTGATCACATATCCTTCAGCAATTTTAGATCTTCGAATTTCATTAGAAATTCGGCGGATTGAAATTATCCTTCCACTTAAAAAACATTTATCATATTTCACTGCATGAACGTTTTTTTTTTTTTTTTTCGAGGAATTTTCAGTAATGTCCGTCCAAGAAAAATTGAAGACTTATATATGAATTAATCTAGCCCAGAAGTTAACAAATTCGCATGTCAACTGTAATTTATCCGCTAATAAGTTAAATAAAACGAAAAAATCTTGATTGTCCCTATAATTATGAACGTCTATAAATGTGGAGAAAAAAATATTTTGCATTAAATTTTATTAATTTTGTTTCATATTAAAAAAATTATAGCAGTTTGTTTTTTTAGAATACTAGATATATTAAGTGCACTTAGTATAATCTTGCTCACAATTATTTTTACATTAGTTATTTCAAAACATAAACTGTCCTTTTAAATATGAGGAGGAGTGTATATCCATCATTTAACATGCTTGCGTCCCACAAATTCATCTACAAACTGAACTGGGTCTATATTAACATATCCTAAAGTTACAGTTCATTTCGTTCACTTAACGATACAGGGTGATCACAAACATTATTAATTTTTCTCAATTTGTTACCGGCCCCCTAATTGTTGTCTTAAACCACTCTTCACTGAAAAACACGAGGAAGACGCAATTCTTTAAATATGCAATTTTTGAAAACATATCATTGAGAGATAAGTTTTTAATTTGGAAAAAAAAAAAAAAAAAACTGATCTTTTGCAAATCTTGCTAAACTTTTGAACAGGGGTGTAATTGTGACTAGTACATTGTAACATTCCTTGGACAGTGCTCTAAGACTTTTATATTGACATGATATATACTGATTTTATATAGATGTCTTGCTATAGTGTTCAATGCTCAAATTTTATGCTTAGACTTATTAAAATATAAGGCACGTTTTGCTCATTGGAAATTTTCTTCAATGGGGAAAGTATAAAAATTTAAACATCATAAATTTTGACAACCAATACTTTAGCAATTTTACAAAATTCTGTAGCATGATTTTAACCATTGTTTTAATTGAATATCTATGCCTAAGATATGTATTATAAAAAATAAAGCCGAGTTCAAGGTTTTACAAACATAATGTATAAAGTTCAATAAAAATTATTTTTGTGTTTTATAACGTTGAATATATACATAAATGTATTTCCTTTTGTAAGACTAACTTCGCCTCCTTAATAAAAAAAAATTAATCCCTGTTTAAAATCTAATACTTTTCATTAAGTTGAATACACTTTGAGAGTTAATAGAGGAGTAGAAATTGATAGCTAACATATTCCTAAGCATTAGTTAGAATACAGGATGCTAACCATTAGTTTAGTATAAACCTGATACCGTAAGAATAATCATAATATTTTTTATTCACTGGCGTTTGCTATATTTTACAAAAATTGGAGATAGCGAGAAGGATATAACTGATAATTTTTTTACACCAAACATTAGAACCATCATTCAAAAGGCTGTCTTTTTTTTTTTTTTTTTTTTTTTTTTTTTAACAATAATAAATTGCACTTATAGAGTCGCAATTTGTTACATGTAACACATTGGTAAGCCTATGTACAATCGCATTACGACGAAAAACCAAATCCCTGGTGTTGCCGATTTATTTTAAAATTTGTAATTTAGTAAAGGAAAAAAAAAGAAACCTTCAGTTATAAATTACAGTGCTCCAAATTAAGGGAAAAGGGATTTAAAAGTCGTCCAGTGTGTGATTTATTTGCACGAGTATGACATACATGATCTGAGTTTCTTTTCATCATATGGTTTGTTTGGTTTGGTACAAGTTAATACGATTTTATCCTAGGGAGACAATTTTTTTTTTTTTTTCGACATTCATTTTTATTACGCTCAAACCTAAAAATTTTTTCTTCTTTTTAAGAATCCATCGATAATTTTAATCTCAAAATGACTTTTTTTTTTTTTTTTTTTTTTTTTTTTTAATTTTATATTACATATAAAACATCACATCTTTTGTTATATTACAAAATAAATACAGCAGTAATATTGGATATGTTAAACGGAGTCTATAAATTTTTTGTGTTTTTCTTTCTTTTTTTTTTTTTTTAAGTTGTAGTTTTTAACATTTACTTTCATTGTAATAAATTACTTTTTAAATTTAATTTTAATATTTATTTATTTATTTATTATTTTAATTTTTGTAAAAAACGCAAAATGTGGGATTTTGTGAAATAATTCCGTTTGCGCAATACGATAACACATGCGTACATCTAAAGCTTTGATTTGATAATTTTGTCTCATCTTTTAGTTTTTTGGCGTGCTGAAAACGAAACTGCAGCCAGGTTTTCTCGCTCACAAATATTTTTTTTTTTTTTTTCAATACAGAGTGTGTACTGACACAGATTTTTCCATCAGTCTTCCACCAATATAATTACATGGTAACTTTTCTAGTATATTTTCATGATTAATTATAAATAATCATGGAAACATACTACAAACTACTGAAAATGAAGAAATTGTGTCGGTAGACAATCTGTGGTAAAAAAAAAAAAAAAAAAATCTGTACGTCATAGAGAAAAACTGGCTTCAACACACCAAAAAACGTATGTATCAGCTAAAATTATCAAATCAAATTTAGCCAACATTATTTTTGTAGGACTCAACGTGACAAGGTGCAATTCAACGTGCAATTTACTCAAGGTGTAATTCAACGTGACATATTTCATGAACGTATTCAACATATGCAAAACAAAAAAGTTTAATAGGTTGCAATCAAAAATAAATTATTGTTTAGAAAGTATTAAATATCATACTTAATGTATATATATACACTCACACACACACACGCATATATATATATATATATATATACATATATACATTGTATATAAGATATGAAGAAAGTAAATGAAAGTAAAAAAAAAAAAAAAATAACTTTTCGTATATCAGTATCAACAGTTTCAGAGAATTTTCAATTATTGCATTAAGAAGGTGTTACATATAAGCTTTGCTTTGAAACTAACATAATAAAGTAAAAACAAATAAAATAAAACACACTATTAGTATATCAGTATCAAGATTTTCGGAGAATTTTCAATTATTGCATTAGAACGTTGTTACTTATAAGCTTTGCAGTAAAAAAAAAGTAGTTTTGCTGTTAATAAAATACATATATATATATATTTATCTTTTTTATCCGAGGCTTTGATTATTGTGTTACCTATTTATATAATATTTCGTGGAACTTTTCTCTTACGACATATATATAATTAGTTGAAATAGCCAGCTTTACAAAAGAGTTATATAATATTATTTACGTAAAAGAATGAAGAATTGGTTTAAATTTTAAAATGTTTATATTGAATTTATTTCGAAATTTTAAATAGAAATGTTTAATAAAAAAAATTTTTATTTTTTAGTAACTAATAGTTTTTAAATATAACTAATTCTTTCTTTCTTTTTTTTTTTTTTTTTTCTTAATTAATGGTTATATCAATTTTTATATAAAATAATAATATAATAATTTATTAACGTTTATATCAATTTTTATAAATTTATTAGATTAATATTGATTGTTTCTTAAAATAATTGTTAATAAAATATTTATTCCTATTGTATTTAAAAAATGCCTTTTAACCATACCCGAATATCTGATAAACGAGGTTAGAAATAAAAGCATGAATTGTTGATATTAGTGATATTAGCCAATACTATATGTAAAATTCATTTCATAAAAGCGTTGTAAAGAAACATTTCAGATAAAATAAAGTTTTCCAAATTTTATTTATTTCGAAGCATGCTTTATTATGTACAGTGTCAGAAAAAAAAAAAAAAAATCCGCACTTGATCGGAAAAAAAAAAAAAAAAAAACTTTACATGTCAATTGCTGTTCCCGCCATAAAAATGTGTCGAACCCCAGTGCTAACACGTGGTGTTATTCGGTCACAGATGGCCTTTCCCTATCCTTTAAAAACTCAGTTCGTCTCGTGGACTTTTACACTCTCTGATTATACGCTCTTTGCTCCCGCCGGCCAGTATTTCGTTTATTTGTCAAAACTTTGAGTACCTACATCGATATTCCCACTCCACACAATGGGTCAGAAAAAGTTTAAAATAGAAGAGAAATCTCATGCCTTGACTCTGCTAGAGAAGGGAATCTCTGGTATTGATGTAGTTAGAGATCTGGCAGACCATTGTAGATGTATCCAGATTTAAAAATCTTTAAAAGGTCATTAAAATGCACACATTTAAGACAAAATCTTAACATTCTTGTCGTTTATTGTAAATATCACATTGCAGTTAGTATTTTGTCCTCTCATCTTTACATTTTATTACCACTGCAGACGTTTAGGCACGGACGTCTGGCTGCATTTGCCAGGTGGCTACAACTAACTACATCAATCACAGAGATTCTTTCCTTTAATAGAGTCAAGGCATGATATTTCTCTTCCATTTTAATCTTAATCCGACCCATTGTGTGGAGTGGGAATACCGATGTAGGTTCTCAAACTTTTAACAAAGGAATGAAATACTGACTGGCGGGAGCAAAGAGTTTACAGCCTTACTCTAAAAGTCCACGAGACGAACTGAGTGTTGATAGGATAGGGAAAGGTCGTTTGTGATCGACTAACACCATGTGTCATCACTGGGGTTCGAAACATTTTTATGGCGGGAACGGCAACTCATATGTAAAGTTTTATTTATTTATTTTTTTATTTTTGCCGGCACTGTAAAGGGTAAATGGATGATTATTTAGAAAACCTACTCTTTCAAAATGTAAGAATCTTTTACTTACTTATACATATATATATATATATACATATATATATATATACAGGGTGGTCAGAAAAACATGATAGAAAGTATTTTAAGTTTCTGATTTCAAATGTATTGATGCAAATATAATTCTTCCTTATTATAATAGCACATATAGTGACATTTCATTTGAATGCTTAATTACCGGAAATAAAGAATAAGCAATATAGAATCACAAACCTTTTAAGATCGGTTATATATCATAGGAAAATTTTATGAGAATAACCGACGTAATGTCCCCGTTCGATGGACATGTCGCTCAGAGTTCAAAATGAAAAGGACGCTTAGTGAAGAGATAATCGCGCAGTAAGTTATAGCGCTCTAAAGTCGCAGTGATTTTTAAGCCATCAGATGACTGATGTAATGGTCCTAATCTCCCACTGATTTTCATTGTTTACAGGTTGATGGACAGATATGAATCTACAGGGAGTGTTTAGGATGCAAAAAGAAAGGCGTCGGGACGAAAATCAGCAGTTGTTACTGACGACATCAGGGAGCCTGCACGCGCATACTTTGAGGATCAGCCAAACACTTCCACTCGACACGCGGCCCAACAATTAAGCATATCCAAAACATCATTACAAAGGCTAATGAAAGCAGTAGGATTGTGTCCATACAAGATCCAAATGTGACAGCCGCTAAAGGGGGGAGGGGGATACTGTGAAGTGGAGAGATTTCGCAAACCACATAATCGAGGAACTTAAAAATGGTTCCATCAGTGAATACAAGATCTGGTTCAGTGATGAGACCCATTTTCAGTTGAATGGCTTCGTGAACAAACAAAACTGGCGCCACTGAGGTACGGAAAATCCTGATCTCAGCGCCATCTCTTCACTGCGTCCACAAAGGGTCATGGTGTGGTGTGCCATATCGTCGAAGCAGGTAATTGGTCCGATATTTATTGATGGTGTGGTCACAGGAGTGAAGTGTCGAGAGTTGCTAGAGCGTCACTTTGGCCCTGATGCGGGCCATCTCAACAGGACACACCGGTACTGGTTCAAGCCAGATGGGGCTTGTCCCCAAAAAACTTCTGACGTCTTCACGTGGTTTGAAACGACGTTTGGTGAGCGTTTGTTTGCATTGGATGCAGAGAAATTCACGGGGCACGGGATAGAGTGGACCCCATACAGTCCGGACAGAAATCCGTGCGACTTATTCTTATGGGGTTACATCAAGGTTAGAATCTATAGGAATAGCCCTGATTCACTAAAGGACCGAAAATTGGCTATCAGAAGTGAGATTGATGCACTTGATTACGACACACTCCAGCGCATTTCGACAAAGTTTTGGAACCGGCTGTATAACACTATAGTCGGGGACGGTAGATATTTTAAGCATCTTGTATAAAAAATGTCATTCATATCTTTATTCAATAAAATATGTTTCATGTTCTTGCATGTTGTCTTTTTTCCACAATGATCGCTTACTTTCTATCATGTTTTTCTGACCACCCTGTATATATATATATATATATATATATATATATACACTGCATAAAAAAAGTAGACGGACACTTACTTGTAATACTTTAAAGCCCTTTATTTCTTTAATTAGACATATGAGGTTAATTTCTCTAATATAATTATATTCTTGAGACATCATATATTATTATTTTTTGGATATAGATTCAATCCTTTTGAATTATGTAGTGGAAAAATTCAGGAAACAAAAATGGTGCATATTTGCACTGTAATTTTTCTTAAAAAAAGTAGACGGACACATCTTGTATCTCTAAAATAAAACGTTTTTAGTAAGGGTTTCGTCTGCCTTTTGCTTTAATAAGTTCGTATACTCTGTTAGGCATCGAATCAATGAGATTCTGAATCTTTTTTTTACAGAAAATTTCCTAAATGTTTGTAAGAACTTCTTTGAGCTGGTGAATTGATTCATACTGATGTCCACCTCATAAATATTATGAACAAGTATAGCCCAAATGTTTTCTACAGGATTCATATCCGGACTCTTGGCTGGCCAGGGTAAAACATTGAAGTTGTTCTCGTGAAACCATTTTTTAACGTTGTTAGCGGTGTGTATTGGCGCTCCATATTGTTGGAAAATCCATTTTTCTCCTCCAAGATCACACGCAAATGGCAAAAGCTCACTGCTTAATGTTTCAATGTAATCTTTGTGAGTCTGCTTCTTACTTAGGAACACTAAATTTGGCCTTCCACCATAGCCAACAGCTAGCCACACCATCTCGCCACCACCACTAACTTGCCGAGTAGAGTACATTTTGTCTTCTTTCTCCAAACTGTGCCAATAACATTGATATCCATCTGGGCCGTCTAAATAAATTTTTTTCTCATCTGAAAAACTACAGATATCCATTCTGTAGTCCCAGACATATGGTTTTAAGCCCACTGTAGGCGTTCTGTCACGTGGTGATCCTTCCAGCATGGATGATGTTTTCTCTTCTTATATTGAAAGAGCTCTGAGTGCTTAATGTAGTTATAAATTGTCTGAGAAGTTACGTTAGTAATTCCTGTGCTTATTCGAACTCTGAGAATTGATGCTCCAGTTTTTTTCAGCTCAGTAAAATTTTTTCTTTGGTCTCATAGCGAAAGTTTCTTTGGTCGGCCACTCTTTTTCCTTACGCCATGGGCTTCAGGAGCACGTAGAAAATCGCTGATGCTACTTTTGCTTATTAGAAGTAGCCTACTAATTTCTCTGACTCCTTTATTAACATTTTTCAGCGCTATAATCTGTCCTATCTGGTAATCAGTTAGAGGAATTTCTCGTGGCATGGCGCATTCATCTCCAAGAAATTTAACTACGTAAAACCATCTTGTCAGTCACGTTAACATTTGGTAAAATGCCAAATGTACATGTACATGCAAAACTGGTATTCCGAAAGAAACACTCACTTTAAAAAAATATATTGTGCAAATGTATATCTTTTCTCTTTTCTGCATTCCCCTACATTAAAATTATAAATAATTGAATATTTTTATTTGTCTGTCAAAAATATTAAGATTGATAAGCATAAACATGTTAAAGAATTTTAATTGACACTTCCTATTAAACAAAGACGGGGTTTTAAAAAATTGTAAAGAAGTGTCCGTCTACTTTTTTTAAGCAGTGTATATATCATGTTAAAGTATATAATTTTCTGGATGTTTGTTTCAAATTTCTTTTAAAAAATTTATTAATTAAAAACGTGTCTGCAATTAATTAAAAACGCGCGTCCTGTCTTTGTGGACTGCCAAATCCATAATTGCATGGCTTAAATAGTTATAGCTAACGTATTTTACCCCATATATGGAGCTTGTGTTTTTTCTTTAATAAAAGTATGTATTTAACATCATATAAGATAATTCTGCTCAATTTATTCCCACAAAGAACTTTTTTTTAAAGAATGTGTGTCACAAATTTTTTATCCTTTTTGTGGATATTTTAGAAATTTAGAAAACAAACTCACTTGGTGCAGGTACTTCTCTTTCCTTCGTGAGAAATGAAAAAAGCAGCAGCGGTTTTCTAAAGTCCAAACAAGTTGCTTTAAATAAGTTTGAAAATTTTTAGATAAGTGCTTGCTGTGTTTAGTTCTTTACTCAAGCTCGATGTATCACCTCTGTCACTCTTTTTAATAATAACAGTTTAAAACTAAATCAATTGCGCAACAAGTCACGTTGAATGATATGCTATTACCCAAATGTCATGAATAACACAAAGCTACAATTATTGAAGAACATAGTAAATTATATTTCTTATGGGGACATCATCTGGTGCAGACATATGGTACTAAAGCACAGTCTTTAAAATGACTCTCACATCACTTTTTACAAAACTTAAATGTAGTTGATCTGCGTGCCATATACCATAGAAATATGTATGACAAAATTTGACTTTTAAATTCTTTTAAATGTTTTATCTTGAATTTTTTTATTTAGAAATTTTTGTAGTAAAATTTCAGGTTTCTTTAAAATGACCCATATACATTTGTCACTCTTCCGATCTAAACAAAAATAAGCAAAGTGGATCCATATTTTTCCTTTTAAAAAAAGCATTTTGCTAATTGCCGAAACATCAGTAGAGGCCTCCCTGTTGAGACTCAAAAAGATTTTGGGTTCCGTCTGTGTGTCTGCGTGTTTGTGTATTTGTCACGCAATAGCGGCCGCAAAAATCACGTTATTGACTTGCAGTTTGGTACACATGTTCATGAGACCCACGGAATCAGCTGTATAGTTTTGGGTGTGTATTCCATTTGTAAATCGTGTACAGGAACACACCAAATGTTTTCTTATCATTGCGGCCTATGAGAAGAATTTGCATGTACCGCGATAGCGGCTGCAAAAATCACGCTATTGTTTCGTAATTTGGTACACATGTCCATGCGTCCAATAGAATTAGTTCTATAGTTTTGGGTGTGTATTCTATTTGTAGTTCGAGTACAGGGACACGAAAAAAATTTTCTTATCATTACGGCCTATGGGAATAATTTGTAAGAACCGCGATAATAGCCTCAAAAATCCTCCGATTGACTTGTAAATTATCACACACGTTCAAATCTCTGTATAGAAATAGCTGTATAATTTTTTATGTCTATATTGTTTATGAATTGTGTACAGGGACACGCCAAAATTTTTATCATTACGGCATATGGGATGAATTTCGTTTAAACACATTTTAACATCATTACTTTGTAATCGACAAAGGGAAATTAGCGTGCATTAATGAAATGTTTAAACTTATGTTTTTTTTTTTTTTTTTTTTTTTTTTTGCAGAAAATAGGCGCTGTTAGGCTTCCTAATTAATGTACAGGAACTTACATACGTGTTCTGACAATGTCACGTAATCATCCAAATTATGTCAAATTTCGAACAATTATTCATGAAAAACGTTGAATAGTTTTTACTGGTATACAGTGTTTATGATTTGTTTACAGAGACACAAAAAAGAATTTCGTGACATTAGAGCCTATGGACACATTTTTATTTAAGCGCGCACTTTAATGCACTTATACTGCATTGAACATAATAGAATTAACATACATTATAATGATGCTTAAAATCATGTTTACTCTTAAGAAAGGGTACGTATAGACTAAATAGTTTATGGGACCACATAAAATAATTCCGAGGACGTACTGTAATCATCCAAGTGATGTCAAATTAGGTTGAAGTATTAACGAGTTATAATTAATTAAATATGTGTTTTTTTTTTTAGTGTCTATAATTACTGTGGCTCCTTTTCTGGGATATATAAAAAAATTTCGTACTATTACGGTCTATAGTCGGTATTTCTTAAAAGTGTATTTTAACATGGTTACTTCCCATTAAATATGATGAAATTTTATTAGCATTTTAAAAGCATGTTTTTCTGTTGAAATTGTGCATATATCTGGTAATTAGTTTACAGGGTTACGCAAAATATTTTCGATACGCTATGTAATCTTTTTGCACGAATTTTGGTACAAATGTTTATGAATTTCAGAGAAATAATACAAGACCGTCGGTTATTAAGAATACATATATATGATATACAGATATGTATAGAAAGATAGATACAGTGGGGGGTTCAAGGGGGTGGCAGCACCCCTCAAGAATGTATCTGATTATGGTAACAAGTCGATCGAATCAATATATACCATTATATAATAAGGAATAAAAAAATGTCCTGTTGAATAATGGTTGATGCAAATAGGACGTTGAGGCTTCTGATCTGCAGATCCACTAGTTTCTTTTTGATTTTCCAATTTCTATTTTTTCATATAGATAGAAAATGCTGTAGAAATATATATATATATATATATATATTTCCGTATCAGCTTTGATTCGTATTTCAGATTTAATTTCGGGATATTTCAATGCAAAGAAGACTTAGACGAAACTCCAAATTTAACAATTAGCTCTTTGTATTAAATTAGAATATGAAAATATATCTTTTTTTAATGTATTTTAAAATGTAGTTGTCTGTAATGTTCATAGTTATGTTAAGCAACGCACTCTAACAGAATTACCATTTTAGAATATTTTTTATTCTATTAGAAGTTAAAAAAAAATACCGATTTCGTTTCAATTTCCAAAATAAATTATCATACATAACTTACTAAAAGTAAACATATAGAAATAAACTGATTATTTAAAAAAACTGTAATAATATTTGTTAAACTAGGAAGATAATAATTTTGCCAATTAGTCACGTTTTTGAGGAATATTTGAATGATTTTGAAAATCCTTTTGGTTTGAAAATGTTTAAAAGTATAAAATAATTTTGCTATTAAAGAAATTGGTAATGACTAACTAATATTTTAGGAACGTTTCAAAAAATTAACGCTAAATATTTCATAACTGATGTATATCATAGTAGATATATTTCCAAATTAAAACTATAATATTTTTTAAAGAGAAAGTATATTTACAAATAAAAATTAGGCAAATTTTCTTGAATAACGGTATTAATTTATTCTTTTTTGTATATTTACAAGAAAAAACGAAAAAAGAAAGAAAGAAAAACCTTTAAAATAATTATCATACAATCAAAATCCGACTGTGTGTATGCCTAGCTATATTTTCTAAAACCGCTAACCACACACTGGAAGAAAATTCTGTGACAGATATCTAAAAGCGTTCTGCTCTAGGATGAATAATTTCATGTCCTTCTTATAAATTCTAGTTTCCTTTGATAGCGAGTTCCAAAAATTCTTACCACAATTCTAGAGCGTTTTTATATATTATCATGATCAACCTCACTTAAAAATTTCAGAAAATAAATGCAAACACAATAGGTGGATTTTTAGTAACTGTAATTTTGTTTTATAACCCAGGAAATCGAGCGAGAATTTCTCGTAATACAAAGAATTCATAATAGTCATAATACTGTTTCACCATCTAGAAAACTCAGGGCTGTAGCCAGAAAAAAATTTCGGAGAGGTTCAAACTCTTGTACATAATGTTGTGTGTTAAAGTGAAGTATAATTCCAAAATTTTCAACAAGTCTGAAAATTTAGTGGTGTTTGAACCCTCCAAACCCCTTTGGCTACGGGCTTGAGGAAAGTGGTGACTAGAAATTCTCCATCATTTTGTCTATCCAGGTTATTTGTTTACCTATACACATAATTCAGAAGTATATATCTATAGTTTATAAATTTAGAAAATTACTACTTATTTGTAGTCGTTATTACCATCTAGATGAAGAAGGTATAGAATTATTCTCAGTACAGTAAAACTCTAAATGTACCAAAAAATTGCGAAAAATCCCAAAGACTCCGGGTTTAGTAACGAATTATTCCCATTCGTTAAAAAGATATCAGCTTAAAATTAAAAGCGAGTGCAAGATAAGAGTCACGATGTACTTCTAAAATAATATCTGCTTGCAGCACTGAAAGCTGTCTGAAGCGGTTGGGTTGCAAAACGCAACTAGCGACAACAGGAAAAGTTAATGAAAAATTAATGTCTCCAAAATTATATGTAATCACTCCAAAATGAGGTTTTGAGCAATTGCATTATTTTTTATATATAAAATGTTATAAAATATCGTGATTCTATTTTTTTTTTCATATGTCTGAAATTAAATTAAATATTTTTTATATTGTTGGAAATTAATTAATTTAACAATATTTTGCTTCACACACAAACTTTACATTCATTTACATAGTGATGCGAATAAATTATGATGACAAAAAAGAAAAAAAAAATGTGGTGAAGGATGTGTCACTTTCTCACCTTGTAAAAAATGTATAAGCTTCTTAGGCCTTAATTCTCGAGAAAAAAAATACCAGAAAAAAAATAGCGTTGCAAGAATAAGCTTCAGTTGAGTTTAATTCTGAAGCTTTGTGATTAGCGATGCATGCATGTAATTGCTCATTCAATCGTTTTCCAAAGCACTGGATTTGACTAAATGGAAGAGGGTTTATATATTTAATGATTTAAAAAAAACTTAAAAGGACACTTTTTTCTAGATTATGTAATCTTTTGATAAAAATTTTATTTTTATTATATAAAATTTAGGGTATATTGAAAAAGAAATCTCTCACATTTATCGAAATCCTTTATATATATGCAGTATCTACCAAAAAATATTTAGACGCTTTCGAATTTAGACGATTTGTCAAATATCTAGCAAAATTCTCCGCAAAACATCTTGAAACTTTAACGGCCTTATTCACCAAACCAGTGTTAACCCACGGTTCACGTAACACTTGTGTTAGAGTTAACACTCCTTTAACCCTGGGTTAGAAAGTTTTCGTATTCACCATCCGTGGATTAGTTGACCCCAGAGTTATCTGTAAGCGTCTTGCTGATTGGTCAATAAAAGCGCAATGTATTAAAAAAGTAAACAAGTGTGTTTTCGCTGTAACCGTAACATGCTCATTTAACACCAGAGTTAACCCACCAATTTCGGAGGATTAAAAAAAGAGGTATAACTCGAGTGTTAAATCGCTGATTTTGCGTGGTAAATACCGATTTTGAGATAACCTAGCATATTCCCGGGTTAACATCAGTGTTAAAATTTGGTGAATAAGGCTGTTAGAGTATAAAGAACATGTTATACCTCATGTGTTTCAGTAAAAGTTTTGTCTTAAAGAGGAAAAGGGGACGAGTAAAAAATTATTTTACTTCACCCTGCAAAAAATAATGCTTGAAATACATCTTGGCTATAGCATGTGATTATGAGGATGTTTCTAATTACCTGCATAATTTTTTATGAGGCTACCACATATATTCATGGAGATATAACGATTTATTTAAAAAAATTGCAAAAGGAAAAAAAAAAAGTCATTTTTTTAATTATAAAATGTAGAGTATTAGACCCAGAGCAGAGCCACGTTTAGGAAACTTGGCATACTATATTAAACAAAGCATACTGCAATCTGAATGCAAAAAAGTTAAATACCTTACGAAATATGAGCAGTTTTACTAAATAATTTTTATCTACGCATGCGCTAACTTTAAAAAAATTTCATTTGCATAATATAATAGCCAAATGTATTGAGCAACTTATATGAAAACCCCAAACAAATATCGTGTAAATTTCAATAGTTATGAGAGATAGAATGAACAGAATTTCAGTTCTTCTCAAATAAAAAAAGAATGATGATAGGGAGTTTTAATTAATATTTATTTACAGTTGACGCATACAATATTACAATTAGGCATTGATTGAACCAAAATAAAAATGTGAGTAAAAAAACTCCTATAAATTTAGCTTTTATTTTGAGAGGAACTGAATTCTGTTCATTCTATCTCTCATAACTTTTGTAATTTAACCAATATTTGTTGGGGCTTTCACATAAATAGCTCAATACTTTTGGCTATTAAATTATGCACATGATATTTTTTTTTAATTTTGTGCATGCATACTTAAAAATTATTTAGAAAAAATGCTCATATTTCGTAAGATATTTAACATTTTTAAATTCTGATTCAATTTTCATTGACGAAAGGGTTATATGTCAGTTTCTATGTTATATATATACACCGAAATTGATGTTTCAAATCAAACCTATTTTGTCGAAATTAAAAAGTGCTATTATTTTCTTTTTTACACGTTTAAATTGTTTTACCCATAAATATGGTGGGGAGTATTTTTTTTTTTTGGCAAAATGTTCGAAATTCAGTTTCTTTATACTTACACGTTTTGAGGTAACCTGAATCCGAAAATCATGTTTTTAGCTGTTGGTCACTGTGTGCGTATGCGCGCCTCTTTGTGTGTTTGCCTGTGTATCGGTTAGCAGCATATCTCAAGAACGAATAGCAGCAAGAAGTCCAAACTCGGTATTCTATATATGTATCATATAGTGATGCTACACTAAAGTTTTTGTTGAGATCAAGCTAATGGTTCGTGTGCAGGAAATCCAAGAGAATTCAAATGCATCATTATATTACGTCTGCGGGAAAAATTTCAGATAAGTACTGTGTGACATCTATAGGCTTTCCTAAACAAAATGGTATGGAAATATTTTTTAAATGTATAAAAGCATGTTTTGTGCAGATTGTGGTTTGGAAATCATTCCTCATTCGTACACAGGGCTACTCAAAGTACGTAGCTATATTATGGCTATGCTTGGAAAATGCTGCTACAAAAATTCACTTAAAAATAAATGTTTTCAAGAGCATATTTCTTTCACGCGGCATAAAAAAAAAAATTCTGGATGCCTAATGGGGAGAACCTAAATCCCCTAAACCCTCCGTTTTCCCACGGTCCTGTACTATAATTTAAAAAAAATGTTTTGTTTTCCCAAGATCTTTTACCTGTAACACAGCTCAAATATGAAAGTTTAAGGGTACATAAATAAAATCTAGTAAATTTACCGGCTGAAAACTCGCACCCTTACATAACGTTGAGTTTAAGTATATTAAGAAATTATGTATATTATGTATATTATGTATATTGAGTTTATGTATATTAATCTATTATAGAAATATAAACAGATTTTATCTGAAATATTTTATTGCATTGCAGAATATTTTGTAGAGATTTATCTTTGAAATAAAATGTAATATAGTACAATTAATAATATTAATAACAATAAAACAACTTATTAGAATATAAATAGTGGGAAATATGGTAACAATACATTTTCCGAATGAATTATCATAAAAATGCAATTAGTTACTTCTGTTAGAAAATTTTTTAAATACATTTCGATAGTTACAACTCTTAAAGAAACTAGTTAACTAGATCTAGAAAAATTAAAGAATGTTTAAAAATAATTTCTTTTAGAAAATTTCAAATTCATATAGATTTAATATTTCCATTAATGTTTGAATTACTAAAGAATTAATTCGATAAATTACGTTGCTTTATCATCGTTATTACTATCTAAAAATACAAACTTATATTCATATCATAATTAAATATTTATTTATAAAACAATGTTACATTTTGAAAAATGGTCCCAGCACTTCGTCCTTGGCAGCTAATTAAAAAGCTGCCTACATATTTTTAATCAATTTAATTTCTTTTAATTTTTTTCTAATTCATTAATCTTAATTTCTTATTTTTTAATAAATAGATAAAAAATGTTTTTAAACCTTAAACTTCATTTATTCGAGGCGATAAACATTTTATCCAAAAAATTATTCTATCGAAAACCATTTTTATATTCACCCGTTTTATATTGCAAGTAAAAAATAAAAACGCATGATAGGACAATAACTACTATATCAAAAAACTACTACATGTATGAATATATTTTTACTTATAAATTAACTACTTAATTTAATCCTATTTTGTTTGAGAAGAAATATTGGGAGTTGAAATGCTGAAGAAGTTTCTGGAACTTTGTGAGGTTGAGACGTCAGAACGTCACCACAGTTGTTTTAATTAAGATGGATCCAGCAAAGTAGGAAGTGGGGACGGTTAAAATCACTCCGTCGCCAGTGACTCGGTGAAGGTTGAGGTCGAGCTAGTTTTGTGTCGGCAGGGTGCTGCATTAAAAGACTTAGATTTTGAATATTAGTTAAGTTAGAAGTGATTTTTAAAAGTACGGATTGAAATGTAGTGAAAGGTGGGTGTAGGAAGAAGTATAAAAATAGAGATGGTTTTAGTAGATAGTGTGGATGTTGGAGGATCGTATAGCGGATGTTATGAATCTTAGTTTGACGGATATTGAGAAGTAGAGTAGTGGGGATTTAGTGGCGTGAAGTTAAGTAGTGTTGAGTGTTGGTGAGTGTCTACTAGTTTTCGGAAAGTTCAAGCTGGGTCAGAAGGGAATCCTCTGTCCCATAGTGAAGCCGTAGTATTGGAGTACGAGTGCGACCGTCTCTACACCTTCGACTATCTGCTGTGGTGAGATATTTAAAATAATTAAATTGTTGATTTATATATTTTTGATTTAGTAATACGCTGACAGAGCTAAGATCTATTTCCAGGCCGCCCTCCCATTAATCTGGTTCAAATAAACTCTTATTGTTTGTTCAATTCACGTCTCTGGTTTTCTTAGTAATCTAAGTATTTAAGTTAAGATGGAGTTTGCAGGAACGCAAACGCCACAACTTATTATAAACTATCAAACATGCACTGCGAAACTAAAGGAAACTTTAAAATAGGAAACTATAGGAAACTTTAAAATAGCCAAAAGTAGCAATAGAACGATGACAAACATAAATGAAGGTCATTTGAAGTTTAATGCATTTACATTTTTCTCACTTTTGCGTAATCCTATGGAATTTTGGCAAAAATTCTAAAATTTTTGAAATGCCATAACGCATCGATTTTTTTATTTTAGATAGATGGATTTATTTTTACTTTTTCTTAAACAGAATGCAATATATTTTTTTAAATACGAATTTCAAGAAAGGAAGGACAGTATAAAAGTAAACTTTTGACATTTAATATGCACGCATAGTTGCCAACATTTTACCTTATACCGGAGTATTTTTAGACCCGCCTTTATTTCGCACCACTTTATTTATAGAACATCTTTTCCAGGGTATAACTACGATAAAATATGAAAAAATTACTCTTAAAATAAAAGTGGTATGAAATAACGGCAGAGCTAAAAATGTTCCGGAATAAACTAACATGTTGTTAACACTGTATAAATAACACATCGACTTTTTCATTTTAGAAAGACGGATTTATTTTTACTTTTTCTTAAGCAGAATGGAATATATATATATATATATATATATATATATTTAATACGAATTTCAAGAAAGGAAGAGCTGTGTAAAAGTAAAATTTTGACATTTAATATGCACGCATAGTTTCCAACATTTTACCTTATTCCGGAGCATTTTTAGCCATGCCTGTATTTCGCACCACTTTATTTATAGAACATCTTTTACAGTGTATAACTACGATAAAATAAGAAACAATTACTCTTAAAATAAAAGTGGTATGAAATAAAAGCGGGGCTAAAAATGTTCCGGAATAAATTAAAATGTTGGTAACTCTGTATGCATGTATTCCCTTTTATATATATTTAAAAAAAAAAAAAAAAAAAAAGCGATATCTTAAAACTATTTTTGATTTCAAGAAATTTTGTAATTGGAAGTATCTATGACCCGTGGTTTAAGAAATAATAGCTATAACTTCTAGTTAGAATCACCTGGTATACTTGCCAAGTACTATTACTAAATTTTGTGAAAACAAAGAAACTACCATTAAAAGCTAAGAAACTACCACTTAAAAGTTTCTACCATTGATTTAAAACGTAACACGTTCGAAGAGGATTTATAAAGACTTTATTTTATTGGTCTTATAAAAGATATTTCTTATTCCTAGAAAAGCGATCTTTTTTTTTTTTTTTTTTTTTTTTTTTTTAATTCGACCAATGCTTTATTCTTTAAATTAACAGTAATTTAAAGCATAAAGCGTTGGTAAAAAAAAAAAAGATCATTTTTCTAGGAATAAGATATGGCGGACTTTTTATTCAGTAATTACCTATAATTTTGAGAAGTGATATTTGGTATACATAATATACTACCAATCTTCGAAGTTATTAGGCAAACGTGACACTTAAAAATTATTGGTGATTATTGAATAAATTTTGCTAGATCTGACAATACTGATCCCAGCTTCATATGAAGTTTTATATGTAAATGAAATATATTAGTTTCGTTTATTACAGAACAATTTTCTGATTGAAATAACAAGATATTTTTGCTAAATTTTATTGCAATTGAAGTGTATATTACTATAGAGCTACTTAGTGTATATATATATATATATATATATATATATATATATATATATATATATATATATATATATATATATATATTCAATAATGCCCTAAACAAAAATACAGTATCATTGGGACATACTATTTCACACTATTTATGTTCCAGCCAGCGACACGATATATATATATATATATATATATATATATATAGATATATGATCATTGTAATGACGAATTATTATAATTGTACATATGTGTGTGTGCATGTATAAATGTTTATAAAATGTTTTATACGGTTTAAAAGTGTAATAAATTTAAGAAAAAACGTGATTTTTTGAGCTACTTCTATTATTTTTGCTTTATTCTTATGTAATGCTATTGCGTACTCAATTGTAAATACTCTTTTTACGTGTATGTACAGTCAGAAAAAAAAAGAAAAAAAAAGCTACCCACTGATTAAATTAGTCGTAAATTATCGTATAATGATGTGGCTGGTACCGATTGATTTGCAATAATGCCTAAATACCAATGCAGTAGTTAAATTTATCTTAGGTGGCAGTCTACATATTAAAATTCACCTGAACTTCGTTTTTTCGAGTATCAAGACCCATTTTTGACTCCATATGCGAATTTCTAAGATGAAGGCGTCTCGAAAAAAAGCAAAGTTTATATACTTTAGGTTAATTGTTGGTAGAGTTACAAACGAAAATCTATTAGGAATTCATCCCTACATTTAAAATTTAAACAAAGATTGGTTAAATTTAAATTTAGATTAAAAATATTTTGTATATTCGCGTTCAACGAATGGTATTTTGTTACAAGGTACTGTATTATATTTATTGACTTTATAAATGAAGTATTCTTTAATTTCTTTCATTAATTTCAGATTGAATATTTTTTTTATTTTGCGTATGTCCATGAGAAAAGGACATATATTTTCAAAAATCAAATGACTTAATTTTAGTAACAGCTTTTATAGGAATCAATGACTAATTACAAAGTAACACTTTGCTTGTACTCTATGAAACATTAAAGAAATTTTGTAATTTTAATACTTTGACACAGAACTTTCTATGATTTTATGACACTAGATGGATGATGTACAACCCAAATTCAAAATAATAGAATTCATTTTTCCTTTTCGAGAAAAAGTTTAATTTAACAAAAAATAAGTACAGTCGGCAGCAAAGTTATTGAAGCACACATCCACATTTTTAATTTATATTTTTTTAAAGTTTGATCGCTAATTTTTATCATCAACTTACTTTTTTTGCAAACAGCATAAAGACTAAGATCATGACACGACAAATATTTACTTAACAAAACATTATGGGTGCACATCATTTAAATACGAATTAATGCTAACGCTTCAACAATTTTGCTGCTTACTGTGCCAAATAAACTTTTAAATGAACGTGCAACATTTCTTAGTTCTTATACTATACATAGCATTTGATATACACTTAATTCAAATTATCCCTAAACTTAACAATAAAAAAGATTATAGCGATGACGGTTTGCATAGAGTAAAAAAATAGGATATATATGTATGTGTGTATATATGTATATATATAAACACGGCCAGTTTTATACTGAAATTCTTCTTTCTGTCAGCCATTTACGAGTCAATTTAGAAGTTTACAGGAAGCGGAATCTTGCTGGAAGATAAGCATGTCTTAGCATAAATCCTCAGAGGAGGATATCATGCAGTATTCCAGTATATCTTGATACATTTTGGAATTGGCACGTATGTTTTAGATACATAATTGCCCTGTTCCAACAGCACACTTGCATTCCCATACAATAACGGATGTCGCAAATTTGACAGAGTGTCTTCCACGAGATTTTCTCAAATGCTTCATATTTTAAACACCAAACTCGAACAATACCTTCGTCACCAAATATTTGAAATAAAAATTCATCACTGAATAAAAAACGGCCCAAGCTTGTTACCCCCAGATGAGCTTCTATTCGCACTAGGAGAATCGTCCACGTCTCTACTTCATGTTCATTTTTGGTTTTATTTTAGGGACTCGCAATTGAAACTCCAGTTTATGCTATCGCTTAAGTGTAGTGTACCTTGACACGATAACTCCAGATTTTTTCAACACTTATAGATGTAAGAAGCAGTTTTAAAGCGATTATTTTGGGCGATTCGTTTGCGTTCACTGTGGCAAATGTTACAAGAGTTTTACCACATTTACTTCGGTCACGCTTTATGTGACTAGTCTTTTCATATTCCTTTAAAATCTTCGAAACCGTAGATTGTGAAACTTTTAATTTTATCCGAGTTAAATTGTTGTTGTTTTTACAAATTCAAAAAATGATACAATACATGAATTCGTTATTTCAGAAATATTACGCTGACGACCCATTTTCAGCAAAAGATGAACGTAAGATTTCCCGAGCATCAAGCTTTATACTTGTCGCAACCTATCGGTTAACAAGTATGTAAATAGTTTCTCTGCTTTTCAAATTCATATTGAATGAATTGATTATTCTAATTTTTTGACCCATATAAAAAATAATTTTTAAATGTGTTAGCGACTTTTAAATTGTTAAAATAATATATGTATATTTGTTGATTTTTTTTTTTTTTTTTTTTTGCCAATTCCTGAGTAACCTTTGACGCTCTTTTATTTTGCATACGTTTATTTTACACGACACACAGCCAAGTTTTGTTCAGAAAGTTCCGTTATTTTATTATTTTCAATTTAGATTGTATATACTATCACGTATGCAATAGAAATTCGTGACTGGAAGTTAGATTGCACCACCATTTGGAAATTTCCTCTACAAATCTTCTTTCAATAAACGTATGGTTTTAATTTGCTTTTAGCAGGGGTTATACCGTCCTACTTTTCTCATACCTTTATTTTTTATAATATTTTTATTATTCAATCGTAAAAATTCATTGAACTTCTGCAATTAAATATGGAAAAAATATTAAAATATGGTATGAAAAACGTAAGATGCTTTGATACCTGTTTTTATTAGACTGAAATATTTTTCAAGAACTTTAAGAATCGATAAATCTGTTAAAAAGGTTATTATTCGGAAGTAGCAATATACTGATGAAAGACTTATTAATGAGTAAATCTTTATGATAATTGGATAATTTAAATAAGGTTTTTTCAAAGTTTAAAGATTTAATTATGTAATATTTAAAATATAAATCAGAGTTATCCGTAATGATTTTTTTTTTTTTTTTTTTACGTTTCCATCACTAACGAAAGAAAATTATTTTCCTTTCCTTAATATAATCTTACTTAATTTCGTGGGAATTAACAGACTTCAGGACAAATCGTTAAAAATTATTGAACTCAACCGAAAGGAACAGAATTTGTTTTTATAAATTATACTAAACTTGATTTTTTTCGATAAAATCTACTCTTATATATATATATATATATATATTTAAAGGAGTACTTTTTGGGAATATTTTGTGGTTGCTCAATCTTTTGAATTAAAAAATGAATAATCCGCTGCGTTTTTGTAAAAAAATAATATGTATATATATAAAAGAAATCCCTTTTTTTTTATTTTTTTATGTAAAATGTACAGAAAAAAATTTAAAAGAATGCACAAGATTTAAAAATGTAATTTAAGTAAATCGACTTGAAACTACATTATTATTTGAACAAATATTTAGAATTGTTCAGCAAAAATACGTAAAGAATGTAGTTTTTGCGGGCGCTAGAATATATTCTTTGTTTTTATAGGCTAGACCATTGTTATAACGGATTAAGATTTGAATAAAGAGGGATTAAATTTTATTATTTAATGTTCTTTTCTTTCAAGTTAGATGGTGGTTGGACAAAAAATAATTATAAAAGCTTTGTTATTAAATAAAGTCATTCATAAGGAGTTATTAGTTGAATTTGTTTATTTATCAAAAGTAGCTGCAAAAGTAAAAGTGTATTTTTTTTTTTTAAATTATTAAACACGATTTAATCAATACTATTGTTGTTTCTGCTTTTTTGTCCCATGGTTCGAGAAATACTAGACATCCTAATGTATATGCCTTATAAAAAGCGTGTTTTGATTTATTTGAAATAACAAAAGGCTATGACTCTTAGAAAATTAGGTGCTTCGAATGTCTATTACTTTTAATATTTATTAGTGCGTAATTTCTATTCACAAAATTTTAAAAAGGTGAACTCTTTCAATGTAATTCAATCTTAAGGTTTTTGTCAGGTTTTGTAAGTTTTTCTTTTTTATAATGCATTTTTTTTTTTTTTTTTAAACAAAAGAAGACATATTTTCTTTTTATGTTTAATTATTACCTTTTGTATCTGGAAAGCGCATTACCTAGATTTTAAAAAATTACCTGATTATAATTAGTAATTTTCTTAGAGTATTAAAGAACATGTGTTATTTTATAAGCGTTAGTTTTTTTAAATGAATCAATACATGGATAAATAAATGTTATTCGTAAACTATATTTCATTCCTATTAATACGACAACTGAAAGTCTTTGGTGTTCTTACTTGGTTTCAAAACAATTTTTCCGAATAAATTAACATATTCTATATTGCAAGTGCATTTGCCACTTTGTTTTACTCATAAAACGACATTAAAGCAAAAATGTAACTTTAGAATGAAAATATTAAAGATTATATTTCTCAGATCAAAATTTACATCACACAAGCTTAAAATGTTGTTACAAAGTTGAATCAAATTTGAGAGCTCAGTACTTGGAATTATAAGTTTGTGGAATACGCTAAATCAGGGCGCAAAATTTCCGCTCGTCATTGGCGAGTGGAAATTTTACTGTGGCGAGTAAAATTTCGGTCTAAATGTAGATAGAATTCTTACAGTATACGGTGCTACCAAAAAAAAAAAATTAAAAACTTAAGATCATGCTAATCATAGGTAAGGTGACCAGACATCCTCTTTTTAAGAGGACAGTTTTCTTTTTGAACGCTCTGCTCTTTTAAACGAAAAAAAAAAAAAAAAAAATACAGGACTAAAAAGTCCTCTTTTTTTTCACCTCTGTCCTTTTTTTTAAATGAAAAGGATTTAGTCCTTAATTTCAAAAATTTCGCAGAACTGGGAAACTCAATCGGCTGTTGGCTGTATCGAACGGTGAACACTAACTTTTTTCTGCATTAGGTTCGCAAAAGAACAACTTTCTAATAAACTTGACAACGCACATTATGGTTATGTTTATTCAGATTTTTCGAATCACAAAGAAATAAAAGTATTCCCGATATTTGTACGGTCCTTTGAACCAGAACACGGAATCACTATTGAAATTGCCATGAAATCATTAAGAAGGTGGTGCTCCGGTTGATACGCGGTGGGTTGATGTGTGTTCTCACTTTCGCATGAATAATATTCCTCATAAAAATAGGCTCCCCAGTGACCGAAAGGTTCTGTTCTCGAAACTGGTATGCGTGAGGCGCTGGGTTCGATACCCGGCACGCTCGTTGGCTTAACCATTAGCAGTTTTCCGTGGTTTTCTCCGGAACTAGCGTAAATATAGGCTAGGACCTCTTAGAAAAACCCTACGGATGTCTCTCCTACTGAGACCTAGAGCCCTAGTGCAGGCAATTGGCCTTAATTATAAAATTACCACCACCTCACAAAAATATGCAAAAGTTAGTTAAATTCGTTTTATGCCCTCCTGGCAAAAACGCTCCCACAACAAAGTTACTGTTTTCTGCAATGAAGAAAATGTAGACATGTGAAAAAATCCCCTTTATATACCTACTTTATAAACTTATTAACTACTATGACAAATTTAGGTTATACTAGGGAAAACTTTTATAAAATGTTGATGAAGAATGACAGTTTGTTAAAACAAATCGTTTCATCTGCGAATATTAATTTTACTTTTTCATTTACTAATTTTATTTATTTATTTATTTATTTATGATTATGATTTTAGTTCAAAAAAATATCTACGAACTTTTTTTATGTAACTGCATGAAAGTACAAAAAAAAAAAAAAAAAAAAAATGTCTATAGCAAAATAATAATAATAATAAATCTATATTGTCTAGTGACACCTGTAAAAATTTGGCATTTTTCCTCTTGTAACCGTATATTATTATTAATTTAAATTAAAGTGTACTGATCCGAATTCATAGATAAAAATGTTTTCACCACTTGTGTAAAGTACCTTTTGAATCGATTTTTATAATCATGTTCATTCAATTTTGTGTCCTCTAAAATGATCTCTTTTTCAAAATTGAATGCCGTCTATTTTCTTATAAATAAACGACATTGCTTAATTTCTCCTCTTTTTCCAATAAAAATTCTAGTCACCTTATACGTAAAATATAGAATAAGTTAATCACATTTTGTGGCGAGTAACATTTTTTTATGAGCGAGTGTAATCTAAGTTGAAATTTCGGGCCCTGCGCTAAATGAAATATACTATTATGTAAAATACGTCTATACGAAAAAAAAAAAAAAAAAAAAAAAAAAAAACACGAGAGCTTGTGAAACAGAGAAAAAAATGTAATAAGCTCAAAATTACATTTTAGGACACGGAAATTTAAAAAAATGTATTAAATTAATGTGTGTTTTAAATGTTTTGTTTTCAACATTATTTTATGGCTGGAACCATTTGTTATTAAAAAATGATATTTTACAATATCTTAATTGACTTTTGTTGTAGTATATTAGAACAGATTTGTAACAGAAACGCCATCTCTGCTGGTTAACTTGAGTTGGGACTGTAACTGACTGTGTAACTTCTTTAGCCTAAATTTTGTTATCAAATTCACGGCAAAAGCTTACGCTTTTCCCAAGTTAATTTGTTTTTTATTAACAATCTGTATAATTATTATGATATATTAAAAATGAAACATTAAAGTGAAACATCATTTTAAAAGTGAAAGATTTTCCTTGAAAAACTGGTATAAAAGTTTCATCAGGGCAGGTAATGGTATTGGCGAGAAAACACTTACTATCGATATATCGATTATCTGAGCTCTAACTCGAGATTATTCTGCGAGATATTGGAAAATTCTGGATTTATAGGAGGCTATATAAAAAGATCGTCTTCCGACCATTCAGCTTAGTTTCACACCAAGTTGCTGATGTAAAGAACTTCCTGATTGAGCCTCGCTATTGATTAAGTACAGCTTATATGCTGTGTGTTAAGCTTATGGTACAGATTATGCTGTGATTTCTATATTGTCAGCTGTTATTTAAGCTGTGTTTTCTTTTGAAACTGAAGTTGATACTTGGTTAACAAACCTGTAATCTTCTGTAAATAAACTTTTAAGCCTGTGCAAGACCTATCACTCATTCATTGACAATTCCCGAACTCCGAGTACGCAACAATACTATTGTCAGGAGCAGGATTGCCGGCTGAATGGTTATAACTAGGGGTAGGGAACAAGAAAAGACGAAACTTCTGGAAAGTTTAACCGCCCAGAAAAGCGATTTAAAAACCCGATTGACCGAAGACATGGAAGAATTGAAGGACAATCTCGATGAAGAAATGAAATCAGTTCCAGAAAAAGTTGAATCTAATCAAGAGGAAATGAAGAAAGATCTTTCATCAGTGAAGGAGTACTTTGTACCTGCAAACATTGTGATTGAAGAAAATCTTTCAGTTATAGGAGATATAATTGAAAAGGTAGACCGTAGAGTCGATAAAGTTATGAAGATAGAAGATAGTGTTATAAAGATAGAAGATAATACTATTATGAAAATAGCATATAGTGTTATGAAGATAGAAGAGAGCTTGGAAGAGAAAGTTAAAGGAAATATCGATCAAGAGCTGGAAGAAAGATCTTCGGAAATAAAAAATAAATTTGAGGAAATAGAGGAAGAGTTTGAAAGAAATATGGAAGAGAAATTAGCATCGATGCCTTATGAAGTTGAATGAAAAGATGAAAGATTACCGAGTCGAGAAATAATAATAAAGGTTTTTACTTATGATGACAAATCATATTAGCATGTATTTAAGACACAATTTTCCATCGTAGCTGAAGCTAATGCATGGGACCCTACTGTCAAGATAGTGCATTTAACAGCATTACAAAGCGACGCAGTTGATATACTGGAAACTCTTTCGAATGAACAGCGGTATGATTTTGAGACTCTAACAAAGGCACTAAAGCTGCGTTTTAGAGATTAATGTTCAAAAGAATGTAGTCGTCTCTAGTTAAAGTCCATCTATCAGAAAATAAGTGAAAGTTTACAAGATACATCAGATATTGAAAGACTGTCACACTTAGCTTTTTCAAATTGCAACGCTCAAACTAGTGATGATTTGGCCCTTCAATAGTTCATCGATGCTATGCGAGATCCAGAAACACAAAAAGCCCTTAGACTTTCCAATGTCAAAGGCGTCAAATAAGCTTTGCCATATGCAATGAAGATTGAGACAGTCCAACAAGCCTTCCGTAAAGACCGTCACATCATCAAAGCAGTTTTTCTGGATGATTTTCAAGCTAATCTTAACGAAATAATCTAATAGATCTCACAAAAAGAGTACGCTGTTTGGAAAGTGATGAAGAAACTAAGAATCCGAAAATTAAGTGCTGGGGCTGTGGAATGGATGGACATGTCAAGAGAAACCGCCCATTGCGAAAGACTAATAAAAAAAAAAACAGATCGCACAGACACCGCAGGGAAACTAAGAAAGGGCAATCTCGTGGGGAGGAGGTTGCCCAAAATTAGAGAGCCCCAGTTTGCAATATTTTATGTTTCTTTGATGAGTGGCTGCGATAATGGATTTTACGGACAAATTAATAGCACTTCCGGCCGCATGATTTTTGACACTGGAGCCAACGTGACCATCGTTAGAACAGTTGTTGCTCATGAACTTAATGGGAAGCTTATCTGGACGCCACCTTGCGTTAAACTCCAGTCTATGACCGACGACGAAATCAAAATTCACGGAAAAATGAATCTGACCATCAAATTTGGAAATGACAATTACTAACATCTGACATATGTAGCAGATATAAGTGATCCTTTAATTGTTGAACTTGATTTCCTAAAAAAATGTAATTTTCAATTGGATTTAAAGAATAATGAACTGCATTCCATTTCAGAAGACATTGCTGCCTTTAACGTTGAAAATCCTGACAGTCAATCAATACGTATGATAGCAGCGAAATCCGAAATTTCCATCCTAAACATACTGAGACAATAGTTTCCGGGACGCGTCTTAAAGAGCAGTACTTCCGCTATGGACTAATTGAGTACCCGAAATCAGACAACAGAATGAAAGGAGTTCTGGTAGCTTAATCTCTAGCTGACTTTTCATATTCTTGTCAGAGTGACCACTGTAAGCGATAAAGTAAGGATAGTGAAAAAAGGAGGTGTTAGCAACCTGCACTCGAGTAACATGCATTGACCGGAAGACCTAATCAACCGAAGCAAAGTCTTCTGCGATTTTAACAACGAAATTGCTCAAGAATACGGAGTTAGGAAATAAACAGAGACGTGTTTCGGAAAAGCTAATCTATCAGTTTAGAGATCTATTTTCTCAAACACCTGAAGATGTCGGGAGGACGAACATTAACCAGCACAAAATCGGTACAGGAAATCCTCCTCCAATCAAAAAACATCCAAGTTGACTTCCATTTGCTCAGCAGGAAGAGGTCGCTAAGTTACTGAATGATATTCAGCATAATGACGTCAATGAACCCTCTACAAGTACCTAGGTCTCTTTCATAGTTTTGGGGCGGAAAAAGGTTGGTTCAACGAAATTCTGAGTGGCCTATCGTCGTTTAAATGATATCACAAAGGAAAATATTTACCCTTTTCCTAGAATTGACGACACACAGAACATAATTTCTGGCAATCAGTGGATATTTACGTTGGATATGAAGAGCAGCTATTGGCAAGTAGAGTTACATCATGACGACCACTAAAAGACTGCATTCACAACGGGACAATGGATGTAGTAATTTAAATTTATGCCGTTTGGATTATGTAATACACCTGCAAGTTTCGAACGCCTGATGTAGACAGTTTTAAAAGTGTTTTTCCGTGAAGACTGTCCAGTGTTCCTTGACGAGAGACGTACATTTCAAGAACATTTAAGAAACATCCGTAGGTTGTCAGAAAAATTAAGAATGACGAACTTGAGATTGAATCCCAACAAGTGGAACTTCTTCCGTCATGAAGTAAGTTATCTCGCCATATAATCTCTGCCGAATGGATTCGAACTAAACCTGAGAAAATCTCTATAGTAGTGACCTGGAGTTGTCCTGAAAATATTTGTCGTGAAGCACGACATCGTTTTTATTCGATTGTAATCATTTTTCATTAATTATAGCAGAATCAATCTATTAGCTATCATTCAAGCTAATTTTCCTCAGCTTCAGTAACATCCCGATTTTACTCACCGGCAACATGCAGAATCTTCCCTCTCTGGAACTTCAATTGAGATTTCCCCCACTCTTCCACCCTTGGCGCTCTCCTCCGCGATCGATCGTCGCTGATTGGTTCGGAGTGCCGTGACGTCTTTTTCTCTCTCCGGACGGAAGTTCGACCGCGTTCGCTCGTCAGTAGCTGGAGTGTCTAGGCAGGGCTTGCCAATTCATCATGTCTCTCATTTTGGCATAGGCAAGACATACAAGAATATTGCACAGAAATATTATTGGAGAGGCATGTTCGCAGATATTTCTAATTACATTAGATCTTGTACTGTGTGCATTACATCTAAACCTCAGCATATTAAAGCCGCTCCTTTCCAAAATACCTACATACCTACAAGACCAGGTCAATTCATTAGTTTAGATTTTGTTGGTCCTTAATAATCAATTCATTCTGACAGCTATTGATCATTTTAGTAAACATTTAAAATTATACCTTTTAAGAAATTACTGCCATGAACGCTGCTCATGCAATCTTCGATTATATTGTCACTTTTGGAAGACCAGAGCTCATTTTAACAGATAATGGTTCTCAATTTACAGCAGAAATTTTTGATGAATTTTCAAGAATGTTAGGAATCAAATTATCGCACACCACCGTAGCTAAACCCGCTGCAAAATCAGTATCTGAACGCATAAATACCTCTATAAAATCCACCATTAAGGCACTTGTACAAGGAGGTTATAAATTTGAATATGCCATAAAATTTCATGAAAGTTTATATAATAATACATACCATGGCACTTTAAAAACATCTCCAAATTTTGTCCATTTTGGCCGTGCCATGGCCAGTGTCATTGACACATTTCAAACGCATCAATACCAAAGTCGTCTAGATGTGCATCATGATTATTTTATTTTAGCTGAAAATTTGCAGAAATTATATAATCAAGTTCATAAAAATTTACTGAAATTTCAAAGTCTGCAAAACCGGAAACAACACTCACATGCAAAATTAAGAAAATTTAAAATTAATGACACAGTTTTTGTTCAACACAACAATGGCTTCAGGAGGTACTTCTCTTCATCTTCTTTCAAAATCGTAAGGAAAATTTCAGATGTGATCTACCAAATTCAAAGGGTAGATGAACCTCATGCACCTCTAAAGAAAATACATATCAATCGACTTATTCTTGCACCTGGAAGAAATGCAAATACTAGACCATCTACAACTTCTACTGTTCATAATAACTTAAGAAATACACATGCTAATCCTACACCTCAATCTTCAAGGAGTAACTCACCTGAACTCAATCAGGACTTAAGTTCTTCTATTAATGATTCTCTACAGATCATTAGCTCACAGCCGCCTGTGTACAATAGTGATTCTACCAACACAAACTCTAATTCTTGCAATAGTCGTCATACTTATAACCTGCGTCCTCGGTGAACTGTGATGACTTCATGGGTGTGCAGACGTCCATCATTCGTGTGGTGTTTGTACTGGTTACTGGTTCAATCTGCTGGCAGAATCTTCTAGTGACTGTTACGAACTGTACTTCAGTTTCATAGCACATTGTGTTTGTGTTAAAGACCAATCTACAAATCTCATCAATTTATTTCTAAAAGAACTGACAATAGACTTGCGAACTTTTACTCTTAATATAGAACTTTATTGACTTTCGACCAATTTTTTTAGTTTTCAACCTTTAGTGAAGACTTCAACACTAATCACAAAGTTTAATGGATCTAGAATTCTTACCAATGTATCACATAAAATTTTACCTAATATTTGTTTGTTTTTTCTTTCAGTTAATGCGTAATGTAACCTGATGGTCTTCTTTCGGTAATTTAATTGTAGAATTTTTGTATAGCCTGAAGGTAAAAATTTTCTTTTCAAACTTCTTAATATTTGTTCCCTTACAGAGTTGTTCCTGCGTGAAAATAGTTATTACAGTATATGTAACTTCTTATAGATGGTGCGACACAACATTTTGTGTAACAATGTTCCAGTATTATGTTATGTTCTATTTTTTGTGATATACCTAATGTAATATACATATCAATGAAAACAGTTATTCCAGGAATAGTCCAATGTGATAAAAGGTGTCATGTATCGAATTCATTGTGTTTTGGAATTTGTGATTTTTACATATTTTTTTTTCAAGTGTGTATCTGTGTATTTTTTTTTCATGTTTGGCCGAACATAAATTTTTTTATGGATCCACTTGCATTTTATTTCATAATGTGATATAATTAAGGCATTGTTGTTTCATATGTTTATATAGTACGTACTTATACCATATTGATTTATGTATTTAAACAAGAAAGTTAGTATTTTTTTCATATAGCTGAATATGTAACAATACATTTATTGGTTGTTTTCATTACAATTAGACTTTTTATAATATATCCACAGCTATGCACAAGAAGTTTATTGAATCAAATGTCATCAAGTATCTGTTTATATAATGTATCTTTATATGTCTGTAACTTGATGCTGCTGGATGGGGTTGGTGTGCGTGCTCCTTTGCTACTCATCCGTCCATTTCTCTGCATCGCTTCCCGGTTCTTTTTGTTTCACTGTGTTTTCGGGGAGAGTGTCGTGAAGCACGACATCGTTTTTATTCGCTTGTAATCATTTTTCATTAATTATAGCAGAATCAATCTATTAGCTATCATTCAAGCTAATTTTCCTCAGCTTCAGTAACATCCCGATTCTCCCCTGTATGTTTACACACCGGCAACACGCAGAATTTTCCCTCTCTGGAACTTCAATTGAGGTTTCCCCCACTCTTCCACCCTTGGCGCTCTCCTCTGCGATCGATCGTCGCTGATTGGTTCGGAGTGCCGTGACGTCTTTTTCTCTCTCCGGACGGAAGTTCGACCGCGTTCGCTCGTCAGTAGCTGGAGTGTTTAGGCAGGGCTTGCCTGCATGAAATAGAGCTCGCGATTTTTCACGCGCTAACGCGTGCTTCAAATGTTGTGTTATTTCACATTCGTCTTAATATGGTCGTTTTCAGAGAATAATTTATTATTTCTATTCAACAGCATCTTCTTTAATTAAACAACTACGTATTTCTTAATAAGTTAAAATTTTCAAGCCGATGGAGATGGATTATCGTTGACGGGAGCCTCATCACGCCGTTCCGGCAGCATCTTACATTTCTTGGATTTAGGCATAATAAAGATTAGCTGTCAATCTAAGATGTGGTCTCTACTTTATTTGGGTGAGCTCTTTCCATTTTTATATTTATCTACTTCAGTTTATGTGCATAATCTCCACTAAAAGTAAAGATCTTATAATATGCCATCAAAGTGATTCATCGAGCATTGTGTGCTACTCTACGATCACTCTGTTAAGTGTCCATATCTAGATAACTTTTAAAACTGGGCTTAGTTTGCCTAGTCAACAAGATAATTTAAAAAGAGCACAAAAATATAACTCTGTTACTTTAACATTTAATTTTAATGTGGGTGCTACCACTAAATTTCAAGATGGCGTCCCCGCGCCATTTTCATTTTTATTAGACCCTAACACTAACACTTCTTTACAATATTCATCAATTGCAAAGTTTTTTGGAATTATGCACATACTACAGGAATTTCGTGAAGGGGTTTTTCAATTATTGCCAGACCTCTCCATTAGCTAACGGAAGCTAAACAAAAGTTCCTGCGAACAGAAGAATATGAAAAAGCATTCAAGAGATTTAAAGAGGCTTTAACATATTCGCCTATTTTGGCGTATCCGCATCCCGACAAGCAATTCATATTATGCACTGATGCAAGCCATGAATGTGTTGGTGCCGTTCTGCCCCAGGAAGTTGATAGCCAGGAAAGTGTCATTGCCTATTGGAGTAAATGTCTGTGTAAATCGAAAATACCTCCAGGAACGAACTACTCGCCATTGTAAAGGCCATAGAACATTTCCATCTTTATCTCTATGACAGAAGGTTACTACTCCTGACAGACCACGCATCTTTAACTTGTCTGCTAAATTTTAAGAATCAGTAGACTAGTTTGCCAGGTGCATACAATGCCTCAAGGAATATAACTTCGAAATACGACATCGGATGGAAACATGGAAATACTGATGACTTGTCACAGAAGCACTGCTCTGAAAATTCCAAACACTGCTCTAGAGCTAAAGAGAAATACCAGCTGATCCAGTTGCTTGCCAAGCTACGGCTTCAGCGCCATCGAGCAAGGATCCTTGGTGATGTAAAGAAGTTATACAACTCTCGTTAGAAGATCTTGTCATAAATCCAATACTGCAATTCAAGGAGACGTCCAGCAACAAACCTAGGTGGCAGGACATTCATACATTAAGGCCCATTTCGAAATGTTACTGAACACTCTGGGACTCTCTTCGTATTAGAAACGCCGTACTGTACAGAGAATGGGAATCTGACGATAGACGGAATTTCAAGTAATCTGGAATCTTTGATCTTACTGCCACGACAGATATTCTAGACTTTCGAGAACAGCTGCATAGCAGACCTATCGGAGTCCATTTTGGAGTGATGAAAACTTTCCAGAAAGTTCGAGAACGCTTCTACTAGTGCAAGGAAAGGGGAACGTTGACAGATGGTGTAAATCTTGTGATGCTTGTGGGGCACGTAAAAGGCCGAAGAAACAAAACCGAGGAAGATTGCATTGGAGAGTACCATATGTGGGAGTTCCATTTGAGCGGATTGTACTCGACGTCTTTGACATTTGTCCGGGACCTCCTGAGGCAATATAACATTCTTGTTGTAATGGACTCTTTCGCTAATTGGCCTGAGGCGTATCCCTTTCCCGATCAAGAAACAAGCACAGTTGAACAGGTGTTAGTGCAGCAATGGTTGTCAAGGTTCGGCACACACTTACAGTTCCGTACCGATAAAAGTACGAACTTTACCCATACGATATTGAAACAACTGGCGTGCTGACGGGGACCCTATACGATATTAGTCATTTACCCTTTTTTGCTTCTTATGTGTATATACAGAACTGGCCAACACTATTGTAGTTTTGAAAAATATACTTTTTTTTCAAGAAACTTTTAAAAATTACTATTTTTTTTATGAAAACGATTTTTAAGTATTTGTATGTTGTAGAAGTTTCAAGCTATTGTGTCATACTTTTTATGCAATCTTTACGTGCGATTGTGTCATCCCAGATATATATTATAAGTAATAGTTGACTGTGTATAATTTCAGTTGGTTTGTTGTGCTGCTGTTGTGTGTAACTTTTGTGCACATTGCTTTTTAAAATTAATTATTATGCATGTCTTTTAATGGTGTGAAGTAACTCCACCTTATATAGAGGCTATTATTCCAATGCACCAAGAGAGCATTTCAAATGTTAAGATTGCTATGCGGTTGATCTGCAGTGAATCGACTGTTTCACACCTCATAAAGAGATTTAAAATAAAAGGATACACGCATATGATGCATATAAGGGATCATCTGCGGTTATCTACGAAAGGTAAAGATGCTCCTTTTATACCATTATATCAAAAAAGTATGTTCTTTTTAGCTACACTTGCAAGAGAACGAGGTGAATTGACTTCTGTCATTTGCCAGTCCCATAATTGTTTTCAGGAGGCCGGTGAAACTGATTCTAAGGCACATGTGCTTAAGGGAAAAAAACAGTGCAGAAAAAGGTTGGATCGAGACAATGGGTTTTGTTCAACGACAAAAGTCGATTTTCTTTTATGGCGAAAAACTCGTCACTTTTGGCGTAAAACTATAGAGAGCATGACGCCAGACGTCCTGGTTCATACAGTAAATCATCCAGAAAGTCAAATGGTGCGGGGTTTCATGTCAGATAAAGTCAATTACTTTGTACAAGGAACTATGAATAGTAACCATTATGTTAATATGCTGAATGATCGATTGCTTTCAGATGCTCTCAGTCTACTCCCAAAGCAGAAGTAACCATTTCAGCAGAAATTAGCACTTTGGCATACAACGAGAAAGTTAAGGAAAACATTAAAATTAGATTAAATTTCATTAAATTTAACATTAAATGTCATTTTTAATTAAAGGAAAATTCAATTGTAACCATCCCTCTTTTTTTTTTTCCAGAGGCATTTCGACAACATATTAAAAGTTTTTAGGTTAAATTGCACACATTTATTATATTTTCTACACAGAAGAATTTGAAGTAAAATCTAAATTGTTTATTTATTTTTTTTTCCTTGGGATATAAAAATGTACGCTAATTTCTGATAACCTGAAAATATTTTTGTATGCTATTTTTATAAAAATAAACATTAATTTTTGTTCAATAGCTAACTCAAATATTGTCTTTAAAATAATTTAACATATTGCTATTACATATATCAGTTTACTTTAAAATATATTACTTTTTTGGCTTCTTTTTCTTCTTCAAAAATACAGTTAGTATTTTCAATCTTGCAATACTTTTGACCGGTAGTGTATATAGTCCACAAGTCCTTATTTCTAAGAAAATAATACTCTAACACGAAAAAAAAGTAGTCATTAATCACGAAAACTGGCCAGTTATTTCATTTTCAAATTTGAACTGACTTTTTGAACGAAAAGTGAAGAATCAAATAGTAAAAATTACGCAGAAAAATAACTGAATAAAAAATACCCATCCCTTATTGAAAATTAAAGCATTTGTAAACATCTCCATTTAAACATTTTAAAATTAACCAACTCTATTTTTTCTTCGTTATATTATTGTAAATAAATAAATAAACAGTATAAATAAACAATATAAATGATTAAACTACAGAGATCTGGAGACTATATAAAAAATCATATTTTATTTTTTTCGTGGGATAACACGGTTACTTACTTCCTGTAAAACATTTTTGCAATTAAAATTACGATCTGTTGTCAAACGATAACGAAAATAAAAATTTCCTCTATTAGTAACGGATTGCGTCCCATATAAAAAGCTTCCTCGAGCATATTTACGATTCTAAACTTGTTTAAAAAATTTTTAAGAACAAAACAAAATTCACAATATTGTGAAAAATTCAAAATTTTCTTTAAAGATATTGAACTTAAAATTATCTTTAATCGTAAAATACCGTTCTGAAGATCCTTAATGCGCAAAAAAATTACCTTATCAGATAAAAATTAATATTTAATTTTGTATTCACCTTGGAGATTTCTTTTATCAGTGTATTACTTTTTTTTTAATTTTAATTATATAATTATTTAACAAATAAATGATTGGTATTGAAGAAATTCATAATCACATATTTTCTTAATAATTTAGCTTGTATTTTTTAACGAAACTGACTAATAATCCATTTTATGCGATTTATCTCTAAGAACGAGTAAATGTAAGTGTAAATAAGTAGTAGTCGAAAATGTTGAAAGTATTTTACAGTGAAATGTCAGAAGAATTCTATTTCACAAAATAAATTGAAACACGTTGAATTATACACTTCAGTCTTGTATTCGATTTTCACAATAATGATTCTAAGAGATAAATTATGATGAAAATGAAGTTTGAAAATTAAGGCATATTTCGTTAATTATTGCAATGCTTCATTTTATACTATTTATCATTAATAATCTGAAAATTAATGCATTTGGCATTAGGGCATAAAATGTCTATATTCCAGTAGGAGTTCATAAAGTAATTTAAGTAATAATTATAAAGTAATTTATAAATTATATATAAAAATAAAAGGCTTTTTTCTCCCGTGAAATGCTGGTTTCGGAATTTAAGTTATTTTATTTATTTTTATTAAGTTATAATTTAAGTTATTTTATATCTTAAAATTGCCAAAAAAAAGCTATTTTTTTTTTCATAATAATCAAGACTCCTTATATGAATGGAAATAGTGGTTACTTTTTTTGCGGGTTTTAGAAATTTTCAGCAAATTGTGCATTATGCAGAATGTCCTTAAATTCATTGGCCAAACTTTAACGTTATGTAAAATACATATAAAGAAACATTTTTTGCATAGCAATACGGTCTCGGAAATGAAAATCTTCGGCAAGCCCCAGCCCACACTTCCAACGCTTCAGTTTATTTTTACTGTCTATGTTTCTGTTTTTTTTTTCTTACTGATGTCAGTAGTTTGTTTCACACACTTGCGATTGTGCATTTTTTTATTTTCTTCTTCATCCTGTTTTCTATGGATTTTTAACTTTTCCCTCGTTTTTCCCCATTCTAAAGTGTGGTGCATTTCGTGATTTTGTGCCTACACTTTTCATTTCCGACACCATATCGTCATACAAAGTATGCTTCTTTATATATGTTTTACCTACCCTAAAAGTTTTGCCCATGAATTCAGGGACGCCCTGTATAAATCATATTTTCACATTATGAAAATTTAAAAATGGACGAAAATACTGCCTCAGTAGAAAATGTTTCAGTTGAACATTTTAAAATGGTTTCTATTTTTTTAGAGTAGAAGATCATACTATATATATCTGTTTTTATTTTGACAATTTATCTAAGAAAATACTGGACAAAATGACTTGGAACATAAACACACAAAGAAGATTCTTAGGTTAATACTTTTCCGTAAGAATTTACTCATTACTGCAATTAGGGATCAACCACAAATCGATAGGGAAGAAAAATACTTTGGATTAACCAGTATCATAAAATTACACAAATGATCTAGCAGTTAGATCTTAAGTAGTCATTTTATTCTAAATAAATAAATAAAGTAATTAATTAATTAAAAAATTAATTAAATACAAATATTGTAAAGAGAAGGCTTTTTTCAATGGCGTGGCGCTTGCGACTATGCATTGGTCGAGGGATGGTCGAATTCATGGCCATTTGTGAAGGAGCACCGAATGGGCGGCCATCGCTACCCTAAGAAAGACGATACTTCCAATGTCTTACCAAGATTCCAATCGGGCTGCGCCGTGTGGGAGTCAGGGACACTAAACGCTACACCGGATATACGGCCGTAAATAGAAGAAGAATTTATATTCTAGAGTTCAGTTAAACCATAAGGGGTTTTACTCACATTTTCATTTTGATTCAATGAATGGTAATACAGTTTTCTGTGTTTGTAAATAAATATTAAGAAACCCCCTTATCAATTTCTTATTTTTGGGAACAGCTGAAATTCAGTTCATTCTATGTCATAGATCTTTATGAGTTTCCGCAATCTTTGTTTGGGGTTTATATATAAGTAGCTCAATAGAATTGGCTAATAGATTATGCAAATGAAATTTTGCTAAGTCTTACGCATGCGCAGTTAGAAAGTATTTAGTAAAAATACTCATATTTTATTAGATCATTAATATTTTTTCATTCTGATTGCAGTATGCCGTGTCTAGTATTTTATGTCGAGTTTTCTGCAAATAGCTTTGCACTGGGTTTAATACCTTGCGCGTTATAGCTAAAAAAGTAAAAATGTTTTTCGCAATTTTTTAAAGAAACCTTTATGTATCTCTGATTATATGAGGTAGAGACAGAAAAATTTAAACAGAAAATAAAAAAGAGTCCGATAATCATATGCTTCAGCCAGATTGCTTTTCAAGCATTACTTTTTACAGGATGATGCCAAACACTTTCCTTTTACTTTAATTTTTACTGATCCCCCTATCACTTTCGGCACAAAACTTTAACTAAAATATAGGAGGAATAACATGTTCTTCACACTTCCGGAGTTTAAAAATGATTTGTTATGTACTTTTTGAGATATTTTTTAAAACGTCTGAAATCGAAAGTGTCCGGTCATTTATAGAAAGGAAGTGTATTAAAAAATGTGAACAAAGATTGCGTGTGTGGTTGCGGTTGGATTGGAGGCCAATTTGCTGCTTTAGGTCCTTGTCCTTTTTGGTATACCCCGAAAGTTTTTGTTTTTTTTCAAAGGGATCCTAGGTTATATTCATCGTATCTTGGAGAAAATCACGGGAAACTCTAAAAGGCTGGGTGTGCAAGAGTGACATGTTTTCAAATCTGGCACCAGCACTATACTATTTTTGTAAGCAGAAACGCTCACCAAATGATGATGCCAGTAAATAAAGGAAGAAAAATCCAGTTGCATGAAAATTTAATTTTTTTTTAAAAAACTATATTACATTCTTAGTTCCAAATTTATTTTATTTTTTAATTGATTCAATATTTTATCCTTTTCTTTCTTTTTTAACGTTAATATAATTTTACAAATTATTAAATTAGGAATGGTTTATAGACTGGAAAATAATTTCAGTTTTACATTTCAAACGTTTTTTTCTATCTTTATTCAATTTTCTTTTGCTTCCATAACAAAGTTCTTGAAATTTAATAATTAATTTGTAATCAGTGAACATCGCAAGTATAATAAAAATCTCAGTAAATTAATTTAAAACGGGCATGTCATCCAAATTCCGTTTTACATGAAGTGGAAAATGACTGTAATTTAAAACTAAATCTTTTTCCAAATTCTAATGTATTTCTAACTAAAATAATTTGTAAACTGATATTAATTCTTTTTCCCTACGTTTTCTTAAAAATTCAGCTGTTTCATTCCTTTTCATATTCTTTGAAGTAGGCTCTATTAAACATAGCCACAACAACAGTAAATAAACAATAAATAAAATAAAACATTAAATCTTTTCTTAAATGTCTACAGAGTTTTAGCATCTTGAAGATCATGCATTCGTGAAAATATGCAGACTAAGAAAACGTAATTTAAATCTGTAATTCAAATCTGTAAAACAATATATTAAAACCATAATAGTTGTTGTCTGAATATATATTTTAATGAATAAACTTAATATAGTTCAATTTACAAATATTAAACGGAAATAAAACTTTTATATGAAACCTACACTGTAAAAAAAAAAAAACGGTAGATTTACAGCATAATATGCTGGCAATATGGGTGCATGGTTGGAGGAAAGTAAAAAAGAAGTTATTTACAGCATAAACAGCCGTAAAAGCTTCCGTTTTTTTTACAGTGTATTTGAGTGGTGCCAAGTCCCTATAATTTTAAATCACACATTTATTTAACATTATTTTATTGTAAATATAAGAAAACACAATAAATTTAAAAGTAATTTACTTTTTTTCTGTACATGAATGGGTTTTATTGTAAACAAAATTAACTTTACTCTTCAACTACATTTCTTGCGACCATGGAAGCCTCTGCGCAAGTGCGGATTCAACGAGTTCACTAGTAAAATAGGAGAGACAAGCTTTTCGTTGAGAGAAAATAAGCGATAAGGGAATACTGAATGACTGGATGTTTAGGAAATTCAAACCTGTCAACTTGGAAACTCTCCAAGATTTTCGACTCGTCCTCACTGCTAGGCGTAGGAAACGTGGTTACACAATAGCAAGAATTCGATTTGATATACTCTATTTTATATTTTCAGAAAATTTAAAAAAATGCTAATGTTATTTCTAGATATAAAGCAAATTCCTTAGAATAGAATATTTTTCATTTCAAATGATTTATAAGGACATTGTTTTATACTTTTGAAACATATACAAACATATAAAGTTTTATCTTTCATTTTACTTTTATTTATCTTAAAAATATATAATTCAACTTTACAAAATTTAATTTAATTTATCGGATGTATACCAACTCTTCAAACTTTTTGATACCAAAGTCATTAGCATTTAAAAAAGAAACTACGATCATTTATAAACTGCTTATAAATGGGTTTCTGAAAGATATGTTCCGAAACTACCATAAATTTAAGCATGCAGTGTTTGAATCTTTAAAAGCATGCTTTTAGCTCCTAATTTATACACAAAGTAATAAAATGCGGAGCTCAAACTTAACTTGACGCAGAATATGAGTTACCGATTAATTCTGTCAATAATATAGGGACGTCTGAACTTTTAAATATTTAAGAAAAGCTTCTTAAAATGTTGAATGAAACACTGTGCGTGCAATTCGAAACCACTAATGGCCTCATTTAGTAAGCATTAGTGGTTTCCTGTAAACAAGTTAAAATGGAGCAATTGATTTATAGAATATATCATTGACTAATTACTTTACATTTTCTAATATATTCACGTAAGAATGGAACTAATGGACAGGAAGATTAATTAAATTGTATTTGATACGCAGATTACAACTAAGGCTTTATGTATTTACCGAAAGATGAATATGAAATATGCTACTAATAGCTTGGAAATGTGTAATAAATTATTAATTTATGTATGATATGCAAATCTGATATTGTATGCAAAGAAAATGTAAATATTAAATTATTTTTAATAAGCTTGTTCATCTTAAATTTTTATTTTAATGAGTTAAAAACTTTTGTAAAATATATTTCTTAACACATTTAACTGCGGATCTCGTGGCCGCGCGTGATGAGGAGTATATTGATTATCATTATAAACTCATAGGATTGTCAGTTAATGTAAGTGTTAAGAAATGTGTGTCAGTTAAGAAAGTGTTAAGACGTGTTAAAAAAATAATAAAGCACAACTATTTTTAAATAGTAATCTAAAATTATGATATTAAGACTTTATCAAGACTTTATACTATGCAGACTTTACTTAGTCATGCCATAAATTCTGTTACACCAAAGTATGTCTCTAAAAAATTACCAACACAAGTTTGTTAAAAAAAAATTTCAATTTTTAAATTACAACCTTTTATAAGTTAAAACAAAAACGGAATTATTAAAAATGTGCCCCTTTTGCTTCGACACAAGCTCTGAGTCTCCGGGGCCAATCATCTATTGCAGTACGCACCACTTCTTGTGGGAAATTGTTCACTGCTTTTACCGAAGCAAACTTTACGCTCTCCAAATTGGTGTGTCCTCTGCGGCAAGCCATCCCCTCAAGGTGAGACCACAGTCGATAATCAAGGGAGTTTAAACCTGGGCTTCTTGAAGGCCAAACTGAAGCCTTAATGAACTTTGGAACATTCATTGCCAACCACTGTTGAGTCGTCCGAGCTTTGTGTGTAGGAGCCGAGTCCTGCTGGAAGACCCAATGTTTTCCGGCAAAGAGGGTTCCACTCAGCGGTTACACTACTTGTTCTAAAACATCTTCTTGGTAGTTTTTGGCTCGAGTTTTAACCCCTTGTTCACAGAAATGAGTTTTTTGGTGCCATCAAAACTGACTCCCCACCACACCATCACTGAGGTTGGATGGTGGCCTCGTTCAACTCTCCCAATTTTTTCCTGAGCTTCCAAAGAGTTGTAAGCATAAACTTTGTCGTTCTGGCGGTTAAATTTTTCTTCAATGCTGAAAATATTTTTCATCTGAGAACAAGATGCTGCGGTGGAGACCATTAGCGTACTGGCTCAGGAGAACCTTGGCTCTTTCAGCGCTAATTTTTTTTAGGGACTCTGTGAGTCTTTGTCCAGCGTTTCTACGATATGCACTCATCTTAAGGTCTTTTTTAATTATCCTGGACATGGATATCGGCAAAATATGCATCTCCCAGAACATGATTTTCTGTTTTCGGAGTGGATTTCTCCGAATTCGATTTTCCACAGCTTTGATGGCATTTTTCGTCCTCACAGACCTGGGACGACCTGATCGGGGCCTATCCTTGACAGATTGGGTTGTTCTGAAACGGGTTATGGTGCGCCACATAAACATACGGTTTATACCCGAAGATTTAAGCAACTTGAAAATCTCAGTGTTGGATTTACCTGCCTTGTGAAGAGCAATAACTACATGACGGTTCTGTTCAATGTCTCGCTCCATTTTCCTGCAATGAAAGATGGACAATAAATGAGTGGCATTTTAAAGCTATATATCAAACATAAACACTGGGCAAAGGACAGGTTTTTGCGGGCTCTTGTTTGTTTTCATTTACAAATCTAAAAGTTGTAACAGAACTTATGGCAAGACTAAGTATATAGGTAATATCAAATCAGACGCAGTGAACGTACGTTATTAAAATGTGCATAGATTAATTTTAAATTTACGTATAATAATACAGTGAAACTTGAGTAATTCGAACTTGTTTAATTCGAAATTCTGGATAATTCGAACTTTTTACTCGGTCCCTTGAGTTTTGTATTAAGATAATGTTAAAAAATCGTAGATAATTCGAATTTTTCATACGATTACCTTTAAAATATTACTATAAAATTTGTTCCCGAGATTTTTCTCAGCTAATGTATTTTAACAGTCTTTCAAAAGAAGAATAAGGAAATACAAGAGAAGTCCCTAACTAGTGCATCAGAAAATATGTTGCATATACATGAACTTCGAGTCATGTCTAATGAAGAAGGTTCTATTTTTGTATCAAGTCATAAGCTATGACACAAAGATTGTACTTAAAGAAGAAATAAAATATCTGGCTATTTTCAGAAAAGTGTTGAATAATTAAGCTCGTAAAAAATATTGATTTAATGGGGGGGGGATGTAGAAGTATTCTTAGATATGAAGTTTATGTGTTAAATCTTTGATCGTAGAATTTTAATTTTTTAATTTATCTCTTTTTTTGACAAAATAGTATATGTAATTCGAATTTTTGGATATTTCGAAATTTTTTCTGGTCCCTTCAACTTCGAATTATCCAAGTTCTACAGTATATGTATGGAAATTTGTGTATGTGTATGTGTGTGTGCGTGTTGTGAGTGTGTGTAATGTTGTTAATTGTTTGAGAAAGGTTGTTAATCATAAAGATAAATTATAACGATAGAACAAAAGTTCAAAGTAAATCACTTTTATAAAACATTTCTACAAACTGTACAAATGTACGATAAATTTTAAATGTGATATTTTTGATAAAACTGCGCTTCAGTTTCAAAGTTTAAAACGCATTCTTTTTTTAATAGGTCCATCATAATTTTTAATAGGCTAGTATATAATTTTTAATAGGCTAGTATTAAATTCAAAAAACATGAGGAATAAATTGCATCAAAATCATGAAGAAGACAATGTATGAAGAAATATCTTTTTAAGCAAATATAATAAATTGCAAAATTTGAAACAATTACGCGAAAAAATTGATTGAAATTATTCACGACCTTTCCTTAGACAGGAAAATGTAAACTCAAGTGTAACAACAAAGCGACAATGCATTTCTGCGAAACAAGCACAATAAAAAAGGTGACATAATTGATATGTGTGATATTAACTGAAATTGTCCTTTTAGCTTTTAATATGAATGAGCAACACTTATTAGAATATGATGATAGATAAGGATGTAAGTACAAATTTACTAAAAAAATCGCTTTTGATGCCACGTAAACCAGAGAAAAAGGCAAAATTTTGCAAATCTCTCAATTTTTCTTACAACTTATAAGAAAATTTTCTTTTTTCTTTTTCTTTTCTTTCTTTCTTTCTTTTTCTTTTTTTTTTTTTTTTTTTTAAACACAATACACCCGTTTTTTTTTCTTTTTAATATATTATTAAGAACAAAAAATTGAAATTCAAATTAATTGAATTTTTAACAAAATATATAAACATCAGAAATTTTTATACAATAAAGGCCAAAATACCAAAACGAAAAATGAAAAATAACTTTACACAGGACTTGGACTTAATAAAAGCTATCTGAAATTCTAGTATTTGGTGAAACGTACCAATTGTATATAATATGTTATTACTGATGTATTTTGTTATTGATTAATATTTTGTTCCGAAAAGGAAGATGAAGTTTTTTATTTTATTTTTTATTATACATACATACATATATATATATATATATATTATTTAAAAATTTACTCAATTATCTGTTCATCTTAATCAACGAAACTTTCACTAATTTTCTGTACGTGAAAGAAAAAAAATAAAAATAAAACTCAAATTTTAAAAGAATATTCAAGACGAAATATAAAGATCACACCAGTAACTGACAGCAAGTGTAAAAACATTAAGTCCAACTAAAAATATTCTCAATTTTTGTTAAATAAGAAAATTGTGCTTCAAACTAGCATTGGAATATTTATTTGTAACTCTAGAAGACTAATTTAACTAATTGAAAATTAAATCGAAATTGAAAAACTACTTTTAACCGTGTAAAAAATTTAAGACCACCAGTAAAAATTAAAAAGTATTTTTTTTTTAATAAATTAATTGTAAGCTCTTAAAATAGATTTATGCATTAGAATATAAACTTTAGAAGGTTTGTAGTATGTAATTATGTTCGCTTTTTCTGTGTGTGTGTGTCTGTGTTTGTCCATGATCAAAACAATTAGCTGAATTTGGAAGAGGAGAAACTGTTGCTTCTTCGCCATCAGGATTAAAAAGTTGGATCATAGAGAAAGAGTTTGGAAGATTTAAAAAAAATTTTCAAATAATTTCATAAGTTTAAATAATAACTATAACAAAATAAACACCAAAGGTTGGCTGAAAACTTTATCGTTAAGAGATAAAGAAGAATTTCAAGACTTGCTTTCACCAGAAAAATCTTCAATTACGCATATTAAATGATTTAATGCTATGAATGATATTGGATGTATTTTAATATATTAAAAAAAACAGGGTTAACTGTCTGTAGAGAAACTATTTTCAACGCTATTAAAAGAGCTGGCAGATTTGCAGTGTGCAGCGAAACTTGTTAAACCCCCATTATTACCGGTACATAAAATACATTGTTTGTCATTCGGTCAAAGCGTAATGATTTGGTAAGATCAATGACTCTAGAGGAACTTAGAAGTCCTGAGAGTTGGATATATTATTGGCTGAATTTAAGAAAAGGAAATGATTTTTTTTTTCTTCCAGATGAGAATCTGGTGGGTCATCTATTATAACATGGCTTTTATTTCCTTTTATTTTTTCTGGCTTTTATTTCCACAGAAATGAACTCGGAGACATATAAAAAAACTTTTTGAAGACCACTTATTGCCAAATACAACTGATTTGGTCAGAGAAAAATTGATTTTCCAAGAGGATATTTTTCCAATTCATAAAACACGAATAGAGAAATCCTGATTTAGAAGCAAAAATATTTTAGTTTTAGATTGGTTATCTAGAAATCCTGATCTTAAACCTCTTGTGAATCTCTGGTGTGATTGTTTTTGGCAACGTACAGCTTGTGGCCTTACAGTTTTTACTGAGGCTACAATGAGTTTTTTTTAGAATTTTACCAACTACGTAAAATGCTGAGGTGGTTATTAGACAGAGTGGTTGAATGGAAGAGCATCCGCACGATAAGCGGAGGGCCCAGGTTCAGTTCCTGGCTCTGACATTTTTCACATATTTGGTATAAAAAACCAACCTTTCACTCCAATATATCTAAAATGAATTTTCATGGTTGATGAATTTATGAATTTAATTTCTAAATTGAAATTTCGTGATCTATTAGAGTTATGCCACGATTAATATTCTTACCTGTTATATATGCGTTTGCAGACACGGTGACATTGCGACGGTTATTATGTGGGAAATTCCAAGCTGGTTATCAGCCAGAGTGGCTCAATGGAAGAGCATCCGCACTTTAAGAAGATGGCCCGAGTTAGATTCCCGGATAAGGCATTTTTCACACAATAGACAATTTGCATGTTTTCTGATTTTATTCTTACATAATAGAAAATGAAAAGGCAAGAAAATAAATACATACATTTTCTTTTTCTTTTTTTGAAATCTGATGACTGATTTATAACAATTTTAACATCGCACTATTTACTCTATCAAGAAAACGCAGTATAATACATCGTGACGTCACTCTTTATGACAACAAACGGAAGTAATCACTGTTTACATTCGATTTCGTGTTTTGTTTTGCTTCTTGAATCAGTGAAATAGGTTTTGTATGTTATAATAATGACGGATATCAAAAAATCGTAGTATAAATATTGTACTGTACCATTTTGCCCTAATACAACGGCTACAGCTTCTCAGAAGTTATTCTTTAGCGTTCCACAGAATCCTATTAAACGAAAACATTGTACAACCGCCATGAAAAGAAAACAATTAAAAGTAACGATAATGAAAAATGGTGATAATGATATTAAATGATTATAAGATGAAAAAGAAATGCTCAGAAATCACATAAACGATTGATAATTACGAAAGTTAAAACGAATTGCTACTTACTAACCAAGTTATCAAAAGGTAAACATTGAAGCATCATAAAGTGTGACGTCAGGCAGCGATTTGCAGTCACGTGATTTTTGGTTAATTTTAAAGTTATTTTTTTAATTAATGAGAACTTTTTTTGCATTTTTAATAAACTTTTTGAAATGTATGGGCCTAAAACTATCAGAAAAATAGGATTTTGTTCAAATCCCCCATGTGTGCAAATTCCTCATTGATATAAAAATCAAAATTACACTCCAGTCTACAAATAAGAAAAAAGTCTATTGTACGAAATATAGAAAAAGATTAAGATAAAAAAAAATCAGATCATTAGAACTTTAGCAAATGAATGCTCATATCAATAAAAAAGAGAAATAAAGAGCATAGTGTCTATGGAAATGATTTTAGTTAATACTTTTACATTTATTAATATTTTCTTGCATATTACATTAACAGGATAAAAATTCAAAAATTATTTAAAAAAAAAAATTCTAATCTATCTCAAGGAAATATGTCTAGTTAAAAAAAAAAAAAAAAAAAAGCATTTGAAGTGGGATATAATAATGCAAAATTGTTGCATATCAATACAAAAGGCTTCACCCAAAAGGTAGATTATTATATTTATTTCAGCAATGTGATTTTTTTTAGGAGTATTTTTAAGTAATATTAAACAGCATAAAATACTTGAAACTGGCTTTTTTTAATAAAAATGTTTTAAACATTTTAATCAATAAAACATTATAAGTTATTTGACAATACATTTTTTTTCTTTAATAAGACATTATATTTATTATGTTAATATTTTCTTGTATTAAATTCTAATTCTAAATGCTATCGTTATTAATATGTAATCCAATGAATAGGATTCTGAACATTTCCACACTGAAAGGGATAGGTAATACCTAAATGGCTTTCTAAAGTCTTTCAAGAATCATCCAAACATAAATGAAGCAATCATACTGAGCGCATGATGATGATTTGAAATTCAGCATATGCGTCCAGAAATTCTGATTAAAGCATTGTTTCAAAATATAATCAACTGTTGCCTTACATTATATGCATTGAAGATATCATATTAATATGTTTAACCGTGTATTCTTTAGAATCGTACATCCGTTCTATTCTAAATTTAAAATTGTTTATTTGACTTTTATATGTCTAAAGGATATATTTCTGAGTGAAATCGCTATGTAATTGAAGTTGAAAGGATATATGTTCAGTCGAGCCTATTTGTATGTTAAATGTGTTTTTGATGATTATTTTTCTTTCTTTTATATCGAAAAATGCATCGATAAAGTATATTTATTTAGTATGTTTTAAAAAAAGCAGAAAGCATATTTAAATACCATTGTTAAAAATGATATTAAGAAATTTGTAATGTGGCTTATGATTTTCTTTTTTTTAATGTATTCATGGTAATAATCAAAAACAGAAAGTTAGTATGCATTAAATAATAAAATAATTAAAATAACAGAAAGACATTTATTGGCCAATTTTCGTATAATATAATAGATTAGAAACAATTTTAACGGTTAAATTCATCAATTTTAGTACTTCTTTAGTACTTCTTTAGTACTTCTTCAGTACAAAATTTAAGTATTTTTACCCTTTATGTGCATGGGATTTTAATATTCGATTACATTAAAAAGCGTACAAAATCGAATTTATTGAAGAATGCCAAACGTGGGTATAAATGTTGAACATATGCACAATACATTAATTTCATTCTATCACATTATGCGCTGTACGAAACCACTTTTTTCGCGAAATAATTTTATGTTAGGCTGTCGCTGTTTGCGATTGCCTTTACTCGTGCTCATCATCTAATTTAACACGTGCTCATCAATCTAATTTAACTGAAGGATCAGTTTTAGAGAAAATATAACGATGATAAAAATTAAATATGTTTTTTAAACATTTTTTCTCAAGGTCCCGATTGCGTAATTTAATTAGATAGTCCTAGATTTTACCAATAATTTAATTTAATTAATACTTTTGATTACATATTGAATTAATTTAATAAAGAAAATCTTACTTAAAAACCATTTTTGAAGTGAAAACATCTTTAGGCGCGTTGAGCACTTTTGGGTGAACAAAAATCTTTGAACTCGCGTCATCGTCAGCTGACGCTTTCCATTTCAAGTGAAAACTTTTGGGTGAACAAAAATCATTAAACTCCCGTCATCGTCAGCTGACGCTTTCCATCCTTGTATGATACAAATAATGTATCATACAATTAACTTGCTAATGCAAAGTGTTAATAATTATATGGCTGAATATCACATAAATGTGCATTTTAGTGTTTCAGGTCTTTATTATTAATTTTAAGCAAATAAATTGTAAAATTTTATTATTATTATTTAGAAGTACCTTTTTAAAAAAGCATCAAATCATAAAATGTGAGTTTATAGCAATTTCAGTATTTTTTAGAAAATTTTAAACCTTATAACCGTCATTTTCGTGACTGTCTCCAAGACCAAATGTTTACATACAAAGTATGTTTTTTACTAAAAAAAAAAAAATGATAATTATAATAATTGTTAATTCTTGTAAAAAAAACTATTTGTTTTCAAAGGAAATTTTTTTTCTTTTTAATTACGTTAATTTTCATGCATGTGTAATTAAGATGCTTGTATGCAAGTCTTCACGTCATTTTCGTGACACATGAAAATAACTTCATATATCATCAAGGGATGGTGCCACCATTCACTTTTTTTAAAGTTTAAGATCAGAAATCAACATTGACGATATGTGGGGAAAAAAAATCTCAAGAAAATTGAAAACAGGTAAGAGTTAACATTATTTTTATTGTTTACATGCTGTGCGTACTTTTATTGCTTGTCATTTTCGAGATGCATAAAAAATAAAAAAAATATTATTATAAAATTTAGAACAAAGTTTTATTTTAATATAGAATGACGACCAGAAGAAGAAAATGTGACGATATCGGCTTAGTGAAAGCATGTTTTTCAGTACAGAACGAATTATTGACGATTTGTCATTTTCGTGACGGTCATTTTTGTGACGTCACGAAAATGACATTTGTTGCAGATTTACTATTTTGTAAGCCCTGGATTTAAATAATTTTTTATTTTGAATTAAAAGATTTGTTGGTGTAGGATAAGCTTTATATTTAAATATTTAAAGTACTTTCCGGTATCCAGGTAAATATAAAAAAATTACATAGGACATTAATATTAAGATACAATTAAAAAAGCAAACTTTTATTTATTTATTTAATTTTATTTATTTATTTTATTATTTTTTTTTTTTTTTTGCCCCCTTTAAGATGTCATTGAGAATGTTACTCAAAATATTTTACTTGTGTCATTTATGGCAAGATGCAGAAAAAATAATTTGCATGGCCTGACAAAGAGGATGTCCATGAAATTCAAGTGCCACATATTCTGTGCAAAATTAGGAATTCTCCCGAACCTGCTTCAAATAGATATTTTAAACTTCAGGATGAAGATTTTAATAATGTTCAAAATGCTTTTTCTGAATTTAATTCAGTTAATCATTAAACTTGTAACTACAAGGATTTTAATACAATAAAATTGCTTGATATTCTCATTATTGCTCTTTCTTTTTCCTTCACAATCTTTTCTCTATTGTTCTAATATGTTCCATTTTTAATATTATATGGTCCTATTTCATTGACAAACAATGTTATTTCAGTGAAAAATAGTCATTTTGACAAATATTGTCATTTCAGTGACAAACAGTCGTTTCAGTGACAAACATTGTCATTTCAGTGACAAACCAGTCATTTCAGTGACATCATTTTTGACATCTTTAAATGCTATAATTAAAAATTTAATGCAAGTAAACTAATAATTTCCAGTTTATAGTCAAGAGGTATGCAGTCTATGATATTTCCCATTGATATAATTTATGTTTATAAAAAAATAAATTTAAATTTATTTATTTATTTATTTTTTTTTTTTTGAATTTAAAATTTTTGGGTTTTTTATTTTATTTTATTTTTTAAAATGGGAAGAACTTTTTAGAAAAGCCTAAGTCTTGTATTTTTTAATGAATCTGAACCACAAAAAAAAAAAATTAAATGGTAATTTTGATTTTATAAGATAATTAAAATTATAAATTTTTATTGAAAAATTTCAATAAAATTTTAAAAAATTATGTTCGATCTCTGTCAAACTCAGAATTTATTTAAGATGTACTTACGGACTTATTTTCAAAAATTCAAATTAAAATACAAAGTTTGAAAAAAAAGTTTAAAAAAATCCAAAATGCACACTTATGTGATATTCAGCCATATACTGTATATTGTTTTACAATCTGGTGCGGCTCTGCACGACTTCTCTCATCTCCGGGCACTGTCTCTATTGCAGTTAGACCTCACAAAACCGTTAGAAAGCCCAAAGCCGCCATTTATCTCACGTTTTCACAATCTGGTGCGGCTCTGCACGATTTCTCTCATATCCGGACACTGTCTATTAAAGATTGCAGCCGGAAACGTTGCAGTTAGACCTCACAAAACCGTGAGAAAGGCCAGAACCGCCATTTTTCTCACGTTCTTACAATCTGGTGCGGCTCTACACGACTTCTCTCATCTCCGGACACTGTCTCTTAAAGATTGCAGCAGGAAACGTTGCAGTTAGACCTCACAGAACCATGAGTAAGGTCAAAGCCGCCATTTTTCTCACGCTTTTACAATTTGGTGCGGCTCTGCACGACTTCTCTCATCTCCGGACACTGTCTATTAAAGATTGCAGCCGGAAACGTTGCAGTTACTCCTCACAAAACCATGAGAAAGGCCAGAACCGCCATTTTTCTCACGTTTTTACAATCTGGTGCGGCTCTACACGACTTCTCTCATCTCCGGACACTGTCTCTTAAAGATTGCAGCCGGAAACATTGCAGTTAGACTTCACAAAACCGTGAGAAAGGCCAAAGCCGCCATTTTTCTCACATGTTTACAATCTGGTGCGGCTCTACACGACTTCTCTCATCTCCGGACACTGTCTCTATTCCAGTTAGACCTCACCAAACCGTGAGAAAGGCCGAAGCCGCTAATTTTCTCACGTGTTTACAATCTGGTGCGTCTTTACACGACTTCTCTCATCTCCGGCCACTGTCTCTTAAAGATTGCAGCCGGAAACGTTGCAGTTAGACCTCACAAAACCGTGAGAAAGGCCAAAGCCGCCATTTTTCTCACGTTTTTACAATCTGGTGCGGCTCTGCACGACTTCTCTCATCTCCGGACACTGTTTCTTAAAGATTACAGCCGGAAACGTTGCAGTTAGACCTCACAAAACCGTGAGAAAGGCCAAAACCGCCATTTTTCTCACGTTTTTACAATCTGGTGCTGCTCTACATGACTTCTCTCACTCCGGACACTGTCTTTATTGCAGTTAGACCTCACAAAACCGTGAGAAAGGCCAAAGCCGACATTTTTCTCACGTGTTTACAATCTGGTGCGGCTCTACACGACTTCTCTCATCTCCGGACACTGTCTCTATTCCAGTTAGACCTCACCAAACCGTGAGAAAGGCCAAAGCCGCTATTTTTCTCACGTGTTTACAATCTGGTGCGTCTTTACACGACTTCTCTCATCTCCGGCCACTGTCTCTTAAAGATTGCAGCCGGAAACGTTGCAGTTAGACCTCACAAAACCGTGAGAAAGGCCAAAGCCGCCATTTTTCTCACGTTTTTACAATCTGGTGCGGCTCTACACGACTTCCATCATCTCCGGACACTGTCTCTATTGCAGTTAGACCTCACAAAACCGTGAGAAAGGCCAAAGCGGCCATTTTTCTCACGTTCTTACAATCTAGTGCGGCTCTACACGACTTCTCTCATCTCCGGACACTGTCTCTATTGCAGTTAGCGCATTAAATGAAATTTTAATATAATTTTTGTAGTATTAGTTTATATTAATGAATAAAAAGACACTTCATTTAAAAGTATTTCCTGCACAATAAAATATTTCCTGACGATTCAAGAAATACACACGTAATCGTTCAAGTTTTCACTTCTGTCGGCACTCCCGGAGTGGAACTTTTTTTTTTTTTTTTTTTTTTTTTTTTTTCAGTAAAAGGACAATAATCACAGTTTTAAAGGTATCCTTTGAATGGTAGAAATATCAATAAAAAAGGATCGTAATTCTTTTTAGATTAACTTAAAAAAAATATTAATTTTAAATCTTTTTAATCAATCTTATCAATTTTTAACCAGTGTTAAGAAATGGTTTATCTCTCTATTCCAGCTGCTGGAATACTTGTACATTTTTAATTGAATTTATTCTTTCTTGAAAATATGAGAGCTAATTTTTTATTGATATTAACTTTTGCGTGCAGGATTAATGCAAATGACACATCACATGAACCTAAAATAAATTTTGCACATGAAAAAGTAACCTACTATTAAAATGATGAAAAAAAAATTGTTGAATATTTCTATTCTTTTGAGAAAGAAAACTTAATTATTATTCAAAAAACAAATTCATTATTTTTGGCGTAATTATGCCTATAATTACAAAACTTTTAATGTTAAAAAGTTAATCGATTGTCATTTCATACATTTATACCGCATGTAAAAGCTCTTAAACTTCCATTAAATACTGGCTAACCCTCACGGAGATATTGTGCGTGCATCGACAAAGAATTCGCTTTGACATTTTTATAATAAATAAACAAATAAATAATGTAGAATCATTTTAATGCCTGTAATGGAGAGATAAAACGTGTATCTTAACGCATGTTAAAATTTACAAGAATTAAAAATAATATATTTTTTTAAATTATTGTAAATAAAGTTATGGTAAATTTTTTAAAATATTATTTCCTTTCAAAGATAGCTGACCCCTTAAATATTAATCTATAACATTTTTTTCATCTGCCGTTGTCTGATACCAAACAAAATATTTGTATGAGGCACTCTGCTAAACTGTATATCACGTATTCTTACTCACTTTCTATGCCTAGAAGATTAAGAATTAATTAATTCTTCATTTTGAATTGATTAAAAAAAACAACTAACTTTTTTTATTTAATGAAAGAAAACTTTTAGTCAATAAATTTGTACATTTTTAATATAGTATACATTATCTATATCATTATATTTATTCCTCTCCCTAATTGTTGCACAGTCTACACTTATACGAAAATTAAGATTTCAAATTAAAGAACGAATACAAAATTTTCGACATGCATTCTATAAAAGTAAAGTTCTGTCTTTTTAAACTGTTTAGAAAATATATTAAATATTATTATCTCAGGATCAGGTTTAGGCGAGTTTAATGGAACACCAAAATGAAAAAAGGTTTTTATCAAATTGGTCCAATGCGCACGCGGGACAACTAATTGAAGACGTATAGTGGACGGGAAGCCCTGCCCGACGAATCCTAAAGTCCCAGCCAAAGCCACCCGCTCTTCGATGCATTTAAGTAGTTTTTTGTTTTATTGCCCAATATCAGTTGATGTTCTTTGTTTATTCATATTTGTAATTGCGCGTTTTCCCTTCTCCTTTTTTGTCTGTTTTTCTTTTTCTTTCTTTCTTTCTTTCTTTTTTTTTTTTTTTCTTTCTAAATATATATGCAGTTTTTCTACAGCAAAATGCTTTTTTTGTGCATGGGTTTTTTTTTTTTTTTTTTTTTTTTTTTTTTAAATATATATGCAGTTCTTCTACAGCAAAATTATTTTTATGTGCATGGAGTATTTTTATTTTTATTTTTTAGTACGGAGGACTATTAGTCTCAATCTACGGATTTTTACGATACCAGTTTTACGATAGTTGGACATTTATCGAAATCGAAAATTTATCTAAAATATAATTGGATAATTGGAAAGCGATGTTATAATTTGAGAAAAAAAAAGTCCTCCATGCTAAACTAAATTCTGCTTTTGCCAGAATTTTATCTTTTTTTTTTTTTTTTTTTTTTTTTTTGAAAGAAAAAGAAAAGAAAGAAGAAAATTAATAATAATCACTATCGAAACAGACAGTACCGATTTTTTTTTTTTAGCGGGGGGGAGGGGAGGGTTAGAAGGTCGAAATGTTTATATTTATTAATATTTTACGCCAAAGCCGCTAGTAGGAGATACTGATCATCTGCTTTTAATTTTATTTTTTATACATAAAAATAAATATTCCGTTGAATTATTAAAACATTTTTATTATTTATTTTATTTTATTTTATTTTATTTTATTTATTTATTTATTTTTTGATTGTTCGACTTAATCCATAAAGTACTGAACTGAAACATATTTATACAAATCGTTTTTAGATAACATCTGATAACAATCGAACCTCCCCTTCCAAAACTGCATTTTTTTTTTTTTTTTTTTTTTTTTTTTTTTTTTTACGTGAAGTAACATTTAGTACGTGGTCAAAACAAAGTATACTTTTATTATATAATTCATTTTTATTACTTATAAATATCCTTATAAAAAAATTATTGATTTTGTTTCCTTTCAACAGAACAGTTCAAGTAGAATTTCGGTAAATTAAATTTTTCGCCGTCAGTTTATTGTACGAATTGTTTTCTTTTCATTCTTTTTTTTCATTTTTTTTTTTTTTTATGTAATCTAGGTTCAAAAGCGTAGAGATTATCAGTGTCAATGTATCATTATACCGGGTGATTCAAAAATCACAGAATATATATATATATATCATGAAAAACGGCAGTTTTTCGAGTGACGCAAGCGGAAGGATAAACGGACGGAAAGCTGCGAACTCATATATACGCCTAGTCTGACATCAAAGAGATTTGTAAAAGCCGACACTTAATATCTCAGCAAATAAGCCATATTTTGTTCTGATTTTTTCGAAATAGTCTTTTATCTTCGGTCTTAATCTATCCTGAAAATTTCACATTTCTACATGCAGTATGTTTTGAGATCTGAATCTCAATTTAAAGCGAAAAAGGGAAAATGTGTGGTGTAACGATGTAAGGATGTAATAAAAATATCTCTAAAACCGCACGAACGATTTTAATTTAATTAATATATGTTGTTAATGGGATATTTCAGAATCTAGTAACGTTTTTGTTTTTTTCAGGAAAACTCTTGTTTTTTATATAAATCGTTTTAAATATGGAACTATATTACTCCGCCAATTACATATGTTTCTTCGGGTGAAAACGCTGTTATTCGGTTCTTACTTGTAAGGTATGTGGGTTGGTTTGTTGACCGACTTGAATGCAGCCAATGAATTATTTAGAATTTTTTTTTTAACGCAAAAGTACTTTATTACATGTTTAAAATATTTATTGTATATATACTAAGTCAAATTCACTTAAATATATTTTCTCTTCTGTTATGAAAAAAATAGTTTTGATTTCAAAATTTCATATTTAGTCAAAGAAATATTTAGATAATATTTTAAATAAGGAAGTATTTTGTAATTTTAGATATTCCATTTTATCATAATAATGATGAATTTACAATTTTTTAAAGCGAAAAATTTTTTAATCATTCATGAAAATCGATTTTATAATAACTCAATGATTTGCGATTCCTATTCATGTATCCTTACGCTCCGGGAATGGAAAAAACAGCAAATACAGTTTTGGCGCCATCTATCGTTTTTATTTAAAACATTCTCTTTCGTAAATACATATATATATATATATTTCTTTTTAAAAATTAAAAATCTCTTTTGAAAATACAGTTAGTGTTTATTCATTTATTTATTTTTCAGACTTTAAAATGATACATATTTTAAATATTAACATAATCAATTTTTTTTATTATTATTATTCAAAGCAATGACTAGAGGATGAAACAGTGTTTGCACTGTTTATTAGAAAAAACAGTGTTTAAACAGTGTTTTAATAAAATTAATTTTTCATGAATTTCAGTAAAATTCATGAAAAATGTGTCAAATAGCAATTATTAAAAAACACGTCAAAATAAATAAATAACATCTTTACTTTGAAACCCATAATAATTTATTTAAAAAAAATTATTCTTTCTTTTCTTTTTTTAATTAATTAACTTGTGCATGAAAAATTCTATTTCATAATTTACAATTACAGTAAACAAAAAATCCTCCTTTAATTTTACATAACTATTTCTACCTGTTTCTAAACAAGTTTTTTTTTTTTTTTTTTTTTTTTTTTATGAAAAAAAAAAGTTAAATCTGTATGTATATGATTTAAAAAAAAAACTACTAGATGGCGCCACTACATTTAATTTATTTTTCTTAAAAAAAAAAAAAAAAAAAAAAAAAAAAAAGAAAAAAGAAAGAAAAAAAAAAAAACTTTTACTAGCTTCGAAACATGTAGAAATAATTATTTAAAATTAATGTTTATTGTAGTTGTAAATATATTTATGAAATAGTACTTTTACGCAGAAATTTCATTTTTTTTTAAACTTAACTTATATTTTTCATAAAATTTTTCTCCAGGTGATTTTATCTTATTTTTAAAATTATAGAAATGTAAAGCTTAATTTATATTTTGTCTATTTTTCCCCCCAAACGTTTTATATGAAAATATATAGGAAGTAATTTTTACCTGCACTTTTTATGAAAATTTAAATTGTGAATATTGGAGCAGTATACTTAGCCTCAAAAGGGGAAAGAAAATATATAAAATTCCATTTTTAATATTTACTTGATATATTTTTTTAATTGTTTAATTTGTAATTCTCTAGAAAGAAACTTGCAAAATGTAAATTACGTAATTCTAACTTAAATTTGAAAATTTTCACTTACTTTTTTTTTTTTTTTTTTTTTTTAAGAGTTTGAGAATCCCAGTCAATAAATTTTTCTAGTGCGAAGCTTCTCCATTTTGTTTCCAAGTGGCAGGCTACTTGAAAATTTGTGAGTATGATAACGTTTGAAATACTGAATTAATTCACACTAAATTTGTAGTGTGGATTTATCTCAGAAATGTACTTGATATGTTCATTTGCCAACTTAATCCACCCTCTTGTTTCCCTGTGCCAACACACTGAAAATTTCAAATTTACATTAGAAAGGTTTTATGAACCGATTTGCTTAAAACTCCATATATAAATAGCCTTCATTTATAAATCCACCAAGTCCATTAATAAATTGTAGCTGCCATTTTGAAAAAAAATGGTGACAACTTCATACGAAAAGATAAATTAGTTTACCCTTCCTAGGAGCCAGAAGGACTTGTTTTAATTTTTTGATCAATAACCACTAAAAAGTAATGATATCAGTACAAAAAACCCTTAACGGCTTAAAAGTTTGTGACGCCGCTACTTTGTGGCTATAAAAATTTGAAATATGAGTCTTAAAAATAATGATATTAAATTTTAAGTGACGCTTTGCAATTAGTTAAAATATACATAGATTTTCTTATTTGATCATTCACTTTTATCTTTTATTTATATTTATAATGCAAACGTAATATTTTTAACTTCAAGATCAGACAGATATTTAAAATACACTCACTGATGCTTTTTCATTCGCATTTCAAATTCAAAATAACAGTTTTAAAAGGAACGATATAAAAATTCCAGTGGCGCCTCGGTGTTATTTTAAAAGATTTGTTTTTAGATTCCATTAAAATTACTTTTGTTTTGCTAATAAAATATATTTACACATTTAAACAGTGCTTTTAATTTTCAAATATACTGTCAAATAATTATACTTTCACTGAGTTAGCATTATAAAGTAAAATTATTTATTTCAATAAATTGATTTATCCTTTGCGTCACGCTATCCAAAACTGCAAGTAAAATTTGTGTAAATATTTTCTTTACGTCACACTACCTCTTTGAGCAAATTTTCACTTAGTTGGACACTATGATACTATGTTTTGGATAGCGTGATGCAAAAGATAAATCAATTTATTGAAATAAATAATTTTACTTTATAATGCTAACTCAGTGAAAGTATAATTATTTGACAGTATATTTGAAAATTAAAAGCACTGTTTAAATGTGTAAATATATTTTATTAGCAAAACAAAAGTAATTTTAATGGAATCTAAAAACAAATCTTTTAAAATAACACCGAGGCGCCACTGGAATTTTTATATCATTCCTTTTAAAACTGTTAGTTTGAATTTGAAATGCGAATGAAAAAGCATCAGTGAGTGTATTTTAGATATCTGTCTGATCTTGAAGTTAAAAATATTACGTTTGCATTATAAATATAAATAAAAGATAAAAGTGAATGATCAAATAAGAAAATCTATGTATATTTTAACTAATTGCAAAGCGTCACTTAAAATTTAATATCATTATTTTTAAGACTCATATTTCAAATTCTTATAGCCACAAAGTAGCGGCGTCACAAACTTTTAAGCCGTTAAGGGTTTTTTGTACTGATATATTATTCAAAAAGTACTGACTATAACTTTATGCGGTTTTCACAGAAATGTACAGAAAAACGTGGAATTTTTTCTTATATATAAGAATAACTATTAGTTACATTTTTCATTAACATATCACGCTACGTTCGGAATATTATCTCATATTTTAAACAGATCCACCTGAAAAAATGACTCCATATTGTAAATACTGAAGCTTTATTTTAGGAGAATTTCTAATGCGCAACGTCTGTCCGTCCTTCCAATGAATGACGGCCGTCACATTGATTATTTATAATTATGTTGTTGGATGCACCGCGACCCTCTAAAAATGTGGTTTTGCAATTAATGAATTACCTGATGAAGAAAATTTAAACTAATTTGATAATCTGACCTGAAAAAAACAAATGTCTTTCTTTGCATATTAAGGAAAACATCATAGTATGTCAATACTTTTTGAATAATATATATTTTTATTTTTTTCTGTGACTTTTGGATCACCTGGTACCCACACAGCCACTTACATCCACAAGACATCTATAAACACGTATAAAAGTTAAAAAATGATCCATTAACCGTCTATAAATATCCGAAGATATCTATTAGCACGACAAATGTCACTTTTTTTTACATACTTTACATGTCTGTTACATATCCGATAAATCTCCAAATATGCAATTGTTGGACTTATTAGATATATTGAAAATGTCTAAATTCTGTTTCGATCTAACATATTACATCTTTTAGACATCGAAAAAGACACTTCTAAATTTGGTCTATATTTAAACATCTAATAGATATCTATAATTAATACAGGATATCCAGGACTTTTAATGATCATTTTTTAGATATTTTGTGCCTTTTATGGATCTTTTGGATGTAATTTAGATATCTAATGGATATCAGTAGCTGTATGGGTATTTGCTATATAGTGAAGGGAGTTTTGTTGTTGTTAAAATTAAGGCTTGTTATCTCCATGAGGGATATGGGTCTGGGAGGTGTGTCCTCCTTGGGGTTATTTCTAAGGGCTCCTAACCCGTATTCACGAGAGTTTCGCAGAAAACTATAGAAAACTCCTACCTTTAAGTCGACAAGCGTGACTTGGGATCGAACTCGGCACTTTCCGTCGACCAACTTTGAGAGCAGAACCTCTCAGCCGCTGGTGGGACTCATATTAGAAGTATAAGTAATTAAGCACTGAAACCTAAAGGGCTTGATTCCTATATCCATATATATATATATATATATATATATATATATATATATATATATATTAACATTGTTCCCATTTATTTAATATTGGTATTTTTTAGTTAGAATATTATAAGAATATGATACGAAAAATAAATAAAGCTTTGGCGTATAGGATTCACTGGGTAAAGTGATATAATTTTTGTAAAATCACTTGTTTGTTAAAGTTGTTATTTTTAGATCTGTTGTGAAAAATTATATTTTTGAGTACATATTAAAACTATATCCAATTTTTTAAAAAGTGAAAACGTTGCAATAAAATAATTTCTTATCGATTTCTTTTCAGTATTTTACCCCAATATTGGGGTAAATTGGCCATTTATTTCGGGGTAAGTTACCTTTATGGGATTTCAAAGTAAAACATGCATTTTAGTAGAAACAACAAAATAAATACTTTTAAACAATTAAACTAATTTTTAACGGTATGTACCTTAAAATATTATCTTATTAACATTATTATTACCTTATTTAATACTTTGCTAAACTTAATGCCCACATGTAACTGAAAGCAACAAAGAAAACAACCAGTCATCTTTTCTCAATGTAAAACTATCAGCATCTTGCCTTAAAACGTTGAACAAGACGTAAGTTCGCTTATTAACTTACAAAAGTGGGAACTGCCACCCATTATAGGTTTGGCGAAAAAGCCAGGCAAAGTTTTTAAAAAATTTTCAGACTACTATTCTCGATTAATCTATGGTTTATTTAACTAACTAAACAAGGTTCAAGTCTAATTTTTTAACACTTGCGAAAAGAAGGAAGATGGATGTAAGGTTATGTATGCACCGCACTCTAGAATGTAGAAAAAGAGGGGAAAAAAGCTAAAAAACCCATAGAAACAGCATGGGACTAAAACCAAAAAAACTCACAATGTCAAGTGTGCTAAAAAAAAAAAAAAAAAAAAAAAAAAAAAAAAAAAACGGCTCACACCGGAAGTAACAAAAGGACAAAATTCACTAGAAAAAGACATCGAAGAGCGGGAACGCGCGGGCTGGCGCCTGTATCTTTTACATATGAGATTTATCTATCATTATTATAATTAATTAATTCTAACTAAATACAGTTATGTAATTTCTATTATTATTCTTTTTTTTATATTTAATAAAAATTGTTTAAGTTACACACTCTTGTAATTTCTAAAATACTGTTCTCTAAAGTAAATAGAAACACCATATATATGCTTTTTTAAATATTAATTTTTGTTTCGCTACCTGAAGAGGCATTTCGAAATTTAATTACTCTTTTTAAAGGGATGGTGGACAGTGTTGCCAGAACTGGCGGATTTTTTATTCAATAATCAACAACAGTTTTTAATTGTAGCACTTGCCTAATCACTTCGAAAATTGATGTATACTCTATTTTGTATAGGAACTATCACTTCTCAAAATTATTGGTTTTTATTGAATAAAAAACATGCCAGATCTGGCAACACTGATGGTTGAAGTTGAAAATCGTATTTTTAAATTTTTAAATTACTGTCTAAGAGTTTTGAATGATTGCACACATATGTATTGAAATATATCAATATTAAGCATCTTAAAATTTTTTAAACAACTTTAAATAAAAACAATAATAAAAATAAAATTCAATATTTCAATTAAAAAATTATTTAAATACTACATACTAACTATTTTAAAAAATTCTCTTAAGTCTTTACATGATTATAGTTTAAAAAAAATATTTTAAATATAAATGGGTATTGTTAGTCTATGAATTGATTGATAAGTTATTTTTTAAAAAAGTATTTTGTTTCTTGAATGTTTAATTTTTCATAAAATTTCAAACATAGTTTTTTTTTTCTTTTTTTTTAACTTATCAATTAATACACACAGTAACATATAAACGTGTTTAAAATATATTAATTAACTATAATTATGTAAAAGAGAGGGGAAACTTTGAAAATTAATTAATATAGAGTTAAAAAAAATAAATGTTTAAATTTTGACTTTTCTTTATCTTTAAATAGATTTTGAGGAATTTTAATGTATTTAAGATTAACACATTTTAATGCGTACATATGCAAATTTTCACAATCTAAAACAGCAATTAAAAAAAAAAAAAAAAAAAAGTATTATAATCGCATCCTAAACCTAACTGTGTGAAAAGAAAAATGTAATTAAAAAAAAAAAAAAAAAAAAAAAAAAAGAAAGAAAAAGAAAATCTCAGGGTGTTTTCTTTAACTGTATTGATCTTTATTTGCAAAGAAAAGAGGGAATATTATGAATTGAAAAATAAAAAACACTTCAAAATAACTTTAAAAATAGACATATAAATAAATAAATAAAAGAGATGAAATATATTCATAAATATTGAAAACAGTTAGTAAGTATCATTTGAAGTACAATAATAATATGAAATAATCACACTTTCTATGCTGAAATGAAAATTTTGAGTCTAATAAGAATTAATAAAATTTACGTACTGTATCGTTACGTGATTTTAAGAAATGAGTAATAAATAAAAGTATCTACATTTTTCAATTTAATATTTTAGACATTTAATTAACAAAGTATTTACCTCAAATTCGAAAATTAAAAAAATTAATAAACCATTTAAGCAATAATTATGAAAAAAAATAGCTAAGTACAAAATATAGCTTTAAATTCAACTCAATTAATACATTATCTAATACAACAATAAAATCGATGATAAAAAAAATTAGTAGTATTACATTTCTAAAATACAAACCTATTACAGAGATAATAAAAGAATATATATAATTAAACGAATGCAACATGTAATTTACCATAAGGAAATAACATGAACTATGAAATATTCAAATAATATTTATAATAATAATGATACTCCGAAAAATGATGTTATAATCTCTTTCTCGTCTTTAGACGTGTCCTCATCCAATCCCTGCCCTACATTACCTTTCTAACATATTGAATTGTCTACCTTTTCTCAAACGATGCTTTTCGGCTCGTTGATGTAACATTGTCGAGAAAAACGAGAAAAGAAAACTAATATATAGGCTCTTTTCCTCTCTTCATATGCGATATCTTGACGGTAGCATTATTTAGCAGTAAAAAGAAAGGTGAGACATTCTTTTTCCCGCTCTGTTTGCTGTCTAACCATTTATCATAGTCAAGAGTCGAATGGATCTGCAGCTTTAGGCATTCATCATACGAGAAGAGTATTTAATAAAGTCTTATTTCTCCGGTTTACCACAACGTATTCTTCGAAAGCATATATCTTGAGAAACTATAAACTTTTCTTTAATTTTTTAACGTTTACTATATATATATATTTTTTTTCAAAAATTGCATAACTGTTTTTTTTTTTTTTTTTCAAAATGGCTATTTTTACACATAGTTGATCATGAATAATATGTAAAAAAAAAAAAAAAAAAAAAAAAAATAGGAATTGAAATTTTTGTTTGAAACATGCATCTGTTAACTTGATGAAATTCAATTAATAAATAAATTAATAAATACATAAATTCGTAAGCAAATACTATAAATGGTAAAAACTCTTGACAGTTGTTTCATGTTGAAAAACAGCACAGCATTTTATGAAGTGAAAAAAAAAAAAAAAAAAAAAAAAAAACAAGCATGGGTGCAAAATTAAAACAGCAGGGCGCATTCGCAACTGTTAAAAAATTTAAAGTGAATTCTGCATATTGCATTCTTTAAAATATCACGTGTTAAATTTCGCAGTGGTGTTGCTATGTAACGATCAGAGAAGGAAGAAGAGTTTAAAGTACAATTAATACAAAGAAAATTATTGAAAAATTTTGCATACGAAAATGTTAAATGTTTGGTTCTAGTGTGAAAGCAGTGAACGTTAAAGGATTAAAATGTTAAACATTTAATGTAATTTTCTCTTAATTGTATAATAGAATAAAGAAATAAATTAACTTTTGGAAAATATATAAATGTATAATGAAATAATATAATTTCAATTATCTGTTTTTTTTTTTTTTTTTTTAGGGATTAAAAAAAAAAATATTTAAGAAGAAACTAAAATTAGTACAATTATCTATGATGCTGATCACTATTTGTCATACTTTGACTGAATTTAGAATATTTTATTGAAAAATATTCTGCATTAGTTAATTTTAAAGGTCTAAGGCACTCGTTGAAAAATTATGAATATAACTGTGCTTTCATATTATGAGTGTTCACAACGGAATTTCACCGGCAGGAGGGGAGGGGGGGGGCGTTAAGCTATGGGGAGGGGAAGCTATTTTAACATAATTAAAAGCACAATTTCACTTCATACAATTATTATGCTTATTTACGTATACAGAATGTTGTTTATTCAGAATAGATTCTAAAATTATACTTTTTACCATTAGGAGCGCTGTGAAACACTAAAATATTATTCACTCCTTCAAACACACAATGTATATCCTAAACTCATACAAATTTTTTCGATCAGCAATCCAGTGTCTGAATCATTTGACCATGCTATCACTTGCGGTTTCACTTGATACAATGATTATACTTATTCATTTGTGCATGTAAAATTTATGCAATGCTGGCGCCATCTTTCAGAGTTAAAGAACCAGTCAGTCAGTGAAGAGCGTCCTACATAATATATAATTATATGGAGAAAGAATAAAATGTATTCGGTTTCTAACAAAGGAAAAATAATAAGGTAGATGAGCCAAAGGTGGCCAGAAAATTTAGACTAGAGAATTTAGACTAGCTTTGAGAATTTTTTATAATTTTCTGGTCTAGTGTTGTGACCAGAACCACTGCTCCTTTTTTTTTTTTTTTTTTTTTTTTTTGTAAAATTCTACATTTATTTCTTATCCATATCAAGTATATCTTTCTTAGTAAAATGTAATTTAATTACTTTTATAACGCAATTTCATAATTGTTGTTTGTGGGCCAATTTTTCGCTCATAATATTCTAAAAATGATCCGTATACTGAAAGTACTTTTAAAATGTGAAAATAAAATACATGGAAAACTATCTTTACTTCCAGAAGTATTTAATTACAAGGAAATTACAAAGGGAAAAATCACGATAAACATTTGTCAAATAATACTTTTTTAATCGGATTCCATGAAGAAAGTGCAGATGAAATTAATTTTTATTTTCTTTATTTATTTTTTAGTAAGTCTTCCACACTCTTCAGACACATATCAGAAACATTGATTACACAATCGCATATCCATTATTTTGACTTTCTAGCATAAAGGGCAAAACCAGCTTTGTTTTGGCTGGCAACCACATGTGCCAGGCATGACAGTGTCAGTTTGCTTGAGAGTTTCTTTTGATATTTCCTTTTTATACTGGATTGTATTTTTATTTTCTTATTGTGATGCTTATCTTTCGGGTTTTTCTTCTTATTCATCTTCTCATTTGACGCAAAAAGATTTTCAACCAATTTTGTGCAAAGTAGTTCACGACTTTTCTTCTGTGAGTTATTGTCTTCTTTCGGAAAAACTCTGGTGTTCTCAAAAGTGTGGAAATCTTTGGAGAATAAATGGTAATAAGCTTCTTTTGTATATTTAAGCAGACATTTTTGAAGACACCTTTCCTACATTAATTTACATATTTATTTCTTAAGTATTTCCACTTGTTCCCAAAGGTGACCTGACAATCAGGCTGCAATGAGAGCATGCATATGGTCGCCATTTGAACGGAATTAATCTGTTAATTTGATAAAGGTTCTAGAAATGAAGTTAATATGGTTAAAGAGAAAGAAATAAGCTTTCAGAAAACATGTCATAACTTAAAGTTATAATAATTTAAACACATGCAAATTAAAATATCTTCTTACATTAAAATTAGCACACCTACTACTCTAAAGTGAAATCACTCCATACAAAAGAAGTCGATTAATATAATCTCTTGAAATTCAATCACATCCCCTAGAGATATGGGATTCGTCGGTACTTTTGAATAAAAATTCTTCCCATCGTCTTGACAGGAGGCTGAGGATGAAAACTCTTTATCTTGTTGAGGTTCTTCAGCCTTTGAAATATCATTAAGGAAAGTTAATCCGTACTATTACTATGTTATAATTGTGCCAACTGACGCCATACTAACTAGCTCCACAGCTAAACATCAGAAAAAACAGATTCTGATACATGTATGAAACAACAGTTAACCATTCTTTCAAAAACAGCCATAATCAGCACTATAAAAAATTTTGCCTAAATTACACAACAATATTGAGGCAGCTTATCATATAGAGAAATACCACAACCATGAAGAGAAATGTTAGAAACTCTACTTGTGTAACCGCTACATAACGTGTAAGGTTACACACACTAACAGAAAAAATCGTCCAGAAACATAACAATTATATAACATCGAAACATTTTAAATATTTCAGAAGCGTTTTAATACGTTCAGTTTGCTTTCCGAATAGTTTCAGAAACGTAGAAATGTCCGCGATCATAACAAAAAATCTGATACGTAACAGAAAAATTTCAATCACTTAACAAATAGAACATCGAAAAGGGCGAATGATTCTGAAGGGTATCACCCCTAACAGCACAACTTGTCAACATGACACCCAAAGGATATCCTCAGGATGAAAAGACATCCTATGGACATCTTCAGGATGTACTATGGACAAGTGCGCTGTTAGGGACAGAGATATACTTAAATGTGTTAAGTTTTTGAAAGATTGTAAGTTTTTTGCAACATAACAAACATTCTGTGCTGTATGGGCAGGGCAGTTTCAGCTGGTAACATTTCTCTGCATAGTTGTGGCAAGTAGGCTGTCTCAATATTGTTGTGTAATACAGCAAAAAAAAAAATTTACTGTGAGCGCATCAATTTGACCTACAAAATCACCAGACCCCCCCAAAAAAATTACGATGAAAAAGTTTACTTACGAGCCAGAAAAATAATGAAACAGAGATTTTTCCTTCATAACGCTTTCAAGCAGTTTTATTTTACGGTGGATGGTGCACTTTTACATACTATCCCTATTAATAAGATGACAGCACTCTACTTCCAATGCGGCAAGAAACAGACACTGAATGCCAACTAACGCCTTATGCGAAATAACCTCGGTCTCCCCTAACGACCATATTCATCATTAGCTTCAACTCCCGGTTCAACACAAAAACTTGAAAATCGTCTAAATCAGGGTACAGCTTTTCAACAAAATTTGACAGTCTAATTCTACCATATAACGTCGAATATTTCATATAACATTTGATTGGTTATTTACAGCTAAAAAATATGAAAATGGCAACGCCTCTAGGCGGCAGAAGCAGAGCGTTAAAATTGCTGAGAAGTTAAACCGGGACATTATACACTTTTCAAGTTTTCGCGTTCAACCGAGAGTTGAACTTATTGGCGAATACAGTCGTGAGAGAAATTACATACGTCCTATTCTATTAAATGTAATTCAGTGAAGTGGTTCATTAAATTTTACCAAGTCCAGGAAATATGCATAAGAATTATAATTACTTTCTCATACGCATATGGTAGACAAATTATTGCTTGAAATCCAATTTTCAACGCCGTATTTTTGTTGTATTTACACATTTTGGGGTGCCCTGAATACGAAAATAAATTTTATAGAGGTTCATTATAGCGGTTCATATTTTATAGCGGTTCAAAGCGGTGCATATCTTTTATCAGCATAACTTATAAATAAATAATTGCATGAAATTCAAATTTGGTATTTTGAAAGTCAAATATGAGTGTCACTTCAAAAGATTAACGAAGCTAGGTTTGTTTCAAGGAATAGTGTATATGAAATTTTTCTAAATAATTTCGAATAATCTTTTAAATTTAATAACGTTCTTAAATTTTTTATGAATGTACACTGCAAAAAAAAAAAAAAAAAAAAAAAAAAATCCTGAAAATTAAGGATGTTTTTCTGTAAATTTACAGATGCTTTTCTGTGAATATTACTAAAGTATTCCGTTTTAAAAGAAAACTGCAACTTCACCGGGTATTACTGGCAATATTCAGTTTACACCAACTTCGGTAACAAAACATTTTCCATCAGTGGCAGTAAAATCAGAAAGATATGGAAAAACTCCAGCGATGAAATCGTAAACATTTTGTCAAGTATGCTGTCCGCCACGTTTTAACTTTACATGGATCAACAACAAAATTTATTTTCGTTTACATTTTACAAAAATGTGAGATAAGTTATTCTGTTTCATTTATTTGTATTTGTTTATTATTATGGATAATTATTACTATATATGAACGTTTTTTTTATTTGCATCTTTTAAATAAGATTACTCTATTTTTAGTTTGTGTTTTATCTTAAGCCAAAATTATACCGTTATTAACACTTCACTAGAGCTGTAAATGTATCTAATTAGAGATATATTTAATGCAACAACCGCTCAACCTAAATGAATAATTTTTACATATGATTCAATTTGTCTATTCTGTCATCTTGCTTTAAGCTTCCTATTGCATCCCAAATGATGTTGGTGATGTAATAATCTGTCTTACTATACATTGAATTAAAGATTTTTTTTTTTTTAATTAACCTTCTAGCAAAAATACTAAACACAATACCAAGTTTATTTTGTAAATATTTGATGTGCAACATTTGTTTCCTCTTATATAAGCTACTGTTACAATTTTCATTAATTGGTTCATTTTAAAAATTATAATTAAGAGGATACAATTTGATTTTTTCTAGTGTACTGCCAACGTTTTTAAACATTGTTTTCTTTAAATACTTTACATTTGTAAATTTAATGTAGCAGAAAACGAAATCGCCTAAATCGCACCCCACCTTCTCAAATTTTTACTTGCTCTTCCCCAACAGAACACTAAAATCTATTTGTTAACTTTGAAATAATCAGTCATATTAATTCTGCAGATTGAAATTTTTGTCATCTCCTTTCCTCCTTCATCCAGATTTTTTTTCCGTTCAACTAACATGTTGTCATGCTTTTTGGATTACGGATTAACGTACACTAAACAGGAACTGAATCCTAAATTAAATTTCTGTTTTCAATAAAAAGCGAGGAAATTTCAATTTAAATAACTTTAAACTGCAATCGCGGTTTAATGAGCTTTAATAAGTAAAGAATGATCGAATAATGACACCGCCCCCCCTTATTTTAAATGTATAATTCTACACTAACAAATTTCTCGACTTTACTATAATTTTTAGTGGTCTGGATTCATTTCTAAATCGGAATTGTTCATTTAGGGATAATTTGCTTTTTAAGGCGTTAAATTTCTTATTTGTTCCCACCCCACTCTTGGTAATAACTTTTACTACCAGAATTTAAAGTAATTTTGTTACTAAATTTAATGCGTTTGGAGCGGGAATTTAAACTAAGCTTTCCTTTCCATTTCCTCTATCTTCTTACCGAATGGTTAGCTCTGTGGCTTTCGGTTGGCTGGTGCTGGGCTTGAACCCTGTTCAGGCATAGATATTAATAGAGGTTTGGAATCAACCTAAACCGTTATTCCCGGTGTAATGAGCTTTAGTGTGCAAAACATGATAGTAGTGCGAAAATCTAACACATTAACCTCCTTTGGTGTCTCTTTTTCCTATTTATTAATGTCGGAGTGTGGCTCTTTTTGGTGTTTTTATTGCATATTAATGAAATTATGGTTTATCTAAATTGAATTTTTTTTTTCCATTATTGGTCTTTTTCTTTTAAACACACTAAATTTCTTGTTTATATCCAACAACCCCCACCCCAACCCCGCCATGAAAAATTAGTTTTTTTTTTTTTTTTTTTTTTTTTTTTTTCCTGACTCTGAAAAACAGACTTTGATATCAATCATTATTCACATGATTGCAAAGTGCGCGTAATTTTCGAATATGTGTGAACGTATGAAGGTACAAAAAAAATGAGAGTACTACTTTAATACACTTAATGAGAGTATTACTTTAATTTACGTTTATGAGTAATTTAGTTAACACTGATGGATACACCTCATTCTCACTAACGATACTATCATTATTATTGTATTACTGTATGTATGTAAAATCGTTTGTCCTAAGTGAGTGAGTGAGTGATTCATCATCGCCCAGACTAAACCCCATTCACCTAGTAACATGAAACTTGATAAAAACATTTTTTCTATGACGTAGACATCCACTAAGAAGTGATATTACAAAACTCGTCTCCCCAGGAGGGGAAAAGGGGCAAAACGTGATTTAAAAAAAACCTTTAAATCGCAAAGAAAACACAGATATCCGATTTTTTTTTTTATATTTTTTTGATGGAGAAAAAAGTTATTTCACATAGCCTTTCATCTATACGTATAAAAGAGTATATCCACCACTGACAAGGAGAGGTCACGACATGGAAAATTTAGATCGGGACGATATTGCGCAGGATTGTAGTATACGACGAAGGTAAAAACATATTAAAGCAGTAGCACCCACTAGCCACAGAATTTCGAGAAAAAAACATTTAAAGTTTCAGTAATCTTTAAACACAAGTTATTTCGCAAGTCAATCAGCGTCCTCGTGGCGTGAGCGTAAATCGCAATTCTGCCACCCAGACGATCTGGGTTCGAGGTTGCCTACGGAATTTTTTTTAATCTTTAATTTTTTTTTTATTTAATCTAAACTTATTATTTATTTTCACTTTATTTTATAATTGAAATCAAAATTTGAAAATTTTAACAAAAGGTTATTGAATTTTCTTGAATAGAAAATAAATATTTTTTTTATATTTTTAATATTTATAACATAAAAATAAAATAAATTTCTATAACTTAAAAAATAAATTTTAGTTTTACAAAACTCTAAATAACAAATATAAAGAAAAACAGACAAAGAATTTAAATAATTAAAAAATAAGCAAGCTGTACAAAGGGTAAAATTTTACAAAGGATAAAATAGAAGGTGTAGAGTTTTCGGTGCATTAATTGATTATGTGTGCCGATATAAATGGACTTTGTAAAATTTCTCCGATCTCCTTTGGGAAGTGGGGGGGGGGGACGCGTTCCAAGCGTAACTCCATTTAAAATTATCTCAGGAAATCCATTTTTTGTTATATGGGTGTGCTCTGTGTACCCACCACGCATTGTAAAGGGATTTTGCGAAATATCCTTTACAGAGGTATCGGATATTTGTAAAATATCCCCCCCCCCCACTTTAGGGTTGGGGGGGGCAAAAAACACGTATTATCTAAGGAATGTGATCTTTTATGTTTGGATTATATATGTGTACCCAACACGCACTTTTAAGTGAATTTGTGAAGTGTCCCCCCTTCCTCCCTTTGGATTCGGGGGGGGGGGGGGGAGTAACATGTCCAATTGTAACAACTCTAATCTAATTTATCACAGAAAGGTGAATTTTTCGCTGTATTGGTTGGTTATGTGTGCCTAAATCACACTATGAATGAATTTTATAAAATGTCCCATTCCCTCTTTAGGTGGATGGAAACACGTTTTCAAGAGTAACTCCATTTAAAATTTTCTCAGGAAAGCATTTTTCTTTTGTTATGTGTACGCAGTGCGCAAAACAGAGCGAAACATTTCTTCTTGGGATCGGGGAAGAGGACACATATCCACTAGTAAATCTGCTGTAAATTATCTCATGAATTCTATTTTTTTATGTGTGGGTTGGTTATCTGTACCCAACGCACATTATAAAGGAATATTTGAATCCTCCCCTCTGGCGGAGGGGCTGAGCAAAAAGACTGAGGTTTTTAACCGACTGCAATTAATCTTCTATTTCATTAATTAATTATTTATTTTAATGAGATTTTTTATATTAATAAGTTATATGTAATTTTGAGAATTAATTTAAATATAGAGGCCAGAGAAGCAAGTATCGCCTGCTAGTTGAGTATAAAAGATTTAAAGATAGAATGATTTATTGTACTTTAATTCTTAGATGCTACTTCAGATATCTTTTTTATGATTAATGTAGAATAGCTGAAAAAAAAAAAAAGCAGCTTTGACGATGAAATTTATTCACAGATAATTCTTTTATTCTTATTAAAAGGTAATTGGGATTGATCATGAATTTTGGAGGAAATTTAACTTTGATGACTTTTTCATAAAAAAAAAAAAAAATTCTCAAAAATTTGAAGCATAAAAAGTAAAATTTTGTTATTTTTTGCATTAAAAGAGATCTGTGCAAAGGAGCTGGTGATATAAAACAATTATTTGTATACAGAGATTGATTTAGAAAAGAAAAATTGCTTACCTTATACTGATATACAAATTGGCTTTTGTGAACAATTATAAAATTTAACAGAAATGTTTTTTAAATATTTCTTTCGGATTTTTTTGAGGGCCTAAATACGCTTAAAAACAAACTTTGTATTACTTCTTGTTCTGGAGGAAAAAAAACAGCTGCCGAGTGGTTCTACGCTCAAATCTGGTAGACGTGAGGTGCCAGATTCGATCCCAGGTCGGTCTCGTCGGCCTAGCCTTTCGGAGTGTTCCTTGGTTTTCTCCGGAACTTGCGAAATTACGAACTAGGACCCCTTCCCACGGTGGACCCTCTCCCTCAGGCCTGGGACCCTAGTGCAGCCAATCGACCCTAATCTCAACAACCCTACAACTCTAGAGAAAAAATTGTATAATAGCTTTATTACAATATATTACGCTACAAGTCTTGAAATTCAGGATAAGTCCCCCCCCCCCACAAAAGAAAAAAAATTGATGAATTTTAAAAAATGGATTTTTTTTTAAATCAAAGGTTTACAACAGAATTTTTAGATTATGGTAGAAATTTGCACTGACAGAGCAACTGAAATTACCGCAAAATTACCTCACAAAAACGACTTTTAAAAACTTTTAAAAATTGCATACAAATGGAATGTTAAAGAAAATTTTAAAGAAAATATTTACAAATTTTAAAATATAATGTTAAATATTTGCAATAAAAATTATTTAGCGGTAAATATATACATTTTTACCCAATATTACAGTCGAATATAAATCAGAAGGTACTTTTCCGTTAAAACTCTTTAAAATTCTACTATTGCTTTGTAGAAGATTCAATAAGTTTCAAGATACAATTGAATAATATTTTTTTCATACTTCAGCAAAAATTTGCTTTTGCACTAACTATTACACTCTTAATTAAATTTATGAATACGTTCGAAAGTAAAGAAACATTTCTGTAGATCAATGTTTTATAATATCCAAAGGCAAAAAGAAAATTTTAATTTTCTTCTATAAGAATAAACATAGTGCACTTTTTTACATAGTATTTATATAATAGCCAGATCTTATGATTTTCAAAGAATTTGCAAAGAATTTTTTCCAGAATATTACCTTTGCCATCCTCACATACTCCTTTATTTAAAAGCTACAATTTGTACTAAGTATTATGTCATTAATAAACTAAGATATCTGTTTTTGTAAAGAATGGCTCAACAAATTCCGACTTTGCACTCGGAATACTCAGAACATTCTAAAGTCTGGCAACTATGGTACAGTTTCATGCTAACAGACCTGCCAAAAATTCCATTTATTCTGTAATACCATTTTGTAATAGCTATTTTTTCACACTATTCTTTGTAAAGACTGATTTTCTTCTTATTTAATAACAGTTAAAAATTGAGCAAACTTACTTTACAAAAAATGTGGTGTAGAAAACAGACGGGTAGTAACAATGCTACTGATTAAATTCAAAGACGGGAGGAGGCCGCTCACCACTATGCAGAAGTTTTAAGCGATTTTAACATCCAAAGAAGGACTCTGACGACAAATGTCACATGAAAATGGGAAATTCTGAAAGAGCCCTTCTCTAGTACTGATTAAAATAGAATTTGTTTTAGGCCTGTGTAACAACGACTTTTAAATGATAAATTAAAATAAAAATAAAATTTAATTTTAATAAAAAATAATAGTCGGAAACAAGGAAGATCGTTTAGTTGGTTGGTGTCGTGTCCATAGATAGTTTATATATGACCATGGGCAGTCTACACAGCTTTGACTACACGGATTTAATTATCCGCATAAAGGTCTTCGTAGGGAGTCGCTAATCTGCTGCATCTTAGCCAGAAAGGCAGGGCAAGAGAAAAATATGTCTGGGGTTCATTTCTCTGTCGGGACAGTTTCTGCAGTTAGAGTACATTCTGATTCCATCCCTCTGAATTTTCATTTCCCTAAAGTGATGATATTTTTGTCTTATAATAGCAGCAGACTTGGCGTTGGAATATTAAAACAGGAATAAACTACTACGTCAGAAACGCCAAAGAAAAAATATTGAGGTGCATACAGCTGTTTCGGTAGCCTAAAGCATACCGTCATCAGTGCAAAAAGAATTCTGAATCTTGAGAAGTGCTCGTATATATAGGAGAGGGACCGGATTTAGTTCAACCAATAGGAATACGGAAGAGGTGGGGAGTGTGGCCAATAGGAATTAAGGAATGTATAGCTGTGTAAACAGTAGAAAAATTAAGGAAATGTGGACTGAATGTAAAATTTCCAACAATCAGATAAATAGGGAACAGCGAAATCACAATTAACAAGGTTTTTAAAATTTTTATAAATATGAAAAGCTTCAAAGAAATCGAGTTCATGAATGGATTTAGGTCTGCAAATTATTTTAGCTGAATTAAATTTAAAATTATGATTTTCCTCCCAGCAATGTTTAGAAATAGCCGATTTATTGGTTTCTTGTTTGCGGACGTAATTCATATGTTCTTTTAGACGAAATTTAAGACTGCGTTTAGTTTGGCCAATATATGATAAACCACACTGACAGGAAATACTATAAATGCCCCAAGAATTATGCATATCAATAGGATCTTTTAACTGAGAAAAGGTGAGTTTATTGGAAGGCGAAAATATTATTTTAAAATCATATTGTTTGAGAATTTTAGCTATGGTTTGACTGGTTTTAGAAAAATAGGGTAAAACAATACTGATATTAGATGTGACTGATTTAGTAGACGAAATACGAGGGAGTTGTAATTTTTGGATAGCTTTGTCTATAATGGAAGGGTCATAACCTCTGTCAATTGCGATGGCTTTCAGGTATTTAATTTCAGATTTCAATAAAATAGGATTTGAACAAATATTAAGGGCACGGTTTACTCAAGATTCTCAAGATTCAGAAGATTCAGAAGATTATTACTTCTCAAGATTCAGAATTCTTTTTGCACTGATGACGGTATGCTTTAGGCTACCGAAACAGCTGTATGCACCTCAATATTTTTTCTTTGGCGTTTCTGACGTAGTAGTTTATTCCTGTTTTAATATTTTTGTCTTGTTAAGGTATTTGCATGAATTCTGCTTGTGGTTTTTCAGGACTGGATTTGGTAAAAGAAAGTCCGATTTCTGTTTGTGGAAAAGATACTAAACGATGTATTATGTGGATTTTCAGCTTTAGAAAGTTTCACCATTCTAAGATTCCTTTTAATGAGCAGTTAAGAGTTCATTCAGACTACTCCACTCTTACACCAGAGTGCCAAATGTCAATACAATCAGCAAAACAGGCCACATTTGTGTCTTCGTGAAGGTGTGGGTGAATGATATTGACGTAGATTAGGAACAAGAGGGAACTGAGGACTGACCCCCTGTTGTCGTTATTCGGCTTTCTTGGTGTACTGGTTAGACATGTACACCCCGCGACAAAAAGATAGGAACAAAGGGTTTTTTCTTTGATTTTTCATAAAATAACGTTATCTAAATTGTGCTTATCATTTATTATTATTATAAAATAACACTATTCTAGGACTAATTTTTGTTTTAAGACTAATTTAGAAAAATTTTAAGACTAAAATTTTTCTAATTTAAGACTACACAGCGCGGCAAAAAGATAGGAACAAAGGATTTTTTTTTTTTTTTGAATATGATTATTTTGAATATGAATATTTTGAATATGATTCAAATATTTAATATGTTTTTGATATGATAATATTTTGTTATGATAATAAATGATCAGCACAATTTCGATAATGTTATTTTATGAAAAATTTAAAAAACCGTTTGTTCCTGTCTTTTTGTCGCGGAGTGTAGTCTTAAATTAGAAAAATTTTAGTCTTAAAACTTTTCTAAATTAGTCTTAAAACAAAAATTAGTCCAGGAATAGTGTTATTTTATAATAATAATAAATGATAAGCACAATTTAGATAACGATATTTTATGAAAAATCAAAGAAAAACCCTTTGCTCCTATCTTTTTGTCGCGGGGTGTAAAGTAGGTGCCATGTTGTCGCCATCTCCATTTTAAATACTTAATTAAATATTTGCTGTTTCGCATGAACTAAAACTTGGCGAAACTATGCCAATTTTCCAATAACCGTTACCAGTGAATTTCTGGTAGCATTTTTAAATATTATACAGGTATATTCGTAGTGAAAACTGCAACACCTTGCTCTTCCTACATACTTTGAACTTGGCTTATGTAACAATTGTACGCCAAGGATAATCATTTTCTCTTAATCTTCTATTCACTTGCCTTAGACATGCATTTCTAAAAGTACTACCGCTTATTCGTCTGTACTTAGTCTCCCATTCCATGACAAACTTATTAAAAATTTATTAAATTTAAAAAGACTATAGTCACGGTCATTATTAAATAAAGTGAACTATGTTAAAACACCAAATAATGTCTCGTTTAGGAGCTTTAATCTTTTATTTATTTATTTATTTATTTTTAATTATCTTTTAACAGTGCTTTTATCTTAAAGCTATCGTTAAAAATTAACGATATTCTCTATACTACAGCGAATGATTGTTGTACGCTAACATGTTCTAACAAGCATATGTTTGAATTTAAAAAAAAAAAGAAAAAAAATGAAGAAATATTCATACAGCTTAGCAAAAATATATATTTAGAAATCTAGACATATAAGGATGTGCCACACTTTATTTTGTACTCAAATCAGAAAATAAAAAGTAAGAGTATTAAGTTAACGTCTAACGTATTTTTAATTCAAAAGAAAGAAAAGAAATGATATTTGAAAATAAAGGTGAAAAAAATGTAGTTAATAAAAATGCATAATCAAAATTTATCTTTTGTGGTTAAAAATATAAGCAACATATTTTACATGAATACTTAATGGTATTTATAGAATACGTTTCTTCAGAAGTTCTACATTCAACAATTCGACAACATGAAGCTATTATTCCGGCTTATTAATAAATAAAATTCAAAAGAAAGATAAGTAAACAATGCTGCAGGTAAATAATAAATGTTTTCTCCTTCCATTTCATTCTTTTTGCTCGAGGATGTTGCTACCTTTTATTTAGGGGGGAAAAGGAAAAAGAAATCTCTTTTATGTTGTTATGTAGAAAAATCATTCATTTTGGTTTACAAGTGAAATACAAATTTATTTGAAATTTCTTTGAAAACTATAAGATAAAAAGATAGTTATAATAGGTTTATTGTTATGCATTTATGTCTACGTTTTTCTGAAAAGATATTTAGTTTTTGTAAAATAAAAAAATAATAAAAATAATAAAAATAATAATAAAAGAAATGTTTTAATGAGTTGTTTTTATATTTATTAATTAGCCGAAAGTTAAAAAAAAATGAATTTTAAAGAAGTAAGGTTACTTAATTATGCCTACTTTGTACAAAAGAATACATTTAAAATTCGAAATAAACTGAAAGAAAGATGTTAATAATTCAAAAGATAACTGAAAAAATCATTAACTCAAAATACATTTACTGAAACAATGCAAATTTTTGAAAATGTTATGAGCTGACCTGTTTGAATAAGATCATAGTTAAATATATACAGAAATTTGCTTCGGGGTGTTTCCTTTTCAAGCAGCGAAAGAAAGCTGTCATGTTTCAGGCGCTGAGAGTGGAAAGTATTATTTGCTTTTCTTGTTTCAAGTGTATGGTTTTTATATAATCAGAATTGACTTAAAAATACATACACTTATCGCTAATAAGACCTTAGGAAAGGGGAGGGGGGCGGGGTTGAAGGTCATCGATGCACCTTCCACATGTCTTCACTTGTGTCCTTTTTAATCATGCGAGCATGCAAATAACTAGCCAATAGGGCACATTTTATAAGACTTTTAGAGGGAGAAAAGCCTGTAATTTATAGTCGTTCATGCTTTAATTTTTATTGTGCAGCTGTCTTTTTCTTACGTATGCTGCTTTTAGCGTAAATTTAATCGATTTTCATAATTTTAATATATTTTTGCATTCTACTCGTTTACCATACAAATAAAACGGGTCAGGAAGCTATAATTTCTTGGTGAAATGTCGTATAATCTTAAAGAGGAGAACAAGAAATGAAACAAGTGATGGTTATGTTTATGCAGTCGCAGTGTTGCCAGATTGAGCGACTTTTTTATTCAACAGTCAAAAATAATTTTGAGAAGTGATATATTTAATGCACATAATCGACGATTAATCGTCTGTAATGTATACCAAACATCACTTCTCAAAATTATTGGTGACTATTAAATAAAAAAGTCGTGCAATCTGGTAACACTGATGCAGTCGATGTAATGTAAATTTGATTACGTCTTCTAAAAAAAATGCAGTATTGAAACAACAAGGTGATTCATGTGCACCCGACAATATTCTTCCTTGAAAATATGCGTTTCATCCGGAAAAAGAAAAAAAAAAAGAAAAAAAATAACTTATGAAAGTTTATCTTATCTCTTGAAAATAAAGATACTCTAGTGGTCAACGGAAAAAATCAGAATTTATAGCGAAGTGACTGCAATCAATAAGGATAGAGCTTGTCTTCATTCAATTAAGTCAAAAGTCGCAATTTCTATTTTAATCTAAATGTACTGATAAAAGTGCAAAACCTAGGCTTCTTCAGCGTGTAGAACAACAATGAAAAAATATCTTGACCAGAAAGTGTTCTGCTTCTGCATATATCCTATCATATACTTTTGATAATGAATGACTTGCCTTTATCTAAAATGTGCTGTTTATAGATGGAATAAAAAAATCATTAATTATATGATTGAACAAGGGTTTAAATACGAGACTATTAGTCTATTGTGGATCTGTTATACAGAGCGGTACACAACAACAAATTCTCAAGAGAGCTGACAAGGTAAAATAGAATACTCAAAAAAAAAAAACACTCAAATATATTTGAGGTTATGCTTTGTTTCAAAGAAGTTGCTACTGCCAACACCATGGTAAAACTTAAAGAAAAACTAAATTTTCCACAGAAGAAGCATTACTATGCCAATAAAATTATAAAAAGAGTGCTTATGATTACACTTTTAATACATTACTATTCACGAATGCCTGAGAAAATTCTTTAATCATATGTTGCGTTAGAAAATTAATTTTTGCTTACCGGACAATAAATTACACAGGTCTGAAATGAATTTTTTTTTCTGAAAAATTATGTGTTTTTCTGGTGTATTTTTGGGTGCTGATAAAGGAAAAGGCAATACAAAAATTTGTATCACGTACTGTTTTGACGAAAAATAGGTTTCCTTGAGCTTAACGCTTTAATTGTTCAACTCCATATCTAAGTTGTTTCCCGGAAAGTCTGGGTGATATGAGTGAAGAATACGGAGAGTTATTTTATCAAAACATCAAAGAAATGTGGTAGAGGTATCCGGAACGACGGAGCGTTAAATGTTGGCAAATTATTATTGGATGCTGGACAGATCCCCCCCCCCTCAGGGCTCTTAAGCCGTGCGCAAGAGAAAAAGCTCTAAAGGGAGCATCGATGTGACAAAACGCATTTAAAAGATAATATGTAAATAATAATTTATTTTAATATAATTTATCCATAAATAGTTTCGAATTTGTTCTAGCCTCTGTGTGAATTATTCCTATTTTCATTCTTACTTTATGAAAAACCCTTACATGATGGGAAGATAAGAGAAGCATTTCTGAATTCAGTGTTGGAAAATGCATTAGAGAAACCCAATGCAGTGAAAAACAAAAAAAGAAAAAAAGAAAAGAAAATGAAAGGTTCGGTTTTGCAGACCTGTGTTATTTTGCAATTAAACTGACAAAGAGCTATTTGTCTGCTTAACTATCAAGATGTGTTTTATTTCCGAATTTTGATAAGGGATTTAAGCAGGTTACTCCCTTGTGATTTTGCTGAGAAACTGGTAAATCCAAGCTATTTCGATCCAAGCTGTTTTAAATCATCAAGTATAAAGATCATCGACTGATACAGAAATACTAAGCACTTCCTTTTTTCTACACCGCCTGAAAAAAAAAAAAAAAAAAAAAAAAAACATTCAATCGAGAAAACCTTAAACCAGTTAGCAATGCAAATTTAATAACAATTACGCGTAGTAAAAACATATTCTAACTTGAAATGTATTTTGCAAGAGGAATTATGATATTTAATTTTAGAGCTTAAAAAATGTAATTTTATGCTACCTACTATATTTGTTATTTATTACCTTACACAATCATATTTTTCTTATGATAAATTTGACCTTCATGAAGAAATTTTATAGAATAATAGGAAGATAGTTATAAATGGAAAATTTTTGATGGATAAAAAAATACAATATATTTTTTACAGTCGGCAGCAAAATTATTGAAGCACAGATCGACATTTTTCATGTATTTTTTTTTTTCCTTTGATCGCTAATTTTTATCATCAATTTATAATTTTTTAGAAACAGCATAAAATTAAGATCATGACTCGACAAACATTTATTTAAAAAAAAAAAAAAAAAAAAAAAAACAAGAATTAGATGCAAATTTTTAAACAGGAATTATTGCTAGTGCTTCAATAATTTTGCAGTTGACTGTAAGTATACTTTTTAAAATAGGAGAAAAATAAAGAAGGCATGGAAGTTCACTTTAATTGGTTCGAAGCTCTATTTTTATAATTGGATTTAAAATAAAACTTCAGCAGTATCTTCAAGGAAAATAAAATCGTTTAACTTAGTTTCGTTGAAAGCTTTTAAGAAAATGATCTGGATGACTTAATTATTAAGTCGCTTTTTCAATGAAATGTCACAGTTATTTTGAATCACAATAGTTAAAACAGTCACAAAATCAAATTCCATAGCTGTCATAATGAAGTTTTTTCTTGAAAATGTAAATATTATTTAATTTCAAGAATGAATACAACATAAAAAATATTCTTATCAAAGCTTTTAATTCTGATGAGTTTAAAATATAGTTTTTAGTTTATAGTACTTGAATAACATTTGCCCTACTTTAAACAGCTCAAAATATCTTTAAACGAATTTTTTTTTTCTATGAAATGAACCCTAAAGTGACAAAACGTATAACAAAAATTGAGAAATTATGAATTTGACGAAGATCAATAAAAGATTCTGCAAAAATTCTAAAACTCACCATCGAAATTTACATACACATTGTTTGAGATAATTAATATAAAAAAATAATTTAAAACGTAAAATTTCTTTTTAATTAAATATTTCTGGAGTGCTAAACATATAATATTCATTTTTTCAATATTAAATTAATAATAATAATAATAATAACAATAACAATAATAATAATATCTATAAATATATATACAATGCGAGATCAAATTATTAGAAATTTTTTTTTCGATTATCTAAGAAACTACTGGATAAAATAACCTGAAACGTCATACATGCAAAGAACATTTCCAAACTCAAATTTTCAACTATCTATTTAGTCCAGAATGGAATTAGGAGACAAACCACAAGTTGAAAAAGAGCGAAATAATTTTGGATCACCCAGTATCACAAAAAGCTACAAATGGCTTGTAAATTTAATACATTGTTGCACATACTATATACAATATTTTTATATTTTCGTGCGAAAATTTAACAATTATTTAGGCAGATTTTTTTTTTTTTTTTTTTTTTTTCAAAAATCACTATTTTTTTTTTTAAGTTTCTTGCTTATAACTAGAACGGATTCCCATAAAAGTTTACAAAACTTACGGAAAAATTGACAAAACATTAGAGAAACTTTATGATAGAGCCTGAAACGTCAGAGATATTAGAGCCTGAAACGTCATAATTAAACCATTAAAACATTAGAGCCTGAAACGTCCAACACGCAAAGAACATTTCAAAACTCATATTTTCCACTGTCCATTTAGTCGAGAATACAATTAGGGGACCAAACACAAATTGAAGAATAGCGAAAATACTTTGGATCACCCTGTATTACAAAAAGCTGCAAATGGCTTGTAAATTTCACACATTGTTGCAGATATTATGTACTATATTTGTATATTTTGGTGTGGGAATTGCGCTATTGTATACGCAGATATACATATATATATATATATATATATATATATATATACATATATATATATTTTTTTTTTTTTTTCAAAAATTACTACTTTTTTTGACAAGTTTTTTGTTCATAACTAGAACGGATTTCCATAAATGTTCACAAAACTTACCGAAAAATTGAAAAATCATTAGGGAAACATTCTTCTGAAACATAAAATTCACACGTGTAATATTCGTTGAGATATAAGCATTTTCATTAAATGTTGTTTTACTGCGCATGCACGAAAGATAAAAAAAAAAGTTATTGCATAGGTTGAAAGCTAAATATATTGAGCTACTTTTATCAAAAGTTCATTTGTATAGAGTAAAATTTAAGTAAATTGTCGACGAAAATATTATCTAGATTTTAGGTAATTTCTAGAGTTGAAATTTCCTAAACGGTTTTACATATGCCGTATATTTAATTTGAAGATCCAGTTATTTCAATCACGTTGCAAATGTTCTTTTTTGAGAAAAACCCCTTATGAACCCACAAACCTTAGTAAATAAATAAAAATATGTTGAAGTTACAAGCTTATAAAATGTTTTTCATAAAAAAAGATCTTTTACAATGTGCTTGAAATAATTGGATCTCCAAATGAAATACACAGCATGTAAAAAAAAAAAAAAAAAAAAACTTATGAAATTTCATTTGTGGTAAATACCTAAAATCTAGATCATTCTTTTGCCTACAATTTACTTTATTCAAATGAGGTTTTGATAAAAGTTGCGCAATATATCTAACTTTCAACCAATGCAATATTTTCTTTCTATTTTTCGCGCATGCGCAGTAAAATAATATTAAAAAAAAACGATAATATCTCAATGAATATTGCACGTGTGAATTTTGTGTTTCGAATAATGTTTCTCTAACGTTTTGTCATTTTTTCAGAGAATTTTGTAAAATTTTAGGTCCGTTCTAGTTATAAACAAGAAGCTTGACAAAAAAATTAGTAATTTTTGAAAAAAAAAAATAATAATTATATATATATATATATATATATATATATATATATATATACGCCTAAATAATTGTCCGATTCTCGCACGAAATTATACAAATATTGTACATAGTATGTGCAACAACATATTAAAGTTATAAATCATTTGTAGCTTTTTGTGATACAGGGGGATCCAAAATATTTTCGCTATTTTTCAATTTGTGGTTGGCCCCCTAATTGCACTCTGGACTAAATCAATTGTGGAAAGCATGAGTTTTTATATGTTCTTTGCATGAATGAAGTTTCAGGCCATTTCGTCCAATACTTATTTAGAAAATCGAAAAACAGTAAAAAAAAAAAAAAATCTAATATTTTGTTCACCCTCTGTATATATGAAAGCTTATAGGAAATTACTAAAATATAAATAGACAGAAAAAGGTAAAAAAGTAAGGCTAAATAAAAAGAAATGAATGAAAGCTTACATATTTGTTACGTCATCGGGATCATTATACGAATGTTACAAGCAAATAAAGTTTGTGGTTTTGTATAAAGGTGTGTGCATAATGCTATTGAAGTTACAAATGCCCAAACCAGAAAAATGTTAAAATATGGATATATATATATATATATATATATATATATATATATATATAGCATCTGTGAACAACTGCAGCAAAAATTTATGGCCATAAAATTACCGAACAATGATAAATATTGAAAGAAGGTTGGGCGTCGGGCGTCCCGAGAAAATGTTGGGTAATTGGGTAGAATGAGGGTCATATTCGGATTAAGGAGGTCATTTTACATAAGAATCAGCAAGAATAATGTCAGGGCTCGAATTTTTTTGTCTTTTATATAAAATATTATTTATTTAATATTCACATTTTTATTAAAAGTGCTTAGAAAAATAAATAAACTGTTAGGAATTATAAATTATAAAATTTTAAGGGAAGATATCTTAAACCTACATTAAATTTATTTAGCATATATATATCAAATTTGTTTAAAATCTAAAGTCCGTTACGTGTGAATTAAATCTTATTATTTACTCGCTCGACAGTGTAGGTGGGATACCCTTCATGTAGATCGTTCCATGCGCAGTTAAAAATCATTTAGTAAAAATTCTCATATTTAGTAAGATATTTTTGCATTTTTGTAACATTTTTGCATTCCGATTGCAGCATACTGTGTCTAGTGCAGTATGCCAAATTTCCTAAAAATTGCTTTTTAATGGGTCTAATACCCTACGTGTTATAAATAAAAACGTTAATTTTTTTTTGGCAATTTTTGAAATATGCCGTTATACCTCCAGGAATATATGCGGTATTTTCATAAAAACTTATACAAATAACTAGAAAAATCCTCAAAATCACATGCTACATAATGCATTATTTTTCACAGGGTGATCCAAAATATTTTGATTTTGGTTTAACTTTTTACTGGTCTCCATTTCCTATTCAGGACAAAACTTTTGCTGAAATATATGGGGTATAACATGTTCTTTACACTTCCAAAGTTTCAAGACGATTTCTAAAGAAGATTTCTAGATATTTGACAAAATGTCTAAATTCGAAAGTATCCAAATACTTATCGATAGATAGTGTAGAATATAACGTATCTATGAATTCTTTAGAAAATTACCGAACCAGTCAATGATTAGTCAGATTAAACGGCTAATTCCTACATATTTATGAAGTAATTTTAAAAATAATCTTACATTTCTAATGAAAATTACTAATGAACTTTTTTCATTATATACTGCGGTATGAAATAATATGTTTTACACCTATCCTTTCTACATTGTTCATTTAAATAGATTTTGTTTGACACGTATATGAAAGAAGATAAAAAGTAAAATTTTTTCCTGCCTTCCAAAAACATTTATTCTAAAATTTAATAATTTCTAAACTTATGGAAATAAATATGACTTTCAGGGTCCAAATAAACAGCGGTCACCATACTTTGAGATTATACATTTCTTCTGCTTTTCTTTTAGCAGATTCAATAGAATTATTAGAATGTTAAAGAAATATCCAATAAAACTAATTTTTTCAAACTAATGTTGAATATAAGTTATATATATTTGCTTTATTTCTGTTGAGAGGAATGACGCCACGAAGTGAATAAAGAATAACAATCATTGTATTTAATGAGCGGCCACGAATTTTTATTCTTTATTTGTAGAATTGTTAGGTGTTTTTTCTTTGCGACAATTTTCACATGATGGATGACGTTATTCCTGTGAATCTTGATTAATAAGATGCACTATCTGCGGCGTGAAGATCGAGATTTTCTTCTTACAGTACAGGCCTTCAAATTGCTAACTCATTCGCAATCTAGAAAAAAATTACCAAGATGCGTAGAATGTTCAGTGCTATTGCAAGAGTAATTTACACTGACCCGTACAGTATGACAATAGTGTTTTTAATGACTTTTATTCGACTCCATCAACCCCACACAAGGTATGAGGGTAATCTTCATTAAAGCATTTAACAAATGTATTCGAAGTGAGTTTTTTTTATATTTGAAGTTCTTTTAGTATTGAAGACTTTGTGTATTGATCATTAGATCACCGACTGAACTATTACCGCCACCAAAATCTTGGCAAAATTTTCTTAGCACGAAATTAGATTTCTTGTTCCTTTTCATACAAATTTTGCTGCAGACCGGCGCCTACAGCTCCTTACATAGCTCTAGTGCGATTTTATTTGACTTAACTTCAACCACATGCACATTTAAAGTTCACTAGTTGTTTGAACTTTCTTATTTATTTATTTTTTTTTTTATTAAAATTTTATTTTAAGTCTTCTTTTTAGTAAAATATCACTTGAAATACTTTCATGAAATGAGTTCTTTTCGAACTTTATCTTAAAATGTTTGAAGACAATAATCGCTGTAAGTACATGCTTCTCTTTTTTTGTTTGATACCGACTGACTAAGTGCTATTGACATGATATGGATCTAAATCCAAAAGCTTAATTTTAATCTTGTATTTAAAATTATACTGATTAATATAGAAACGCAAATACTTTTTCATTACAAAAACTTACATAATAAAAAATTAGATTGTTCACTAAAGATTTATTTATTAAATGAACAATTTTTCCATTTCATTTCTGTTCTGTATTGACATTTTGCCAATGAGTATTACGTGGCGCACATGCTTGTGCTTCGCACACCCCTCCGGAAAAGTGTGATATTCCGTTTCTGCGAGACTACTGTGGAAAACGAAATGGAAGAAGAGGAGAAAAATGTGATCGTGCGAGTTCGTGCTTTTTGAGCCGAACAAATGTTATATTGTGAAATTAAAGTGTTTTATTATCGAATCAGCGACCTAATTAATTTGTGTCATGTGTTTTGATCAGATGCGTAAACATCTGGTCCTAGAGGCCGGAGTAATAAGTGTAATTTAACGAGTTATCGGTGTTAATAATTCAGTTTCGAATTGCGTTTGCGTATAAGAATATGTTGAAGAATCCTCAAAATCACATGCTACATAATGCATTATTTTTCACAGGGTGATCCAAAATATTTTGATTTTGGTTTAACTATTTACTGGTCTCCATTTCCTATTCAGGACAAAACTTTTGCTGAAATATATGGGGTATAACATGTTCTTTACACTTCCAAAGTTTCAAGACGATTTCTAAAGAAGATTTCTAGATATTTGACAAAATGTCTAAATTCGAAAGTATCCAAATACTTATCGATAGATAATGTAGAATATAACGTATCTCTGAATTCTTTAGAAAATTACCGAACCAGTCAATGATTAGTCAGATTAAACGGCTAATTCCTACATATTTATGAAGTAATTTTAAAAATATTCTTACATTTCTAATGAAAATTACTAATGAATTTCTTCATTATATACTGCGGTATGAAATAATATGTTTTACACCTATCCTTTCTACATTGTTCATTTAAATAGATTTTGTTTGACACGTATATGAAAGAAGATAAAAAGTAAAATTTTTTCCTGTCTTCCAAAAACATTTATTCTAAAATTTAATAATTTCTAAACTTATGGAAATAAATATGACTTTCAGGGTCCAAATAAACAGCGGTCACCATACTTTGAGATTATACATTTCTTCTGCTTTTCTTTTAGCAGATTCAATAGAATTATTAGAATGTTAAAGAAATATCCAATAAAACTAATTTTTTCAAACTAATGTTGAATATAAGTTATATATATTTGCTTTATTTCTGTTGAGAGGAATGACGCCACGAAGTGAATAAAGAATAACAATCATTGTATTTAATGAGCAGCCAGGAATTTTTATTCTTTATTTGTAGAATTGTTAGGTGTTTTTTCTTTGCGACAATTTTCACATGATGGATGACGTTATTTCTGTGAATCTTGATTAATAAGATGCACTATCTGCGGCGTGAAGATCGAGATTTTCTTCTTACAGTACAGGCCTTCAAATTGCTAACTCATTCGCAATCTAGAAAAAAATTACCAAGATCCGTAGAATGTTCCGTGCTATTGCAAGAGTAATTTACACTGACCCGTACAGTATGACAATAGTGTTTTTAATGACTTTTATTCGACTCCATCAACCCCACACAAGGTATGAGGGTAATCTTCATTAAAGCATTTAACAAATGTATTCGAAGTGAGTTTTTTTTATATTTGAAGTTCTTTTAGTATTGAAGACTTTGTGTATTGATCATTAGATCACCGACTGAACTATTACCGCCACCAAAATCTTGGCAAAATTTTCTTAGCACGAAATTAGCTTTCTTGTTCCTTTTCATACAAATTTTGCTGCAGACCGGCGCCTACAGCTCCTTACATAGCTCTAGTGCGATTTTATTTGACTTAACTTCAACCACATGCACATTTAAAGTTCACTAGTTGTTTGAACTTTCTTATTTATTTATTTATTTTTTTTTATTAAAATGTTATTTTAAGTCTTCTTTTTAGTAAAATATCACTTGAAATACTTTCATGAAATGAGTTCTTTTCGAACTTTATCTTAAAATGTTTGAAGACAATAATCGCTGTAAGTACATGCTTCTCTTTTTTTGTTTGATACCGACTGACTAAGTGCTATTGACATGATATGGATCTAAATCCAAAAGCTTAATTTTAATCTTGTATTTAAAATTATACTGATTAATATAGAAACGCAAATACTTTTTCATTACAAAAACTTACATAATAAAAAATTAGATTGTTCACTAAAGATTTATTTATTAAATGAACAATTTTTCCATTTCATTTCTGTTCTGTATTGACATTTTGCCAATGAGTATTACGTGCCGCACATGCTTGTGCTTCGCACACCCCTCCGGAAAAGTGTGATATTCCGTTTCTGCGAGACTACTGTGGAAAACGAAATAGAAGAAGAGGAGAAAAATGTGATCGTTCGAGTTCGTGCTTTTTGAGCCGAACAAATGTTATATTGTGAAATTGAAGTGTTTTATTATCGAATCAGCGACCTAATTAATTTGTGTCATGTGTTTTGATCAGATGCGTAAACATCTGGTCCTAGAGGCCGGAGTAATAAGTGTAATTTAACGAGTTATCGGTGTTAATAATTCAGTTTCGAATTGCGTTTGCGTATAAGAATATGTTGAAGAATCCTCAAAATCACATGCTACATAATGCATTATTTTTCACAGGGTGATCCAAAATATTTTGATTTTGGTTTATCTTTTTACTGGTCTCCATTTCCTATTCAGGACAAAACTTTTGCTGAAATATATGGGGTATAACATGTTCTTTACACTTCCAAAGTTTCAAGACGATTTCTAAAGAAGATTTCTAGATATTTGACAAAATGTCTAAATTCGAAAGTATCCAAATACTTATCGATAGATAGTGTAGAATATAACGTATCTCTGAATTCTTTAGAAAATTACCGAACCAGTCAATGATTAGACAGATTAAACGGCTAATTCCTACATATTTATGAAGTAATTTTAAAAATATTCTTACATTTCTAATGAAAATTACTAATGAATTTCTTCATTATATACTGCGGTATGAAATAATATGTTTTACACCTATCCTTTCTACATTGTTCATTTAAATAGATTTTGTTTGACACGTATATGAAAGAAGATAAAAAGTAAAATTTTTTCCTGTCTTCCAAAAACATTTATTCTAAAATTTAATAATTTCTAAACTTATGGAAATAAATATGACTTTCAGGGTCCAAATAAACAGCGGTCACCATACTTTGAGATTATACATTTCTTCTGCTTTTCTTTTAGCAGATTCAATAGAATTATTAGAATGTTAAAGAAATATCCAATAAAAGTAATTTTTTCAAACTAATGTTGAATATAAGTTATATATATTTGCTTTATTTCTGTTGAGAGGAATGACGCCACGAAGTGAATAAAGAATAACAATCATTGTATTTAATGAGCAGCCAGGAATTTTTATTCTTTATTTGTAGAATTGTTAGGTGTTTTTTCTTTGCGACAATTTTCACATGATGGATGACGTTATTTCTGTGAATCTTGATTAATAAGATGCACTATCTGCGGCGTGAAGATCGAGATTTTCTTCTTACAGTACAGGCCTTCAAATTGCTAACTCATTCGCAATCTAGAAAAAAATTACCAAGATCCGTAGAATGTTCCGTGCTATTGCAAGAGTAATTTACACTGACCCGTACAGTATGACAATAGTGTTTTTAATGACTTTTATTCGACTCCATCAACCCCACACAAGGTATGAGGGTAATCTTCATTAAAGCATTTAACAAATGTATTCGAAGTGAGTTTTTTTTATATTTGAAGTTCTTTTAGTATTGAAGACTTTGTGTATTGATCATTAGATCACCGACTGAACTATTACCGCCACCAAAATCTTGGCAAAATTTTCTTAGCACGAAATTAGCTTTCTTGTTCCTTTTTATACAAATTTTGCTGCAGACCGGCGCCTACAGCTCCTTACATAGCTCTAGTGCGATTTTATTTGACTTAACTTCAACCACATGCACATTTAAAGTTCACTAGTTGTTTGAACTTTCTTATTTATTTATTTATTTTTTTTTATTAAAATGTTATTTTAAATCTTCTTTTTAGTAAAATATCACTTGAAATACTTTCATGAAATGAGTTCTTTTCGAACTTTATCTTAAAATGTTTGAAGACAATAATCGCTGTAAGTACATGCTTCTCTTTTTTTGTTTGATACCGACTGACTAAGTGCTATTGACATGATATGGATCTAAATCCAAAAGCTTAATTTTAATCTTGTATTTAAAATTATACTGATTAATATAGAAACGCAAATACATTTTCATTACAAAAACTTACATAATAAAAAATTAGATTGTTCACTAAAGATTTATTTATTAAATGAACAATTTTTCCATTTCATTTCTGTTCTGTATTGACATTTTGCCAATGAGTATTACGTGCCGCACATGCTTGTGCTTCGCACACCCCTCCGGAAAAGTGTGATATTCCGTTTCTGCGAGACTACTGTGGAAAACGAAATGGAAGAAGAGGAGAAAAATGTGATCGTTCGAGTTCGTGCTTTTTGAGCCGAACAAATGTTATATTGTGAAATTAAAGTGTTTTATTATCGAATCAGCGACCTAATTAATTTGTGTCATGTGTTTTGATCAGATGCGTAAACATCTGGTCCTAGAGGCCGGAGTAATAAGTGTAATTTAACGAGTTATCGGTGTTAATAATTCAGTTTCGAATTGCGTTTGCGTATAAGAATATGTTGAAGAATCCTCAAAATCACATGCTACATAATGCATTATTTTTCACAGGGTGATCCAAAATATTTTGATTTTGGTTTAACTTTTTACTGGTCTCCATTTCCTATTCAGGACAAAACTTTTGCTGAAATATATGGGGTATAACATGTTCTTTACACTTCCAAAGTTTCAAGACGATTTCTAAAGAAGATTTCTAGATATTTGACAAAATGTCTAAATTCGAATATATCCAAATACTTATCGATAGATAGTGTAGAATATAACGTATCTCTGAATTCTTTAGAAAATTACCGAACCAGTCAATGATTAGTCAGATTAAACGGCTAATTCCTACATATTTATGAAGTAATTTTAAAAATATTCTTACATTTCTAATGAAAATTACTAATGAACTTTTTTCATTATATACTGCGGTATGAAATAATATGTTTTACACCTATCCTTTCTACATTGTTCATTTAAATAGATTTTGTTTGACACGTATATGAAAGAAGATAAAAAGTAAAATTTTTTCCTGTCTTCCAAAAACATTTATTCTAAAATTTAATAATTTCTAAACTTATGGAAATAAATATGACTTTCAGGGTCCAAATAAACAGCGGTCACCATACTTTGAGATTATACATTTCTTCTGCTTTTCTTTTAGCAGATTCAATAGAATTATTAGAATGTTAAAGAAATATCCAATAAAACTAATTTTTTCAAACTAATGTTGAATATAAGTTATATATATTTGCTTTATTTCTGTTGAGAGGAATGACGCCACGAAGTGAATAAAGAATAACAATCATTGTATTTAATGAGCGGCCACGAATTTTTATTCTTTATTTGTAGAATTGTTAGGTGTTTTTTCTTTGCGACAATTTTCACATGATGGATGACGTTATTTCTGTGAATCTTGATTAATAAGATGCACTATCTGCGGCGTGAAGATCGAGATTTTCTTCTTACAGTACAGGCCTTAAAATTGCTAACTCATTCGCAATCTAGAAAAAAATTACCAAGATGCGTAGAATGTTCAGTGCTATTGCAAGAGTAATTTACACTGACCCGTACAGTATGACAATAGTGTTTTTAATGACTTTTATTCGACTCCATCAACCCCACACAAGGTATGAGGGTAATCTTCATTAAAGCATTTAACAAATGTATTCGAAGTGAGTTTTTTTAATATTTGAAGTTCTTTTAATATTGAAGACTTTGTGTATTGATCATTAGATCACCGACTGAACTATTACCGCCACCAAAATCTTGGCAAAATTTTCTTAGCACGAAATTAGCTTTCTTGTTCCTTTTCATACAAATTTTGCTGCAGACCGGCGCCTACAGCTACTTACATAGCTCTAGTGCGATTTTATTTGACTTAACTTCAACCACATGTACATTTAAAGTTCACTAGTTGTTTGAACTTTCTTATTTATTTATTTATTTATTTTTATATTAAAATGTTATTTTAAGTCTTCTTTTTAGTAAAATATCACTTGAAATACTTTCATGAAATGAGTTCTTTTCGAACTTTATCTTAAAATGTTTGAAGACAATAATCGCTGTAAGTACATGCTTCTCTTTTTTTGTTTGATACCGACTGACTAAGTGCTATTGACATGATATGGATCTAAATCCAAAAGCTTAATTTTAATCTTGTATTTAAAATTATACTGATTAATATAGAAACGCAAATACATTTTCGTTACAAAAACTTACATAATAAAAAATTAGATTGTTCACTAAAGATTTATTTATTAAATGAACAATTTTTCCATTTCATTTCTGTTCTGTATTGACATTTTGCCAATGAGTATTACGTGCCGCACATGCTTGTGCTTCGCACACCCCTCCGGAAAAGTGTGATATTCCGTTTCGGCGAGACTACTGTGGAAAACGAAATGGAAGAAGAGGAGAAAAATGTGATCGTGCGAGTTCGTGCTTTTTGAGCCGAACAAATGTTATATTGTGAAATTAAAGTGTTTTATTATCGAATCAGCGACCTAATTAATTTGTGTCATGTGTTTTGATCAGATGCGTAAACATCTGGTCCTAGAGGCCGGAGTAATAAGTGTAATTTAACGAGTTATCGGTGTTAATAATTCAGTTTCGAATTGCGTTTGCGTATAAGAATATGTTGAAGAATCCTCAAAATCACATGCTACATAATGCATTATTTTTCACAGGGTGATCCAAAATATTTTGATTTTGGTTTAACTTTTTACTGGTCTCCATTTCCTATTCAGGACAAAACTTTTGCTGAAATATATGGGGTATAACATGTTCTTTACACTTCCAAAGTTTCAAGACGATTTCTAAAGAAGATTTCTAGATATTTGACAAAATGTCTAAATTCGAAAGTATCCAAATACTTATCGATAGATAGTGTAGAATATAACGTATCTCTGAATTCTTTAGAAAATTACCGAACCAGTCAATGATTAGTCAGATTAAACGGCTAATTCCTACATATTTATGAAGTAATTTTAAAAATATTCTTACATTTCTAATGAAAATTACTAATGAACTTTTTTCATTATATACTGCGGTATGAAATAATATGTTTTACACCTATCCTTTCTACATTGTTCATTTAAATAGATTTTGTTTGACACGTATATGAAAGAAGATAAAAAGTAAAATTTTTTCCTGTCTTCCAAAAACATTTATTCTAAAATTTAATAATTTCTAAACTTATGGAAATAAATATGACTTTCAGGGTCCAAATAAACAGCGGTCACCATACTTTGAGATTATACATTTCTTCTGCTTTTCTTTTAGCAGATTCAATAGAATTATTAGAATGTTAAAGAAATATCCAATAAAACTAATTTTTTCAAACTAATGTTGAATATAAGTTATATATATTTGCTTTATTTCTGTTGAGAGGAATGACGCCACGAAGTGAATAAAGAATAACAATCATTGTATTTAATGAGCGGCCACGAATTTTTATTCTTTATTTGTAGAATTGTTAGGTGTTTTTTCTTTGCGACAATTTTCACATGATGGATGACGTTATTTCTGTGAATCTTGATTAATAAGATGCACTATCTGCGGCGTGAAGATCGAGATTTTCTTCTTACAGTACAGGCCTTAAAATTGCTAACTCATTCGCAATCTAGAAAAAAATTACCAAGATGCGTAGAATGTTCAGTGCTATTGCAAGAGTAATTTACACTGACCCGTACAGTATGACAATAGTGTTTTTAATGACTTTTATTCGACTCCATCAACCCCACACAAGGTATGAGGGTAATCTTCATTAAAGCATTTAACAAATGTATTCGAAGTGAGTTTTTTTTATATTTGAAGTTCTTTTAGTATTGAAGACTTTGTGTATTGATCATTAGATCACCGACTGAACTATTACCGCCACCAAAATCTTGGCAAAATTTTCTTAGCACGAAATTAGCTTTCTTGTTCCTTTTCATACAAATTTTGCTGCAGACCGGCGCCTACAGCTCCTTACATAGCTCTAGTGCGATTTTATTTGACTTAACTTCAACCACATGCACATTTAAAGTTCACTAGTTGTTTGAACTTTCTTATTTATTTATTTATTTTTTTTTATTAAAATGTTATTTTAAGTCTTCTTTTTAGTAAAATATCACTTGAAATACTTTCATGAAATGAGTTCTTTTCGAACTTTATCTTAAAATGTTTGAAGACAATAATCGCTGTAAGTACATGCTTCTCTTTTTTTGTTTGATACCGACTGACTAAGTGCTATTGACATGATATGGATCTAAATCCAAAAGCTTAATTTTAATCTTGTATTTAAAATTATACTGATTAATATAGAAACGCAAATACTTTTTCATTACAAAAACTTACATAATAAAAAATTAGATTGTTCACTAAAGATTTATTTATTAAATGAACAATTTTTCCATTTCATTTCTGTTCTGTATTGACATTTTGCCAATGAGTATTACGTGCCGCACATGCTTGTGCTTCGCACACCCCTCCGGAAAAGTGTGATATTCCGTTTCTACGAGACTACTGTGGAAAACGAAATGGAAGAAGAGGAGTAAAATGTGATCGTGCGAGTTCGTGCTTTTTGAGCCGAACAAATGTTATATTGTGAAATTAAAGTGTTTTATTATCGAATCAGCGACCTAATTAATTTGTGTCATGTGTTTTGATCAGATGCGTAAACATCTGGTCCTAGAGGCCGGAGTAATAAGTGTAATTTAACGAGTTATCGGTGTTAATAATTCAGTTTCGAATTGCGTTTGCGTATAAGAATATGTTGAAGAATCCTCAAAATCACATGCTACATAATGCATTATTTTTCACAGGGTGATCCAAAATATTTTGATTTTGGTTTAACTTTTTACTGGTCTCCATTTCCTATTCAGGACAAAACTTTTGCTGAAATATATGGGGTATAACATGTTCTTTACACTTCCAAAGTTTCAAGACGATTTCTAAAGAAGGTTTCTAGATATTTGACAAAATGTCTAAATTCGAAAGTATCCAAATACTTATCGATAGATAGTGTAGAATATAACGTATCTCTGAATTCTTTAGAAAATGACCGAACCAGTCAATGATTAGTCAGATTAAACGGCTAATTCCTACATATTTATGAAGTAATTTTAAAAATATTCTTACATTTCTAATGAAAATTACTAATGAACTTTTTTCATTATATACTGCGGTATGAAATAATATGTTTTACACCTATCCTTTCTACATTGTTCATTTAAATAGATTTTGTTTGACACGTATATGAAAGAAGATAAAAAGTAAAATTTTTTCCTGTCTTCCAAAAACATTTATTCTAAAATTTAATAATTTCTAAACTTATGGAAATAAATATGACTTTCAGGGTCCAAATAAACAGCGGTCACCATACTTTGAGATTATACATTTCTTCTGCTTTTCTTTTAGCAGATTCAATAGAATTATTAGAATGTTAAAGAAATATCCAATAAAACTAATTTTTTCAAACTAATGTTGAATATAAGTTATATATATATTTGCTTTATTTCTCTTGAGAGGAATGACGTTACGAAGTGAATAAAGAATAACAATCATTGTATTTAATGAGCGGCCACGAATTTTTATTCTTTATTTGTAGAATTGTTAGGTGTTTTTTCTTTGCGACAATTTTCACATGATGGATGACGTTATTTCTGTGAATCTTGATTAATAAGATGCACTATCTGCGGCGTGAAGATCGAGATTTTCTTCTTACAGTACAGGCCTTCAAATTGCTAACTCATTCGCAATCTTGAAAAAAATTACCAAGATGCGTAGAATGTTCAGTGCTATTGCAAGAGTAATTTACACTGACCCGTACAGTATGACAATAGTGTTTTTAATGACTTTTATTCGACTCCATCAACCCCACACAAGGTATGAGGGTAATCTTCATTAAAGCATTTAACAAATGTATTCGAAGTGAGTTTTTTTTATATTTGAAGTTCTTTTAGTATTGAAGACTTTGTGTATTGATCATTAGATCACCGACTGAACTATTACCGCCACCAAAATCTTGGCAAAATTTTCTTAGCACGAAATTAGCTTTCTTGTTCCTTTTCATACAAATTTTGCTGCAGACCGGCGCCTACAGCTCCTTACATAGCTCTAGTGCGATTTTATTTGACTTAATTTCAACCACATGCACATTTAAAGTTCAATAGTTGTTTGAACTTTCTTATTTATTTATTTATTTTTTTATTAAAATGTTATTTTAAGTCTTCTTTTTAGTAAAATATCACTTGAAATACTTTCATGAAATGAGTTCTTTTCGAACTTTATCTTAAAATGTTTGAAGACAATAATCGCTGTAAGTACATGCTTCTCTTTTTTTGTTTGATACCGACTGACTAAGTGCTATTGACATGATATGGATCTAAATCCAAAAGCTTAATTTTAATCTTGTATTTAAAATTATACTGATTAATATAGAAACGCAAATACATTTTCATTACAAAAACTTACATAATAAAAAATTAGATTGTTCACTAAAGATTTATTTATTAAATGAACAATTTTTCCATTTCATTTCTGTTCTGTATTGACATTTTGCCAATGAGTATTACGTGCCGCACATGCTTGTGCTTCGCACACCCCTCCGGAAAAGTGTGATATTCCGTTTCTGCGAGACTACTGTGGAAAACGAAATGGAAGAAGAGGAGAAAAATGTGATCGTGCGAGTTCGTGCTTTTTGAGCCGAACAAATGTTATATTGTGAAATTAAAGTGTTTTATTATCCAATCAGCGACCTAATTAATTTGTGTCATGTGTTTTGATCAGATGCGTAAACATCTGGTCCTAGAGGCCGGAGTAATAAGTGTAATTTAACGAGTTATCGGTGTTAATAATTCAGTTTCGAATTGCGTTTGCGTATAAGAATATGTTGAAGAATCCTCAAAATCACATGCTACATAATGCATTATTTTTCACAGGGTGATTCAAAATATTTTGATTTTGGTTTAACTTTTTACTGGTCTCCATTTCCTATTCAGGACAAAACTTTTGCTGAAATATATGGGGTATAACATGTTCTTTACACTTCCAAAGTTTCAAGACGATTTCTAAAGAAGATTTCTAGATATTTGACAAAATGTCTAAATTCGAAAGTATCCAAATACTTATCGATAGATAGTGTAGAATATAACGTATCTCTGAATTCTTTAGAAAATTACCGAACCAGTCAATGATTAGTCAGATTAAACGGCTAATTCCTACATATTTATGAAGTAATTTTAAAAATATTCTTACATTTCTAATGAAAATTACTAATGAACTTTTTTCATTATATACTGCGGTATGAAATAATATGTTTTACACCTATCCTTTCTACATTGTTCATTTAAATAGATTTTGTTTGACACGTATATGAAAGAAGATAAAAAGTAAAATTTTTTCCTGTCTTCCAAAAACATTTATTCTAAAATTTAATAATTTCTAAACTTATGGAAATAAATATGACTTTCAGGGTCCAAATAAACAGCGTTCACCATACTTTGAGATTATACATTTCTTCTGCTTTTCTTTTAGCAGATTCAATAGAATTATTAGAATGTTAAAGAAATATCCAATAAAACTAATTTTTTCAAACTAATGTTGAATATAAGTTATATATATTTGCTTTATTTCTGTTGAGAGGAATGACGCCACGAAATAAATAAAGAATAACAATCATTGTATTTAATGAGCGGCCACGAATTTTTATTCTTTATTTGTAGAATTGTTAGGTGTTTTTTCTTTGCGACAATTTTCACATGATGGATGACGTTATATCTGTGAATCTTGATTAATAAGATGCACTATCTGCGGCGTGAAGACCGTGATTTTCTTCTTACAGTACAGGCCTTCAAATTGCTAACTCATTCGCAATCTAGAAAAAAATTACCAAGATGCGTAGAATGTTCAGTGCTATTGCAAGAGTAATTTACACTGACCCGTCCAGTATGACAATAGTGTTTTTAATGACTTTTATTCGACTCCATCAACCCCACACAAGGTATGAGGGTAATCTTCATTAAAGCATTTAACAAATGTATTCGAAGTGAGTTTTTTTTATATTTGAAGTTCTTTTAGTATTGAAGACTTTGTGTATTGATCATTAGATCACCGACTGAACTATTACCGCCACCAAAATCTTGGCAAAATTTTCTTAGCACGAAATTAGCTTTCTTGTTCCTTTTCATACAAATTTTGCTGCAGACCGGCGCCTACAGCTCCTTACATAGCTCGAGTGCGATTTTATTTGACTTAACTTCAACCACATGCACATTTAAAGTTCACTAGTTGTTTGAACTTTCTTATTTATTTATTTATTTTTTTTTATTAAAATGTTATTTTAAGTCTTCTTTTTAGTAAAATATCACTTGAAATACTTTCATGAAATGAGTTCTTTTCGAACTTTATCTTAAAATGTTTGAAGACAATAATCGCTGTAAGTACATGCTTCTCTTTTTTTGTTTGATACCGACTGACTAAGTGCTATTGACATGATATGGATCTAAATCCAAAAGCTTAATTTTAATCTTGTATTTAAAATTATACTGATTAATATAGAAACGCAAATACTTTTTCATTACAAAAACTTACATAATAAAAAATTAGATTGTTCACTAAAGATTTATTTATTAAATGAACAATTTTTCCATTTCATTTCTGTTCTGTATTGACATTTTGCCAATGAGTATTACGTGCCGCACATGCTTGTGCTTCGCACACCCCTCCGGAAAAGTGTGATATTCCGTTTCTACGAGACTACTGTGGAAAACGAAATGGAAGAAGAGGAGTAAAATGTGATCGTGCGAGTTCGTGCTTTTTGAGCCGAACAAATGTTATATTGTGAAATTAAAGTGTTTTATTATCGAATCAGCGACCTAATTAATTTGTGTCATGTGTTTTGATCAGATGCGTAAACATCTGGTCCTAGAGGCCGGAGTAATAAGTGTAATTTAACGAGTTATCGGTGTTAATAATTCAGTTTCGAATTGCGTTTGCGTATAAGAATATGTTGAAGAATCCTCAAAATCACATGCTACATAATGCATTATTTTTCACAGGGTGATCCAAAATATTTTGATTTTGGTTTAACTTTTTACTGGTCTCCATTTCCTATTCAGGACAAAACTTTTGCTGAAATATATGGGGTATAACATGTTCTTTACACTTCCAAAGTTTCAAGACGATTTCTAAAGAAGGTTTCTAGATATTTGACAAAATGTCTAAATTCGAAAGTATCCAAATACTTATCGATAGATAGTGTAGAATATAACGTATCTCTGAATTCTTTAGAAAATTACCGAACCAGTCAATGATTAGTCAGATTAAACGGCTAATTCCTACACATTTATGAAGTAATTTTAAATTTATTCTTACATTTCTAATGAAAATTACTAATGAACTTTTTTCATTATATACTGCGGTATGAAATAATATGTTTTACACCTATCCTTTCTACATTGTTCATTTAAATAGATTTTGTTTGACACGTATATGAAAGAAGATAAAAAGTAAAATTTTTTCCTGTCTTCCAAAAACATTTATTCTAAAATTTAATAATTTCTAAACTTATGGAAATAAATATGACTTTCAGGGTCCAAATAAACAGCGGTCACCATACTTTGAGATTATACATTTCTTCTGCTTTTCTTTTAGCAGATTCAATAGAATTATTAGAATGTTAAAGAAATATCCAATAAAACTAATTTTTTCAAACTAATGTTGAATATAAGTTATATATATTTGCTTTATTTCTGTTGAGAGGAATGACGTTACGAAGTGAATAAAGAATAACAATCATTGTATTTAATGAGCGGCCACGAATTTTTATTCTTTATTTGTAGAATTGTTAGGTGTTTTTTCTTTGCGACAATTTTCACATGATGGATGACGTTATATCTGTGAATCTTGATTAATAAGATGCACTATCTGCGGCGTGAAGACCGAGATTTTCTTCTTACAGTACAGGCCTTCAAATTGCTAACTCATTCGCAATCTAGAAAAAAATTACCAAGATGCGTAGAATGTTCAGTGCTATTGCAAGAGTAATTTATACTGACCCGTACAGTATGACAATAGTGTTTTTAATGACTTTTATTCGACTCCATCAACCCCACACAAGGTATGAGGGTAATCTTCATTAAAGCATTTAACAAATGTATTCGAAGTGAGTTTTTTTTATATTTGAAGTTCTTTTAGTATTGAAGACTTTGCGTATTGATCATTAGATCACCGACTGAACTATTACCGCCACCAAAATCTTGGCAAAATTTTCTTAGCACGAAATTAGCTTTCTTGTTCCTTTTCATACAAATTTTGCTGCAGACCGGCGCCTACAGCTCCTTACATAGCTCTAGTGCGATTTTATTTGACTTAACTTCAACCACATGCACATTTAAAGTTCACTAGTTGTTTGAACTTTCTTATTTATTTATTTATTTTTTTTTATTAAAATGTTATTTTAAGTCTTCTTTTTAGTAAAATATCACTTGAAATACTTTCATGAAATGAGTTCTTTTCTAACTTTATCTTAAAATGTTTGAAGATAATAATCGCTGTAAGTACATGCTTCTCTTTTTTTGTTTGATACCGACTGACTAAGTGCTATTAACATGATATGGATCTAAATCCAAAAGCTTAATTTTAATCTTGTATTTAAAATTATACTGATTAATATAGAAACGCAAATACTTTTTCATTACAAAAACTTACATAATAAAAAAATAGATTGTTCACTAAAGATTTATTTATTAAATGAACAATTTTTCCATTTCATTTCTGTTCTGTATTGACATTTTGCCAATGAGTATTACGTGCCGCACATGCTTGTGCTGCGCACACCCCTCCGGAAAAGTATGATATTCCGTTTCTGCGAGACTACTGTGGAAAACGAAATGGAAGAAGAGGAGAAAAATGTGATCGTGCGAGTTCGTGCTTTTTGAGCCGAACAAATGTTATATTGTGAAATTAAAGTGTTTTATTATCGAATCAGCGACCTAATTAATTTGTGTCATGTGTTTTGATCAGATGCGTAAACATCTGGTCCTAGAGGCCGGAGTAATAAGTGTAATTTAACGAGTTATCGGTGTTAATAATTCAGTTTCGAATTGCGTTTGCGTATAAGAATATGTTGAAGAATCCTCAAAATCACATGCTACATAATGCATTATTTTTCACAGGGTGATCCAAAATATTTTGATTTTGGTTTAACTTTTTACTGGTCTCCATTTCCTATTCAGGACAAAACTTTTGCTGAAATATATGGGGTATAACATGTTCTTTACACTTCCAAAGTTTCAATACGATTTCTAAAGAAGATTTCTAGATATTTGACAAAATGTCTAAATTCGAAAGTATCCAAATACTTATCGATAGATAGTGTAGAATATAACGTATCTCTGAATTCTTTAGAAAATTACCGAACCAGTCAATGATTAGTCAGATTAAACGGCTAATTCCTACACATTTATGAAGTAATTTTAAAAATATTCTTACATTTCTAATGAAAATTACTAATGAACTTTTTTCATTATATACTGCGGTATGAAATAATATGTTTTACACCTATCCTTTCTACATTGTTCATTTAAAAAGATTTTGTTTGACACGTATATGAAAGAAGATAAAAAGTAAAATTTTTTCCTGTCTTCCAAAAACATTTATTCTAAAATTTAATAATTTCTAAACTTATGGAAATAAATATGACTTTCAGGGTCCAAATAAACAGCGGTCACCATACTTTGAGATTATACATTTCTTCTGCTTTTCTTTTAGCAGATTCAATAGAATTATTAGAATGTTAAAGAAATATCCAATAAAACTAATTTTTTCAAACTAATGTTGAATATAAGTTATATATATTTGCTTTATTTCTGTTGAGAGGAATGACGCCACGAAGTGAATAAAGAATAACAATCATTGTATTTAATGAGCGGCCACGAATTTTTATTCTTTATTTGTAGAATTGTTAGGTGTTTTTTCTTTGCGACAATTTTCACATGATGGATGACGTTATTTCTGTGAATCTTGATTAATAAGATGCACTATCTGCGGCGTGAAGATCGAGATTTTCTTCTTACAGTACAGGCCTTCAAATTGCTAACTCATTCGCAATCTAGAAAAAAATTACCAAGATGCGTAGAATGTTCAGTGCTATTGCAAGAGTAATTTACACTGACCCGTACAGTATGACAATAGTGTTTTTAATGACTTTTATTCGACTCCATCAACCCCACACAAGGTATGAGGGTAATCTTCATTAAAGCATTTAACAAATGTATTCGAAGTGAGTTTTTTTTATATTTGAAGTTCTTTTAGTATTGAAGACTTTGTGTATTGATCATTAGATCACCGACTGAACTATTACCGCCACCAAAATCTTGGCAAAATTTTCTTAGCACGAAATTAGCTTTCTTGTTCCTTTTCATACAAATTTTGCTGCAGACCGGCGCCTACAGCTCCTTACATAGCTCTAGTGCGATTTTATTTGACTTAACTTCAACCACATGCACATTTAAAGTTCACTAGTTGTTTGAACTTTCTTATTTATTTATTTATTTTTTTTTATTAAAATGTTATTTTAAGTCTTCTTTTTAGTAAAATATCACTTGAATTACTTTCATGAAATGAGTTCTTTTCGAACTTTATCTTAAAATGTTTGAAGACAATAATCGCTGTAAGTACATGCTTCTCTTTTTTTGTTTGATACCGACTGACTAAGTGCTATTGACATGATATGGATCTAAATCCAAAAGCTTAATTTTAATCTTGTATTTAAAATTATACTGATTAATATAGAAACGCAAATACTTTTTCATTACAAAAACTTACATAATAAAAAATTAGATTGTTCACTAAAGATTTATTTATTAAATGAACAATTTTTCCATTTCATTTCTGTTCTGTATTGACATTTTGCCAATGAGTATTACGTGCCGCACATGCTTGTGCTTCGCACACCCCTCCGGAAAAGTGTGATATTCCGTTTCTGCGAGACTACTGTGGAAAACGAAATGGAAGAAGAGGAGAAAAATGTGATCGTGCGAGTTCGTGCTTTTTGAGCCGAACAAATGTTATATTGTGAAATTAAAGTGTTTTATTATCGAATCAGCGACCTAATTAATTTGTGTCATGTGTTTTGATCAGATGCGTAAACATCTGGTCCTAGAGGCCGGAGTAATAAGTGTAATTTAACGAGTTATCGGTGTTAATAATTCAGTTTCGAATTGCGTTTGCGTATAAGAACAATGGTTTTCGAACATTTGTGGAAAGTAACTGAACAGAATGGCTGTTTATTTTGCTGATTAATTAAGAATGTGTGTCATTGGTGAAAATTCAGTGGTATTTGTGAAGACTACGTGTTTTTGTGAACAATACTTGTTATTTGTGAGAGGAGCTATGTATTACATCAGCTTAGTGATAGAAAATAGGGATCGCAGTGATCTGAGGTAAGAGCAAATTCTTTTCCCTTTTTTTGATTGAATTTATTTTTGATTTTATTGTTTGTGATTATTTAGTATTCGTGATTTAAGTGTTCGTTATTTGAGAAAGTGAGATTATTCCTCTTTTTTATTTATTATAAAGTAAATTGAGAAATATAAATATGTTCAAAAACGCAATAAAAAGCGATCTGAGGCTTATAGCCGAAGAAATAGGGGAAAAATTAATGAAAAAATGACCGTGGCTGAATTAAATAGTATTATATCAAACAGTGCGTTGTATAAGTCGGATCCAGGGCAGGTAATTTCTATCGGCAATTCAGTAATTGATGAACGAAAAAATGAACGAAAAAATGATGAACGAACATTAACTATGAAATTGCCTAGTATAACCTGAGGGCTGGTGTTTATTTTTTGCTTCTTTAGAGAGAGCCTTTGTAGCGAAGGATGTTCCAGGCAAATATAAAGCGGAAATTCTTTTAAATTTAGTAAGCGAAAAGGCTTCCAATATAATTACATATTTAAAAGATGCGGAAATTGGAGATTATGAGAAAGTGAAATCATTAATTTTGCGAGAATTTGAACCCACTGCTATGGCGTGTTTGGAACAATTTCGAAAGGCGACTAGACAACATGGCGAAACATGCGTGCAATTTGCGTCTCGTTTAAAAACAAATTGGGAATACTATTTGAAACTGAGAAAAGTTTCAGATTTTGATACACTAAACCAATTAATTGTAGCGGATAAAATCTTCCAAACTTTAGATAAAGAGGTCACGTCGCATATAAGTATTAGACAAGGAAATGAGTGGTTTAATCCCTTAAAATTAGCGCAGGAGGTTGACTTATACACAGCTTCGCGAGGTAAACAGCCTGAGAATTAAAATTCATCTCGTAAGTTTAATAAAGGTGCTAATGTATTTTTGTCAGAGATAAAAAATAACAAATGCGGTTTGTGTAAGGGTAATGAATCTCACTTACTCCAGAACTGCCCGCAGTTCAAAAGGCTAACGCCACACGAGAGGGTAGAAGTTGTAAAAAATACTAAGGCTTGCTTTAAGTGTTTATTGCAAAACTGTAATTTCAGACAATGTAAAGTGCGCAATTGTTTCATGTGTAAGAAACCACATCATCAACTTCTTCACTTTTCCAATGAGAATGTAAATAGGGATTTGAGACAAAATTCGCAAAATCAAAATACAAGTTATTCTGAGATTGGCATTGGCGGTCAGGTGTATGGAGTAGGGGCAAATAGTCAAGTAACTCAGGTGAAATCTGTGAATACAGACTCGATTGTTGCTACGAGTTTTGTAAGAACTAGAAATGTTTTGCTAAGCACAATTCGAGCGCTGATAAAAAATAAATATAATCAGTGGGTGGAGTGTAGATGCTTGTTAGACGTGGGAAGTCAAGTCTGCCTAGTCAGTGAAAAATGTGTAAATCGTCTACAGCTCAAAGCAGAAAAAATAAATACTTTGATTTCGTGTCTAAACGATTCGTCAGTTGTAGTAAAGGGCTGCGTGAGAGCTACCATAGCAAATAAGACGCGAGATTTTCAGAGGAATCTAAATATGTTCATAGTTAAGAAAATCACCGACCTTGTTCCTCAGAGGATAATTGATGTAAATGTTGAGGTGTCAGATACAGTCCATTTAGCGGATTATAGCTTTAATATCCCTGGTGAAATAGATATATTGTTAGGTGCAGAGATTTTCTATGAGTTACTTACGCCAGGACAGATATATGCGGAAAATTCTTCTTTGTTGTTACAGAACACAAAATTCGGCTATGTTGCTTCAGGTAGTTTCGAGCAACAAGGTGCGAGTATGGGTCATTGCGGTCTGATTCTTGATGGGGATCTAAATACAATTTAAAAAAAATTCTGGGAGATTGAGAATGTTGAAATGGGGGTAACCAAATCTAAAGAAAATTCTATTTGCGAAGAGCATTTCTCGCGAACTCATTGGAGAAGTGAAGAGGGGAGATACGTAGTATCGATGCCTCTTAAAACTGATCCTTCGTGCTTAGGAGATTCTCGTGAGGTAACTCTTAAACGACTCAGATCGCTGTGGACCCGATTATCGAAAGATGAAAAGTATTTAAGCCTTTATAAAGGTTTTTTAGAAGAATATAAAGAATTGGGTCATCTTAGAGAAGTAATTGAGGAAAAAGGACCCAAAATATGTTATTATGCGACACATCATGGAATATACAAACCCGATAAAACTACAACCAAACTGCGAGTTGTTTTTAACTGTTCAAGTGAATCTTCCAATGGTTTATCTTTAAATTCACTCCAATATAATGGAGGAGTCATTCAGGAAGATTTATTTTCTATTATGATAAGATTTAGAAGATTTAGAAGATGCATTTATGCGTTCACAGCAGATGTGAAAATGATGTACAGACAGATTTTAATAGACCCGAGTCAACATGCTTTACAAAGAATTTTGTGGAGCAATAGTGCTCATGAACCCCCCAAACCCTACGAGTTATTAACTGTTACATACGGAACGGTCAGTGCACCATTTCTAGCTATGAGAACATTAAAACAGTTAGCCGAAGATGAAGAGCCAAATTTCCCTAACGCAGCTCCAGTACTAAGAGAGGATTTTTATATGGACGATGTCCTAACTGGAGCTAGCTCCTTGGAAAAGGCTAAAATTATTCAAAATGAGCTAATAGGCATTCTTAAGTCTGCAGGAATGTCTTTGCACAAGTGGCACAGTAATCACCCCGAGCTCATTAAAAATGATGATGCAAACTATGAGTTTGCTGAACGAGAGGAATCTTTAATTTTAGGTGTCCGTTGGCAGCATAATTTAGATGCTTTTTCATTTAAGGTGAACTGTGCAGATTTAACAGAAATTACTAAAAGGTCAGTGCTATCACTTATTGCAAAATTGTTTGACCCCTTGGGGTTATTAGGACTAGGACCTGTTATAACAAAGGCTAAAATTTTTATGCAGCAACTTTGGTTATTAAGGCTTGACTGGAATGACCTCCTGCCAGAGAAAGAATCAAAGGATTGGCGTAAATTTACAGTATCTTTGTAGTCCATAAGAGAGATGAAAGTAGAAAGATGCATTGTGCTGCCATCGGCAGTACAAATTGAGATTCACGGTTTCTGCGATGCATCGGAACTGGCATAAGGTGCTGTCCTATATTGTAAATCCAAGTCGCAATCTGGCGAAGTTTCTATACAATTGGTGACAAGTAAATCCAGGGTAGCACCACTAAAGTAATTAACCATACCGCGCTTAGAATTATGCGCAGTCTTATTGTTGGCAAATTTGATCGAACGTGTGCTAGCAGCTCTAAGAATGGACTTTAACAACATATTCTTATGGAGCGATTCAACCGTAGTTCTTTCTTGGCTACAGAAGGAACCCTTCAAACTTAAGACACTTGTGTCCAATAGAGTGGCCAAAATTCAAGAAATTACAGATGTACAACAGTGGCGATATGTCTCATCCGGGGAAAATCCCGCGGACTTAATCTCAAGAGGTGTAGACCCAGATAAGCTCAATGAGAATGAACTATGGTGGAGGGGACCAAGGTTCCTTACTGGGGATGACTATCCTAAAAGAGACATTCCAGTAGCTATTACTTTAAGTGACTTTCATGAGGAATTGAAAATTAGTGACTCTAACTTATTTTCTTTCAGTGTTAATGTTGACTCCTTTATTGACAATTTTCTCAATATAAGTAACAAATATTTTAAAATTATTCGTATTTTAAGCTTTATTTTCAGGTTCACAGAGAACTGCCGGGGGAAAAGAAAGAGGAGCGGTCCTTTAGAAGCTGCCGAATTGAAAAGAGCTGAATTTTTTATTATAAAAATGGTTCAAAGACAACATTTTCAGGAGGAAATGGGCGCCAAAAAAGGATCCAAAACCAGCCCCCTTGAAAATCTAAACTCCTTTCTTGATAAGGATGGTATTTTAAGGGTAGGAGGCAGGTTAAGTAATAGTGATTTGAATTACGACAGAAAGTTCCCCATTTTGTTGCCTTCTAAACATAGATTAACTGATTTAATTGTTAATTATTTTCATGTAAAGTATTTGCACTCAGGGCCTCAAGCTTCACTGCACCAAATCAGGCAACAATTTTGGATAATTAATGGGAGAAGCACATGTAGAAAAATTGTGCATAATTGCGTAACCTGTTTCAAAGCAAAACCTCAGGTAATCGACCAATTAATGGGTGATTTGCCTGAGGAGAGAGTGAGAAAAACCTTTCCCTTTAACATTACTGGAGCGGACTTCTGCGGACCTTTTTATATTAAGTATAGGGGTCAAAGGAAAGGTGTGTACCATAAAATTTATGTATGTATATTTATCTGTTTTGTTACTAAGGCAATGCATTTGGAAGTGGTGTCAAACATGACATCAGCCTCATTTATTGCAGCTCTTAAAGGGTTCATTTTTCGGCGGGGCAAGTGTGCAAAATTTTGTACTGACAATGCTAAAAATTTTGTAGGCGCGAATGCTGAGCTTAAAAAATTGCACAGATTAGTAAACCAGCCAGATGAAAAACTTGCCGATTTCATGTCATCAGAAGGTATTGATTGGAAATTTCTCCCCCCTAGAGCCCCAAATTTTGGAGGTATCTGGGAGGCTGGAGTTAAATCCATTAAGTATTACTTAAAGAGAGTTGTTGGAAATTCAAAACTAACTTATGAAGAATTTCTAACAGTTTTAATCCAAGTTGAGGGAATGTTAAATTCTCGACCACTTGTTCCTTTGTCGGCGGATATAAGCGAAGCTGGCAAAGAATTCGTTGATTCACTACCTTAATTGATTTCACATTTCGTCATTTTTTAAGGGGTTATATACTAGTTTGTAAATAATAATTGACATATTTTTTAAATTAGTGTTACACACTTCAAAGAACAACTTTAATATATCCCCACAACGACATTTGGCAATTTTTTGTTGGCGATTATGGCTAAATCATAAATCTAAAAATCATAAATGATAAAATCATAATCTAAATCATAAAATCATTAATCCAAAATAAACAACATATAGGCTGCCATATTATATCGCCAAAGAAAAATCGCCAAATTCAGCTATAGGGATATACTAAAGTTATACCTTAAAACTATCCCCTTTATAATATTATGAGTTTTTCTTTCTTTTAATTAATCGTAAAATATTTATATAACCAGATTATTCAAGAATCAGTTCAAAGAAGGAAAATAAATGTAATCAGTGAGTTTATAATTTTTTCATACCAATAAACAAACACATCCCTAGGTACTACGGACATTCCTATTTTATAAATGGACCAATCATTTTCACTCATGCACAGAAGACGCCAGGGATCATCCTTCTGCGGTTTAACAGTATATAGTGTATTTTATTTCATAAGTATTTAATTTTATTTGTGATATTGTAATTTTAGAATTGAGTAATAATTATACGTGTCTTGAATGTTTAAAAAACATTGCAAGGTGGGGCGGGATGTTCTGTATTGACATTTTGCCAATGAGTATTACGTGCCGCACATGCTTGTGCTTCGCACACCCCTCCGGAAAAGTGTGATATTCCGTTTCTGCGAGACTACTGTGGAAAACGAAATGGAAGAAGAGGAGAAAAATTTGATCGTGCGAGTTCGTGCTTTTTGAGCCGAACAAATGTTATATTGTGAAATTAAAGTGTTTTATTATCGAATCAGCGATATAATTAATTTGTGTCATGTGTTTTGATCAGATGCGTAAACAATTTCCATTGCTTTTGTTAAAGAAAAAAATTAAGAAATAATTTTAATGCAAAAAAATGAGTAATTTTAAATTTTCTTACTATATTTTTATATTGACGATACTTATTTATATTTAATTTCTGCAGTTACTTATTTTTAAGAAAATTTTTTATTTTTAATTTAAAAGAAAACTAAAGCATAAAGTTCATATAATTTAATGTACGTTATGGATATTTAAATACGTTATTATTACGAAGTATGTGTAAGTAAAAATAAAATCTCTGGAATAAATTTGTTTTCTTCTTTCACAAAAAATTATTGAATTTCTTTTCCTAATAAATTCTTATAATTAAATAGAGATATTCAAATTATAAGCAAAGATTCTAAGAAATATTTCTCGGATGTTTTTTTAAAATAGTTATTTTTGTAAATTAAATAAGTTAAACAACTATAAAAACAGCATTAAATAATAGTTTTATCTGATCTTTTCCTTGGAATTTGTGCTTAGATTACTGCTTAGATAAATTTTGCAAGTAAATACACTTTTTTTCTTATCTGGAATTAATGAATTTTAGATTTGTTATTGAACATAACTTGCACGAAAGAAATGTTTCATAAATAACTTAATATAATATAATACAATTATCGAACTTCACTAACACTATACTTTCCGTAAATTACACAACTTAAAAGGGTAATTTGATCATCATTAACTAAAATTTAATTGCTTCTCTTAAATTAATGAATATAATAAGTATATTTGTTCTTCATTCAAATATTTATTCAAAGTTATTAAAGGTATGCTATTTTCTGAAATATATTAACCCATGAAATGAAAAGTGTTAAGCAATAATTTTCTTATTTCATTGTATCATCATTAACAATCTGAATGTAAATGATTTCTCAAACTTGATTTCTAATTTAGATTATTATCTCCAAAGCTTTGCAGATTAGGGAATCTGCATAAATGGTAAATAATTTCTACTCTGTAAGTTTAAAGATTGTCTTTAAATATTTGAGTGGTTTAATTTGAAGAGTTATGAACGATTCTGCAATTTAAATGAAATACATTGCTATAAATCAGTGTAATAATCATGAATTAATTCTTTTGAATTGTTTTCGGTGTGATACACAGTGCTTTCTTGTATCAATATACAGATAATAAAGCTTATATTTACATATTTATTGAGAATTTTCTCTGTTCATTTATCGCACGTTCTAGATTATTTCAAATTATGTATTAATGATTCGTAATAAACTACGATTTTCCTATTTAAGGTATTTCTACAATTTCAATAATTGGCAAAACTTCAAAATTATTTAAGAAACATTTTATATATACGAGGCTTTAATAATCCATCCTGGAATATACAAAGGAATGAGAAAAAATAAAGTAATTTATTTGTCTCAAAAACCTTTTGTAATAAAATATCTGTTTTCTGTAATTTTACTTGAGCTTAGCTGTGTGACAAAAGTAAAGGGTTTATATGACCAAAAAAGGGGGAAAAAAGGGGGGGATTACTTTTTAGCTACCTACAAGAGTGCAGGATTTTCCATCTCCAGACGGAACTCTTACGCCAGTAGTTTTTATCATTTGTTTCTGTCATATTTGTGCAGTAATTTATTGCAATTGAATGTTATAGATATTATTGATAAAAAGTACTGGTGTTGCGTTTTGAGACGGAAACTCTTGCATCGAAATTGGCTATAATTAAATTTTATCTTCTCTCAGATTATACTTAAAACTACATAAAAAAAAATTCTTTTAAGAACAATGAATGTAGCAAAAAAAGATTGTCTGTCTCCGTTAACCAACAGACACATGCATTTTTTAAGAAGTATTTAATTAATAGTGGAAATTATACAGTTTTCGCGCACGATCTTTCGATAAGAGGTCAGTAAAATATGCATATTTTAAACATTTTTACTATAAATGATTATCCAAGAAAAATACTTAAATTTAGTTATTTTAATGAAGGTGACTTACTACTCATTTTTCTTACCCGACTACCATAGATAAGGGAAGTATTCTTTCGGTCAAAAATTTCGATGTCGAGTTCCCACCTGTTTTGCATGTTTTAAGGCCATTTTTATTTTGCCATTTATTGATAACGCATATACTTCAGATATATATGCTTGACTCGGAGTCCGCTTGTAAATATTCGTCCGATATAAACAGATAGCACACGACAGAATTACAATACGAAGAATTGGAAAAACACCCAGGGACAGCGTGGGAAACGGACCCGCTCTTTACACTCGGAGGCGATTAGCAGTGTGGTGACATCTTATAAGGTTTTTTAGTTCAAAAAAGTGATTTTTGTTGTTTGGTAGATTGGGTTTAATGTCGCACTAGTGCTGTGCAATAGCAATTGGCGACGGTATGGGACGCACCAATATAGATGATCTGGGGACATGCCATCATAAATTTCCCCATACCATGCCTATCTCAGTATATAAATTAAGTTATGCACATCACTAAGTTTTTTTTTCTTCCTGTCCCAGTGTCAATAAGAAAATTTCCCTTTTAAGTATTAAATTTCCCCAAGCCGTTAGTTTTCAGCCTTTTTCTTCGTTTAGCAGTTTGCAAGCCGGAGTGTCAGGGCGATTTCTTTCCCCTAGTATTTTTTTTTAACACCTCCTTCCTTTTGGCTAATAATTTCCCGCGCACAACTACCTACTGCGGCTTCCCTGCCTATTCCTGTCCTCTCAATAATTTTTTAGCACTATTTTATGCATTCGATCATAAGCGTTTGCCACACTGTATATTCTAGTTGCTGTAGCTCGATGCTCTGCCAACCATGTTTACTGTGGTTTTTAAAGAATTAGAAAAGTATGGATGTAAAATCTCTTGCTTGCAAAATGGAAAGGCGTAGTCAGAAAAGTAACCGTAACCAAGTAACCGTAATTTAGACTTAAAGTAGACTATAGAGCCTATATATATAAAGGGTTGGCTGAGTGGTTGGTTGGGTTTAACATCGCACTAGTATTGCGGAATGGGTAATCTATATATAAAGAGAGACGTCAAATGGTAAATTTAAGATACGGCGCATGCTCGTAGCAGAATTTTTTTTTTTTTTTTTTTTTTTTTTATCAAATAGGCATTTGGTAGAAAAACTCGAACATTACTAAATTGGAATTCAACAAAAAAAATTTATACACAAAATTGCTTTTTGGCAATAATCCTTAATTTAAGATACTGTTTCAAGCACAATGTTTTAAATCGATTAACAACTTTCTGAAATATTTTGATGATAGCAAAAACCTTGCCCATCCAATAAGAGGAAGACTTGCTATTGATGCTTCTCTCCTTGAAGTCTAAATAAAATAGACTTGCCTGGTAAAAAGTGATTTTTTCCATGAAATATGCATTATTATTTCAAATATCTCCCATTCCTTTTCCTTGAAAAGAGAAATACAGACGTGCGCAAATGTCTCTCAGAGCCATATAAATTTCACTGCGCTTAATTTAGAAACTTTGTTGCTGTCGCTTTGAAAAGAACTGTCGAACGCATTGGAGCGTACTCTTCTAATTTGTGTTTTAACCATTTGCCGGTCCAATTTATTTTCATTCCTCTGGTTAATGTTTACATAGATAATTTATTTTAATTTATTAATACTATTATTATATTCTAAGACTATTCTTCACTTGCCCTCGTACCTTCATTTTTTTTTTTTTTTTTTTTTTTTTTTTTTTTTTTTTCAGAAAACGATTAAATATGTGGCTTATCAATTTGAAAAGACTAAAATATGGTTAAAAAGTATTTAGAGCTGCGTAAGTAGCTAGTAACCAAGTAACCGTAATTTAGACTTAAAGTAGACTATAGAGCCTATATATATAAAGGGTTGGCTGAGTGGTTGGTTGGGTTTAACATCGCACTAGTATTGCGGAATGGGTAATCTATATATAAAGAGAGACGTCAAATGGTAAATTTAAGATACGGCGCATGCTCGTAGCAGATTTTTTTTTTTTTTTTATCAAATAGGCATTTGGTAGAACAACTCGAACATTACTAAATTGGAATTCAACAAAAAAAATTTATACACAAAATTGCTTTTTGGCAATAATCCTTAATTTAAGATACTGTTTCAAGCACAATGTTTTAAATCGATTAACAACTTTCTGAAATATTTTGATGATAGCAAAAAACTTGCCCATCCAATAAGAGGAAGACTTGCTATTGATGCTTCTCTCCTTGAAGTCTAAATAAAATAGATTTGCCTGGTAAAAAGTGATTTTTTCCATGAAATATACATTATTATTTCAAATATCTCCCATTCCTTTTCCTTGAAAAGAGAAATACAGACGTGCGCAAATGTCTCTCAGAGCCATATAAATTTCACTGCGCTTAATTTAGAAACTTTGTTGCTGTCGCTTTGAAAAGAACTGTCGAACGCATTGGAGCGTACTCTTCTAATTTGTGTTTTAACCATTTGCCGGTCCAATTTATTTTCATTCCTCTGGTTAATGTTTACATAGATAATTTATTTTAATTTATTAATACTGTTATTATATTCTAAGACTATTCTTCACTTGCCCTCGTACCTTCATTTTTTTTTTTTTTTTTCAGAAAACGATTAAATATGTGGCTTATCAATTTGAAAAGACTAAAATATGGTTAAAAAGTATTTAGAGCTGCGTTATATAGAGAATAGTGAATTTTTTACGATTTAAATCTTAAAATTTAATTCAAAAATGGTAACTGGAGTTTAAATTTTATCTGCATCAAACAGAGAAAGAGAAATGTTATCCTTTCTTGTTTTTCTTTATTACTATTAGAGAAGAATTTTTAAAGGTTTTGTGCACTATCATTATTAATGCTCCCTCCCCCCCTCCCCCCCGTATAATTCTTTAGAGATTTGGCAGAAAGTAAGCTAGTCATTAAAAAAAAAAAAAAAAGATTTGCAAACATTTTATTTAAACGATATTTATATTAGTTGGTAAAATATAAAAGGATCAAGACTCAGAATTTCTTTCCCTTAACACAAGCCTAAATCCTAAGCACATCATATCCCAAATCACCATCATCACCATCATCACCACCGATCTCATATCTCATATCTCATATCCCACATCAACACCATCTTCCCCTTTAATGATAAAAATATTATTAATAAAGGTTTTTTTTTTTAAATTCAATACATTTTAAAATATCTTTTGGAATAAATTCTATTAGAAATGTGATGCGATTACAAAGAAAAACGTTCCTGTGGTAAGCTGACCAAATGTCCCCATTTTTTGGGGACAGCCTTTATTTTGAAGGCATTTTTCTAAGTTTTAAAAAATTGTAGAAAGTAAATTATTTATCATTAATATTTTATTTTTAGTACTTATTTTATCAGAATGAATCATTACATCCATAATTGGATATTTGTAGCAATTTTTAACTATTCTCTATTATAACGGTACTCAGATCTGGTCAGCCAATTCTGTGGTCACTGGTATCCAAAAGAAGTCAATGCAATTTATTTCTTAAAATTAATATAATACGAAAATATAAAATCTTCCAAAATATAACAGTAGTTTTGTAGATTATATTTTTAGTTTCGTATGATTAAAAAGTTTAGCCAGAGATCGTTTTTTTTTATATTTTTTATTCAAGACTACGCAACGGAATCGAAATATATAGAACACTTTATTTTTCCAGAATATTAACTCCAGAAAACTTATTTAAATGATGTTAGATTTTAACTCGCCCAAAGGAATCCAAATTAGTCGAAAGGTTAAGTTGGATGCTGTTTCAAATGGTTTCCTAGACTTCCAGAGTTATCGCCTATTTTATTATTATTATTATTATTATTACTTCAGTCTTTGGAAAAAAAAAAATCAACTTTTAAATCACTTTAAAGTGAATGATTGTGGCAACGTATTTTGAATATGATAAAATCCTCTTCAAGTAAAACAAATACTTGTCTCACCATTTTTTAATGTTTCAGTTTAAATTCTGAAATAAACATGATAATGTGTCACTTTTAGGACACTTGATATAATAATTAGTAATTAGTAAAGCCATTAAAATTAATTTTAAATTATTTCTAAATAATTGTAAATCATATATTCTGTGATATGATATTAATAGATATATTTCTTGAAATATACGCAAAGCTATCTTATATTCTCTAGTTTACACATTCCGTAGATTACTCATTTAATCCATGGTTAAACTTCTAAATGACCTGTAGGATAATATAATTACCGGTTTCATCACATGTTAAGCACATTGTCTGTTACCCTTGTTTATGTAAAATACTCTTATTATCTTAAATAGTACAGTATTACAAATTTATATTTCAAATTTAAACATTTATTTTCAATTTTCATATTATAATGTGGTAAAATTCTGTGACAGATATATTTCTATTTAAAAAATATGATAATAATGAAACCTGACTGTTAAAATTTCAGTTATATAATTTAAAAACCTCTTTTTAAAAAGAATTCTATAAGAAATGAAAGTAGTCATAATGAATTATCTATCGATATATATATATATATATATATGTATAATTATTATTATTATTATTGAATTATAATTTCCCTTTTATCTAATAATAATTTTTTTTATTCTACTTAATGCAGTCAAAAAGTAAATTTTTAAATCTATAATAGCCTAAAACGTAAACTACTAATGTCAGTTCGGATAGGAGAGTTGATCAAATAACACAGCAAAAATAAATTCAAAACTGGTGTACAACCAATATATAGATTTTAAAACTTCTTCACACACCAAAAATTTTAAGCCAGCACAAGTAGCACGTGTTTTTTTGCACCTGATGAAGAAAGTCTACGTCCTTTCAAAACCGGTTGTGCTGGCTTAAATTTTATGGTGTGTGAAGAAGTTTTAAAATCTATATACAAATAACACAGGTCTGCGAAATCGTACATTTCATTTTTTATCTGCTTCGGGTGACTCTCTTTTCTTTCCTTTTCTGTTTCTGTTTCTTTTTTTTTTCATCATTAGTATTATTATTATTATTATTATTATTATTATTATTATTACTATTTTTTTTTTTTTCGCTAAATTCAGAAATGCTTGACTTTTTTTTTTTTTTGTCACGTAAGGATTTTTCACAAAGTAAGAATGAAAATCGGAAGAATTCACGCAGTTTCTATAACAGAATTGAAACTAATTATGTATAAAATGCATTGAAGTAGGTTACATTTTACACTTTTTTTTTCTTTTTTAATATAAATATATTTCTTTACACCGGAGCTCCCTTTAGAGCTTTTTCTTTTGTGCTCGGCTTGCGGGCCTGAAGGGGGAGAGTCTCTTTGCAGCATACAACAATAATCTGCTACCAGGTTAACATTCCATAGGACCGGCTACCTCCTTTCCATTTCTCTGATGTCTTGATAAAATAGCTCTTCATGTTCTTCACTCACTTAGAGTGTCTCTCTTTTATTTTCTTTTTGTTTCTTTTTATTATTATTATTATTATATATATTTTACACTAAATTCAGAAATGCTTGTTTTTCCTTTCTGTCACGTAAGTATTTTTCACAAAGTAAGGATGCAAACCGGAAGAATTCAAAAAGTTGCTACAACAGAATTGAAACTAATTATGTATAAAATACATTGAAATAGATTACATTATATATATATATATATATATATATATATATATATATTTAAATATACATATATTTCTTTACATCAGAGCTCCTTTCAGAGCTTTTTCTTTTGTGCTCGGCTTGAGGGCCTGAAGGGGAGAGTCTCTTTGCAGCATCCAACAAAATCTGCTACCCTGTTAATATTCCATCGCTTCTAATGCCTCCTTTCCGTTTCTCTGATATCTTGATGAAATAGCTCTTCACGTTCTTTACTCACATCACTTAGATTTTCCAGGAAATAATTCAAATAGGAGTAGGAAAAGGGGAGTTTTAATCTCATTTCTGTCAAAAGAACTCATTTTCTGTTAAAACTGTTTGTGATGATAATTTTGAAGATTTTTCCTTTAATCAGCATCCAAAAATGCACCAGAAAAATACATCATCTGAAGATTTTTTTTTTTTTTTACAACCTGTATAATATTTTTTTATACGATTTTAACTATCTTCTGCTTAAAAAGGTTGGCAAATTAAAAATAATTTATTTCAATTCAATTATAATACTTATTATTTTAGTCTTTTTTAAGCATATACGATTTTATAAAATCTGTTATTAAACTTTATTACAATATGCATTTTGTAGTGTTGCTATTCAATCAAATATATAAATAATTGATAGAAATCTCACTCTGTGCATTAATTCATCTAAATACAGATTTTCTATTTACTACTACTACTACTAATAATAATAATAATAATAATAAAACCTGCACTTTATTAATGTCTTTTATTCAATTATTCAGAATATTTAGTTGAAAACAAAAATTTTCTAATTTACATCTAAACTTCAATGAAGTAATTGAATTAAAGTAATTAATATTAAAATTTAATAGAACGCCTAATGGCATAGTGTGATTTTTGTAGATTTATGAAGAATCCCCACAGGGGCAGTAGAATAATAAGGAAAGCGTAAAATAAAAGGTTTTCACTTGATTTCAAATGACTTAAGAATTTTGCATAAAAGTTTTAACACTGTTGTCTTCCATTTACTCTGGTTTCCGGATTCTTCAAACAGAAATGTTAATTTCTAGCGAATTTTGACACATTATTTTGTATTACAAAAGTGCTTAATTATGAATTCCCAGCTTATCCTGCTGAACTGTGAAATTCTTTCTTAAAGATAATTATTTTAATTTTCTGGCAAAATTTTTACACCATTTTTCCATTTTCTTGAATGAATTAGAGTCAGATTTCTGTTTTGCTCGAAGTACATTATAAGTGAATCCCATTAGTTTTTGAATTAAAATAGCCATTAGTAAAGTGATAATTTACATTGATATATTTATTGTTTAGCATACGTCCATTATTATTAAATAAATGTGTGTTATATCGATAAGCTTTGTCCTAAATACAGTTTTAATATTTAGAAATTAAATGTTAATTGTTTTTAAGTATGATATAGTATAGTTGAAGAAAATTTCACATTTAGTAAAACAGAAAAAATGTAATATATTAGATAATTGTATAACTATATAATTATGTGTATAACTTAATTAGATAACTGTAATAGTTAGAAAAGATTTAAATAAATAAAATTATTAACTTTAGATTAGATTGAATGGTTTAATAAAATGTATAATAAGAATAATTCAACTTTATAATGTTCAAAAACCACAAAGAATAAACAAAACTACCAATGTATTAGTAGATTATTACTCAGAGGGATGATAGATACAAAGCAAAATATTTTGAAAAAAATTAATAAAAGATGTAAAGTAATTTTGAAATTTCACAAAATACTGCCATATCTTTATCTTGGACAATCATAGCAGCAGGTTAATATATATATATATATATGTGTGTGTGTGTGTGTGTGTGTGTGTAGGGTAGGTAAGCCAAAGGTGGCCATAGTTAATATTTGAGAACTTTTTATAATTTGCTGGATAGGTGTATGTGGCTGAACTTTCTTTTGTAAAATACTACACTTATCTCTTACACATAACAAGTATAACTTTTTTAAAAATGTAATTTAGTTATTTTTATAACACAATTTCAAAACTGTAGCTTGGGGGCAACCTTTGCAGCATAGTTTTCCAGAAGTGTCCCGAAAAAAAAAAAAAATAAAAATAAAAAAATAAACATTTAATAATAATATCATTTTAATCGTATACCATGCAGAAAGTGCAGGTGAATTTCTTTTTTCTTTTCCCTTTATTATCATTATTATTTTAGAATGTTCCCGACGCTTTTCATGCACGTATCGCAAGCATTAAAGGTAAAAACTGGTTTTGTCTGGCAACGACTTGTTCTAGGCATGGCAGTATAAGATTGTGTGATGTTTCTTTAACCATGCACTGGATTGGTTTTTGATTTTCTTATTATGTTGCTTACTATAATACTTTGATGATTATTTCTTTCTTTTGTTATATTTTGGGTTTTCTTCTTATTCATCTTATATTTTAACACAAAAATACCTTCGACCACTTTTTATGTGATGTAGTTCAGGCCTTTTCTCTAAGATTTACTGGCTTCTTTCGGGAGATCGCTGGTGTTCTCAATAGTGTGGAAATTGCTGGAGAATAAAAGATAATACTTTTTTTTTTAGATATTTAAGCTGAAATTTGAAAGTTACCTTCACTACATTAATTGCATATTCGCTTCCTAAGTTGTCCACATATTCACAAGGTAGCCCGACATCCAGGCTACCTTGAGAATATGCATATGGTCGCCATTTTCACGGCATTAAACTATTAATCTGACTAATTTATTAGAAATGGAGTTAATGTAGTTAAAAAGAAAGATATCAGCTTTCAGAAAACGTATCATTACTCAAAGTTCTAAAAATGTAAACATATGTAAATAAAAACGTTTTCTTACATGGAAATTAGAACGAATACTTCTCTAAAGTGAAATCCGCCCACTAGTGCACTGCTCGACGGATTGCAAATCTAGCGGGACAAAACCCTGAAAATCATCTCTCAAAATAATAATTTTTAGCCTTTGAAAAACAAAGTAGATACCGTATACAAATCATTAGCAAAATATAGTAACATTAAGCGTCCGCCTTCCATTGTGAATCTTTAGACGAAAACAAGTTCCCATCAGTTTTTCATGAAGACAGTCGTCAGTCATATCCATGCGCTTCAATTTACAGTTCGTGTTGTGAAGATATGTGCTTTCGATATATTTTTTGAGCATGGATATTTTGCATCAAGGAATGTAGTTTATATTTTCATGCGTTAATAAAGTTTCTTTTCCATATCTTTCTTTTTTTTTTCTTTCTTATAATATTACATCAAATTTGTGTTAAAAATAGTTTTAAGTTTAGTCAAAGGTTTGATATCCTTAGGATCCCAAAACTTTTGTACATCATTGCACACGCTGTTTCTAATTCCATTTTATTCCTCGTTTCTTGTAGTTTTTATGTAGGTAAATTTTATCTGCAGTCATTTGCATCTTAAGAATATATTTATTTTTTACAGGTAGACTGCTGGCTGTATCGAGAAGGGAACTTTACTAAAAGTTAAAAAATGAATCTAATAACTCTGGAACGGCAAGATGTAAGCTTGAAAATATGCTTGTAGATTACCTCAAAGACAAATATAACTTACAAAACTCTTCTCAACTGATGTTGAAAGAATTGATCCGATTTGTACATTCATCCATGATATGATTTAATCAAAGGAGGTAAGCGTACCATCTCAGAAAAAAAATCTTTTTAAAGAAAAGCAATGGTTGTTTGAATACTAGTATATCTCTATAAAACTTTGATTTACGCAGCATAAGTGGATTATAGAGTGTAAAGAAACCTGGACGTCCAGAAAAATATTTTGAATCAAGTGGAATTAAGTCTAAAACAAGAAAAGTAAAATCACTTGTAACGAAAAGTACACTAAACGAGTTAATCAATGCTACCAATGTTAAATTGAGACAAAGTGGTAAAAAGAATACTGCTACAATGTTAGAGGAATTGTGTTCAAGTCCCAAAAGAGCAACCAAGGTAAAAAAGAAAAAAAAAGTCTTTAAAAAGGCAGAGAAAGAAATACCCAAGTATACGCCCGAAGAAGCTTTAGCGTTAATAACTGAAAAAAAAAAAAAACTAATAATACAATAATAATAATATATAACATACAATAATAATAATAATAACTAATAATAATAATAAAAACTAATAATTAAACTAATTTTATTCCTATATATAATTTTGTTCGCTAGATTTGCAATCCATGGCACTGTGCAGCGGCTGAGCGGTTCTGCGCTCAAAGCTGATTGATGTGAGGTGCCGGGTTCAATCCTAGGTCGCGCTTGTCGGCATAGCCGTTCGGAGTTTTCCGTGGTTTTCTCCTAAACTTGCGAAAATACGGGCCAGGACCCCTACAAAACACCCTCACGGTGGGCACTCCGCCTCAGGCATAGGACCCTAGGGCAGTCAATTGGTCTTAATTCCCACAATCCAAACCTCTAAAGTGAAATCACTGCATAAAATGGCAGTCGATCAAGATAACCACTTCAAATCGGGCCACATATCCTAGTGATACATGATTTACAATGCAGTAGCGCCATTTTGTAATAAAAAAATTAAATTAAACCTCTTTTAGGGTGTTGACTACCTTAGGAACACTGGCCACCTTTGGTCACATATCTTATATACTTGTATATATAAATATATATTAAGTAACATGTTTTTAATAAATTATCAAACATCATCCATTTGCATGTGAATATGCATGAAGGAAGAAGAATTTAAGAATAGTTAACGTGAAACATTATTAATGTAAAAGAAAATTTATTAGAGACTTTATTAAGTGCATATAAAAAAAGTCAGTATTTTTTAACATTAAATTTGTTATATCCAACATTCACAAACAAATCAAGCATTCAAAGAAAAAACCTAGAAAAACCAAAAGTAGAAATACAAACCAATGCGCAAAATTGCAGCAAAAGGAAATGCAAAACTTAAATGTAGAAATATATAAATGTAGGAATTTATAAACATATGAATGAAATTAAACACCAAAAAACACTGAGATCTTCATCAGAGAGGCCCCTCAGTATAGGGGTGAAAGAGAAGTTTCTGAAAGAATAGTAGCAATTAGCTAATAACTATCCTTAGACCCCAAATTCTCACCAGACAGAAAACCACCAACAACTGAAGAGAAATCAAACATATATATAATGTATAAAAATACTAAAACAGTTATGAAATTACATCAGTTCATTTAAAAATATACAATACAATAAAGAATAAACAAGAATGTATAAAATGAAATAAAATAAAACCTTTCTTCGGCCGACGGGGCTACTCGTCGGTACTTAAATATCGCCCTTGAATGAGGAAGTAGAACAAACCGAGACATGAAAACTCTGGAATAAGACAGTTAAAAATTGGGACGGGTAACAGTTAATTTGCAAGGTGTTTTTTAGGTCTTCAAGAGCAAGTTTTAAATTATTTTCATTATTTCAAATAGTACGAATTCTTTTAAGCTGTGCGAACATAATATTTTTTAAAACTTTTTTACTGATATTTGAAAACCAATTTGTAAGACTGTTTACTTTAAAATTAAAATCCTTCCTTTTATCGTATAATCCAATAAGCCATTTTTCTTCATTTCTCTTTATATTTAAATCTGGGAAAGAAATTTTATCAGTATCTGTACGGTTTAAAATTAATTCTTTAGGATATATTTTTCTAGAAATGCTTTCGAAACAATTACAGTTAAAAACGATTAAATCGTCTATATATAAAAAAGTAATATTTATAAAACAAATTCGAAAAAATATAAAAATAAATTTGCGAAAGCATTCGAAAAACTCGTTCCCATTAGAATCCCCCTCCGCTGTAAAAAGTAATCATTCCCGTTAAACAAAAGTTTTCAAAAATACAAAACTTGATAAGATTAATCCAGTAATTTTTTTCACAATTTAAGTAATTTCCAAATTCATCATAAATGCTTTCAAAAACTTCTATTACCAAGTTGTGCGGAATATTGCCAAACAAATTTTCAAAATCATAGATATTTACGGAAGTAATGCTTTCCGAATAAACCTTTAAATATTCTATAACTTTCTGGATATTGTTTATAATGTTACAATCATTAGCAGAATTTATCACTTTTAACACTGAATTTAGATATTTAAATAAGATTTTACCGGCTTTATCATTATAGCTATTAGTACCACAGGTAACAAAACGAAATTTAACTGGATTTTTATGAAATTTAACTGTAACGAAAAGATATGGAAAATTAAAACAATTTCTGCTTAAATTTAGTTTTTTATCAAAGGCCAAAATACGTTTTTTGATAATAGAGGGGTGGTCAGTTAACTTATTGAAAGAACTATTACTTGAATATTCTTTTAAAAGACTATTTTTATAAAAAACTTTACAAATTATTGCAAAATTACTATTTGCTTTATCTACTGTAGCTATAATAAATTTATCTTTTAAATTTTCAATCCTTTTTTTTTAAGGTCAGTACTATACTTAAACTTATCAAGGTTAAATTTACTATAATAATTCATTTAAAAAGTATTATGATAATCATTTAAAAAGTATTATGAATTTGGGATCAAGCTTTAGGATGGATTTTAATTATAGCAATAAAAAAAATATTGATTTTATAGAAAAAGATTTAGACATTTTTATTTTAAAAATTTCCTATAAATAAAGCTGGCCTTTTGAAAATTTTAGACAATGAAAATTTAAATTTTTGTACCTTTTTGAGAAACAATTACTTTTCCTTAGTAATTATTATAGTAAATTTAACCTTGATAAGTTTAAGTATAGTACTGACCTTAAAAAAAAAGGATTGAAAATTTAAAAGATAAATTTATTATAGCTACAGTAGATAAAGCAAATAGTAATTTTGCAATAATTTGTAAAGTTTTTTTATAAAAATCTTCTTTTAAATGAATATTCAAGTAATAGTTCTTTCAATAAGTTAACTGACCACCCCTCTATTATCAAAAAACGTATTTTGGCCTTTGATAAAAAACTAAATTTAAGCAGAAATTGTTTTAATTTTCCATATCTTTTCGTTACTGTTAAATCTCATAAAAATCCAGTTAAATTTCGTTTTGTTACCTGTGGTACTAATAGCTATAATGATAAAGTCGGTATAATCTTATTTAAATATCTAAATTCAGTTTTAAAAGTGATAAATTCTGCTAATGATTGTAACATTATAAACAATAACCAGAAAGTTATAGAATATTTCAAGATTTATTCAGAAAGCATTACTTCCGTAAATACCTATGATTTTGAAAATTTGTTTGGCAGTTTTCTGCACAACTTGGAAATAGAAGTTTTTGAAAGCATTTATGATGAATTTGGAAACTACTTAAATTGTGAAAAAATTACTGGATTAATCTTATCAAGTTCTGTATTTTTGAAAACGTTTTGTTTAACGGGAAAGATTACTTTTTACAGCGGAGGGGGATTCCAATGGGACCGAGTTTTTCGAGTGCTTTCGCAAATTTATTTTTATATTTTTTCGATTTTTTTTTTTTTTTTTTTTTTTTTTTTTTTAAATATTACTTTTTTCCGATATATAGATGATTTAATCGTTTTTAACTGTAATTGTTTCGAAAGCATTTCTAGAAAAATATATCCTAAAGAATTAATTTTAAACAGTACAGATACTGATAAAATTTCTTTCCCAGATTTAAATATAAAGAGAAATGAAGAAAAATGGCTTTTTGGATTTTACGATAAAAGGAAGGATTTTAATTTTAAAGTAAATTAATTAGTCTTACTAATTGTTTTTCAAATATCAGTAAAAAAGTTTTAAAAAATATTATGTTCGCACAGCTTAAAAGAATTCGTACTATTTGCAATAATAAAAATGATTTAAAACACCTTGCAATTAACTGTTACCCGTCCTTATTTTTAACTGTGTTTTTCCAGAGTTTTCCTATCTCGGTTTGTTCTACTTCCTCATTCTAGGGTGATATTTAAGTACCTACGAATAGCCCCGTCGGCCGAAGAAAGGTTTTATTTTATTTCATTTTATACTTTCTTGTTTACCTTCAGTAATTCTTATTGTATTGTATATTTTTAAATGAATTGATGTAACTTTATAACTGTTTTAATATTTTTATACATTATATATATGTTTGATTTCTCTTCAGTTGTTGGTGGTTTTCTGTCTGGTGAGAAGTTGGGGGCTAAGGATAGTTATTAGTTAATTGCTACTGTCCTTTCAGAAACTTCTCTTTCACCCCTACACTGAGGGGCCTCCCTGATGAAGATCTCAATGTTTTTTGGGGTTTAATTTCATTCATTTGTTTATATATTCCTTCATTTATCTCTCTCTCTCTCTCTCTCTCTCTCTCTCTATATATATATATATATATATATATATATATATATATGTATATGTTACGGAAAAAGTGACAAATCAGTCGATTATAATTACCGGTGATTATGCATAATCCCCGCTAAATTTGGAAAATGTGAAAATTTATTGAATATTTATCACATTTACCGATTACTTTATAAAATCCCCAACTCGTAATGGGGAATGTAATAAATTCAGATTCATGCATTTTGAAATAGGGGCCTTCAGTGATTTTTTTTTTCATGTACGCGAAGCTTACAGACATGCTTAATACTTGCTACTGCAGTTTTTTATTTCATGCATTTTGAGATAGTGGTGTTTAGTGATGAATTAGAAGAACGTTATGATGACTTACAATAAAACTTACAATAATATTTCAATTTAAAAATTTAAATAAAAGTGTCCCTTTTGTACACTGTTAAAAATTTCTGTAAATTTAATGTAAATATTTATCCTGAGTCTCTGTAAATTTACAGTAATTCTTAGTTAAAAGTGAGTAATCGAGATTCTCAATCTTTAGTCTGTATTTTTACATAATTTTATTATTTAATTAAAATTAAGAATGACTGTTTCTACTTTAGAAAAAGTATTCTAAGTCCAAAATGTAGTCTCAACAATAATACATTAAATTAATATTAGTTCTTAAAATGAATGTATAAAATATGTTTTTTAGCATCTCCGTTTAGTTTTCTCTGTAATTTTTCGTAAGACTTAACCCCTTAACGCGCGCTGTCCTCGCTGCGAGGACGCAAGATTTAAGATCCAGCTGCAAAAATTCATCCCGGAAATTTTTTAGCAAAAATTCACGTTTAAAACATATCAGAGAAGGCCGGTTTTTTAAACCTTAAAATTTAAAATTTATTTTAGTTTAATTTAGTTCATGAATTCCGGTGGAAGTATAATTTATATGTTTCAAATTGTCTTGCGCCGCAAAGGGTTAAGATAATAGATTACACAGAGTTTTCTGTTGAAATTCTTAACAGTGTACTTTACTTAAAACAGATACATTAAAACAGATTTATCTGAAAACAGATACATTAGATAATAGCAAAATTTATATAATCTCAAAATGCATGTATCTGAAAAATAGGCAAAATTTTGTACTGCAGCAGCTAGTATTACGCACGTCTCTATACGCTTCGTGTACACGAAAAAAAAAAAATATATATATATATATATATACTGAATACTTCTATCTCAAAATGCACGAATCTGAATTTATTACGTTCTCCATTACAATTTGGAGATTTAATAAACTAACCGGTAAATGTGATTAATTTATCACATTTGCCAAGTTTATTGGTGATTATGCATATTCACAGGTAATTATACCTAATCGCCAATTTATTACATTTGCCGTAACTTATATATATGTAGATGCTCTTTAAAAACATCTTAAATTGCATAAAAATCACAACAATTGTTTCGGAACATAATAAAACCCCGGATCTCTGTTAGGCAATCAATGTAGGCACGTTCATTGCCCCTTTATTTGTTGCACTCGTGCATACGGCGTTCGCCTGTCGAATGGTCATGGGTTGATATTGATATGAAACAATTGCTCAAATTTTTAAAGTTTGTGATGCTTTTTAATTAAAAAAAAAAAAAAAAAATAATTTTCAATACCTCGCTTCCTGTGAGTTTTCTTGTTTTTTCTGAAAGCAAATTTATTACATAATATTACTAAATATTTTATTAAATGTTTATAAGACTAAATCTCGTATATTTTGTTGATTAAATTTTAATTGCATTATACTGATTTTTTACTGAGGAATTGTTTTGTTACATTTAATTAAAGGTTGCTTTTTAATGGTTTTATTGTTAGATCTAACCAGGAGAGGTCACGACCCTGAAAATTCCGTTTGGAATTGCGCCGAATTATTGTATACAATGAAGGTAACAATATATTAAAGCAGTAGCGCGCACTAGTCAAACAATCTTGTGAAAAAAGCCTTTGATATATGAGTAATTGCTTAGGTACAAGCTATTTAGGCTGGTATTAAACGCTCTAAAGGCATACTTGGTAGTGTCCGAGGTTGCAATCAGTAAGTCTTTAGTTCGATACTTCCTACGGGTAATTTTTCTTTCTTTCATATTTATCTAAATACGTATTTTCTTTTCTTTATTTTATCTATAAAACAATGCTATTTTTTTTTAATTATAGAATATTTAAAATGTCATATAGAAATACAATTATAACTGTATACACAGATATATAATTACTATAAAAAAATAAATAATTTCTTCTCTAATCCATCTTCTTAAAACTTTTAATTCGATATTCTTCTGCAATTAAATTATTCCGAACTTTTCGGGCAAACAAATATTCCAAATGTATGACAATATTCTTTAATACAGATTTCAATGCATCACTGTGCAATGCTGATTCATCAACTTTTTGCTCCCAATCTCTGATACACTACAAATATCTTTCTTAAAATTGACATTCATCAGTTTAAAATATTTTCACAAAGCGTTGTATAATAATGGAATCCGTAAGAAATAATATATATTTAACTATATATATATATAAATTTCAAAAATTAACTTAGACTTAAAAAAAAAGATTTTCTAGTTGCACAGAATAAATAGTTAGGGCGTTTGGTGTCTAGGGGTTACATAACAGTAAAAAAAATATTTCTCTTTAAATATCAATCAACAGAATTTTTCTTTCGTTATTTTTTTTTCTTTCTGTGTACGAAATAAAATTCCAGCCGCTGTCTAATATTTACAAGTGAAAAGTGGTTAAGTAAATAAATAAAATAATAATAATAATAATAATAATAAAACTGAAACAGAAGGTTCAAACCAAGATGTAAATAGTACATATACTACCATCTTTACACTTTGGTCTATTTTTTAGTTATTTTAATTTTCTTGTCTGTGTTTGCTTTATTGCTGTGTTTGTCACTCAGAGTTTTGATTAATTAATTAGTTAATTAATTAATCAATTTTGCGGTTAAAACTATGGACAAATAATCGCATGGATGGATTGTTGTAAAATCTGAAAATTTAATAAATGATAATTATTTAATTTTTCTAAATAAATAAAAAATAAATGTAGGTATTACTATTTCCTTTTTGTATTTGTAATATTTATAGTTTTCTATAACTGAAAACTATTTTAGCTTCGTTTTATTTATAAAATAAAGTAAAAAAAAAAAAGTTCAGATAAATAAGAAAAATATAAGTTACCCTCAGACAGCATCGAACCGAAAACCTATGGATTACAACCGAGGGCGCTTCCAAGTAAGCCTTTGCAACGTTGACTCTCTGCAGTAATAAATAGTGCTGAAGCAATTACTTAAAATGTACAGAATTTTTTCTCAAGATTGATTGGCTAGTGCGCCCCACTGCTCTAAGATATTTTTACCTTTACAGTATACTATGCTGCGCATGTTTATCCCGAACTGAATTTTCCATTTCGTGGCCTGTTCTTGTAAGTGAAGGAAAAAAAAGAAGTTGAAAGTTCGAGTAAAAATTGTAATTTCGATTAGAATTGAGTTTGCGTGAATTTGTGTGCAATTTGCAGTTGTTATCTCCTAATGATATTGTTCAAAATATTATCAAACATTTAAAACTTATTTTATGCATTTTATTACTATTTGTTTACGTACATCTTATGCTGTCACTTTTATTGAAGTCAAAAAATTTCTTTGAATTTTCATGAATGATCAGCATTTATATTTTACAGCATTTTATTGCGCATCGTTTATATATTCTAAAATTATAAAATTTGCTATCAGCAACTGAAAAGATTAAGAAACATTCTATAGAGAAAGAATATGTCAACAATTTTTTAAAAATGACTAAAACTTCATGTAGTTCTTAAAGTATTTTAAAAAAATAAAATTAAATATTAGATTAATTTGTTTAATATGTATGTTTGTTTTCACAAAATTAAGTAATGCGAAAAGGAAAACTTTTTTAAAGGATTTCTAGATTAAATAAGACAAAACAAAGAAAGAAAGTCATCGGGTTTCAAATATAACTTATATTTTTATTCGTTAAGAAAAGAAATAATAATAATAATATAGTAAAATAAAATAACGTGAGAATTCCCAGTTTGTTCACTAATAATAATGAAAATGAAAATAAAATTATGAATAGCAAGATTTTCTTTTGTCCAATTATTTTTTGGGTTAACTAGAAACTTTTAAACACCGTGTAGATCTTTTTCATCACTCGAACTAAGTCAAGAAAATTCATTTATTTAAAATGTAACTTTAGTATTCTAACTAATGATATTTAATGTGCGTGATATGTTATTTCGCAGAATACAAAAGAAAAAACGTCATTCTTTTTGTTTAGTGAATAATGTTCTGAAGTTAAAGCATTTCTGAGAAAGAATAAAAGAAAACTAAACGAAATAGCAGCCTAAATCTTATTCTGTAAATCATATTTTATTTTAATGTGGATTCACGTGAATGCTAAAATTGTTAAAAAAGGGTCTTAACATCGAAATACTTCATTCTTAGTAGAATGTGATGACTAGACCAAGGAACTCAGTAAACTAATCTGAATTTAACTGTCTCAAGGAGGATACTTCGTCACGCGACGTTTTAAGGGAAAGATAATAAATTACAAAAATATATATATATATATATATATATACATATATATGTACATGCGTGTATATATAACATTTATTTTTTATGTATGTACAAATTTCAGTTTCACATATTTATGTGTAAAAAATAAACTTTTTAATTAAATTACTAAATGAACATATTTTCTTTATATAACCTAAAACGCAATTGATGTTCTTACGAACAATGATTCGCATTTTCCATGAAGGGTAGTTAAATAAAAATTTGTGCACGGTAATTTGTAGAAACATGTACAAGTATTTCAGAGGTGTAGTTTATTGAAAGACGGTATGGAATTTCATACCAATGCAGGGTTGTAAATAACTTCAATACAAGCTAAACTCACAAGAATCAAAGAGCCAAAAAAAAAAAAAAAAAAAAAATGTGTAACATGAGTTATTTTAATGACAAAATTTACATTGACAAAAAAGAGCACACGGAATGCGATCATCCAGAAATTAAACCACAAATAATTACGCAGACTTCATATAAATACTGCATGGATTTTTTTATTATTTTTTTTTTTTTTTATTTTTTTTAAGCAATATTGAAGATCCAACGATCTATCTCCTAATGAATTTTATCACTATAATCGATCTAATGAAGTCTAAATACAACCTTTGTTGCCAGACATTATTTTTTAATGAGGAGCCCATTATTCTAGAACCGCATTAAGCGGTATTATCGACTGTTTCTATCAGAATCTTTCTACAGTCTACGTTTCGCACAATGCTATCTACCGAATGAAAAAGACATTTCCATCCCAACATTGCAATGTAATCCTAAATCGTCTTTGAAGAACCCCTCTTCCCCCTGCAAAAATGTTGTAAAAGCTTTAAAAATTTACTCTGCATAAAATATTTATTCCCGTTACCGATTTCATGTAAAAAAAATCATTTCATTTTTCTTTCTGGCAATTTAATTAATATATTAATAATTTATTGATAATATAAATTAATATAAATCTTTTCACAATGCGATTCAAATGTAACTAAAATATTAAAAAACTTAAACTGCTTTATCTTTCTCTGGAAAAGTTATAAATAGTAAACGTCATTTCATTTTAACATATGAAAACAGAATGCTTTGCTATTTAAATATTTTGAATGTTTATAATTATTTATATGCTTTTCATATATTATTTAAATAAGCTGTTCAAGTATTTTCTAAATTTATGGTGTTGGATAAGATTATATTCATAATAAGTAAAGCAATTATTTTATTTATTATCACGTTAATCTATTCAAAATTCTCTATTTCTTAAAATATTATAATATGTTCAGAAATCATTAAAAGCATTTTAAATATCAAATTAGTAATTAATTTCTAATATCTTTTACTAAAATAAAGATTTGTGGTCAACATAAATTCAGGTTACGTTTAATATGTAGTTTTAAATGTTTTATATAGAAGGTACTCTAAATCTGGAAATGTAACTTCCATTACAGGATTGAAGAATCCAATCTCCAAAATTGAGCTTATTTTATAAAACTAAAAATTTATTTGCTTACGAAGGTTAAAGCGCTGGTAGGCAGCCCATAGTACACTAATATGGTGTATGCTGCGTCTGCATGGAGATGTTTTGAAAATTTTGTAACTTTTATAGAACTAAAAACTGAGGATTATTCAAGACACGCATCAAACAATAGTTCCCCATTATCCAGAAAGCAATTTAGTCTGTTTTAAAATATGATTTTTTTGAAAAATTTGCTCTTGGTGCAATTAGTAAAACAAGGTATTTTAACTACATAAAATACTTTTATAAAATAACAGAATATGTTAAATTCTCAAAAATTTAATGTGTAGGAGGAAAGATACAATGAATATATTATTATATTAGTATTTTCCCTGGATGTAGTGACATTTTAAAAATATATTCGATATTTCAAATGCTACTAATTGTTAATATCGATTTACTCTTCTAATTCAATAAATTTGGGTTGAATTTTCTGTAAAACCTTGTGTAGACATCATACACAGGTTGTTTTCTGTATAAACGGATGAAATCAGATTAGTTTTCATTAACCTTGTTTATAAACTCAAGCAAAAAACATTATATATATATATATATATATATACACAATGGTTTTGCGCTTTAATATAATTTATAAACAGCGGAATTGACGCTACATCTATTCTGCTAGAGTTAAACATTGTAAATGGGCAAATATGTTCAAGGATGTATGGGTGCGGGTTTAAGGTCAATTGTCTGCAGTAGAGACATAGGCATGGGTAAGATTTCCTCCATGGGGGTTTACTAAAGAGTCATAGGAAGTATTCATGAGAAAACAACGGACAACTCCGGACGGATATGTCGATGAGAACAACTTGGGTTCAAACCTCACATCTATCAGCTTTTTAAACAAATTTTTTTGGCAATGGTAGAGCCACATAAGATTTTAAGTAATTGTTTCTGCCCTGTACAGAGATAATAGTATATTTTTCTATATTCAGTAAAAAAGTATACATTCTTATTAATATTTCAATTGTTTTCGTAATTTAATGTACTCTTTTAAAGGCCCCATTTTCTCTGTACTTTATGTTCCTTTCTCCTATATTCACATACTGAAGGTAAAGAGAAAACGGACGATAACAACATCATATTATAATTAAATATATTTAAATTTTTTTAAATACAATATTCGATTAACTATAAATATTAATCATTTTGAATGAATATTTCGTTAGATAAGAGTAATCGAAAATTAAATCAATTAATGGTAAACACTTCCTTATTATATTCATTAAATGTATAAACACCAAAGTTTTTTTTTTTTTTTAATCTATATTTTATATAAGTTAAAAATATATTTTCTGCGTTTTGAAATATTCTAGTGATTGTCACAAATCAGAATGTTGATTTGGATATTTAGAAATGTAATTTTACTTTTAATAGTTATGATAATGTTTTTTGTTAAAATTTGGACATGCTGTTTAAAAGTTTTTATGCATTACCCAAACAAAAAGTTACCAATTAATTTATGACAAAATTCAGTGTTAAAATGAATATTTAGTTCCAATTAAGCAAAGAAGATCAAATTAAAATAGAATAACAAGTGGTTTCCATTAAGTAATTCGATAAAATGGTAAAAAGAAATCTGTAGATAATCCCTCGTAACCGTAAATAAATATAGAATATCGAATTCAGCAACGTTTTTCAAAAAGCTTTTATTCCAGTTAAACAGAATTTTTTCTTTGTGTATTGCATATTTATAGTTGCTTTATGTTGCACATTTTTGTTGCAATTTGCATACCAAATACATAGATTATAATACTTAAAAAATTAATATAGTTAAATATGATATTTTAAGAATATGAAAATAATAAGACAAACTAAGGCTAGAGCCACATATATTTGTTCAAAATTTATATATGAAAAGCTTCTGATTTTTTGGCAGATGACTGAAAAAATGTACATCTTAATGTTGTCTCGAACCACCATTTTATTGATATTTTTCTTAAAACATCTAAAGTCATTTTTCTTGTGACATTTTTCTTACATTTTTTTTATATATGCAAGCAAAAGCATTATTATTTTTATTATTATATACATTATTATATTTATATAATTATATACATTATATTATTACAAAACACTGACTGCTAAAACTGCAGACATAAATTTTATATCTAACCACTCGCTGTAAGAAAAAAAAAAATCCGGTATTTTCCTGGGAAATTTTGGGCATCTAATGCGCCCAATATTTACCATTAATGTTCCTTGAATATATCAGTAACCATCAAACATATACACATTCAAAATAATACTACATTCCTGAAATCAGGAATGTTTCATGGACGAAAACCTGTTATTCCTAGGAACCTGCCCCAAACTTATTAAAACCAGGAATGTATCCAATATATGAGAGTAACGTTTCTGAAATTTTTTTACAGTTCTGTATTACTGATTATAATAAAAAAAGTATATGTTTTTGTAAATAATGATGCTGTAATTTTATTCATGTATCTGATGGAACGTTAAACATATATATATATATGTGTGTATGTGTGTGTGTATACATATATATATATATATATATATATATATATATATATATATATATTTTTTTTTTTTTTTTTTTTTTAAGTTTAGTAAATACTTAAAATTTCAGTCTTTTTTAGTAAACTGAAATTAACATAAATTATAATATAACCGCATATTTTTTTACATAAGTAATTTAAATATTAGCTAAAATATATTGAAAACGATATCTTTAAACATTTTTTTTTTAATTTAATCGGTTCTTATAAATGGAATTATTTGTTGTACAATGAAAAATGAGAACATTTTTAATGAAATTTTTTAACATGATATTTAGAATTTTTTTCCTTTAGTAAAACATACCTAAATCGACATATTGAATGTCCTCCAAGCCTAGGAAGAAGATGTTTACTATACTGATGTCAACTTTACAATCTCGCAGAACGAATCAAATTACATTTTAATTTTCTTTCAATATCAGAGTAACTTGATAGTTTTTTTTTCTCTCTACTGAAAAGTAAAAGACTATAAGAATGCCAAAAACAATTAACTGCATTTCAATTTTCTTTTGTTACAGAATAGTACCCTTGTTATAAAATCATCGTTGGGAAGTGCATTTATATTTCTGTTTAAAATGAGTTGTGAAAAGTACTTTTGTAAATTAAATTTTGTGAGATGCTTTCATCTTGTTTTGTATAAGAAGTCTATTTTTTGTTCCTTCATGCTCGAGAAAAAATTTTTGATTAAATATCTGACAAGCGTAAATTGAAAAAAAAAAAAAAAAACAAATGCCAGTTAATATAATTTCGAGTGTTTTTTATTTTATTTTACTTTTTAGCAAGTTATAAATATTCGCATCTTTTATAAGAAATTTACTCGAAATTTTAAGTCCGTTATTGTAATATCTGTTTTTGACAGTGATTAAGTGACTTTGTAATTTTTGCCTAGACTTTCGTTAATTCTTTATTTTTCTTAGAATATGGTTTTATACAGAGTATTTATTTGAGGATGGGTTAATTAAAAATGCATTCTTTAATACTTTGTATTAAATCAGGGTCTTTTATTGCGCTTATTATTTAATTCAAAATAGCAAACAAACACAACAGCATTAAAAAACAGATATCAAAGAAAGACTGATGATATTAATTAAACATTCTAAATTATTATTTTTCTGTGTTCATTTTCAGATATAGATTTTACGTAAAGTAATTTTTTTTTAAACTAATGCTTATCGAAGCTATTTGTCATGAGCGAATAAAGCAAAAAAAACCTGCTCGTTATTATAATTTTTTAAAACTAGAGATTAAAATGTTTCCCATGGAAGACAGTTTAAATCCGATAAAGGCTATAAAAAAGACCTTTGCTGAAGTTAATTAATTAATTATAAATGTTGTTATTTTTTATGTTTGGCTTAAGCTTTTCACTAATCATATTAAGCTTAAATCTCTTTAGTGGACAGCCGCAGCGATAATTATATGTATTGCGAGGGGAAAATTTCTAAAAAAAAATGACTTGATATAAATACCATGTTAACAGAAGCAACAGACAAACTGTTGAGTAATAATGGTTTTAAAGATCTCAAATAATATGGGGTGACAATCACACAACTTTCTCTTACCCTACATTTCAAACTATAAAGACATATTGGAGATTAAATGGTAAGATAGCAATTATTGTATATGAACATACATTATTTTTTTTTTTTTTTTTTTGAAAATAGGTTTAAAACAATTGTATTCGATGTATAAATATTTTTGAGGGGCCACTGCCCTCTTTAACCCCCGTTCATACATTGTACCTACATTTAAAAAGAATTTAAGACTGTTATTAAACTTAAACATTTGTAACAAATTATCCAGGCAACTTTCACCCACATCTCTCCTTAAAAATTACCAATCTTGATCGCATTTCTCAAATTCTAATCTCATATAAACGTCAAAATACCAAATTTGAATTGTTTGAGATTATTTGTTTTTAATTTATGCTGCTAACAAATGTACACAGAGATCAAAAGTTAAAAAAATAACTTTAGTATTTAGGAGGCTTCAGAACGTGTACTTATACAAAAAACCAGCACTGAAACTTTAGATTAAAAAATACTTTATCTCCTTATGGTTACGAGAGATTAATTATCATTCCTGAACAATTTTCCTAAACATGGTAAAATATAGTGAAGCAATTCCGTGAGTTGCATTCCATAGAAAATAATTATTTTGCTTAATTATTGATAGTCCTGTATATTGTCCATAAATTATTTACGCAACAGTTTGTGTACTTATAAATAGTCCTTCAATGAATACACATAACACAACCAGTAATGCCCTTCCAGCAATTTTCAAGTATAATCCAATGTATTTCAATTCTTTTGTGTAACCTGACGTTTCTCCTAAATAGCAGATGTGCAAACTCTCCCAATTACATAGGAAAAATTCCATGTCTTTTAAACAGGGCCGATTTATAAAGAACCGGTGGTATTTACACTGTTAGTTTACGTTAGATGCTTAGAAGAAAACGTTTAATTATTAAAATATTCTGTATTACTGTCATTCTATAGAAATTTACAGCAGTGATGCCAGATTGGGGATTTTGTCCCCATTTTGGGGATTTTTGAGGCTTCTGGGGACAATTTTGGGGACCAAATGTTTGTGGGGACTTTTTTGGGGAATTCTAAAATTTTTGGTGACAAATCTGGGGAGTTCTACAACTGCGAAATAAAGGCGGGGCTAAAATTACTCCGGAATAAATTAAAATATTAGCAGCTATGCATACGTTGTAGGTGTGAAACCAAGTAAAAAAAAAAAAAAAGAAGAAGAAGAAGAATAGTAAAAACGAAAGCAAACATACAGTGTAAAAAGAAAGTGCTCAAAAGTGAGGAAGGGGGCATACTCATTTTATAATGCGTAATTTTGTTTCTAAAAGGAAAATAGTATTGTCTCATGCGATACGATAAATTGCATGTTTTCAAATTAATATTTGTTCACTTCATAATTTATTATAAATATGCTGAGCTAAAAGAAATTCTTTAATACAATTTCTACGAATTTAAATAGAAAGCGATCAAACAGAAAATTTATTCCCTCTAATCTCCTGATCTATATTTCGTGGCGGTTCATACTACAGACCTGCCAACCTAATCCGGAGGATTGTTAGTAACGCCCCTTTTTTCTATTTTTTTACAGTATTAATCCTCTTAATTCATCGTAAATACATTTGAAGAGAATTACTCTAAAAATTAAGTGGTGTTGAAAAAGGGGCGGTACTAACAATCCTTCGGATTAGATTGGCTGCTCTGATACTGGTTTGTAGAAAAATACATCAATGCGAATCTATGTTTGGGATTCACGATGGTCGATGCTAGTTTTTTAGCATCGTAATATACTCAATAATAAGTACATGAGATTTTTAAATTTGAGTAGGGTAAGTGCACCAGTGATTGACACTTTTAGAGCAATCTCTAATGTTCTTAATATTCTAGTCATCAGAAAATATTTTTAGAAATATTAAGTTAGTACATATGGCATGAAAGACATTCAGAACCACATATATGTTAAAATATATACATTTGATAACAATTATTATTTTTTTTTATGAATTTTTATTTGATACCTACTCAATGTTCCAGTAATTGACACTGCCAGTTTTTCATTTTATCAGTAATTGGCCCCCTATGTTCCAGTGTTTGACACTGCTAGTTATTCATTTTACCAATTTTTAGCACCCTATGCTCCAGTGTTTGACATAAAATGTTAAAATTCTTATATGTAAAATATATGTTTTTATGATTTTTCTTATTTATTGATTATTTCGGGATAGATGTCAGTTACTGGAGCATGCCAATCACTGGAGTACCTAACCTATATTTGCTTTCGAGCTACTTTGAATATGTGACATACTCGAATTTGAGACAATTTTACTCATTTCTGAGTATTTTTGCTCCTTTGCTTTTTTCAGTGTAAAAAATTATTAGGAATTAAAAATACCCTGTTTATTATTATTATTATTAATATCAATACTTTGATAAAATACTATTGGATGTACTTCAGCGATTATTAAGTAAAATAAAATATTATTTTAATCACCTAAATAAATGTTCAGTTCATGTCAATTTAGGCAAAATATGAATATTCAAAAGTGCTGTTAAAAATGAAATTTTAATGTTTTCCTTCCTATATAGCTTATTTTTAGCAGTTGTTATTATATAGAAATTCTAATTAGTTCTATACGTTAAATATTTATTCCGTGTCTTTTATACTACATATAAATCTGACTTGATTAAATTCAATCTTACGTGGAAAAAAAAAATCTAGTTAGGTTGAAAAAAAAGAAAAGACTCAAATAAACGTAGACCTAAAATTATACAACCAGCAACAATTATGAAATGTTCTTGCATAAATTATTAATTTTCTTAGATAAACGAATGCGTCTCCTTCATTTAGAATTCTTTAAGGATAATGTATAGTTATACATAAAAAACCTCATTACTCAATTCATGTTCTGACTCTCTGTTGAAGACACTGCATCATTTTTTTTTCTGTATGAAGTAATCACATGTCATTCTGGCAAAAAAGACTTTATCAGAATTCCATTATTAATATGCAGTAAGAACTGAATGCAGGGTAAAAGCTGTCTTGTCTGTCACTACGTCATGCGCGGACGGTCGCTTCCTTAATTGACGACAGTTGCATTTGCCTAATTAATCTCGTTTTGTCGTAATAGTGTCCGCGATGGATTCTAATCCATTTTCAGTTAAAGCAAGAAGGGACTTATTCCAAATTGAAATTAGCTAAAAGTGATGAAAAAATTAAAAATCAATTCTACTAGATATAAATTTCTAAAATAAGATAGTAGTAATAATGTAAGAAACCCTGAATAGCAAAATAATCATGCAGGAATTTACTTTCAGAACAAATTTATAAGAGAGTATTTGTTATGAATTTATCCATGCATATCGAAAAAAGCTACCGAAAAGAAATTTAATATAAGAATTTATTATTATTATTACTATTATTATTATTATTTTTTAAAAATGTTAATCAAGTTAAATTACAGAAACATTAAGCAAGTGGAATTTATACAGAGAGTTTTTAATGATAGTTTTTATAGAAAAAAGTTGAAACATGGTTTAATTCTTTGCATATCGATGATAAGTAGGCTATGTCTATTACAAAAGTGTTCAAAATAAGAAAGAAATAAGACTACTTTAATTTTAAAGAAATTCATGCTATATTTTTAAAAGTTATGTTTTTGTTTTTGTTTTCCCACCCTTCTATAAAACTTGGTAAATTTGAAAGATTTTTTTTTTTTTTTTTTTTACTACAAACTCACCATTACATAAAAACGCATAAGTGGTTCTTTAAAATTGGTTGAGTTATACTTAATTTAAAGCATGAACGCTGAACATCGGGACCATATACCAAAATCGAATTTAAATTTGTATAAAAAGATAATGCACATAATAACCTTTACATAAGAATTATTCTTGCATATTTAGAGTAGATTCACGACACCGTTGTGCATTTTAAATCTTTTTTTTTTTTTTTTTTTTTTTTTAATGATAAGACTCACATTTTTTAATTAAAAAAAATTAAAAATAAATGGTTACGAGTATGTGAATATTTTTTTAAATTTATTATTATTATTATTATTATTATTTTCAGAATAATGTTCGATGAAAGGGACTCGCAGATAATTCGTTTTCTTTTAATTATTTGTAATTTAGTTAATTAAAATATTCATGTTAAAATAATTCTAACAAACTACATAAGAGTAAAAAACAGCATAAAATAGTTGAACTGAAAGGTTATTTTATTTATTTATTTTTTAATTATTTATTTTTTTATTTATTTATACAGAAAATGCTATATTCGAAATACGTTATAAGTTATAAATGTTTATAGTGTGTAATTTTCTGTTTAAATCTTAATTATGTCAAATTATAGAAGGAATAACGAGTTCTCTTTGAAATGCATTTTATAAAATATTTATCTGTTTCTACGTATATTTTTGATTATGCATAAAATAAACAGATATGTTATGTGCCTCAACTGTGAAGTTTCATAAAATAAAATTGAAATCGGCATACATCCTAAAAATTTTCATTATCAATTTGAATATGACCCCTATTAAAAAAAAAAAAAAAAAAAAAATCGTTTAAATTATATGGAAAAGTGAAATAAGTCAGTTATTTCTCTTGTCACAATTCAGCCAGTTTTCAAAATACAGATATGAGGTTTTTCTAATAGTTTTGCTGGATGAAAAAAGAAAAACTTTCTATATAATTGGCTATATTTGTGTAGAGGGATAGTATAAAACTTTTAAAAATGTAACTTTTTTAAAATTAAAGGGCGTATTTATTATTATTATTATTATTATTATTATTATTATTATTAAGATAGTCTTTTTTCAAATCTTACTTTGAATATTTTTCCAATGTACATTGCCAGCTTATTTGTAACAGATAAGGAATTAAAACACGTTTCAATCCTTCTGGGTGTACCTTTGGGTCACCTGCATAGTATACCTCAATACCTTTACTCTGAAAAAACAATGTATTATTTGAAAGCTGTACTTGAAAAATACATAAGCAGCAATATAATTTTACGTTAATTATTTTTTTATGCCAAACTACCTTCATGCATATATATTCCATGAATTAATTATTTATGTGTTTTTTTTTCAATTTACTTTATTTATTTACGTTTAATTTCCGTGAAACGAGTAAGTAGATGTGTAATAAATTCAATCATGCATGTCACCTTTAAGAAAACCCGATGAATTAAAATAAATAAATAAATAAAAACAGTTATTGTTGCTTTGGAACTAACACCCAATTTTTCCGAATAAAAAAAAAAAAAAAAGAAGAAGAAAAAAAGGAACACTACTCCCATTATATAAAACCTTTTTAGTGCAAAAATTGTATTTTGAAAAAACAAAATAAGAATAAAGATAAATAAACAACTTTAAAGCAAGAAAATTAGTGTATTTTGATCTAAATTTAACTAATATTTATTTTATAAATTTAATATTTGCGATTTAGATGAATTATTTTATTAATTTTTATCTCAAACATTCTTTAGTAATGATAATTGCATCTGTCTATAAAGTTTTAATTAAAAAATAAACTAAATCTACCGTATTCTTTATAGAGTATTCATTATGAAATGTGTTATATAGTGAAAGGTAATCATCATTACTAAAACTGTCTATAAAGTTTTAAGTAAAAAATAAACTAAATCTACTGTATTCTTTATAGAGTATTCATTATGAAATGTGTTATATAGTGAAATGCAATTATCATTACTAAAACTGTCTATAAAGTTTTAAGTAAAAATTAAACTAAATCTACTGTATTCTTTATAGAGTATTCATTATGAAATGTGTTATATAGTGAAATGCAATTTTCACTACTAAAGCATCTACAAAACGTTTCCAAATTCAAGTTAATTAAAACTTATGACTGATAAAAAAAAAAAAAGAATGTTGTGTAATGTAAACTTTCTATAAATCATAAAATGTAAAATTTATGAAGAAAAACTAAATACTTGTATAACTAGTAATATTATGGCAAAATATAAAGCAATTATAAAAAGTTTTACTTTCTAAAATGTGTTAAAAATTAATTTTAAATTTAAATATTTCGAAGAATATAGATATGTTTCACTCAAGACACAAATTTATTCATAACTTATAGCTGTGTAAAAGATTTCCGAATGCCAATTTTCTTAATTAAAAACTTGAACAGAAAGTCATTATTTCCAACATTATCACGTAAAACTTGCAAAGACGTAAATGAAACTTTGATTCCAAACAACATCATTAGTAGCTTCGTCTCTTTAGAATTCTAATAATGACTTTGTTTAGATGGAATGTTGAAGAAATGCAACAGCGTTTATAAATAATATATTTAATGTACTTCCTCACATAAGTATAAAGTTTAAATGCTTAATTTCTATAAAAAATATCGATAGCGAATTTCCTGTAATAATAGACTAGTGATAAATTATATTTTTTCGTTTACATAACGTGTAAAAAGGTACAGTACTAAAACAATAATTGTATTTTTTATGTCTTTGCATATTCCAGTTCGTCATTAGAGCAGCTCTTAGGATGCAGTAAAAACCTACATTATTTTTTTTTTTTTGACTGGTAATTTCTTATGTTGTTTATAGTGTATATATATATATATATATATATATTTGTGTGTGTGTGTGTGTGTGTCAATAACGAAATAATATCGTGTTTGTATAATTGGCAGCATTTTATTTTTATTTTATTTTTATTTTTATTTATTTTAAGTGTATTGATCTTTTTTATTTAAAAACATATTTTAAAATACTTCGTGTATGTTTTGGCATAAAAAATATTTCAGATTCAAGTTCAAACTCATTTATGAATGACGACATCTTCTAATTTAGCATTGATAAATTATTAACATTACAGAATTAGACATTTCTATGATACGTTTCATAATTCTAATTATGGCAAGAAAAGAATTCTTCACCTAAAACTCTTATAAAGAATCAAGTAGGTTTTATCCTTCATTATTTTAAGAAGTAGGGAGGGGAGAATTAAAAATTCAAGCTGTAGGAGATTTTTCCCAATTAAAATAACAATAATAATTATTTTATTTTTCCTTTTTAGATATTTTCGAATGTATAAAATTATTATCTAGCTGTGCATTAAAAATATATAGAGAATATTTTATACTGACCTAAATTAATTTAAAGGGTCCAATAGTAAAAAGTATAGGCATTAGAAAAAATAGGTAGTAGATTTTTTTTTTTTTTTTTTGCGAGCAATTATACCAAAACATTCATCGCCAAATAGTGACAAATTTTTAAAAGTCGTCAAGGGGGGTCATATACTAAAGCTGTAATGTAAAATAGTCTAGGTATTACGAATTTCTTTGTAACCAGTAAAAAAAAAAAAAAAAAAAAAAACTGATTTTTAGCATAATATTTTATTTAAAAAAATGGCATTAAATGTTATGTATTTCAATTTGACATTGAATATGGGGATTTCTATAAAATTTTACTGCTTTTATTTTGTGTATGTACTATTAATATTCCTATTTAGTGAAAGGCAACGCAGCGAATAGGCAGGCAGAGCTCCGCAGGGGTAAATACGTTAAGCGATTCGGGGAAGGCGAAGCCTCCCGCGGTGGTTGATGAGCGGAGCGAGCAAGGTTAGAGCCCCCTAGTTTTTAAAGTGATTTTAAGGTTTCCTGTGTCTTTTTGAAATTTTTTGACTGTATTTTTCAAAGTTAATTTTCATTGTTTTCACTGAAGTTTATCATTGTTCTAGTGCTGTCAAAGTTGTCATAGTTTGATTCTCTCGGACATTCTCTTGTGAGATACATCATCTTTGTGTCTAAAAATTTATCCACTTGAAATTATTTACAGGTTTACCGTGCTTTGTATTTTTATTAAAGACATTTTGTTGTGTTTGCTTTACACGACAATTATAAATTATTTTTTGTATCACAAAATTTTCATAAGCGTTGTTGTTGATCTCGGTTTTGTAAAAAATCTATTAAATACAGTACAATTCTTTTACATATTTATTTAGTTTTTTCGAACTCTACATTATAAGTGCATTGATATTTTAATATGCCTGTTCTGACAATTCAAATATTTATTGATAATTCAAGTTTTAAAATTTAACATAATTGTTCAGAAAAAGGTAATTGGTAGGTTTGTTGATAATCTGAGACATACATAACATTTAGAAAATGATGCTGATATATAATTTTTATAAAGTGATAAATCGCAACTTTAAATAAAAAGTTCAATTACATGTTTTTAACTTAAAATAATAATAATCATAATCATAATAATAATAAAAATAAGTAAAAAAATTCTGGAACTCACTTGTGTTCTCTTGTTGTAAATATTGGGTTAGATTTTATTTCTATTTATTTACTTATTTATTTTAACAAGCCATTCGTTATGCCACTTTGCAGAATGTTTGCTGTAATCTTAGTTACGCAGCCTGTAATCGTCTTCTGATTCACACTTTGCTCTGTATGCTATATTAATACTAGTGGATTCACAAACCATAATGCTAGTTATAGTTTGATTACTATTCTACGCATCATGACACAATTTATTTTAATTCTGAATATTCACATACATGATTCCATTTTTTTTTTCTTTTTGTATTCTGAAAATTTTTTACAGTGTTTATATTTTTTTTTCATATTAATATAGTAATAAAATAAATAATTATATTTAAAAATTAATCAATATACACGAACATGTTAATTTCAGATTCTTATTTATTGATTTCCTCTTCCCTTTCTTTGAATTTGACATACACTTTTTCAATGAATGCACTTATTGCATTTAATAATTTTGTGAGGTCTGAGCGCTTACCTCGGCTATCTCAGACCCCATCTTAAACTTAAATTAAGGAATAAGTTAAAGAGACTCTTTAGATTGAAATAAAATGAACACTTTATTTCACTTTAAATATTGGGAGGCAATTTTCCACCAACGAGAAACTCAGTTAAAAAGCAGATAATTAAATTAAAAAAATGTAAAGGTTTAATCTCCCCCTTGTGAATTACTAGGTCTGACGAAAAGCTTGTTGCTTCTCTCCAAGAAATCACTCATCAACTCTACGCATCGTAAAATGGAGAGGAGATTCCTACCGCTCCACTTTATAACACACTTCGTAGTTAGTTACAACATCAACACACAGTATCGCGATACTTTACTCCATACGCCACCAAAAACAAATTATCTCGTATCTCTCTACTCCACCAACAACCAATTATCTACTAGTGTCCATGCCACCAAACAACCACATCGTCTTCCCATACTCGCTATATAACTCCATAAAACAGACAACTCCCTCACTTAAAATCTTTACTCCAATAACTGGTCGTATTCACCCATCCTACGCAAACGACGCGAATCCTACCTTCCTCTTTGCGACTACGTGCCGGCGTAAAATCATCCCAACCTCAATCTATTGCGTCATCGGGTGGTGTTACCAGACGAGTATTCCCAATTTTCGGTGCTGCGTTACGATCTTACTTTATCATCGCTTACCTCTTACCACACAATTTTTGCACAAATTTACATTATTATGTCACTTTATGCACATGATAGGTTATTTTATATTTCTGTTGTTATGGTAAATACACATTCTTTTGTATCACTTGTACTATCGTTTATCATGTATTCTATAATAATGTTCTAGGTATATATTGATATTAACTGTTTGGTATTTAATGTTCTGTAATATGCCGCTGTTTGTTTTAAAGAATGTTTGTTGATATGACTTAAATTTTTCTATAATATTGTGTATTACATTGGAATTGTGTAATACTATTCATGCGGTAAGATAGAGAGCAATATTGTTTTCTGATGAAAGTTTATTTATTTATTTATTTATTTATTGTCTGAATCTGGGAAGAAATATGTTTGAAGTAGGCTTCACGCATATTTGTTTCCACAGAACTAACGTTTAAAAGTAATAAGTAAAAAACTTTGAAAACACAGTGAAAGGCAAGAACTCGAAAAAAACGTTTCGGGTCGAAAGAATACAGAACCCTTCATCAGGCGAATAAAGTAGGCACGAGCGCTGCAAGCAAAGCGGCATTTGCCTTTTATGATGTTTATCAAAGTTTTGTACTTATTTCACGCATATTAGTTTTAATTTCTTTCTTTCTTTCTTTTTTTTTTTTTTTTGATAAATTTAATAATTAAATATTATATTTTCAATAAATGAAAAATTTTATTTAAATTATATCGTAATTCAATATATTTATATATATATATATATATATATATTTAAACACATTTATCTCTCCATGAATAAATACCTTTCGGCAGACGATAATTTTTGCTAAAGGTTAGTCATGAATAATTGATTTGACTTTCGAAACGTTTTTTATATTTCAAATTTTATAGTAATTTGTTTGAGAGACAAAGGAAATAGTTGGTGATAATGTTTAGTGTATTTCTGACTGCTGATGTCATTCATTTCATCTCTCGGTGTAGCTAACAAGTTTATAAGAGACAGCCCCTAACTCAGCTCGCGAAAAGAAGCATCTTCTTTTCTCTCTCTCTCTCTCACCAACATCTAAGTAAATCTATGAACGTCGTTAAATGATATCGAGAGTATTTATTGAAATTTAATTTTTCCGACTGAGTGAAAATAATGCCTGGACCGGGACTCGAACCCCGGATCTTTGACTTACAAGGTCAAGGCTCTACCATTGAGCTATCCAGGCCGACATCCCGGTCAGCATTACCCACTCAGACAACCTTTTTGGCAGAAACAATCTGGTCTATCATTTAGATAGCTCAACAGAAATAAGCCGCAGGAAATGGAAAACACCATTAAACAATGGGAGAAATAAATACAATTTTTAATAAAATCACACAATCAACTGTGGAAGGAAATCATATTTATTGAAATTTAATTTTTCCGACTGAGTGAAAATAATGCCTGGACCGGGACTTAGCCTTGACCTTGTAAGTCAAAGATCCGGGGTTCGAGTCCCGGTCCAGGCATTATTTTCACTCAGTCGGAAAAATTAAATTTCAATAAATATGATTTCCTTCCACAGTTGCTTGTGTGATTTTATTAAAAAAAGATATCGAGAGTAGTTTTAATTTATTACTTGTATATGTTTAAAGCAATTGTACTCTCATTTTCTTCAATAAAGATATTTTCTGCTGAATCGTTTACTCTCTTAAAATAAATGAATTAATTCATCATGTCAAGTAGGAGTTATTTTTTCTTTTTAAGTCGACTTGAGTTAAAAATGCGATTCTTTGAGATAATTAGTAGCTTTTTCTTTAACAGAATATGAGTTATCGTTATTCATTAATTTTTTAGTTATTTCTGCTCATCCATCCACTTGTAAGTGGCAATATCGCTCTTGCTGCAACGCATTTCTTCAGTAGCACGCAAGTGCAACGGGCATTATGTTAATTCATTCAATTTAATGAATTTAACTCTAGATAAGAGGACGCCCTTCTATAGACAAATGGGTGCAAATTCACTCAAGTTGGTTGGTTGGTTGTAGGATTTAAGGCCGATTGACTCCTGATGTGTCCTAGGCCTAGAGGGAGAATGCCCTCCGTGGGGGTCTTTCTAAGGGGTCCTAGCCCGTATTTACGCAAGTTTCGGAGGAAACCACGGAAAACTCCGAACGGCTAGGTCGATGAGCGCGACCTGTGATCGAACCCGGCACCTCCCATCTACCAGCTTTGAGCGCAGAACCGCTCGGCCGCTGGTGGGCCAAATTCAAGTTGAGTTAATTTCTGTATTTCATTTTAAGAGAGAACGTTAATGTCTTCACGGCTCTATTATATGTTGGTATTTTTGAACCAGGTTTTAAAACAAAACACACACACACACACACACACACACACATATATATATATATATATAGAGAGAGAGAGAGAGAGAGCGTACATTTCTTTAATTAGACATTAAAAAATGTGAGGTTTTTTTGTACTTACTAAAAACTACTTTTGTATTAATTTCTTTTATATTATCTTAAAGTTTGAAAAACAACCCTTAAAGAAATTTATTGTTTAACATTTGTTCCATGAAATAAATTAATTAATTTTAAAGTCAAACATCAAGTTTCTTAAAAAGTAACGACAGTTACAAAATAAAACCTTTTGAGACTTCCATAAAAATTGAAGGAAATAAAGTTACATTGATTTAGGAGCTTATTTAGATGAATTGCACTATATTCTGAAACGTTTAGAACACACAAGAATACATGTCCAATAGAATTTTTCAACATTGGAAATTGGTGTACCATTATTTAAATTTTCTTCTCAGATTAAACAAATTTACTGTTCAATATTTTATTTTTGAATCGAAAAAAATGTTTGATTTGAAAAAAAAAAAAAAATCATTTGCTTTAAAATTAAAGTTTTTTGAGCAGGTAATTAACTTTAGTTTATTTTCCTAATAGCTAATTAGTTCAGGTGAATGAAGCGTCGAATTTTATACATGCAAAGAAAAAATAAAACACTAACTGGTAAATACAAACTTTAAATACTTAAATCCATGTGGGGACTTTTTTTTATGTGCAAACTTTGTTCTCGATAAAAATTTATTTCGGTATTTCCTTTTTCCATTGATTATTAATCTACAACTAAAACCTACAAGACCTTTTGTGAAATACGATTTTGGATCGGGTAAGTGATAAAAAGGAACCTTTTATGGAAAAGAAAAGAAATGTAAAATAATTCAAAAGCCTTTAAAAAATATTTTAAAATCTGAAACAAAGAAAAAAAGACTTTATCAGTGTTACTGACATAGTTTTTATGAAATACGATGGGGAGCCATGTTTGTTATTTAAATGTCAAAAGCACATTAGCAACTACAATATTTTTTTCTTAATTTAAATTTTAGTACAAGCTTCTTTCAAAATTTTCTCTAAAAAGAAAAAGTTTAAAAATTGAAAGGGAAAAAAAATCATTTTTTAATTATTGAAAGCTTAAAATATAAACTGTTGTTGTGTTTTATAAAATGCTGTTTAAAGTTTAATCGTTCATTATATTAATTAATTTAAGTTCTTCAATAAATAAAATTTACAAAGATTAACTGATCATTGTTAATATATTTTTAAATAAATCTTACGTTTTTGAAAGTATTTTATATATATATAAAGAGAGAGAGAGAGAGAGAACGTGAGAGTAGGAAAAAATGTTAAGGTCAACTGAAAAACTGCATTATTCTAACAAATGTTTATTTAAATGTTATCCAAATTTATGCACAAAGCAACAAATGGGAATTTCAATTATTATCTATAAAATATTACAAAACATTTAAGTATTTTGTATTTGAAACTTTATTTCTATCTTTTAAACATGTAGAAAGCTGGAAATAATATTAAGGTCACATAATATATACAGGGTAATTCAGGACAAGTGTCAGTAAAATAACTCAGTAGAAAAATAATATTTATTACCAAAATACAAAAAAGAAAGTTATTTTTTTGTTAGAAGACATACTAAAATTTAATAATTATGATTTCAATTCAAATCTTTCTCCTTTTTTCCTTAATAGTGAGCTTCCGGCCTTTAACAATGCATCACAGCTGGCACGCACGTCATCTTGCGGCATCTCATCCCAAATCTTAGACAATCGTGATTTGAACTGATCAATTGTCAGCCCTTGCGTATTCCCAATTTTACTCAGCATATATCCCCACGCAAAGAAAGCAAGTGGATTGAGATCCGGAGCTGCAGGCCATTCTTTCCAAGAGATGAAAACACTAAAATTCTCAGAACACGACTGCTAAGTTCTTTTCGATTGGTGAGAAGGAGTCGAATTATTCTCCCTTCCACACAATGCGGATGCATGAGGAATCAAATGGCACTTTAGTACAGGATTAATATAGTAATTCGCGTCGATTTTCACTCCTTGATCGGTGAAACTGCGTTTGAGCTTCCTTTTTTGGAAACAGCACCCCAAACGATAATTTTTGACACATTTTGAAATCGTTGGACCATCATTTTACTTTTTTTAACATCACTAAGTCGTGGTGCGTAAACACGGTTATTCTGTTGATTGTGGGAGTCTTGTAAAAGGAATAATTTTTCATCGGAAAAGATGATTTCGTAAGCAGCGTACCGCTTCAACAACTATTGGCTTTTTTCAACTCTTGCTTTTTTGTTATTCGTAAGACCATGAATTCGCTGATTTTTATATGCTTTCAACTTCAAATCAATTTTAAAATCCTTTACACCGAAGATTGTGATATATATAGCTGCTTTGCAATATGACGTCCAGATTGAGCAGGATTTCTGTGGATTCTTTCACGTATACGCTTCACGACTACTTATGATCGTGCAGTTTTTTCTGGTCCTCATCTATGGCGAATTTTCCCTGTAACCGTTTCCTTATAACGTTTTATTGCCCTAAATATGAATATTTCATTGATCCCCAGTGGTTTTAGCCGTTTTAAGATGGTGCTTGGTGACAGCCTCTGGAAAAACAGTTTAATTACTTCTTCTCTTTTTTCATCCATGCTTCACAACAAAACAAAAAACAGCTCAGTGCTATGAGATAATATGGACATTCATAGACAGATATATATCCTGGAAGAAAAAAATGACTATATATTAGTGTACTTGTATTCATTTTTAAATTATACATAAATAAAAAATACTGACACTTCTCCTGAATCACCCTGTTATTTCACAAGCTGTTCAAACCTGTATATTCCAAAATTTTCTCTTCTTTTGAATTAATTTAATCATTTTCGAGATCATAGATTATGATTTTTTTTAGCGTCAATCGAGATGCTTTTTCAACAGTTTTCAATAGCTATTTTGAGCTCTCTTTGGTATTATAAATTTTACTAATACCATAATAGGTTATGCACCAGAAAATATCAGAAATTTTATGGTGCGTTCAGATCAGAATTTTTCGATTTCAACTCTAATAGCTGGACATCATTCACTAGAATCCAGGATTTTCTGAATGTTGAATTGTAAACCCTTGTCCAGATGAAATATGTACTCGCTACGTGTTATCATGGAGACATAAGTTTTCTGCAAAGATATTTCAATCGGCTCACTAATTTGTCTTTGTTTTATGATATGCAATTAGGGTTGTTCCATTAGTATTGAAATCCCCTGAAATCATCACAGAGCCATGAGAAAACTGACACTTTGAGAAAAAGGTGTTTCACTCCGATGATCATGTCAGTAGTATATAAGATATTACGTATTCCAAGATAACCTGGAAGACGTTGAATATGGTTTACGCCCGGGTCGCCTTACCAATACAAAAACGGATGAAAATATTGAAAAAGTCGATAGTACGATTCTATCTGACAGCCAGTTACTAGCTAAAAGTTCTTGCCAACTCCGTGAAACAATAAGAATAAAGTAGCATTACTCGTTCGTATTTAGCTCGGCCTTTCATCGATTCTTCGAAAATTGTCCGTGCATTAAATTGGACATATATTTTCGGACAATATCTGAGACTGCTTTTTAATGAGGAAGATTCACTGAAAACATATATCGAACCGATAACGAATCACAAGATAACGCGATAGAAATCACGTCTTTGTATCAGATTTTTATCGGATCAGTTTCTAAAATTCCTTGCGTTCCGATAATCGGAATCAACTATCACAGATAAGACATATCAGATGAATTCCCAATGAGATTAACAGTTTTCGAGGAAATTCCGATTATCGGCCATTTATCAGTTTGTCGATTTTCGATCAGAGGCCATTCAAATGCCTATTACATTTTGCTGCTAGAGAAACGACAAGGATTGTGAAAGAACAAGCAATAGGTTCTCCATGAAAACTACGTGTCGGCTCATCCTGCAGTCTGTAGCAAACAAAACATCCCAGAATTAGATCAATCGCCTCATTCGCCTAATTTTGCTCCATAGTATTTTTACCTGTTTTTTAAAGTCCAATCTGCACGAAAAGGAATAAGATTTCCGTCTGTTGAAGTTTTGAAAGAAAAGCGTCGCACATCATGGAGGGACTCACAGAAGATACTCAGCTCCGTTTCGAACAATGAAAAATCCGCATGGAGGGAGAGCGCCGACCTCGTAATTGGAAGATTGCGAGTTCGATACTCGAGCCAGCCAAAGATTGTTGTGTATACTAGTGGTTGCTGGTACACGTAAAATCCGTCGTGGTCGCAATGTCCTCCATGTTCTCATCCAAGTTATACCTCTCGGGGACATCGAAGTGGGGGAGCCATCCCCTTCAAGGAGGATCAAAATTGTGATGGCATGTCTCCGGATCATCCTTGAGGGTGTGTCGCAGACTGTTGCGAATCACACAGTATAGGTGTCATAGAAATACAAATCTTATATATTAAAATGCAAGCTTGTTTTTTAATACAAAAAAAAGAGCCTTTGAGCATGCACAAACTTTTTTGAGTCAAATCGAAACGATCACATTTTATTATTACGGTGACTAGATTATAGTACTTACATACATAAATAGTATTGAAAATTACTACAATACACAACTGCAGAGGAATTACAGATTTCACCTGATTTTATTTTTTACGTTTTGCAAATTATCGTATTTAAAGTATTCAGCAACGATTATTTTGATGAATGTGCTATGATTTAGATCGTTTTTCATACATTTTAACGATCTCCTTTTATTTTCGGGCTGAGGTAGCCCAGTCGGCATAGCGCCGGCCTCATATTGGAAGATTGCGGGTTCGGTACTCGAGCCGGCCAGAGACCGCCGTGTATACTGATGGTGGCTGGTGCACGTAAAATCTGTCGTGGCCACAATCGTAGGATCGTAGGTAGTCATTTCAATTCAAAACTATTGTTGCGTAATTGTACAGTTTATTAGGTTATATTATAAAGTTTTCATTCCCGTTTCTTATTTATGATAATATGATTTAGAACTCATCCAAATGAGGAACATCGTCGTTCTTCATGTGTAACTATTTCTTTAATTCATAAAATCCTATACACCTTTAATGGTGGCTGATGCACGTAAAATCTGTCGTGGCCGCAAAGTTCTCCATGCTCCCATCAAAAATTATACCTCTGGGGATCACCGAAGCGGGAGAGCCATCCCTTCCGTGACGGATCAAAATTGCGGTGGCATGTCTCCGGACCATCTCTAGGGGTGAGTCTCAGATCGTCGACAATTGCCCATCTGCGCAGCACTAGTGCGACGTAACACCCAACCAATCAATCAACCTTTTATTTTCAATGGGTCAATTTTCAGTGGTCGAGAAACATAAAAATTCGAGATTTGATTTCCCACTTTATTTTTAAGACGGATGAATGGTTAAACAAGATTAACGTCTCGATACGTCTCGACGTATCGTCGTGGACGATATATTTAACGCCCCATCCCGCTGTTCGATGTCTTTTTTTAGTCAATTTTGTCCTTTTCTTACTTCCGGTGTGAGCCGTTTTTTTTTTTTTTTTTTTTTTTTTTTTTTTAACACACTTGACATTGTGAGTATTTTTGGTTTTCGTCCCATGGTATTTCTATGGGGTTTTTAGCTTTTTCCCCCCTCTTTTTCTACATTCTAGAGTGCGTCGTCGAGACGTATTAAACCTGGACGATAGGACGAATGCCCCAGCCCGCCCGTTCCCGCATTTCGATGTCTTTTCTAGTCAATTTTCTCCTTTTATTACTTCCGGTGTGAGCCTTTTTTTTTTTTTTTTTTTTTTTTTTTTTTTTTAACACACTTGACATTGTGAGTGTTTTTGCTTTTCTTCCCATTGTATTTCTATGGAGTTTTTAGCTTTCCCCCCCTCTTTTTCTACATTCTAAAGTGCTAAAGTTTTTTTTTTTTCATGATAAAAAAAAAAAAAAAAAAAAAAAAAAACCTGTTTTTGTCACAACTAACGTAATTTACGTCGAAAAAGTTTGCAAAATGTGAAAATTGGCTTCAAATTTAGAAGTCGGCGAATTATCCTGCAAAAGAAAACTAAAGATTTGACAAAGTATATACGTAAAATTGTTAAAGTTGTGGTTGAGTAGTTTTAACGTTGCACTAAAGCTACGCAGTGGACAATTGGTAACGGTCTGGGATTTTCCCCTAGGTGTGGTCAGGAACCTTCTATCCCAATTTTTAACCTTCTCGGAGGGGATCATCCTTCCGCTTCGGTAACAACGAAGGATTATTTTTAAGGAACATGCAGGGAATTGCATTCACGCCCCTTTTTTTCATGTTCCAGCCACCATTAATGCTCACGATGGCCTTTGGTCAACTCAAGCATTGATGTAGCAAATGGAAATGTACAGTTAGATCTTCGGAAATGTACAGTTAGACTATAAAACCAAATAAACACGATTTAAACTTAACATAAAATGATTAATTTCTACGAATTATGCAATAAACATATAAGATTTTTTTTTCATTGAGAAGAGAATTACATATGTACACACATACCACTCGAACCTTTACAAAATTATATGCGCTTATTTTAGAAAATTTGCTGTTGTTGCTTTGAAAGCCAATATTGAAGGCAATGGTTATAGCTCTCCATTTGATGCAGTGAAATGGTATTTATAAACATAGTAGCCGGGTGAAGCCAGGCTAGTATCTCTATATATTAAAAAAAAGTTACTGTAGCTGGCGTCAAAATTTTTTGTCTGCGACAGCATCTTCTCGCGGAGGGCAAGGTCCTATGCATCATGAGAGGTATCAATGCGTTCCGAATATTCCAAGGTGGGCATTTCAGCTGCTTAGAAATTTCTATAATTTTAATAAAAGAAGTTATTAGCTAAAAACGACCGGTTTATGAAGGTACTCTCTTTGCCACCGTGAAAAAAGTTTCTGCCAGTGACGTTGTTCTTCTGTCATGAAGTCATTTTACACGGGAAAATTAAAACATGATCCATGGCTGTAGAAAGATAGGTTGGGTTTAACGTCGCACCAGTACCACGCTATGGGTAATTGGTGATAGTCTGGAATGCAACCCTAGGGATATTCTGGAGACATGCCATCACAATTTTGATCCTCCACGGAGGGGATAGCTCCCCCGCTTTGGTGATCTCCAGAGGTATAGTTTTGATGCGAACATGAAGGACTTTTCGGCCAGGACGGATTTTATGTGCACCAGCCACCGTTAGTATACACGATAGTCTTTCGTCGGCTCATGTGTCGAACCGACAATCTACCAATTACGTGCTCGGCGCTTTACTGACTGGGGTACCACGGTCAGAAACCGTGGTTGTAAAAACGAAAGAAAATAATTGTCAAGGATGCTATTAGTAACTATTTTTCCCTACTTTTAGTCAAATTAATTTTCTTACACGGGAAAATTAAAATATGATCCATGGTTGAACAGTCGGCAGCAAAAGTATGCGAGAACTAGCCAATAATTCCGATATCAAAAAAGTACATTTAATACTATTTTGTTAAATAAATCCATGTCGAATCACGTTCTTAGAGTGACTAAGAACATTACTCGACAAGTATTTATTTAACAAAGCAGTATTAAGTGTACTTTTTTTAGACAGGGATTATTGCTAGTGCTCGGATACTTTTGCTGTCGACTGTAGGTAGGTAGGTAGTTTGGTAGTTAGGTAGGTTGTGTTTGACGTCGCACTATTACTGCGCTATGGATAATTGGCGACGGTCTGGGACGCATCCTTAGGGATGTTCCAGAGACATGCCACCACAGTTTTGATCCTACACGGAGGAGATAGCTGCCTTGCGTCGGTGACCTTCAGAGGTATAATTTTTATGGGAACATGGAGGACATTGCGGCCACATCAGACTTTGAGTGCATCAGTCACCATTAGTGTACACGACGGTCTTTAGTAGGCTCGAGTACCGAACCCGCAATCTTCTAATTACGAGCTCGGCGCTCTACCGACAGTTGTATCGCGGTCCAGATCTATGGTTGTAAAAAAGAAATTAAAAGGGTCATATACTAAAACTGTATTGTAAAATGGTCTAGACATTACGAATTTCTTTCTATTCCGAAAAAAAAAAGTTACTGATTTTTTAGCATAATTTTCATACAAGTAAATAAAAATAAATAATGTGCTATTAAATATTATATATTTCAATTTGACATTGAGTATGCACTGTTAAAACTTTCAACAGAAAACTCTGTGTAATCTATTATCTTAAGTCTCATGCAATATTACAGAGAAAAATAAACGGAGATGTTAAAAAACGTATTTTATACATTCCTTTTAATAACTAATATTAATTTAATTAATTATATTGTTGAGAATATATTTCGGACATAGAATGCTTTTTTCTAAAGTAGAAACAGTCATTTTTAATTTTAATTAAAAAATTAAATAATAAAATTAGGTAAAAATACAGAATAAAGATTAAGAATCTCGATTATGCACTTTTAACTAAGAACTACTGTGAATTTACATAGACTCTGGAAAAATATTTACATTAAATTTAAAGAAATTTTTAACAGTGTGGGGATTTATCTGCTTTTCTCTTGTGCTATGCACTATTAAATTCTTATGCAGTAAAAGGAAAGAAGCGAATAGGCGTGGAGAGCTCTGCATGTGTTAATAAGTAAAGTGAGTCGGGGGGAGGCGAAGCCTCCCTCGGGGGTTGGTTAGCGGAGCGAGCAGGGGCAGAGTCCCGGAGTATTTATAAATAAATGAGGCCACACTGTATAACTTATAGCTACACAACAGACAGATTTACCCTTTCTTCAATACCACGTTACGTTATGGGATTTTTGTTGTTTCGTGTTAAAAAAATATCTCATTCAAAAATGAAGTTTTTTTAAATCTGTTTTTTGATTTAAAAAAAAAAAGTAAATTTAAATATTTTATTTTACCAAGCAAACTTAAGATTCTAACTTTCAAGATCTAAGAGAAATATTTAAATTCACTTAAAAAAAAATGCTCAATGAGCTAAAAGACGGCATGTTCAAAGAGAAATATTTAAAAAAATATAACTCGAAAAACTTTATTTTTCAACTTATATATATATTTAATACGAAGCAGCAAAACCTCTATAAGATTACATAGGGAATAGGAAAAGAGTAAATCTGACTGATGGTCTTAATGGTCTTATTGTCTTAAGCCATGCCTTAAGAATCTTAAACAATTTAAGTATTAAGATTTAAATATTAACTAGCTGTTTTTGTGTTATGTGCTAAAATAATCACATCAATACCTCGTAACGTTTTAGATAAGAATATTTATTAAGCAAATGTAAAAGAGATATACAAAAGAGACAGTAATACAGTTTAACAAATTAATCTATCTACCATATTCTTTTTCTAAGTAGATATGCATAAATCTTGTAGAGTTATGCGTAATTTACTTTTAAAGAAGTCTTACATCTAACTTAAATTATCGTGAAACATTTTTGATAATACATCATTATCAATAAATATTTATTAAAATTTCTTAGAATAAATTTATTGACAATTCGAAAACTGTATAGAATTTATAGCTTGAATAAAATGAGTAAAAATAAATATATACATTGTTCTTTACAAATAAAATTGTTTTTAATTTTTCATTTCTACGCCATAGTTTGTTTTAATTTTTCATTTTTTTTTTTTTTTTTAACGGATAACATTTGTTAACAAACCACAATTTTTCCAAAAGATAATTAAATTCAGTTTATTCTGCTCGTGGCTAATTAGTCCGGATGAATGAAACTTTTAATTCTAGCTATTCAAAATGGAATTAAAATAATCAAAAAGTTTAATAAAAAAACGTCGAATACTTTAAATGTTATCGAATTCTCTTTATATTCTACCGTTCTTTGGTATTTTATGCTTTCTTTATTTGTAAAACATCGGAAACAAAAATGAAGCTATCATTATTACTAAAGATTTGGAAACCGGATAGCTATGAAAGGAATATTGTTTTAATCTCATGAGCAGTAAACAAAAATAAAAAAATATATATATTTTTTTATATAGCAAGATTCTCTTTTAAAAATGAATAACATTTTTTTAGTTCTAATTGATTCTGTAAGAAAGGGAGATTATTATTTAAAATAGATAAAAATTGTTTTAAAATAACCTTACTTTAATAAAGTCTGTTGAAATATTTTCAATACTTCTTAAATTATAAAAATTAATACAAATAAAATATCTGATTCTTCTTAAAGAAAAGAATAAGATCAGCGGATCTCATCTCATCACACATATTTGTTGGCACAGACAAAGTTCTTTCAGAAGGTCAGTTCCGAAGAAAATTTCTTATGCGAACTAGCGTTGAGAGCTTTGCGTAGCTAAATTTTTCAGAAACGATGAGATAAATATTTTTAAAACTTCTTTCATTTAGTTGGTTGATTGGCGTCGTGTTCATAGATAATTTATGTAGAACAATGGATAATCCACACAGCTTTGGCTATCTGGGGGCTATCTGCATAAAGGTCTTTAAGGAGAGTCGCTATATCTGCTGCAATTTCGCCAGGATGGCAGAACAAGAAAATATATGTCTAGGGTTCAGTTTTGTTTCGGGACAGTTCCTTCAGTTGGAGTACGTTTCCATTTCATACCTCTGAATTTTTATCCCCCTAAAGTGTCGAGTTCTCAGCGTTAAGGTGTTTGAAAGAATTTTTTTTTTTGTGTTTTTTGTATGTGTATATTTGATATTTTATCTTGACTGTGTTATAATTGAATTTCGACTTTGCTACTGAATTTATGTCAGCGAGAGTGACATGAGGAAGTAAATTTATGTTTAATCTCCTCATTGCGAAAGCATTGTAAGGCCTTATGTTTTTTAATGCCAATATGCGTTGAAATCCACTGCATAATACATTGTTTGTCTAGGTTAAGAGTTTTGCACAGGGCACTGTGTATATTAAGTTCAAGCTTTGAGTAACCTTTTGAACTGCCTGGAGAGCAGCTTTAGAGTCATTGAAGAATTTTAATCCCCTAGCTCTCTCAGTTCCTTGAAAACTAATGCATATATTTAGGGCCTCTTGCATCGCTAGAAGCTCACATAAGGTAAATGATGGAAATATGGCCAATTCAGGTACTATGGCCAACCCTCAATAATGTTATTAATTTTAGTTAAATCTGAAAGATGGCGCTTGAATCCAGTCGCTCCAAGTCAGAAGAACATAGTTTAGGTCGGTGTTGCCCGTTAACCTTGATCAAGTGCACGGGGGGGGGGGCAGTCATTTTTGATTTGTTGTTAGAAACAAAGTAACCGTACTTAGTGTTATAAATAATATTTTAGTTGGTTTCATGGTCTTTTAAACTGTATAAAGGAATTTCAATATCTGATATTTCAGACAGAATTACGAACGTTTTATTAAAACTCGTTATTGTTGGCAATATACCCATGGGCATATTACCTCCATGTATAAAAATTTAAACCACAAAGACGCTGTTTTCTGACCTTTGACGGGGTTAAGTTCCATCTTGATTACTTAATTATGGATGAGGCAGAAAACAATAACATTCTTCTACCTTATTTACCTTCTAATACAACCCATGAGCTGCAGCCTTCGGATAAATCCTGTTTTGGGCCATTTGAGCAATTTTAAGACCAAGAAGTTATTTTGTTTTAGAAACAAGCTAACCAGGAAAACATTAAAAAAGCTCGATTTGGAAGAATATTTTCTCCGATTTGGCACAAAGCTATGACATTGACATTTTCAACGTTAAAGGTGGATTCAAAGGGACAGGTATCTATCGTGTCAATTCTATCCTATCTATCCATTCAATGTAATTCCTGAAGAAGATTTTGCTCCAAGTTCTGTGTTTAAAAACCCACCTCCAACAAAGAATAGTGCCAACAGTTTAAAACAAATTTATTCTCCAGATACATCTTCTGAAAAACAAGTTCGTCATACTCATTGTTCATCAAGTACTGCTATCATAAAACCTGCAATGAACTATCGTGCTCTAATTTTGAAAAAAGACCTCTTTCCCAGAGCTTCTCAAAGTAATACTGAATATACTCAAACATCACAACATCGATAAAAAAAAATCAGTTTGCGAATAATAACGGAAAAGTTCCTCGAGCAAAGAAAAATGATAAAGAAAGTTGGTTTAGCGGTATTTACAACTAGAAAAAAGTTGTGGATATGATATTATGTGTTGTGTGTTATAATTATGTGCACCAGGAATGTGTAGGACTTACCAAAAAATATAAGGAAGTTTTTAATTCCCATACATGTGATGTCGAAATAATTTTCTTTTTGACCGTTAATGTTTAAAATTGCTTCAAAATTCGTTGAAAATTGCTGAATATTGTTTCAAATTACTTAACATCATTTTATGTATTTTCTTCTTGCTTTTCTATTCATTAATTTTTGTTAAGATTCAAAAATTAAATTTGGTTTTGTAACAATTGATGAGTGTTCCTGTTCATGCTTTAAATAAGAATCGTTTCATTATATTTCACCTATAGGCATATTACCTGTATATGGGCATATTACCTTCATCATCTACTCTTTTCTTTTAAATAATTCTTACAGGTTTAAATATTGATTATTGCAAATTTAATTTTTTGTTTCGAGTTATAAAAAGAGTCCTCTGTTTTAGAGAATTTTTATTTTATTTCAAATCGATTACAACTACCGCTGAAAATTTTCTATCCTTAAGGTGGCCATATCATCTGCCGTTACCTTAATGTGAGGCTATTTTATCTGCACAGACTTTAAATTGTTTTGCTCTGGATACCAACTCCACTGTTTTTCAAGGTCTCATACGAAGACCCATCAGTAAAAGTGTAAACGAAGTCTCCTCTAGAATACGATTGAATGGTTCTGGTTACTTTATCTGTGATGTTAGGAAATATTTTTTTTTTTTTTTTTTTTTTTTTTTTTTTTTTTTTTGAGCAAAATTCAGAAAGATCAGTTAGAATTGGCTCTTGTAAAATCTTGTTTGTATTGTGTTCAAATGCAATTTGAACATCTTTTGGTACTACTTGATTATCACGGTCCAATTAAATACAAATTATGTTATAAAACATCATGAAATGGTAGACAATTCTAAAAAAAAAAAAAACATTTATGATAAAAGGTAAAATATATAAATAAATTTAAATGATAAATAACATTCTTAATAATAAAATTTGATTAACAGCAATATCAGAAAATGGCAGTGAAAATATTTAACTAATTATATTGACATACGCTATTGGGTTGTTCGATAAATAATGTCGTTTTTTTTTTTTTTTTTTTTTTTTTTCCCATGTTTTTCAAAGTGAACTTATTTATATTAACAACAAACATTAATCAATGATATATTGACCATTTTGTTGGATGACCTTTTGCCATTTTTCGGTAAGTTGAAATATTCCACGTTCGAAGAAGCCTTGGATTTTAGAAGCGATGGTTTTAAAAAACGACATTATTTATCGAAGAACCCAATACATAAAAACTTAAAAATAGAAACCTTGACTTATTTGCTACACATTGAAAGCAAATTGTGCAAAAAGGATTTTTGCTTATTGTTTTCAAATTCAAGAATTTTTTTCTACTATGTAATTTTTTTTATTATGCCATTAAAAGTTGTTTCTTCAAAATACAGCATGATATATCAAATATATTTTACAATGTCAGATTTATTTTTATTACGATTTCTTTCTCTCTTCAAAATAAAATCCCTGTTTTCAAGAATTAAACCCATCTGTTTTTTAGCAGCTAAGAATAACAAACACATTTGAAATCTAGGCCAAAAATTTCATTAGTTTACCTCTCTAGCATCTTTTTTTTTTTTTTTTTTTTTTTTCAAAAACAATAATTTATGTACAATAGTTACAATACAAAAATCTCAAGTCTCACGTAAGCTCGTGTTTGCAGCTCAGCACTCTCTGGCAAGGTGGTTTTCCAATTCTTTGCACCAGGAATTTCATACCCTGACGTCAGCTTGTATACGCACTGCTTCCTTTATGGAGTTCTACATTGATTTCTCTCTTTTAACTTCACCTCCTGCACTGTATTCTCTTAAAATGCTCAGTGTTTCACTCGGCCACAATTTTCGAAAGGTAGGTGCATTTTGCTCGCGTTGGAGGGGAGGGGGGGGGGGTCACTTGGGACCGCAGAAAATTCGTAGGTGCTTTTTTCTCATAGTATGAGAAATGCTGCAGTAAAACCATGAATCAAGACTTTTGATAACGGTGTGTGATCTTCCTGCTGGGATAATTACACCGGCAAATAATTCTGGGACATAAGTGCTGTTATCTTACGAATGTTTTTGAAAAAATCCTCTCTTCTGTTAAATAAATAAATAAACGGTATAAAAAACAATAAAGCTTTATCCTTTAAAATACAAATAAATAAATAAATATTTACAATGTAATTCCATAATATTTAAAAAGAAAAATAGCTTCAAAATTTCATACATTTTATATGCATCAAAAATGTATTATAAAATAACGTACATTATATTTCGGTTCATACTATATTTTTCATCTATATAAAACCTTATAATTTACTTATTGCCCCTGAATAGCCTTATAAAATTGTTTTTGTCAAATGCATTCATTTCACGAAAATTTCTTTTTTTCTTTTTTCTCAAATATTTAAAGTCTGTTCTAGATATTATCTAAGAATGTATTTGAATCAGATGGTAAACATAAAATAAGAATAACTAATCGCATAGCTTTATTTTAAATTTGATCTTTCTTTTAATAAAAAATAAAATATTTTCTTTTTAATAGATTGATTATTAAATACAATTCTGATTGAATTAAGGAAATTTAATAGTAAGAGAAATGAATTTTTGAATTTCCATTCCATTTTTAATGATAGAAATAACGATCTTTATATTTTAAAAGCTTATCATTTGCCTAATTTTCTTAATTTAATATTATTAACTGTAAATGAAATTAAACTTTATTATAGAGATTAAAGTAAATATTTTAAACCAAATTTGCAAATAGAAATCATTAGACTTTTTTTTTCTAAATTTATGGTAAAATCAAATAATATATCTTGATACTAATTCATCTTTTTTTTTTTTAACCGTTCATAAAAAAAAAAAAAAAAAAAAAAATTAAAAAACTTAAATATCGTTCTAAATATAAAAAACAGTAAAAAAGTAATAATTAATATAAGCAAAAACTTTGAAATTGCACATTCTTAAGTAATCTAAATTAAATAATCTATTTTAAATTCCGAAGTTAACAAATCCAAAAAGGATATCTTATTTCTTTATCAGGAGCGTATGCTGTTAAATTTTCAAGATATTGCACGAAGTTCTGCGATGTAACCATTACTAATTAAAGTTGTAATCCTCTTCGAATATTAAAAATATATGTTAAATGTTTTGAAATGAAATTTCATTATCTAAGCATCAGGTTAAAAATGCACGATTTAACCCCTCATCAGCACAAAATTATATAAAAGGGATAGTAAACGAATTTAAAAAGGGGGGATAGATCAATAAGGTTGCTAAATTTAATCAACTGTTTTATAACTTAAAAATTTTTTTAAAGAAATATAAACATGGATTAAAAAATGTGATTGTCCATGATAAGTTTTAAAGATTAACCTCGTTGTTTTTGCATGATTATGTAAAACCAAAGTTTTCAGCAAAATAGATTTAATTAATTTCTGTTATTTATAATCCCAATGAAATGCATTGTGAAGTTCTAAATTATTTATTTCAAAGTATGTATTCTTAGAAAATAATTTGGTTTATCTCACAATCATTTAAAACTAAAAATAATTGCTCAGGCGAATGTTTAATTCTTCTTCTTCTTATTATTATTATTTCTTTTCTTTCTTTTTTTTTTTTGTGAATATCACAAATTGCAAATAATACATTATTTATTTATTTATTTATGTTTTTATATACAGTTTTTTATTTGTTATTTCAATATTAGTACTGCGGAACAAGTCTTTTTTACTAAAGACAGATTCTTTTACCTGCTCCTCATATTTTTAGCAGAGTCTGATAATTTTTCTTCTTTTTTTAGCAAATGACCATGTCACAGGATCCCGAAACGAAAAATGTAAAATTTTAAATTTTAAAGAAATGTTTATAGTGTCTATCTACATTTTTCTTTGTTAAATAAAAATGCCTTTAAGTTTATGCTTAATGTTTTCAACCAGGCACCTGGTCATCTTCAAAAAGCTGCTCGATTAATATACTAAATGCTTCTATGATACAAAGTTTTCCGTATGCAAAACAGAAAAAAATAAATACACTGGACTCCAAAAGTTAAGGTACACCCTGTTTCCTTGTTTTCTATTTTTACACACAATTTTAATACAAATGAATACATGAATATAAAACTTTGAACGCATATTTGTTATCAAATCATTAATATAATTTTATATAATTTTAACATAAGTAAAAAATAAATAAACAAATATAACTTCAATTTTTCTCAAAATTAAGCATTGGAAAAAATGAATACACGAAAACAATTATCGCATGGAAAACTAAATGACAAAGGCTGTCAAAGATTCATTATAGATAAGTGGCTCCATACGTTACCCTTTTTTGCTCGTTTTTTTCGTTTGTGCATAATTTTGAAACAAATTACATATGAATATAAAATTTTTATGTCATATTCGTTGTCAAATCCTTAATCCAATTGTTTATAATTTTAGAATAAGTAATAATTTTTAAACAGATATAACTTCAGTTTTTCTTAAAAGGGAGCATTGTAGGAAATGAAAAAACAAAATGTACAATTTTAGCAAAGAAAACTAAATGGCAAAGGGTGTCAAGACGCATTACAGGTAGGTGCCACAATATATTAAATTAAAATTGGATTTTTGTGATTGTATTTACATTTTTTTTTCAATAATGGGCATTTAAAAAGAATTATAATTATTAATTTGTAAAATTTAAGTACTGCCAGAATAAAATAAATATCAATAAATAATTTTAAAACGAATATCTTATACAATTTTCATATTCACATGTGTAATTTTTAAGAAGTTATTTAAGTACGAAAAAAAAAAAAAAAAAAAAAAAGAAAAGAAATTGATTACAGGAGAACTTATCTGGTTTTAATCAAACATTTGGACACATGCGCATCTATCCCAATGTGCAATGCATCTTTATAGCACCATTCCCCATTTAGTTAAAAAAAAAAAAAAAAGAATGAAAAAAATATTATTTTTTCCAAAGCTTACTTTTCAGAAAATTTTAATTAATATCACTTTAACAATTGTTAACTGTATTAAAGTTAATTACAAATTCAATAACTGATTTGATTACGAATATGCCATCCAAATTTTATGTTCATATGTTTATTTGTTTCAAATTACGTTCAAAAGCAGAAAACTGGAAAACAGGTTGTCCTTAACTTTTTGAGGCCTGTATATATATATCCACAAGATAAAATCTGTATCTATAGTTAGAGATCTTATCTACTTACAGAAAGAAAATGTGTCTTTCAATAGCTTAAGACGTAATTTTACAGAAAGTTTCTATAGCTTTACAAACAAAAATTTTCTCTTTTTCAAAAGATTTTTTATAATGTAGGTCTACAGATACGTTGATTGCATTAGCATTATAGAAAAAAGTACATTGTTATTACTTTTTTTTTTTTTAGCACTTGGTCGCGTGTAAAGAAATGACATCTGGCTAGGAAACCGGCATACATACAATTAGTAAGTATAACAGAATAACTGACGACAAAGAACGAACCGGTGAATGTGCACATTAAGTACATTTCCTACATAAGTATACAATAAGATACAGACTAAAAGCTACAGACTAATCTCCACATTTCTTCAAAAAAAGTAATACATTTCTTTTATTTCAATAGCTATTGTAAAATAAATGTCTCATTACGTTTTACTTCACACGTCAGCGTGTAATAATTTATCATAAAAAGAATATTACTAAAAACTAAAGAAGAATCAGTTAATATGAAGAAATAATATTTTGGACAGCAATTATTTACAAAAATATATTTTATAAAATAATCCAAATATTAAGAAACAGTTTTAAATATTTTATCTTTTAGAATCAATTCAAGTAAACATTGGTATTAACCAGTGTTGTGCACGAACGCGTTCATTTGAACGCGTTCATGAGCGTAGCTCAAAATTTTTGAGTTTTGAGTTGAACTTCGCTCGTTTTTTAAATTATGAACTTGAGTTGAACGTAGTTCGTTTTTTACACGAACTTGAGCGTGAAAAAGCAATTCAAGCTCAAACTCATTTTAAATATTTCTGTCTGAAATAGGAAAAGGAAAGTGGAAGAAGAAAAGAACAGAAAAAAGAATAATTGCGCAAAATGGATCCCGGAAAAAAAGGGAGCTTGGAAGAAAAGGGCACTTGGGAAAAAAGGCACTGGTAAAAAGGGCACCAAAAAAAAAAGGGCACCCGAGAAAAAAGGGCATTTTTGCAATTTGCAATTTGCAAATACAATAAACATCAAATAATGAATTTAAAGAATGATTTTTCCTAATACATTTTTAGAAATTTAAATCAATTAAATTGGTACCACTTTATCTTACTATATACCTGGAGGATGGGGAGTCTAGGAGCAGATTGAAAGACAATAATTGTTTTTATATCACTTTCTTTTTGATTTTAATGAAACTGTGTCTAATATTCGCTTGCTCTTTATGAAAAAAAAAAAAAAATTACAGTGTCACACATACTTTGGGGACTGAAGGCGGGGGGGGGAGGAAATTTTTTTAATAACATAGATCTGAGATCGAACCCAGCACCCCAGCACTTCCTGCCTAGCAGCTTTGAAGGTATTTGTGCATATATTAATTTGCAATTTGAATGTAATATTACAGTGATATTTAATTAGATTAAAAGTTTTTATGGAAATTATGTTATCAAAGAATGGCAAAGTCTCGTTAATTGTATATTTTACGAAATATTCATAAATTGTCTGTATTTTACGGGATACTTTTTTTTTTTTAATAAATATTTACGATTTTAAAAATGTTTTATATAGATTCAGTAAACTTTTAGTTACGAGAAACGATAACTATATAATATAAATAAATTTTGAAATATTTAAGGCAGCGTTTAGTGGAATAATCATCATTTTTGTAAAATTCTAATTTTAGTTTTAGGAGTTTTCCAAGATGAAAATGGTGATAAAAATTTCCAGCTTTCATACATTTCAATAGTTATTTCTTAAGACAAATAAAGAAATAAGTCAGAGACGCACCCACGGGGGGGGGGGAGGGGCTTGAGGGGCTGAAGCCCACCCCAGAACCGGCTAACTTGGTAAAAATTTTAGTCCTAAATGAAGAAAATATCGTTAAAAATATTTATAATATTTATATACTATATATAAATAATTATATAAATCTTTGAAATTCTTACTGTGAATAACAAATAAAATAAATTGATTGAAATAAATTGATTTAAAATATTTGATCTTTCATCTACATCCACAGATAGAACTTTGTACAATTACTCTTATCCCCTTAGGGCTCACACACACATCTCCCAGCCCACCCTACAAGCGAAGCAAATGGCTTTTGGGAATAGCGGAAGTACCATTCTTTTAAAGAAAAAGATGGACTATGGGCAGTTTCAGTGGGGCTTTCAGTTTTCTCACTTCATCCTTTTATCAATGAAAGGAAATGCTCGGAAATTAGTTTTATGAGGGTGGTTCAATTCGTCGCGGGTGTATAAGTATTTTTTTTTTTTTTTTTTTTTTTTTTTTTTTTTTGTTATTGTTGTTCTCCTATATTTGTAGAAAACGGTTTCGGTAACAAAATCTCTGCAATCTGCTGCCCTTAGGCTTGTTGTGTATACATTGCATCCTTTTAAGGCGGCCTTGGAAAAAAAGAAGCTTTTAGATTTGGACAACCAGGCACCAAGTCTTTCCAGAATTAATGAGAAAAAAAAAAAACACACACACAAAACAGGATGAAATCATTATATTATTTATAATCAGTTTCACTGCATGCGAAAGACGCACCACATCTCATTTTCTGAAATTCGAATATTGATGTACACATTAACAAGACTAAGAGGTAAATACTAATTTTATATTTGAATTATATTATACATTATTATTATTGCCTTGTTTTAAAACTCACTCATGTTTGAAAAGATTTTTAATTTTTTTTATTATTGTAATGATAAATATTTGCATATTCAATATATTCGGAGAATTAATGCGAATTCTATCACTTTTATTTGTCTTTGCACCCGAGATTTAACTTCAGTATATATGCTTGAAATCAAATGTCCTGTCATTTTAATGCTTTCATTAAGGTGCAATAGAAAATGACTGTCCCTTTAGTTAAATTTCTAAAAATTAAAATATATATATATATTTAACATTTCAAATATAAATTATCAAAGCTGATAAACAGAAGTGTTGGGTTCGAACCCAGGTCGCGCTCGTCGACCTAACTGTTCGGAGCTTTTTGTGGTTTTCTCCAAAACTCGCGTAAATACGGACTAAAACCCTTAGAAAGACGCCCATTGAGGGCATTCCACCTATAAGCTAGGACCTGGTATAGTCAATCGGTCTTATGCTATACAACCAACCTAATATATAAATTTCAAAACTATATGAAATAATCGTAATAATAAAAAATAAATTTTGTGCGTGATAATCATAAACATATATATATACTTACATTAATATCATTATTGCTGTTATTATACTTACAAAGTTTAAAATCCAAACTTCCGAATAGAAATATTGTGTTCATGATTTTGTGATTCTAGCTAATCTAAAAATGTCCAGCAAAAAGGAAAATTGAGAATGATTTTTTCAAAATTGTTTTTCAATATAAATACACTTTAACACTTGTTTTTTTTTTTTAGCTTATTCATTTTCATTTAAGAATTTTTCTTAGTCTGACTTGATTTCTTGTTAACTTATAATATAGTTTAGTTGGAAGATTTAAGGCCGATTGACTCCGCATGTGTCCTAGGCCTATAGGGGAAATGCGCTCCGTGAGAGTCTTTCTAAGGGGTCCTAGCCCATATTTATGCGAGTTTCGGAGGAAACCACGGAAAATTCCGAACGGCTAGGCCAATGAGCGCGACCTGGAATCGAACCCGGCACCTTCCATCTACCAGCATTGAGCGCAGAACCGTTCAGCCGCTTGTGGGCCCTTATAATATTATAAGAAAATGCATATTTATTAAAAAATATTAAGTTGTTTATCATTAATTTTTAAGAGGGAAAAAGTTGATTATTTTTGATGAATATAGTATTAAAAAATTATCTAATTCTGTAATTCAAATAAGTAGTAGTTAAGAGAAAAATTAATTCGTATTAGGATTAATATGTCCCGTACAGATTTAGCTTACAGAATACCAAAAATCTGTATTTAGAAAATTAAACTTATTTCTCAATCAAGAATATGTTCATCCAACGTTGGCAATGATTCTCTGTCTTACGGCTTTTTCCGAACATAGAATTTTTTCCCTATTTAATCGTAAAAAAATTATTCAAAATCTTGTTAAACAACGTTATATAAAAAATACTGAAGATTAAGATAGGAACCATTAACAGTTTGAAAAGCGAGATTTTAGAAGAATTGGACAGAAAAATGTTCTTTTTTTCTAAGCAATACTAATAAAGGGAAGAGGGGGCTCTTTAACTGTTGTCGCTGATAGCGAAACCCCGTGATATTATATGGGGAAACCTGTAATGCAAATTACCCATCACCTAATGTATTTTTTTAAATAATGTTTAGATATTTCACAATCGTTAAAATAATTCATCCTTTCAACAAATTGATTTTTTTTTTTTTTTTTTTTAATGTTTTGTTTTAAAGCTTTAAAATGCGCATAATTAACTAAAAGTATTTTCCGCCCTTTACAGCTTCAAAACAAAATGTTAAAAATTTAAAAAATCCGTTTTCGGAAAACAAAAATCAGTTTAATGATATTACGAGTTTGGCTGTCAGCGACGATTGGTAAAGCATCCCCTTAAAATTAAAAACTGAGCAAAATAATAACTCACGCTAAGACATTCATTGATTTAATGTAATGATGATGTATGTAAATTTAGAAGATAATAAATAAAGCTATGTCGTAATCTCCCCCCCCCCCCCAAAAAAAAAAAAAAAAAAAAAAAAAAAAAAAACTTTAAAAATGCTCTATCACTAGCTGTATTCATAATATTTGAAATTTTAAAATAAGTATTTTGCCAAAAAAATATATATATTTATTCTGTCGAAAAATTATTCTATGGAAGTCACTTAAGATCTCACTTTTATTTATTTATTTATTTATTTATTGGATATAATTGAGGAAATTGCCAAAATTTACCTTGTGAAAGGAAATTGGTTGAGAATGATAATTATTTTCGCTTACTTTTATGTTACACAAAACTTTGTTTAGAGTTCTATACTTCACGTTGCCTTTATAGGATAATTTCACATTTTGAGTTGCCTTGGATATAGAAATAAAACTTTTAACAGCTCCTCTATGGTTCTATTATCGCAATAAATGAAAAGAAATAAATGGAAGAAATTTAAATTTAGAATGCTAAAGATTATCTGGAAATGTTACTTGAAATTTTTGTCTAAGATCAGTAAGTTACTGATACAAGTTCTCTGAAGAACTTGAAATGCATATTTTAAAATTTCTTTACAACTTTTTTTTTATGAATATGTAAATAATTGAATGGGGCATTGGGGGAAAGAGGGGAAATCCCGTCACTCAGAAATATAATATATATAAAGCAATTTATACGAATTCATATTTCTATTTTTAATTTCATTAAACTTATATACTAAAGAAAGTATTGCTATTTGCTGAATTTTCGAAAATAAGATTTCACTAACTTTTCAAGTTTTAAGTCATAAATGTATAAATGATATTTTTTAAAACTGGATTGACCTCTGAGATAATTTGTTCTTGAGACAATTTGTACGCAAACTAACAAGTTGACACACATACTTATTCCTGCATAGTAAGCTAAATAGCAAGCGAAACTGTCTAATGATTTATCCAAGAACTCAAAACCGACATTGACTGTGGCGCAATCAAACAAAGATTAATTAAATCAAACCATTACACTATTTTTAAAATAGTGTAATTTGAAGTATTACACTATTTTTTAATATAGTGTAATACTTCAAAACAACGGAACCTGAACCTACAAATGATGGAATTTGTCTATTAATAAGTTTTCTCATGTGAATAATGAAACGTATTGGAAATTTGAGAATAAAAATCACGCAAAAACAGTGGGTCCACTGTTCAGAAGTGTCCGCTAAATAATTTTTACTACACTTAAATTAATAATTTATAATTAAGAATTATAGGTTTATAAATTTATTTAAGCATTAAATTAAAAATAATCTTCATGGTAATTGGTAATTTAAAAAAAAAAATGTAAATTACCTATGAAAGTGTTCACAGAGGAGATCTATTTAGAAAAGAAAAGACAAAAAAAAAAAAAAAAAAAAAGCACCTAAAAATGAACTTCTAATGAGTTTCGCTCCTTTTTAAAAATGAACTTGAGTTGAGCGCGTTCATTTTTACAGACATGAGTTTGAACGCGAACTAACTCGTTTTTTGCACGATGAACTTGAGTTTGAACTAGTTCGTTTTTTTTCGTGAACTTGCACAACACTGGTATTAACCTCTTTCTTTTAGGTAATTATTCAAGTTACTAAAAAAATTACACAGCTTAAAAAAAAAAAAATAATAATAACAAAAAAACCTGAAGCCAAAAACGTCGCTTCGTTATTTCTGAACTACACATGTGAAGTCCTTAATCCAAAGAATGAACAAAAATGCGTACGATTCTATATGATAAATAGAAATAAAATGTTGTATATATTATTTATAATATTGATTGGTTTATCAGCAGATATGAATATTCTAAAGATTTTTCAATAATACAAGTAAAGTAATTCTTTAGTTAACAAACTTCATCTGAGAGTTATATTTTCATTTAGCATTTGCATAATATAACTTTGTAGAATTTAATTTCTTGAACAGGAAAAATCTAAAAATTTCAAATCATCTTAAAATTACTACATATCTGATAAATCATCTTAACTCAAAGAGGATAAAACCAGGTTTTAAAATTTAAGTTTGTTATTTATTTGAAAAGTTTAAGATGATAAACATTTACTTTTATTTTATTTTGCATATAATGCAAACACCTTTAAAAATTAAATTTATAACACACTGAAAATCATAATATTTGAAAAATTACAATTAGAAAGATAAAGAAATAGATAAAAATTAATGTAATAATAAATTTTCATAAAATATATTCGTTTAAGATATTTTTTATATTCTTACGATTTATTTATTAAAAGCGTACGGAAACATGATATATATAGAGAGAGAAACGCATTTTTTGCCGATTCTTTCGAAAACCATAAACTGTAACTGAAAATAATAATATTTGAAAAATTGCAATTATGATAATAAACAAACAGATAAAAATTAATGTAATAATGAAATTTCATAAATATATTCATTGAAGATTTTTTTATTTGTTTATGATTTATTGGCATAAAATGTGCAGAAACATGATATTTAAAGAAAAACGCATTTTTTCCCGATTCTTTCGAGAAACATAAACTGTAAAAAAAAAAAAAAAAAAAAAAAACTTTGCATCTAAAATAACATGCCTTTATTAATTTATTTTATTGAAAATGGTATTTTTTATATATTCAAAAGAAAATTTTAAATATTGCTTTCGACTTCTTTATAGTTCTTTCTCTAATTATGAAGCTAACACAAAGTTTACTTTTTAGGAAACCCTACTCATTAATTTACATGAAAAAATATTATCATTAATTGTGAACAAAAGCTGTTGTCTTTGTTGTTCTGAATTTCTTAGAGAAAGAGTTTTCTTGAATTTTAATTAAAGAAGAAACCGAGTTAATAAGGATGGAAAACATTAGAGAGGTTAAAAAAAATGGTGATGCTGCAGTCGCTCAATTAATTGGTTTTGGTCAACTGAAGTATTTTTACATTTTTTCCAAAACAGCTATTGAAGGTATGAACTATGTAAAGTAATAGCTATTTAATTGGTAAAGAAAATGATAATAATTAGGAGAAAAAAAGAGAGACATTTAAAATGAAAAAAAAAAAAAGAAATCATTTTGGATTTTTCCTTGTTTATTCGCTTGTTTGTGCCTATTAATAGTATTTGTTTATAAGACCTATAATCAATAGAATAATAGCTATTTGGCCAAAATTTTTGTAATAAGATTTAATTTATAAAAATACAGAGAAGAATAGCTAAAACCCTTATTGATATTTAAATACAATTATTTTAATTAATAAATTCTTGTAAATGAGCTACTTTCATGTCCTAGTTTAAGTAAAAACTACAATAAATGAAAAATATCCTAATGTATTTTTCAATATTTATAAATTTTAAATCACGGGTTACAAAATATCGTTATATTATTTTAAGACGTTCTCTCTTTTTGAATTAAATATGTTCACAATTTGAAATTTGTTCAAATTTTCTTACGTGATTGTAATATTTCTGAGGGATTTCATATGTTTGTTTTAATTCATAATATATATATAAACCTAAATTATGATACATTATAAACTTTTAGAAGCAAAATCTGTGTTTATATGAAGAAAGAGCTGTCAGCGTTTCCGTGTGTTAGCCTTTGTATAGTATTTTTAATTGGCTGAATTACCAACGATAGTAAAAATATAAATTTTAGTAAGTTTGTCAATTAAACATATAAATATTTCAATCATTTTAATTTTTTCAGGTATTTCTCTCTTCACAATATAAATAAATACGAATAAAAATGCATGTAAAATTCTTCTCTATTGTTACGTTTTATTTTTATTTTTAAAATTAAAATTGAAATATTTTATACAGTAACAGAATTAGAGAAGAAATGTATTGTTGATAAGGCATACATAATTTCTGATATTCTTTTATTTTCAACTTTTATACAATTGTTTCCCTAGAGCTTTGTGTATGGACCACACAAAAGACACAGTGTTCGAAATGGTAAATTTATTTCACTTTGTAGTGATTTGGTGTGTTTGTAATGATTTAAACTTTTGCAAAGAATGAAAATTACACGTCAAATTATCCTTTTTGCATTGTCTTTTTTTTTTTTTTTTCTTTGTCCTTTCAAGCAGAAAATATGCAAGGCAAACTCTTATTTTGAAATATCACATACAGCCCTTGTTTCCTTAACATATAAATTTAAGAATGTGCTTAAAATTTACATATTTGCACATCAAATTCCATGCAGTTAAAGAAAAAAATATTGAGCAATCGCTTCCCCTAAAATGTGTACAATATTTTTCTTAATAGTAACATAATCTATATATATAAAATTATTCTTCCTGACTGAGTGGGTGAGGGGGTGATTCATCATCGCCCAGACCAAACCCTTAGACCTAGAAGCATGAAACTTTGTGACAATGTTCTTTCTATGGCGTAGGCATCCACTAAGAAGCGATTTTACAAAATTCGCCCCGAAGGAGGGAAGGGGGGGGGGGTAAAAACGTGATTTCACAAAATCCTTCATATCTCAAACAAAAAAACAGACATCCGTAAAATTTTTGCTTTAAAATATAGCTAACACAAATGTCTAAAATCCAATTTCTGGAATTTTCAAAATTCGGTTCCCAAGGGGGCGGGGGGCAAAACATGATTTCACATGCGTAAAACGTGATTTCGCATAATCCTATATATCTCAAACAAAAAAATAGATATACGTGAAATTTTTGCTCTAAAATATAGCTATTGTAACTATCTAAAATCCAATTTCTGGAATTTTAGAAATTCAGCCTCAGGTGGGGCGGCAAGGGGGGGGGGGCTATGGAGCAAAAACAAATTCCAATGGAGCAAAAACAAAACGTTCATACAGTTAGGCCGTTCAAAATTGGTACAGATAGGTTTAGAGGCCTTCAAGTCGAATGGGTATATTTTCGATTGTGTAAAGTTATTAGGAGGGCGAGAAGGGGGGAAGGGGATGTGGGGGCAAAAAAATCAAAATACTGTCAGATCGTTCAAAATTAGAACATAGAGGTTTTCGATACTTACAAATCGATTGCGGATATTTTTGAATTTGTAAAATTATTAGGAGGGACGGGTAGGGGGGTGGGGCGGTAAGGGGGGCAATGGGGCAAAAACAAATAGAAATACATTTAGGCCGTTCAAAATTGGTACAGATAGGTTTTAGAGACCTGCAAGTCGAATGGGGATATTTTCGAAAGTGTAAAGTTATTAGGAGGACCAGGAAGGGGGAGGGGATGGGGGGGCATAAAAAAATAAAAATAGACTTAGATCGTTCAAAATTGGTATATAGAGGTTTTCGATACTTACAAATCGATTGCAGATATTTTAAATATGTAAAATTATTAGGAGGGGCGGGAAGGGGGGCTATGAGCAAAAACAAATAGAAATACAGTTAGGCTGTTCAAAATTAGTACAGATAGGTTTTAGAGGCCTGCAAATCGAATGGGGATATTTTCGAAAGTGTAACGTTATTAGGAGGGCCGGGAAGGTGAGGGGGCGGAGGGGCAAAAAAAATAAAGTAGAGTTAGATCATTCAAAATTGGTACATAGAGGTTTTCGATACCTACAAATCGATTGCGGGTATTTTCGAATTTTTAAAATTATTGGGAGGGGCAGGAAGGGGGAGCGGAGGGCCAAAAAAAATAAAAATAGAGATAGATCGTTCAAAACTGGTGCATAGAGGTTTTTGATACTTACAAATCGATTGCGGATATTTTCGAATTTGTAAATTTATTAGGATAGGCGGGAGGGGGGGGGCGTAGGTGGAAAATAATAGAAATAAGAGTTAGAGCGTTTTGGGAATTTTTTCCGAAGGCAGTGAGAACCCGGTGCGACATTTTTCCTAATCAGATTTTGTTTCTCTTTTTTTTTCACTTGATAAAAATTAATGCAATTTTGAGAATTCAGTAATTATAGTGATTCATTTAAAAATAGGGACCAGCGAAGCGGGCGTTGCCTGCTAGTCAAAGTATAATTATTAAGAAAAGAAATAATATGCTGGTGTTCAACCTATATTATATAATATAGTGATTAAAAAATTTTAAATTAAGTTGATGAAATAAAGTTAACGTCGCTTCATAGAATTTAGAAGCATATCTTTTATTTTAAAATCATCCCTTCCCCACTTTTTTTAAGAGTTTTATTTTTTTACAATGCAAAAGATTTTCTGTAATATTTTCAAGGCAATCGTCGAGATTGAAAAAGTGGATTATAAGAATTTAGAACTAAGTAATCTCGGAGGGGTATTGTAAAAAGTAGACTTTTTATATCTATAACTGCCTTAAAAGTTAGTTGCAGATTTAACTGTTTTATAACAGCTTACGCAAAAAAAAGGTAGCTGGCTTATGAAAAAAGAGACACACTACGACTGTACAATTCTTAGCGTAATTTTATTTGATCTACGGCATATGAAAGTGCGTTGTTAATACTGCGTTCTAAATCAGTAAATGTAGGGTTTTGTACCAAACTACATGAAGCCTTAGTTTCACACCGACTTTTAGCGCCTCTTTTAAGACTATACCTTAATACATTAAATTTATCAGCATCTTCAATTTTATTTAGACCAAAATATGCATTTAACTGTTCAAATATACTGTCGAGGGAGTGGTAAAGAAATAAGTTGGACTCCAATGTGACGAAAACTCTCACTTGCCTTACATCTCATTCCTGTTGTGTGATCAAGAAATGGAATGTAGAGACAAATTTTAAACTTAACACAAAGACTTTAATTAAAGCTTTTAAATGAGGGGAGAAATGGGACTACTTCTCTAGATGTGTAATAAAATGTAATTTGCCTCAATCTTTACTTCAATATAAACAATAAATAGACTAATATTACCAATGAAATGACGATGATATAACTGGCGTCAAACTCGACTGTACTCTTTAAACCTACACTTCAGATACCTTCGGCAGCAAAATCATTGAAGTGCTAGCAATAATTCATATTTAAAAGATGTGCACCTAATACTGTTATGTTACGTATATTTGTGTCGGGTCATTACCTTTATGCTGTTTATAAAAAAGTAAGTTAATGATAAAAATTAGCGATCAAACTAATATATATATATGCAAAATGTAGATGTGTGCTTCAATAATTTTGCTGCCGACTGTATTTAACTCCAAGAGTTGTCTCGAACGTGTTTGCACTCAGTTAAACCCCTCGATCTGTAACCCCTTACTGAACTGAGCTGATAGAACTCACTAAACAGAACCATGAATACGGTAGACTGGTTGTGTTTAACGTCGCACTAGAACTGTACAATAATTAATTGGCAACGGTCTTGGACGCACCCCTCAAGATGGTCCGGAGACATGCCATCACAAACTTTGCGCCTCCACGGACGGGTGGCTGCCCCGTTTCAGTGACCACCAAAGGTATAATTTGGATGGGAACCTGGAGGACATTGGGACCACGACAGATTTTACGTGCACCAGCCACCATTAGTGTACACGACTGTCTTTGGTCGACTCGAGCACCGAACCCGTAATTTTCCAATTACGAGCTCGGTGTTCTACCGTCTCCACCATTCTGCGGCCCATCATGAATACGATTTTAACATCCTATTTATACACTGAAGAATCAATTTACATTTACACACAACCTATTTCCAACAGCTTATTCAAAACTAATTAATTGCTAAATTTAGCTAGTCCAAAGTTTTCCTTTTAACTCGTAAGTACTAGCTATTCCTTTGTAGAGTTATTTTTTATAATTATGTGAGGTTGAGACTACAGAACGTCTCCACAGTTGATTGAAATTAAGCTGGATCCGGCAGAGTATAAATTTGGGACGGTTAAATCACTTCGTCGCCATTGACTCGGCGAAAGTTTTGGTCGGATTAGTTTCGTGTCGGCATGGTGCTGCAATGAAAGAATTAGGTTCTGAGAGTTAGATGAATGTGAAGTGATTTTAAAAGTATTGATTGAAATGAAGCGAAAGGAGGTTAGTAGGAAGAAGTATAAGATGGAGATGGTTTTAGTAGATATAGTGGATTGTGGCGTATATTATAGCAGATTGTGGTGTAGATTGCGAAGAATCTTATTTTGGCGAGTATTGAGTGTGAAGTAGTGGAGATTTAGTTGTGTGAAGATTAAGTAGTAATGAGTGTTGGTACGTGTATCTACTAGCATTTCGTATAAGCAAAGTTTGTTCAGCAGGGAATCCTCTGATCCCCAGTGGAGTCACAGTAGCGGAGTTAAGGAGTGCATCCGTCGCTATACATTCGACCGTTGCTGGGGTGAGATTTTTAGAATTATCTAATTTAAGTTTTGATACATATATTTTGATAAAGTAATTAAATACGCTGACTGAGCTAGTTTGATTGCCAGACCGCCCTCCCATTAATCTGTTCAAATAAAACTCTTATTTATTGTTTAATTCGTCTTGTGCTCTCTTTACTTATCTATTTAGTTATCTAAGCAATTAATTAAGATGGAGTGTGCATCAACGCAAACCTCACAAACAGAGCAAATACTTTTAACCCGACTCAACTACTTCCCAACTCCCGCTTTGCAAACTTCTTACAAAAATTCCGTAAAGCCTTAAAACTTCTGAAAAACATTACATTCGAAAAATTGTCTCTTATTAAATTTTTACCTACCAGAGTACAGTCGGTAACAAAAGTGTCCGAACAATAGCAAAAATTCCTATGTAAAAAAAGTACACTTAATACTGTTTTGTTAAATAAATCCTTGTCGAATTCTGTTCTTAGTCGGTCTAAGAACAGGATTCGACAAGGATTTATTTAGCAAAACTGTATTAAGCGTACTTTATTGACATAGGAATTTTTGCTAATGTTCGGACACTTTTGTTACCGACTGTACATAAGAATATTCGATAAAGAACCGGCTAAAAGCATTTAACTTAATTTTATTATGTAACTAATTTTAACGTATTGACTTAATTTTATTATGTATGGGATATTTTAAGTTAGCTTTTCTCTGAATCTATAAAAAAAATTGACAATAAGACAAAGAAAAAAAAAAAAATGTTGCTTTTTACTGTGTGCTCACTATATAGTAGTTGAGGGAAAAATATTTTTTTTTTTTTTTAAATCTGAAAAAAGGGGTACAAATATATACATAGAGAGAGAGAGACAGAGAGAGAATTTGCAAATATGTAAAATATATATTTTATGCATATTTCGGAAAAATACATATATATATATTATACATTTTTTTTTTTTAAGAGCAGTGTTATTTTTATTTATTTTTTATTTAAAAAATTAGGTTACTGAATGTGAAACCATCATCTAGTTACTTGATGTTTCAGTTTGGAACATATTTTGGTGGTCAGAAAAGTTTAAGAAATTCAATTTGATCTTAAAATATTCTTTGAAATTCAATACACATACTGCACGCGTTATTTTTCGGCTTTATTTTAATTCCAATATGTATACTATTTCGAAATACTAGTTATATTGCAGTTTTGAAGGTATTGAAACATTGCCATATATATATATATACTAGAATTAAGTTTTTTTTTTTTTTTTTTAATGTTACATAAAAAAATATTTATTTACAGAATCAATATATTCAAATTCGAAAAATAAAACTGCATCGTTTCGATTTTCATATATTTGCGTATGTTTTGGAAACCATGCTTTCAAGGGCTTTAAAGAGGAAAATTTTAAAATAAAAACATTTTTCGTATTTTCATACTTAAATTTTTATTCATTGCTAACTGAGCCATATACTTCAAAGAAAACCCATAGGAAAAACCCAGAAAAAAAATTCTTGTGTGAAAGAAATGGTATGTATCTCCTTAATATTTTAGAATGTTTGTTAAAGATATGTTTACCTTTTATCCTTTTATGAAAATAGCAGAAAAATCAAAGAAATGTTATGGATTTGTGTAAAAAGTAAAATATTGAACAAAATTTTGATAAATAATATGTTTGATTAAATTTTTTTTTACAAAGTCTCAAAAGAATTCTTTTATAAAAGCATGCGTTTGGAATAAACATCGTCCTCTTTTATTATAGTTAAAATGCTTTTTCTTTTTTACTTCTAAAATTATTTAAAGCCGAAATTGATAAAATATTACCTTCTTATTTAAAAATATTTGTTTATTACACATGTATAATAAATGGTAGAATATTTTTATATATTTATCCATACACTTGTATTCTAATGTAGGTTGAATACAGTTTCATCTGTCAGTAATTTTATTTACTAAAAATATGAAAATGATTTGTCCATACATTAGATATCATGTTCAGCGATTTCTTTTTTAAATGATACACGTATTGATTATAAATAAAAAAGGAACCCCAGATGTAAAAAATGCTTAGAAATTCATAATATATATATATATTTTCAACTGCTACTGCTATAAGTAGAATTGTTGAAATCCCAGTTGATTAATATTTCAATAATTTTTTATGAGTAGTATCAAATGTCCTTCGCTTAATTTTTAACGAAATTATTTATACGATTATATTTTCAATAAACAGGAATTGCATTTTATGAAATTTATTAAATGTAGTATATAGTTCATTTTATTAATTATAGCAAAATTTTTGAATAGATTTAAAATTTATAGGAAACGCTTTTACTACATGTAGATTTAAAAGGAGCAAGTGTAATGATAGAGGAACATTTCTGCAGAGATAATTCAATACATTATTATCTAAAACTTTTACGACTCGGAAATTCTGCATAGGGTTCTTGAGAGAAAACCACCCACCCACAGTTTATATTGCACAGTTTAATTATATGTCTTCCCCTTTTTAATGGACAATTTTTTTTTTTTTTTTTGTTACGAAGATACCCATCGTGTGATTTCCGATTCTCCATTTTCCTACGAAGTTCTTCACAGAATGCAAACATTTCCCTGTAGAATACAAAGTTTCCCCATACAATACAAATAAAAACGTTATAATGTTGCAGTTTTCCGTGCGGTGGTCACATATGAGAGTTTTATGAGGTAACACGGATAAAGTTCGTTATGATCTATTGGTTTATTCAACCGATCTATTGCTCACTGTAACATCATTTAAATTTAATTCTCTCGTTTAATTTAAAAAATTACTTTTAATTTTTTTTTTTTTTTTTTTTTTTTTTTTTTTACAAAGACATAATCATTTTAAAATTAAGAAACGTTTGAAAAAAGTCTCACATGTACATATTTATGCATAATTATTAATATTTTATATGGAGTACTTACTGTGATACAATGCTGAAGTTTTGCACATCGACTCATTAGAGCATGAGATACTTCAGTCACTGAGATTTAATATTTCACGCAGCCGTGTACAGTTAAAGCCTTATGATACTTGTTATTATGTTCCCGTAACAGGGTATCGATTTTATAAAATTCTATATCTTGTTATACATATTAGAAATTTGTTACGCATGTCTAACATGAATATAATATTTGAAGTTTTTATGGCTACATTTCTTTAGTTCGTCTTAAAATACCTGAGTAACTGAAAATATAAATTAGTTTTCTTGTAAAATAGGACTTTTTTTCTATCTTCAACTTGATTATTTTTAAAGTAAAATTTTAGAAAAATCAATAGCCTTTGCCTTTAATGAACATGATCATTATTATGAATAAATTTAACAGAAGTTGCATTTTCCATATTTAAATATGCACAAGAATAAAAGAGACAAATAAAAACATTTTATTCATAAACCTATTAATATTTATCTCATTGGTTTACACAGCTCTTTTCATCACTTTCAAAGTAATTCTATACTGTCGGCAGCAAAAGTATCCGAGCACTAGCCAACAATTCCGATATCAAAAAAGTACGCTTAAAACTGTTTTGTTAAACAAATCCTTGTCAAAATCATGTTCTTAGATTGACTAAGAACATGACTTGACCAGTGTTGCCAGATTGCACGACTTTTTTATTCAACAGTCACCAATAATTTTGAGAAGTGATATTTAATGTACATAATCGACGATTAATCGTCTATCATGTATATCAAACACCACTTCTCAAAATTAATGGTGACTATTAAATAAAAAAGTCGCTCAAACTGACAAAACTGGTCAAGTCATGTTCTTAGTCAATCTAAGAACATGATTTTGACAAGGATTTGTATAACATGAATTTATATAACAAAGCACTATTAAGTGTACTTTTCTTAGACAGGGATTATTTCTAACGCTCGGATACTTTTGTTGCCGACTGTAGATATGCTATAATCTCGCACAAACAATATGAGATAAATAGTTGTCTACGAGTAAAAGGGAAACTATTTATCGAATGAAAATTATAATGCATAACTGTAAAACTCAATTATTTTCCATTTCTAAATTTTAAAATGTATATCACTGAATAAAAAATATATTTAAAGTATTCTAGCCATTTATTGTCTTTACGATTACTTTCTCTATAAAAATACGGAATTTAATATGATTTTAAATACTGGTGAATGAAAATTACAGAGATATTTCGATTGTTGACTCAGGCCTGCGAAATTGAAGTTTTTGAAAAATACAAGAGGGGCTTTTCGCTTATTTTTATATTATTTAGTGTGCTGATTTCAAAAATGACCTTCGTTTTTTCCTATCACATCAGGATTTTTAGTAAAATCGATATCCATATCCATATATATATATATATATATATATATTCCTCGTACGCTCGTACTCTCTGAAAACAGTGGTTTGTATCCATTTAAATCCATATAAATTGATGAATGGTGTAGTAAATTCATTTATTAGCAATCGATTTATTTTTTATAGGTTGAAATGTATGAAAAACCACTGTTTCCATTCATTGTCACCATTGTCGTGATCGTACGAGCCGCCTCTGGTCGAGAGAAAAACAGAAAAGTTCCTTTGGGTACTTTTTACATCAAATTATGGTGTAATTTCTAAACGAAAACCACCAACATACTATTTTATTTGTTTTTATTAAGATAACTCACATAAAATAGACGAATGACCAAGAGGAGCAAATATTATGTATGCATTAAAAAACGAATTTTTCGAGAAAACGTGACGTGATAGAAATTTTTCTGTTATGTATATTCATATATACTTTTTTAATTAGCGAAAAAATGCATAAAAATGCATTGGCGAAAAAATGCAAAAAAATGCCCTTGAAATTTTTTCATATCAGGCCTGTTTTATTTGTTTACTTATTTATTTATTAATATTAGCAAAAGCAAAATATTTGATATTTTAAATATATTTTTTAATTACAAATTTTCAAGGGTTTTTTTTTTTTTTTAAATCTCAGTCATCTAATTAAAATATATATATATTTATTATTATTTTTCTTTATGAAAGGTATTTTAGGTCATCTTTCTTATTAGTTATATTTTATTGTGTGGTATTTCTGTCAAAGAGCAATTAAAAAAAAAAAAAAAAAAAAAAAGCGTGTTTATGAGATTTTATAAATAATTCTTATGACGCTTATCGGAAGCTTGTCTCGGATGTAACAGTTATTTGACTGATATTTGGTTCAGCGAGTATTTAGCAACTATTCAGTTACACCATTAAAGTAAATTAATTGCTTCATTTCATGCAAACTGCTTGTTTAAGCATAAGAATGGTGATTACAAGATACGAATGTGTTATTCTGGTGAGAATATCTCAGTCGATTATAAGCTCGTGAGACACAGTCAAATTCGCTTAAAGCGAGGAATATGTTACAAACATTCGCTGCGAGATAAGTATCAAGCTATTATTTCACTGACTTGATGTATAGAAATGTTCATATGATATAAGGTATTGCGATTATAATTCATTAACTAGGCTTAATTATTCAAACTTGAGATTAATCATTGTACTGATTCTAAATGATTTACATACTGTAATATAAACGATAAAGCATTATAATGCTTCCAAATGGAGATATATAATTTAAACTTGATCTTTCAGCTAGAAAGCATATACTAAAATATATTTAATAACTTGAAACTTTAATATGTTGTCAAACGTATACTTTTTGTCTCTTTTTGGAAAAAAAAAATTACATTAGCATTAAATAATTTTTAAAGTGTATTACAACAGGAGTTTCCATATAAATGCGAATGATAAAAGGAATTTGACGTTTTAACTTATTTATTTATTAATTTATGTTACTATAAAAAATGACATGTATGTCTTGTAAACTATTGAATCTCACTGACAAAAAAAAACTAAGTTTGATAGTCAGTGCCGAAGAAGTATCGTTGAGGTTTAATATATGTATATATATATGTATATATATATATATCCTTAGGTGCATGCGTAACGGAGGTGAAACAAATGTATAATGTAATACTTTTAATTCAATATGAAATGAACATTTAAAGTAAATATAACATGCATAAGATTCGTAGAAGAGACAGAAGTAAAACATGCAATAAAACAGCTTCATCACATTCACAACAGTGATGTGTGATTAAAAAAAAAAAAAAAAAATACGTGTGGCACTCGGGGACTGCCGCGGTAAAGCTATTGCATAGCATTTTTTATCAACTTATGCAATTATAATTATTTATTTATTTTATTTTTTACCCTTCCGCTCCCTCCCCCCTTTCCCGCCCCTCCCAATAATTTTTAAAATTCAAAAATATCCGCAATCGATTTGTAGGTATCGAAAACCTCGATATACCAAATTTGAATGATCTAACTCTATTTTTCCCCCCTCTGTCTCCCCCCCTCCCCGGCCCTTCTAATAACTTTACACTTTCAAAAATATCCCCATTCGATTTGCAGGCCTCTAAAACCTATCTATACCAATTTTCAATGGCCTAACTGTATTTCTATTTGTTTTTGCCCATAGTCCCCCTTACCGCCCCTCCTAATAATTTTACAAATTCGAAAATATCCGCAATCGATTTGTAAGTATCGAAAACCTCAATATACCAATTTTGAACGATCTAACTGTATTTTTATTTTTTTGCCCCCCTCTCCCCTCCCCCCTTATCGCCCCTCCTAATAACTTTACACTTTCGAAAATATCTCCATTCGACTTGCAGGCCTCTTAAACCTATCTGTACCAGTTTTGAACGGCCTAACTGTATTTCTATTTGTTTTTGCCCCATAGCCCCCTTACCGCCCTACCCCCTACCCGCCCCTCCTAATAATTTTACAAATTCAAAATCATCCGCAATCGATTTGTAAGTATCGAAAACTTCTATGTACCAATTTTGAACGATCTGACACTATTTTTATTTTTTTGCCCCCCTCCCCCCCTTCTCGCCCCTCCTAATAGCTTTACACAATCGAAAATATCACCATTCGTCTTGCAGGCCTCTTAAACCTATCTGTACCAATTTTGAACGGCCTAACTGTATTTCTATTTGTTTTTGCCCCATAGCCCCCCTTACCGCCCCACCCCCCTACCCGCCCCTCCTAATAATTTTACAAATTCAAAATCATCCGCAATCGATTTGTAAGTATCGAAAATCTGTATGTACCAATTTTGAACGATCTGACACTATTTTTATTTTTTTGCCCCCCCCCCCTCCTCTCCTCCCCTTCTCGCCCCTCCTAATAACTTTACACAATCGAAAATATCCCCATTCGACTTGCAGGCCTTTAAAACCTATCTGTACCAATTTTGAACAGCCTAACTGTGTTTCTATTTGTTTTTGCTCCATAGCCCCCCCCCCCCCCCTTGCTGGCCCACCTGGGGGCTGAATTTCTAAAATTCCAGAAATTGGTTTTTAGATAGTTGCATTAGCTATATTTTAAAGCAAAAATTTCACGTTTATCTATTTTTTTTTGTTTGAGATATATAGGATTATGCGAAATCACGTTTTACGCATGTGAAATCACGTTTTGCCCCCCTTGGGGACCGAATTTCAAAAATTCCAGAAACCGATTTTTAGACATTTCTATTAGCTATATTTTAAAGCAAAAATTTTACGGATATCTGTTTTTTTGTTTGAGAAATGAAGGATTTTGTGAAATTACGTTTTGAAGTGCCGAAGTCTGCCGAAGTCTGCCGAACTAACTGTCTGCCGAAGTCTGCCGAACTGTGTTAGGTTTTTTTTCGTTACGGAATTTCTGGATTCGGTCGCCGCGCTCAATGCCCGCGATAGAAGCTATGCAATAGCTTAAAATAAAACAATGATTTTAATTTTCTATTAATTATGATGTTACTTACATTTTTTTTTTTTTTTTTTTTTTTTTCGTGTTTCCATTTTGTTAAAACAAATTTTTATATAACAACATTCGAGAATACAAAAATACAATAGAAAATAACTCAAAAACAGTGAGATAAATATTAAAAAAAAATTGTGAAAATTCTACTATAAAATTTAAATTACACTAATTAACATTGGGCATTATCTAATCACAAGTTTAAAGCAAATGGTATGTATTTGAAAAAAAAAAAAAAAATAGGATTGAAAAAAATTATCCATTTAAATAATCCCGTTTAATAACAAGTTTTTTAAATCCTCTGATACATCTCTACAGTCTTTAGTGTTTTTGTTTTGTTAAAACAACTTCTATCCAACAACTTCCCAGAAAAAAAAAATCTTAAATAAAAAACCCAATATCAGTGAGATTAATTTTACATGATGATGCTATGAAAAAATTTACCTTTAGGGAAAATTCGAGATAGTTAAGCCTCAACGATATGAAATAAAAGCAAAAGAATGCACTAAATACTGCATCTTATGCATGGAAATAAACCATCTGATACATCTCTACAGTCTTTAGTGTTTTTGTTTTGTTAAAACAACTTCTATCCAACAACTTCCCAGAAAAAAAAAATCTTAAATAAAAAAAACCAATATCAGTGAGATAAATTTTACATGATGATGCTATGAAAAAATTTACCTTTAGGGAAAATTCGAGATAGTTAAGCCTCAACGATATGAAATAAAAGCAAAAGAATGCACTAAATACTGCATCTTATGCATGGAAATAAACCATCTGATACATCTCTACAGTCTTTAGTGTTTTTGTTTTGTTAAAACAACTTCTATCTAACAACTTCCCAGAAAAAAAAATCTTAAATAAAAAAACCCAATATCAGTGAGATAAATTTTACATGATGATGCTAAGAAAAAATTTACCTTTAGGGAAAATTCGAGATAGTTAAGCCTCAACGATATGAAATAAAAGCAAAAGAATGCACTAAATACGGCATCTTATGCATGAAAATAAACCATCGTTTCCGTTAGGTGGATACGACCTTCTGTTTTTAATTTAAAATGCAAATATCCTTATAAATTAGTTTAAATACATTTCAAATTTCTAAAAAAAAATGTCACATTTGTTTATTGGACGCATTCTAAAAAAGCATTGCCTTTCCAAAAAATACAAGTGCAGAAGGATTAATATTACAGTCATATTTTTAGTCAAATATGTGTTTATTTTTAATACAAATATCGGTCAAGTCAAACAAGTATCTGATTATAAAATTTCCTTTTCATTATTTTCGAAAAATTCACATCATTTTTCCAAATATTGCCTTTCTAATCACTTTTTCAATTTGTCTCTTGATTAAGAAAAATCCCATGAATGCATCCTTACTAACAGTAACTTATAATAATGTAAATATCGAATGATAATAAAATAAATTTATAAACATGGAATGAACGAAATGCGAATGTAAATATACCTAAAAACAAAGAAGAAAAAACATTTTCTTATCTAAACAGATGTTCATAAAAAAAAAAGGAGAATATTGAGTAATTATTTTCTCTGAGAAATTCCAAGCTTTCCTTTTATTTAACGAACATTTACTTTTAATTAATGAATTATTTTGAAGGAAAAATTGTATATGGTTACGAATTACACCAATTCCTTGATAAAAGATATTTATAAATTGTCAGATTATTTTGCGCATTTATTAATTTATTTAAAGTAAATATTAAAATCTTTATTAAATACTCTCAAATATAAAAAAAGAAAGAAGAAAATTCTGTTGCTTTCATAAAGAAAATAACTTCAACATTAATATTTTGAACAAAATCTTTGTAACAGGGTAGCTCGATGGGAAATACTTTTCGCGTCAAATAACTCTACATTAAAAAACTCATAAATATATTGTTATCGCTTCTTTTAACGTAGCGTTCTTTTAAAGCATGACATAAATGGGGAAATATTTTTTTCAGAAATATGAAATATAATAATTTTAAATATACATAAATTAAGTCTCGGCAGAAAAATTCTGCTTTAAATTTCACTAGAATTTTAAACTAGTTAATAGGAATATGTCTGTTTTCTTCAAAACCTAGTTTATACAAAAATATAGTACAATATTTTCGTAGGAATATGCATATTATTTATTGTTAAGTGCTTGTGTATTATGTATTATTTTCCTGATACTTTAAACTAATGTATTGTAGGTTAACATGAAAAAAAAAAATTGATTTCTTATTTGTTTCGTCCTTTTGCATATTTATTTTGACTGCATATAAATTTATAGCAAAACAAAGTTTGCTTTTCATGCGCTATATACATCACTTACTGTGCATTATAACGCTAATTTAAACCGCCTGTTTGAATTACTAAATTTAGTTAACTTTTTTAAAAAGCTTCCGTGTATCCGACTATTATTTAACAAACCCTCGTTTTGTTTCATGTTCTGTTACCGTTTAATGTAACGGTACATATGTATGTGAATTACTTCTAATATGGTATATGTAATAATAAGAAATTAAATGATTAAAAAAGAAATTAAAAATCAAAAATAACTTTTAAAAGATCATGTATGCATTTTTGCTTGCTCATTTAACTGCACAATTGTGCAAAAATTAATGAGGAGACAGATTTTTAAAAGCAATATCACACAGAAGAAACTCACATCATCCTGAGTCACACCATACAGTGTCGAGGATGTGAAAATATAAAAAGAAATTGGTGAATAAAACATATAGTAAATTAGTAACTAAAAAATAAAGTATACTAAAGTTAGTAATAAAAAAATATATATTTACAAATTTTAAGAATCTCAAATTCTGTAATTTAACAAAATACCAACATCGGTAAAATATAAGAAAAAAAATATTAAAACGAAATAATTGCATTATGTTTCTCTAATAATTTTTTTTTTTTTTTTCAGAAGCGCGCAATAAAGTATACTAAGCACAATAACGAAAAATATGTGCTTTATTTACCGACCGCAAAACAAGACTGAGCAAATCTCTTAGTTTAAATCTTCAACGGGTGGAGCTAATAAAGTGAAGTTTTCCACGTATACTAAAGAGCACAAAGGAAATTCATTTAGTTTCAAATGAATTTTTATTCTCTGGTTAGTTTCAAAGAATATTTTTCTGTGAAATGTACCACAGAAATGATTCGATATTCAATCAAAGAATTTGTTTGGAAGGGTTTCGAAATGAATTAGTGCCTTTAAAACTACACTGTAAAAAAAAAAAAAAAAACGAGTTAAAAACTGCATAATCTGCTGTACATTTTTCGCAAGCTGAGGAAAAACAGCATTTTAGGTTTTTTACTGTAATTTGTAAAATCGTCTGCTGATGTTTTATATCTGGTTGTTCGTTGTTCTACGACTGCGTGCGCCATTATTTTATTATCCAGAGATTCCGACAAAAGGAAGCTGAAACTTCAAGCAGGTGAATTTTAATTTCTGCTCTTCGATTTCTGGTAAGTGCAATTTTAATTGTATTGTATTCTTTTATTGTTATAAATGTATGAGACTTATATACTTGATTCACAAAGATCCAGTCATAAATCTTCCATTATTTTATACAACCTATTGTATAATTATTAAGTACGATAGAAATTCTTATCATGAAATGCAAATTTTTATATTATTTGTTGAGATAAAGTACAATATAATTTTTACTTAATCAGATTATTTTGCCTACTGTATTATTTGTGAAAGTTTATAGATTTCTTGTTCTATTTTAAACACTGTTTTTATTATTGGTTCCAAACTTATGGAATTAGTATGTATAATACAAACGTGAATTTTAAAAGAGATTTCTAGAATTTTTTTTCTTTTTTCCATCATTTTTTGTTTCTCAAGCAATGTTAAACTCGTCCTATTTTTGAAAAAGGTCGTCATAAGTTCATCGATTTTCGTTTAGAGTTAGTTTTAAATTTGCTTATTTTTGTCAGGTCTTTCTTTTTAAAAATGGCGATTTTTATAGGCTTAATTTTCAGAGTTGAATTTCTTCCTGAAATTATTTCTCTCTCTCTCTCTCTCTCTCTTTTTTTTTTTTTTTTTTCAATTTTTGCTAATAAGTGTTTAATTTAATTTATTTTTTTCAGTTTAAAGCAGAGATATTTAATTTATTACTCTCATAGAAACTACATTTAAATTATGATTTTCTTACTGTGACTTCAAGCGAAAATTACGTTTCTATTTATTTCTAGGAAATTTTACATTAATAACATATATCTCAAAAATTTTAATACGAATTGGCCCATTGCATGAAAAAAAAAATGAATTAATGATTCAGTTTTCTCAAAATTTTTCATACTTTTCATAATTTAAAAATATTTTTCCGCATTTGTTTTCCTTGTATATGAAACATTTTACTCAAAATTAAGTATGAAATTCATTGCACAAGATTTTAAAATGTTTCAAAATAAAAAAAAATTTGGGAACGTCTGAAAAGATTTATTTTTATTTTTATTTATTTATTTATTTATTTATTTGTTCGTTTGATTGTTTTATGGAATAGCGTTTTAAACGATGATTCCATCTCACATCAGGAAGGATATGTCTGATCATCATCATAGATTATTAAAAAAAAAAGTTAAATAAGTAATAAAAGGATCATTACTAAGTGAAATATCTCTAAACTTTTTTCCCCTAAAAAGTCTTTTTATTTACGTAACTATTTTTCTAAAATATTGTGCAAAATTTATAACAATTTCTTTTTTTATGTGTATATAAGTCAGTGGTTCAGAATAATCTTTTAAACAAACTAAGATATTATTGTTCCTGAATAAATATTTTGATATGCCTTTCAAAGAAGGGTAAGAGACAGTTTCTTGTTATTCGTGACAAGCAGATGTCTCTTTCTGGGTATTAAACAATTTTGAACAAAAACTTTTAATAATTTCTGTGGAAAATGAAGTATATATCTATTTAAAATAAATTGAAAAACTAAATAACAATGTTTATTGTGTTAATAATTGATTTATTTAGCTTCTGAAATATTCTAATGAAATGTTTATGTCATGTTAACAATAAAAATTGTTTGCTAAAAGCTCGTGTTGAGTGTCCAGGTACTGAAGTTATTACAGCAGCAACATTTGATTTCGATGAAGAGAAATATGCATTATGTGTTATATGGGAAGGTGGTGACTTAATAAAAATGCATGTGCTTTTAAGAAAATGTAATTTGAATTACGGGGTTAAAAAAAAAAAAAAAAAAAAAAAAAAAAAAATGTGGCGGTGTTGGGGTTAAGACAAATTGACTGCGCTATGTGCCTTGGTCCAAAGAGAGCGCCCTCGCCAGTTTTTTTTTTTTTTTTCTTTTTTAAATCTCCGGAGTCCTAAATCATATTTACGCAAGTTATGATGAAAACTACTGGAAATTCGGAACGTCTAGGCAAACGCGCGCGACCTGCGGTCGAAATTGTCACCTTACGTCTACCAGCTTTCAAAGCAGAACCTCTTGGCCACTGGTGGATCGGGTTAAAGCTGGCATTTCTCATAATTATATAAGAAAAATTAATAGAAGGAAATTATTGGGGCAAAGCTAATAATAAAAGCAGATTTTATTCTACCAATAAATCTTGATTTTTATGAAAATTGGTCAGTTTTTCTGCCAAATGAAATAAAAAATTAAATTATACATGATATTAAGAAGTTATCTCTTATGCATAATGTTGCATGTATACATACATATATATACATATATAGCCCTATGCTGTTTCTCTGTGTGTAATATTTTCAAAGGTAAAACACAATTCCTTTGAGATTATTGTTTTCTAAATGAAAATTTTTTTTATCTCTTTTATTCCAGGTGCTTGATGAATATCAACCCGAGCATGGAAAATAAATAAAGCAAAAATAACATTAAAGATGGAGTAAATGCCCCGCGCATTGTAATTGTTGATGAATAACCTATAGAATTATGAATGATTTTGATATGTAAATAAAAGTCATACAAAATTTTTAATAAATGTATATAAGTTCGTTTAAAATTAAACATTTTTAATTGTGGTTTTCACGTGATATTGCTGTACTTATGTTCAATATTGATGTTTTAGATAATTATCTTTTAGCTTCGTTTTACTTGAAATGCAAGAATAGTATAAATAAAATGTTGAATTTTCATTAACGCTTAAAAAAAAAAAAAAAAAAAAAAAAAAAAAGAAGAAGAAGAAGAAGAAGAAGGGAAAGGGGAAAGGAGACTTTTGATTTTTTTTTTTTTTTTTTAAGAAAGTAACTCATAAATTTTCGATTTATTTTTATTTTTTTGAGAAAATAACTCATAAATTTTCCATTTTTTTTCCTTTTTTAATTTTTAACATATATGGTAAGTTTGAAAATTTTCAATCAAATAAATTCAATATCATCTTTATTCTGCCTATATTTATTTGTTCTAAAATCCAAGATTGCATATTTTGACACATTTATAAAATCATTTTTATTTATAAATGTTCAAAGATTTTAACTACATATATTCAAATTTCTAAAAATTATTTTGCATATATATATTGGGAGTACAAATTAATTCGGTCCGTTTTTTTTCGTTAAAAAAACATTTTATTTATTATCAAAATGAAAAAACATGTTATTCAAAGTATTGTCCATCGGTAGCCACAACTTTTGTCCACCTTTCTGGCAATTTTCGGATTCCATCTCTGAAAAATGAGTCCTCTCTGGACGCAAACCATGAATCGAGCCATTCTTGAATTTCTTCGAAAGAAGTGAAGCGGTGTCCAGCCAAATCGTGATGCATCCGTCGGAACAACCAATAATCAGAAGGAGCAAGGTCTGGCGAATACGGCGGGTGGGGTAGGACCTCCCATTTCAACGTTTCCAAGTAATTTTTAACGACAATTGCCACATGGGGCCGAGCACTGTCATGTAGCAAAATTACCTTGTCGTGCCTTTCGATGGTTTCTGGCCGTTTTTCACGCAATGCTCGGCTCAAACGCATTAATTGCAGTCGGTAGCGTTCGCCAGTAATTGTTTCGCCAGGTTTTAGCGGATCTTGATCGAGCAATTCCTCCAATTCGGCGTCTTCGAACTTTTTCGGCTGGCCCGGGCGCTCATTGTCTTCGACACTAAAATCACCATTTTTGAAGCGTCGAAACCACTCTCTACATGATTTATCAGATGGCGCAGATTCACCATAAACTTCCACAAGCGATCGATGCGCTTCAGCGGCACTTTTCTTCCAATTAAAAAAGAAAATCAAAACTTCCCGCAAATGTTGTTTCTTTAGCACAAAACTCGTCATATTGAATGCTCAAAAAACCAATGTTGTTGTATAAAACTCGAAGCTTCGTTGACTGAATATGGTTGACAAAGGTCAAACCTTTCTAACAATGCCAAAAACATCTATCATTATTCAGTAAACAAATCAGCCAGAGCCATCTATTGAAAACGGACCGAATTAATTTGTACTCCCAATATTATATAATTAATAAAGAGCTTTTCCCCTGTTACTTCAAAATTTAAGAATGTCAGTCAAAAGGGAAACAAAATCATCATTTTAGTTTTCTACACTTCTTATCAGCAATGACTATTAATGAAAAGATATGCCGTAAACAAAACGTTACCATTTTTTCTCCCACTTTTTGTAAGCATATACAAGTTTCTTTTTCGTTTTTTTCTTTTATTTTTTTATTTTTTTAACTGCAGTTTTAAAACACAAATTAGCAATAATATTACAATATTTATTTTTCATTATTATTATTATTATTCTGTTATTTTATTTTTATTTTTATTTCTTTTGTTTGAAAATAGTTATAGAGAAAAAACAATTTAGCTTCTGTTATTCTACTTCATTCTTACGTAACTTCACAAACTGCCATTCCTTAAGAGATCTTTCAGCATTATTTTAACCCTTTGTCGGCCCTAACTCTCTAAAACGTTCTAAGCAGTGTCACAAAATTTAGGGATACTGTTTTTCAACTATCACCAATGATTTTCAGGAATGATACTTGATATATATAATGGAAAAATAACCTTCGAAATGATTAGGGAATCATTTACAGTTAAATTTTCATGGTGGATATTGAATAAAAGAAATCCCTAAATTTAGCAACACTGGCTCAGGGAGTGAAATTAAATAGAACCGGCAAAGGGTTAATATGTTTAATATAACAATTCTGCGATAGGAATTTTTAAGACAATCAAAAAAAAAAAAAAAAAAAAAAAATCATATTAAAACCAACGACATAAAACAGGAGGGAAAATTTATAGATTTTTTGGAAAGCTCTTTTAATCAGTAAAAGTTTTTTAATTCATACATTTTGTATGCCATTGAAAATTGAATTTTTCTTTGTTGAATTATTAAATTTCATTTAAGAATATACATTGGTAAACGAAAATAGAATATCTTAGAAAAAATCTGACGCAAAATTTTATAACAAAAAAGTTTTTTTTTTTTTTTTTTTTTTTTTTTTTTTTATAGTGATCTCACGAGTTTAATTTTTGAATTTAAATAAACATATGTGTAAACACATACAAATTTGCTGATTTTTTATTTTTTATTTTTTACTTTTTTTGTTAGATTTAGTTTGTCTATCTTATTTTGTGTATGAATAATATGTTATACATAAGTTTTAAAACTGTGTATGTTTTAAATGTGATTGATGTCAAAGGACTTAGGTGTCTGCAACTTGGGGCAAATTACGGACAGTCTTGAAAATCTAGTGCATTTTTTTTTCAAAAAATTTTATTGTTTCTATTTTTTCAGTAAGTCTTTATTCACCATTCACAAATATATTTACCAACATATTTTTAAAATGCAATATAAAATTATTTATGGTCAAATCACAATTCATTGCTATTAAATTTTAATGAACTGATTAATGTTGGTATGCATCTGGGTTATTTCACTGAAATGTCAAGAGTATGCGCATTTATGAAGGTAGAAGGTTTTAGAAATTTTTATTACGCTATGCAGACATAATAATAATAATAATAATAATAATAATAATAATAAAATAAATAAATAAGAAAATTATTATTGAATATGGACACTTCATCGAATTTAATTTTCTTGGTGATAATATTTACCGCCTATATCGTAGCAATACATTTTTGAACCAGATGCATGCATAATAGTGTTTACTTGTTATGTTGAAAATACCTTTAATCACTGAATGAAGCGTATATTATTTATTTATTTATTTACCTTTCTTTCTTTGTTTGTTTGTTCCTTTTTTAATCAATTTTTCAAATTATAAACAAACATTTTACATAAAAATATTTTAAATTGTTAAAAGTCATAATTTGACAAATCAGTATCCCCCCCCCCTTCCTTTAGCCTAATGTGACTATATGTCCTCGAATTTCAAGAAAAGTTCATATTTTGAAATGATGTTCCTTAAGTTTTCAAAATTTTCAGCAAGTAAATTACGTATTGTAATTTTAACCCTTTAGAAACTCATTTTTTAACATAAATTATACTCTGTAAATGTATAGTTGTAACGTTTTTTAATGACTTCTTCGAATTTTCGAGGAGGGCAACAAATGGTCACCCTATTTATCCTGAACCTCATGCTTTTTAGTCCAGAAAGAGAGATAATTATTATTATGTAAAAACAAATTATAGGAAAACAATCTGAAATCATTTTTATGATACCTTAGAGCGAGAGAGAAAACTAAAAGTACAGTAAAATTGAACAAATAAACAATATAATTATAGAATATATACTAATTTAATTGTGCTGAACAAACAACTAATAGTTAAACTATATTCTTTGTTAGATAGATTGCCACTACAGTATGTTTAAAGCCAGATACCATCCAGATCTCTTTTTGTTATGTTTGGCCATTTTTTTTTTTTTTTTTTTTTTTTTTTTCTAAGGCCAATTTTTTTTTTTTTTTTTTTTTTTTTTAATGATAAAAAAGTTTTAAAGTTTTAGATTTTCCATATTTTAAGGGAAAGCATTTATTCATTCGTACAAAATTCTTTGAAGTAAATTTTTTTTTATTTTTAATTTAGTTGCCTGGGTGTAAATTTTCTCAGAAAGAAAACAGCCGATTTATTCTTCTTATTATTATTATTTTAAGTTATAAAGTGTTTGGTATAGCAATTCTTATATTTCTTTAAAAAATAAATAAATGAATGAATAAAAATAGAAAACATTTTAATTTAGTTGTTTATTTATTTATTTATTTTATTAAGTATATTTTTATAATTTTGATAATATAGAAAATATATGAAAATACAGTGTAGCATAGAAAACACCATATAAAAATTTTTACAAAATATTTTTATGCTGTTCTGTATCTAATTCTATGCTGTACCTAATAGGTATAGTTATGGAAAATTATATATGATTGAATATTTCATGTTCTTAAGCTGTATATGAGGCGTTCTAAAAGAAACAAAAGAAAAATGAAATAAATAAAACTCTGTAAAAGTTCATTTTCTCTGCCAGTAAGGCATGGATTTATAAAAATTACACATGAAAGGGAAAAGTGTAAAAAAGAAAAAAATATGTAATAATAAGATACCAAACTCTCATAATACTTAAACTGTTCTGAAATCAGAGAAAAATTCTCAGAAATTATACTTTTACAGAGTAATTGTTTTTTAATAAAATTTGCAGCAAATTTTTGCTGTGGAATTAACAAGGGAAAATTCCATAAAATGTACAAAATGACACAAAATCTTAGAAAAATAAATAAATAAACAAAATAACATCAAAAAGTTATATAAAGTCTATAAATGTCTATATAAATATGAATAAAACACAAAATATAATGAAACACTGATTTATTTGTTAAAAATATATAAAAGTTAAAATATTAACATATGTTTCGATACCACAAGGTATATTTTTCAAGACTGTTTCAACTGTCACACAATCTTCGATTTTTTATATATTTTCATTTCTCATTTCTCTCTACGGATTCTTGTGAAAATTCGTTTTTTTTTTTTTTTTTTTTTTTTTGGTCTGCTGTATTTCTAAACTAGCTTTAACCATATTTTCAAATTTATATATAATTTTATTGCACAATGTTTTTTGCAAATGAAAATTTCTATTATTTTTCAAATGATAACCGGATTAATTTTTCTGTCTAAGTTTTATTATCCAGCTATCATAAGAGAAACAATATAAATTTTTACCATAAAAAATACTATGTGCAAGGAAACATCATAAACTTTCTAAAAATATAGTTATATCTACTGCAGGTATACTATAAAAAAAAAGTGAATTTGCCTGATAATCCACATATGTAAAAAAATAAAAATGCATAAAAAGTCAAAGATAATGTTATAATAGAGGTATCGAAGCATATATAAATTTTTTTTTAATTTTAAAATTGCACTTTTAGCAAATAAAACAATGTATCTGCAATTGTGCTATAAAAATTACACTTCTGCTCAAAAGTTTAGCAAGATTTGCAAACGATCAGTTTTTTCCAATTTCAAAATTTATCTCTCGATGAAATGTTTTCAAACATTGAGTATTTAAAGAAATAAGTCTTCCTCATGTTTTTCAGTGAAGATAGGTTTATGACAGCATTTAAGAGGCCGGTAATAAAATGACAAAAAACAATAATGTTTGTGATTACCCTGTATCTTTAAGTGAACGAAATGAACTGCAACTTTAGAATATGTTAATATAGACCCAGTTCAATGTGTGGATGAATTTGTGTGACGATAGCATGTTAAATAACACAGATATAAGCATTTATTTTAAAGCTCAAAGAAAGAAAAAATCAACATGTTTTTCTATTTATACTATACAGAGTTTTTAACGCAAATTATTTCCACTTTTAGATAACTTGGATAAACACTTTTAAAACAATATACAGTAATCGGATTTTAAATATCTTTAATATCTCATGAAATTTGAGCATTTTTATGAAAAACGCTTTCATGCGCATCTGAGAAAGATTTAAAAAAAAAATGCATAGGTTGAAAGCTAGATATATTGGGCAACATTTGTCAAAAGGGCATTCGAATAGAGTAAATATTAAGCAAATTATACAGAAAAAAAAAAAAAAAACGAGCTAGATTTTAGATATTTTTCAAGAGTTGAAATTTCTTAAGTGGTTCTTCACATGCCGCATAATTAATTTGAAGATTCAATTATTTCAGCTACGCTCCAAATGTACATTTTTTGTGAAAAATCCCTTATAAGCTTGTAACTCTAACATCTTTATGTTTATTTACTAAGATTTGTAAGATGATAAAGGGTTTTTCACAAAATAGAGCTTTTGCTAAGTGGATAAAATAATTGAATCTTTACATTAATTACGCGGCATGTGAAAATCCGCTTAAGAAATTCAAACTCTAGGAAAATATCTAAAATCTAGCTCATTCTTTTTCGTATAATTTACTAAATTTTTACTCTATTCAAATGCACTTTTGCAAAAGTTGCCCAGTATATCTAGCTTTCAACCTATGCAATAAAACTTTTTTTCATCTTTCCCACATGCTCAGTGAAAACGTTTTTCATAAAAATGCTCATATTTCCCGAGATATATTTTTTTTTAAATTCCGATTGCAGTATATTATTTTAAAAGTGTTTTTCCTACTTATCTGAAAGTGGAAAATAATTTGCGTTAAAAACTCTGTATATTACAAATGAAAAATATGTTGATTTTTATTTTCTTTTTTAGCTTTAAAATAAATACTTATATCTGTGTTATTTAACATGCTATCGTCACACAAGTTCATCTACAAATTGAATTGGATCTACATTAACATATTCTAAAGTTACGGTTCATTTCGTTCACTTAACGATACACGGTGATCACAAACATTATTGATTTTTCTCAATTTGTTACCGGCCACCTAAATGTTGTCTTAAACCAATCTTTACTAAAAAACACGAGGAAGACCCAATTCTTTAAATACCCAAAGTCTGAAAACATTTCATCGAGAGATAAGTTTTTAAATGGAAAAAAACTGATCGTTTGCAAATGTTGCTAAGCTTTTGAGCAGGAGGGTAAAATCCAAAACTGCTGTAAAAGCAGCAGAAAAAGCAGTAAAAAGTACAATTTTACTGTAAAAGCTAAAATACAAATCAACTGTAAAAAAAATAGTAGAAAATACTGTAAAATTGACAAATGTGCAGTAAAAGCTAAAATACAAAATTGCTGTAAAAAAAAAAAAAAAACAGCAAAAAATGCTGTATAATTTACAAAAGAACTGTAAAAGTTGAAATACAAAATTGCTGTAAAAAACAGCACAAATTACTGTAAAATTGACAAAGCTGCTGTTTCTTTGGAAAAACGCAATTGCTGTATATTAACAGCAAAATATGCTGGCACCCATATTGCCAGCATTTTTTGCTGTAATTTTACTGTGGTTTTTTTTTTACAGTGTATACCAAAAGCTATATTCAAGATTTTTAAAGTCATTAATCTTGAAGTTTGGTCGAACATATTCAATGGGCAAGGAAATTCGGACATGAATACCAAAAAAATACATCAGATTTCCGCTGTCATCGCTGCCAAAAAAATAATGGCGAAAGAGCTATCAATATCGACTCAAGGCTTGATTCAACAACTTAACGTCAGCATGAAAACAAGACTACAGCATGCATTATAACACAGTGTGAAAAAGAGCCTACAAAGATCTTGGCATTTTATCTTACAAAATTCAGTTAAACCTACCTCTCAGATCAGATAGTGTTTAAAAATTCGTTTTCGCTAATATGGTCGACATTGGTTTTAATGGTAGTGATATCGTTTATTCGATGAGGCACATCTCTGTTTGGCTGGTTACTTCACTCATCAAAACTTTTGGATATGGGGCAGCGGCAAGTGAGATACTGTCGTTGTTAAACCTCTTAATTCACAAAAGGTCACTTTCCAGTGTGGTTTGTATGCTGACCCCATTTTGGGCCTATATATACACTCCTGCTCAAAAGTTTAGCAACATTTGCAAACGATCAGTTTTTTTTAATTTAAAAACTTACCTCTCGATGAAATGCTTTCAGTCATTGGGTTTTTAAAGAACTGGGTCTTTCTCCTGTTTTTCAGTGAAGGTTGGTTTAAGACAAAATTTAGGGGGCCGGTGACAAATTGAACAAAATCAATAATGTTTGTGTGATCACCCTGTGTCGTTAAGTGAACGAAATTATCTGCAACTTTAGGATATGTTAATATAAACACAGTATAGTTCGTGAATGAATTTGTGTGACGATAGCATATTGAATAACGAAGATATAAGCATTTATTTTAAAACTAAAAAAAAAAAAAAAATCAGCATTTTTTTTTTTAATAGTATACAGAGTTTTAAACGAACATTATTCCCACTTTCAGATAAATTTAAAAAAAAAAAAAAACCTTCGAAACAATACACTGCAATAGGAATACAAATATCTTAAATATCTCTTGAAATGTGAGCATTTGTATGAAAAACATTTTAACTGCGCATGTGCGAAAGATAGAAAAAAAAATATTACATAAGTTGAAAGTTGGATATACTGGACAACTTTTGTCAAATGTGCATTTGAATAGAGTAAAAAATAAGCAAATTATCTGAAAAAGAACGCACTAGATTTTAGATATTTTCCAATAGTTGAAATTTCATGAGGGGTTTTTCACATGCCACGTAATTAATTTGAAGATCCAATTATTTCAACCACGCTCCAAAAGTACTTTTTTGTGAAAAAAACTTTATAAGCTTGTAACTCTAACATATTTATTTATTTACTAAAATTTGTGAGATGCTAAGGAGTTTTTCACAAAGAAGTACTTTTGGAGCGCGGTAAAAATAATTGGATCTTCAAATTAAGTATGCGGCAAGTGAAAAGCCCGTTATAAAATTTCAACTCTTAGAAAATATCTAAAATTTAGTGCGTTCTTTTTCGGATAATTTGATTAATTTTTACTCTAATCAAATGCATTTTTGACAAAAGTTTTCCAATATATCTAGCCTTCAACCTATGCAATGAAATTTTTTCTATCTTTCGCACATGCGCAGTTAAAACGTTTTTCATAAAAATGTTCATATTTCATGAGATATTTAAGATATTTGTATTTCGATTGCAGTATATTTGTTTTAAATGTGTTTTTTCGGAAAGTGGGAATAATTGTTGTTAAAATCTCTGTATTTTATAAATAAAAAACAAGCTTTTTTTTTTGTTTTAAAATAAAGGCTTATATCTCCGTTATTTATTATGCTATCGTCACACAGATTCATCCACAAATTGAATTGGGACTATATTAACATATCCTAAAGTTACAGTTCATTTTGTTTGCTTAATGATGCTGGATGATCACAAACATTATTTATTTTGCTCAATTTGTTTCCGGCCCCCTAAATGTTGTCTTAAACCAATCTTCACTGAAAAACATGAGGAAGACCGGTTCTTTAAATATCCAATGTTTGAAAATATTTAATCGAGAGATTATTTTTAAATTGAAAAAACTGATCGTTTACAAATATTGCTAAACTTTTGAGGAGGAGTGTTTTTTTTTTTTTTTTTTTTTTTTACCAGATAGGGATTCTATCTGCTATTTCGACTTATTGCCAAGCTTATTTCCGACGCCTACCTGAAACACTAGATCGAAGACTGATGGTTTCTGCAAGATGGAGCTCCTCTAAATTAAACAAGAGAAATCCTGAACTAGCTCAGACGTTACTATGACAATTGTGTCATCGCAAGATGCTTCCCGAATCACTTAGTGATGCACATTTTTTGCCCCCTTTTATAGCCCTAACTTATCACAACTAGATTTCTATTTATGAAGATATAAAAGACAAAGTCTACAAAGGTCGGTAATAAACATAGAAGAGCAGAAACGTGAATAGTAATTTTGATAATATTAAACAGACAAACGTAGGCAGGTTACCGAGAATTTCGAGCAGACTGCGTTATTTTCTCTACTCAGATGGCAAATAATTTGAGAATCCCATCTTTTAATTTATTTCACTTTCACGTGTAAATCTAAAAAATGCGAAATAACAACACTTTTTTCCTATCAAAATTTATTTAATCTTTCCATTTTCTACACCCTTTGAAGCACCCGGTATATTAATCTCGTGACAGTGTATTACAATATGGAAAACGCAAATACTATGTTTGCATAAAATTGAAATTAATGAAATTTTTGTAATAAAAGAATTTAAAATTATTATTGCAACATAACATTATGTAATTCAGATTAAACTTCTTCACTTCACTCAGCAAATCAATATTAAATAGTTATTTATGTATTTTCTCTAGAAAAATATAGGTTTTGTATTCTGTTATTTTTTTTCTTATAAAGCAAATATTCTGAAAGGCTTTGGGTGTTAAAAATATGTGTTTTCAAACTAAAAGTAATTTTCAAAAAAATGTTTTTCAAATTGGTGTTGAATTTCCGAGATATTATTTCATATTGTTATTATAGTTATAATATATCTTTTTTTTTTTTTTTTTTTTTTTTTGTTAAGCGTAAGCCAATCAATGTAAAGAAAGTAAAATGCTTTTAATTATAAAAAGGTAAAATAAAATCCATATAAAGGCTAATTAATATTTAATTTTCAAAAATGTAATTTCTTATTTGTCTGCTAAATACATTTTGTCTCTTTTCTATTTCCAAATCATTAAATAATAATTATTACCCTATATATATTATTTATCATAATCAGCATGACAGAAATGAAAGTGTCTTTTAATCAGATTTAAAGAGTTTTCTTTAAAATTAAATTGCGAATTTCCTTAGTTTCCACCTTTGTTTAATTTATTCACATAGTTCAACAAATTAAATTTTCTTCGTTTAAAGCAATGAACACTTAAACTAAATTATGTAAAGATATTTTGCGCAATATAATAGTTTTGTCAATTACAGCTGACATTTTAATTGAAATACGATTATAAAAGTAAATTAACAACGATCAGATATACACCAATTCTCAAGAAATTAGTAATTTTTCAGAAGTAACTCAAACTCAAAAAGTAATTACAATGCACTTTTATTTTCAAAAGAAGACTTACATGTAACAATTTAATTATTTTAGAAACTTTATACGCTATTTTTACGAAATGGTGGTTTAATTTAGATATTTCAAGAAATGTTTACGGAGTTTGGTTTCAAAGTCTAATTTTCTTTTTATTAATGTTAATCGAAATGTAGTTTAATTATGCATAATTTTTATATGTAGAGGTTTGAATTTCTTAAAAACAAAATCTCCAAAAATGCAGAAAAGTGTACCCTATTTTAGAATTTATAAGTTTTGTAGGAAGCGAAATTAAATTTGTAAATAACTTTTTTAAAAATAAATAAATAAATATTAACGATATGGTAGATAAAGGGCGATTGTCTGCGCGAAAGATCTGAGCTTAGAAGAATTATCTTCATTGAAGGTCTGTCTAAGGCATTCTAGCTCCTAGTCATGCGAGCTTAGGAAAAACCATACATGTTTGAGAATTGCTTGGCGAAGATCATGATCTGGTTTTGAAACCAGACCCTCTCGTCTACTAGCTTTCATAAACAATCGGCCACTGGACGGCACCCAAAAGTTTTGTTTTAATGAGTTATTAATAAAATTTTTAAACTATGTGTTACTTTATTTCCAACTGGAAATCAAACGTTTTGTCTCGAATCATAGAGTTAGTGGGGTACTATATTGTATACTTAATTTTCCCCTGAAATTTAGGAGGGTCATGTCAATATCATTCGATCATTCGTTTAAACAAAAAATAGCTTTTAAATGTTTTTTTAAAAAAATGTGTCAATAATTATATTTGCGGTTTGGGAAATTTTTCATCTTACTCTATAGATTTCTTGCCTTTTTTTTTTTTAAATCTTTCTATTAAAGGAAGATAAAATTTAAATATATTTACTTATTTTAAACCTTTCCATATATTTAGGTAAATGAGTATGCAAGAGCTTGTAGATTATTGTGTTCAAGAAACTTTAAGTGTATTGTTTGGTGAATTTAATTTTATCATTGTAAATAATAAAAATAATAATGAATGAATAATACTGATTCTCTGTACGTTTTCCTTTTTCTGAACGTTTATCTCACTGATAAGCCATTTCGATATTGTGGGGTGCAGTGTAACGTTCCTTCCCATCTTAATTTCGAATGATTTGTATCAGTTCTCTTCAATGTTATTCTACTTTTTAGGTATCACTAATAATACCACATAAAATGTATAAGGATTTTTTATTTTTTTCAGTCGATATATCTATTGAATGCCTAAAATAACTGATGCAGTTTTTTTTTTTTAAGAATGACTAGGCGTACAAGCGTGATTGAGAATTCGAACGTGGTCCTTTTGTCGACAGGCTTTGACAGCAAAACAAGTCGGTCAGTGTCGCGGCTTATAAGTTTTAACAAGTTATTTAAAAAAATGTTGTAATATTACGGTATTCTATTTCTCAAAGAAATTGGTTGTTTTGTCACTAATAATTCAGATAGTGGAGTTCTGTACTCTATACTTTATTTTCACTCAAAATTTATGAGTATTTTTTCATCAGCAGTCTTCCTTTCTCTTAAGCACTAGTATATAAAATAACTTTAAAATGTTTCTAGAAATGTATACCACATATTATGGCTGCATATTTTTGAGAAATTTCGAGCTAATTTCTATAATTCTATTTCTTAATTTTTAACTATTTACTTAAACGAAAAAAAAAAAAAATGTTTAGTTACAAATTTAAAACTTTAAGATTGTTTTAGTTAAAACAGTATGCAAACACCTTTTTCTGAAAAAGAAAAGAGCTATGTAGCTTTTAAGAAATTTTTAGAGAACTGTTCTGGAAATTTTTAATTTGTTCTTTGAAAAAAAAAAAAAAAAAAAAAAAAAAAAAAAAAAAGAATATTTCCACGTTTATCTTTCTCACATTGAATATCCTATAATTACGATATTCGATTATTTCCAATGTAACGTATTTTTTCCATCTTAAGATTGAATGATTTAAATTTACTCTTATGAAAGATTCCGCTTATAGTTGATATCGCTACATATGCCGCATAAAATGCATGAAATTTTCCGTTTTAACCAATACACATGTTTAATTCAGTGTCAAAAGATATTTAACTGCAGATTTTATACGAATAAGATTTTTTCTTTTTAATTTAAAATTTTTTATTTTGTGTCATTAAAATACAATAAATGAATGAAAGCATTTTAATATTAATCATGTTATATCATAGTTCGTCTTAAACACATTGTCTCTTCACATCCAAAGAAAGATAAAAAGCACGCTAATATTTATTATGCATTAAAATTATGCTTTTAAAAATAGTTAGTGCGGTGATATTATTATTGTTATATTTTTCTTTTTTTCATAATTTCTCAAAAATTTAGAATAGTTGAGTTTATTTCTGCATTTTTCATTTTTTACTGTAATATTCGTACATTTTGTCAATTTAAAAAGAAACATTGTAATTATTTCCATACTATGTTTAGTATATTTTTGCTGAATTCCTTACATTATGACCTTTATTTAACATAGAAACATAACTGAGTGTATGTAGGTGAGACATTAAATGCTTGGTAATCCTTACATAGCAAATTAATACAAATTTTGAAAATATTACATAATTAACACGGTAAGTCAATATAATTATTCATATTTAGGATATTTGCACTGCTGTATGCGCATGATTATTTTTCAAAAATATAAATGCGTTTGCCATTAAAAGTCTCTGTTTGTAATTCTTGTACTATCACTTACTAAACATAATCAATCTATAAATTGTTAATCAGCTACCGTAAATCTAGTAATTTTTTTATGGAACAAACTGCATATATATATACATATATATTATGCAAGATCTAGATACCACTTGTAATTTAATTTATATAAATGCATAGATAGAATAGCAAAAGTTAATGTATATAGACTAAAGCCTCACATGGAAATAAGATTCTTGTATTGTTGAGGGTAATTGGAAATTTCTATGAACATTTTGAAACTGGAACGATGAGAAAAAATGACTAAATAAATGGAAAAATAAGCCCACTTAAAAAAGATTTTGATTTGAGTTATAAAAGAAAAATAAATTTAAACTCAAATGATTTAAAATAAGAGCTGAGACAGTAAAAATAAAAATACAATTGAAAACGTTGGAATAATATTTGCAGGTATCGCATCAAATTTCTGTTCCTAAATTTAACAACTAACAATTTAATTTTATTAGACTTTTTAATCTTTCATAAATGTTAAAATTAACCTTTAGATTAACAAGTGAGAAAATAACATAAAACTATCACTCATTCTTTCTATTTAGTAGATTTATATATATAAAAAAAAAATCTAAATCTTTTGAGTAAATTCCATCTATTTATGTATCTGTCAAGCTATTTAATACATTTTTTTTCTATATCCTGCGCTTAAAAGTGTTGTTCTTTTTCATTATTTGCGCATCTTTTTTTCAATATATTTTCCCTGTAAAATTCTAAAAGAGCAGATTTTTGTTTATGCAAAGGTACTTTTCCTATAGAAATAATTTAACTCTTTAATCTAAAAGTAAAATATCTAATTAAATTCTATTACAGTAATTTTCCCCTTCTTTTTGAAAAAAGATTTTTTGTTAGGGATTCAAATTATAAAATTATCTTTTTGGTTACATTTTATTTCTTCATGTAGTTCCGATATGCACCATATTATTTTATTGTAAAAGTTACAGATTTTAAAATTATGTCTCATATAATTAAATTAATTTTATTAATTGCACCTAGTTATCGCATTTCCAAAAAATTTTTTTTCATTCATTTAACAGAAAACTAATTCCATTAAATCTGTCGAAACCGAAAAGAACATACGTCTATCGTAGTAAAAAATAAATTCCATGCGCAAAAATATTAAATTCTACTTCAAAAACCGATAAGGAAATAATATTATAAATTGAAATATGACAAGTATATGAATCGCCTTTAAAGCATAATGGATCATACATGACACTAAAACTGCGGAAATGATTATAATTTTCGAATTTTCCATCACGCAAATACTCCCTTCTTGTATTCTTTTATTGATTACCTGGAATAAGATAAAACCCAGTATCATATAATAATATGTAAGAAGTTCAAATTTTTTGGATATACACAAAATATTCTATTGCAGAACAATAACCAAAAACGTTTTTGAAAAAAGAAAAAAATTAAAACAGAAATCACAAATTGTATTAATAAATAATGATTGTTTTCGAGACAATGACTTACTTTTTTAAAGGTATTATGTACTGTTTAAAAATATAATAAATCGTTTCAACAAAAAATATTATTTTAATTTATGTCAATTTAGTTGCCATGAATATAATTCGAAATATGATGCCAAGTTCCTCAATTTTAGTAGTAAGCATCACCGACCGCTTTGGAAAAGGGCAAATATGTAATATTGTTTTCACTCACCACCTTATTAAAGCACTTAAACGAACATTATATCATCTTGACATTAAAAGCATAACTATGTATTGGAAAGTATACCTTATAACTGTAATATACACTGTAAAAAAATTGTATAATATTACACAACAACATTGAGGCAGCTTACCATGTAGAGGAATACCACAACCATGAAGAGAAATGTTACCAGCTGTTGACTGTGTAACGTCACACAGTTACAGCCGGTAAAATATCTCTTCATAGATGTGGACAGTCGGCTGCCTCAATATTGTTGTGTAACATAGCAAAAATAAATAAATGAAAAAAAAAAAAGGAAGAAAAAAGAAATACAGTGTATGACCTACAGTGTATTGAAATTTTGATACAAAGAAAATATTATTAATTAATTAAATATTATTAATTAAGTAATTTTAAATTATAAGTGCATTGCGGAAAAGCAACAGCTCATTAAACGGATGTATTCATTCGCGGAGTTCAGAAGGTTAAAATGGGGAAATTTAGCACCAAATTTATAAACATATTTGTGGAAACTAGACTTGCAGAGGTTAGAACCACTTCTTGTGAAACGTTACATATATATATACAGTCGTCAACAAAAGTGTCCGAACACTAGCAAAAATTCTTATGTAAAAAAGTACTTTTAATACAGTTTTGCTAAATAAATCCTTGTCAAATCTTGTAGCCAGTGTAAGAACATGATTCTATAAGTATTTATTTAACAAAACAGTATTAAGTGTACTTTTTTTATATAGGAATTTTTGCTAGTGTTCGGACACTTTTGTTACCGACTGTATATTTAAATCAGTGTATACAACAAATATTAAACAAGAAAAATCAGTGTGTTTTTGCTAAATTGATGAAAATATTAAATTTAATCTTTAAAAATTTTCAACGATTTCATAAAACACGAGAAAATTTTGAAATATTGCGTATAATTCCACATACCAAGTTGATGTAGAAATGTGCATGATACTTCTTCAGAAATACGTTTTAACTTGTAAAGGCAAATATTTTGGAAAGTTTTACAGGGATAATAAGAACTATTCATAAAATTTGAGATGTCTATTTTTTTAATTTCAAGTTCTCATTTTAATCATTTAAAGTAAATTGAGTTATTCTATATATTCTATAAAATGGCTATCACAAAATTATTGAATTTTGAGTTTTGGGTCATAATGTAAGGGGGAAAAATTAGAAAAAATATTTTAAGGTATTTTCTTTTACTAAAAATATGTTTGAAAAAAAAAAAAAAAAAAAAAACAGGAGTTTATTAATATATTTTGCTTTAAAATCTGTGAAGATATTTAAATATGTATAAATTTCATTATACGTTCATTAATTTTCATTAGAGAATATTTCAGCTTGTTCACAAAATTCAGATCTATCTATTATAAAAATACTCATTTTAAATATTTCTAAAATAAAAGTGAGATATTTGAATTAAATGATTTACATAGGTAGTTCAAAATAATAATAATAATTTCAACTATAATTGATTTTAATTTTAAAGTACCATTCTCTAACAACATAATTTATCCACAAAGCATACTCAGGATATCCTAAGATTGAAAATACATCCCATGGACATCCTCGGGATATACTGTGGATAAGTGTGCTGTTAGGGATTAGTGTTTAATATATTTTACCTTAACAAAAAATAGCGTTTTTAACAGTTCAAAAAATATAGAATTCACACGCTATTATTAATATTTCGATTTAATTAACGTACGATATTAAAAATAAGAACCCACGTTTCTACAGAAAAATAATTCAGTTTACCTTAAACCGATTATTCAAAGTTTTTAGAAAATTCGTGTGTTATGTTCAACCTTTTTAATGGGGCCATTTAAGAAATAAGCTACACTAAAAGAATGAAAGGATGAGGGTCCATAAGAGGGTTTTTTGGCCACGTGGAATTTCAAGTCCCTATTTTATTATGTGAATGGTTAGACTACTTTAAATTAAAAAAAATATGCGAATTAATCCGAAAAGTTCAGTATTTGCCGAGACTAGGGTCTTCGCGATCACTATTAATACCACTATTTTTATGACATGCAGCAGTTGTCTCCGATTAAATAATACTAGCTGGCTTCACCAGCTATCTGGCCAGAGAACCATGAAAATTTTTACCAAAAATATGCACTCGGGCGCCTGCGGCGCCAATCGTAATTTGTTCTCTGTAAAAGTCGCATAATATTAAAAGATTAAAAATTAAATCAAATCTCTCGTAATTCATCATAACGTAGCTCTAGTTCAACGTAAAATACACTCAAATCATTGAAAATCAAATAAACCAATCAAATATATCGTAATTCCTCATAACGTAGCTCTAGTTCAAAGCAAAGTACACTCAAATAAATGAAAATCAAATAAACTAATCAAATCTCGCGTAATTTTTCATAACGTAGCTCTAGTTCAACGTAAAATACGCTCAAACCAATGAAAATCAAATAAACTAATTAAATCGCTCGTAATTCCTCATAACGTAGCTCTATTTCAACGTAAAATACACTCAAATCAATGAAAATCAAATAAACCAATCATATCTCTTGTAATTCCTCATAACGTAGCTGTAGTTCAATGTAAAATACTCTCAAATAAACCAATCAAATCTCTCCTAAGATTCTCCATTCTGCGTCATTATAGAAATGGGAATTTTTATTTTCATATTTTTATTAATTAAAAGAAAACTAATCAAAAATTTGAAAATCTGACTTCGATGTGCACAATGACCCTTCGGAGGGCATCTTCGTGTTAAATCACGTGACTGTCCGAGCTACCGTTTTCGAGAACAGTGAAATATACATATATACATACAAATATTGCTCATTTAATAGTATAAGATAGACATTGTTTATAATTTATATAATATATATTATTTAAATGTATTGAAGGTTTCTTTTGACTGTTTTTTTTAATACGTAAATTTTCTTATGTGAAAATATAATTTTATGATGTAAATTTTTAATATGGGTATTGACCCATATTAAAAATATACATCATCGCAAAGGGTACTTTCCTCCCAGGGGAAAAGTGATATTCCTACATGCATGCAATTTATTTCCTAGCATACTACTTCTATTATCAATACTTCATATTAATTTTACAAACATGCGTTAAAGATAACTTTCATTATGTATATTTATACGAAATTTTTTCCTATATTACCATATTAAAAGTTATGAAAAGTTAGAGGACAGCGCCACCTGTTTAGTAGTTGATCCCCAAATGTAATCAGCACCAGTTTAAGTCAAGTCACAAGTGAATACCAAATTTCGTTAAATTTCGTTCATTGATTTGTGAGATACAGCGTTCACAAAATTTTTCATATACACATGCTCAGAGACAAGTTTTAATCGTTTTTACTATGAGCGCAAGGGAGTAACACTGTTATATTTATATATAATTTATGTCATAACGTATTAAATAATGTATTTAAATTCGAAAGTGTTACTCCCTTGCGCTCATATTAAAAAAGTAGGTCAAAACCCAGAAAATGGGGTAATTTTAGCCAAAAACGCAAAACTGTGAATCTTTGGGCACATGGGAAGCACACAATTACTAGTGTAGTATAAAAAATATTGATGAAAATTTTAAATACAGATGTTGTAATATAATTAAACGCAAAAATTTCTTACGCCTGAACACCTTTATATTTTCCTCTTTTTCAGGGCCAAAATCCTTCTTATGGACCTTCATCCGACATATTGGTTAGAACCGACATATTGGTTGCAGTTAAATTTTCTTGCTTCGCACCGTATTTTTGTAAATGTTGAACTGTTAATTATAACGCAGATATGTCAACATTTTAACTTATTCTGGAGCATTTTTAGTATCTGTCCTTTTTTCATATAAAGTCTATTTTTCTTCCAGTTTAATCGTAATTATATATTGAAAACAATTTCACTTCAAATACAATATGTGAATAAAGGATGTGTAAGTGCTCTGGAATAAATTAAAATATTGTCATGTGGGACAATGGTCTTTAGAAATTACTTATTATTCGTGTCATTCTTAAAAAAAAAAAAAAAAAAAAAAAAAAAAAAAACATTTAGAATCGATCTATATAAATGTAACCAAATTTTAATGATTAAGGTGATGCTTATTTTTTAGAATGTAGTATAAAAAAGATAAAATACTATGATCTGTGAAAAGTTTAATAAAATTTTTATTCGCAAAAAGAGAAAAAGCATTTTCTTTATTATCCAGAGGAATTATTGAAGGCAGAATAATGTTAAATGTCTGTAAGGATATATATATATATATATATATATATATATATATATATATATATATATATATTAGAAACTCAATTGTTTAATTTTTATCAATATATTAGTTCAAATACAATTAGTGAAAAATATTTATGAGACACATCTTAATAATCTGATTAATAAAGAATCTGGTGAGTTCAAACACTGTTCAGAATTTCACTAAGGATATCCAATCTAAACAGATGAATCCTTACATAATTATTCTCAACTTCAGATAAATTCTTTTCATCACCAAACAATAGAACTTTTAATAGCCAACCAGAACAAATATTTTTGCGCCGTCTTCTTACTATATAGCTTTACTATAAATAAGCAATAAAACGAAAACTATATGAGCAAAAGTTGGCCAGTGTTCCTAAGGTAGCCCTCCCCCCTCCCCCCCCCCAAAAAAAAAGGTTTAATTTTATTTATAATAGCAAAATAGTGCTACTGGATTGTAAATCATGTATCTTCAAGGTATATTATTAAATTTGTAGAGATTATCTTGATCGACCGCCATTGTATGCAGTGAATTTACTTTAAAGATATCTAATTTCCAGGTAAGAAGATATTTTAATCTACATGTGTTAGTTCTTCGAACTTTGAGTTGTGATATGTTTTTTGAAAATTTATTTATTTCTTTTTAGCCACATTAACTTCATTTCTAATAAATTTTTCAAATTAAAAGTTTAATGCTGTGCAAATGATGACCATGGGAATGTTCTCGAGGTGGCCCAGATGCCCGACAACCTTGTAACACGTGAGACAACTTAGCAAATAAATACGCAAATTAATGTAATAAGCGTAACTTTCCGAAATTTCTGCTTAAATATCTGAAAAAAAAAACATATGATAATTTATTTTTCAACACTTTCCATACCATTGAGAATACCAAAGATCTCTCGAAAAAAGTCAATGAATCCCAGAATAAAAATTCTAAACTACTTTGCACAAAAGTGGTTTAAAATCTTTTTGTGTTAAAAAATAAAATGAATAAGAAGAAAATCACAAAAAATAACAAAACAGCATCTTAGGCACAATTTAAAAGCGCTTTAAATATATGGGCCACCTTTGAAACACTATGCGCCAAAGGTGGCCCCCGAGGTACAACTTTGAAATTGTATTTTAAAAATATCTAAATTACACTTTACCAAGAAAATTATACTTGATATGTGTAAGAGATAAGTGTAGCATTTTACAATAAAAATTACAGTTACATAGACCCAACCAGATAATTATAAAAAATTACCAAATCTTAACTATGAGCACCTTTGGTTCACCTACTTTATTTCTGTGTTTACAGGAAAAAGATTTATGATAAAGCTATAAATTATGACGAGAATCCATACTGCTATTTTTTTACAAAAAAAAAAAAAAAATTAATAAAGGACGAATAACAATTTCATCTAACATAGACATATTACAGAAACGATTACACTTTGAAGACTGATCTGTTTTAGCGTGAACACAAGTATAGAGAATTAAACAAATCATTCATTGGCCGATACAGTTTACAGATACGTGTAAATTTGTGTGACGTCACTTACCAAAAGACAAATAGACTAATATTTAGGAACACAACTATGTATAAACACTACATACATTTTATTATGTTTTACGCTTCACACTAGTTTAAAAAATGAATTTGTTTGTATTTATTGCCGATTATTATATGTATCAAAATTCATTCATTATTTTAACTTTATTTGTAACGAGTATAATAAAAATCACAGTAAAAAATAAATAAAGAAAGAAAAAATTAAAGTTCTTTTTTTTTTGCTAATAGATGAATAGAAAAATGAAAGACACCTCAGCAGAGAATTCTAAAGTTCGATTATCGGGTGGGGCAATAACAGTCCATAGGCTGATGAGGCAGAAGTTACGTCAAAGTAAAAAACTCCATAAGAAAAAAAAAAAAAAAAAGAAAGGGTCAGATTAAAAAAAAAAAAAAACTTTTTATTTTATATGTTCAGTTTTAAACTAAATTTATTTTAGTACAAGACTTTTCATACTTCAAATAAACACAAAATAAAGAATTTCTTCCTCCATTCAATGGTAGAAATTATCATGACTACAAAATTAGTATTGATCTAGTCCCATATTTTATTACTATACCTAGATAATGAAAGTAAAAATACCTGAACCGAACCAGCAAACTTTACTTCTACGCATTTTGAATTCTTTAATTTTAGTTGAGATATGAAGTTCTATTTATATTTTTCATAAAAAAAAAATTAAAAAACATTTTTACTTTTTGAATTTTCTTTGCTATTTCTGTAAATCATACTTTAAATATAATCTAAAAATAATTATCAATACATACGAAATTACTATAAATTATAATTACACAGACACAGACACACACACACACATATATATATATATATATGTATATAGTAAAAATACTAAATTAAGCTTGAGATATCTTTAAACTGTGTTATCAATTACTGCTTAAAAATGGTCATTCAGTAGAATGGAGTCTTGTTGCTACTAACGTAAGAAAATAAATGTTTGGATGTACAAAACTTTCCACTTAAAAAAACATGTTTTCGACTAAAATAAAATGCATCTCACAGCATTAAATATACTTTTGAAGAAAGGTAGAAAATGGAAAGAATGTTTTGTAGATGGAAGCGAAAATCTATTTTTTTTTTTTTCTTCTTCTCCCGTGAGTCCTCTAATCCTTCTAGTCTAAGAAACTGATAATCCGTTTTGCAAAATGCACTTAAATTCCAAAATGGTTACATACTTTACGTTTAATCCCCCTAGGAGGGATTGATGAGCTAGCTTATATTGTTTTATTCTCGGTTTTACGTTGCAATATGAAGAATGTTTTGAATAGAATGATAGAATTTTAGAGTATGAAATAGGATTCAGTATTTATGAAAATTTATTTTGTCTTCAAAGCAAATATTTTAAAGGTATTAAAGTTTCTCTACGTCTTTTGAAATATAACGCTGTAGGGCATTATTTTACAGAACAGCAAAATGGAGTGTATAAATATTACTTGTGATAGAATTTAAAGGCATCGTTGTATTAACTTTAAATTCTCTCTCCCACCAACCATTTAAATGTTAAAAAATTAAAATGTTTAAAAGCTTACAATTGCTGTGTGAAAATGAGTCAATTTTGCTCTAAATGCTTTTCAAAGGTGATTTTCGAAAACAAGAATAGTAATTTGATCACATCACACGCTTTCAATAAAATACTTTTTATAATTTTACATTTAATGAAAATTTAATTTCATGTGAGAGTAATCTAACATTTCTAAAATCATGAATTTATTCTTTTGATGTATATCATGTTTAATAAAGTTAATTACATTTCATTATTTCGTACCGATTTTTAGTTTCCTTAATAACAATGCTTAAATAAAGGAGAGTAATATTAATTTACTTTTGTTTTCATTTCTATAGATTCCATCGTATTAAATTAAATATTATTAACGGAGTATAGAAATAAATTTAATTTAACTATTAGAATTATTGTATCTATATATTTAATATATTGAATGATAATATTTTTTAAAGAAAAATAGAAGCTATGCGAGAAAACCTTAGACAAAATTTACATTATTTTTGTCTCTCATGGCATCTATAGATTTATATAGAAGCAGATAATATAATTAGAACACACTTGATAATTGATATAAATATCATGATTTAATGAATTTAACTTTAACATGATAGATTTAATTTCATATATATATTATATGACACACTACATTATTTCAAAATATTAATAACTATCCGAAAATACTTTATAAAAATTAATTGTATCTAGCTCTTTCATCCATGATTATGAATTTAAAAAATATGTATATTTACGTTATTCAGTCCAGTGAAAGTCTTTTTTTTTTTTTTTTTTTTTTTGTCATTGATCAAACAATTAAAAATTAAAATAAACAGTTTATCAATTAGAATGCTTTTGGTACGTTTACGTCAGATGAATTAAGTATAATGGTATTTCATAAACGTTTTCAAGTTGGGACTAATGGTCTGTACGTCTTCTCCATATCTCTCTATTGCTGCTGTGTATTCAAGAAATGAAGTGCAGAGGCCAATTTAACTTAACAAACATGTTTTATTAAAGCTTTTGAGAATGGGGGAGCACTAACTATTCACTATCAGCATAATAAAAGTTAATAACCTACATTTTCACTTAACTATAAAACAATAAATGATTTAATATTACCAATGACTTGCCGATGCCATAACTGGCAGCATAATTGTTTGTACTTCTCTTGCTACACTTGCGATAAGTTAAATTGAGAATTACATCACGAGCTTTAACACATGAACTGCACTGAATCCATCGAACTGAACCGAACCCCGAGTATGATTTTACCATGCCTTTTATACACTGGAGAGCCAGTGTGTATTTATACGCAACCTGGTTTCCAACAAATTTATTCAAAATTAATTATTTGCTATGTTCCATAAAATCCAAAGCATTCCTTTTAAACTCGTAACAATTGACTATTCTTCGTAGAGTACCTTTTAAAATCAGAGTTGAGACTAATATCCCAACTTGCGAATTTCTTACGAAAATCTTATGAAGTTTCTCTCTGTCCAACGAAAAAAAAGTTTTCTTGGGAGTTCTACATCGGGCCTAAAAGAAAACTTTCTCACATACATTTATTCTTAAACCAACAAAAATAATACTATTCTTAGAATTAAACTTTTCTACACCAGAAAGCTTATCTAAACTGCTTACATAATGCCACATCTTTTACAAATACCAAATGATTGCTCTAAAATACTTTATTAATTCCTTTAATCCATGATTCTCATTAAATTTAAATTTTTAATATAGTCTTTAGTGAGTTTTTAAATTTTACTTTCAATATGAGAAAAATGATTTTGTAGGTTTTTGAAAAACATTAAGCTAAAAATAAATAAAGGAAAAGGAATTTCGGCTAATGTTCTTAAACAAGCACTTTTACAAATTTCAATCGAATTACAAAAGTGTCAGATTTTTTTTTAAAGAAACTGCTTACCTTGAATTAAAAGCTAATCTTTTAAAAAAATAATTAAATTTAACATAGTCTCATTTTTACAGAAGGATCACATTCATCCAGACATTTCTCGGCATACAGATAGAGCTTGATAAAAAAATAAAGATAATTTAAAAAATAAATGAAAAATTTACAATTAAAAATTTGCGGTTTCTGGTTTCACTAAAACTCATGAAGACATGAGTTTGTCTTAACTTCATCAGCATTATTGTTCTTCGTAATTATATCTTTACATCTATATATTAATAGGCAAGCATAAAATTTGTAGTCCCTTTTTAACATATTAATTATGGGAGTAGAGGGTTGAAAATGGTACCATTCGAAAGGTATGGTTAGCCGGAAGGTGCGAATATAAATATTATTTTCTTACGATGTCAAGAAGGTATTTAAAAATACATTTATTTTTTATGCATTTTCCCCCATTTTTCCCTTTTATACACGTATTCCTTTACATTAAAAAATACCTAAAAGTAGAAAGTTGTTAAATCTGGCAATTTCATAAAGCTCAAATAAAACCATAGACACAGTAATTTGTATAATGTAGCATCACTATGCGCAAGCGAAGTAATGACGTCACTGTCTGTCCATGGAGCCATGAAAAAGATTTTCTATGTTAATCGTCCATTGGATTTTTTGTAAAAAGTTATTAAAAAATAACGGAAATTATCTGCCGATTTTAATTCCGATATTTGGGTATAGTTATATATAAGTTACTGTCTACATGTGTTTGATTGAGTTATTTTTTCTGTAAAATTGATAAAATTTTAATTTAAAATCACAAAACTCCAGAAAAAAAAAAAATGGCAAACTTCCAGTTTCGAATGTAAACATAAACATTTCATTTCAAAGGGTGATATTTAAACAATAATTATTCAACTAATATACTAAATAAAAGGAAAATGGATTTGTTACTAATTGCTGCATGTATAAGTAGACGATACGGAAAAAATTCCGATTTCTGTTTTTTTCTGAATTTACATGTTTTGAGCTTTCTTTACGGTTCAATTAACTGAAATTGGCTACTTATTTTTTAAAAAAGTGTCTTTATTGCTAGCTTTTGTGGGTAGAAGAAGCAAATAGAAGATACATAAAAACTTTTGATTTCCGGTTTTCGATGAATTTACACGTTTTGAGATTTCCTTGCATTTTAATTAAGTGAAATTGACTACTTATTTTTATTTTTTAAAAAGTGGATTTATTATTCTTTCCTCTGCATATATAAGTAGGAAATATAAGATTCAGAAAAGTTTTAGATTTTCGGTTTTCGATAAAGTTACACGTTTTGAAATTTCCCGAACTCAATTCGACCATTTTTGAAAAATATCTTTTTTTTTTTTTTTTGTTCAAACACTGTACTTTATGAACCAATCGAATTAATTTAACAGAATTTGATACTTGGTCGGGCCTTGGTTTGACATGGTACCTATTAGCTTCTGGGCTGTATCACACAACAAGGGGCGTTTTCACGTTGCGATTTTCTCTCATTTCAGGAAAGGCTAACATTTATAGAGAGAAATAGTTATATTAAGTAAAACTCTGCTGATTGAGTTAGAGTGAATATCGGCAAACAATTGCCGCAACTGTGTTGCGATTGCATTCCGTTTAGGACAAGGCAATAACTTTACTTTGCCTCGCTTTGCAAAAAAATGGTCGAGTTTCGACTACTTGGCGATACTAGTTTTTCATGATTATTTAAGTGGTTGCTTTTGAACTTTGCAAACATTATCTGATAATTTATCTTTGCTGTCTGTGCCTGGTCCTGCAAAAGAGTTGATTAGGCACTAAGCTGTCGGACGATTATGTGGAGTTTCTGCCCAAACGCTTGAATGGATTATTTTTCCTCATTTAAAGCGAAGAGGAAAGGGAGAGAATGTTGATGCTTGTCGCAGAAATCTCTTGGCTCATTCTTTGGCGTAGTACTAGAGCCTCAGTGTGTATGATGAGGTCTTAATGGAGTTAGGCGCTGCCTGCGCCTTTTCGATGTCCCCTCGACTGCTGGTGGAGTTTGAAGAGACTGGTCATTTTCTGCACATTAGCCGTTCGTCAGAGTTCCAAAGTTTTTTTTTAAAATGCTTAAAAATATATAAGGATTGGGCATCGTGAATTGACTTTGATACATTCTCTTTTTACTACCCGGCGATAAACCTTGTGAGGAAAGAAATTTTGAAAATGTTATATTTAATTTAATTTTGTTTGTTTGGAATATACAAAAATGTTTTTAAACCTTGAGGAAGGGGATTTCCGTTGGCACCGTTGACATGCCTTTTCTAGAACTGTTATCTCTAGTCCTTGATTTTTGAGATGAAAATCGAGCACTTGACTTAGGTTGTGTAAATGAAGTTTTACTGTAAAAATTTGTTTCGCTGTTTTATGAACTTTCGGAAACAGTCAATTTTGGTTTGCTAAATGCTAGTGCTTTTAAATTTTTAGTTAATGTTTCTTTTTAAGGGTACGATTCTATTTTAAATATAACATTCATGTTATTAATATCAGACATTTTATTTACAACTGAGGTTAGAAATTTCCTAACGAGCGCTTTATTATTGATAATTTTAATCTCAAAATTAACAGATAAAATATTCTTTTGAATAAATTCCTCAGTGCTTACTTCATCTGAATAGTAAGGTATTAAACCTTTCCATTCCAAAGTTATTTTATGTTGATTCATTTTTAAAACATTAATAATTTTAAAACAATTAAAATTATCACAATCTTCAACTTTTAATATATATATTATTTTAAATCATCTAAACCATGTTTATCTGTAGACATTCCGATTAAACAGAAATCGTTCAATGAAAATTAAATAGGTTTTTCAAAAATGTTACTTTTAATTTCTGCAAATTTTGAATACACTTTTGTAATTTCACCTCCAATACAATTATTTCACTTCGTACTGTTATGAATTTCTACCTGTCATCTATTATTTCAGAATTTTGTAATTTTCACCCTCTTTAATAATAACATTTTCTGCGAAAATATCTATTGAATCCTCTAAGAAATTTTCAATTTCACTATCACATTTAAAATTTTCAGAAATTGTATTATTTCTTATTTTCTTTAATACTAGAATTTTATGAGAAAATATCTCTTGCATTCTCTAAATAATTTACAATTTCACAATCTCATTAAAACTTTCAGGCAATTTTACACACATTTTATTTTAATCTACAAGGTTATAACAAATTGAAATAATTTCTTTCGATTCAAAAATGAGTTTATTTCCTGCGGGTAATTCTACTTTGTCAGCTTTTCTAAAATGTACATGCTATAATGGAGATGAATGGTCCGTAGGACTAACTGAAATACTGTGTTCCCGTTTGAGATGAATATATGGATTTCTAGACCAAGTACATTGATAACCATTATACTGAAAATCATTTCGAAAAAAAAAAGTTATTATTGCTTCGAAAATTCCCAGGTTCATTTCAGTAAAAATTTTGCTTTCTTTGAGTTTCGTAGTTTTTCTTTATCTACGGGATAAGAAAAGGCATTTTTTTAAACTGCGTTCTAAATAGTCAAATGTGCGGTTTTATTCTAAACTACATGAAGCCACATTTTCATACTAAATTTTCGCGTCTCCTTTAAGACTATAATTTAATGTACAATAAATTTATCAGCATCTTCAATATTATTGAAATCAAAATATTCATTTAACTGATAGAAAAAATTCATTACTTGAACCAGTAAAATAGACTCTCACGAGAGGATTATCGAAATCAGTTAGGCACCACTATATCGAATGATCTTATACGACCTCTTTATATATCTCTATTGCTGCTGTGTATTCAAGAAATGAAGAGCAAAGACAAATTTAACTTTCAAAAAATAAATTAAAATGACGCCGACATTTGCATAGAAGTGGATATCTTGGTCGAGTAAGATCAAATGATATGCCATTAATTTTTTGTCCACAGCGATCCTCATATCTACCTCTTTGTGATTTTTTCCTATTGGGTTAGGTTAAAGACAAAGTGTTTGTGCCGTTTTTACTCCAGGATTTACAGCGACTGTTGAAGCTGATAACCGAAGTTGTCGAATCATTAGCAAATGATATTCTATCAAGAGCGTGGCAGGAAATGGAATACTACTGTACTAATATTTACTGTGTTACCGTAAGGGCAAACATAAAACATCCACCGAAACTTGGAAAATTATAGTTTCAGTGTAAATTTGATTTATCAAAACAAAGTAATTACAGCGTTCACAGGTATGCTTTCTATTTGTTTTATTCACTAGGAAATACCCTGTATTTGATATATTTTATCATTGTTTAACTTTTTGGGTACATCCATCAGTTATTATCATATATCTTTCGTTAAACAAAGAAAATATTTTTTTAAAGCTTTTCAAAATGCATTCTATCTTGAAACTATATACGAAGATAATGTTTTGGGATTTTGTATAGGTATGAGAAAGCTATTAATGATATTTTTGAAAAGTTATTTCACAAAACTTAACTTTATGAAGCATACATAAACTTTTAAAGTGACAAAGCTGCCGTACATGCTTACTCCTCCTGCGAAAATTACAATCAAAGAAGAAAATTCACTTCAAACCAGAAATTCATTGGAACAAAATTAACCGAATATTTTTAAACATACGGCGCTTCTAAAACCTTATAATATTTTAAGCGAAATAAAACGTGTATTTAAAAGTATCTTTTTATAATTAAAGTCGTAGAAAAGAAAATATATATTTGACGAAATAAAAATATTTTTTTAATAAACGATTTATTACTAAATTTTGTGATAATTATTTTCTATAACTACCTTTCTTTTCAGCACATTACATCAATAAAGTGCGGTGTTTTTAAGAATAACATATGAAACTCTTTTTTTTTTTTTTTTTTTTTTTTTTTGATAATTTCACGTAACATTTTCTTAATAATATTTGTATTAAAACAAAAATAAACATTTTAAAACAATTGTATACAAATATCTTTTGTGATAGCCCTGTATATATGCTGTTTTTATTCAGACATGTAATATTTTTTACCTAATATGAATATGGAAAACGATGAAAAAAAAAAAAAAAAAAAAATTGGTGATCTCTCACCTGTTCTTAAACTCAGAGGGAGTAATGTGTATTTTATTTCCCCGAAGTTATGAAACCGATCCTTGAAAATATCATATTAGCATTCCTCTCTCTAAAAGAAAGCTGTAGTGGATGACTCATGGCAGTAGCTAGTCCTACGTTTTTAAAGACATCTTTGAGTGTTTCCTAAGCGTCGAAAAACACGTACATTATTTTGGAAACGATTGCCTCTAGCATCGGCGTAGTTTCGCTTCTACCTTCGTAAACTACATTTTACGACAGAGAAGTTTTGCTTACGGTTATAAGATTGCTCGTAAAAGACGGTCGTAACATTTTACAACTGGTAGCAGAAATTTTCTGTCATGTATCAGACTACTACGTATTACAGAAACGAACTTTCAATCTAGACATTACTCGAATTTCGGGGGACACAAATATAAGGCTTTAAATCATAACTGCAAGCAGCATAAGCACGGATAGTTTCTTTTTGATTTACATGTTTGTTTTTATTTGAATATTTTATTTATTTGAAAAATTTCTTAAAAAAAAAATGTGATATGGATTTATTTTAATATTTATTACGGTATTACAAATTTCAAATGACTGATTCAAAACATTTTTACGGAAAGTTATTTTAGGATTGAAAAGTAATTAGGTAGAAAATAATGTGCTAGGATTTTTTAATGATAATAAAATTTCGTTTTATTTGTTACTTCAGTTTTTATTATTTATATTTTTTATGGTTTGTTATTTGTGTCTTTCAAAATAAAATGTAGTAATTAGAAATGATAAATGAAAGATAATATATAAATAAGAAATTTAATGAATACATATCTTACTGAATCATTTTAATTACACCAAAAATTTAAATTGGACTTTTGTAAGAGTTAGTTGTAAAGCTCTATATATTATACATGTTTAATTAAGTCTTTCTTAATGAAAAACATATCGCAATGATAATTAGAAATCGCAGAAAATTGAACTAAATGAAAATTTATGTGAAACATTTTTTGTAATATCCTCATGTACATGAAAAGTATGAAAATAAAAACTAATATATGCAAACATGTAGACGTTTTTTAAAAAATCTTTATAATTTTTACTAGCCCAAAAAATATAATAAAAAAAATTATCTTCAATATATATTTTCGCATAATGCATTACTAAGAACTTGATATATTAAAGATACCTTTTAATAAAATGTAAATAGAATATTTGAGAGGTTATAATTAAATATTTAAGAAAATATCCCGTTGAAAAAACAAGAATGTAATATGTTTAAAGAAAATAAGCTTGCATTTATTTTTAATAAAAATTATTTTCATTACCTTAACAAAAGGATTATGAAAGAGTGATTAAAATACAAATTCAGAAGTGAAACAAAGAAGTTTTGTATTTTTATATTGAAAAATGTTATTATAATTTCTAATAATAAAAATGTATTTCGAATTACGGAATTGTTGTATATGCTAACGTTGTGTAATTTTATTTAAGCCTGTAGATCAGAGGAGATATCGCTCGAAAAATTTCTACCTTTAATTGATCATTTCTTCTGATTATATAATAAAGTTTGAATTAGATTAAATGGCGCAATTTAAATGGTATTTTAGTTTTAAATCAGTTAATTTTATCTTTTTCAACCCACCACCGAGCGCAATGCGCCTAACAGGCACACTTAAAAAATTGCTAATTTATATCCATTTATTTAAATTTTTGTATTTTAAAAATAATAAGTCATATTCATAGGAATATTTAAACAAAAAAAAAGTTAATTAGTTAAATATATATATGAAAAAACGAAAAAAAACTGTTACAGAAAATTTCGTATCTGCCACTAAATTGAATTAAATTTTTAATGTAACAAAACAAATTAAGTAATTTTGGTAAAAATTATAGCTAGTAGTGCATAATTCAAAAGCTAATATTTAAATCATAGTCATTCTACTTAAATTCAGCAAAGCAGGAACATTGAAAAAAAGCACAGCACGTTCTGCAGATTATATTTGTGTGAGCCACGTTGATTGCGTTGTGTCATTCGTATTTTGCCAACCTTCTAAAACCCGTTTCAGAGGTACATGTTGAGCGTCTACGTCTTTTGCGAGTTGAAGAGGTTTTATTTTGTGAAATATCTTGCATTGATCGATACTTTTTCAACCGCATCTGGAGATGGATGGGTATTCCAACTGTCTTCACCTATCTGCGGCTTAGTTCTCCAAGCACCAGTTAATGAGTCAATATTTTTTGGAAAAATGTCATACAACATGGCTCTGTTTGACTGACGAAATAAGTCGTTTGCTAATTGGTATCACTTATATTCAGCATTGTAAAAAATGACCATTGGCCAGCGCTTCACTTTATAAAATGAAGCAAATAAATATATTTTATATAAAAGTATAAATATTACTAAATTTTATATGTGTAAAGAAATCGGGCGCTATGTGCCTGATAGATCGAAATAATGATATCAGCTCGTCACGAAGCACGTGAATGAACTAAATAGTTTATCTCTAAACATCCTGTAAAGATAGCAGACTACTAAAAAAGGTAGACTACTACCCCTCCTACGAACGGAAGGGGGAACAGAAGCATCAGAGGCATATCTGTCAGATCAGTTGCGCCCAACGGAGGGTTAAGCTTGAAAATATAGGTTGACAATTGCACCAAAAAATAAATGGTACAATCATAAAAAATAAAACTAAATAAGCTAACAAACAAGAAATGCGTATTTTACCATAGATCCTGCAGTTGGGTTTGGTTAAATGTAGTTTTATAGTAATGTTTAAGTCTGAAACTTAGCGATCTCATAATGACTTTTGATTTAAGAAACACTCTAATGAAATAAATTTTTTAAAGTATAAGCTATAAAGTAGAGTAAGGCAGCTCACTAATCCCACTTTGCGATACCTCAATGTATAAACTAAATGATAATTAATCTAGAATTTAAGTCTTAGCTAAATTAGCATCTTTCAAGCTATTATAAGAATCTAACATTAAAGGGAATATATAGGGCTATATTTAAAAAAAATCTTCTACAAAATAAAGAAATGAAATAGGTTGTCTGAATTACCAAAGGTCTTATAAAAAAATATCACATATTTATATCACATATTTTTAACCCTTAACTGCATTTTGTAGTACATCTACAACATGTTAAAAACTGATTTGGGTAGCGTACAGCGGTATTTTCTTTACTTAATATTTTTTTTTTCCTGTTATATTCTGATTTGAGAAGGATTATTGCTTCTCTCTCTCTCTCTCTCTCTCTCTCTCTCTCTCTCTCTCTCTCTATTTAAGGTAAACTTGAATTTAAGAATTAAACATTTTTATAATGAAAGATTCCCTTAAATCGGTTAACGAGTAAAAATATAAATATCTCTTCTTTAAAGCACCATTTACGTGAAAGCAATCGTCGTTTAAGTGTTTTATTATTCAAAATAAACACAGTAATTTACCATAACATAATTCTTATCACTTGTATCAGCGAATAATAAATAGAATTTCGTGTAAAATTCCTGAAAATCAATTTTAGGTGCAGACACTTATGCACTCAAAAGTAGCATTTATTCAAAAACATGCTTGGTTTGCAAGCAAAGTAATTTAGGTATCAAAGTAAAGCAAATTTTATAAATTTTCAATTAAATTTAAAAAAATATATTTAAAATATATATATATAAAATATATATATATTACCTAATTTCAGTGTTTTAGCCATTTCATAGAACGTGCGGTGATACTTTTATATGCATACAAAGAACACTTCATTCTTGCTGTATTCCATTTATAAAAATTGCGAATTAGTAATTTAATCGTAATATTTTTTCAAAAAATTTAGATACTCGGGAATATAATATAGTGTGAAGGTAAAAATACATAGAAATATTCTTAAGTAAAGTTAAAAAAACGTTGTCATTTTTCTTTTTCATTTTATTATTTATTAATATACAACACTGACATTATTAATAAATCAAGAAAATTTTATACTCAGAAAAACATAGAAATTTTATGAAAATTTAATGTTTCTTAACATAATTTTTTGTGATCACTCAATATGAGGGAATTTTTCATTATTTGTATTTGCCAGCAATACAAACTTTTTTCCCTTTTTTTTTTTTTTTTTTTTTTTTTTCTAAACTTCTCTCACAGATAATTTTTACAGAATTGAAACTTGTTCATTTTAGTGAAAAATATCTATACTGCATTTTTCATCATTAAAAAAATTTGCATGATTGATTTAAAAATATGTGTAGTAAATCTTGTACATAACTCAATCCTATTATGATTTACATAGATTATAAATTTCAAAATATTTGTTTGTTTATTCTTTATACAAACTTACATATGACGGATCCATAAGAAAATCGGCACACTTCTTTATAAGACTAGAAAGACTCACTACGCAAAAAAAACTTTCCTCCTCCAAGAGGGGAAAGGAAAAAAAATAATCTGGTGTGTCACTCCCACGACTTTCTCTTAACCTGATATTTAATACTATAAATACAGGTTGCAGATTAAGAGGTAAGATAACGAGAACTGTCATGTAAACCTATGCTAAACAATTCAAATTAGGCTTCAGAAGAGTTTTATACGATAATTAGTTCTGTGTGAGGGGGGCTACCGCCCCCCTCAACCCCCCGTTTCATTAATGCACCTACATTTATATAGAATTTAATTCGGTTATTAAAAAATAATTCTGTTTTTAAAAAATAATTCATTAAAATTATTATTTAAAAAAAATTATTTTTTATGATAATGCAGACGATTTCCATATTAGAGAGGTAGTGTAACACTAAATATCCCAAAAAAGTCCATTTTACTCTCAATATTTAAAAAAAAGTTTTTTTTTTCGTTAAAAAAAAAAAAAAAAATCTATAACTTTGTTTTAAATTATCACAGATTTATAGTTCAACCATTCGTTTTAAAGGTATTCGCAAGCTCTTTTGAATGATACCCATCATGAAAATTTACTCCCCTCGAAGAGGGACTTCCCCCCCACGGGGGGGGGGGGGGAGGCGAGGCTTCTACATACACAAAAATTTTTTCCCAGTTAACTATCTCTATTACAAAAAATATATGTTCGTTTCATTTGGTTTAGTGCAGTCTATAGACGTTAAACTCTACTTACCTGCAATTTCCCCCATAGACGTAATGTATTAGAATTCTCTTGATTGTCCCTGTACATGAACCATTTGCTTGATCTTAACGAAAAGCTTACTGTAGCATCCCTATATGATACACATTTAGAATACCAAGTTTGAACTTTCTGCCATAATTTGTTTTTGAGATATGCTGATAACAGACAGACACACACACAGACACACACACGCAGGCACACAGACACACACACAGACACACTGACACACAGACCATTTGCTATAAACATGATTTTCGTATTCAGGGGAACTCAAAACGTGTAAATATAACAAAATCTCGCGTTCGAAAATTTGACCCAAAAACAATACTTTCTCTACCTTATGGATAAGAGAAAGTAAAAATAAAAGGCCGTGTGCTTTGTAATTTCATCCGTTGTTTTGGAACCGTTTGATCCAAAATCTCAATATTTCGTACGAAAAAATTTTATTCAATTTATATTCTGTACGTCATTGAATACTTGCGTATCATATTTAAAGGGAGGGGCGTGAAAAGGAGACAAAAAGAGAGATGTTGTGTGCAATTTGGAAAAAGCTTAATCTAGAATATATGTGATAAGAAGATATTTAATTAAAATTCGTATTAATTACGCTATTAAAAAGTTTCTCAACACCATTCAAAATTAGAAATATATGTAAATAGAGAAATATGTCGTGCTATTTGATAATTGCATGAGCTAGAAATTTTATATAAATAGGAAAATTCATTATTCATGTTCATATTAACTATGTTAAAGGCTACTCAATCCCTTAGAGGAGGAATTAAATTAGGGTAAAAAAAGATAGCATGATCTACAATTTGGAAATCACTTATTGTAGAAACTTAATATCTGGTATGAAAGTTCTCCATTCTAGTTCATATTCACTACCCTTTTAAAAAAAGTTGCTCAATATTTTAAAAAGAGAAGGGGTAAATTCGGTCAAAACAAAGTGGATAACTCGTGAAAATTAGAAACCGCCTCGGCTATACAATTGAAATTTGTTATGCAATTTCTTCATTGAACTGCAATTCATTATATATATATATAAATAAACAGAAAAAAAATGTTCAACCCGCTTAAAAGAAGTGAAATTGGGTATGAGTGACTTTCTTGTACAATTTGTAAACCACTTGAGCAAGAAACTTGATAATTGGCACGAAAATTCGGCATTCAAATTCATATTGCTCACTCTGCTAAAAAGTTACTCAACCACCTTTAAAAGTGGAAAATGAGAAGGGCAAAGTGAGGTGCTTTGTTGTACAGCTTGCGAACCGCTTTAGCAAGAAACTTGGAATGTTTTGTAAAAATTTTTCATTTAAATTCGCATTTACTATTAAGGGGGAACGGAAAGTAATGCCGTTTTTGCGCATGTCGATTTGAATGACTTGTGCAAAAACATTTCAAAGTTAGAGTGACTAGTTTACTCGTAAATAATTAAAGCTTAAATTCTTTTTGTAATTTATTGTGAAATTGACAGCCAAATACCAGAAGAGGTAGATATCCGGAATGTAGCCTTTTTGAGTTTTTGAGGGTAGTAAAGCAACAAGTGCTGCTAAGAATATTTGGATATTTATACAAGTGCATTAAACATTCATAAATGAAATCAGCGGTTTTGTAAGTTCAGATCCACTAACTTTAATCTCTCCGACTCGTATCAATCAGGAAGACCAATAACGTTAAACAGTGACATGTGAATGGCAGAAGTTGAAGAAAATCCATGTGAGACAATCGATGAACTGTCAAACGCTTTTAACCAACTTTGATTGACCACCCAAGACATTTGGAACAGAATTATAAAGTAAACAGCTCAGGTGTTTTGGTGCCGATAATCTGTCCAAAGGATTTAAGCTAACCTAGTGGCCACATGCAATTTATTGCTTCAGCGGCCCAATACAGAAGCGTTTTTTGATCGCTTGATTACTATAGATGAAAAAAATATTACTTATTACAGTCCAAAGAGTAAAAGGCAGTGACTCTCTCCGTATGAATTACCACAAAGTGCAGATGATTCAGGTTTACACACACAGACACACACACACACAAAAAGCGCTTTTGTGTGTTTGGTGGAGTATTCTCGGTGTTATTCATTTTGAAGTGCGGAAAACTGGACAAACTATGAATGCAGACATTTATTGTGAACGATTGGACCGAATAAATAAATGTTTATTTGAAAAGGGTCCAACAAAAATGTTCAAAAGAAAAGGTGTTATTATGGAACAAGATAATGCAAGACCACACTGCGCAAGACGAGTCCTGGAAAAGAAATATTGCTTTGGGGTGGGAGATAATGCCTCACCCACCATACTCGCCCGATATTGCACCATCGAATATCCATATATTCCGATACCTTCAACATTTGTTAAAAGTCAAAAAATTAAAAAAATTGGATGATGTCCAAAAAGTTACATCCAGATATTTTGTTTAAAAACTAAATTGGTTTTTCGATCCAGCATTGAAAATTTGCATTTTAGATGGCAAAAGGATGTTGATAACGAAGATGATTACATCTTTGAAATATAAAAACATGTTAAAAATTCCTCTCTTTTTAATTTATTGTAAAAAAAACGACATTATTTTCCGGTCCCTCTAAAACAATATTAAAAATGCTTAACCTATTAAAGGGAGGTGAAATGGAGTATCTGAACTATAAACTGAAAACTGCTTGAGCTAGAAATATTTTTCGTATGCAAATTCTTCATTCAAGTTTAAATTCACGTCACAATAAACAACGGATTAACCCCTTTAAAGGAGAACGAAATAGGTGTAAAATGAATAAGTTTGTAGCACAATTTTAGGACCGCTGGAAAATTTCTAATTATTAAGTTTTCTTGTCACTTTTATGCTTTAATTATAGCGTTTTGTTCTCTTTTTAGAAAAGTCTGGGAAATACCGGTCATTTCAGTAATTGTAGAAAAACAATCTATAGTAAAACCCCGATCTATCGTTCCCGCATCCATGGTTTTTCCGCATCGATCGTTTTATTTCTATGGTCCCTGAACGAATTGTTTTTTAATAATATTAAAGAAACCCGCATGTATCGTGCTTCAAAAAGTCGTTTTTCTGCATTCATCGTTGTAAATGTTTCTCCTGACTTTGTAAAAATTTCTTCCTGAAGGTCAAGCTGTTCCATATTTCATACAAACTGGAAGCAAGGTTGGGAGATTAGGTTTAACATCGCATTAGTACTGCAATATGGGTGATTAGCAAAGGTCTGGGACGCATCCCTAAGGATAGTCCGGAGACATGCCATCACAATTTTGATCCTCTACGGAGGAGATAGCTCCCCGCTTCGGTGACCCCCAGAGGTGCACATGAAAACTGGAATTACATCTTTCATTCTAAAATAACTCTTTTCTCCATTTCCATGGATGATCAAAATTGCGATGCTATGTGTCCGGACCATCTATCCATTTTGCAATTTCAGAATGGCAGGAAGTAACCTCTTCAGTAATCAAGAAATTTATTTTGTGAAATGCCGTTACGCGCGAAAAAATGATGAATACCAAACAAAAGGACAAGAAAATGACGATGCTGATAATGCAGATAAAGAGTGGTTGCGTATAGCAGAGGATACATCTGATAAAATATTTAGTGATAATATTTGCATTAATTAAGCCATTGCGACATGCGATATCCTGAAGCATAGACGAAATGTGTGATTTCAAAAAATGAAAATAAAGGTGAAGAAACAGAGGATAATTTTTACGCTGAAGACGTAATTATGGCGTTTAAAAATGCACGAACTTTTATATAAGCACATGCAATTACGGAAAAAGACCAGAAAAATTTTATAAATCTGGAAAAACTCCTGTTTAATTTATAAAATGAAAGAAAAACCCTACATAAAATTATTGATTTTTTTTTCTTTAAATTTTACTTAATGTTCTAAACAACATTAATTTATTACTTTGACAGTTTATAAACGAACAAAATATTTTTTATTAGCAGTATACTGTGTACGTTGTGTGTATTAATTGATAAACGTTGTTTTCTTCGTATTTTGACTTTAACCCCCATTCGTCGTTTTCCAGCTTTCATCGTTTTTTTTTTTCACGCAACCTGTAAAAAACAATGGATCGGGGTTCTACTGATTATACATAAAATCGTTTTTCTTGAGTGAGTGAGTGATTCATCATCGCTCAGCTCAAACTCCTGGACCCAGAAGCATGACAGTTTGTGACAATGTTCTTTCTATTACGTATACATCCACTAAGAAACGATTTTACAAAATTCACCCCCACGGGGGGGTTGAAGGGAGGGCAAAACGTAATTTCCCAAAATCCTTCATATCTTAAAAAAAAAAAAGAAAAAACAGCTTTCCGTAATTTTTTTTAAAAATATTTCTAATACAAATATCTGAAAACCAATTTCTGGAATTTTAGAAATTCGGTCCCCAAAAAGGAGAAGGGGGCAAAACGTGATATCACATAATCCTATATATCTCAAACAATAAACAGACATACGTGAAATATTTTTGCACTGAAATATAGCTAATACAAATACCTAAAAACCTATTTCTGGAATTTTAGAAATTCAGCCCATAAAGGTGAGACGGGGGGGGGGGGGGGAATGTGATTTCAAATAATCTTTTATGTCGCAAAGAATTATATATATATGTGTGTGTGTGTGAGATTTTTGCTTTAAAATATAGCTCACACAAATATCTAAAAACCAATATCTGGAATTTTATAAATTTGTCCCAGGTGGGGCGAGAAATAAGGGGGGGGGCGGTAGTGGAAAAATATAGAAATACAGTTAGACCGTTCAAAGTTGGTAAAGATAGGTTTCAGAGGTCTGGAAGTCGAATAAGGATATTTTCGAAAGTGTAAAGTTATTAGGAGGGGCGGGTAGAAGAGGTGGGGGGGGGGGGGCAAAATATAAAAATTGTATTAGATAGTTTAAAATTTTTACATAGAGGTTTTTGATACCTACAAATCGATTGCAGATATTTTCGAATTTGTAAAATTTTTAAGAGAGCTGGGAAGGAACTTGCTAATGGGCAAAGCAATAAATTAGAGTTAGACCGTTCAAAATTAGTACGTATAGATTTTTCGGACCTACAAATCGAATGCAGATATTTTCAAAAGGGAAAAAATTATTAGGACAGACGGGAAGGGGGGGTGAAGGGACAAACATATATAAATACGAGTTAGAGCGTTGGAAATTAGTATTATTAGGTTTCAAGTCCCGATAAATCGACTGCGTATATTTTCGAAAGTGTAGACTTATTACAAGGGGCGGGAAGGCGGCGGGCGCCGGTGCAAAAATAAAGAAATTCAGATTGAACGTTGGAAATTAGTACTTATTAGGTTTAAAAGCGACGGATTGCGGATATTTTTGAAAGTGTAAAATAATTAGGAGGAGTGGGAATGGTGTCGCCCGCAGTGGGCTGCCGCAGATAGTGGAGGCCCGGACCAACTATTCCCCCGATGGGAGAAGATTTCTTTCTTTTTTTTTTTTTTTGTATTTTATATTTATGTTTTTCTCTTACGATAATACAGTGATTCATTAAAAGTGCCGAACATAAATACGCGTGCGCAGCGCACAATGGCCTGCGCTACCGAAGGCAGAGAGGACTCGGTGGTGCAACATTTTTCCTGCTCAGATTTTTTTTTTTTTTTCTTATTTTTATTTTTTTATTTTTTTTAAATTTGTTACATGATAAAAATTAATGCAATGTTGAGAATTCATTAATTATAGTGATTCGTTAAAAAATAGTGACCAGAGAAGCGAAATTAGCCTGCTTGTAACAGTATAAAATAATAAAGTAAAATAAATGTTTTTTTATTTTTTTATTTTTTTTTTCACGTATTAAAGAAATAAAAAAAATAAATAAGGAATTTTTTTTAAGATTCTAACAAAGAATAATCACTGTATTAAGTCACACGAAATTTAACTCATAGTTAAAAGAAATAATGAATGGATAAAATACACTGAATTATCTTTTTTTTGCATTTTGTACAAAGAACTAATTTAGGGTCCATATCATTGGTTACATGAACAAATACTTAATCAATTTTAGGATAATCTCTGTCGTAAATCTTTCGTTTTATTTCTCTTTCAGAGACAGATTGAATTATGATAGAATAAACGAGATAAAAAATACTTATTGATCGAAACGTTCATTAAACGAAGCTGCATGCATTTAATGGAACAATTGAACAAATAATTTTCCGATTTTGTTTTACTTCATTTTCATTGATGTAAGGATTAGTGATTAAAATTATTAATGTTTAATTTATCTGCAAATGAAATTTTGAATTAAAACATTATCAAGCTGCTTTTTTTTTTTTTTTTTTTTATCATTATGCAAGATAATAATCATTTTAGCTTTGTTACAAACATTTAAAAGTATTTCATTGTATGAATGATTTTATTTTATATTTTAATGAATAATTTTGTAATGAATTATTAAAGTATTAATAATATTTAATTTTAAAGTATAAAAGATTTAGTATTTAATTTTATACTGTTTTATTTTCTGATTGTTCTTTTTTTTTTTATGGTAGATAAGAGTTAAGAAAAAAAATGCAATTGAAAACCATAGAGTTTAGGATAAATTTTAATTTAAAAATTTATAACTTTTAACATAACGCCTTGGTTTAGGAAGACAGCAATTTCCCCGTGAATAAATCTATTTTTACAGATACTGATTTATGTCATTGTATATTACAAATCGACCTAAACCAGATTCCACATCGTAACCCACTGCAACTACCACCCTGCGTTAGCCGCCAGTTGTCCTAAAACGAAAGCTTCTGGAATTTTTTTTTTAATTTCTCCAAACCATGTCAGATTTTTTCTAATGGAAGAACACAGGAAAAACTTGCAGCTAAAAAGAAAACGGTATTCTGTAGTATTGACTAGCACATTAGTCAAACAAGCGTTGCAGGAAGAGCAAAAGAAAGTAAAACAGAAAAAAAAAGACACCAGGAAAGCCAAAAGACAATGTAGAAGCAACAAACATGTTATGAGGAAAAACAAAAAAGTAGGAGGATCAGGACAATTCGCCTTTTCTGTCTTAAGTCATATGGTAGCAGGAAACCGGGAGAACAAATATGGGCAGCATTTGAAGATGTTACATTGTGTCATCAATGTAATATCTTCAAATGCTAGCACAGGAAATTTAGGTACTTGTAGTAAATATTTTATTGCTGCGCATGCACAAAAGACAGCATTTCTATATTACATAGGTTGAAAACTATATACATATATAAGGCAATTTATGTTAAAATGTCATACGAGTCGAATAAAAATTAATTAAGTTATTTGTAAAAAGTTTCATCTGAATTTTATGTTTCTCTACAAGTTGCAAACTCACGAGAGGTTTTTATATAAAGAATATATAGTATATATTTTTTTTTTAAGTGTCAGTGAAATAATTGGATTTTTAAAATAAATAAATGGCATGTGGAAAACCCGTCATGAAATTTGAACTATGGAAAATATCTAAAATCTAGCTTATTTTTTTGCAGATAATTTCATTAATTATTACTGTATTCAAATGAAATGTACATAACTACCTTTCAACTTATGTAATAAAACAAAGTGCTACATTTCACGCGTGTGTAGTAAAACATTATTGTTTAAAATACTCATGTCCGAGCAAAAATTAAACGTATGCTTTTTACGTTTCAGAGCAATATTTCTCTAATACTTTGTAATGTTCTCTTTTAGCTTGGCATTATTTTTAATCTGTTCTTGTTATAAGCACAAAAATTTGCAAAAAATTAATAATAATAATAATAAAAGAATCTATATTTGTATAAATACCCGTATTAATTCTACACACACACACACAATATATATATATATATATATATATATATGTATGTATATATATTGTGTGTGTGTGTAATAGTAAGTAAAATAATGTTTTAATTTTGAAAGTCTTTTGTAGCTTTATATGATATAGAGTAATCCAAAATATTTATGATTTCTTAAATTTGTGGTTTGTCACTCATGTGCACTCGTGGCAAGATCGTTACGAGAAAGTGTGAATTTATGAATGTTCTTTGAATATTTCAATGTCATTTTGTCCTGTATTTCCTTGGAGAATATAAAAATATTTAAAAAATCTTATAATTTGATCAACCACTGTACACACATATATATATATATATATATATATATACTAGCTGACCCGACAAACGTTGTTTTGTCATATAAATTATTTCTAGAGAATATTTTGCTAGAAAAAAATAACTAACTTATTGTAAGTGTGTAAGGATGTGGTATATAAGTGGAAGATGTATGGAGCGCTGTGAACGGTGAAAGAATATAAAAATAACAAAACACCAATCATTTATTTTTTTAATTTATTAAAATTGATTCTTTAAAATTATATACATATCGCTACTTATAACAATATTACTAAAAAACAATATCAATCCCTTAATGCAACAGAATGTACAATATTTTTTGTTATCCCATCTTTCGCCAATACAAACAAACTGGATGGTTTGCCCACTCGAGAGCCACGTATAATTGTCCGTGTGAAAAACATGATGTGCTCAAATCTAAGCCACAGACAGACATCGTTTGGCCCTGAAACTTATTGATAGTCATTGCAAATGCCAATCTAATTGGAAATTGAGGGCGTTTAAATTGAATTGGCACATCTGTGGGTATAATAGGGATTCGCAGTAGTAATATATTTTCACCTCGGAATTTGTCATTTAAAGTGATGGCTTCGATAACATTTTTCATTAATTTTTTTATGACTAATCGCGTGCTGTTGCAGAACCGTTGTGGGTTCAAATTACGAAGCAAAATAACCGGAGATCCAACCTTCAGTTGTAAAATATGCGGTGGCATGCCTGGTAAATCCAATGAGTTTAAATACTTTGTTGGATAATTTACAGCTTCGGTGGCATCGCTAACTGTATCATTAGATTTGTATGACACCAAGTCTCCTGGTAACAAATGTTGTATCTTGAGATTCAATTCGTTGACGTCCACATTTTTTGCTGCTAAAATTGCTCTTTCTGCCTGCCACTCATGATTTGTGTATCGTCTGTGTACATCGGGAAATATCTGGTCAATAAGAGCATCTTGAGAATCAATGATTGTGCAGAAATCGGTCGGTAATTTTATGCATCCAGTTTCATCTGTAGTAACTTTTCCATCGCCGATATCTAACAATTGTTTTGAGAATGTTTCAGCGGATGGATCTTAAAGCTTTTGAACGCACAAATTTACTTTCAGTTGTACTTTTTCAACATTACGCCACAATGACGATGATTTTAAGCACGCGTTGATCTCATCAGCGTATGTTGAACGCGGAATAACGGGAAGTGCTTGTCTGAAATCACCTGAAAAGAGTAACAGAGTGCCGCCAAATAGTTTGTCGTTGTTTTTTATATCTTTCAATGTCCTGTTCGACGCCTCAATCGAATGTTTGTGTGCCATAGTGCATTCATCCCAGATAAGAATGTTACACTATTTCAGCACTGTGGCCATGGACGATTGTTTTTTTATGTTGCACACTGCGTCTGGGTTATTTTGAATATTTAGTGGCAGTTTAAATAATGAATGAGCTGTTCTGCCTCCATCCAATAAAGTTGCCGCAATGCCAGATGATGCAACAGCCAATGCGATGCTATTATTTGATCGTATTTCGGCGAGAATTAGCGAAATAAGGAATGTTTTGCCAGTTCTACCTGGTGCACCCCCCCCCCCCCCCAAAAAAAAAAAAAAGAATCCACCTTGTCCTGCCAAAACTGCGAGCATGATGCGGTCGTAAATGGTTCTTTGTTCTTCATTCATTAGTGGGACATTGCGAGCAACAATCGCTGCCATTTCTACAGTATTGTATTGTAGTTCACGATTCAAGTCAGTGCTTATTAAATCAGATGCATTTCGATTTGTTGAATGCATACCGAAATGACTGAGTGGTAAGTTGGCAATGATAATGCAAAGATCTTCAATAGCAATCAATGCTTCATTGTACATAGCGTCACTGAATACTATCGTTAGATCGTTGCACCGTGAACGATGTTGATGCAATATATCATCAGTCATTGAATCTTTGTGATTATCCCATAATGTCTCTGCTCGGGCCGGGAAACATGTAGTCAACACTATAGCGAATAGTAGACGAATTTGTTTTGCTGTACAGTTCAGTCCTACTTCAGCAAGCATACACTCTCACTGGTTGTCGTCTTCCAGCAAGCCGAGTGCAAGGCATGCATCTTTATACGTTGGATACTGTTGTCCATTCACTTTACGTAAATCTTGAAATGACAAAGGGCCGATGACATTAACCAATAACAGTCGAAGATAAAAGCACTCAGTCTGCCTTGGATTGACTGTAAATACTCGTCCCAAGGTGTTTAATTTGAATAAACCGGGACATGCATCAATCGGCGTGCCTTGCTTGCGGGACATCCATTTTTTTTGTTGGAGCCCATGTGAAATAGCGTGGTACTTCTGAATAGAGTAATGTCCGTCCAAAAGCATTCGCACGATTACACAATTAAAAAAATTCGGTGAGTGTAGTTTTTGGTGGATTTATAGCACGATCAATCGCTGCCTCGCTCGTGAAATATACGCGCTGGCCATTTTCAAGATGGACGGCTAAATGAAGAACTGCTGGATCCCGTTCATGAATTGGGAAACCAAAGATACGCCAAACAGCTTCATTGGAGCTGACGTACCGGCCAATTCGGTAAAGTGTTATTTCATCGTTGTTATTCACCGGAGGATCATTCACATTGGTATTTTCAACTCGAAATACAGCCATATCACTGCCTTTATTCACATACTTGCAAATGTATTTGATGCTCTTCACTGAACTGCAGAACTGAACATTAATATGAGCACCAAAAATAAATTAAAAAAACTGGAAAAATTGGAATTTATTGGATTTTATTTATAAATTCCAATTCCCTTCAACCAAATCCCCTGTTCCTGAGCTTCAAAAATGGGGTATCTATAATGTCCCTTATAATAACTGAGATTTATCTTATATTGGTCAAACTAAAAGAAATCTTGAATGTCGTTTACGTGAACATTCTCGGTATGTTGTTAATCAAGAAATTTCTAAATCTTCTATTGCGAAGCACAGTTGGGAATTAATTTTTAATTTTAAGAGTGCCAAAATTATCTTTCATGCCAAACGCGTTTCCGAACTGGATTTTTTAGAAAATTTAGCTATTTACCTTAATCGTGATAAAATTGTCAATGAAAAATCTGATTCCACTTTGCTTTCTACAGCCTGGAAAAATTTGTTTAATTCAATTAAATAATTTCCTTCATTATGTTTATAACATCATATTACTTATAATAAAATAATTCTAATTTAAATAAAAATAATAATAATTAATGGATAAATTTTATTAAATTTACTTATTAGTTTAATATTATTGAAAAAAAAATAATAATAATTGTTTACTCCTTTCTTCCCTCCTCATTTTGTGGTGTGTGTGTGCGTGTGTTCCTCTCTGATTGGTCCTGTCCTGCATGTTGCTTCCTATTTGTTTATTGTGGTGCTCCTCCCCCTCTGGATTTTGTCCTGCTTTCAGTCTTGCTTTTGCCTCCAAGGCAGTTGCACGTGTTTGCACCTGATGAAGAAAGGCTACGTCCTTTCGAAACCGGTTGTGCTGATTTAAAATTTATGGTGTGTGAAGAAGTTTGAATTTCTTGCTATTAATATGAGCATTGAATGTTTTGCTCAGCAGAGGCGAATATGGGACCACCCAACGGTTATCAATGTCAATATCTATGTTGTTGACATAGATGACCGCAATAGATGATAAAATTGTCCGCCATTATCGGGATTTCTTCGACGATATATTGGATATCCGTCAACATTTGTGATCGTGAAATTTTTCGGAAAACTTTTAGTACATTTTCCATCTGCACAAATAATAATGGCCTAAAAATTCATTTTTCATTTTAACATAAAATAACTCCGTCGGATATTGACAAATTTTTTAAAAGAATATACCATTTTAACTAATTTTAACATTTTAACAATATTAACGTTAAAAAAATAATTTAAACACTTACGGTTAAAAATTCATTTTTCATTTCAACATTAAATAAATTCTGACATCGTGTTTACGATTCTAAAATATTAACTTTGAAAAAATATTTTAAACACTTCGTAAGATACGGTTAAAAATTCATTTTTCATTTCAACATTAAATAAATTCTGACATCGTGTTTACGACAACTCACGCCATCTAGGTGGAAAAGTTGTTGAAAGAGTTGGTTAAAAATTAATTAAGAAAGAACTAATTAAGTTACAACTTTCATTTGTAAATCTAAACCATTCTCGAATCCACCTGAAGACACACAAAAAATTTCATTAAACTCAGTCCAGCCGTTTAGGAGGAGTTCAGTGACATACACACGCACAAAAGAAATATATATATAAAGATATGAGTGTGTGTGTGTGTATATATATACCATAATCAACTCACTACATAACTACATACTTCCTGAAGGGTGTTGAGGGGTTTGCCCTTCAACACCTGTTGTATCTGTCTATGTATATCTTTCTATATTTATATGTTTATATATATATATATATATATATATACTTTTTTTAAATGAATATAAGAAACCGAAAATGCATATTTGGTAATCACGATGCTCTGTATATAATTTATTGCGAGTTTTTTGGTAGCTCTTTTAATTAGTAAATGAAATCTATGATTAAATCTATCTATGCATGCTATTATAAACAAAAAATATGCTTTTAAACGTCTTAGTAATGTGTGTTCAATTCATTTTGCCGAATATATTGTAGAAAAAGTTGGTGACACATTTTGTGAAGCATTAATTTCTAAAAAGACACTAACTTCAATTATGCGCTTCTTCTATTTCAGAAACGATAGGAGTGAGGAGAAAATGTGCATTACAAAGTCGTAAGTACAAAGTCGTAATTACACCTCCTTTTAGTTCATCTATTTAGTAAGAAATAATATGCTGTAGAAAAAATGATTAAAAAATGTTTTAGACACGCATTTGTTTGTTCATGATTGCCTACATTCTGGCATGCAAAATAATTAAAAAATAAAATTAGTCATAAGAATATACCTTTATTTTGAATATCGAAACTTTTCACCGTCAGGACCAATGAACATTTGGACACTTGTTTAAAGTTCATGTTTTACAGATTATAGTGTTCTACAGATTGTAGTGCATGTGTGGTAGATAAAGTTCAAACTAGGGTCAATATGTGCACTGCATTTAAAAAGAGACCAGTTTAAACATCGAAAACAAGAATATGTGATAGCTATTTTTTTTTTAATGTTTCGTGATTGTACAGTGTAATAAATCACCAAGAGACAAAATCACATTTAAGGCTTCCCCTTTTGTTCATGTAAGTAAAGTGGTTCTAAATCGGATATGCCCTAAAACTCTGCAATTTATTTTACCCTATTTAGTATTGTTTTCGAGATGGTAATGCCAATTGCACCAATTTCTACCAGGATGCACTGTAAGTGGTCCAATTTTGTTGCAAATACTCCTTTTAGTTCACCTAAACCCCTTTTTGAACAGTATAGTTGCAATCATTTAGTAGTTAAACAAGGAAGGGCGATTTTTGTGGGTATCCCCCATATATGTATGTAAGCCTTTATATATATATATATATATATATATATGGATGGGTGGGCAGAAGTTTGATTAAGGAGGAAGGGTGGTGTTGTTTGGCTGGTTGGCTGAGAGGGTTTGATGCTGAATAAAATTTATAAAAAAAAAAAAAAAAAAAAAATGTGGGGGGATTGCTGTAAGTTACATTCTTATTTTTTCTGGTTGATTCTATGTATTTTGAACTCTTTTATTTTTTCTTGTTGATACTATGCATTTTGAACTCTTTTATCATTAAATTTTACTATATGCTTCTGGCTACTTGAGGCTTCCCTTGTTAAGTTTGAACAATCCATCTATTTGCATAACAAAAATAAAATCTTATAAATATTAATTAAAAAAAAAAAAAAAAAAAAAAAAATCTTTTAAATTTTAATTTTAAATTTTAATTTATGATAACTGCATCATAATGCTTATCCTTATATGTGTGCTCTTTTGCATTATTGCTTGTAATTGACTCTTCTTAAAACTTAACAATTAATAATTTGACTTCAAAATAAACATCTTAAAAATTATCTTAATCTTGCTGTTAATACTTCTAAATTATCTTAAACTTTACACTTAATAATTTGACTTAAAAATAAAAATCTTAAAAATTATCTTAATCTTGCTGTTAATACATCTAAATTATCTTAATCTTTCAGTCAATACATCTTATATAACTGACTTAATGTTATTATAGCTAACCGAAAGATGGCGCTTGTACTCAGTAGTCTTTAACCTTCATTCTTCAGTCCTTATCTTAAACGATTTAATTATTAATATTTTTGGTACGATTTAATTTAACTCTACTAGTATTAATTTTAACATTATCATTTAATATTTACTCTGTGTATTTTATCTTTAATGTAATTGTTCTGAAGTATTTTCGATTAATCGATATCTGTCGAGCTATTATTTTAACTTCAATTTAGGTTTTGGCATCAACCATTTTTCCAGTTTGTGTTAACTGTTTTCCATGTGGTTACTCTGATTATTTCATGTTATTAATTTGGTTTCCTTTAAGATTTTAATTAATATTTGTTTATTCTTTGTTTTAATTTAATTTTTCACTTTTTTCTCATTCTTTATGGTTTTTTTTGCTGCGATGATCGGGGTGTGAGATGATATAAATTGCTATGATTAGCAATATCGTTTTACGAAATCATTGCAGCTTTCTCTGCTTTATGAAGTATGCGCCCCTTGATAAGTATGCTTCTAATTTTAAGCATTTATATCCAATTGATTATGTGGTTTATTATCTTTTTTCTCTTTCACAAGTTTAATGGTCCTTTTTTATTATCCTTCAGGTTGGCGTAAGTATTTTAAGTTAATATGGTAACTCATTGGTTCCTTATCTATATCGCAACTTTTTGTGTCATTCTTTCCTCTATGTTAAATTCAGTTCTATATTTTAATGTGCTGTTATTGTTTTAGTTCTATTAATTGCTAAAATTTAAGATTAAATTTTATTACGTTATCTATTATTTATATATATACATATATATATATATTATATATATATATATAATTCTTCGTGTATTTTGTTATTTTAAATGATATTTTTCAATAAAGGAAGTTTAATTATTCAATATTTAAGTAGATTTTAAAGCACTGAGTATTTATTTATAAACATGTTTCCAAATAAGAGTATGAAAGACTTTTATCATTAAAATGCTAAATATGTTATCAATTATTTGTAAACAGTACACCCTGAACCTCTATATTAAATTGAAAAATCTTTTTTATGCAGATATAGACGGTAGATCAAAATGCATTACTTTAATTAATTCAAGTATGTTACAACGGATTAAGTTTTATTGCAGATAGACTATAAGTACTGAAAGACTTAATTTTAAAAAGCAAGAATATCACAGAAATATTAATTATACAGAAAATTTGTTTTAAACAGAATCTTGAACACACAAACAAAGAAAGCGAAGCATGATTACTTATTCATAGAGACACACATTTTCTCTACAGCACGTATTTTTTGGACGAGTGCGTCGCTGGTTTAACTACAGGTACAATGGGAATTTTATAAACATAGAAGTCTATTTTTTGGTAGCATGTAAGAGTTCAGGCTTCTTTCTTTTAATTTATCATTGAGAACTCTTAATTATATATGTACATATATATGAATATGTACATATTATATATGTACATATATCTATATCTATATCTATCTATCTATCTATATATATATATATATATATATATATATATATATATATACTATTAAACAGTGATAAATTTAATTAATCGTTGTTTGCAAAATTTAACATTATATATATATTCACAATCGGACAGGCCTATTACTGTTAAAGATTTATTGTTAAGGATATACATTAAAAATACACGTGCCAAAACTCTATTTCTTATTTTTTGCAATCGGTACAATTTTCGTATATTTTATTTTAATTATTTTTAGTACAAGTAAGGAAGCTATTTTTTTATAAAATGATATAATATCGTAGTTTCTGAGCAAAGTGTAAAATACGTGTTCATTTCTTTTAAATAAAAAATAATTAATTAAAACAAACGCCTAATTTTATTGTTACATAAATATTAGACAAACTTTAAAGAAATTCATTGTAACAATAATGATGAATTTTAAATCCTTTATTGCTGCAGATGTATTGAGTTATCGAGGTTTTACTGTATAAGGAATCTTCAAAAGAATATTTATTAAAAAAATTACTTTTAAAGAATATGTAATGAGGTACAGACAAAAAAAGAAAATTATTAAAGTCTATTTAAATGACAACATATTTTTTGACAAGTGTACTGTGCATAATAGCAAAAATACGATACTATTTTTAAGCTAAAAGAAACCAGTTCCGTAAAACATTCGATAGACAATACCCCTCTAAAAATGAACTGTAGTAAATCTACAAAAATCTGCAGTGATTTGGTCAATTCCACTGGAGTTTTTTTGCAGTTGATGCGACTACTGCACTACTCTTCCATAGAAAACTTTTACTTAGATAAAAATTTTAAATAATTCATTTTAAATGTAAAAAAGTCTCAATATTTTTTAAATTTATGATTATAAAGTAACTTCAAGTAAACTACAATATTTTTGAAGTTAATAGCTCACAATGGTTTTGAAATAATTCACTGCATAATTACTTGACATTTATTGCAAAATAACTGAAGTATTTTTACAGTCAAGAAGTTATTCTCATGAAGGGGAGTTTTTTGTGGTAAAGAAAAAAAAATAGTTCAATTTTTCATCGATAGAGGGTGCTGTACGGATGCGTAACGAGAAATATTCAAATTAGAGACATATAAATCGCATGGTTTTATGATTACCCTAGCTTATTTCTTATTTTGCCTCCTACTTTCTCATACATGAAGATTTTATTTCGATGCTGACTTGGTGGAAAAAGCGTCACAGGAGAAGATGTTTTCCACCACGTAAGAACCCCCTACTTGAAGCTTCTGTTAGTGGTGTTGTAATTCGTTTACAAACTGTAATTTATGATGGTGATTGAAGTATAGAATAGGATTTATATGCCTGCAAACATATGCATATGAATAAATATATATATTTCTTCGGAAATGTGTGATTTGCTCACGTACAGCGCCCTCTAATGACGAAAATTGTAACTATTTTTTTTTCTTTACCGAAAAAATATCCCCCTTTAGCACAATAGCTTTTTCTCAAACCGAGTTCAATTCTACCATTTCCTTCAATTTTTATGAATTTTTAAAATGTCGTCAGACTTATGGGACACTTGGTATATATTACATATACTAAGAAAAGAAAAAAAAACGCCACACTTGGTTATTTTCCTTTTCTCTTTCTGTAATCGCCAATTTTATTGCTTTAAAACTAAATTTTTGAACATGCATTATTCCGTGTTTTCCACGTATAATTTAGGATTGAGGCAAGTATTAAAAACAAGATGCAATTGTTCGGAAAATTGTAATTTTAGAAAGTATTTCAAAAATGGTAAAAATAAGGCAATTAACGATACCACAACAAACATTATTTTAAAGTGAAAATCAAAAAATATATCGATACGCGGGATGTCAAAATGATTAAATGTTAACGAAATATTGTTGAGCTGGTTTTTAGCAAGATATAAAATTTTTTGGCTGTTTAAACTAGAAATTTGTCTCCAGGCGGCTACGTTGCTCATCTAATCGAGATGACCGCAAGTTAAAATACCAATTCGTAAAAAATCAGTTTTTATTACATTTATAACATAGAAGGGATTCAGAAAAAAGTTTAGTAACACAATTTCTTTAAATACAGTGCGACAACGATTAAAGAAAACAAATTTAAGTGCAAAATAATAATTCTTAACGAAAGGAATTGGGAAAATAAGACTTCTGAGCGATAACAAAAAAAAAAAAAAAAAAAAAAAAAAAAAAAAGATCAGTTAATTATTGGGCTGAAGTGGTTCTCTCTGATGAGTCAAGTTTAACTTATTTCGAGCTGGTGGAAACAAGCAGGTCTGATGACGTCTGGTGACAGACTAAATGAAAATCGCGCTTTTAAACAGTAACACATTTTCCGTACATTATGATACGAAAGTGCATGTTTTTTCATTGAGTCGGACAAATCTTCGTGTTTAAAAAATCAATTAATCCGAAATAAAATTCAGCTATTAAAAAATTGATGCTTGACCGACTGTTTTGGAGGTATTTCAGACTTTTCCAAAATCAGCATTTCAAGATGATAATGCACCTTGTTACATGTAGCATGTGGTACGTTTATTTGCTTCAAGTTATTAAAATTACCTATCCATTCCCATGAGCATTTATAGATTTGTAAGTTATCATAACTTTTTTTTACTATATTTTTACTTTTTTATCCCACAAAGAATATCGTCTTAAGCTCAATCCGCTCGAAAATGTTTAGTCTATAAAAGAGGGTGGGTATTCGAAATTTGCAGCATGCAATTTTGTAAGAACTAGAAAAAATTATTTATGGTATTTGGCACAGTGAAATTTCTGAGTTTTCTGTTAAAAAAAAAACTGTAAAATACTATGCAATTGCGCATTAAAGCAGTAATTCCATATAAAGGTGGAATTATCCAATGCAGAAAACATACTTTTATTAAGTATTTGTTTAAATCTAACAAATGAATACAAAGTATGTTTATTATATTACGTTTAAAAAGAAAATTTCATGTAGATTTTTATTAATTACTTCATATAGTGTAATAAGGCGAATTATTAAATAAAAAATGTATCACGTTATGATTTCCGTATTATACAAACATAACAGTTTTATTTGTTTCAATCACTAGTTTTTAAGTTATTACAAACCACAAAAGGTATAAATCAATTTTTCTGCAGTGCGGCTTTTTTTTTTTTTTTTTTTTTTTTGTCCCTTAGTGTACATATATACATACATTTATTTTAGGGTTACATGAAAATCCAAATGTAATTAAAATGGAATTTGTTGATACGAATCATTACTGCAAGCGGTGTTATTGTTGATACACCAAGAATTTTTGCGAATGTTCGTCGATCGATGTGTCATTATTACAAAGATTGTATTACAACTGCAGGCCGCAAGCTTGAATTCCAGCTCTAAAGCTTTCTTTTAAATAAAAATGCTCTGTAAACTAGTCTTTCTTTAATAAATTGTCATTATTTGTGACCTGTCTTACATGTTTCAGTCTCTGGGTTTCTGGGCAACTAACTGGTTTGAATTGCGACCGTATATACAGGATTCTTTATTGTTATCAAGTTCCTGACCTACAGGTGAATGTTTCAACTATAAATCAGAATCACCCTGTATATTGGATTGAATACGAAGTCCTGAAGTTTTTTTTTTTTTTTCTTTTAAGATTTTTGGATGATAAATAATCTGGTGTGTCACTCACACGACTTTCTCTTACCCTGAAATTTAATACTATAAATACAGGTTGGAGATTAGGAGGAAATATAACGATGTTATGTAAACCTATGTTAAACAATTCAAATTAGGCTTCGGAAGAGTTTTATATGATAATTAATTCTGTGTGAGGGGGGCTACCGCCCACTTCAATCCCCGTTTCATTAATGCACCTAGATTTATATAACATTTAATTCGGTTATTAAAAATTAATTCTTTTTTAAAAAATAACTTATTAAAATTATTATTTTAAAAAAATATCTTTTATGATAATGCAGACGATTTCCATATTAGAGAAGTAGTATAGCACTAAATATCCAAAAAAGTCCATTTTATTCTTAAAAAAAAAAAAAAAAAAAAAAAAAAAAAAAGATTTTTTTTTTCTAAGGTTTTTTTTTTTTTTTTTTTTTTTTCGTTAAAAGTAAAAAAAAAAAAAAAAAAAAAAAAAAATCGATAACTTTGTTTTAAATTATCGCAGATCGATGGTTCAACCATTCGTTTTAAAGGTATTGGCTAGCTCTTTTGAAAGATATCCATCATGAAAATTTACTCCTCTCGAGGGGGGACTTCCTCCCAAGGGGGGAGGCAAGGCTCCTACGTACACAATTTTTTTTTTCCCCAGTTGACTATCTCTATTACAATATATATGTATTCGTTTCATTTGGTTTAGTGCAGTCTATAGACGTTAAACTTTACTTACTTGCAATTTCCCCCATAGACGTAATGTAATAGAATCCTCTTGATTGTCCCTGTACACGAATCATTTGCTCGATCTTAACGAAAAGCTTACTGTAGCATCTATATATGATACACATTTAGAATGCCAAGTTTGGAATGTCTGCTACTATTTATTCATTGAGATATGCTGATAACACACAGACACACACACAGACACAGAGACATACACACAGACACACAGACATACACACAGACCATTTGCTGAAAACATGATTTTCGTATTCAGGGGACCTCAAAACGTGTAAATATAACAAAATCTCGCATTCGAAAATTTGACCCAAAAACAATACTTTCTCTACCTTATGGGTAAGAGAATGTAAGTGTTTTAAAAGGGCACCACAGAAGTAGTTTTTATATAAAAACATACATTTCCATTTAATATTTTTAAATTGAACTATATGAGGTTTCATTAATACAATATATATTCAAGCAACACTTCTTGTGGTTTTTGATGTGCTTTTTACAAATTTGCATTTCTTAAATAACGCATTCTGAATTTGCATTTTTTCATGAATTCATGGTTTTTAAAATGTCAAAGCTTCTACAGATATTCAAGAAAAGACTTAATATTTTTTTCGAATATTTAATAAAACTTACATAAAAGAATTAGCAACGAATTTTGCAATATCTTTTAACGAAAAAATTATTAAAGATAAAAATATAACAAATATATATATATATATATATTTTTTTTTTTTCAAATTTTTATCCATGCATGTACTTTTAATTTTTTTTCGATAACCAATTAATAAATTTCAAAACCCATCCCTAATTTCTTTAAGTAATTTTCATTAAGCATAAAAAAATTGTCTTTTATTAAATACCTATAGACGTTTTAGTACTTTGAAAGTCATGAATTTATAAAAAATTGCTAACTGAGAAAAAGAAATTTAAAGATTTCATATCTGTAAAAAATGTATCAAAACCCATAAAAATTTGTGACTGAATATATATTTGTTAAAAAAACCTTATATAATTCAATTTATAAACACCAAATGGAAATATACCTTTTTTATATGAAACCTACTTTAATTGTGCTCTCAAAGGTGCCAAATTCACTTAAAAGAGAAATGTTTGTTCTAAGATTGTTTTTTTTTTCTTATTAATTTCTTATTCTTATTCTTATTCTTATTTTCTTATTCTAATTCTTAATTCTTTTTTTTTTTTTTTTTTGTGTGTGTGTGTGTGTTAAATTAAAATTGAGCGTAGATAATTAAAATGGAATGTCAAGTGGACAAACATGAATGTACTGGACTACTTCTGCTTTTTGAATTTAGTCGAGTTGTTTAGACCTAAGAGGCTGCTCATGAAATTTATAGAGTGTGTGGAGAATAAGCAATGACCACTCAGGCCTAGCGCTTCTATTGGTGTTTCAGAGATGAAACTATGGCCCTGAAGGACAGACGTTGCCAAACGAATTCAATGAAGAGCGATTGAATCCACAGTTCCACGAAAATCCACGTCGAACGATGGGAGAGATTAGCGGAGCAGATGGGTTTTGTTCATAAAACTGTGATGTAGCCATCATTATTTAACGGAGAGGGTTCTGTAACCCGTCACTTGGATGCCAAATAATGAGTAAAAACAATGAAAATGAACGCTGTATAATCACAGACAGTCTGTATAAACTCAATATCGCGCAACACATGGCCACAAACAGTATTTTCTTTACCGCAGTGTCGTGGGTGATGAGAAAGGAGTTTTTATGTAAATATGAAGCAGCGAAAAGTATCTCTTAGTCCCAATGAACAAACGACGAAAAAAGCTACGAATAAACAGATCTACTGGGAAGGCATCTTTTTTTTTTTTTTTTTTTTTTTTACGAACTGTTTGGTCGTAACCAAATACTCATTACGGAATTTTAAGTTCAACAATTTCACCAACCCAACGAATCAATTCAATAAGAACGACCGAATTGCCGAAATGGTGTTCTTCTCCTGCATGTGTGTCTGCCCAAAAGTGCAATTCACGACACCAGATGGGAATTACTGCCTCTCTTTCAGACTCCCCGGATCTGGTCTAATCAGATTTTTATCTTTTTTAATAGTATTCATACGCTTAAAACAGAAAATCATTCATTAGTGATAATGAAATTAAGATTTGTTGAAATGAGTTCGCTGTAAACACCAGTCGATTTTTATCACCGAGGCATTGGCAAACTGATCGAATGATGGAAAAATGTCGTAAGCAGCACCAGGTTGTTTTTCTACATATTGATTTATTCTCTCTTACAGTTTTATATAAACAATTTTTACTGATACACTGTAAAAAATATGTCTGTTTGCTGCCAGAAGTTCTCTGTAATTTGATAAAATATGCGTAATTTACGAAAAAATTACGTTGTCAGAACGTATTTTCTCAAATTACAGAGAATTTTTGGCAGCAAATAGGACATACTTTTTACAGTGTAACTGGTTACAGGCATTTTTGCATTTTTCCTTTCTGTGTTATGGTCTGAAAATTTTAATATATTTTAGTATAACATATAGATTTTATTTGGAATAAAATAATTTTAATAAAAAGACAAGAAAAAGGTAGCTATTTCAAAGAAAATTGGTATTATGATAGATAATGTTTGAAATGTTCTAGCCTTTGGGATATTAGTTTAACATATGGTAAATTAATAAATATACCGACACAAAATTTATTGATATACTAAAGCTGAGATTTTTTTTTTTTTTTTTTTAATATTTATAAGAATAAGTTATTAAACAATAAATGTTTGCAGTATAATTTTACGCTAAGTGTATAGGTAATTTTAAATAAATGAAAAAAAAAAAAACAATAACGAGGAATATATATATATATATATAAATTCTGCCTTTTTTAACCGACTTCAAAAAAGAAGGAAGGTTCTCAATTCAAACCGTATGTTTTTTTTATGTTTGTTAGCTCATAACTTCTGAACGGATGCTCCGATTTTGATAATTTTTGTTTTGTTGAAAAGGTCTTGGTCTGCAATAGGTCCCATTCTAATATCTTTACGATCTAAAGAAAATACAGGGTGCCCAAAAAAATCAGTCCCGACTCTTTTAACTGCTAAACGGCAGCAGCTATGATGATAAAAATGGTATGTCAGTATAGCAAAGTGGCCATGCTGCCCAAGGTTTAACCGCTTGCAGCGCCACCTGGTGGAAAATAGCGGAGTTAGTTTTCCTATCTCGAAAACGGTTCTAAAGAAAAAAGTGAATTACAAAGTTGAAAAGTATCATCGATTTAGTACAAAAAGATAGTTTAGACATTCATGCTAGCTTTCCTATCTCGGAAACGGTACAAGACAGGGGAAAAAGTGAGTTATAAAATTGCAGAGCATCATCGATTTAGTGCGAAAAGATAGTTTAGACATTGATGCTAAAAATACACTGCTAAAAAAGGGCATTTGTTCGTTCGCAATTTCTTACACTATGCACACTTGAGCTACATTGCACACGTTGTAGCGTAGTTGGTCAGACATATGCTATATAGTTCAAAATACGGTTACTTGACACTTTTTGTTTTTTTGTAAAGATCTTGGCCTGAATTAGATCCCATTGTAATATCTTTGCAATCTAAAGAAAATAAAACGCTATCTGGTGAAAAACAGCGGAATTAGCGTACCTATCTCAAAAACGGTTCAAGATGGGAGAAAAGTTAATTACAAAGTTGTAGAGAATCATAGACTTACTACAAAAGACAGTATTTAGACATTATTGCTAAAAATAGAACGCTTAAAACATGCAGTTGTTTGTTCGCAATTTCCTACACTGTGCACACTTGAACTACATTGCACACTTTGCAGCCCAGCGAATGACACGTATACTCTGTGGCTCAAAGTACTGTTACTGTAAGCGGTCACATGCTGGTGGAAAACAGTGGAGTTAGCGTTCCTATCTCGGAAACGGTTCAAGATAGGGGGGAAAAGTGAATTAAAAAATTGCAGAGCATCATCAATTTAGTACGAAAAGATAGTTTAGACATTAATGCTAAAAACAGAGCGCTTAAAACGTGCATTTGTTTGTTCACAATTTCCTATTTTGTGTACACTTGAACGACATTGCATATGTTGTAGCGTAGCGGGTGACATTTATGCTATGTAAAATTCAAAGTATAGTTATTGTAAGCGGTCAGATCGATTAACGCATAGACGTTTTAAACTGACTTCATAAAGGAAGAGGTTCTCAATACAAACAATGTTTCTCATTGTTGTTGTTGTTGAAATTTGTTAGCTTTTAGCTTCGTAAGAGATGATTTAATTTTAATACTTTTTTTGTTGTATTGATCTTAGCCTGAAGTAGGTTTCATTATGATTTCTTTAAGATATAAACAAATTACAGGATACTCACAAAAGTCTGTTCTCACTCTAACTGCTGAACGCATGCAGCTACTCTGGTAAAAGCTGTACGTAAGTATCGATGTTGAAACTTCTGTCCGTCAGCTGCAATGCATATTTTGCTCTTTGTTTGAACTTTACGCTGCGCAATTTCCAGTGCAGGGAGTGACACGTATTCACTGTAAAGTTCAATATATATGCCTAACAGAATACAGCGTATCCGTTCTTTACATTTCTAAAGAATTTTTAACTTAACGTATGTTCATTCAACAGATAGTTTTTTACTTGAAATAATTTATATCCATGAAGTTAAAATTAAAATTTTAATAAAATATACAACCTTTTATTACTCCATGTTTAATTGCTGGACCGGTTTCTTCTGGGGCTGTCCTCAACCGCCAATGGCGAAGAGTATATATAGGAGGGAAGAAACAAGAAACATCAGTTTCGAGCGACTTCGCACAATGTGATGCTTGTGAACAAGCTGGGGCGCCCCAGAAGAAACCGGTCCAGCAATTAAACATGGAGTAATAAATGGGGCTGTCCTCAACCGCCAATGGCGAAGAGTATATATAGGAGGGAAGAAACAAGAAACATCAGTTTCGAGCGACTTCGTACAATGTGATGCTGGTGAACAAGCTGGGGCGCCCCAGAAGAAACCGGTCCAGCAATTAAACATGGAGTAATAAACATACCTGTCAACCTAACCCCAACATTTTCCAACTAATCAGAAACGATAAAGATAAATTAAATCCTTTAGAGACTGCGGGAATTTATAAAATTCCATATACCAATAAACAAAAAAACGAAATGTGTTATATAGGTAAAACAAAAAGAAAAATAAAAACAAGAATTAAAGAACATAGCTATGATATAATGACAGGTAAAATAACAACCGCGTTAACCCAGGTAAATAAAAACGAAGAGATAGACATAAAATTTGATCAGGTAAAAAAGTTGGCCAACTACCACAACCACAGTTACGCTACAGTAAGAGAATCCGTAGAAATTTTAACAAATTCCAATTGCTGCAATGGCAACGATGGGGCTGTCCTTAACCGCCAATGGCGAAGAGTATATATAGGAGGGAAGAAACAAGAAACATCAGTTTCGAGCGACTTCGCACAATGTGATGCTGGTGAACAAGCTGGGGCGCCCCAGAAGAAACCGGTCCAGCAATTAAACATGGAGTAATAAAAGGTTGTATATTTTATTAAAATTTTAGATAGTTTTTTGCTCATATCCGATAAAGGCAAGAAAAGTGACACGACTTAAAAATGCAGCATTTGAGAAAAATCAACTTAAAAATAACTTGACTAGAATAAAACTGGCACAACTCTCAACTGGCATGCCTCTCGAGTGGATAACTTTATAAATGGAGATCTAACTTTTTGGTTCACATTGGGTGCATTTCATGGATTTTTCAGTGACATAAACCATTTGTTGAGTTATGTCACTTTTCTTGGAAGTTGTGATTTGTGAAGCTGCCGCCGAACGTCTTTTGATGTTCTGCTATATGAATAAGTTTTCACTGAAAAGAGAAAAATAAAATCTTTTTGTAAAAAAAATAGAACCGACTCCAAAAAGCAACTATTATTCAAACAACTAAAAAAGAGAGAAAAAAAAGCGAGAAAAAAAAAAGGGTATGAAATGAAACAGTAAATTGCGCCTAAAAGTATAAAATAATTTCCTTCGCCAAACAACCTATAACACTACAATTAATCATAACTTTTGAAGTCGGCGCAAAATTAAATAAAAATTGATAACTTTATTCAATACAAAAATCAAATCCTAATCAATATAGACATTTCACATTGTCACCTGCAAAACGCAGCCGAAAACTACTTTGATTCAAGAAAACAAATAAGATTTCGTAAGCAGCAAATGTTGGCGAAGATGCTGGTATCTGACGTTCTTCGTGAAAGAAAAATCGCAGAATTATCTGGCAAACATATTTAATTTCTTTGGGATATCATGATTAGTTTGATAAGGTATCTTAAGAGAGTAATCAAGAATATGAAACAATACATCGTACAATATATATTATGAAAATATGAATCTTGCGTGTATGTTTCGATCGCCAAATCCAAAAGCCACTAAGGATGATGGTTATCAAAGTTATACCAAATTTGCAAAGGAAACTCTAACTTCGTAGAAACATAAATACCGCATTGTGAAGAATGTTCACTGTTCTATGTAGATGCTACTAATGGACCAATTGTATACAGTGATAAAATAATAAAGGAAACATGAAAATGGATCATTCGAGACAACAGCATTTGTTGCAACCGATCTAAAATCAAACCTTTAAAAACTAATTAAATTTTAATTAATTTTGCGCCGACTTCAAAAGTTATGATTAATTGTAGTGTTATAGGTTGTTTGGCGAAGGAAATTATTTTATACTTTTAGGCGCAATTTACTGTTTCATTTCATACCCTTTTTTTTTTCTCGCTTTTTTTTCTCTCTTTTTTAGTTGTTTGAATAATAGTTGCTTTTTGGAGTCGGTTCTATTTTTTTTACAAAAAGATTTTATTTTTTTTTAAATATATTTTTTAATTTTGAAAATTATTCAACATTATACATATATATATAATAATAATAACTACAAGATCTAAATGTTGTTAATAATCTTTAAAATATGATGCGAGAGAGGGGGAGAAGGTTAAACAAAAACTAAACACTTTTCTTTAAAAAATGGGGGGATCAGATAAAACATTGCAATTGTCTTCAAAATACCTTTACGATAGGATATTGCTATTGACTGTAGAGAAAGACAAACAACCTAAAAGAACTAACTCCGGAACCAATATATAGAAGTACATGGAACTAAAATCAATTTCTAGTGATGTTTTTCGGTGAAGAAAATGGTCCTTTTGTGAACTCATGTATTTCTTATAAGAAATGTTGGCTTATTTTACCTGTTAGAATTTATTGCCCGTCTGGTGTAAAATCAAACCCATCAAATACACAAATGTTTTCTTTCAGTCTCCATGAATTTAAAATGCATCACAATGTTTTCATTATTTTTTTCTCTTATGATGAAAACTAAGTAAAAATGTAAGACGTAATTAGAAAGAAAAATGTCGGTTTATTGAAAAATATTTTAGATACACAAATATCTTCAAAGAATATACCTTTACGTATTCTTCAGAATGTTTAATAAAAATATTAAAGTTATGCATGATAAACGAATTTTTTAAGAGTATTGTAAATAGTATTTTTTTTTTCAGGTTTAAATATTAGTTTAAAAATAAGCTTTTAAAATGAATCGAGTATATTTAGATGATTATATTTTTCAAAAGTTTAATAAAGGAACATTTTTGAAATGAATGCTGTGAAAAAGTATTTTCTTCTTAAATCAAGTATTTTAACAAATATTCATATACCTGGCAGATAAGTTTCATCGTAATGAGATTAAAATGGTAATTTTTTAAATATAAATTTATAAGTAAGATATTTTACAATACTTTTTAAATTTATTTCATTAATTGTGTAAGTTAGTGAGGCCTTACGCATTCGCTCGAAATCGGGAAATCGGGCTAAGATTGGGGCCGCGGTAGCCCAGTCGGTAGAGCGCCGGCTTCGTAATTGGAAGATTGCGGGTTCGGTACTCTTGCGGGCCAAAGACCGTCGTGTACACTAATTGTGGCTGGTGCACGTAAAATCTGTCGTGGCTGCAATTTCCTCCATGTTCCCATCAAAATTATACCTCTGGTGGTCACCGAAGCGGGAGAGCCATCCCTTCCGTGGAGGATCAAAATTGTGATGGGATGGCTCCGGACCACCCCTAGGGGTGTGTCCCAGACCGTAGCCAATTGCCCATCTGCACAGCACTAGTGCGACGTAAAGCCCTACCATCCATCCATCCGTGCTAAGATTGAAAGCGTAAGTTGTCCATGGAGAGTTTGGTTTGTTATCCACATGGTGTTCATTCTAGTTCCATCCATGGAGAGTTTGATTAGTTGAGTGTAAGGTGTCCATTCGAATATCGTTTAGTTAAGCATTGGTTTCGGAGAAAGTGGGAAATGTTCTGAGCAAAAGTGTGGAAGTTGGGAAGTTTTAGAGTGCACTTATATGTCACTATATTTCAGTTGAGATGTTTTAATGTGAACAAAGTGACGTATTTTTCTATTTAAACTTTTTAAATAAACTTCAATGAGTTTTCGAGGGTTGTTTTTGAAGAGTAGTAGAGTGAATGGTCCTTTACAATATCTTACTTAAAAATATATATTTCTAAGTAAGATGTTTTAAAAATATTCTAAAAATTTATTTAATTAGTTTTGTAAGGTAGTGAGGCTTGATTCATTCGCTCGTAAATGCGGTGAGATTGTAAGCGTTAGTTGTACATAGAGAGTTTTGTTTGTTAACCTTAAAATGTTCATTCCAGTTCCGTCCATGTGGAGGGGGGATAGTTGAATATAAGGTGTTCATTTGAATTTCGTTTAGTTGACGTTGCATTTGGGAGGAGATGGGGAAAGTTCTTAGAGCAAGGTGATAGAAGTTGAGAAGTTTTAGAATGTACACATATTTCAGTAATTTCAGTTAAGATGTTTTAAGGTGAACGAAGTGAAGTATTTTTACAGTTAAACTATTTAATTAAACTTTAATAAATCTTCAGGGGTGTTTTGAAGAGCATTATAGTGAATACGTTATCTTTTCTAAGTGAGTGTTATCCTAGTCGGAAGGTTATGAAGTTTATGAAATTTCCTGGTGAGTTTAAATTAACATTCATACACATTGACACTAAGCCGTTATCTACATTATATTTAAGAAAAAATGAAATAAAATAACGAATGTAAAGTCTTCTCCCCAGCTTTTGGTCTTTAATAAAAGAGATTGCTGTTTTTATATAACTATGGTTATTCTCTAACTCTACAAACACTCTGTAACCAACACAGGAGTAAAGAAAGGAGCTGTAATTAATTAGCCCTTGCAATCAGTTGTTATATTTTAAATTAATTATAATAAATTATTTGTGAAATATTATTGTGAAACATTTTTAATCCCAAAAGATGTGATAAAAATGTTCTTCTTTAATTACTCTCAAACGTTATTCTTAAAATCTGGCTCAAGTATAAGAGATTTCAAGAACAGCCTATGTCACTTAAGTTGAATTTCAGTGAAGGTTCAGTAGTTCTCATATTCGATTTGACTGTTTAAAAATTTTAGTGTTGTTGGGGAAAACCGTCACCAACAAGGAAAAAAAAAATCTTTTATCGGCATGTTCTTTTTGACTATATGCAAAGATTACTAACTCGTCGTTACTCGCGCCGAGCTTCCGAGGCCCGGCGCGAATTTTGAACATTTTTTTTATATATATAATTATATACATATGAATAAAATTAGAGCTTTTAAACTTGTCTTAAATTATACTGTTAGTAAATGCTTAATATGGTGTTTAATGACCTGCATAAATATAAATCCATAAACGGGCTTCACAGGCCCGGCGACAGCATTTGCGTACGTACGATGAGCGCGAGTAACGCCAGGTTAATGTAATCACGTATGCCTGGATCAACTTATTTTTTAACTAGTAAGTGAACCACGAATTTAATGTTTTCGTTAAAATTCAATCATGAAATAAATGGAAAAACTCAATATACGTTTCTCGCTGGTGGTTTTCTCTGACATTCCAATCGTTGTTTATTTCCATGGTGAATACTGTCTTCACAAAGTATGGCTACGAATTAAAGTATAACTACAAAGTTTGCAATTTTCAACTGGAATTGAAATATTTATGTATATTTTGGTTTAAACTAATACAACAGATGCAATTAAAACTATTCTATTTAATGCTTCATTAGGCGTTTTTAATTTAATTTACTTTACTTGCTGTAAATCTTAAATTCATACAGAGATATTCTGAAGCGCGTAAGTATGCGAAATTTCAGACAACACATGCGTCTGAATTTATAAATGTACTGCGTTTCATTTTAATTTGCTATCAGATGATATTCATAAAAACTAAAAAGCACAAATTTTAAATTTAGCACGTCATAGTAATTTTTGTAGTAAATTTATGCAAGAAAAACCATTGATAAACCACGACGTTGGAAAAAAGTGTAGTTAAAGTACGCAAATAAATTGTACTTTGAATAAGTAATGAAATTAAATCAGGTTCAACATTTCTTTCTTTACACGTTTTGTTTTATTTAATCCAAGTATTTACGTGATTGTTAAAACTCCAACTTTTATCATTTTTTTAATCGTCTATCTACTATAAATGCAATGTTTTTATGAAACACATCAAGGTTTAAATTTTTTGCAATAATCTACGTGGGGTCTCTAATATAAATTTCTTCCCGAAAAGAAAAAAAAAATAGAGTACATTTTAAATTACATTATATACGCTTTGCTTTCTGTATAGTCATGATGTAATTAAACAAAACAGTAAAAATACTCTTAACAACATTTTTGTAGATTAACATCATTATATATGAATAACTTTATTATTATTTTTTCTATAAAATTAACCCTCATAATACTACAAAAAATCTTCCTTTTATAAGAATTATAGTTTGTAAGCATAGTATTATACAGTGTTCAACATTGGACATTTGTCTAACAAAATTAATTAATTAATTAATTAAATTAAAATTATTTTCCATACACCTTAAATCATGTTAGTTTTTAACAACATATTTTCTCTACTTCAAATACTGCATATTTTTCGTAAAATCTTTTTTTTACAAATGACATTATACCTTAGATATTTTATAAGATTTGAGAAATTCAAGCTTCTTATAAATATAGTTTTATTTTGTAATCAAAAGGAATGGCAGTATTGTTTTCTAAAAATATCACACTTCCAGATACTATAAATTACCTAAATTTACATAAAAATATATATATACTCAAACATCAAACTATTAATGAAACCTTCATAATAATTTTGACAAGTTTTCTACTATTATCGGTCTGAATTATTTTGCATAACTGAACATACAAATGAAGATACTTAATCTAATTTCAAATAAATAGCTTTAAAGTCGAAATTTAACCGAAATCTGTATTAAAACAGAGTTAAGCAGTATATGGTAATTGAAAAGCTTTACTGATATATTTAAAATACTTCTCTTTGTACGCAAAGCTTCAAAACAGTTCAAATAGTCATTTTACAGGATGTAACTGCATCCAAACATTGCACGGATTACAGAAGTGATAGAATCCGGGCGTTTAGCAACATTTCAATTTATAATTTTCCTTTAAATATTCAACAGATAATTGAAAGATTTCTAGTATGCATTTTAACAACTATTAAATAAAAAAAATATACATTAAAAATGCGGGAAAACTATTAATACTTTGTTTGAAAAATTTGAAAACATATAATTTAAAAATGTACGTTGTAATAAATATGAAAAAATAATAGATAATAAAACAACTTTCATTAAAAAATATAGTATAAGCCTTTTAGAAAGAAATGAAACATTTCTATGTAAGAAATATTATTTTATTATACAATTCTAAAACGTTTGTATGTATTCTACTACAGACAAAACTTCAATTTCATTTTCACATGCATTTTATTTCATAAGAGCACTTCATAAAATGGTTCAAAAAATTAGAATAATGTAAATATATTCTATAACAAAAAAAGCGACGCACCAAGAAGGAGTAATGCAAACTGGACAAAAATTGTCATACGTACAGGTTTCGATGGAAAATGCAAAATTTTTAAGTTTGACTGCCATCGAATGAGCGTGCGACGCTGCAGCGCTTCTCAACTGCGCAACTGGCAGAATATTAAGAACGAGAAACTTTAATTTCAGGTCATAAATTCTATGAGAATTTCATTCCATCTTCTCAGAAAGATAGTAACTATGCCTCGCATACAGGTGCGCAAACAACATGCGCAGATGTCAGCATTTGCGTGAGGCGTGTAGTTGGACTCAAAGAAGTCGGTTGATCTAATTTGTGATTTTTTTTAACAATTGGACATGAGTGGTACCACTATTAGATAACATTGATTCGACCATGGGTGAACCATGGTCGAACACAGCGTCAGGGAGAAAACAGTCGGCCTAAAGAAAGGACAGAAAGTGAGAACCAGTCAATTGTCAAAACAGTATTCAAAGCTCCAATTTATCATTATCATCTATCCTACGTGCAACTGTTACTTCAGTGACTTCAAAGACCATTAATAGTGGCTCAGTGAAATGGTGTTGAGCTCAATCTCCGGATCTCTCTTCCACTGAGGGCGTTTGGAGCATCATAAAAAAGGTCCTACAACAAGCTCGGGATTTTGCCAATCTATCGCACCAGTTGAACGGAATTTGCCACGATACTTCACAGGAGCACATCTGCCAACTCTATCAATTAATACCAAGCCGAATAACTGCGTACCTAAGGACCAGAAGTGGACCAATGCGTTATTGACTTGTTTACTTTATGAGGCCCTTTCTCTTGATTAAATCCTTCAAATTTTCAGAAACTGCGTAATCAATTGTTTTTCTCCACATGTACATCACATCTACCAATTTTTGTCCCATTCGGATAATTTTTTCTTGGTGCGTCGCTTTTTTTGTTATAGAGTGCATATTGTACACAATTTTCACTCGAAGGGTTTTTGCATGCTAATCTGTACTTTGTTGCTACCCTTAGCTTTGATGACAGCTCTTAAAGGGATTGGCACATTATTAACTAAAAATTTACATTTTTTTTTTAAATCCAAATTCGCTCGTACGTTCTTAAATCTAGAAATAATATATTTTTTGTTTCATTGTGCAACTTCTTAATGTCGTTTTTTCATAATTCTCTACACATTCTCGATGGGTTCAGAATGGGTTAGTTCGAAGGCCAAGGAAGTACATTTATTTCCTTCTCTTTTAGCACTTTAGTTGTCAATTCGAAAGTTTTCCAAGAATCTTGCTTGCACAAAAAAGATTTTCTTGATACACTTTTAAATTGACTTTTGTATAAACAATATACAACCTACCTGGGCCTTGTGCAGTATTGTAGCCCCGTACCATGTCATGTTTCTAATTCGAAAAAAAAAAAAACTTAAACGTAAGTATTCATCAAAATCGTTAAATCCGTTTTCGAGAAAACCAAGTTTCAAACATATTTTGCAACGGGTGGAATGAAGGTAACAACCCAGAAAAGCTTATACTGATGGGAATGTTATGGCCTACACCCAGACAATACAATGACATCCTAAAAAAATTCTTTGGATGGCATTTTCAGGATAACTCAATATCACCTGGATAACAGAAATTGTCTTTTTTTTTTTCGTTTGGAGGATGTCTTCTGGGTGGAAAAATATCACTCCTGTAGACATCCTATGGATGTATTTTTACGACTTTTATAAGACAGTTATAGAAGAAATAGACATCATACACATTCGTAAACTATACAGAGGAATAGTATATTCATAATAGCCCGACATCCTTTGGATGACAAAAAAGGTCCTACAGACAGTTAAAAAAATATTATTTGACTAGGCATCGTCTCCACACTGAGACTTTCATTAACTTTAAAACTTTCTATTCTAAAAGCCTAAATTTTACATCACTTAAATTTTACGACTAACATGAAGCTAAATATCTGTTAATCAAAATTTAGTGAATTTACGTCGACATAAACTGTACAAAACAAAATAAAAATGAAAAGATTTACTTTATCTACCATTTTTTTTAGATTTACGAAAAAAAAAAAAAAAAAAAGAAGTACGTAACAACGTCTATTTCCTATCTTGAACTATAATGGCGGCTAAATGTAACATTTATCTCATTATCGCGCGCAAGATTGCACATGCACTTTCGACCAGAAAACCCGAGGAAAATTTTATCGGATGATCCGTTCAGAAAATCCACCGACTTTGCTGTGGAGAAGAATAGTTGGATGATCCGTTTACTGTATCTTTCGCGAATTCAGTGGATATCTGTCATAGGATATGACAAATACAGAATCTGTATGATAATTATAGGATGTCCACAGGACAACTGTGGTTGTATGGAAGCTTTCATTTTGCAGTTGCCGCCAGTTGTAAGTTGCAGGTCTCCGCATGTGGCTCAAGATGTGGACCGTTTAGGCTTCCCGCAGCAATGGTGGCAGCAACGAAAAGAGTGGTGGCATATATGCAGCTGGTCTTATGCAAGCTAAGTGTACAAAGTCAACAGCATGTTTGCCTCGTTATCGCCACAATTCAAAGGGCGGTGTGATATACATAAATATAAAAGAGACAATATACATAAATATAAAAGAGGGCGATACGATTAAATATCTTTTGCTTTGAATTTCCTTGCATTTCCCGCGTTATAAAGTTTGTTGTACAATATTTAAGGTGGGCAATATCTCTTATATTTGAATTAATATTAAGTAATTCAATATATAATTTAATTTATATTCGTATTTAAATGTTATTTTTAGAAGTTTTTATTCTAAGCATGTGTTTACAAATTTGGAATTTTTAAGTCAAGTTAATCTGTTTTCATTAGCAAAAATTTTTTTTAAATTAAAAACTTCATTTTTTCGAAATCAAATATTTTTGCATGTGTATTATGCGCTATCCGCCAATAAGCATTTGAACACTTTCGAGTTTAGACGTTATGTCAAATATCGAGAAAAGTTCTTTAGGAATCATTTTGAAGCTTTGGTAGTGTAAAGAACAAACATGATATACCTCATATATTTCAGCGAAAGTTGTGTCCTGAAGAGAAAAAGTGACCAGTAAAAAATTGTGGAAAAGTCACGATGTTTTGGATCACCATGTCAAATGTAATGTTTTAAATGCGTTTTGGCTGTAGCATGTGATTATGAGGATTTTCTAATCATTTGTATAAATTTTTTTGCGGCTATGACACATACTCGGGGAGGCATAATGATTTTTTTTTTCTTTTTTTTAATTGGAAAAAAAAAATCCACTTTTTAATATACAACACGTAGGGTATTAGATCAAGTGAAAAGCCATTTTTGGAAATTTGGCATACTACATTAGACACAGCATACTACAATAAGAATGCAAAAATTTTAAATATTTTACGAAATATGAGCATTTTTATTAAATGATTTTTAACTACGCATGCGCTAGCTTTTAAAAATTTCATTTGTATAATTTAACATCCAGTTTTCTAAGTTCCAAGATGATTCCTAAAGAAATTGTATAGATATTTTACAAAAAGTTTAAATTCGAAAACGTTCAAATACTTACTTATTGATAGATAGTGTATAATTTGGGGGACAAAAAAAAAAAAAAAAAAAAAAAATTCTTTGCAAGTGTTAAAAGAACAAATAAATATAATTTTACTTTACATGTGAATATATGTGAATATGATGCAAATATTGATACTATAAATATTCTTATTTAAGCATGCGATACAGAGAATACTTAATAAATAATTAAAAAGGACTAAAAAATAACGTAAATTTAAATTATTTTTGCAAAAGGAATTTTAGTAACAAAATATGTACTTTTGACTATGTTCTACTACGATTTGAAATGACTATTTTTAACACTTACCAACAAGGTTGAAAAGTGTTTACGACTTGGGTTTGTCTGTCTGTCTGTCTATCCGAGCTCTAACTCACGTAAATATTTATGGAATTTCTTGAAACTGATATATGTTATTCAAGTTTACTATCGGATGTTCTCTATTGAAAATGGAGTTTATACCTCTAGTGTTTTGTGTAAAGGGACCTCCGAAAATATTTCAAAGCATTGTGTTCTATGAGAGGCATTTCTATAAACCATATTTTCATACCCTTACTGTACAAAAATCTTAACGAAATTGAAATACGTTATACAAGTTCACTATCGGATGTTCCCTATTGAAAATGGAGTTTATACCTCTACTGGTTTGTGTACAGGGACCCCCGAAAATATTTCAAAGCATTGTGTTCTATGAGAGGCATTTCTATAAACCATATTTTCATATCCTTACTGTACAAAAATCTTAATGAAATTGAAATATGTTATACAAGTTCACTATCGGATGTTCCCTATTGAAAATGGAGTTTATACCTCTACTGGTTTGTGTACAGGGACCCCCTAAAATATATCAAAGCATTGTGTTCTATGAGAGGCATTTCTATAAACCATATTTCCATACCCTTACTGTACACAAATCTTAATAAAATTGAAATATGTTATTCAAGCTCACTATTGGATGTTTCCTGTAAAAAATGGAGTAAATACCACCACTGATTTGTGTACAGGGACACACAAAAGTATTCCAAAGCGTTGTGTTCTATGAGAGATATTTCTATAAACTAAATTTTAATAACTTTACTTTGCACGAAGATTTATGAAATTGAAATGCGTTATTTATAAGCACAAAAGAAAATGCTTTGCATAGAATATAGCATGATTAGCATTAGATTTACAGGGTGACACAAAAATATTCAGTTATATAAAGAGCTATTAATAAATATTTGCTAAAAGTGTACTTTCGTTTACATTAACCGTTTTTAACACTTTCTAACATTTTTAACACTTCCCAACAAGGTTGAAAATTGTTAATGACTTCGGTTTGTCTGTCTGTCTGCCTCTCCGCGCTCTAATTGAAAATGGAGTTTATACCTTTACTGGTTTGTATACAGGGACACACGAAAGTAGTTCAAAGCATTGTGTTCTATGAGAGGTATTTCTATAAATCGTATTTTCATACCCTTACTGTACACATATCTTAATGAAATTGAAATATGTTATTCCAGTTCACTATCGAATGTTCCTGTTGAAAATGGAGTTTATACCTCTACTGGTTTGTGTGCAGGGGCACCCGAAAGTATTTCAAAACATTGTGTTCTATGAGAGGTATTTCTATAAATCATATTTTCATACCTTTACTGTACACATATCTTAATGAAATTGAAATATGGTATTCAGGTTCACTATTGGATTTTTCCTGTATAAAATGGATTAAATACCAAGTCTGTTTTATATACAAGGACACTCAAAAGTATTCTAAAGCATTGTGTTCTATGAGAGATATTTCTATAAATCAAATTTTAATAACTTTACATTCCATGAAGTTTTAGGAAATTGGAATATGTTATTTATATGCGCAAAGAATGATTTATATAGAATATAGCATGATTAGAATTAGATTTACAGGGTGACACAAAAATATTTTGTTATATTAAGAGCTATTATTAAAAATTTGCTAGAATTCTACTTTCGTTTACATTAAGCGTTTTTAAAACTTCCTAACATTTTTTTAAGTGTGAATATGATATCCATTTGTGTATCTGTCCGTCTGTCTGTCTGTCTGTCTGCCCCCGCTTTAATTCCCGTAAATATTTATGGAATTTTTTGAAACTGATATATGTTATTCAAGTTCACTATCGGATGTTTCCTCTTAAAAATGGAGTTTATAATTCTACTGGTTTGTGTACAAGGACACCCGAAAGTATTTCAAAGAATTGTGTTCTATGAGAGGTAGTTCTATAAACCATATTTTCATACCTTTATTGTACAATATCTTCATGAAATGGAAATATGTTATTCAAGTTCACTATTGAATGTTTCCTATATGAAATAGATTACATACCACCACTAGTTTTTGTACAGGGACACTCAAAGGTACTCCAAAGCATTGCGTTCTTTGTGAGATATTTCTATAAATCAAATTTTAATAACTTTACTTTCCACGAAGTTTTAGGAAATTGAATTATGTCATTTATATGCACAAAAGAATGCTTTGCATAAAATATCGCATGGTTACCATTAGATTTAAAGGGTGACACAAAAATATTCAGTTATATTAAGAGCTATTAATAAAAAATTGCTAGAATTGTACTGTTGTTTACATTAGGATTTTTGACACTTTCTATCATTTTTTTAGTGTGAATATAATTTCAATTTATCTATATGTCTGGCTGTTCTTCTGTCCGTCTGTCTGTTTCTCTGTCTGTTTTTCTGCGCTCTAAAACCCGTAAATACTTATGGAAATTCTTTAAACCGATATATTTTATTGAAGTTCACTATCGGATGTTCGCCATTGAAAATGGAATGGATACCTCTTTTGGTTTGTGTACAGGGACACCCAAAAGTATTCGAAAGCATTGTGTTCTATGAGAGGAGTTTCTATAAATCATATTTTAATATGATTCGGATGTTTCCTATGGGATGTTTCCTATGTAAAGTAGAGTACATTTCTAACTGGTTTATGTACAGGGGCACTTGAAAGTACTCCAAAGCATTGTTTTGTATGAGAGTTATTTTTATAAACTAAATTTTAAATATTTTATCTTCCACAAAGCTTAATGCAATTGAAATATATTTTTCGTATGCACAAAAGAGTGTGCCTTCTATGTAATATAGTATGGTTAGCATTAGATTTACAAGGCCACGCAAAAATAATCAGTTACATTAAGAGGTATTAATAAAAATTTGCTGGAATTGCACTTTTGTTTACATGAGCGTTTTAACACTTTCCTATAATTTTAGTGGGAGTATGATTTCAATTAGATTTACAGGGCCACACAAAAATAATCAGTTACATTAAGAGGTAATTATAAAAATTTGCTGGAATTGCACTTTTGTTTACATGAGCGTTTTAACACTTTCCTATAATTTTAGTGGGAGTATGATTTCAATTTGTGCATCTGTCTGTCCGATCTAGGACTAGATGCACAAATTAGATGGTCTGTCCAATCTGTTTCTATCTGTTTGTCTCCGGCTGCTATCATCCGTGAATATTTTGAGATATTTTTAAAATGATACACTCATGTTCCCTATGGAATATTCCCTATTTAAAATGTCATTAATAGGTACTGTCCTTATACTGAAGAGAAAGCCGACGATGAGGTATGAGGGCAAAAGTGTAAAACATGTCGATCACCTGAAAATTTTAGGACTAACAATAGACAAAAATTATCATAACTCGTGCAAATTAATGGGTAAACAATGGGGTATAAGCACCAAAATGTTAAAAACATGGTATCTAACAATAGTGGAAAAAATCGTTACTTATGCGGCGGGAATCTGGTGAGGTAATCTTTCAAAAACAGCTATAGGAAAATTAAATTCATTGCAAAGGGTGTTCCTCTTGCAACTGTCACGGGGTTATAAAACCATCTCCATTGATGCCCTCCACGTCATCACCGGTGTTCCTCCTTTACACCTCACTCTGAATTACGAATACAACAGAATAAACGTACTACAACTAAGAAACAAAGACCTACAGAAAATCCTATTTCCAGATGAAGAAATTCAACTCAAAATGGGCAGCTGGTTCATACACCAAGCAGACGACTTTACGCATGCATTAATTAATACTAATATTAACTCCTTCTCTCCTACAGCCCCTGTGGCGATATATACAGATGGATCTAAGACAGACCATGGTGTGGGTGCCGCATTTTGCGCCTTTGTTGACGGGGTCTTGGTTCATCAGTGATCCTGTAGGCTTGGGGACTGTAACACTGTTTTCCAGGCTGAGATTTTCTCTATCAGCCAAGCAATTTCTTGGTCAATTTCCTATTTTACCAATTCGAAAATTTATATCTACAGTGACAGTCTCTCAGGTCTTCAGGCTCTGGCTCGCCACAGGAGTAACCATCCTATTATTCAGAAAATCAAATTAGATTTCCTGTCTAAGCCCGAGACTTTCTCTTTAGCTCATGTCTCCGCTCACAGGGGTGTCGCGGGCAATGAAATGGCAGATCTCTTAGCAAAAACTGCCACTAAAAAGGAAGCAGTGGATTTCGTTCTGGCCCTCCCCCCCTCTTACATCAAAAGATGTCTTAAATCACGACTAAAGAAAGAATGGCAGCTATACTGGGATACATCTCCTAAAGGTAGATTTACGTTTAACCTCCTCCCAAAAGTGTCAAATTATAACTTTGACCTTTCCCCAGCCATAACAGCCTTCTTAACGGGCCATGGCCCGTTCAAATCACATCTTTACAAGTTTCATTGCTCGCGCACTCCACAATGTGAGTGCGGCGCTGAGGGTAATGCAAATCATTACTTTTTCTCATGCCCACTAACTCTTGAATGGCGTATCCTTAACCCACCTAATAAACCTAACGACTGGCTTTTTAATATCGTTACCCGGCTTCCCCTACGTCAGAAACTAACCAGAATCTATAACTTCTTAATGCATCTTTCCAATTTGACCAACTAATTTTTCAATCTTCCAAGGCAGTTACCAACTTTTCTCTTGGAGGTCCATATAATTTTTCTTCACAAGCTTTTCCATGCGAGGGATCAAGGCTCCGTTCTTCTTTTCATATTCTTGTTCCTTGTCGCCCTCTGTCGTGTGAAAGCTCCGCTTTGGCGACCTCTGTAACCTTTTTTTTTTTTTTTTTTTTTTTCTGTTTATGCAATAAACAACGGAGGAGGTTTAACCTTTAGACACGGGCTCTTTTGAATCACCACAGTGCCATCGGAGCCCCTCTCTAAAGGTTAAAATCGCTCAAAACCGCTGCATAGTGGTGAGCGGTCTTCCGTCTTAGAATCTTAGAATTTTAGAATAGGTCCTGTCCTGTACAACTAGTTTTTTTCCAGGGACAACAACAACAACAACAACAACAAAAAAAAAAGCCAATGTATTACGTTTTAGGACAGAATTTTTTAAAAGTTATATTTAAAAAACTTTCTACTACAAAAATCTTAAAAACTTTGACATGTATTATTAATATTCTAAAATATTGTTTTGTTTAGAATATGATATGATTAACTTTCAGATTTACAGGGCTACTGTAAAATATTCAGAGAGTTTAAAAGCTGTAATTATAATCTAACGGCTGCATTTTCTTTTGCGTTAAGCCTTTTTAACACTTTCCAAAATGCCTAAGAGTAATTTTAAAATCAATTAGTCTATCTGTATGTTTTTCAGTCCTGTCTGTTGTGCAATAACGTAGGCAAAGAATATTAATAATTATTCGATACAACAATTGCGTACAGTTAGAAAATCTTACTAATCAATGCGTACTGCATGATTTTTCTTTCTTTCTTTTTCTTTTTTTTTTTTTTTAATTCGGGTTGGTTGACTAAAATACATTTATTGTGTGTCAAATTTATTCTTTTTTTTTTTTTTTTTTTTTTTTTCTGGAAGATGGATTTAGGTCGGGTCAATCTTTAATTTGTCGGGTCGAGTTGTGATCATGTTTAAATTGTTTATCATAGTAATTAGAAATTCGTTCATTATAAATGTAGCTCTATAAAAGATATAGGCCTATTAAATATATGCATATACAAATGATCATAAAATATTAACTGAAATACCCATAAGCCCTCTTTCAGAGATTTTTATTTAAAGAACACATGCATTAAATATAATATATATATATATATAAAGAAGTATATGTTTGTGCATGCGTCTGCGCTTTGGAGCCTCAGAGCTACGAAACTTCGCAGAACAGCAGAATGGACCATGCAGGGGTTCAACTCATTAGGATTTTTTCAATTTTCGAATTTGAGTTTTTTTAATAAATTTTTATCGACTTTATCCATTGATTTGTCTGTTTCATTTTCTTAAATGTATTCTTTTATTTCCAACGTCTTCATCTCCTAGCAACGGCTGTTACACTATTTACTTTCATATATATATAAAATAATTCCTCTGAAAGAGATTATTAAAATTTATTGCATTTGTCGAAGACATTTGGTAATACATGAGAATGAGTGAGGACTTTAAAATGCGTAATACCGAACTTAAAACAATTATTAGAAGCTGAGATACAGCCATATTATAATTGTAGATCTTGTATAAAATCAGCTTTTCATTTCTTCTGATAAATACGCATATTGAAGTGTCCGGGAATGATGATCTGAAAGAGAGTGGGAACCTAGACCCGACTTAGCGCAGGTGGGAAAAACGCTACTGTGGGCAGCGTTGTAACTAAAGCAAAGGTTAAGAGCAATTTCAATGTTTTTTTTAAAGTAATAATAATAATAATAATAATAATAAACTGTGAATTATTAATATTTTTTTTAATTCAGTTATATACTGATCAGGGAGGCGAGAGAAGCCTGCTAGTACAAGAATAAAAAAAGAATAAAAAAATTCTCAGCAATAAATAAATAAATAAAAAATATTTTTGTTTCAATTAATTTTTTAGTATATATGAGGAGAAAATATTCAAACTGTGTTTTCTCAAAAAAAAAAAAAAAAAAAAAAAAAAAAGAGTTAGTGATTTTTCTTCAAACTTAACATAAGAAGAGTATGTTTATACATCTTCCTAGATATGGTTACATATTTTCCTAGTATCTAGTTATACATCAAAACAAACGATAATTAGGTTTTAAGTATAGTTATTTTTTATTTTATTAGTTTCTGTGTTTTCTGAAAAATTGTGTCCGAAGGAGAAAACACGATTTGAATGTTTGCTCTTCAAATATGAAATGACTGTTGAGAAAGAAAAGATTCATCCACTATCTTCTTTTAAAAATGCATAAAATTTTAAATTAAAATTAATGAACCAATCTGTTGTCTTTCTATTGAAAAATAATGATGCTTTTGCAATACATCTAAAATGTCTTTTTTTTTTCAATTGTTGTTTCAATTGAAAATCAAAAAGGTATACTATCATTCTCTTAATTATATACACAATGGCAAATTTTATTATTTGTTCTATATATATAAATTTATGACCTATATATGTAAATTTATGTAAATCTTTAACCTGAAAATTGCCTATATTGTTATTATTATTATTATTACTATTATCATTATTATTGTTTTTGTTGTTGTTGTTGCTTTTAAATCTGTATTTTATGTTACAACATTTGACACCTAAGCTTTAACAGATTAAAACAATTTGAGATATTTTATTTTTTCTTATAAAGTACACATTTAAACAGACCAATTTAAGTGTCACCATTTAACTGCAGATGTTTATAAAAACTGCAACTTCAGACCAGATACCGAACGTTTGGTTTCTAGATTTTTTTAATATATTTACTTTCAGAAAGGTAAACTTTATTCGTAGTTAACTTTTTAATCTTTTAAAAATTATTTAAATTAATTGCTGGCATTTTTTATTTTCTTTATTTAATTATAAAAAAATAAAAAATAAAAAATAAAATAAGTATTTCTGTATTTTTAGATGAGTTTTTATAGTTTTAAGTTTCCTGCCATGTTTGAGTATAAAGTAATCGGGTTTGCGTCAAGTACATCAGGTCATTAAAAACTTCTTTTGATGCCGGGTTTGAATCTATTTTTGAGAAATTATTGAGGAAATTAATTTGCCGGATATCGGCTTGAGACAATTCAGCTGTCGGTTTCTTGTCAGAATAACACCATCAGCACAAGACTCCAACTTTTAATTAACAGCATAAAATAACAGTATGCGTATTAATATTAAATTTAAGTTTCCTATAACTTAAATATTTTTGACGTTATTCCTTATAACTGCTTAATTTAAATTTTGATGGCACCAAAAATCTGGTGTTAAAGAATAAAGAGAAAGAAAAATTCATACATATTGAATTTAATAATAATAAAAAAATATATAAAAAAGACTATAAAACATATACTTATTACTGTAATAAATGCACTGAATGATTGGTGTTGAAAAATAATAAGTAAAATCATTTAAATAAACACAATCGTTGCCAAAAACTCACAACAAATGTTTCGGGTTGAAATAATCCGACGGGTATTCACTAGTTGTAGAAAGTAGGCATTCGTGCAGCAACAGAATTTTGCTTTATTCGTGCCCGTTTTGTTTGCCTGACGAAGGGTCATGATAATATTTGTACCCGAAAGAATTTTTATGCGAATTTTGCTATTTCTGGTGTTTGCTTACAAATATTTTTTTTTTTTTTTCGCAGCATATTATTTTATATTTTTAGAGTTAGAACTATATACGTTAGTATTTTCATTGCTTTAATTGAAAACCAAATTTCTTTGAACCCCTAAATACATATTTAATTTAATTATGTCTATTTTACAAATCTAAATTTTTGTTTTAATATTTTATTATATTCACATGTAAAGTTAAATTTATGGCGAAATAATTTAACAAAGTTAAAAATAACATATTGAAATTTTAGCAGCTTGAAAGGATTTATAGCCCAATAACCTCAAATAATGTAATATAGAGAAATGTAAGCAGAAAAGAATAATAAACGTAACGGGTCGACTGAATATTTCCTATTCTGTGCTAGAAATCCTAAATTTATAACCTTAGTCTTAGAATCAAACACTTGTAATAGTATTTTTAAAATCAAACAAGTATAAAATTAAATTAAATATTACATGCATAGAAACTAGTACTGATAAAATTTAGTGCATTATGAATAAAAAATATATGCTAGCAACAAACAAGGCACTGCTGGTATATTAACCCTTTGCCTGCCCAAATGTTCTAAAGCACTCCAACCATTGTTGCCAAATTCCTTTATTCGACTCTTTATTCAACTGTCCCCAATAATTTTGAGGAGAGATATTTGATATACATAATGGATGAATAACTTTGAAATTGATTAGGCAACTGTTACAGTTAAAATTTAGTGGTGAATATTGAATAAAAATGTCCAACAATGCAAGAGGAGTGAAATTAAATAGGACCGGCAAAGAGTTAATGAGATGGTGGTCGTTGAAATACGTTCTTTGTAATTATTGTCTCAGAGTTGTGAAAGTTTGCATATATATGCATATATATGCATATATATGCATTTAAGTGTAACTAGATTAAGCATTATATAAAATTCTTGAAAACTATTTAAATTAAAAAAATATAATTAAAAATTTTAATTAAAAAACAATTAAATTGGGATTCAGTTTTTTTTCCGCTCAGTTTTACATTATTATATTTTATCAATGTATTATGAATATCGATTGAAAAGTTATTTTTTAAAAAACATGTTTATGTTTGAATGTTCAAAGTTTTGAGCATTCAAACATAAAAGCATTAAAAAAATTATAATAATCAGTTCAAATGTAACACTCAAATATGTTTATAAAATATTGATAAACAATAATAATATAAAACCGAGCAGAAATTAAAAGCAAATTATGATAAACATATGAAGTATTTTAATAAAAAAAAAAAAAAAAAATAGAAAGATTAATTTTTATTTTTTTATTTCAATAGTTTGCCGTAAATTTTAATAATACTCAATTTTAATACATTTCAATGCTTATACATGCAAAAAATGATTTTCAACGTTCATCATCCTCTTAATGGAAAAATATAAAGGAGCGATGAAAACTGCTGACGGTAATATAAAAATATGATGTGATCTTGCCAAACACAGACCAATTAGTAATATCCATCCTACAGTTGTTTCCCATAGTGACTCACTTAACTATTTCCATCCTATTGCTAACTTTCAGCATCAACCCATTATTGGCCTACCAACATATTTTCATACAACTGTAGGCTGCCAGAGGTGTATCAATCGAATGTGGTCAACTGCCTACCAGCGTAACAGATTTCCTTCGGCACCAGCTGACCAGACGCAAGTACTGATGGCAGCCAACACTTGCCTCCTGTTGGCCATCATCTCATGTTTGGCTGGTAATGAATGCTTATTATCGTAGGATCAGGATAACTGAGATGGGTTTGTTATCTTAAAAAACCCTTAACCGTAAGCTTTTATCGAAAGTGCTAGGTCAATTTCTCAGAAAACCAAATTTCTGTCATATTTTGAAGCGGGCGGAGTGAGGCTTAACATTAAATGTTAATTTTCCTTATGATGAGGCAAAATCAGATGGGTTTGTCTTCTCAAAAAACCGTATTAGCCCTTATTTTTTATTAAAATCGTTAAATCCATTTACATGTAAACTGAATTTCGGACATATTTTGAAACCTGTTGAATAAGGGTTAACAGCGAATGTCGGTTTTCCTGAAGATGAGGTGAGATCAGTATTTCATTCCCAAAATATCTTTAACCCCAAACCTTTATTAAAATTACACAGGTCTACGAAACAATACTTTTCAAAATTTTTTTGCATTGTGTTGGTTGTTCCTAATGGGTTTTAATACGTTGAACTCAGTAATGCTTGTTTTTTCGTCCTATCAAGTCAGGATTTTTCACAAGGTAAGGATGAAGATCTGGAGAATTCACTCAGAAGCTATAACAAGTTTGAAACTATTTATGCATAAAATACATTAAGATAGGCTATTATTTACTCGTTATCATCTAAATGTGTTTCTTTACATCGAAGCACCCTATACCTCTTGTTTCCAATTTGAAGGCCTTGAGAGGAGGGGGAGTACGCTATGAAGCATCCAACAATAATCTGCTAACAAGGTAACACTCCATCGTCTTGATACTTCCTCTACATTTCTTTAATGTCATGATGGAAAATATCTCCTTGTTCTGCACTCACATCAGCCATATTTTACCGAAAATAACTTAGATGGGAGTTGAAAAAAATGGAGCTGTAAGCTTAAAAAAAAAAAAAAAAAAAAAAAAAAAAAATCCCATTTTTTGTCAAAACTGTACGTGATGGGAAATTTGAAATGTTTTGTCCTTAACCAGCCTCCAAAAATGCACCAGAAAAACACAACATCTTGAAAAAAAAAATCATTTCAGACCTATGTTATTAGAGCTGTTTTCAAGAAATACGAGACAATCATTTTATTTATATGTTATCTAAATATTCTTTATATAGATATGTATACAATTTGATAAAACAATATTTTCTCTAAAGCTGGGAAATATTAAAGAAAATTGTTTTTCCTGTAGTGTGATAATTTTTGTAAAATGTTTCAAATAATATTCCAAATATTTAAAAAATTAATTTTATTATTAATTAATTATTTTAGAAAAAATACACGACATTTCATTCATGACACGTATTTTATTATTTAATCTTTTGTTTTGCATATAAATATATAATTTAAAATAAATAGAAAAAAATTATATATTTTTATAAGAAAAATTTAATTTTATAGTATGGAGAAAAATATTGCAATTCTTAAAAAGTGTAAATTATTTTAAAATACATACAGGAAACATGCATATAAAAAGATACTATATAACATGAACTTTTCAAACGTATGTCAATGTCTACATCTAAATCTTTGTAAACTATAGCTTAGAAAAATAAATACACAATGTAAATATAAGCTTTATAGGGTTTATGTATAGTTTTATACATAGTAGTTTTTCGGTAAAGTTGTATATTTTTGTTTAATTTTATTTTTATTTTTCTTTCTTTGTTTCTTTCATTCTTTCCATTTTATTTTTCCATTTTGACTTTTCCTCCTTATTTACTTTAAAGAACAAAATATTTGATAAATATTTTCCTTTTCTTGAGGGAAAAAAATTCATTTCTAAAATGTTTAATTTACTTCTATTGTTCTAGGATTTTAAGATAATATTTTCTAATTACGAAGAGTTTTATGTTTCACAATAATTTTCAATTAAATTGATTATATTGTTATATTAGTACGGTTGAGATTATCTATATTTTAATCTTAAGTAAGACCTTTTATTTGTATATGAAGCAAGTGTTTTAAATAAAAGGAAAGATAAACAACGTATTAATATTTGATAAAGAGTTTAATGAAATGGTATTTGAAATGGACGTTTACTTAGAGAGCATTTATGGATAAATTTTTTATTAACTAAAAACTAACACTAACTATCAACATTTTTTTATAAAACTGATAATTATTAGTTTAAATGTATGTGTTATTAAACTAATGCCACGGATTTAACTATGTATTGGTGTGATTTTGTTAAATAAAATTTTTATAAGATTTTAGAATACCTACGTATAATTTTGAAACGTATAATTTTGCATATCGAATATTGAAAAAAAAAAAAAAATCTTCAAATGAAATTTTATTTAGCTGTGAAAATCTATGTTTGTTTTGTTTTATGTAACATAAAAGAAAAGATAAAGTATATATAAGAATATTTTTAACCGACTTCAAAAAAAGAAGGAAGGTTCTCAATTCAAACCGTATGTTTTTTTTATGTTTGTTAGCTCATAACTTCTGAACGGATGCTCCGATTTTGATACTTTTTGTTTTGTTGAAAAGGTTTTGGTCTGCAATAGGTCCCATTGTAATATCTTTACGATCTAAAGAAAATACAGGGTGCCCAAAAAAATCAGTCCCAACTCTTTTAACTGCTAAACGCCTGCAGCTATAGTGATAAAAATGGTATGTAAGTATAGCAAAGTCGCCATGCAGTACAAGGTTAAACCGCTTGCAGCGCCACCTCGTGGAAAATAGCGGAGTTAGTGTTCCTATCTCGAAAACGGTTCTAGAGAAAAAAAAGTGAATTACGAAGTTCAAGAGTATCACCGATTTAGTACAAAAAGATAGTTTTGACATTCATGTTAGCGTTCCTATCTCGGATACGGTTCAAGACAAGGGGAAAAAGTGAATTATAAAATTGCAGAGCATCATCGATTTAGTAAGAAAAGATAGTTTAGACTTTGATGCTAAAAGTGCAATGCTAAAAACGTGCATTTGTTTGTTCGCAATTTCTTACTCTTACACTATGCACACTTAAGCTACATTTCACACGTTGTAGCGTAGCTGGTGAGACATACGCTATATAGTTCAAAAAATGGTTACTTGATACTTTTTGTTTTGTTGTAAAGGTCTTGGTCTGAAGTAGGTCCCACTGTAATATCTTTACAATCTAAAGAACATAAAGCGCAATCTGGTGAAAAACAGCGGAATTAGCGCTTCTATCTCAAAAGCCGTTCAAGATGTGAGAAAAGTTAATTACGAAGTTGTAGAGCATCATCGATTTACTACGAAAAGACAGTTTTTATACCTTATTGCTAAAAATAGAACGCTTAAAACGTGCAGTAGTTTTCTCGTAATTTACTACACTGTGCACACTTGAACTACGTTGCACACTTTGCAGCGTAGTGGATGACACGTATACTCTGTGGTTCAAAGTACTGTTACTGTAAGCGGTCACATCGATTAGCGCAAAGTTGTTTTCAACCAACTTCAGAAAGGAGGGTGTTCTTAATTCGAACTATGTGTTGTTGTTGGTGTTTGTAAGCTTATAACTTCGTAAGAGATGCTCTAATCAACCGACTTCAAAAAGGAGGATTTTCTCAATTCAAAGCATACGTTTTTTTTTTGTTGTTGTTGTTTCTGTTTGTTAGCTCATAACTTCTGAACGGATGATCTGATTTTGATACTTTTTGTTTTATTGTAAATGTCTTGGTCTGAAATAAGTCCCACTGTAATATCTTTACGATCAAAAGAAAATACAGAGTGCCCAAAAATGTCAGTCCCTATCCTTTTAACTGCTGAACACCTGCAGCTATAGTCATAAACGTGGTACGTAGGCATAGCAAAGTGGACATATGCAACGTGATTCAACCGCCTACAGCGCCACCTGGTGGAAAACAGTGGAGTTAGCGTTCCTATCTCGGAAACGGTTCAAGACAGGGGAAAAAAGTAAATTATAAAATTGCAGAGCATCATCTATCTACTAGGAAAAGATAGTTCAGACATTTGTTCACAATTTCCTATTTTGTGCACACTTGAACGACATTGCATATGCTGTAGCTTAGCGGGTGATATTTATGCTATGTAAAATTCAAAGTATGGTTATTGTAAGCGGTGACATCGATTAACGCATAGACGTTTTAAACCGACTTCGTAAAGGAAGAGGTTCTCAATACAAACCATGTTTCTCATTGTTGTTGTTGTTGTTGAAATTTGATAGCTTATAACTTTGTAAGAGATGATTTAATTTTAATACTTTTTTTGTTCTCGTAATGATCTTGGTCTGAAATAGGTTTCATTATGGTTTCATTAAGGTATAAACAAATTACAGGATACTCACAAAAGTCTGTTCTCACTCTAACTGCTGAACGCATGCAGCTACACTGGTAAAAGCAGTATGTAAATATCGATGTTGAAACTTCCGTCCGTCAGCTGCAATGCATATTTTGCTCTTTGTTTGAACTTTACGCTGCTCAATTGCCAGCGCAGCGGGTGACACGTATTCACTGTAAAGTTCAATATATATGCCTAACAGATTTTTTGGTTACGAACACAGCGTATCCGTACTTTGCATTTCTAGACTTTTTAATTTAACGTATGTTCGTTCAATAGATAGTTTTTTGCTCATATCCGATAAAGGCAACAAAAGTGACCCAACTTAAAAATGCAGAATTTGAGAAAAATCAACTTAAAAGTAACTTGACTAGAATAAAACTGGCACAACTGTCTCTCGAGCGAATAACTTTCTCGATGCAGATGTAACTTTTTTGTTCACATTGGCTGCATTTCATGTATTTTTCAGTGACATAAACCTTTTTTTGAGTTATGTCACTTTTCTTGGAAGTTGTGATTTGTGAAACTGCCGTCGAACGTCTTCTGATGTTCTGCTATATGAATAAGTTTTCACTGAAAAGAGAAAAATAAAATCTTTTTGTAAAAAAATAGAACCGACTCCAAAAAGCAACTAATTGCGCATAAAAGTATAAAATAATTTCCTTCGCCAAACAACCCATAACACTACAATTAATCATAACTTTTGAAGTCGGCGCAAAATTAAATAAAAATCTATACCTTTATTCAATACAAAAATCAAATCCTATTCAAAATACACATCTCACATTGTCACCTGCAAAACTCAGCCGAAAACTACTTTGATTCAAGAAAACAAATAAGATTTCGTAAGCAGCAACAGTTGGCGAAGATGCTGGTATCTGACGTCCTTGGTGAAAGAAAAATCGCAAAATTATCTGGCAAACATATTTAATTTCTTTGGGATATCATGATTCTTTTGATAAGGTATATTAAGAGAGTAATCAAGAATAGGAAACAATACTTCATACGATATATATTATAAAAATATACATATTGCGTGTATATTTTTGCATTACGTTTTGATCACCAAATCCAAAAGTCACCAAGGATGATAGTTATCAAAGTTATACCAAATTTGCAAAGGAAACTCTAAATTCGTAGAAACATAAATACCGCATTGTGAAGAATGTTCACTGTTCTATGTAGATGCTACTAATGAACCAGTTGTATACTGTGATAAAATAATAAAGGAAACATGAAAATGGATCATTCGAGACGACAGCATTTGTTGCTACCGATCTAAAAACAAACCTTTAAAAACTAATTAAATTTTATTTAATTTTGCGCCGACTTCAAAAGTTATGATTAATTGTAGTGTTATGGGTTGTTTGGCGAAGGAAATTATTTTATACTTTTATGCGCAATTAGTTGCTTTTTGGAGTCGGTTCTATTTTTTTACAAAAAGATTTTATAATGTTAGACATTCAATAAATATAAAAAAAACAATCTCATTATTATGTGATGGAATTTATTAAAAGTGTGGGAAATCAAAATCAAAAGCAATAAGCATTTAAAAATAGTGTTATAAGCAAATAATAGCCATGAAATTTTAATACAAGCTTGGTTGTCTTCTAGCATTGAACAAATGGTTATAGTATATTGTTGTGAGAATTTACAAGATAAATATTTATATATTCAGCTTAAATTATCTTTTTTGAAAATAAAAAGTCTCCACATACTTATAAATTTACATACCCAGCAAAACTTATACTGGCGGGCTCGTTATGGCCTACTGCTGGCATCCTGCACTTGCCATCAGTTGCCGGTTGCCCCATATAACTCCAGCAGCGGGCCTTTTATGGCTGCCAGCAGTGATGGAAGCCTAAAGCAAAATGGTCGGTGGCCCAGAGGTGGCACAAACACAGATGGCCTTATGCAGGCTATCACCACACGGCCAACCTCATGTTTTTCATGTTGTGGCCACAAATTATTATGCCATAACCAATTTGTATGCATAGAGGGCGCTGTGATTCTTTTTCTGTTCATTTGAAATTCCCTCGCTTTCCGCCATTTCATACGAAGTTGTTGTTCGTTAATGTAGTCTGCGGGTGCGTCTTCGAGGTTGAAAATCTCGTAAAAAGAATATATGAGTAAGTAATTCCATTATTAATTTGTTTTTGTATTATTTTTTAAATACTATTTTTTAAAAATGTTTCACTCTAAAGCCATTGTTATAACAAAAGGAATGATTTCTAGAAATATATAACAATTATCCAGTTGACCCGTTTTAGTAAATTATGATAGTCGCTAACCTTCTAGTATTTTATCATTGTTATTATTATTTTAATTGATTTAATAAAATAAAAATTATGGCTTTTATTTTATATATTTATATTATATGGACGGGAGAAAGTTATTAGAACAATTATAACTATTTATAGTTTATGTTTTATTTATTTTTTCTTCCTTCAGTGTAGTTAAGAAGAAAGCATTAGATTCGGGAAAATTTTCGACATCCGGTTTTCGATAGATTTTGCACGTTTTGGGTTGTTCTCATGAACATAATTTGAAAAATTGTCTGTCTGTCTCTTTGTGTGCACTCAAAAATTTATGAAAGTGATAGTAGCCTAAAAAGTTTACTTCTTCCGCTTTTTTTCCCCTTTAATGTACAAACATTGCTTCCTCCACCCCTGAGGGAGAAGTATATCAGATAGAGTAAATTTCCAATATGAGGGCTTGGGGACAAAATATCGTAGACGTAAATGAATACAAAGTAAAAAGAGTTGGTAATTATTAGTAATGATGTATAAAATTTCATGACAACACATACCTTAGTCAGAGCACTGACATTCTGAAAAACCTACAATAAATTTTTTTATAAATTTTACTTAAAGAAGTTTAAAAACTATATTTATTTATTTTTTGTCAGAATTAGTCATAATGAATTCAATCGTGCTTATTAATTTTAAAACTTTTAATTCAAGTTTGTGAACAGTGTTCAGCTTTAATGTCAGCAATGATGTACACGATTTTTAAAATGTATTTTGAATAGTGAAAAGCAAAAGATAGAATAACTTAAAAATAAACATAGATAAAATAATGAAATTCAACTCTATGATTTATTTAATTATTTATTTATTTATTTTAATTAATTAATTAATATTTATAAGGCCCTGTGGCCCCCACCAGCGATCACGCGTGACAGAAAATCAAATTTTCAAATATATCCTACTATTTTTTTGACGCGAGATTTTGTCCGGCGAGATTTTGTCCCGCGATATTATGTCCGGATCCCAATATGAGTATTTTAAAAAAAAAATTCGTTAATATCTTTAAACGAACGTTATATTACACATCTGTGATACTTTAAAGCAAATTTATTGATTTTATTATTTTTAACAAAAACTAGTATGTTGTGGCACCACAAAACATGCTTTTATATTTTTTATTACGTAAATTTGCGTAGTGCAAATAATTTGTTAAAATCATTTTCCTGAATGCATGGAAACGATTTTCATTTTAGAACAGTGTTTGTCAATAATAATAATAATAATAATAATAATAATAATAATAATAAATGAATTTTGTGCCAACTTCTGAAAAAATGACTTTTTCTTCTTCTTCTTCTTCTTCTTCTTTTTTTTTTTTTTTTTTTTTTTTTTATAATTTATAACTTTGTTTTAATTTACCACAAATTTAATTCAGTCATTTACTTGAAAATTATTGATGAGTTTCTTTTGAAAAATATCACCACTGAAAATTGAAGGGCGAGCGATTCCTCAACTTATACAAAAAAAGTTTCCTGGTTAGTTGTTAACAAATGAAATTGTTTTTCTTGAATTTTTGCATGCGTGAGAAATCCTACACACTAAATCAGAACAGAAAGCCATCTGTACTTCTTTCATAAAACAACAACAAAATGTAACTGATAATTGCTGCGTCAGCGTTGGTTGGGCTACTGGGCAGAGAGGAGATTTATTTATTCAGATAACGAGGAACTGTGTTCAGAAAATAAAATAAAAAAAGAAGAAAAATTAGTTAATTCATCAATTATTTTTAAATGAAAATTATTATAAGTATACAACTAAAAGTTTGTAGGTGTAATATATGTCACTATCGCATGAAATGTATAAAGATTCATGGAGTCCTTCTATTTTTTACGGGCCTATAAATAAGTATATTTATTTATTAACAGCTTATAGATTCAAACTATTTGATGTACGCTATTAAACAAATTCTTCAATAACATATTGATTTCTATCTGAAATTATGCTAGGATTTGTGTCAACTAATTATTAATATTATTATTCATTTCCATAATCCGAATACCGTAGATAATGAAAGCATTGTAATCGGTCAAAAATATTGATATCGAGTTTTCACCTGATTTACATATTTTAAGGTCTCGTGAGTCAGAAAATTGTTTTTTGGCAATTGGTCTGTGTGTTTGTGTATCTGTATTGTATATATGTGTATATGTTTCTGGAAATTTTCTGATTATCATATCTACAAAACTAATAAAGAACGACGAACTTCTGATTAAGACAGGTATAGTGTACAGATGATTTTTCCAACTTTTGTTGAAAACTGGAAATCTCAAAAACTGGCGATTTTCTTCAAATTTATATAAACTTTGTTTTGGATGTCCTTTTGTACTTGTTAGTTCAGGGAAATTGATAAACGACCTATAAAAATACACAATTTTTTTAAGTCTCACAAGTGCTTTCTCTTAAAAACAGCTTTATGGATTTTCTTCAAAATCGCTATATTAATTCCTTTTTAGGTATCATTCCGTATGCAATTGTTAGTTTATGGTGAACAGATCAGTTTACTAAGTTTTGGTGAAAATTATCAGTGGGACAGTGAGCCGATATCTCAAAAACGATTTTAACTTTCTTCAAATTTGCTACATAAACCCCTTTTTACTCGCTCTTTAGCATGTAATACTTGCTTAATACAGGAAAATTGACAAAAGTCCTTATTAGGTGGAAGCAATTGCAAATCTAGGAAATGAGTGTTTCAAAAAACTGATCTAACGATTTTTTTTTTTGTTGTTGTTGTTGTTAATTCGCTATGTAAACTCTTTTTGTTATATCTTCATGACGCATGTACCAGTTTGCTTTGACAGGAAAATTATTAGATGTGTAAATTCATAAATCATTTTTATGTTTTCTGACCACTTTATTTAACAACAGCAACAACAATAATAATAATAAAATATAACAGGGGTAAAATATGTGTAGTAATAAATTCATGCAGATTACTATTATTATTATTATTATTTTAATGTGGGTCGGGTTGTCTGAACTTATTTTACTGTTGTCGGAACTATTCAAATTTTATTATCTAATAATTTTCTTGATAATCGCGAAACCCCACTATTGGAAAGAAATTTTGTAGCCTAAAATATTCTTATACATCCATTTATTCAACTTTTTATGTATTAAAAAATATATGAACATAGGAATTTTGATATTAACAAAATGACACAAAAAACGACACTTTTAAAAACTTTAATTTTTTGCATTTCAAACACACGTCTATCTCTAATCTTCGCTTTATGGTAAACGTAGTTTTTAACTCGGTTATCGACCTCAAGGTTTTGAAGACGAACTGTTTTTAAGCTACTACATTTCGTTGATGACATTATGCTGAACTTGTAGTCAATTTATCTTTTCCTGATGATGGGTCAAGCTTAATTATTTTGAGTGGAAACGACTGGTGTGTTGTTTCATAATCTATAAAATTAACTTACTTTTTTCCTTCTTCAGCACTAATTTTCCTGTCATTTTACTAAATATTCTCTAAAACCTTTCTAGCATAATTTATTTTAATAAATTGAAAAAAAATAAAATAAATAACTTATCTAAAACAAACAAGAGAGAGACATATTTTAAAACATATACTTATTGCAGCAAAAAATGTAATGAAGAGCTGGTGTTGAAAAAAGTAAATAAAGAACTTTGTAAATTTAATTTACAAAGTTGTAAAAAACATTAATAATAATAATTAATTAAAAAAAAAAGTGTCAGGTCGAAATCATTCCACGACCATTCATTATGTGAATAAAATAGGCACGAGTGAAGTAGTTATAAATGGCGAAGTATTGCTCTTTCATACATTTTGAAATATGACTAACTATTATTAAAATAAACAAACCAAAATGAAATATTAAAAACTGGAAGTGATATTTAAACTTTTCAAAAACATAATTGCCCCATGGGATTGAAATAGTGCTAATGGCATATCTTAATACTATCTTCGGCGTGAAATTGCTGAGAGAATTTTTGAGAAATGAATACATAAATATAGAATAATTATATTAATATTATTATATATTTTAATTATATTAATCATATTATAAATTTATAATATAATAAATTTATTCTAAATATAAATTTAATATAATAGAGCGAGGGATAGGAAAACTATTTTATGTAACTAAATTCTCTGATACATGGTACCAAAACTAAGATGTTTAATAGATGCTGAGTTATAGTAAAACTGTAGTTCTTGAATAATAGTAGCATCGCCTGACTACCGATAAACACACAAATTGAACCTGTCGGATAAGGCTCTATCAAAGGCAGTGGAGACCCAGGTCGAACATTGCGCGAAAGACGAAGACGCTGCTAAAGCAGCGGAGAATCAAAACTTGGTTTTATGTGATTTCAGTGAACTTTGCTTTAGTTATTAATTTTAAAGTAATATAATATATATATATTTATCTATTGATTTTCTTTCCTTTCTTTCTTTCTTTTTTTTAAAAAAAATTCATTTAAGTGTAGGGACAAGAAAGCGAAGAAATCCTGATAGTAATAAATAGAAACATTTGTAAATAAACATAATCATTGCCCCCTCCCCCCTCCCACCCCAATGAAAAAAAAATGTATCAGTTCTTTCAGGTTGAAATAATAAAACATCCCTTCGTGAGTCTAACAAAAAGCGTGAATGCAGCAAATTATTTTTGCTGCACTCATGCCCACATTGTTTCGCCTTTGGTGTATTTCGACCGGAAACAATTGCTGATTTTTTTTTTTTTCTTTTTTTTGAGTTTATGGTGTTTAGTTTTTTACAATGCTCTTTTTATAACAATTTTGGTTTCAATATTTTATAATTTTCACATGCAAAGTTACATTTATTTATATCAAATAACTTAACAAAATTAAACATATTAAAATTTGAACACTTAAAAAAAAAAAAAAAAAAAAAAACATAATCTACTTCATTCTAAAATATGTAATGGATCAACTGAATATTTCTTATATGCTGTACTAGAAATCCTGAATTTATAGGCATGGTGTATGAATCAAATACTTGTAAATAGTATTTAAAAATGAATATGTACAAAATCAAATTAAATATTGGATGCATAGAAAAAACTGGTTGCTACCTCATCAGAAAAAAGAGAGAAAAAAAAAAAAAAAGAAAAAAAGAATGAAAGAAAAAAAAAAAGCACTAAAGAAATTAAAGGTATCACGAATAAAATAATATACTAGGTATAATCAAATCACTGCTGGCCTATTAACGGCCTTCTTCACTTACCGTCTCCGGAAGTCCGAGTCGATGTTATTCTATGGGAAACTTTCTTTACAAATAACTTATTAATCAATACATATTTTAAATTCTGTTTTCACATTCAGAAAATTCCCAACTTTTAAATTGTTGGACCTTTTTTAAAGATGTATTTTTTTAATTATTAATATTTTATTTTGAAATTGCAAAATGAAAAATTTCACATATTAAAAATTCGTATTTTGCAGCTTCAAAATGAAATATAAAAAATGAAAAAAATAATTTTTTTTAAAAAGTCCGTCAATTTAACAGTTGGGAATTTTCCGAATGTGAAAACAGAATTTAAAAATATGTATTAGTTAATAAGTTATTTGTAAAGAAAATTTCCCATAGAATAACGTTGGCTTCGGCTTCCGGTGACGGTGAGTGAAGCGGGCCCTTAATAGGAAAATATAAAAGACCAATGAAGACTGCCGGCAGTAATATAATTTTTTATGTTTGCCACAGCTGGCAAACTGTAGGCTGCCAGGAACAACATGGAAAAACTATATTTGCCACCATATGGCCCAACACTGGCCCTCTAACAATTTCCAACCTAATGTTCGTTACCAACAGTGGCCCATTACATATTTTCATCATACTGCTAGCTGCCAGCAACGACCCATTCACCGGCCCACTAACTTATTTTTAACTTACTGCTGGCTGCCAACAATGGATCGGTTGAATACGGCCAACTGATGGCCGGCGTAACATATTCCCTGCGGCAACGTTAACTTTTGCCACCGGCGGGCCAATTGCAGCTACTGATGGCAACCAGCACTTGGCCTCATGCTGGCCGTCATTTGAGGTTTTGCTGGGTAACTACAGTCATTTGCAAAAGTTTAAGACCACCTACAGAAAAATAAGATTTAATGGAATTCCACAAAAATAACATACATATTTTACATATAAAAGAACAAAATAGACTGTACACGGTTATTTACGGTACTTAAAGTCAGTATTTTGTAGAACCTCCTTCGTTTTTATTAACTTGTGCAATCCTCTTAGGTATGTTATACATAAGCGACTTGCAGTAAGCTTTAGAGATATCTCTGCACCAGACACGCTTTATTGCTCCAACCATTGCCGTAGCAGTGGATGGTTGCTTTTCAGCGACTTTATTTTTTACAATACACCACAGATTCTGTATTGGATTCAAATGTGGGCTGTTACGGCCAGTCAAGCACTTTGATTTTCTATACCCTTGGATATTTGTTGACAATCTTCGCCCTGTCAGAAGGAGCCCCATCATGTATGAAAATTGAACATTTATGAGCACACATTTAAGCATCAACTTCTCACGTAACAAATTAAGGTACCGCTTTACGTTCATAGTGTTTTTAGGTGGCACAAAATACAGACTAGTACTACCGGACACAGACATTGCACCCCATATCATTTGCCTGGGAGGATGTTTCACAATTTGAATCGTATATCTCTCATCATATATTTTTCCCCGTGGGCAGCGAACACTTGTAGCACATGCAGAAAATATCTGCACACTTGACACATCCGAAAATAAGACCCTACTCCACTGCAGTACTGTGCAATTCTGATATTGTCTGACGAAAGCCAGTCGTTTCTTTTTCATACTTGGAGAAAGTCGAGGTTTCTTTGCAGGTTTATGGGATGATAAACCAAAGTCTTTGGCCAAACGTCTTGAAATAGTACTCAAACTGATGTTGGTGCCTTTTGTAGCCAGATAATGTCTAATCGTATTGCATGAGGTTTTTGGATCTCGTACGACCATCCTTCTTTATCACATGATCGTCACATGCACTCGTTTTTCTAGGGCGACCGCTTCTCTTAAGGTCCACAAATTTTCCCGAAATTTTGAATTTACTAATAGCTTGGTGCACAGCTGACTTTCTCACATTTACCCTCGAACTTATTTGATGTTCAGAAAATCCAATTTTATGCAGGGTCAATGTTTCTGAACTTTTTGTAACAGTTTAATGAAGGTTTTTCACACATTACAATAATTAACAACAGCATTGTCTACGACAAAATTCAATAAACAACTGGCGATGAACGTGCCGAGGCCACCTTTATTTATAGCAATAGAATGCTTCTGATACAATTAGCACATGAAATGACGCAATGATCTGCGCAAATGATGCAATGTGTTAAAATACTGAAAATCGGGAACTGGTCTTAAACTTTTTCAAATGACTGTACAGTCAACACTTAAAAATTAGCTGTTAACAAAAATGAGTAATAATGCTTTTAAATATCATATTACATTGAAGTGTTGTAGTACAGTTTTGGTGTATTTTTGTTTTCCATGTAGATTGTTTATGGCAGTCCTTCTCTAATTTTAATCAGCATTAAAATATTTAATATATAAAATAACATAAATATAATTACTTGTATGTATATTGTTTCTTTCAAGAGTATATAATTCTATTAAAACCCGAACAAACTACTACGTCACAGAATCCTTTTTGCACTGAAGACGGCACGCTGTAGGCTACCGAAACAGCTGTATGCATTTCCAATATTTTTCTTTGGCGTTTATGACGTAGTAGTTTGTTCGGGTTTTAATATTCCAACGCCAAGTCTCCTGTTATTATATAATTCTACTTTTAGAGTGTACATTTACATCAAAAACCTTCAGAAACCACTTACACATTCTTTTTTTTTTTTTTTTTTCATTAAACTATTCCCCACATCCTATGATTTTATTCAAAGTATGCAACACACGAAAAAGCACAATATATAACTATTTTATTCCTTTTATACGGATAATTAAAACAGTTTGATAGGTTCTGTGCTTTCCATATAAGTTTAATTGCATGTTAATTTTAGAAATTAATTGATTAATCGCAATATTATTATTATTATTATTATTATTTTATAAAATAAGACATAAATCTTGAGATTTTAAACTGATTCTTCTTGTAATTAATAAACGGATATTTTCAGATATATATAGCGGGGGGGGGGGGGATATCATGTATATATTCAATGCCGATTATTATATAATTATTTTTTAATTGAAATTAATAAAAAAAGTATTTTGAGGTGAAACTTTAAGTTAAAGTTTATCACGAGAGGAAAAATAAAAAGATTTAAAAAAGCATTCAGATTCTTATTCTCTATACGCTGAAACTTGCTGAGAACTGAGTTCAAGGAAAATGAAATTTATATATATATATATATATTTAAACAAAAGCGAACACTTTTCTTCTACTGTATGACTTCCGATACAAATATTCTATTCTCTCAAAAATTTCGTTATAGAGTTTTCATATGATTTATACGTTTTCCAAATGAGTGATTTTGGCAATTGCTCATTGTATACGCATGTGTGGAGAATCTTCTGACTATCACATCTCTAATACTAATAAAGTTAGAACGACGAAACTTCGGAATTAACACAGGTATAGTTTACAGATGATTTTAATTTTTAGTTAAAATCGGAAAACGGGAAATGGAATCGTAGTACTGTATCGTAAAAATGCCTCAAACGATTTTCTTCAAATTGGATTTATAAACACCATTTTAGATTTCCTTTCACATGCATTAATATGTACGTTCAGGACAATTGATAGACGTCCTTTGTAAATAAGTCAGTTTTAGGTCTCGCAAGTGTATTTCTTTAAAAACAGATTCACTTATTTTCTTCAAACTCCTCATATTAACTCTATTTTAGATATCCTTTCATGCGTGATTGCTAGTTTCCGGTGAGCAGATGAATTTGCCAAGTTTTTGTGAAAACTGTCAGTAGAGACGAAATTCGGTATCTCAAAATCGACTCTAAATATTTTCTTCAAATTTTCTAGATAAGTGATCTGGTTAGGTAGGACGGTTATAGATCTCAGAAATGGGTGTTTCAATACACAGTCCTAACTTTTTTTTTTTTTTTTTTGACTCGCTATGCAAATTTGTTTTTATGTCGTCACGATGTATGTTTCTGCTTTCACTTACAGAGATATTCTCAGGTGTCTAATTTGTTAAATCAATTTTATGTCTTCTGTCGTTTCTAGAGGAAATAATTATACGCAGTCAAACTCTATTCTGTCTAAAACCATCTGACAAAATATATATAATAATTTTTTTTTTTTTTTAATTCAAATGGACTTTTCATTCGTTTTGATTATTAAATATTTTTTCACAAGACAACTTTGAAATTAATTACCGATTAAAAAATTTATATTCACAAACATAATTCCTATACTGAAATTTACCGACAACGCAATTCTATTTCTCATTCACAAATTTTGAAATTATCAAAATTTAAAGTTATAATTCTTGAAATTTTGTACTACAAAACAGATATTTGTATTTTGTGAATCTCAATGTAGTTAATAACGATATATATATATATATGTGTGTGTGTGTGTGTGTGTATGTGTGTGTGTGTGTATGTGTGTATGTGTGTGTATGTGTGTTTATTTATTCTAATATAGCGTCCAGTGTTTGTAATAAAAGTGTTGTAATTAAACTAAACAATTCATAAATAAATATATGCTAGTGTCACAAAGATAAAGTAGGATAGTAAATTTATTACTTTCTGTCGCTGACTTCTTGGCATGAAAAACAAATAAAGGTGAATTAAATCTTTAATCGCCTATTAACAGTTGAAAACTACAAAATAATTTTTAACTGACGCTACAATATTATTTGCATTTTGAAAGTCATTTTTGTAGATTCATCTAGTGTAGTAAGTGCTACCAATTAGACAAAAGAAATATAGTTTAACAAAAGAACATATAATTTTTAATGAAGACATTAACACAAGGTGTGCAAATGGTGTTAGGTTAAGCCGGGGTAATAAGAGACAAAAGGGGTAATAAGAGACAGAAAATATTAATAAAATCTATACTATTAATCTAAATAACTTGAAATAAATGTCTCGTATTAATTTCCTTAAATGGACTCCTCTTGATTTTTTAGGTGATTTTTGAACTTAATTTTTTTGTTAAATTCTTTTTTTAAATTTTCATTAAATCCTTGTCTCTAATAACCCCACGCGGGGTAATAAGATACCAGGCTTGTAACTGTCCATATATAGCAAAATAAAATCATGTGAGAGAATTAAAGATATCTGGAAACAATTCTAAATCAGCCAATAGTTTTAAATTTTTATTATTTACATCTATTCAAAAAATATCTTTGCTCGAAAATTAACTGTCATAAATGTGTTTGTGAAATTCATTATTATGTCCTAAATAATATAATATTGTACCTAATGATAGTTCTACATAATCAACATAACCTAGGGATTAACCAAAAACATCAATATAATTTCTAAAATGGGCAGAAAATATTTTACCCATTTTCTAAAGTATAGTCGAAAATAGGCAAAAAAGATCGCTTGATACAGTACCACCGCCACTTTAGAATGTAGAAAAAGAGGGGGAAAAAGGCTAAAAACCCCATAGGAATAGCATGGGAAGAAAAGCAGAAAAACTCACAATGTCAAGTGTGTTAAAAAAAAAAAAAAAAAAAAAAAAAAAAAATCACACCGGAAGTAATAAGGGGACAAAGTTGACTTGAAAAACACATTGAACAGCGGGAACCGGGCGGGCTGGGGCATGGGTCCTATCGTCCAGGATTAATACGAAGTGTATACAAGCGAACAAAATGTTATAAAATATTTTTGTAGTAATTATAAATGAACTTATTTATTATGTAATGAAGTATTAATGACTAAATACTAACTTATACACATTCTAAACATTAATTTACATAACCATATCAACTAAATTTGGTCTAGCCTAATGAGTGAAACTTCTTTTTGATTTAAAGTGAAAAAAAAAAAAATGTTCTCTTGGTAAACTTAGACTGGGCCTAACACTAGGTAAACTCTTCGTAAACTAGTCAGGCAGAATTAACAGGAACTACAATTGGGTGGGGGGGGGAGACAGGAATTAGCAGTGGGGGTAATAAGAGACTCATGTCTCTTATTACCCTCACAAAAAATAAAAATGGGGTAATAAGAAACATACCTAGAACATGTAAATAAAGAATGCTTTCAAGGTTTTAAAAAATTGTACATCAAAAGTCATAGTCTTGGTCAAAAGGTTACACATTAATAAATCCCAAACATCTTACTTACAAAAAAAAATAAAGAAAAATTTAGAAAAAGTCACGAACTTTCAGGGTAAGTTCAAAGTGAAGGTTTTTTTTCGTCGTATAAAAATAATTCAAAATATGTTATAAACTTTTCAATAAGTGTATTGTAGTAAAGAATACACATGATACTTATAATTACATATTTTTAATGCTGTCTAAGTATATTTTTTGGTGGGTTTTTTGACTGCATCTCTTATAACCCCTGTCTCTTATTACCCCGGCTTCCCCTATACATAATATATATATATATATATATATATATATATATATATAAATATCCCATTGAAAAGCAAAACCGAACTCATATTTAAAGATAAAGTTCAAGAATAAAACAAGTCAACAAAAACTTAACAAAATTAACAAACTAAAACCAAATAGAGTACGAAAAATATCTTTAACATAAACTAAAACTAAAAATGAAACAAATCGAAATTAAAATTAATATGGAGACAGGCGGCATGGCTTACAACATGCACTGCAGGGTTAAACTAGTTTTACGCATGCAACGTTCCCCTCACCTGTCAAGACCAAATGAAAAAACTCATGAAATCCATTCTCTAAACCTTCCTTTCTTTCAAACAACATTTTCAGCTCAGTACTCCTTTTATACTGATTCACGAATTGGTACGTCATACTTTTCACCAAATCTCTATGGAAACCCTGAGCAATGCTCTGACGACACCATTCTACCATATCCTCAAACATCTCTTCCAAGTCTGAATTTAATCTAGCAATACGTATTAAACCATTTCTAAATACATTCTTTTTAACTGAAATATGTACGTTAGATGTAAAATGCATTAGCTTTATTGTTTTAAAATTAAAGTCTTTTCTTTTGTCATAAATTCTAGTTACCAAATTATCATTCTCTAATTTTATATTTACGTCTAAATAATTTATATTTTTGCTATTCATTGAGGAGGGTTCTAGTTTTAAATTATTAGGGTAGTACTGAAAATCAATATCTGAATTTTCACCATTCAACCTTATCAATACTAGGTCATCGATATATCTACAACATAAAGTTTCTCTGTTTAAACTATTGTTCTTTTCATAAATATGTAAGTAGATATCAGCTAGTATAGAGCTGCAACTCCCCCCCCCATTGGGATTCCGAAAACTTGTTTGAACACTTTATTTCCCTCATACAGATAGTTCTCTTGAACGACGAACTTAAACAGATTAACGAAGAAGTCTTTATCACTTTCTTTATTACTATATTTATTATAAAATTCTATAACTTTTTCCTTTAAACCTGTTAAATCAATAGTATTATAAAGGTCTGCAAAATCGTAATCATATAGGCTGGTAATTTTATTTGACTTAGTTATTCTAGTTAAGTAAACCAATAATTCACAACTATTTTTTATTATAAAAGATTGTTCTCCCAATAGCATTTTTTCAAACATTTCACTCAAAACCTTCAACAACTTTTTATTAGGTAATTCAAGATAAGTTCCATAATCACAAGTCACTACTCTAAATTTCACAGGGTTTTTATGAAACTTTGGCACTAATATTAAATATGGGAAATTTTGGCTTTTCTGTTTTAGTTTTAGCTTTTTATAAAATGCCTTAACCCTATTCTCAATAACTGTAATTTTCGAATTAATAAGCTCATAATTTTTTGTATTATTATAACTTTCGCTTAAAATCTCACCATACAGTTTTTTACAAATTATTGCATAGCTTGTATTAGCTTTATCAACATAAGTTACTATAAACTTCTCCCGAAGTTCTTTAAATGATATTATTAGTTCTAAATATTTTTCATGTGAAACAACATCACCATCCCTCACATATTCTCTCTTTAAATCCTTAAAAATATGATATTTCCATTCTTCGAAAACAGTATATGGTAAATTATAATTGTACATCATTTTTTGTATAAATATTTCTATATTAGAATTAAGCCGTTTTATTGCGGCACTTTTTGTTATCATTCGCTTAATTCTGTGTTTAGTACCATATTCCATAAGTCTTCTCAACTCTTCGTCCTTTATAACTTCCAAATTCCCCGTAATGACATGTGCATAATCTTTATTTACATAATCCATATATATCTCTTCACGACAATTACATACACTTTCATCAACACTCAGCTTTAAATTTTTTGCGTAATCATTATAATTAAATATAATGCGCCCCAATGGTTTGTCATATCTAAATGCCTTAACAATTTTTAACTTTCCTACAGGTAAAAGATTATCATATTTATTTAATAATTTATTAGAGTTAACATCCCCCATGCTCCCCCATGTAATCCAATACACAATAAATTTTGTCAACTCTGTCCTCTTGACATATCTTTAACTCACAATACTTTTGTAATTTCTGTTTTTTAATTCTATATCGCAAAAGATCCAAACCCAAATCCACATTCACTTTACCTGTATTAGATTGCAAAAAACTTAATATATCTGGAATTAGTTTCTTTTTCATGTTAAATACAATTCCTTTAATAGCCTTAAAACTATTTTTATTATCACAATTAACTATCGCATTCTCAATATCTTTACAAGTATTTAACTTTCTATACCTATATTTGTTTTTACTTTCACTTACTCCTCCTTTCTCTATGTATTCACATCCAATGTCTTTATATAGTTTTTCATAAATGGAATCATCCATTTTTTTAGAATTAAAGTTTTTTATTACATTACTTTTATTAAACATAACATTTAAACCGTATGGATATACCGTTCCGTATCTTATCATCATATCATTTTCACAAATTAATCTTTCCAATTTATTTGGAACTATTTTCAAAATAGATATACTTATGTTTTCTGTGCCCTGTTCTGCAAAATGTTTGATTTCAATGTCCTGATCTTCTCTTTTACTTTTAAGGTTCCTAATGATATATATATATATATATATATATATATATATATATATATATATATATACGGGGTGGTTATAATTAAAATGACCCTATTCAGACCCCTTTAGAACCCATTCTACCAATCGGATTTTGACGAAATTTGGTATGTATGTTATATAGACCATGGGGTAACCTTTTTTGCAATTGAATATATAGTTGAAATTTTGACCATCAGGGGGAACTGTAGCTTTTAAAGGAGGACAAAAAATCTGTCAGAATCATTAAAATTTATTCAGTTGCAGAATGTGCTCAAGTTGTGCTCCATTGACACCAATTACGCGTTGAAAGCACATTACATCCTGTTCAATAGTAGTGCAAAGAAACTCTCGATGTATTTCAGAACATGGTGTGTAATACTGGCTTTCAACACAGGTAAAATCCTAATTCCTCCTCTATAAACACGGTCTTTTAGAAATCTCCACAATTAGCAATCACAGGGATTTATGGCCTGTAAACGAGGAGGCCAGGCATCCGGAAACGTCTGGATATTATACGACTATCGCCAAAGTTAGCACGAAGCGGTTCTTTGACTTGGTGCCCAATGTGGGGAGTTGCTCCATCTTGCATGCAGACAGCGGTCTGCAAATTTTGCTGTTCCTGTAAAGCAGAAATGACTCTCTATCGTAGGAGTTCACTGTCCCGCGCAGTCATGATTTTAAGGTCTTGAGGAGTGAGAGTGTCAAACAAAAACGGTCAGAGGATAAAATCCGAAGTAAATCCACACCACGCAGTTGCGTAATCCGAATGCAGTGGTTTTTGGTGCAGAACATTAGGAGATGAAGTACCCCATATGAGGCAATTTGATTATTCACAGCTCCATCTAAAAACAAGTGCGCCTTATCTAACCATAGAATTTTCCAAGTCCACGCGTCATCAATATCTATTCTCACCAAAAATTGGCAAGCAAATTCTGAGCGTGCTTGATGGTCCTGTGGTTGCAGCATTTGCACCATGTGGATCTTATACGGATACCATTTTAAAGTGGATCACAGAATTTTTCCTACTGTCGACGGAGGAATCGCGCATTCACGTGCCATTGATCTACCATTTGCTGAAGAATAGCGGGGACTGGAGGCTCTTTCAACCACAGCAGTAGTGACTTATTCGACAGTCTCATTCTCAACCGATTTTTGCCTTCCCCCTGGCAGCATACCCAAGTATCCTGTCTCTTTAAAATTTTTAAATATCTTCATCAAACCAGTCTTCGACATAGCCCTATTCGCAATCTCTTTGAACGACGATAGTCAAGCTCTGCAGCTAAGCGATTGCTGCCGTTCAAATAAAATATTTTTACAAGTAACGCTCGATCTTTCTTCTGTAAGAGCATGATTATCGATGACAAAGGCACGCAGAATGATTTTTCTGGCTCTGACAGAAACTCTTTTTATAGGGTTGACTAATTTGCATAAAGAAACTTTGAAAAGTGCCATCTAGTGGTCAAATTTTAAGTTTTTATTATTGCAGAAATCGTTTCATCATGTTCCATATAACATATATACCAAATTTCATCAAAATCCGATAGGCAGAAGGGATTCTAGAAGGGCCTGAATGGGGTCACTTTAATTATAACCACCCTGTATATATAATCAAAACTTGTTCTTCAATCAGAATGCTTTTGACTTAACAATATCCGAAATTTTAGTGGTAAGCATATTTATAATCAATCTTTCTAATTTTGGTTATTTGATTATTTTAATTCATAGTTTCATTTTAATTCAATGAGAGCAACAATACGTGGATTTTGCGGAGTTTGGGGGGCTTTCTCTTCCTTGATTTTAAGACAAGTATATTTACTCATAATAATAATCTTCATATAATAAAAAAATATCATACCTGTGCTTTCATTTGGATTAAACTTAATAAAAAAATAACTTCAAACAATGTAGATTTAACATAAAAATATAATGTTGTGGAACAACTTACTAGTTATTAATTCTACTTCACGCAATCTATGAATAAAGTATATTTATGAATTTAAAAAAAATAATAATAATTTTCTTGCAATTTTGTTTATAAAAATCGATTTTAAAAAGTTTGTCAAAAGTATGTGCGTATGTCGCTCCAAATTAAATTTCCTAGTTGAGAAGTATTCAATATGATTAAAATACAAAAGACGGTACTCTATAACTCATTATAGCTCAGTTTCGTTTGACAATGCTCAGTTTCGTTTGATGTGTGCTAAATTTTTAATTTGTTTTCTAACAAAGTTAGTATTCGCTTTTTTCGTATCAATCTCTTCAAAGCTTTTCACAAATATATTCGACGTAGATTTCGCAAACTATTTGACAACAACACTTCCCGGCGTACAGTGACTGCTGCAAACAAATAAAAGCCGTGAAAAGCCGCATAATTCATTCTTTAAAATCTTATCTCCAATGTTGTTTATGTAAACAAGAATCAATTCTGTCGCTAAGTAAACATTGTAGATGTGATTATTTACTTGAAATTGCTAGCGAACATTTGCGTTAAATGTGAAATATGTCATAGGTTCGCTTGTATAATCATATTTACAGTGTCCACTTAGCACTATAATTAATTATGGTAAAAAATGGTTTTTTAAATGACTTTTAATCCTGTAAATTTTATTGTAAATACGAAAAAAATCCATGTAAAAGGAATTCAAGAAAAAAATGGTAATGTACGCAATTTTTCTATTGTATAAAAAAAGAAAGTCAAAGTTTACAGTGAAAAAACATATAAGGTAATTGATTACATAAAGTGTATTTAAACATTGGTGTACACTTAATTAAATTTTGTAATAAAACATTTTATAAAAAGTTAAGAAATTGATAACTATATTTTTGAACTAATTAGAATATTAATATGTAATTTTCTTTTTAATTTATTTATTAATTTATTTACATTGTTAATACATGCAAGGTAATTTATGTTTTATCCTTTAATAATTTTTACTATTTAACAAAATATATTAATATAACTTTTTAAGTTAAATATAATCAATATAAAAAATAACTAATTATTCCATAACACAATAATGTTTATTTAATTAGTAAAATAACATATAACTCAAATAGAATATAAATGAATATTATATATGCATTCGAATGAATATTATATATTCAAAAAATCGAGATAGAAAAATTTCAAGATTACTTAAATTCACTATACCAATATTATGATGGGAAACTAAAAATACTTTTCAAAATATTCCGTTATGAATTTATTCCTATATTAAAACATTAAATACCTTTCTAAAAAGTGAAATCCTACATTATTAGAGAAAATTTAAAATATATTGAGTAATTTACTTGTGAATTTTAAAGCCGAAAAAGTTTCAAGAAGGCGTACACAATCATATATTTATGCAATAAAAGAGAAACTATTTTTAGCATATTTTAACAATTTTTATTCATTAAAAATATCTAAACCAGTATTCATGCCTCATAATTTTGAAACAAAAATCAAGTAGTTCTAAATTAAAGTTCTGGATCATAAATTCTATAATATAAGCACAAAGATTAACACTTATTTTCTGTACGTGTTTCTTCCATAATCAGGAATCTGAATTTTCAAACTTTCATAATGAAATATTTTCTCGAAAACTTTTCCAGTAAATGTATGGATAAAAGTCGCATAAGATTAGTAAAATATGTAATGAAATAAAATCAGCTAGATATTTTAAAAATTATATAAAAATAAAAAATGTGTCCCAAAGTAAGTAAAAGGGAAAATCATATTGCGGAATTTTTTTGTAATACCTAAAAGTCTCATAGTGATATGATTTTTTTTTCTATTTCTTTAACATGTAGCAATTGCACAATAAACATCTTTCAAATCAAAATCATTCCTTGTATTAATAAATTATAAAATGCAGATATATTTTATTTTTTATTCTTTATTTAGGATGATTCTACGATGCTACTGATATTTAATAAAAGACATAATTTTTTTTAGAGTGTCTATTTGCACTTACTTAAAAATATTAGGGATAGGTTTTGCAATACATTTAAAGGAAAAAAATATTACAAATATTACAAAAATGCCTTTTTTATATTTTTTATTTTTTTAAAGATTTCACCTAGATATGCACATTTTACTTTTTTTTTCCCTCAAAAACTATTCAATAAATTTCAAAACCCATTCCTTGTTCTTTTAATCCGTTAGCGCCCTGTGTTCTTGTTTGAGGACAGCTCTAGTAAAATGGCAGGTATGTTTTTTGTGGTTTCATGGAATGATTTCTGCTTTTTACTGACAGTTTATTGCGTCACTTTGAATGATCCCTGAAAGTTAAAGCTATTAATTATTATTTCAAAATTTGGATACTCATTTTATGAATTTTCATTCGTCGCAAACATATTTGCTTTTTGCGCATGTATACTAATTTAAACAAAGTTGAATAATAATATATATTATAATACTTTACTTTCGAGATCTTTGTCAACATATAATAAGAAATTAATCTGTTATCTCAAAGTTTTTCTATCTCGAATTTTTCTCGCTAGAACACTGAACGTCAATAAATGAGGATAGGTGTTAAATTTAAAACTGTCAGAAGAATTGTTTAAGTTATATATTTTGCTGTCAGTTCTCTATATTAATTTAGAAGTGAAATAATCAGCTAATAATAATTTGCAAAATTAATTCGGGCGTTAATGGGTTAAGTAAGTTCCATTAAACATCCAATTTTTAAATATTCTGTTGAAGTTTTAGCGTATTGAAGATCATGAATTTATGAAAAGAAAAAGCTGAGAAAACGCAATTTGAAGTTATCAAATGTGTAAATAAAATGTATCAAAAACCATAAGAATTATTGCATGAATATATGTTTTATTGAACAAACCAAATATTGTTCAATTTATAAATAATGAATGGAAATATAAGCTTTTACATGAAACCTACATCAAGTGCCTTTAAAGGGGGCGGCTTATACTTGTCGTTCGTCTTATGTTTTGTTCACAAAATAAATAAATAAATAAATAAATGTTTGTATATAGTCATTTTAAATACTTCAGTGTTGCTTTAAATTTAGTGAAATGTTTTTTTTTTTTTACATACTTTGTCCGGTTTATCTATCAGGAAGGTTTTTATATAAAAGCTTATAATTTCATTTATTGTTTATAAATTGAACTACAATAGGTTTGTTCAATAAAATGGATATTCAGATGACAACAATTCTTATGGTTTTTCATTTATTTTTTTACACATTTGAAATTTTTTAAATATGTTTTTTCAGTTTGCATATTTTCATAAATGCATGATCTTCAAAAAATGCTAAAACTTCTACACATTGTTACCAAAAGACTTAATACTCTTTTGGATGCTTAAAATAAAATACTAGCAGGCTACGCCTGCTTCGCTGGTCACTGTATTTAAATGAATTTTCAAATCACCATTTATTTTTTATATCGCATTATAAATAAAAACTAAAAAAAAAAAAAAAAAAATTGAAATCGCTCTAAACCTTAATTTGGGTGCCCGTTGCCTATGTCCCTCGCTCTTTATACTATATTAAATAAAATATTTCTTCCGTTTTGCACTCGTTTTGCTTCCGCGAAGGATCAAAATTGTGATGGCATGTCTCCGAAACACATCTAGGTATGAATCCCAGACCGTCGCCAATTGCCTGTTGCACAGAACTGGTGCGACGGAAAACCCAACAAACCAACCATGCACTCGTTTTACAACAATGCTCTATGGTCTTATGTGAATGACTCTCAAGAATGAATCAACAATTGTTTAAAATTTAATAGATTATGTACGAGATTTAAGTACGCTGTAATTTAAAAATTGCAGCTCTTAGAATTTCAGCTGATAATTTTTAAAAAGTTCTTCATTATTCTTTAATTTTTGACTGTTTTTTGTTTAATATTAGACTTTTATTTTAAAATAAAAGCAAACGAATGATATCGCGTTGTGAAACTTTGCAACGTAATATCTTTAAATCTAATAATTTGATGTATATTGTGTCCGCACAATAAATGAACAGTCTTTAGAGCTTTTTTAAAAAGTGTAACATGTATGCAGTATCCTTAAAAAAAGTAATCATGAGTTTTTAGTAAAAAAAAAGTGGCCGCCTTACATCACTAAAGTAGTTAAAGCTAGACCAATCAAAAATAGGATTGGTCTACCCGGATGTGTTCCTCCAACACAATCTTTGCTTTATTTATATAGACTTAAAAGAATTAAGGATGGATTTTGCAATAGCTTTACAAGAAAAAGTATTAAAATAAAAATATAACAAAAATTATGTTTTTTTTTTCAACTTTTTACAAAGACAATTTGGTTTAAACATCTCTAGGAGACTTTATGATTTAATGCTAAACTTTTGTACATTACTTAATTTGTGTGTAAAACATTTTCATACACTGGATATATTTTGTGTGAGGAGTACATTAAAAATAAATTTTGTAATCCACATATATATATATATATATATATATATATATATATATATACCTTGAAATTTTTGGCTACTATTTATAAAAATCACTATAAATGTTATTTTTAAACTCACGTTTCTAACTTTGTATATATACATATATATACACTCATGGACAAAAAAATTAGCGCACCAAGAAATAATTGCGGGATCGTAACGAAACTTGGCATGAAGGTACATGTCGGGGAGATATGCAAATGATTAGAAATGCAGCGTGATTGCGCATTACGTATAGCCGGTAGAGGGCGTTTAACGTCGTTCTCTGTGCAGTATAAAAAAGGTAAACAAAGCTTATTTGAGTGTGCTGAATCGTTTACAAAGGAAGAGCTGAGGTAGACATGCCATTGCGTCGTTTTCGAAGACAATATGTGCAGCTGTCGCAGTTTGAGAGGGGGAGAATCATCGGCATGATGGAAGCTGGGTGGTCAGCTAGGCGAGTAGCTCGTCAATTAGGCCGCTCTGATTGTGTTGTGAGGAGGTGTTGGGACCAGTGGATCCGAGAGATGTCATGTACACGAAGACCAGGCTCAGGACGCCCTCGACAGACCAGTCGTCGAGAAGACCGCCACATCGTAAGAAATGCTCGCGTACAGCCAACTGCTTCATCGGCCGCCATCCAGGCACAGGTAGCAACTTCACTAGGGGCCCCTATATCTTCTGGAACCATGCGAAGGCGCCTGGCTGAAGGACGTTTGGTATCGCGGCGCCCATTACGTGTGCTGCCCATGACGCCCACCCATCGACGCCTCCGTTTGGAGTTTTGCCGCGCACGAGGAAACTGGACTGCATCGGAATGGAACCAGGTCGTCTTTAGCAACGAATCCAGATTCAATCTCAGCAGTGATGACAATCGTGTTCTTGTGTGGAGACCCCGTGGTGAACGCCTCAATCCTGCCTTTGCTTTACAGCGACACGCCGCTCCCACAGCTGGTGTGATGGTATGGGGTGCCATTGCCTACAATACACGGTCACCCCTAGTATTGATCCATGGCACCATGACAGCCCAGCGGTATGTCCATGACATCCTGCAACCACATGTGTTGCCACTCATGCAACGGCTCCCAGGAGCCATTTTTTAACAAGACAATGCTCGGCCTCACATGCAAGGCTGTCACAAGACTGTCTCCGCACTGTTACTACCCTTCCTTGGCCTGCCCGATCCCCAGATTTGTCTCCAATCGAGCATATCTGGGGTCATTGGGACGGCGAGTTGGGCATCCCACGAGTTTCAACGAACTAGAGGCAAGGTTACAGCAAATATGGAACGAAATGTATCAAGACATCATACAGAACTTGTATGCCTCAATGCCCGATCGTACCGCGTTGTGCATTCGTGCTAGAGGGGGTCCAACAGGATATTAAGTCCTCCGTTCTTTTGCCTTTTTCTCTGAAATAAATTATCCTTTTTCTTTGATTTTCTAATCATCTACTTATATCAAAGAAGTCCTTACGTATGTAAAATTTCGTTTCATTTTGACGACTCCTTCTTGGTGCGCTAATTTTTTTGTCCATGAGTGTATATATATATATATATATATATATATATATATTTAAAATAAATTCTTAAGGGATTAAAATAAAAATTGAAGTTTTAAACCTCGTGTATATTTTTCTTTGTTTCTTTCTTTTTTTATGAACTGTAAAATTTTTTTTTCTTTACAATTTATTATACAAATATCCTCTTTCATTAAAGAAATTATTTACCAATTAAAGTAATTTGTTTTACCATTAAATATAATTTACGCTTATTTTTCTTGAGCAAAAAATGACGTAATGTAAATTGCATTTTTTTAAAACTAAAGTTTAAGATTAAATATTCTTTTACAATCCATTATTTTAATTATTTTAATTGAATGTTAATCTGTCCTTAACTTTTGAACGTTATATCTTTAAATTTATTAATGAATAATAGTTATAAATTAAAATGTCGAATGATTTTTATTTGCTACATATTTTCAAAAATATCAAATACAGCTAAATAATTAGAAGTAGAAACAAATGTAAAAATTAAAACCTTGGATTTAAAAGAATATAAATGAAGAAAACATTTAACAAATTAAGCATTTAACAAATTAGTTTATATTAAACTGTTATATATGCCTCAAGTTTACGCTTTATTGTCTCTAGCTATCTTTGTAATCGGAGAGTGTCTATGAAACTTTGATGTAACTGTTAAAAATCGTGAACTGTTAAGAAAGAAGTTAAAGCTTGATATCTGTACCGTATTTTCGAAATTTGAAATTAAATGTTTCTACAAGAAATAAACAAGAGGATTTAATGACTTAACCACAACGTATATACATATGTAGACTGTAAAATTTTGTATTTATCTTTAAAAAAATAAATAAATAAATAAAAAACATATGTTCTATGATCCTGAATTAAAATTTAAAATAGTATATTTTACATAATAATTCAGTAAATAAAGACAAATTACAAAACTAATAAAAAATATGACAGAGCAATTAAAAAAAAAAAAAAAAAAAAAAGGAGTAGAAGCCACAATTGGATTAAAAAAAAAAAGAAAGAAAAAAATTCTTTTTTCTTTAATAAAAAAGAGTAAAGACACTTTGCAAGAGAACCACAAAATTTCCTTCTAATATTCTCTATTCTTTGTTAGAACACCATTTGGTGGGTATAATATTAATATAATTAATTATTACTAGTATTTCATTTAACTATTTTTATTAGTATTTCCATTAATAATATTGAATATGCTGCATGAATAAATATGTTTGATTTTCATATGGTTTTCATATATCTTTTCAGTTTAAATTTTCTCTTTTTTGGTGGTGTTATAGGGTGTAGCTTGTTGTAAATATTTAGCAATTTGCATACAACAAGACAGAAATAACACCTACTTTACATGCAACATTCATTCTACACACTTGAAAACGTAATGAATTTGCATGTTTCAATTTGTGGTTGGTTGATAGTCGCAATCTCTTTTTGAATTTTTTTCTGTTTTATCTTTTTCAATGTTTCTTGTTTTCATCTATTCAATGTTTGAAAAGGTTTTCAATATATATATATATATATATATATATATATATATATATATATATATATATATATATATATATATATATAAATATATATATATATATATATATTAATTAAATCATACAATTGTCCGTCTTCTGTTACCAACCAAACGTCATTTTTTTTTGTCTCTGAGTACAAGAGATTGATAATTTACATCTGATTTTTTTAAATTACTGTTACACACACATTACGTTGTGTAAAAATTTCGCAATAAGAAACTGGACTGGTACAAGACCGATTCGAAATATATGAAAACTAAATATATATATATATATATATATATATATATATATATATTTGGATTATGCCATGTGAAAGAAATCTAAATTCCATAAAACATATATATAGAAATTGTAAAAAGAAAAGGATATGTATGTTTCTATTCTTTTGTGCGTGCATGACTCTCTTACACCATACATTTTATTTTATTTTATTGTATTTATTTATTTATTTATTTATTTTCCTTTTCAGAAATATTTTTGTTCAAAATTCTATCACAGAATAAAATATGTAGAATATTTAATACGAAAATTAATATCATAACAAGCATACAATGAAGTTCAATATTTAATTTACTTTTTTCAAAGTAACACAATCAAAGCTATCTAACAATTATTGTGTAAGTTTTAAAGTCCATAACATTTTCCAATTCAGATGCCGCATACACAGAAACTTTCAGATATATTTTGATGACTTTAATGTATCTGCTTGTGCAATGATTCATATATGATATTTGTTATGATATCTAGCATACTAGTTATGTTATCAAAAATTTCATAGAATTAGTATTTTACGCATATATATATATATGTATATATATATATATATATTTTTTTTTAAGGCAAAGGTGTCAAGTCCCCCTAAGCATTTGTCGGCTTATACTTGTCGTTCGTCTTATGTTTTGATCACAAATAAATAAATAAATAAATAAATAAATAGATAAATGTTTGTATATAGTCATTTTAAATACTTTAGGGTTGCTTTACATTTAGAGAAATGTTTTTTTTTAACATACTTTGTCCGGTTTATCTATCAGGAAGGTTTTTATATAAAAGCTTATGTTTCCATTTATTGTTCATAAATTGAACTACAATAGGTTTGTTCAATAAAATGGATAATCAGATGACAACAATTCTTATGGTTTTTCATATATTTTTTTACACATTTGAAATTTTTTAAATATGTTTTTTCAGTTTGCATATTTTCATGAATGCATGATCTTCAAAAAATGCTAAAACTTCTACACATAGTTAGCAAAAGACTTAATACACTTTTGGGTGCTTAACATAAAATACTAGCAGGCTATGGCTGCTTCGCTGGACACTGTATTTAAATGAATTTTCAAAAGAATTGAATCACCATTTACTTTTTATATCGCATTATAAATAAAAACTTAAAAAAAAAAATACACTGAAATCGCTCTAAACCTTACTTTGGGTGCCCGTTGCCTATGTCCCCAGCTGTTTATACTATATTAAATAAAATATTTCTTCCGTTTTGCACTCGTTTTGCTTCCGCGAAGGATCAAAATTGTGATGGCATGTCTCCGAATCACCTCTAGGTATGAATCCCAGACCGTCGCCAATTGCCTGTTGCGCAGAACTGGTGCGACGGAAAACCCAACCAACCAACCAACCATGCACTCGTTTTACAACAATGCTCTATGGTCTTATGTGAATGATTCTCATGAATGAATCAACAATTGTTTAAAATTTAATAGATTATGTATGAGAATTAAGTACGCTATAATTTAAAAATTGCAGCTCTTAGAACTTCAGCTGATAATTTTTAAAAAGTTATTCATTATTCTGTAATTTTTGACTGTTTCTTGTTTAATATTAGACTTTTATTTAAAGTTAAAAGCAAACGAATGATATCGCGTTGTGAAACTTTGCAACGTAATATCTTTAAATCTAATAAATTGATGTATATTGTGTCCGCACAATAAATGAACAGTCTTTAGAGCTTTTTTAAAAAGTATAACATCTATGCAGTATCTTAAAAAAAATAATCATGAGCTTTTAGTAAAAAAAGTGGCCGCCTTTCATCACCAAAGTATTTAAAGTTAGACCAATCAAAAATAGGATTGGTCCACCCGGATGTGTTCCTCCAAGAAACTCTTTGCTTTATTTATATAGACTTAAAAGAATTAAGGATGGATTTTGCAATAGCTTTACAAGAAAATATATTAAAATAAAAATATAACAAAAAAAAAAAAAAAAAATTTTTTTTTCAATTTTTGACAAAGACAATAACAATTTGGTTTAAACATCTCTAGGAGACTTTATGATTTAATGCTAAACTTTTGTACATTACTTAATTTATGTATAAAACATTTTCATACACTGGATATATTTTGTGTGGAGCGTACATTAAAAATAAATTTTGTAATCCACAAATGTATATATATATACAGTGAAACCTCTCAAGTTGGACACCCCTATAAGTTGGGCACCCCTCTAAGTTGGACGCTTTTTCTCGGAACGGAATGTATCCATTAACATTATGCCTAACCCCTATAAGTTGGACACCTCTCTAAGTTGGACACTTTTTCTTGGAATCGTAGGTGTCCAACTTAGAGAGGTTTTACTGTATATACTTCTGGCCATTAAAATTGCTACACCAAGAAGGAATAATGATAACGGAATGAAATTTCTTGGACACATACATTATAGTAGGAAGAACAATTGATTAAAATTTCAGGAAATTTGGAGTAGTATGTACTGAGAAAACAATGCATAAATCAGCGACCTCTGTGAGCAATAACAGCACTTATCTGCTAGGCATTGAATCGAACAGCGATTGAATGACATGTACGGGTAGAGAACTTCATGAAGTTTTAACACGATGCCACAATTCATCGATCGAAGTTACTGGTGAGTGGTGGGGGGGCCGGTCGCTTTTCAACGATTAAACAGTCATTTTCATTGGTGCGAGATCAGGAGAACGTGCTGGCCAGAGCAACAGTCGAACGCATTCGGCATCAATGAAGGTCCAGACAATATGGACAACTTGCGGTCGTGCATTGTCCTGCTTAAATGTTGCGCTTCGGAGGCCTTGAACTTATGGTAGAGCTATGGGCCTTAACTCGTCAGAAATGTAATGCCTGGCATTCAGAATGGCGGGAATGAAAACAAGAGGTGACCGGGATGTGTATCCAATGGTACCACATACCATCAATCCAGGTGGTGACTCAGTATGCGGCTACCAAAATTCTGATTACCCTCAAAACTGCATCACTGTTATGGGTGCCATTAATGTGTGATCAACGATGAACCTGGACGCAGGAATGGCGTGAAGTCACTTTTCCGACAAATCACAATCCTGTTTACAGCATCAAGATTGCCTTATCCGTAATTAACGTCATTATGAATAATGCACATTGCCAGCTGGGATTCGACATCATCATACTGTCCATCATTCGCAATGATGTTATGGGTTCCCATTGGATACACGTCTCGATTACTTCATGTTCGTTTTCCTGGCACTCTGAACAGCAGCCATTAAATTTCTGATGAGTTAAGGTCCGCCCCTCTGCCCTGTATTCGAGGCCTCCGTAGCGCTAAATTTAAGGAAGATAATGCACGACCGCAAGTTGTTTGTATTGTCCGAACCTTCTTTGATACAGAATGTGTTCGACTGTTGCTCTGGCCAGCGCGTTTTCCTGATCTCGCACCAATGAAAATGACTGTTTAATCGTTGAAAAGCGACTAGCCCCCCACCACTCACCAGTAACTTCAATTGATGAATTGTGGCATTGTGTTAAAACTTCATGAAGTGCTCTACCAGTACATGTCATCCAATCGCTGCTCGATTCAATGCGTAGGCAGATATGTTCTGTTATTGCTCACAGAGGTCGCTGTTTTATGTACTGTTTTCTCAGTACATATTACTCCAAATTTCCTGAAATTTTAATCAATTGTTCTTCCTACTATAATATATGTGTCACAAATTTCATTCCGTTATTATTATTCCTTCTTGGTGAAGCAATTTTAATGGCCAGTAGTGTATACATACCGTGAAATGTTTGGCTGCTATTTATAAAAATCACTATAAATGTTATTTTTAAACTCCCGTTTCTAACTTTCTCTCTCTCTCTCTATATATATATATATATACATATTTAAAATAAATTCTTAAGGGATTTAAATAAAAATTGGAGTTTTTAAAAACCTCGTGTATATTTTTCTTTTTTTTCTTTCTTTTTTTATGAACTGTAAGATTTTTTTTTTTTTTTTTTTCATTTTATTATACAAATATCCTCTTTCATTAAAGAAATTATTTACCAATTGAAGTAATTAGTTTTACCATTAAATATAATTTACGCTTATTTTTCTTGAGCAAAAATGACGTAATGTAAATTGTATTTTTTTTAAACTAAAGTTTAACATTAAATATTCTTTTACAATCCATTATTTTAATTATTTTAATTGAATGTTAATCTGTCCTTAACTTTTAAACGTTATATCTTTAAATTTATTAATGAATAATATTTATAAATTAAAATGTCGAATGATTTTTATTTGCTTCATATTTTCAAAAATATCAAATACAGCTAAATAATTAGAAGCAGAAACAAATGTTAAAATTAAAACCTTGGATTTAAAAGAATATAAATGAAGAAAAACATTTAACAAATTTAGCATTTAACAAATTAGTTTATATTAAACTGTTATATATGCCTCAAGTTTATGCTTTATTGTCTCTAGCTATCTTTGTAATCGGAGAGTGTCTATGAAACTTTGATGTAACTGTTAAAAATCGTGAACTGTTAAGGAAGAAGTTAAAGCTTGATATCTGTACCGTATTTTCGAAATTTGAAATTAAATGCTTCTACAACAAATAAATAAGTGGATTTAATGACTTAACCACAACGTATTTACATATGTAGACTGTAAAATTTTGTATTTATCTTAAAAAAAAAAAAAAAAAAAAAAAAACATATGTTCTATGATCCTGAATTAAAATTTAAAATAGTATAATTTACATAATAATTCAGTAAATAAAGACAAATTACAAAATTAATAAAAAATATGACAGAGCAATTAAAAAAAATGAGTAGAAGACACAATTGGATTAAAAATAAAAAGAAATAAATTCTTTTTTTTTTTTTTTTAAGAATAAAGCCACTTTGCAAGAGAACCACAAAATTTCCTTCTAATATTCTCTATTCTTTGTTAGAACACCATTTGTTGGGTATAATATTAATATATATATATATATATATGTATGTGTGTGTGTGTGTGTGTGTAAATTAAAACATTCAATTGTCCGTCTTCTATTACCAACTAAACGTCAATTTTTTTGTCTCTGAGTACAAGAGATTGATAATTTACATCTGATTTTTTAAAATTACTGTTACACACACACACACATTACGTTGTGTAAAAATTTCGCAATAAGAATCTGAACTGGTACAAGACCGATTCGAAATATATGAAAACTAAAAAAAAAAAAAAAAAAAATTGGATTATTGGATGTGAAAGAAATCTAAATTCCATAAAAAATATATATAGAAATTGTAAAAAGAAAAAAATATGTCTGTTTCTATTCTTGACTGCGTGCATGACTGTCTTACACCATACATTTTATTTTATTTTATTTTATTTATTTATTTATTTTCCTTTCCAGAAATATTTTTGTTCAAAATTCTATCACAAAATAAAATATACAGAATATTTAATACGAAAATTAATATCATAACAAGCATACAATGAAGTTCAATATTTAATTTCCTTTTTTCAAAGTAACAAAATCAAAGCTATCTAACAATTATTGTGTAAGTGTTAAAGTCCATAACATTTTCCAATTCAGAAGCCGCATACACAGAAACTTTCAGATATATTTTCATTACTTTAATGTATCTGCTTGTGCAATGATTCATATATGATATTTGTTATGATATCTAGCAGACTAGTTATGTTATCAAAAAATTGCGTAGAATTAGTATTTCACGCATATATATATATATTAAGGCACATTTAAAGTTAAAAAATCTGCAACATACATACGCAATGACATACTATTATTTATTACTTTAAGATGAAAAATCATAATTTGGCACAGTTTTAAAAAATTAGAAACATCTGGGGAATGATTTCTTTATTTAATTTTATACAATCTTGAATGAAACCTTAAAAAAAGATTCTTTCTAGGAAAAAATATTAATAAAGCCGAAAAACAAAAGGTAAAATAATAGTACCAATAATAAATGAAAAATAAAATTTCAATGAAAATTGCTTCACGTTGTAGTAATAATTACTGTGCTTAGAATAGTATATAAACAAAGACAAATATTAGAAAAACTTATTTTATGGATGAGAAACTAATGTGCACATGCATTAAAGACATATGGTTTTACTATTCATTGTAATTCACAAAATTAAAGATAACATTTTACTTATAATAGAATTAAATATTTCACTTTATACATATTTTAATAAATAAAAGAATGCATAAATTTATTTTCTCTTGTATAAATTGTTTTACTTAAAAGGTTTCAAGAGTACCTATATATATATATATATATATATATATATTTCTTTTTTTTTCTAAGAAATAAAGAAATAAGCTTTCATAAAAAAAAATTAATAATTAATGAAAATTATTAAAAAAAAAGTAAATCAATCTGAATTAAAAAATTAATGTTTATTAAAAACACGATTAATTTCAAAGAGGTCTTTTTTTTTTCTTTTGTTTTAAGCGTATGTTTTTTAATGGAATTTATACCTCTCTCCTGCTAAATAATTAAAATATCTCCATCGTTTTAAAAAGAGACTTAATTGATATTACAAAAAACTATCACGGGAGATTTTTTTTTATTTATTAAAAGAAAGTACCACGTATTCTAAATTTTTTCATCTCCCTCAAATAATATTTTTTTAAAAAGTTATTATTTATTTATTTTTTTCATATTATTTTATTTGTTTATTTATTTTTTAGAAATAATTTCTTCCATATATAAATTTCGAAATAAGCTTCATTTAATCTATTTAAAAAAATGTTTAGTTTTCATCATGCAATAAACTCTTTAAGATAACAAATTATTTTTCGTTGTATAGAAAAACAGTTTTAATGTTATGTTGTTGTGAAAGTTTATTTTAAATTTAACAATGTGTTTATTATTTGCACAAAATATATAACCGTGAACATATCTTGGAAAAGTATGTACTTTTTAAGCAAATTGGTGCTCTTATAATTATTATGCATTTATTATTAACCTCTTAAAAGTTTGCCCGAACAGCACTCGGGCACTATTTTTGTCACGCTTTCTTCTTATTATCACTGGTATTTTCAAAAAGATTTTCGATTAAATAACATAATTAAATAACATAATTTTCGATTAAATAACATAAATATTTCCATGCAGTAATAGTGATGTGAATTGAAATATAAAGAATTAAAAAAAAAATATGTTAAGGGTAATATATATATATATATATATATATAATTAATAGATAACGTAATAAAATTTAATCTTAAAATTTAGCAATTAATAGAACTAAAACAATAACAGAACACTAAAATATAGAACTGAATTTAACATAGAGGAAAGAATGACACAAAAAGTTGCGATGATGAACCAATGAGTTACCATATTAACTTAAAATACTTACGCCGACCTGAAGGATAATAAAAAAGGGACCATTAAACTTGTGAAAGAGAAAAAAGATAATAAACCACATAATCAATTGGATATAAATGCTTAAAAGTAGAAATATACTATTCAAGGGGCGCATATTTCATAAAGCAGAGAAAGCTGCAATGATTTCGTAAAACGATATTGCTAATCATAGCAATTTATATCATCTCACGCCCCGATCAATGCAGCAAAAAAACCATAATGAATGAGAAAAAGGTGAAAAATTCAATTAAAACAAAGGATAAATAAATATTAATTAAAATCTTAAAGGAAACCACATTAATAACATGAAATAAGCAGAGTAACCACATGGAAAACAATTAACACAAACTGGAAAAAAGGGGTGATGCCAAAACCTAAATTGAAGTTAAAATAATAGCTCAACAGATATCGATTAATCGAAAAAACTTCAGAACAATAACAATTACATTAAAGATAAAATACAAAGAGTAAATATTAAATGATAATGTTAAAATTAATACTAGTAGAGTTAAATTAAATCGTACCAAAAATATTAATAATTAAATCGTTTAAGATAAGGACGGAAGAATGAAGGTTAAGGACTACTAAGTACAAGCGCCATCTTTCGGTTAGCTATAATAACATTAAGTCAGTTATATAAGATGTATTGACTGAAAGATTAAGATAATTTAGAAGTATTAACAGCAAGATTAAGATAATTTTTAAGATTTTTATTTAAGATGTAATGACTGAAAGATTAATATAATTTAGAAGTATTAACAGTTATATAAGATGTATTGACTGAAAGATTAAGATAATTTAGAAGTATTAACAGCAAGATTAAGATAATTTTTAAGATTTTTATTTAAGATGTAATGACTGAAAGATTAATATAATTTAGAAGTATTAACAGCAAGATTTAAATAATTTTTAAGATTTTTTTTTTTTTTTTTTTTTTTTTTTTTTTTTTAAAAGTCAAATTATTAAGTGTTAAGTTTTAAGAAGACATTATATATATATATATATATATATATATATATATATATGTGTGTGTGTGTGTGTGTGTGTGTGTTAAGGGTTAAAGTAAAAAAAAAAAAATCAATGGATTTTTAAATTTTTTGGATACCTACGGATATTAAATATTTTAACCTATTTTCCTTCCTGCACTAATAGATTATGATTAATAATTTTAAGAAATTTGTTTTCTTTTATTTCATTTACTATTACACTATCTACTACATTTACTACTATTTCATTTATTGTTATTACTACTTTTTTAACCGAAATTGGGGTTTTCTTTTCTCTAAAAGTCACAGCTAGGAAAGATGGCATAATTTTCAATTCATAGAGATAATTTTAATGTCGCGTACTAGCTGGGCGCTCAAAGTAGCTAGTTTCAGATAATGTAATGAAATAATAAACTAAAAAAAAAAAAAAAAAAAAAAAAAAAACCTACACGATTAGATACCTTTTACATCCCTCATCCCACCTGTTTATTTCATATAATTATCAATATATATGAAATTGGCAATATACAATGTAGCTAATCGATAAAGTTTCTAAACATTTTAATTATATTCGTATATAAAACTTTAAAAAAATAGAAATAACTCATAGAAGCAATTGTAATTTTATTATTCAAACTACTAAAAATAAAGGGAAAATTGGCATAAAGTGGAAATGCAATTTGCACTTAAAATGGTGAAATAGATTCTTTCTCCAGACAACGTAAACACTACACTTAAACATAACTTTTGAAATCAGCACATATCAAATAAAACAGTTTTTATTCAAGACAAAAATTAAATTGCATTCAAAATATACATCTCACTTCGGTATTTGCAAAATACTGCCGGAAACTACTTAGATTCAAATGAAGAAAGTAAGATTTCGAAGACAGTAAAAACTTACAATGAAAACTCTAATAATTTTTTGAAAACATAAATCCTGAATTTCGAAGTATGTTCACAGCTCAGTGTAGATGTTACTAATGAACTAATTATATGCAGGGATAAAAAAAATAATAGAAACTACGCTCCTGCTCAAAAGTTTAGCAAGATTTGCAAACGATCAGTTTTCATCACTTTCAAAACTTATCTCTCGATGAAATGTTTTCAAACGTTGGGTATTTAAAGAACTGCGTCTTCCACACGTTTGTCAGTGAAGGTTGGTTTAAGACAACATTTAAGGGGCCGGTAATAAATTGAGCAAAATCAATAATGTTTGTGATCACCCTGTATCGTTAAATAAACGAAATAAATTGTAACTTTAGGATATGTTAATACAAACTCAATTTAATTTGTCGATGAATTTGTGTGACGATAGCACGATAAATAATGGAAATATAAGCATTTATTTTAAAACTCAAAGAAAATAAATTCAGCATATTTTTTATTTATAATATACAGAGTTTTCAACAAAAATTATTCCCACTTTGAGATAAGTTGGAAAAACAATTTTAAAATAATATACTGCAATCAGGATACAAATATCTCAAGTATCACATGAAATATGAACCTTTTTATGAAAAAATGTTTTCACCGCTCACTTTTTCTAAGCAAATATATATATATATATATGTGTATTGCATAGGTTGAAAGCTAGATATATTGGGCAACTTTTATCGAACGTGCATTTGAATAGAGTAAAAATTAAGCAATTTATCCGAAAAAGAACAAGCTAGATTTTAGATATTTTCAAAGAGTTGAAATTTCTTAAGGAATTTTTCACATGCCGCGTAATTAATTTAAAAAAATTGAAAACAAATAATCGCCAATAACACGATAATTGCAAAAAAAACAAAAGTTAATATTTTCTCTGCAATCAGCTAACTCATCTTTGACAAACTTCCTTATATTCTCGTAACAAAGCAATGCTCCGTCCTCTCTAATAAAAAGTCTATTCATAAAAGTTAATATGTTGTTATACATTTCCACATTATAAACAAAAAAAAAATGTACTTTTGCTAATTTTAGAGTAAGTAAAGTAATATTGATTTATCAAAGAACTATGTTCTTTAACTAACTTGGGTACAACTTTAGTACAGTACCCTCTTGCTGAAATTTAAATTTTTGTCCCATTTGACGATGAATTAAAATGTCTATAGCAATTACGCTAGAAAAAACCTTGGCGAGAAACGATCTAGCTACTTCGGTGCCAAATTTCAAATTTCGCTAAGTGGAGCTACTAAAGCTGTCCCAAAATATAATTAAATTTTCTCTTCTATAATACATATATATTAATTGATTCCCTGTCATCGATACCGGATTCAAATATCGCCATATATTGACGAAAATTCAATGCTGAAAAATCTGATATATTTCCAATACAGTTGAATATTGAAGAAAGGATACAGCTTTAGTATAGAACTCTCTTCACGACTTTTTATTTACTAGCTCTTATACCGTTTTTCACAATGCAAATGGCAATAGAAATTATTTTTGGGGAGTTTTTAGAAAATTTATATTCAAATCAGTGCACAAACAATTATTCAAATTAAAAGCTATGTATATAACATGAATATCTTTTCAGACATAAAAAGAAATGTTATCACTATATGATGAGTAAAAATTTGCATACTATACCATACAGTAATGCATCATACCATACAGTAAACCTTGTGTAATATATTTATAAAACTACTATTAATATTATTAACGTTTTTCATATCATGAAATACATTCTACGTAACCTCGAAATTTGTCACAATTTTACCAGTACCGGGGCTAATAGTGACATGCCTGAGGCACATTGTGACATACAAATTACACATACAAACACATTTCAATAAATAAATTATGTGAAAAAGGTAATTAAATGCGATATTTTAAATCAACCGTGAAATGTTTGTTCATTTTTAACGTTCTTAACACAATAAAAACACTTTCGCATTGTTAATAACACCATAAATCAAATGAAAAATGAAATAGTTAAATTACTAACACTTGTAAACACTTAGACTTTTATAAAGCTATTTTAAGAGACACATAACAATAGAAGTGAAGGGAAAAAATTGTGTTAATCAGGAAAGAAATAAAAAGTAAGCCAACACAAATCTTTAGTAGCTTACAGCAACGTGTACGTCTATATCCTAGAGGCCTATCTATATTTTTAATCACTCTTTGTCATCGCTTGTTTCAGCGTCTGATTTGCATTTAAAATAAATATAATAAGGCTCATTTTTGGTGCATTTGACATAGTTCATCTTTTACATGTCATGCATTGCACCCAGTTTTCTCAAAGTCTAGAAATTTTGTATTGTTCCAAGCAAACTAGACAAAAGCAATTTTTGTCATCGTCACAGCAATCTAATTCTTGCTACTTCATTTTTTTCAATAATGTAATATTTTAATACACTGTTTGGCGTTTTCATATAGTGAGAATATCATACGTAGTCTCTTATATCGCATTTCAATATCTCCTTCCGTATTAAAACTCTTCTTTTTATTCATACATCTAAGAAGTGACATTATTTTTGCACTAAACAGTTCTCGGGCTTTCCTTAAACTGAACCTTCCGGAATTTATTTCTATTGCATTCCTCTCATAATCTTCTAGAGAAGCTTTAGCTCTTTCAGCACGTCTTTTGTAATTTCGCACCATTTTTTTCTGAAATATAAAAACCTGCATTAAAAGTCATGCCGGGGCAAGTAGTGACACTGCCACAACGTACCCCCTACACTTCACACAACTACAGCGCCTAGAATATACAGTGTGACAAGCACTTATGATCGAATGCTTAAAATACTGCTAAAAAAATTAAGCTTCCCATATGGCGCTGTGATCGAATTTTTTGCTCAAATCGATAAACTAATTGACTTTTCACAGTTTTGTCCGTTCAATCACGTGATCTAAGCATATAATTAACCAATACGGAGTTTTTCAAGCAATAAACTCTGTCACACTGACCTCTGGTGAGAGGCTAAATTTTTAAGGCACTGATTTGCTGGTCGCATTCCACACTATGTATTATGGGCGCTGTAGTCACAACTAGGCCCGCGTTACGCCATTTTGAACTTTATTCATTAGATTCTGAAAGGTTGTTATGAGTACCAATGAACTACATAAAATAACAGCTCAAAATATAAATATTCAAATAATGTTAGGAAAGTTTACATACCTCACGATTCCTCCATCCAATGACGAATCCAACGTAGGTTATAAATTTTTTTTTTGCAATAGAAAACACGATAAATAATTATATTTCGAAAACAATGCAATGCTATACTTTCAAATATTCACAGCACACTACGACAATCCTGTTCAATTACATGACGCGACAGGTACTGCAACCTATCGGCTCATTCAGAAACCTCTATTGCACTACTTGCTCCCTGGCACAACTAACAGTATAGCAGCCGCCGTTCAGCAGTTAAAAGAGTGAAACGGATTTTTGTATCCCTCCCCCTCCCCGTATTTTTAAAAATCTTAATGACATCATAATGGGATCTTTTTCAGACAGGAAGTATACTGACGAGTGCGACGTGGTTTCGAACGATATATATAATTTTGTAAGCTGTATTTTTTTTTTTGTTACGGAATAACCAATGGAATAACACAAAAAAGCAAATATTTTCAACGTAATTTATACCAATCTTCGTGCGAAAAGCCACGTATACTTCTGAAGAAGTTATTTTATAAGATATTAATTTATTTTATGTAAAAGAATCGCCTGTATTTATAAACTACAAATTTAAGATCGACGGTACCATTTCAAGTATCTATTCGTATTTATGCAATATAATATTAATATACAAACAGCAAAATTTCCTTTCGAATACGCAAATTATTAACTAAAGACACATAATCCTTATAGTATTACATAAATAAGAAAAATCTTTTCTTTCCATTCGCATACGTTCACGCAAATTCTTTAAAATTTGATTAAATAGTTCTATACAAAGAAAGCTGAATATTATCTATTTTTTAATCCTTCTCGTTTTTAATTTAAAATATAATGTAATAAATTAATTTAAATCTTTATATATATATTACTGAATTTAACGAATTGTATTATACATTTATCTAGACTAAAAAAAAAAAAAAAAATTCAAACGAAATATCTTCATGATTAAACAATATTTAAATCGAATTCTTTCTTAATTTTGTAACAATTTCAGACTGAAAGATTTTATTTAGCTTCGTTTAATTTGTAAAATGAATAAATATATTATATTTTATTTATTTATAATGGAAAAATAATAATTATTTACTTTATTTGAATGAATTTTTAAAATCAGTGCTATTTTGTGTTCATTATTTTAAAAATAATTTTTTAATCACTTGGATAAAGTAAACTACGTGTTCCATGCGTATATTAAACTTTTTGACTATCTATAATTCTGTTTTTATATAATAATAATAATAATAATAAAATGAAATTAAATATTTGTTTTCTAAGATCTTTTTTTCATTCATATTATTTCGAATATATGTTGTGCTAAAACATGTTAATTTTTTTTTCTCTTATCGTACATGTCGTATTTCGAAAAAACAGATTATGTGCCTTTTATGGCATCGGACCATTGGTACTTAAGGCATATGGGCTTAACTAATCAATAATGATCAATAATAGGGAAGTTTATGGAAGAGTGATTAGATAAAATACTTTTGTTTCTAAGTACAGGGAGAAAAACCATATTTTATTGGAAATACATTTCTCAGAATCCATAAATGGCGCAGATCTATAAAACTGAATTTTTACTTATTTATCGTTTATGAGAAGAAAAGCTATATGATGATAAGTTTAATATTACTAGATTTGAGAAATCGATATGTTTAAAAGGTAGATACATAAACAGTTAATTCTTGGATAAATTTATTATCACAAAAGGCCAAAATAATATCGCCTTTTTATAAAGGATCATTTTCCGTGCCATAAAATTAAAGCATGATGAAAGTTACCACATACATATATGTATCACTGTGTAACTTATGTGTGTGTTCATGAAAGTATATTTGCACGCAATCAATCTAATATTTATATTATATAAATTTATTTAGTGTATCTTAAGCTGGAAGAAATTTAAATAGTATTTAAATTATTGTATTTCATTTAATATTTTTATTTCTTTTTTCTTACATGTTTTCTTTTCTTTTCAATGCAACGGGCAAGAATCAACCAATTCTTTCGCCAGAAAGAAGATATACAAACAGAAAAAAAAAGTAAATTACAAACAAATATCTATATTTGAACTACAAAAGCCAAAAGCATTGAATTAAATGGTTAAGGGAAATAGAAGTCCTGTAGGCTAACAATAGCGGGAGTAGACAGATTCCTTTTTCAGGGCTGGACAGAGAGGGAGGTGTTCCGCAGTCATCCCTGCGTCTCCGCAGCATAGGGAACAGACAGGGCTGTTCACAAACTTAAGTCGTTAAAGGTGAGCAGAGAGGCAATCGTGCATAGTCAACACTTCCTGTAATAATGCCTCCGAGCTGAGCTCTACGTCATGGAAGATCGGTCGATTTTATCCAATCAACAATTCCTGTAATACATGTTGGATTGTGGGGATTGGATGTAATCGGCCGATCTTCCGTGACGTAGAGCTCAGCTCGGAGGCACTATTACAGGAGGTATTGGCATAGTCGTCATTCGAAAAGTAGCGACCACTTGATATCTGGGATTGTCCGGGAGTTTAAGGAGAGTTCTACTCCAGAGTGTTTCCGTAGTTTTTTCTTTTAACTTGAATATATATAAGTCTCTTGTGGTCAAACTAATCCCTGAAACAATAGATATATAACAAACTCCGTGAAAGTTAATTTATTGGATGGTACATTCATCTTTAGCTAATTTATCTGCAATCTCATTTACGGGGATATCATAGTAGGACAGGATCCGCTGTAAGACGACATTTTTAAGCTTTTCGTAGAAGTCCCAAAGGAGGGACCTGCATTGTTGAACAGAAACCGAAACATTAGCCTGTCGACAGTTAGCAATAGCCAGGATGACTGCCTGGGAATCAGAGAAAAATACAGTCTGATTAAAGAAAGACGGTCGAGCATTTAAATAATGTAGAGTGATTGCAAGGTTTAACATGTTTAGTTGTTGGTGGTATTTTGGTGAAATACAAGATTTTTTCTGAATTATTAAAAAAGATTGCAGGCATTAACGTTATTAACACGTTAGGAGAATATAGAATGCGATTAGCACCTCAGAGTGTTGTTTGTCAGAAAATAACTCTTACCACAGAAAAAAAAGTATTCAAAGTATTTTAAAATTTAAAGTTGAAATTAAGCACATTTAACGTCGTACTATAACTACGCAGTTAACAATTGACGATAATTTGTAATTCACCCTTACGAGTGATCCGTATATATATATATATATATATACATACACATACCATCACAATTTTGATTCTCTGCAAATGGGTAACTCTTCCCGTTTCGTAAACCCCAAGAGATATTATTTGTATAGAGTTATAAAGGAAAAATGCTTTAAATCAAAAGTTTTACAAAATTATAATTTCATTTTTATTTTCATATTTTTATTTAACTATTCAGCCGTAGTATCTGAAACTCGTAATTCAAGTTAGTCTATCTATTTTTTTTACTATAATTTAATTTTACAATATACCAATTATATCAATATCTCTTTTATATCTCAAAGATATTCTTCTGCTGTACAGATGGATAACGGAATATATAAGTATTTTTATATATTTTATTTAAAATTAATTATCGTGTAGGTGCTACAAATAATTAATTTTTTCAAGCATTTAAACTATATTGAATTCTAAACTTATAATAAAATTATGTAGACGTACACAAGCATAAGGTTTACTTTCCATTTCAAAATATGTAATATCCTGCTAAATGACAGTACACTGAAATATATATATATAAACCTCTTTATTGCACAAAGAAACGTTCCATACAGATATGTAAAAATAAGATTAAATAAAATTATACTTTAAAAAACTAAATAAAACCACTCTTTTATTGAAATGTGAACTAAAAAGCACAAAATAATTTATAAATGTAAAGTTTTTATTGAATAGCGGTAAGATGTCTCACAACTCGATGTAACCTAATCCTTGAACTGAGCTTCGAATAAGGATAAAATATTGATAAAAATACAGATAAATATAACTTACTTTAACCCTTTCATTCCCAATTTTTTCCCTTCATAAAACAATAAATCTTATATTTAGTCATAAATATAGTTCAAAGGTAATATATATCAATATTATTTTTTTAAGTAGGAGTAATAGCAAGGTACGAATTAATATAGCTAACAAAGAAACTGAGAGGTGTTTATTTATGTTTAATATAACCACTGATGCCATTAACAATCATAACTTTTCAATAAATAAAAATATCAAAATTTTGGAAGAAATACATATTGTAATTAATTAAAATACAAATTATAAACATTAAAAAATAAAATGAAAAATATTCCAAACAGTCAATTTACTTAACCATTTATATCCCAAATTACCTTATTTTTGGATAAAATAGTCTGAAACTTTTTTATTATATTTCTTTGCTGCATGAGAAACATCTCATATTAAATTTAACTTAAACTATAGCTTAACTATAGGGGAAGCTTAAACTATAGGGACTTTGAAGTTCCAATGAAATCCTGTAGTAAATTTAGGTTATATTGAGGAGTTTTTTTTATGTCCCGGTGCGATACAAAGGGTTAAGGAAAAATGAAGCGTGGGGGGCTCATTATTTACATTCTCATAATTACTCTATCTTTATAAATAGTCAGCCATCAAGTCAACTGAAGTCGAGGGCCCACGCTTTTCTTCCTTAAAGAAAGTTATATATTTTTTGTATTTATATCAATATTTTATTCATATTCGAAGCTTAGTTCAATTATTAGATTATATTAAGTTATGGAATCTTAGCGCTATCCAATATAAACGTTACATTTATAAATAATTTTGAGGTATTTAGTTCACATTTCAATAAAATCGTGTTTTTTAGTTTTTTTTTTTTTTTCTTTTTTAAGTAAAATTTACTTTACATTTTTTAGTTTTAAAGAAAAATTTAACCTATAAATAATGACACGCAAGTATTTGCATTTTATTAAAATACCTTTTATTCCTTTTTAATCTTAAAGAAAAATTATCCTATAAGTAATGACACTTAAGACTTTTCATTTTAATAAACTGAAATTTTACTACTCTTTTAGTTTTAAAGCAAAACTGATCCTATAAGTTATGACACTTACGTCTTTACAATTTAAATATGACAATAAAACTAGCTTAAATATCTTTCATTCATGTTTTCACAATGTATCCATTTCAACTAATGCGTTACCATTTTTTTTGTTTTCGAAAACAAAGAAATAGGTCTTTCTATTGGAATGACAAAGAGAAAAATCAAAAACATAATAAAGGAATACGAGAATATTATACAATACGGTAAAATATCGATAGCTTTAACAAAAACAAACAGAGATTTTAATATTAATATAGATCTTCAAAACGTAAAAAAATTGGATAATTTTAATAATTACTACTATGCTGCTTTACCTGAAAACATCGAAATTTTGGTCAACGACCGCGCATGTAATGACAAACAAGTCAATCAACTGATAGATCGAAAATTGTGCTTTATGTGAAAAAGAAAGAGAGAAACCAGGCAGAATACACACGACAAGAGTTTCCTAATGATGGCCGTGTGCCCAGCTGTGAATAAGCTTTAGCAGTAAGCAAAGTAAGGCTGTTTTGATTATTTTAAAGGGCTTTACCATATTTTACCATATCCATAAAAATTGCACAGGAATAAAAAATAATTGTTAATACCTATACGGTAAACAAAGTATTTTTTAAGTTAAACTTTCAATGTTTCTTTTTCTATAATTAAGCTTTCTACGTTTTCCTCAATATTAACCCTGACTTCCCACACTGTATTACGCTAATCCGAACAAGTAGTTTACAGCGCAGTTATATCGAATGAGAGGGGAGGTTTGGAGTGAAGGGGGAAACTTAAATCATTCCCCTGTAAACCCGTAAGAAAGTACTTTAGACTGAAAAAAAAAAAAAAAAAAAAAAAACTCGGTAAAAATGTCAAAAATCCATAGAAATTAACATGGGATGAAATGGAAAAAAAAAAAAAAAAAAAAAAAAAAAACGCGTAGTCACAAGTATGAACAAACAAGCAAACAAACAAAAAATGATTATCATCAGCCAGAAAATACAGGAAAAATAGACTAGAAAAATAAACCGAAGGTCCGGGAGCCGGTTTGCTTCGCCTCCGTTCGTACAAAGTATACATATTACACGCGTAGGAATTTCACCTAAGGATTACGCTAACGAGTGGGGTAAAATAGTCACAAAAACGTAAAAAAAAAATAGCAAAGTAAGTAGAATGTTTAATTTCAGTATAGAAATAGTCTACGAAGTGCTTATGTTCCATAATAATAAATTAAATGCAATAATTACCATAATTAACGCTGCGAAAATTTGTCAAGCAAGTTCAAAAAATTCTGTATAAAGTTTGAGAAATAAAGTTATTTTCATTTTCATTGTGTGTTTTAATTTTTTTTTATCCATTTGCAAAATTCCAATTTAGTCCGTTTGCAAAACTCCACGACTATATTCATATATATATATATATATATATATATATATATATATATATATATATATATATATACACTCCTGCTCAAAAGTTTAGCAAGATTTGCAAACGATAATTTTATTTTTTTTCAGTTTAAAATCTTATCTCCCGATGAAATGTTTTCAAACATTGGTATTTAAAGAACTGAGTCTTCCTCATGTTTTTCAGTGAAGATTGGTTTAAGACAACATTTGGGGGACCGGTAACAAATTGAGCAAAATCAATAATGTTTGTGTATAGTTAAGCGAACGAAATGAACTGTAACTTTAGGATATGTTAATAAAGACCCAGTTCAATTTCTGGATGAATTTGTGTTACAATAGCATATTAAATAACGGAGATCTAAACATTTATTTTAAAACTCTAAAAAAAAAAAAAAGCATGTTTTTTATTTATAATATACAGAGTTTTCAAGGAAATTTATTCCCACTTTCAGATAAGTTAAAAAACACTTTTAAAACAATATACTGCAATCGGAATACAATATCTTAAATAGATCATGAAACATGAACATTTTTATGAAAAACGTTTTCAATGCGCAAGTGTGAAAGATAGAAAAATTTATATTACATACGTTGCAAGCTAGATATATTGGGCAACGTTTGTCAAAAGTGCATTAGAACAGAGAAAAAATTAAGGAAATTATACGAAAAGGAACGAGCTAGATTATAGGTATTTACCAATAGCTGAAATTTCCTAAGGGGTTATTCACATGCCGCGTAGTTAATTTAAACATTTAATTATTTTAAACACTTAGCAAAAGTTCTTTTTTGTGAAAAACCCGTTATTGTCTCACAAATCTCAGTGAATAAACAAAAATATATTAGAGTTACAAGCTTATAAGGTGTTTTTCACGAAAAAGTACTTTTGAAGCGTGGCTGAAATAATTGGATCTTCAAATTAATTACGCGGCATGTGAAAAACCCCTTAGGAAATTTCAACTCTGGAAAATATAAACAACTTAGCTCGTTTTTTGCCGACAATTTGCTTACTTTTTACTCTATACAAATGCACTTTTGACAAAAGTTGACCAATATGCCTAGTGTTCAACTTATGCAATATATATATATATATATATATATATATATATCTTTCGCACATGCGTAGTGAAAACGTTTTTCATAAAAATGCTCATATTTCATGAGATATTTAAGACATTTGTATTACGATTGCAGCTCATTGTTTCAAAAGAGTTTTTTCAATTTATCTGGAAGTAGGAATAATTTTCGTATAAAACTCTGTATATTATAAATGAAAACATGCTGATTTTTTTGGAGTTTTAAAATTTATGCTTATATCTCCGTTATTTAATATGCTATCGTCAATCAAATTCATCCACAAATTGTACATAGTGTATATTAACATACCCTAAAGTTACAGATCATTTCGTTCACGATATGGGTGATCACAGACATTAATGATTTTGCTCAATTCGTTACCGGCCACCTAAATGTTGTCTTAAACCAATCTTCCCTGAAAAACATGAGGAAAACTGAGTTCTTTAAATACCCAATGTTTGAAAACATTTCATCGAGAGATAAGTTTTTAAATTAAAAAAAAAAAAAAAAAAAAAAAAAAACTGATTATTTGCAAATTTTGCTAAACTTTTTAGCTGGGGTGTATATTTAGAACCGTTAAGAATTTTTTTAAAGTACTTTCAGTCAGGGCCTGATTAACGCACGGGTCGACTGTGCTTTTTTCAAGGGGACCTTGGTATAAGGAGCTCTAAATTTGATTTACTCTTCAAAACTTTGTAATTAAAAATATACAAAAATGCTCTTTAAAGTAGCACTTCATGAGAATTATATTCTCAAATCAAAATTGAGACGCAAAGGTTTTTACAAAGGTAGTAATTTACTCAAATATGTATTTTTGTTTGAAACTGCGTTAAAATTTAAGGCTTTTTCAAAGTGTAGTAAAAACTACGCAAAAACTTATAGGTAGTGAGTCCGAATACGCATCGGGACCTGTGCCCATTTTTGGCTTTTTTCAAAATTTAATCATTAAAAAAAAAATATTTTTTAAGAAAATTGTCAAATAAGCCATGAAACCTTTTTCAGACATGTATTGAATTATTCAACGTTCATAGGATTTGATTTTACTCTGATTTTTTTTTTTTTTTCATATAAAACTGTTCATTTGAAAAATAAAACATATTTTTACAATTAAAAAAAAAAAAAAAAAAAAAAAAAAAAAATACGATTTCGTTTACCGCGCGATACGAATTGGTGTTAAAGTTTTCAAAATTTTACATATCATATTCGCGTTTCTGAATTCCAACCGAATACATTTGAATTTATTTCTTTTGAATTTATTTCTTTGAGAGATGTTTATTAATAAAAAATTATAATATTCTAAGTACTGTTATTACGATACTTAGAATAAACAATTTTATAGATTAACAAAGTGAAATAATATGGTTTAATTTAAACGTGATCTGTCTAAATGTGACTCATAAACTTATTACTGGCCGTGGCCATAGATTCACCAAGCTTACTTCCATTCTTTTGTTTAAATTTGAACACCTACCCATCATTTGCCTTGAACGAGTTTATTCAATTTCATTAGTCTATTTTCAATATTGGCAGGCAGAGGGTTATGGCGCACACAGACACACACAAAGAATAGTTGGATACCATGATAAGAAATTATGTGCGTCTATATTTCAAAGCAATTTATTGTATTTGGCGATTAAAAAAAAATCTAAAAAAAAATTGTGGGCTTTTTTTTTTTTTCTTTTCTTTTCACTAGCTTTTTATATGAGCGCATAGCAGCAATAAAACGGGGATTGCGTTTACGGTTTAATATAGATGTACATAGACGCTGGAATTTTGGCCTTTATTTATTTATTTATTTATTTATTTATATATATATATATTTTTAATACAAACCACACTATATATATAATAAGATGTTAATTCATAAATTCTGATCTAATATTAACAATTATCGTGTACGAGAAATTTGACAAAAGAGATAAATCTCTCTCAGGTAAAGGTACAAACACACAGAAATGAACACAATACATAAAATGCGTTGTTTCTTTTGCGGGAAAATCAGCCATAAATAATTACAAGATAAAAATAACTTTTTACATACCATGTTTTTAAACTTTCTGTCGAATCATATAAACGATACCGAAGGTAGCGGGAACCCGGAACAATTGGCTAAAAGTATTAAAAAATTCATTGCTATTGTGTTTTGACCTATTATAAAGGTTTTGAATGGCTATCTAGCCGGGATGTTAGTTAAAATCGATTGCAAGCTTTGTACTGGTAACGCTGCAGAATTCAGCAGGGTCCCAAAGCAGTTGGTTAAAAATATTTTTAAAATGCATTTTCACTGTGTTCTGAACTATTCTGAAAGTTTCAAATGTCTAGCTAGTTTGGAAGTTAGTTAAATAAATTTTCTGTTGAATCATATAAACGCTGCCGGAGGCAGTAAGGACCTGAAACAGTTGACTAAAAGTATTTAAAAAATGTATTGTCACCTTGTTCTGAGCTATCCTGAAATTTTCAATTGTCTAGCTAGTCGGGAATTTAGTGAAAAATCGATTGCAATCTTTGTACTGGTAACGCTGCCGAAAGCAGCAGGAACCCGAAACAGTTGGCTAAAAGTATTAACAAAATGCATTTTCACCGTGTTCTGCACTGCAAATAAAGGTGTCTTAAAGTAAGACAAAAAAATGTCTGAAAATACATTTCAGACACGTAAATGTCTTAATATGAAGTGCAGACATAACAGATATCTTAATTTAAGACACTTTTGTGTCTTAATAAACTGGTGGGGCAAAAATGTCTTAAAGTAAGACATTTAAAATAAATCATTTCACATTTCATCGTTAATTATTAGTAGTGGCGCCATCTATCAATGAAAATCAAAATCATCTTCGTTTTACTCGTTTTTTTTTTTCATATCTAGATACTATTTTAAAACAATGAATGAATTACTTAAAAAAAAAAATTAACATAGCAGCAGATTTATTTTTATTTTTTTTATTGAAATTATAATGCAAACATCAAAAAATTAAATCTCTCTGTCTTTTTTTTTTTTTTTTTTTTTTTTTTTTAAATAAATATACAAAATTTTTTAATAAGTATTTTTATTTGTGAGATTTTTCCGAAAATCATGTCAAGTGAGAAAGGCTAATCACTCAGATTTTTCTTCTAGTTTGAGATTTTTTCAATTCCCTTAAATAAAATAATTTAAATATATCAAATTTCAATAAATAATAGATAAAAATACTTATTTTAATTACTTTTATTTAATTAAATATGCTATCTACCTTTTTTTTTTTTTTTTAAATAAAACTAAAAATAATAAAATAAATTACAAAAATCGCGTTATTTAAAACGTTTATTTGTGAAATTTAAATAAGCTTATTAGAAAAGTTTTATATTTAACATAACAAATATGCATAAATGGTAAATGTTGTTATATTATTTGCGTGGAATTATGCTTGAAATACTTAATAAAAAACATTTTTCGGAGCAAAAATAATTTGGTTACAAAATAAATAAATATGTAAATAAAAAATGTTACTTTTTATTTAAAGCTCGTTCATTTAATTGAATGAAAAAACAGTAAGATGAACTTGTAGCGAAGGATAACTTATTGCTTAAGAATAACTTGTTGCTAGGAAAGTGAATTTCAAACTAATCTTAAGCAATTTGTAAATAGCTGTTTTATATATATATATATATATATATATATATATCTTTTTCGATTTAAAACTCTTAAAAAAAAAAAAAAAAAAATTACCTGTACCTGGAAGTAAAACAAAACTTTTCTGTTTTTTTCATAATCATATACATTTTTTTTTTTTCTTTCAAATAGCAGTTTATAAAAAGAAATCGTTTTCAAAACATCACAGTCTGAAGTTTTGATATATTATTCGTTTATATTTTACGAAATTCTAAACTTCTACACATACAATTTAATAGAATTAATATATATTGAGCTTTAGATTTAATCTCGATAGTTTTAAGAAAAAAATACTGATTATATTCTAACACTATAATTTATTTCGCGAATATTAAAGTGGAAATTATCCAAACTCTCTGTGTGACGTCGTGGCGTGATTGGCAAGTACGCTCATCTGTGGTACCGAAGATAGTGAGTTCAACTCCAGGGCTGGTAGTGCTTTTTTTTTTTATTTTTTTAAATAATAATTATTATATTTTATTTGTGCTGTAGATAATTCTAAAATATACTTTAAACAGAAAAGCAGAATCATACACAACCTTTATTTATTTATTTATTTATAAAAAAGGCTTTAAAAATGGCAGATTTTTTAAGCCTAACATGGCGGTGTTTTAAAACCTAAAAAAGATGGCGGTGTTTTAAGACATTTGCAGTGTCTTAATTTCAGATGCAGAAAGTTGTCTTAAAAAGTAAGACATATTTTTTTCACTTAAAAAATGACCATCCGTTTAAGACACTTTATTAACTGAATTTAAGACATTTTCATTTACAGTGTGAACTATTCTGAATGTTTCAAATGTCTAGCTAGTCGGGAAGTTAGTGAAATAAATTTTCTGTAGAATCATATAAACGCTGACGAAGGTCGTAGTGACCTGAATCAGTTCACTAAAAGTAATAAAAAAATATACTGTTACCGTGTTCTGAGCTGTCCTGAAAGTTTCAGATATCTAGCTAGTCGGGAAGTTAATCAAAAATCGATTGCAATATTTGTACTGGACAAACGAACAAATAAACAACCGCCGAAGTTAATAAAAACATGGCAAAATAAATGGACCACCCAACTGTATATTCTTTCAAGCGAAAAAGTAAGATTATAATCTAGATTACATCCTATCAATAATAATAATTAAAAAAAAAAGGATAAGTCGAGTTAAATATAACCTATCTTTATAACGAAACTGGGAGATTGAATTAGGAGCTAATAGTCATCATATCTGTTTCTTCCAACCTTTCTTAGTTCTATTTAGCTGCAGGAAATCAAATGAAATATGAAACAGATAGGCTTATAAGTTTGAAAAATTGCTCACCTTTTCCTCTCTGACAGGTTGCCCTTTTTAAATTTAGATATTTTGCTGTGCTGTGTGAAGTAAATTTTACAGTTTTTGGTAAGGAAACCAAGTTTTGAATGTAGATTTTGAATATAACTTCACATTTGCTCTATTGTTTTAAGCTTTTTGTTTGATACCCGTGGTTAACACTTGCTCCAGGAATTGCATTTTGTATGACGGGGAAATGTAAATCTTAGTCTACTATACCTATGTACACTTGATTTAAACAATAATGAAAGTAGAACTACAAAAAACAATAATTTCTCTTTTCTTTTTTTTTTTTTTTTTTTTTTTTTTTTTATTTAAATCTGACACTTTTAAACCCTAAGAAACTAAAATTTTTTAAAGTCCAATTAATAGTAGTTTATTCCTGAAAAGATTCAGATGTGTAAGTACGATAGCAACAAAGCAAAATGAGGTCAAAATCGAACTTTGACGAAGCTTTGTTACACTCAATCCACTACCCTAAATTTTCAATCCTCCCCCATTGTTACACATCTTCTCCAAATGACATACTTAGGATGTCCTATGGATGATAAGGACATCTATTGAGATATTCAGGATGTATCGTGGACAAGTGTGTCTCTAGGGTTTGTACATATAAAATGATATTGTTAAAAATTTGCATTTTTTAAATCGAAACCTTGTTTAGATCATCACAATACCATTCTCATTAAGTAAACATTGTGATTATAATAATAATAATAATAATAATTTAATTTTTGGTAAGACTATGCCTATTGAATTTAATGTTTTTTTAAAAAAATCTCTTGTATTGATTTAAAGAAAAAATGACGACAATAAGAGAATAAACATTTATCTAACAATACATAAAAATTCGACTTAAGACTCAATGTTAATGGATACCCTTTAAATTCTTTTTTTTTTTCATTCGAATGAAAATGTGTTCTTATAAAAAAAGCGTATCCTTATTTCCTAAATAATATACCTTTGAAGTGATTTTATTAGAAACTTTAAAAGAACAAAAAAGAACATTTCTTATTTTATGAACAGAATTTTTCATCTCAAACAGGCTTACATCGATTGTAGACCTTAGAAATAATAACTATGCAAACACACTTCTTGCCTTTTTATATCAGCTTCCTTTCTTACATTTTCCCTTTAAATACATAATACTAAAAAGACTTCAACATATTTAAGAGTATTTCAATTTTCGATATATTGATATATTTCTTTGTTGAATAGTGTCGTATTTTAAAATATCTCTTCACTGAAAAATATATTGATTTATAAATAAATTTTGTAAACTGATTCTTTGGAACTTTTGTCAGTTTGTAATCTAACGCTGACACTCGCAAACATGTTTGAAATTTTATTTCATCTTTGAGATTTTCCAGACGCTGCACATTGTAATTACTTTTTTTTTTTGACATAAAACAGATTACTACTTATAAAATGACAAAAAGTGTGTGATTTTGCGCAGAAATAACACTGTTTATTTTTAATTTTAGGAAATGATGTACATAAATGATCTGATCATATTATAAAATGAAATGGCATATTAATATTTCAGTGACGTTCAAGTATGGGTTTGAAGTGGTAGGTTTTAGATAAATATTTTACTATAAATTTTATTATTTTTTTATTCATTCTTAAAAAGAGTGTGACATACAAATTTAATGTATGTACTTTTAGTCATACCGGGGTTCGTATGTTTCTTTCCTGTTTACCTTAAAACTTCCACCAGTATTCCCAAACACACACACACAGACAAAAAAAAAAAAAAAAAAAAAAGTTATAATTATACTTTATAACAAAATCTGGTGTTTAAAGTTAGTGTTCAGTGACTTTACTATATATATATATATATATATATATAGGGTGTTTCAAAACGCATGAGCAAAATTTAAGGGGTGGTAGAAAATATCTAAACAAGCCATTTTCACCATACAATGCATGGGCGGAGAGCAAGCGCTGTAATGGAAAGTATAAAGCGCGTGTTTTCTTACACATCGTCATTTCTACCGTGGATTTCAGCAGGCATGGCGACATACAGTAATCAGGAAAAGGTGGACATGCATTTTATGTATGGTCTGGCGAATGTGAATGCTCTGGAAGCCGCAAAACTGTACAGGCAGACAGACCGATGGTGAAAATGTCTTGTTTGGATGTTTTCTACCACCCCTTAAATTTATGCCCATGAGTTTTGAAATACCCTGTATATATGGACCATATATATATAAGAATCTTGTTATATTAAAAAAAAATATATTTTAATATGATGCGAAAAAGAACTATATTTAATAATGTGTATAATTTAAGCGGCAGTATTGTAAAGAAAAACAGGACTTTCTTTATGAAGTTTTAATTAAGTTTTATTTTTCGTTGTATTGAGGATCAATTTTTTTTTAAATAAAAGGTTTAATTTAAATTTTTTGCTTGCTGTATTCAGGGTGATTTTAAGTAAATAAAAGTCGTTCTTTAAATGTAAAATTTCACTGAAAAAAAAAATGATGTATTGATTTACATTGCGTTATTAAAAAGCTCAACTACTGAGCTAACGTACGTTAACTTAAAATTTACATGAAATCTAAATTAAATTTTATTCTTATTTAGTAAAGCTTTTGATCTTTACACGATTTTCTGTTATGTTATTCAAATAAAAATATATATTTCCTGTTTGCCCATTGAAAAAATCTGGAGTAACTCCACTCGACTTTCCGAACATTGAGTCATTAACAGTTTTGTAGATAAAGTAAAGAAAGAGGAGTTGTTAAACAAACAAACGAGAGAAAACCATAATAGAGTGTTTGAGTATTTTTCTCCATATATTACACGATGTTTTGTATACAGCTACTGAACTTTGAGCCCATAGATCATAATGATAAAGAATTTTTCGTTGTTTCCCTGTAAAAACCTATAAATTCTAGATTCATCAAAATGCTTTAGTTAGTGCAATAGTGATTCATAATATTCATATAAATTTTCAGCTCAATTGAATAAGGCGTTTAGATGTTATCTCACTTTTAAAAATTTGGTCCCATAGGCCATAATGATAAAGAATTTTTCTGTGTGTCCCTGTAAAAAAACTGCAAGTGCTAGATTCACCAAAATCTATACAGTTGGTGCAACTGTGACCTATAACAGGTGTGAAATTTTTTTGCTCATATTAATAAGGCGTTTAGACGCTATCACACTTTTAAAAATTCGGCCCCATAGGCCATAATGATAAAGAATTTTTCTTTGTGTCCCTGTTACAAAACTATAAGTGCTAGATTCTCCAAAATCTATAGAGACTGAGTATCTTTGACCTATAATATGCGTATAAATTTTTTGCTCAATTGAATAAGGCGTTTAAATTCTATTGCACTTTTAAGATTTTGGTCCCATAGGCCATAATGATAAAGAATATTTCTTTGTGTCCCTGTAAAAAAACTATAATTGCTAGATTCACCAAAATCTATAGGGATCGTACTATGGTGACTTACAATATGCGTACCAACTTTCAGCTTATTCGAACAAAGCATTTAGACGCTAGCGTGTTCACTCACAGACATACATACACACATACACACATACACACACACATAGATACACACATTCACACACACATACATACATCATCGTAAAAATAGTGAAAACGGACTCAGGGGACCTTGAAACGTATAGAAACAACAAAATCTCAAATTCGGATTTTTGACATGATTACAATACTTTCCTCACTATAGTGTTCGGAAAGTAAAAAGTAGTTGAGAAAGAAATTTAAAACTTTTGTATTCACACAGACATTTTTCAGTATTTAAAATAAACTTAAAAACATGCCAAATGCTCCCATTTTGTTTTTGTTTTTTCATTAACGTGAAGCTGATTCATAATGTTAAAATGCAAATATTATTTTATATAATGTTTAAATCGTGATGTTTAAATAAAATAACTTTTTGTAAATCTCTGAAATGATGTTTTACTTTATTTTTCAATGTTCAGTAGTACCCCAAATGGCCTAATAAATAGAATTTTCCTAATGGGAAAAAAATGCACAGATTTTTCCAGAATTATGAATCCTATCAAAAATAAAATCAAAATCTTAATTTTTTTATCATTAATATATATATATATATATATATATATATATATATATATAACGCTACTAAAAGTAAATAAATGAAAATTAAAACAATAACTAATGTAAACTATAACTAATGTGATTAAAGAAAAAAAATCTGAGATATATTATTTAAAGAATCGAAATAAAAATATTTCTTAAGTAATAATAATAGTATTATTTCAAATAATAGTATTAATTTTGGATCTAAAAGTAAAAAAAAAATAATAATAATAAAATCATGTAAGTACTCAATAACGTATCACCATCAGAATAAAACTTAAGAAGCACAAAGAATAAAACTTAAACTATTTATATTTATAACAATCAAAATTTTTTCATTGATTTTTAAATCTTCAAAGTAAAGAAATTTAATTCAAAAATACACAAAATTTAAGTATGGTTAACTTATGAGTATTTTCTTGGGGCATTAAAATGTTACATTATACACATTTTAATTTACCTCGTTAAAGAAAAACTTTTTGGAAACTCATATATCTATATTTAAACTTAGGAACTTCTTCATACACTATAAAATAAATAAAAACAATAACGGTTTTTAAAGGACGTGGCGTTTCTTCTTCAGGTGCAACACGCGTGCTAATACCTTGCAAGACAGCCTTATTGACTATTACTGACTAGCATATATCTATTATTATAGTAATCAAAAAAGCTATTTAATACTAATAGTAAAAGTTATATGGCAAAATTTACTTATAAGCAATAGTATTTCAGCGAAATACTATTGTTTAAAGCAAACTTAAGATCTAAATTGAAAAAAAAAAAAAAAACACTTTTACTTAAATGAAAAGGAAAAATAGAAAAACTATATGTGTGTAAGCTGGAAAATTTAATTTATAGTTTCAGTGGAAAAGAAGGAATATTTTATAATTTTCCAGGTTGTTCGGATCTTCAACACAAATTTTAATATGCATTTAAAAGCATTATTATTATTATTATTATTATTATTATTATTATTTGTGTGTGTGTTTCTTCCACAGGCTAACATGATAATACACTTTTTTTTTTCCACGCGAGATTTCTCCTTCATAATTTCTGTTGTATAATATATATATATATATATATATATATATATATTATACAACATATATGCAGGCTCACATATATAAATATAAACTGCTATATTTCATACCGTAAATTATATTAGTAGTGAAATTGTTAACATATAAAATCATTCTTATAGTTTACATTAATACGTTTGCTAATATAATTTTCACATTTTCTTTTATTTCGCTTACTTATTTATTTTTGGAATAAATCCAGTTTGTTGTCTATAAATGTGCAATGCAGAGTTTAATTACAGCCGAAACAAGTGGGCATATTGCTAGAGAAATGGTATCTACACATTACAGAAGATGGGCTCATGAATTTATAGAAAAAGAGTAGTTAAAAAATGTCCAGTAGGCGGTCCTTTGTATGATCAAATGGTCTACAGGAATTATGTAAAGCAGAAAGCATAAAAATGTACTAAACTTCGCATATTACATTTTTTCAAATTTATATTTCACATCTTATTAAAACAAAAAAACAAAAAAAAATCCTTTCGTCTCTTTTGGAACGGTAGGTTGATTTTTTTTTTTTTTTTTTTAAATCAAGTAGCCGCCACTTTGGAACAAAATGGAGGCTTAAGAAATTACTTTTCTGGAAAAAAAAAAGAAAAAGAAAATCCGAATATGACTTCCATTTTGCCCAGTCTCCCACCGTTTTCTAGAAATACCACCCCCTCCCACAATTTTTTCACTGTTCGATAATTTTATGACCATGAATTTGGTTTGAAGAATGAAAAATAATTAATTTAACTCCTAAAAACAAAAAATATATAAAGTTTAAAAATTAACATTAATAACAGATTTAAAAAATATAATATAAGATATGTAGTACATAATTTCAGCTACAAATCCCCCTAAAAATTTTTCCCTTGTCGCAAATATCCATGTTTTAGAATTTTCCAACTCTGTAGCACCTCAGAAGATATTTAACGAATAAAATAATCCTCCCCCTCTTAAAAATCAAATTTGTAGCCATAAAATCACCGAAAAATATAAAAATAGGGGCCGTTCCTAAAAAATTGTGGGTATAGGGCAAAATGGGCATTATATTCGGATTCAGGATGTCATTATACATAAAAATACACTGAAATGGTGTCAGAAACAATTTTCATGCGAGCAATGTTATTAATGGACGTGGTAGAAATATTGATGTAGGCTATGTACATATGGAGTTTTAAGCAAATCGGTTCATAAATACCTTTTTATTGGAATTTCAAATTTTTAAGTGTCCAGCACGTAGAAACAAAACGGCAGGCCAAGTTGACAAACAAATATACAGATGCACTTGTGGTATAAGTCTACTGTACAAATTTAGTTCGAATTAATTCAGAATTCCAAAAGTTATCGTGTTGAAAACTTAAGTGGCCGCCTCTTCGATCAAAATGGCGGAGTAAGTTTCTCAGTGAACTAATCTAAGTTATTTGTAAGATAAATCCACTCTTTAACTTTTGTTCAAATAAATTCAGTATTTCAAAAATTATCGCGATAACAAAATCTCAAGTGGCAGCGTTCAAGTACACACAACTTGGGCACAAAATTGCGGAGAAAATTGCCCTCCGAAATCATAGATATTTGGATGATAAATCCCTTTTCAACTTTCGTTTGAACTGGTTAAATATTTCAAAATTTATCGTAATAACAAATTTTCAAGTGGCCGCCACATGGAAACAATATAACGGAGCAAGTTGCCCAGAAAACCCATCCAAGATATTTGAATCATAAGTTCACTGTCCAACTTTGGTTCGAATCAGTGCAGTGTTTCAAAAGTTATTGTTATGAAAAATTTTCAAGCGTTAGTGTAAGTGGCTGCAACTTGGAAACAAAATTGCGAAGTAACTTGCCGATCGAAATCATCCAATACATTTGCAGGATAAGTTCATTGTCCAACTTTAGTTCAAACTAATTCAGTACTTCAAAAATTATCATGATAAAAAATTTTCAAGTGGCACCGTGATTTCAAGTGGGGACCACTTGGAAAGAAAAATGCGAGTCAAGATACCCAGCGAACTTATCTTAGGTATTTGAATGATAAATCCACTACATAAATTTGATGCGAATTGATTCAGTATTACAAAAGTTACCACAATGACAAATTGTCAAGTGGTAGCCTATATTCAAGTTGCCTCGCTTAGTCTGTAACATCCGCACTTTGTTAAAAATGGCGGATAAAGCTCAATAATAAACTTGGTTGTGACTTTTATATAGTCTATGCATACATCAAAATTCAAGCAAATCTGGTCTTAAATACGCTTTATAAAGTGCGAATTTGAAATTTTCATGTAGCCACTACTTGGCAATAAATGACGGAGCAATTTGGTTAACAAACTCATCTAAGATATTTATAAGATAAGTTCACTGTCCAAATTTCGTTCGATTTTGGAAGTTATCGTGATTTTAAACTTTCAAGTGGTAGCCTGATTTCAAGTGGCCTCACTTACTTTAAGATATCCGCCACTTTGATAAAAATGGCAGATAAATTTTATTGATAAACTTGGTTGAGACCTTATGATCTATGTATACGTCAAAATTCAAACAAATTCTGAATAAGCTTTTTACGATGTGAATTTAAAAATTTCAAAAGGTCTCCACTTGAAAACAAAAAGACGGAGCAACTTGGTTAACAAACTCATCCAAGATATTTATAAGATAAATTTACTATCCAAATTTGGTTCGTTTTGCAGTACTATTTCGGAAGTTATCGTGATTTTAAATTTTCAAGTGGTAGTCTGATTTCAAATGGCCCTGGTTAACTTAAGATATCCGCCACTTTGTTAAAAATGGCGGATAAAGTTTATTAATAAACTTGATTGAGACCCTTATGTGGTTCATATTTACATCAAAATTCAAGCAAATCCGGCGTTAAATACGCCTTTTACAATGTGGATTTGAAATTTTCAAGTGGCCGCCACTTGAAAACAAAAAGCTTGGTTAACAAACTAGTCCAAGATATTTATAAGATAAATTCGCTGTCCAAAATTGGTTCGATTTGGAGTGTTATTTCGGGAGGTATCGCGTGATAACAATACTTTCATTTATATAGATAGATAGATAGATAGATAAACGAAGTGATTGCAATCGGCCGATTTCTAAAGGAATCAACATAAAATTCGACAGCATTATCAAACGATCACGAAAAAACTTTTACAAATAAGAGCATACTTAAAAAAATAATAATAATAACAGTAAATTTTTTTTTCTTTGGCAAAGAAAGTTAAAAAGAAAAACTTTCTTTGTTGGAGAGCAGGAAATTTCATAAAATATCTTTGTTTATATAGAAGAAAAATACTGTTTTTTGTCACTTTTCAATTTCTTATGTAAGAAAGTTTAACTTCAAAAAGCAATTTGGAAAAGATAAAAATTTAAGTATTTTCAATGCTACAAGTTTTATTAGTTTAAGGTTAAATAAAACAAAAAGATGGGGATTGATTATATACGTTAATATGTACTTTTATTATATGAAATATGTTGGTTTACTCCGAAAAGTTGATAACAATCTTCAGTTAAAAAATACTTTCAATGTAAGTGTCATAAACTTGAGAAGTTTATGCAAAAGTTTATTTACAAATAAAGCGATAAGAGCAAATTCTTGGAAAACTCTTATTAATTTTTAATGATAAATAATAAACTCTGACATATTTTTTTTTTTTTCAGAATTTAGAATTTTTCCAATACTTTTATACAAAAGGTTTTTTTTTTTTTTTTTTTTTTTTTACAAGAAGTTTATAGTAAAACTTTTTTTTAATATGTTCGTTTATAAATGCCAAAAACATTATTTTCAATTCAAAAGATAATAGCATCAAAGCGTGTTTAAAACTTTCATCATCATTCGTCCGGAAAATAAATAATTATCTACTTTCTTGACAGCAAGTCTTACTTTTTTCTTTTTATGAAAAACTTTTCGAAATAAAAATAAAATTATGAAAGTGATATGTAATTTAACTTGATTTATGTATTACTTGCTTCGTAATTATAGAGGCAGGGCTTAATATTTTGACAGTCGTTTAATTATTACAGAAAGGTTTAAATGAAGAATTAATCAATAAAAGTATTCCTACTAAAAATATATATAAATAATTAAACAAACGAAAATTGCTTGTAAAAGAGCTGGACGCTTCCAGAATGTACTATATATAAATAATCGTACGGTCTGGAAGCTTCGAACCTAATTAATTTACTAAAACTGTCCATAGATTTATCTGAACAACTATTAGCTGTTTATAAGGAAAAAAAATAGGGTAGAATAATTTTCTTTTTTATACCACATGAACAAACATGTACAAAAATTCGTATATTATATTATTAAAAATAAGCGTATATTAAATCGCTTTTTATTCATAATTGATGAATAAAGAACATCAGGAGCCGGATGAACCTGTTATCGAGTATGTGAGAGTGTGTGTTTAATGCTACAGTAGAAATGCGTAATAGCCAATGCACATTTTCAGTGTTACGTCATAAAACCCTTCGCTGACCGCTACGTAACATCTATTGGAAAAATTGCAACATTCTCATGTTTATTTTTGTGTTCTATAAGCAATATTTGTACTCCATAGAAAAATGTTTTATTTTATATGGAAATTAGAGAAAAAAAATGGAAGATCAGAAATTAGCTGAAGTGAAAAACAATTGAAGATTTAGCTTCAAACCTTCTCCTCCCCCCCCCCTCAAAAAAAAATAAAAAAATAAAAAAATAAATAGAATCCATTGGGACGGTCAGTGTTCCACTGTTAGGGGTGCTGCGGACACATGTCATCACAGTTTTGATCCTCTATGAAGAGGCGAATCTGTTATCGAATATTTTTGGCACATATGCTTTTTTAACATTCTTATATTACATTTTCACTGTTTAGACAATTCAGCTTAAATTTCAATAGCTTCAAAAGGCTTTAAATGATTATCTTAACTCTTGTAAGTTTGTATGAGAATATATGAAACATCATTTAGAAAATTTAGAATATATAAAGAAGAAAATAAACCTTAAATAGCTGGTCATAAAAGCTATAATGTTCATTTTTCTTACGTTCAAGAAAATTTAATACACATAAAAATGTTAAAGTTATTTCATAGAAAGGTAATATTTTCTCTACTCGGAATCATATAACACTTATGGGATATGGACTTGTGATATATGCTGCTATAACAGAAAAGAGTGTTCCATTTTAATAATAGCATTTTAATTATTGTTCTCTGGACAATATTTATTACTGAATTAATTGGAATATATAAATTGAATCTAAAAAACACAGTTATATAATTTAGTCATTAAACGTACGTATTGCAACAAACTTCATACCTGCACGCATACACACACACACACATATATATATACCAGGTGATCCGAAAATCATAGAAAAAACAAAAAATTATGTTTTATTTAAGAAGTACTGACTGTAGTTCTATGCGGTTTTAACTGAAATGTACAAAAAAGCATGGTATTATTATTATTTTTTTTTATATGTGAAATATATATATTAATTAAATTTGTCACTAACTTATCGAACTATATTTGGAGTAACTATATTTATACAATATATCCTCTCACATTTTAAACATATTCGACTGATCAAATGATGCCATATTTCCAATGCATAACGTCTGATGGTCAATCTAATGAACGATTTTGTCACACTGACCATTTACAGTCCTACTTACCGTGTTAGTGTAAATAAGTAATTTTACAATTTGAGCTTCACGCGATGAAGGAAATTTAAACTTATTTGCTAATAAATCTTTTTTTGGACTAAAAATGTGTTACGCCTTTCTGGACATTTCAGTGAGAACCGCATAGTGCTATGGTTAATACTTTTCGAATAATATATCTTTTATTTTTTCTGTGAATTTTGGATATCCCTGTATATATATATATATATATATATATATATATATATTAGCTATTTCGTCGTTAAAAATATTTTTCATTCAAAACGGTTTCTTAAGTTTAGTTGTTGGTATTACAACGACTGCGCTAGGGTCTTAGGCCTAAGGAAGGGAGGGGGGTCTAAGTGCTTGGTTTCTGAATCTTCTTTATCCGCAATTTTCAACACATATATTTTTTAATAATTTTCAGCAATTAACTACAATGATAATGTACAATCTGCAATTACTGGTTTAAAAAATTTTAGAACAGAAACATCTCTGAAAAGTGTACATTAATTGTGTTTAAATATACATTGTCCATTGATTATATCACACATTTAAAATATGATTGTATGTATGCCCGGCTGTCGCGTTACGAATTGCAGAGCGCAGAAAGACGCATTACTACCAAAAGCAGTTAAATGGCCTAAAAAGTCAAATTTAATTATTTAAATTAAATAATTATAATTAGTTAAAAAAGATATTAACTTAAAACTCATAGCGAGTACATGTTAAGCAGCACATTGTGTCGTGAAAAAGATGTCTATGTACAGCAATTTCAACTGCCTGAAGCAGTTGAGCGGCAAAATATAACCAGCGGCGTAGGATAGGCCGGACATATTTTAAATACCAAAGTTACATGTAATCCCTCGAAACGAGGTTTTGAACGATTTAAGTGATTTTTTTCTTTTTAATGTTAAGTGTTTAGTGGTTTCGTAACTAGTGACTCTATTTTTTAAAAAATTCATTTCAGTATAAGGGCCGACGAAGTGGACATGGCCTACTAGTTTCTCTACATATTAAAAGAAGTTACTACCGCCGTTGTCCGTTTTTTTTTTTTTTTTTTTTTTTTTTTTTTTTTAAGCTGCGACTGCATTTCTTCGGTCCTCAGCGTCATGAGAGGTATAAATGTTTGCCGTATACTCCAAGAAACGCATTTATCTTGGTTAGAATTTTCTGCCATCTCAATTAATGGAGTTACCAATTAAAATCATTGTGTTCATAAAAGTACTACTATGTTTGCCAACTTATTATCTCTGACGTCCTTTTTTCCAGAGAAATTAAAATGTCATCCATGGTGTAAAACAAAAATAAAATAAATGTCAATGTTGCTATTAGTAACAAAGAAATTTAACGTCTACAAATAAATAAAAAGCGTTATCTTTGATATTTTCATGGAAAAAAAATGAATTTAGTATTGTAATTAATCGTCTGCATACACCTATTTTTTTTTTTTTTTTTATAAAAAAAAAAAAAAAAAATTCTCATTGGCAATTTATTATGTTGTTTATCAATTTCATATATATATATATATATATATATATATATATATATATATATATATATATATAAAGAATTTATTTCTATTCTAAAAAAAATTCCTGGTTTTTAGCACAATATTTCATGAAAAAAAAATATGTGCTATTAAATATTATGCATTTTAATTTGACATTAAAAATGAGGATTTCTATAGTATTGTTCTGCGTTTATCTTGTGTTATGCACTATTAATATTCCTATTCAGTGACAGGCAACGCAGCGAATAGGCAGGTAGAGCCCTACATGGGATAATAAGCGAAACGTGTCGGGGGTTGGTGAGTGGAGAGAGCAGGAAGCAGAGCCCCTAATACTGTTAAATATATATATATATATATACACTCATGTTTGCGAAAATTGCAGCACCATGAAGAGTTTATGCAAATTCAACCAAACTTACAGGAAATGTAAAGTGAGGTAAGGCATGGAAATTATTAGAATTAGAAAGCGATTGCGCATGCGTGGAACGAGAGCCAACTCCTTATCAGCCGTTTGTTCTAGGTATATAAAGAACTGTAAAGGCGTGTTGAAATATGTTTATCGTCTTCTGTCTGAGGTAAACGTTTAACTGGTGGTCGATATGCCTCGTCAAAAGCAGAGGGTGCCATACCAACAACTAACGGAGTTCGTACGAGACCGCATCATTGGTATCGAAAGGGTGGATTTTCGTTTCGAGAAATCGCAGCCCGCACGCAGTGCAATGCCACAACAGTGATGTATGTTTGGAAGAAATGGACAGAGGAGAATCAAACAAGCCGAAAACTTGACATTGGGGCACGCAATAGAACAACGGTACGAGACGATAGACACATCATTCGCATGGCTGTAACGGACCGTATGGCGTCCTCTCGTGTGTTAGCACAACGTTGGAGCACGACTACAGGTGTTCTGTTGTCTAGCTCCATGGTTCGTCGCCGTTTTTCTGCAGCATGAACTGAGTGCAAGGTTTCCTCTACGCAGGATTCTCCTCTCGCTGAATCACAGACGCCTCCAACTTCAATGGGCTCAGCAGCACGTGGCGTGCCCAGTGGCAACAGATTGTTTTCTCCGATGAATCTCGCTACAATCTGGGGAATAATGATGGAAGAGATAAGGGTCAGACGTTACATGGGGGGAACGTTTGCTCCCACAATGTGTTATCCAGCGTCATACTGCACAAACGCCTAGCAACATGGTGTGGGGAGCTATTGAGTATAATTGTCGATCCCATCTAGATCACATTGCGGGTAACCTCAATAGTGATCGCTACATAAGGGAAATCTTGGAGCCAGAAGTCCTACCCATCCTTCGACGCATTCCGGGTGCTGTATTTCAGCAGGATAATACCCGTGCACATATTTCTCAGACTGCACAAGCCTTCTTCAGTGCACAACAGGTTTTGTTTCTTCCATAACCAGCTTATTCCAGGGATATGTCCCCATAGAATATGTGTCTGGGGTTTCATTGGTCGGCGACTCGCCCGTACAACTGGTGGGGCGCACAAGATTGAACTTTGGCGTCAAGTCAAAGCCATCTGGTATGCCATTCTCCAGGATTACATTCAGAACCTGTATGATTCAATGCCACGACGTGTACAGGATGTCATCACTCAGCTTGGCGGACACACTAAGCACTGATTTCAGACGTTCTTTTTTTTTTTTTTTTGTCTTGTACATTTGGTCGTTTATTTGTACCACTATCAGTAATATGTGGAATAAATTTAATTAATTTCAGACAATTCTTTCATAGTGTTGCAAGTTTCATAAATGTGAGTGTGTACATATAATAATTAATAACTTTTTTACAAATTTATCTTGGCTAACTTTCACGAAATCTAAATCTTAGATATTAATGCTTTGTTTCTAATAAAGTATTTTTCGTATAAAACACATTTAAATGGCTTTTGTAAATAAAAATAAATAAGTAAATCCGAAATTCTACGCTCATTTGTTTAAGTAGAAAAATACGCGTGGGCTAAATTTAGTCAAAATGTGACAATACTTCTGTTACATGTGATTATTGGATAGTCATTAGGTACTTGGGAAACAAAACAAAATTATCCTGAAATGAGGGTACATGAAATCATTATCTCTCTACTTCTCTTTCGCTAATAACTACTGATGAGTTAAACGGTTGGCATAGTCAAGCTCATTTACAGAGGGAATTAAAGAACCATTTTGAGAATGTAAGAATCAAATTCTTATTCTTAAAAAGTAAAAGAAGCATTTGTTGTTACACGTCCGTAGTTAATGAATTTGCTTGATTCCACAAAAATTGCTTTATATCGAAAGGGATTTTGCATTTCGCTCTCAATTACTTTAACGCATATATTTAATTAAAACTCTTCTTAATGGATAATAGATATTTCCTTCATGCATGTTCTTGAAAATAGACTTAATTAGATATGAAAGGTGCAAAGATTGGTGTAATAATTTTAATTAAACATATTTTAAATACAGTAATATCGAAATATTATTCATAAAGAGCTTAAAATGAAATACGTGAATTTATATTTTTTAAATGAATTATAATAATCGTTTTAAAGATTACTTATTGTGAGATGTCACATATGTATTAAATTATTTTCTGTAATCTAACGTAAAACGTCTGGAACTTTTATGAGATACGTTCCAATATTAAAATGTTCGGAAATGATGTAATTAAAATTTGTACATTATTAAAACCACTATATGTAGCGGAAAATATATAATATAATCATAGTTTTGGTAAAGGGATTTATTCAAAAGAAATATTGTGTTACTTATTGGAATGTTACTTTAGACATGTTTTATAAATTATTGGGGGAGGGAATAGAAGTCAAGAAGTAACTAATGCTAATACTGAAAAAAGCATTAAATGCTATTTTAAGTTGTACAACATATGCATATATTTGTTAATATCACCATAAAAATTAGATAAAAAAACGTTAAAAAATGTATTTTTTAATTTTTAGTTATTAACTGTGACACTCTTTAAAAAATTCAGAGAATAAATTAATAAACACTACTACTGGAGTAAACACTACTACTGGTTTATGTGCAGGGACACCTGAAATTATTCCAAAGCATTGCGTTCTATGGGAGGTATTTCTACAAACCAAATTTTAATAACTTCACTTTGCACACAGCTTAATGAAATTAAAATACGTTAATAATATGCATAAGAAGGCTTTCTATAGAATATAGTATGATTAGTATTAGTATTACAGGGCCACATAAAAATATTAAGTTACATATTAATAAAAAATTGTTGGAATTGAATTTTCGTTTATATTAAGCATTTTTAACACTTTCTAACAATTTTTAAGTGTGAATATGATTTTGATTTGTTTATCTTTCTGTCTGATTGTTTGTGTTTCTATCTGTCTGTCTCCTGTCCCCAACGTTTGTAAATATTTTCAGAATCTTTTAAAAAAATATTATATATTAATGAAGTTTACTATGGGATGTTCCCTGTTTAAAATGGCATTTATAGGACCTGTAGAACTAGTTTGTGTACGGGGACAAAATCATATTTAAATAGCTTTCTACTAAAAATCATAAAGAAATTGACATCTGTTGTTGATTTTTAAAATAATGTTTTGCATAGAATATGCTATTATTAACCTTTAGATTTACAAGGCTACACTAAAATTATACACAAAGAACTGCAATTATAATCTAATGGCTGGATTTCTTTTTGCGTTAAGCCTTTTTTACACTTTCCAACACTCTCTAAGAGTAGTTTTAAATTCAATTAGTCAGTATGTATACTTTGCAGTCCTTACGTCTGTCTGCTGTGTGACAACGTAGTCAAAGAATACTGAAAGTTAGACGATACAACAAGTACGTGCAGTTGGAAAGTATTAAAAATCAATGAGCTCTGCATGATTTTTCGTTCTTGTTTTTAATTTACTTGGTTTTTGAAAGTCTACTGTATGTTTGTTTTGTTTTTATTATTGCCTACAAATACTGGAGATAATTTCGTTCGTGTAGTCTTTTGTTTTCAGAAAAATGTTATTGAAAAATGAAGTTTCGATAATTCTATTCTGTTTGTATTATTTACTAGTCTATATTTGTTTCATTCAATAAAAAAAAATCACTATTTTTTTTTTCTAAATAACGTTGTCTTTAAAAAACATGAAATATTATTCATTAGAAGTCAAATTTTGTCTTGGATTATTTTTTAACCACTTATTCGTGCATCAGTCAAAATTGTACGTGGACAGATTTCTTTCTTTCTTTCCCGTCTCCGGGAACGAGAATTTTACATATTTCAGGGCTCAAGCTTTAAAACATAACTTTCCAAAAATATTGACTCATATCAAAAATTACGATTTTTTAAGAACTAATTACTTACTATATGACAGCAGCGCCAGTCTAATGAATTCGTAATGGTAGACTGTTGGTTTATACATACCTAAATAACTACTACTAAATTCTAACGATTGTGTATTTTTCTTATTTTAAATTCGCAATGTGCAGTTTTCTGACAAATTTCTTGAAGCTAATTTTATCGTTAAGTGGTTAACTGTTTTGTACACATGCAGATTCAAAAAAGTTTCAAATAAGTTTCAATTCGTCTTATGCGCAACATTGAATTTTGAAAAACTTTAATAAAAGAAAAATCAGTACACCATGAAAATATTTTAATTAATATTTTTATACAAATATTTATTAATGTAATTTCTATCTAACAAAATAATAAGGAAGTGAGACAAATTCAACAGCTTTTTTTGTCTTAGAAATAAATAAATAAATAATAAATAATAACCATATAGTGTGATTGTTTTCATAAGATTAATTATGTACCTCTTACCATACAAGATTTTTTCGATAGTTTCTGTTTATAATTTTTTTACAGATCCTTCCAATGTAGAGCAAGATGCTTTTGTCTGGGGTATCTTGGTCCCCCTTATACGGGAAGTTGGTTCATATTTTGCTAAAAATTCTAGTTAAAATATTGGTGATAAATTTTATCCAATATTTTATCAAATTAAATTTGCTTTTAGACAAGCCATATAAAAACTAACTTTCTTTATTTTGAATTTTAAATAAAGATGAAAAGTGGACATTCACACATGTATTTAACTTTCTCTTCACGAAATATAATCTTAAATAATTTATAAAATTAATCTCTAAGCAAACTTGCAGTAAGCTGACGACTTCAATTTCTAATTTGGCATGAGAAGCATAGTACCACTACTTTCGTTTTTGAAATTATTAAATTTCAGAGTCTTTTACAAATCATAACTGAAAATCATGATCTAATAGCACGGTCTAAAACACACGTCCCTAATTTAAGAAGTATAAGCTTTTTGAAGTATAAGCTGGGGTAACGATTCAATTCATTTTTCTTGAAACATCTATTCTAATAATATTGGCATCCAACTGAATACCATAAACTTTGCAACATTCTTTAACACCTCACCTATTTCTACTGGAACCAAATTTCAATTTAAAGTAGATCGACTTTCAACCTATTCTTACACTAGTACTCTTCTATGAACAACCTACACTATCTCTAGGACCATAGCCAGCTAAAACTAGACTCGACTGAATAAAAAACTTTGAATAAAAAGAATAAAATTCATAAAGCTCACAAAAATTGTATCGGGTCGAAAGAAAGTACGACCCCTCATCAGGCAAAATGTAGGTACCAGTACATGCAGACAAAGCGGCAACGCACAATCCAAACAATTCATGAATGTTAAAGCAGCTCAAGTGGCAAGCCAATTAAAGAAAAGAGGTGCTGAAAATAACATTTTTAAATGAAATGTTTTGCTTTGAAAATTTTTTTAGAATTGTAAACAAAATTTAATTCTGTTCTTTTAAAATACTATTCTTACTACAAACCAGTATGGTGTGTAGTTAAATTCTTCTACTATACCTTATAGCATTTTGTCCTTTGTTCTTCATACAATATAAGCTATATGGTTGAAAGTAGCAAATTTTTGAAATATAAATTATATTAGAAAAAGTCCACGATAGATGTAATAATTTTTTTTTTAAATCTTTTAGTTTTTTTTTCTTTTTGTTATTGTAGTATTTACTTTGTATTCATTAAAACGTATATTATTTCCTCTTCAATTCCTCTTCTCACATTTATTTAAATAAAGCATTTATATTTTCCAAAACGCCAAACATTATCTTTCTTAATGTTTTATATGTTTGATTCGTAGAAATATTTCTCATATCCCTCTAATTAATTCGTTAATATTTATTATTTATATTTTATTTTATAATATATATAATTTCACTTACTTTTTTCCTTTCGTTTCAAACTCTTTAAACTTTTGTTCAATAGAATCTCTTATGATTTAATTTCTGGAGAATCATTTATTCCTTTCCTTTAAAGTAAAACTTTTGTCAGTGTTGATATAATGCTGTATCCATGCGCTTTTACTTCACCTGGTGAATAATGATTAATAATTGATTAATAAGTTTTACTTAAAATATTTTTTTTTCAGGTGCACGTAGGAGTCAACTCTTTTTGTTTTTATCACTACTTTTTTCATAGAAAATATTCTGTTAAGACTAAAGTTCTACAATTAAATACGGCGAAAAAAAATATTTTCAAAAAGTGGAGTTAAAAAAACCGTAAGAGTTGGCAACTATATGTGCAATATGTATTTAAAATTCTTTTTCGTAATCAGTCAACGCTAGTTTTTTCGCCTATTTATTTCAATATTAGGTTAAAAATTGTGTAAATGGAATCTAAAAAAATAACATTCATAAAGATAAATAAGCCTAAAATACAATAAAAAATACAGAATAATAATAACTTTCATCTTAATTATACGTACCGTATATAATATCTGGTCTGCTTCCTGTTTTTTTTTTAATTCGTCACATCGTTAGTACCCATCATCTTATCATAAAAAAAAAAAAAAAAAAAAATATATATATATATATATATTTTATTTAACTGTAATTGCATATTGGAGAAAATTACAGTATAAAAAAGGGGGTGGGTACTAATATTGCTATGCTACTGTATAAAATAAAATGCTGGCAGTTATGATAACAGCCTTGTGTATTTATTATATATAAAAAAGAAATATATATATATATATATATATATATATATATATACATCATATTTAAGATTTTAAATTCAATATTTATAGAACGGTTAGCTTTTTAATTTATTCCGTATCATTGTCAGTATCCACTTTTTTTGACACCACTTTCTTTGTACAGTGATTTTGTCCAATAAGTGATACAATTTAATGGGAAGAAAACTGTATTAAAAAAGTGGAAGGGATTAACGGTGGTTACCAACAATGCTACTGAATAAATTAAACAGTTGGCAGCTCTGTTTATTTTTAGTTGTATTAGAACAATCCACAAATTTACTTTTTTTATAAATTGCACAACATTTATTAAATTTCATTTCAATTAGTACATTTACACTCACAATTTTCTTTTTTTAACCATATGCATACTGCGCAGGTTGTATTTTAAATGTAAATGCAGCACATGCCTTTGTCCCACTTTCTTCACATTGTTATCCTTACATTTTTCTCTATTCAAGTTAAAATATCAAAGACTGTATCATCATTTATCATCCCACTTCAATTAAGGTAAAGAAGTACTTATCTTCACAAACGGCAAATATTTTCAAGGGAAACTTTTCAAACTTAAGAAAAATACTTTACTGACGCGCATGATTTGAAGAAAAATGAAGAAAAACTTTCAAGAATAAATAAAAGGAATGGAAAAATAGCCTTAATTGGAGAAGATAGAACGTATCTTCAATAATTTTCTACTTTCAAATGTGCACGATCCGTAAAAAAGGATGTTTGCTTTTTCAAAGAAAGCAAAATATAGATAAAACGAAAAAGAAAAAAAAAAAAAATACACGCAGATTCTTTTTATAGAATATTTTTCTTTACCTGAGTGGGAAGAAATATTTTTCTTTCGATAAAAGCAGTGGGGTATTCTATTTTTAATAGAGAGGGCGAGGGGGGGGGGGGGGGAAAGACACAATTCAAAGCAATCACCGAACATTCACAGATTGTTAATTACTCTGTATATTTTTGTATTTAGATTTCCTCTGTGTATTGTCCACAAAGTATCCCATTTTATAGAGTGTAAAAATAAGTATAACACAGAAAATTTATTGGACATTTTATACGTATGAATATGTTCTTATTTTATATTCATGAATTTCTAATAAATCGAAAATTACTCTAATAAAAATATAACGCTTTTCAATTTTTGCAAAGAACTATGTTAATAGTTTCCGAAAGTAAAAAACATTAATTTTCATTCGACGTCATTTCACTATTAATCCTCGCATAGTGAAACAGTTACGAGAAAGTGTTACAGTTACACAAATTTAATGATAAAAATGCAAACCTGATAATTTTTGAAAATGTACAATTCACTTTAATTAAATGAACTACAAAAATTTAATTTGGAATTTTGAAACTCTACGTAATGTTATATATATAAAGAATTGTAAACAACAATCATAGCTATTATTTCTACAAATTACATTCATTTTTCTCCCGATAACAAAAGAAGGGTGTTATAAGTTTGTGGCACTGTAGCTTCCAAACAAAGAGATTAATATAAACGCGGGGTTGTTATTTGATTATTATAATTATTTTAGAACTCTCATATGGGTTTTAGTTATGTTTCATAGAAATCTCGCTGATATAGTCATAAAACTGATATAGCCCCAAAACTATTCAACACCAATTCAAGCCAAGGTCCAACCTAATATCAAGATCGGTTAAATTAAGTCCATTGGTCCATGAGATACAGTGTTCGCAAAATTTTGCTATCTCAAAAAGACAAATATTTTTTAAAAATTTCCGAATCGTGTTCAGGAAATATCAAAACATGTAAATTCATCGAAAACCGGAAATCGAAGATAGTTTGGAACCTTATACTTTCATGTTATATGTGCAGAAAATGTAGTAATAAGACCACTTCTTTAAAAATAATAAGTCAATTTCAGTTAATTGAAGTGCATTATGTTTTACCTAAAAAATATGTTTTAAATTAGAGCTGACGATAATCACCCCCCGAAACTAATGAAATTCGATTATAAATAAATTAGAAAATATAACTAAAACTATTATAAATCAAATCCTTTTTTAATTTGCGTATATATTCATTAGTATAAGATATCGATCTACCATTCACTCACTCAAGAAACATTTGTGCCACTGTAAGGGCTGTTCACTCTTAGAACGAATAATCCGTAGTCGAGAGCATAGAGATACTACATGTATTCAAATGACTGGTGTCAATGTTTTTATTTGAACTTTAAGAAGTTGTCATTTTTAACAACTTCCAAATTCAGGAATTTTTAATACAAAAGAATACGTGTATAAAAGGAAATGGTAAATAGAAGATAAATGTATTTTTAAATAACTTCTTGACATCATAAAAGAATATATATGTTTTTTTTTTTTTTTTTCAAATTAATCATACCTTTTGTACGATACTATTTTCAGTTCTCTACTCCTATAGCTTATATGTTAAAAGTGTACGACGAATTTTATGTTTGCTTTGTGATATATAGATGCATTTAGAGCAGGATGTTTGAGTGAAAGATTTTATTTTTTAAAGTTAAGTTATAATTTTAGTGTAAAGTAAGAGTAGCACAGTGTTGCCAGATTGGGGACTTTTTTAATTCAACTACCATCAATAATGTTTAATTGTAACGATTGCTTAATTACTTCGAAGATTAATAGTCTATTATTTATATCAAATATCACGACTCAAAATTATTGGTGGTAGTTCAATAAAAAAATTCCCCAGTCTGTCAACACTGGCATAACATTCGCTTTTATGTATAGCGTAACCACGTTTCCTACGCCTAGCAGTTAAGACTAGTCGAAAATCTTGGAGGGTTTCGAAGTTGACCAACAGGTTTGAATTTAGTAAACATCCAGTCTTTCGGTATTCCCTTATCGCTTATTTTCTCTCAACGAAAAGCTTGTCTCCTCTATTTTACTAGTGGACTCGTTGAATCCGCACTTGCGCAGATGCTTCCATGGTCGCAAGAAATGTAGTTAAAGAGTATCTACTACAATTCTGTTTTTAACATTTACAAATAATTTCAAATCTTATCAATTAAATTTTCAATTCGTGACTTCAGACTACCGTATTTAAAAATGCGGCAATCTATGCTTAATTTATTTTCTAAATTCAAAATCATTAGAGATAATTCAGAAAGTTTACCGTTACGGAACGTTGTATTCAAGATTGATCGCTTGGTACTATTAAAACAGATAGGGTTTGTTTTTCAAATATTTAAAGGAGGCAATTTTCTCTTTGTCGTTAAATTTCAAATGAAACTTTAAGCTTTACAAAGAAAAGAAAAATTATAAATTAAGATACACAGATAGTTGCATTTAAAGATAGAATTGACATGAACACATTAGTGAATGTAAATAATATACTAAGAACTGATTCGCCCTTTTTATAAGCCTTAAAAGTGTGTTTTAAAAACGTTTTTCATTTCAGTGGCTTCTTTTAGCAAAAATAATTAATTTTACTTTCTTTTTTGTAACTAAATAAAATATTTATTACTCTTTTATATTGTTCAAAATATAAATTTGGTCATTTCAATGCATTTCAATGGAATTTTTATGTCGGTTATTCTTTGAAGTAAATTAAGGATTTCTAGAAATAATTTATATTGTTTAAATGTTAGCGCTCTGCTCTTGTTATATTTATATATCAGTACAAAATTACTTTATCTATTAGTTTTGAAAATGTTTTCGTTTATATTTCATTCAGTTATGATTTTCATACTGAGAAATTTCGTAATAAGACAGACTTTAGTATTCATTATCTTAACTATCTATATATACTATCTATCTACTTATTATCTTAAACTATCTATATAATAATAGGCAAAAATAAAATTTGTCGTACGTTCTTAACATATTAATGATAGGAGAAGAGGAGTGAAAGTTATATTGTTCGAAAGGTATCGTTATTGTGAGTAGTCGAAAACTAAATTTATTCTCTTGTGATGTCCGGAAGGTATTTAAAAAGACCTTTATTTATTTATTTAATTATTTATTTTTGCATTTTTTCATTTTACACACGTACTCATTCGTATTAAAATTTCCTGGAGAAGAAAGGTGTTAAAGCTGGCGATTTCTTAAAATTTAAATGAAACCATTGACATAGTAATTTGTATAAATGTAGTCTCCCTATACTCTCGACTGCAGATTTTTCATTCAAAGAGAAATGAGCCATTAGAGTTGTAGAAATGTTTTTTGAGTGAATGAGTTGTAAATTAAAATTGTCTACTGTTGAACATATACCGAAACTAAAAAAGGATTTGATTATAAATGCTCTAATTTTTTTACGATCTAAATTACTTTCTTGTGATTTACGTCAATTCTAATTTGGAGACATTTTGAAAGTAAAACATAATGCATTTGGTATATTTGGTTCGGTTTGGCTTGAATTGGCTTTTGGGCTATAACACCCAATCGGTGGGGCTGTCACGGTGAGATATCCTCTCATTTCAGGAAAGATTAAGAATCTACAGAGTACCAAACACCCAATTTTTGACTCCATATTTAAATTTCTAAGATCAAAGCAGTTCAGAATAAGGTACAGTTTACATAATTTTAATTTATTCTTGACAAAGTGAGAAACGAAATTCTATTTGAATTCATCCATAAACTTAGGAAAATTATGATCTCTCGGATAGAACATTTATATATTTATTCAGATATTAACCGACAAAAGAAATGGAAATTTATAATATAAAATAAATAAAATTACGCTAACAAAGAATCTGTACTTTTATCTTATTTGACTAACTAATTTAATTTCTTTTCGTGCAAGGTTAAGATAATTACCCAAATCTTTAAAACTGATAAGTGATATTTCTTTATACTGAGATTTTTTTTCTGAATAAATCTGATTGTTACGTCGTGTATGATTGTTAATCTTTAATTGAATAAAACCCTTATCAAGTCTTTTCTTTTGATAATAGATTTTGTACGCTGAAAAAATTTCAAACACCAAATACCTTATTTTTAATTTAATAGAAAAATCATCATTTTTTTTAAACAAAAATGCTGTTAAAAAACTACCATTTCATTAAGAAAAATAACATATTAAAGTCTCATTATTTTTTTGATACCTTTAAGTCTTAGAAACTGTAACATATGATTCAGATTTATGCTTGAATTTTCCTTCTTAAATATATTTTATAAATAAGATTTTTTTAATAAAAATTAAATAGTTTATTATGTTACTTCATACGTTAGAATTTAAATAATTTGAGGCGAAAAAACCTTACAATATTCAAATAAAAATAATAGGGTTAATACGATTCAATCAAACGAACCAAAAAAAGAAAAAGAAAACAAACAAACAATAAATTGGTAAAAAATAGGGAAAATGTTTAATATTAAAGAAAAACATTTAACATCTATCATCGATGTCTATATTTTAGTTTTGAACAGTAAGCCCTGCATTAATACTAAAACATTTAACTTGAGGCAAACGCACACTACAATATTTAAATACAAAAATGTCGAAAAGACGATTACAGCAATAAATTAGTAAAAAAATTTTGGAAAAAAGTTAGTAGTTAGAAAAAACAGGCTAAATTATTGTCGTTAAATATATTTCTATTTTAAACAGCAATCTCTGCAATAACGCATTTCAATAAAGCGTTGTATTAATCTTGAGGCGTACAAACACACAATATTTAAATACAAAAATATGGATAGCAAGATAAAAACGAGAAATTTGTGGTAAAAATGTGGTAACAATTATTTAATATTTAAGAAAATTGGATTTACGTAAAATTGTTTGGATTACGATTATGAACAATAATAGTATAATCAAACAAATATATTTGAATTTTATTTTGAAAATAATTTGTCAACAACCTTGATAAAATATTTCTCTAAGACATTTATGACAAAATGAGGAAATTTTGTAGATGATCTTATTAGTATATGGTACTTTTATTCATTATTTATTTATTTATTTGTTTAATTTTCCTGCATGGTCGCCATAAAATATAACTTAAATTTCGTAATTCTTGAAATGAATTCCTTGAAACTTTTTTATCTAAATCAGAAAATCCCCCCCCCCTTCTCTCTCTCTCTCTATTTTTATTTATTTATTTATTTATTCATATGCAGTAGAGCACCGATCATCCGCGGTGCGGATTATCCGCGAGTGCGAGAGCCTCGAAAATAAATAAATAAATAAATAAATAAACTACTAACTTCCAAAAAACCCAATATTAGTTCAAGCCCAACAACAAGGTAAATACAACAGGTTCTACAGTGCGAAGGTCGAAAATTAACGACGTGTTTACTGTGCATCGTAATTCTACAGGCCTACTTGGATTTTTTTTTTTTTTTTTTTTTTTTTTTGACGGTTTTAGGAGGTAATGGATTTTTTTTTTTTTTTTACTTTAGAAATAGGGGTTATACTGTTCTACCGAGTACTTTTTTCATGTTTGCGCCCCATTTTATTCTGTTTTTCGGGTTATCCGATATTGCCAACCAATTTCGCGGATAATCGATGCTCTACTAATTAAGATTATCTCTTTATAGTTACATTGAGAAAAAAATTGTGATTTTCAATTATTAACCATTTTATATTATATAAAAAAAAAATGCGACTATAAAATGAAGACAAAATAGTAAAACTTATAAAACTAACACAAACATTTCCTAAAAGCAGAATCAGCAAGCTTATTAAAAATATCTCTATTAAACATATTAAAATTGCGATTTTTCGGAAATTTTTTTCAATTCTGCTTAGTATCATTTTTAATTTATAAACGGAAAACAATAAAACATATATGTATTATCGAATCGTTAGGAAACCGCATAAAATTTGCTTTATTCTTTCTTAAAATTAAAATAAATAAATAAATAATAAAATAAAATAAAAAACTGACTGCAATCTTTCTTTCGCTGAAAACCAATCATAAAACCTTTAATGAAATATTTTCAATATCTCCATATGTTGATATTTTGAGGCAATAAAAGATTTTAAAATAATAAAACCAAAATAAGATTACGCTCCTGTTTTCAAGATAATTTTTTATTAACATGCCACAAAGTTCTCGACATAGAAAGAGAATTTTATAGGTTATTCCTTTTTATATCGTAATTTAGCTATATATGTGTGGGTTTATGTAGAGAAGTATTTCTTTCAATTTTGATTATAAGAGACTTTCTAGAAATTTCAAACGTTTTGCGAAGCATATACTATTTTCTTAAAGATAGACACGAGCTTTGTAAACAGGAAATAAACTTGTTTTGTGACTTTCAAACATATTTGTTCAAAATATTTTGTGAATATAAAATATTAAAATTTCCTTTTTGTCCAAAATTTTCTTAAAATCTTTACGGCGAAAAATTATTAGAAATTATTATTTTTTAGAAAAATATATAATCTTTAACAAAACGTTGATACAGAAAATAATCAAAATAGAAAAAATTATTTCTTTTGTTTAATGCTGAAAGCAAATCGTTTCGTTAAGATAAAAATATGAAACAATCTTTTCGTCGAACGATAAAAGCAAATAGTCGTTTTCGATTTCGGAATGGCAGTCGTTGATTATTGACAAATGAGCTTTACTATTTGAAATGCAATTCCGCTTTTTCGCTACTTTTATGAAATAATCAATGCATTCTAGAAAGTTTTGAAATCTAAAGTATAGAGCTACAAAATAAAAGAAAAGATGTTACTTATAAAAAAAAAAGAAAATATTTTGCAGGATTCAAATATCTAAGGCTCCTTTTCAGTTAAAATTTAAGAAAAAACTATACATCACATCGCAAAATAAAAGCAAGCTTATGTAACCTTGCGCTCGGAAAAAGTAAATTAAAAAAAAGGTAATGTATAATGCATATTTATTATTATTATTATTATTATTATTATTATTATTATTTTAAGGATTTTTATGGTTCTCAACGATGTCTTTGAGATGCTAGTGACGTAACAAATTTCTGCAGTTCTGTAAAAAAAATTTCATTTGTCTTTCAGAATGATATAAAATAGATTTGATTGGAGCCCTGATCCCCAATAAAACTCATTTTCCGAAATTGCTTTTATTTCTCCCTGAGAATACAAAATGGGGTCATTCTATTTTGGGTTTTTTGAAAATTTCAAATTTTTAGGGAATGTCACGAGGGGGGCAAAGTCGGGAGCCTATTTATCGCGTTAAATTTGTCTTCGGGAATGTACATGAGCTGCGGTTACGAACTTTTGTGTGTGGTTTGGTTATGTGCATCCAACACCTAATGACACTGTAAATTGCGAAATATCCCCTCTGTCCTTTTGGAGGTTGAGGGGGGGGGGGCAAGAAACATGGTTTCAAATGTAACTTTGCACAAATTATCTCAAGAAAGATATTTTTGTATTGCTTAGTTATGTGTACCAGCACGCATTACAAAGCGAATTTGTGAAAGTTTTTATGAAAGTTCGGAATTAGGGATTGGGCTTACTTTCGTGGCTGGAAAATGAAAATAGTAGACAAAGAGGGTGCACGCATTGCGCGTGGATATGGCGTAACTTTACTGAACATCGCATTAACCTTATTGCGTATCGAAACCCCATTATTCAATTTACTACACTACCGCTTATTTCAGGAGTATAGAATAATAAGATGGAAAAGCTCCCAGTAATGGAATAAAGCAGGGTTTTGTTTTACATTTGTAAACTAACTTGGCATTCTCAAACTATAGTGACGTATGTTAATTACAATTTCAAAGTCTCAATCTCCGGAGAAAATTTTAAAAGACGGATTTATTTGAACTCGAATTGAGCTGCAAATATCGGTCACACAAAGAGGGAACTTCGTATTATAGTAGGCTGATTTCGAGCTTGAACAATTTTATATTGAATTTACAAACAAGAAGCTGTGTTATAATTCCTTTATTCTTATGCGTTTATTTATTTATTTTTCTCTTTTTATGTGTAGTCTGTTAACTGTGCAGCATTTAACTTAACTACAGTTGATATTAATATAACAGTAAAACCCACTTTCTAATAAGGAATTCTTTGTTCGTTTTGTATTTCTCTATTCGACACAGTGGTCCTTCGATATATTTTCTGTTAGAATTAGATTTTACGCAGTACTTAAAAAACCTTTAACTAATTTTTTTATGGAATTGAATGTTAAGAAAGACATTATGTGTCATAATTACTAATATCAACATATTATTATTATTTTTTAGTGCTAGAGAACTATTTCAGTCGGTACAGTTGCCGAATTTTTATACGTCACTCTTAATTAGAGCTAAGGGCCTATTTCAGTCGGTTTATTGAATGGGGATTTATTGAATGAAGTCCCCCCAAGGCACAAATTTGACATGAGTCCCCCCTAGGTACCCCTATTTCAGTCTCCTATTTCAGTCGGTACAGCGTTGTCGAATTTTTATAATACACTCTTAATAGTGCTAAGGGCCTATTTCAGTCGGTTTATTGAATGGGGATTTATTGAATGAAGTCCCCCCCAAGGCACAACTTTGACATGGGTTCCCCCCAGGCCCAACTTTGAGATGAGTCCCCCCCAAGGTACAACTTTGACATGAGTCCCCCCCAAGGCACAACTTTGACATGAGTCCCCCCAAGGTACCCCTATTTCAGTCAGTACAGCGTTGTCGAATTTTTATAATACACTCTTAATAGTGCTAAGGGCCTATTTCAGTCGGTTTATTAAATGGGGATTTATTGAATGAAGTCCCCCCAAGGCACAACTTTGACATGAGTCCCCCCAAGGTACCCCTATTTCAGTCGGTACAGCGTTGTCGAATTTTTATAATACACTCTTAATAGTGCTAAGGGCCTATTTCAGTCGGTTTATTAAATGGGGATTTATTGAATGAAGTCCCCCCAAGGCACAACTTTGACATGAGTCCCCCCCCCAGGCCCAACTTTGACATGAGTCCCCCCCAAGGTACAACTTTGACATGAGTCCCCCCCAAGGCACAACTTTGACTTTAGTCCCCCCCAAGGCACAACTTTGACATGAGTCCCCCCAAGGTACCCCTATTTCTGTCGGTAAAGCGTTGTCGAATTTTTATAATACACTCTTAATAGTGCTAAGGGCCTATTTCAGTCGGTTTATTGAATGGGGATTTATTGAATGAAGTCCCCCAAGGCATAACTTTGACATGAGTCTCCCACAGGCCCAACATTGACATGAGTCCTCCCCAAGGTACAACTTTGACATGAGTCCCCCCCCAAGGCACACCTTTGACATGAGTCCCCCCCAAGGTACAACTTTGACATGAGTCCCCCCAAGGCACAACTTTGACATGAGTCCCCCCCAGGCACAACTTTGACATGAGTCCCCCCCCAAGGCACAACTTTGACATGAGTCGCCCCAAGGTACAACTTTGACATGAGTCCCCCCCAAGGTACAACTTTGACATGAGTCCCCTCCAAGGCACAACTTTGACATGAGTCCCCCCCAGGCCCAACATTGACATGAGTCCCCCCCAAGGCCCAACTTTGACATGAGTCCCCCCCAAGGTACAACTTTGACATGAGTCCCCCCCGAAGGCACACCTTTGACATGAGTCCCCCCAAGGTGCAACTTTGACATGAGTCCCCCCCAAGGCACAACTTTGACATGAGTCCCCCCAAGGTACCCCTATTTCAGTCGGTACAGCGTTGTCGAATTTTTATAATACACTCTTAATAGTGCTAAGGGCCTATTTCAGTCGGTTTATTAAATGGGGATTTATTGAATGAAGTCCCCCCAAGGCACAACTTTGACATGAGTCCCCCCCCAGGCCCAACTTTGACATGAGTCCCCCCCAAGGTACAACTTTGACATGAGTCCCCCCCAAGGCACAACTTTGACTTTAGTCCCCCCCAAGGCACAACTTTGACATGAGTCCCCCCAAGGTACCCCTATTTCTGTCGGTAAAGCGTTGTCGAATTTTTATAATACACTCTTAATAGTGCTAAGGGCCTATTTCAGTCGGTTTATTGAATGGGGATTTATTGAATGAAGTCCCCCAAGGCATAACTTTGACATGAGTCCCCCACAGGCCCAACTTTGACATGAGTCCCCCCAAGGTACAACTTTGACATGAGTCCCCCCCAAGGCACAACTTTGACATGAGTCCCCCCCCAAGGCCCAACATTGACATGAGTCCTCCCCAAGGTACAACTTTGACATGAGTCCCCCCCCAAGGCACACCTTTGACATGAGTCCCCCCCAAGGAACAACTTTGACATGAGTCCCCCCAAGGCACAACTTTGACATGAGTCCCCCCCAGGCACAACTTTGACATGAGTCCCCCCCCCAAGGCACAACTTTGACATGAGTCGCCCCAAGGTACAACTTTGACATGAGTCCCCCCCAAGGTACAACTTTGACATGAGTCCCCTCCAAGGCACAACTTTGACATGAGTCCCCCCCAGGCCCAACATTGACATGAGTCCCCCCCAAGGCCCAACTTTGACATGAGTCCCCCCCAAGGTACAACTTTGACATGAGTCCCCCCCGAAGGCACACCTTTGACATGAGTCCCCCCAAGGTGCAACTTTGACATGAGTCCCCCCCAAGGCACAACTTTGACATGAGTCCCCCCCAGGCCCAACTTTGACATGAGTCCCCGCCAAGGCCCAACTTTGACATGAGTCCCCCCCAAGGTACAACTTTGACATGAGTCCCCCCCGAAGGCACACCTTTGACATGAGTCCCCCCAAGGTGCAACTTTGACATGAGTCCCCCCCAAGGCACAACTTTGACATGAGTCCCCCCCCAAGGCACACCTTTGACATGAGTCCCTCCCAAGGCACACCTCCCCCTCATTGGGAAAAAGAGCAAAAAAGGTTGTTTTGCGGCTATGAGACAGTTTGGACTTCCAACGTTATTTGTTACAGTATCTGCAGCTGAAACACATTGGTTTGATTTAATGAAAACTTTATCATGGAATTTAGATCGTCACGAATTAACTAAAGAAGAATTTGTCGATATTAACAAGTTTAGCAGTAGGCCTCTGGCACTAAATTAAAATCTGTCAATGTCAGATTTTCATGTTTTAAATAATGAAATAATGTCGTGTCTGTATATTTTATATTAATTTTTAATTTTTACTTTAATGCAAACAAACCAATCAGAAATACAGAATGACGTGAATCAATCATCGTTTAACATCAAAATCTAAACAAATAAATAAATAATAATTTGAAAAACCATAATAATCAGTGTGCAATTTTTATTATTATTTCTTTTTTTTTTTTACTCAATATAAAATAAAACGTTTGGTCGCTATTGGGTTTTAAAATTGATTTTTTTTTTTCACTGCTTTCTGTTTTATAACAAAGAAACGTGTTGTTCGTATTCTTCATAAATGAGATGCTTGTCCGTCTTACATAGCTGAATACATGTGTCAGCATTTAATCAACCCTAAAAAATCATCATATTATTACTATTTGATATCTGTAGAATTTAGCTTCAGCAACTAGTTTTACTGATTATATTAGATCCTGGTTGCACTGACCGGTTCCTTCTGAACCAAACTTTTTAAAGTCTAAATTTTTTTTTATTTCACACTGGAATAAAATACGGTGCAATGTATTGAAGTAAGTGTAAATAAGAGTGCACACGGCCATGAAATTTGACTGCAAATTTATTAAGTTAAAATAATGAAGTAATGGAGAAAAGCATGATATCATAAATAACAGAATAGACTTTGCGAGGGAAACAACTGAAAAAAAAGTTATTTTCTGAGATAGATACGTTGGCCACTGTCAATTTTGAACCACTATTAAAACTGACAACTTACTCCTTTATTCTTATAAAACAAATATAACTCCAAAAGGTGATTTTACTAAGCACAATGATGCTTATTCTAATTTGAAAGAATGCTAATAACGCACCGATAGAAAATATGATTTGAATATTCTTCAAATTTGCACGGAAGAATTATTTCTAAAAGACATAAGTTTAGCTTTAGATACAATAAAAATACAATTTAAACGAATAAATAATGCATTTCTTTTTATTTAGTTTTAATCGTTCGCAGCTTAAAACATTTTATAAATTCTTTCCAGAAATCAGTTGAACAAGACTTATATAAATTATGCCCAATTACATTTATACACTGTAAATAGAAGCGTCTTAAATTCAGACAGAAATGTGTCTGAAATGTCAATTCAGACACATAAATGTCTGAAACACTTACGCATGCAAAATTTCAGACGCATGTGCTGTCTTAAATTAAGACACGTAAGCGTCTTTTTTATAAATAAGCTGAGATAAGTGTCTGAATAAGGTTGATATGTCTGAAATTAAGACATATAACATTTTAGACACATAAAATTTCAGACATTTTACAATTTAGGCACTTACAAATTCAGACATTACAAATTTTAGACACTTAGAAATTCAGACATTTGTATAACTTAACAAATTTTCCATATGAAATCTACTTTAAGCGGCATGCATAACCAGCTTTAATATTTTTTTAAGAAATAAATTTGATATTATTTTAATAATATAAGTAGTTAACTTATTTAAAATACTTAGGCGCGAAACTTATTCGGTTAAAAGTTAAAAAACAAAGTTAATTTTTATTTAAAGTTCTCACATGTAATATATATATATATATACATATTAAGATAAACGAAGCATGTATCTTGTAGCTAAGAAGCGAATTCGTAACTAAACATTCTTAAACAATTTGTGCATAATGGATTTTTTTTTCGCATTTTAATTATTTTATGTTCCCTACACTTCAAAATGTAAAAGAACAATTTTTTTGGTTTCATGTACATAGTTTGTTTTCTTGCAAACACCACTTTTAAAAAAATCGTTTAAAATCCATAGACTACTATTTTTTCATATTTATTACGCATTTTACAAAAAAACTCTAAACCTCTACACATGAAATTTAAGATAATAATATGTATTAATCTTTAGCTCTTATGGACAGTTTTATTGCAAAGACGTAAAACTTCGATTTGTTTTACGGATACTAAAATATATTTCTTTATACAAACAACGTCGAGTGTGAATACCGATGGCTTGATTGGGAAGACGCTTGACTGTGAATCCATTGATTATCGGTTCGACTCCCGGCGAGGGCAACGGTAATTGTTTTGTAAAAAATATTAATGCTTTTTTTTTTATACTCTAGGTTATTCTAAAACATTTTTCACAGGTAAACAATATAACACTCATCTTTTCATTTATTTATTTATGAAAAATTTTCATTGTAGACAGGATCAAATCTGGCGGAATTTCAGACACTTTATGTGTGAAACGATGTGCCTTTTAAGACACTTTTTAGCATCTTAAAATTAAACACCCATTTTAGACACAATTGTGTCTGAATTTCAGACACTTGTATTTACAGTGTATGAATAAATATAGAAGAAATATTTTTTTAAGTTGTCATTTGGCAAGGTAGGGTCATTAGTTTCTTTTACATGGACAATATATGCTACCTAGATTACGTTCTACGGTTTTGTCTTCAAGTTAAAATATCATTAAATTAATTATTTCCCTCAAATCTAAATTTCAGCTATCGGTAGGTTATTGAATGGGAATATATTTAAACCTCCAACTGGAAAATACCCTAGAGGTCAATCTCAGAGAGTGGCCAGTTGCCCATTCCATAGTTGTAGTACGATGTAAAACCTTCTCAATAATAACATCAACTATCCGTAAAATGTTTTCTAGGAAAAAAAAAATCCAGAAACTATTTTGTTTAAATCTATAATAAGAGAAATACATGTTATACTCTAGCTACTCTAGCCCTGAAAATCTACTCTAATAATATTTTGTATCCCATGCACATGATTAAAAAAAAAAAAGCTGTAAGTATGTTAAAAAACTCTTAAGACAAGCAGAATATGTTAAAACATAAAAATAATTAACTCAAAGCTATAAGGATTTAAAAACTGCTGCATATTTGTATCTCGGTAAAGAAATAAGTTTAAACAAACCACTCAGAGTTCAAACAAAAAAGTAAATTTATTTAAAAAAAAAAAAAAAACTAAAAATATATTTATAAATTAATTAGCAAATACTAAATATTTGATAGATCACTTAAAAATGCTAACTCCAGTATATTTTATTTTAATTGATAGTCAAAGAACAAATAGTAAACTTTTAATCTCGAATTTGAAAGTTAAGAAAAAAATAAGAAACATTTTCTATTTAAAAGGTGAATAAACAAGTATTTTTAACGAGAGATTGTTTTTCTATTTCAATGTTATTTTTATAAAAAAGTTAAGGTTTTCTATTAAACAACCGAAACATTTTTCCCTTTTAAAGAAAACTAAATCTCAATCGTTACTAGTATCACAAAGCTTTTATTTTTATCGTCATATAGATCCAAAAATTTAGGGTATTTTAGGTTTAATTTTTATATAATGTAATTTTAACAAATGTAATTAGAGTATTAAAAATAAAGAGATATTTAATATTGTTACATGGTTTTAGTTAAGTATTTAATTTTGCATTGCATTTGAATGTCGATATATTAAAATGAATGTATTACAAATTCTCCCTTATTACTTTCTTCTATACTCAATAAAATTAAGTAGGGGATTAAAATTTTCATCTTCCGGTTTTTGATGTATTTGCTCGTTTTGAGAAAGCTAGAATACGATTTACCCTTTTTAAAACGTCTGTCTGTCTGTGCGCCTGTGTGTGAGAGACAAAATTTTGTGGCAGAACTAGCTCAAGAACGAATGTACAGAAGTTCATATAAATTTATGAATTTTGGTTTCACAATAAAAATAAATAACTTTATATTTGTCAAACATTAAAAAATAACTAGGATACTATTTCTTACTCAATATCATATATTTCCTTTCATATTTAGTGTCAAGCAACTGTTGTAACGTTTCTTTAATTTATTTAACTTGATAATTGTTAACTTATAAAGAAAGGGTAAAATTTTATAATTCAAAAAAGATTATTTAAGTTAATTTTTTCACACCCAAATATGGTGCGCCACTCTGTCTTTTTTCTCAGTACGTATTATTTTGTTACGATTAATTACACTATAATCTAATATTTCGGCGGAATCAGGTAAATATTGGAAAAGTTCTCTACAATATCTCAATTTCTGGAACATAAATGAAGTCTACGTTTATTATGATATGAAGCAACTTGTATTTTTATAAAATAAAGAAATGTGACCTTAAGAACCATGCAAATATTTTAATTTTTAGGAAAACATCATTTCTTTGGGAAACATCATTTCTCATTCTTTTCCAGATAATTTCTGAATGATTATTTAATTTATGTGAATCTAAAGAACATATTTAGATTTTTGTGTCTTCAACAAATATTAAAAACAAAACATATTTCAAAATATTCTTAGATGTTTTAAAAGTATTTTTTATTCAACGCTTATTTGTCCAAGTAATAAAATCATGCACAGAAAACTAATATTAATTAAAGAGAGAAGATGGCAGAGGAATCTATAATTATCTCTGTCAGAAAATATGACAATTTTTTTCATTGCATGATGAATGACATAAAGACATGTGTACAAGAGTAGATGTGTCGTTAATAGTGACATATTTAGTTCAGAAAATACATTTAATTCTTCATGAAGATATAAATTAGGACGTCTTTTTATTCCATTTTAATGCTTTTGGCATTTTTAATTATTGTGTTATATTCATTTACTTTTCTTTCATTATTATTTTTTTTTGTTGTTGTTGTTGAAAGTACTCTTAAAAAGTAATTTACGTGGTAGAAATCTATAATGAACGAATAAATCATAATTTTTTTATGTTTAAATATGTGTTTTAAGATGATATATTACAAGTAGATTATGAAAAACTTTTCAACATTACCAAGATCGCGTTATATTTGTATTATTTTGGGCGATTTTGTAGAAATTATTTACATGCATTTTTTCAACTTATTAGATGCGCAAAACTATAAGTAAATTAAAATCTTGAACATTTTATAGCGGTACAAAATTTTTTAATGTGAAGAATTGACATTGTGTTTATGTTTTAAAAGCAAGTTCACAAAATAAAAGAATATAGTTCACATAATTTGATGAAAAAAAAAAAAAATGTCTTTCTTATGTTTTAATCTATTCATAATATCTCGTCACACTGAGCTTGAAAGAACTGCACATTTATAGTGCCCTATAAAATAATCATTAAAACTTTTATGCACGGAATTTCTAATATTTTTTGTATTACAGGATATCAACTATCAGCTTTATTTAATTTTAAATGATCTAATAATAAAATAAATAAATGTAAACACGAAGGCTTATTAATAAGTGACGCACATAATGTAAATATAAATAAATTATGATAATATGAATTAGAAAGGAAACGTTACTCATTTATTTCTTTTCCACATATTTTTCATGCCTTTTGAGTCATTTGTCTTAACGATAAATCAGTTCGCTCTCATAAAACACCATCGACTGTCAAAAAAGTCATATTCGCATGGTTCGTATAAATTCGTCGTTAGAGTCAAACTTCTTGCCACCGAGGGACATTTCAAAGGTACTATCAGACGAAAACCGGACCCAGGAAGAAGTTTCTCGACAGTAAAGAGTTTGACTATATCGAAGAACTCAAACAGGCCGTGCTAAGTTCGATTTTCCCTTAGCCGACGGAGTGGTGTGAAACCGGGATATTTAAACTTATACATCGCTGTCACAAATGCCTCACTATGAATGGAAATTTTGTGAAACAGCAGTAAATTGGTAATACCTTCATTTAAGTTTAATATTCTCATGATTTTTTTTTCAGTACAAGATAAAGGTAGGAGAGATTGTGCGGCAGGAGATTATGTGCAAGTGGAGAATCGGAGAGAAAGAGTAAATAGCGAGCGCTGCTACTCCAGGTAATTGTACAACAGCAAGTGCAGAGTGCCGACTTGAATTTGCATGTTGATTGTTTGGACCGTCTAAGATAAAACTTGGTTATTTGGTCCTATTTAAAAAAATAAATGCTTGAAATTTCATATCACTTCCTAGGACTTTTCAGGTAATTGCTATAGTACAAAATACTTTTCAAGTGGAACGATTTCTGATAAGTTACTAGTGTATATTAACGGTACGAACTTCAACAGTTCTCTATAAAAGCGAACAATTGTTGAATAAAAGGCTACGCAATCTCTCTTAAAGAAACGGAAAAGTTTGTGCATTTGCTACTTAGGAGATATTGTGCATTGATTCGATTAAATTCTATACTGGAAGACATTACGCATCTTACAGGGAATACCAATACAATGAGGATGAGTTCTGTACCAGAAGACAACGTCGACAAGTGATTTGACTAATTTAACCCACTCGAGATGGCGTACCTTTTTGAAAACCGTTCACGGAATCCGGAATTGGACTTTATTCAGGATTAACAACTATTGAAATGAGCCACACCTCTGGTAGTATTTAACTTTTGAGTGCTAATTTTAGCCTATGGGAAATTGGAGAGCCATCCCTTCCGTGGAGGATCAAAATTGCGATGGCATGTCTACGTACCACCTCTAGGGGTGAGTCCCAGACCGTCGCCAATTGCCCATCTGCGCAGCGCTAGTGTGACGTAAAACCCAACCAACCAACCAACCTATGGGAAATTTATTGCAAAATATTTAATGATATTATATATTTGTTTAGTTTTGAAATATTTTTAAGTATGATGCGCAAGTTCTGTACAGCTGTCAGCTGTTTAAACAGAAGCGATAAAATTGAATGTAATAAAAAAGTATCATCCATCTCAAATTTCATTTTAAGGATTGTAATCGTCTGAATTTCAATAAAATGAAATAAAATAAAATAAAATAACGGAAAAGATTTTTTTTTTTTAAACAAAAAGATTTCAAACCAAGTGAAATTTAGGTTTTGTGAGCGGAAGATTTTGAGAAAATAATTTTAATTAATAATAAACGGTGGGCGGATTATGGGCTTAAAAGTGGGTGGGAACTAGTGGTATATCATTGGATACATGGGGCGTAACCCACACTTTTGGCTCAAAAATGCATTGCACACACGCTAAGGGTCGCACTCTTTGTCCTTTTTTTAGGACACCCTAATGGATGAGAAATTTTCAAATTTATTGCTACTACTATTTTTGGAAAAGAATCTCTACCTGTATAATCATGACATATTACTATAAATGTACTAGAAGTATTTCTGCATGAAATTAGTGATGGCAAAAAAGGCGGAAATTTCGTATCTCTGAGAGTGTCCTGTAAAAAGAGCGGGGAGTACCACCCCTGACATACGGTGTGCAATCTGTTCGAATAGGTTAACTTACCGCAGCTGGTTGCACGAAAGCTTCCCCATTTACAAAAGTAAATACAGCGATTGTGAACAACGACAGATTAGGTCACCAAACAAGAAACAATTCAAACTGAAAAGGAAATGTGCTAATTTTAAATTAAACGTGTTATCTATTAACTTAATGTTATTTTGTAATCTTATCTGGTCTTGTTTTTTTTTCTTTTTTCTGTTTATTTACAAAATTTTAATTCTTTTAAAATTTTATTTATATCTTTCTTGCAATACTTTTTTTTTAATACATTTATTTATTTATTTATTTTAATTATCAAATTTAAATAGTCACTACTAATACAAAAATACTTATTTAGAAAAACCTTTCAACAATGTTACTCAAGTGCAATTATTATTGTTAACAATTTTAGTTATAATTAACCGCAATATCTCCTACCCATGTGAGCCATCACACCTACCCTGCAAGTAGAGTTTCCGCAATATAGTTCTTTTACTTTTATTATATCTGTTGCTTTAAATTATAGTATAACTATAAAATAGTAATGGAAATACATAGAAAATGAATGAATTAAAAATTATTTAGCAGCAGATTAGCGAAAAATTAATATTCGGATTTTTTATATATTATTCAGTTAAATTGTGCGCAAACTTTCCTATCTTTACCTTATGTGTTACTTTTCGATTCGCCCTCGAACTACAAATAGGTTTATCTTTATTTTGATTTTAAGACAATTTGTCAAAATGTGTAACAGTTTTGACCCTTTAATAATAAGGAATCACTCTAAAAAGTAATTAGAAAATAAACAATAAAGTTTTGTGCAATGATAATTTATATTTTTATGAATGTTTGTAATAAAACTGTTTATATTAGCATTTGGGGATTTTATTAAAGTAAATATAAAAAAATTTTAAGTTGAGTTCCCAATAACATTATTTTTAGAAAGCTGAATTTATTTCTTTAGATATATTACATGATTCCGACACTATTTGGAAAGCTTTGAAAAATCATATAAATAAATAAATAATAAAATTGCCACACTAAATAAATAAGAGTTCAATTTTATTGAAAATGGTGAACTCTTTACTTTGATCTTTAAAGAAACGGTAGTTACGATAATCTTTGATGTGAATCAATAGCTTTTGCACTTCACGCTTGTCTCAAAATTCTGCCGATTTCTTTTTATGTTATTATAAGTTTTCCGCATTCTGTATAAGTTAGTATATCTCTATACTAATACATCTAAAAATATTCATGGGAAATCTTTAATTCTGAAGGATTTCAATACCCCGTTGTAAATTAGTTGTTATGGATGTTGCCAAAAATAAATTCAAAAACTGGCGTACAGTCAATAGAAAGAAATAAAAACTTCTTCACACACCATAAATTTTAAATCAGCACAACTGGTTTCGAAAGGACGTAGCCTTTCTTCATCAGGTGCAAACACGTGCAACTACCTTGGAGGCAAAAGCAAGACTGAAAGCAAGGCAAGATCCAGAGGGGGAGGAGCAACACAAACAACCAATAAGAAATATCATGCAGGGCAGGACCAATCAGAGAGGAACACACGTACACACACACCACAAAAAGGGAGGGAGGGAAGGAGTAATCAATTATTTTTTTTCAATAATATTAAACTAATAAGCAAATTTAATAAAATTTATCCATTAATTATTTTTTTTTAATTAGAATTATTATATTATAACTAATATTATGTTATAAACATAATGAAGGAAATTACTTAATTGAATTAAACAAATTTTTCCAGGCTGTAGACAGCAATAATTCTAATTAAAAAAATAATTAATGGATAAATTTTATTAAATTTACTTATTAAATTTACTTACTTTCGAAACCGGTTGTGCTGATTTAAAATTTATGGTGTGTGAAGAAGTCTTTATTTCTTTCTGTTATGGATATTGGTTACATATACGACTATTAAATTAAATGAAAAATTCTTCATTAATAATCTTTTCCTGATAGAAAATGTAGAGCTGCATAGTAAGGAGTAAATAAAAAAATACCTTGACTAAATCGCGTAAAAATCCCAATAAAATACTAGAACTATATTTAAGTATTTGGTTTACAATAAACTATATTACCCTTTAGTGGATATCGTTTTGATTATTTCTTGTTACACAAGAGTTACTGTTTTTGCTTTTCAACTTTTAACAACTAACATGAAAAAAAATTTAAATATTAAATGCGTGTAATTATACTTTATTTTAAAGTCAAAATTTTACACATGTAATGAAGCATGAAAAAAACACATCACGCTAAAACTGCTTAAAAAAAAAAAAAAAAAAAAAAAAAAATCATTATATTGCTTAATAGTGTTTCGCCAAATCTATTTAATAAAATTCAGCAAGACATAAATACGGATCACGACTTATATTTTTGAATATATATATATATATATATATATAAATATATATTGTTTAAATAGTAGTTCGTACAAGTAGACAATAAATTTTTATTTTTGAAATATTAAAAAAAAAAAAAAAAAAAAAAAAAGGAAAATAATGCTTTAAATATATGCATACCATAGTCATATACATATTTAAAACACATCACGCTAAAACTAACTTAAAAGAATTATTCCTTATTTTGCTTAATAGTATTTCGCCAAATCTATTTAATAAAATTCAGCAACACATAAATAAAATACGGATCACGACTTATATTTTTGTAAAAGTTCTATTGTTCAAATAGTAGTTCGTAAAAGTAGACAATAAATTTTTATTTTTGAAATATTAAAAAAAAAAAAAAAAAACAGAAAGAAAGAAAATTGAAAATAATGTTTTAAATATATGCATACCATAGTCATATATATATATATATATATATATTTAATTTAAATATATATATATATATATATATTCCTTATTTTTTTTAATAGTGTTTCGGCAAATCTATTTAATAAAACTCAGCAACACATAAATAAAATACGGATCACGACTTATATTTTTGAAAAAAATTCTATTGTTCAAATAGTAGTTCGTACAAGTAGACAATAAATTTTTATTTTTGAAATATTAAAAATAAATAAAAAATAGAAAAGAAAAGAAAAAGAAAAAAGGGAAAAAATTGTTTTAAATATATGCATACCATAGTCATATACATATTTAAAACAGCAGCTTTCTCTTTGAATGAGATTTAGTATGGAAGCAACTATTTACTGTTAAAGCTTTGTTTACCTATCAAAAGTAATGTACAGAGAATGAAGCTGTTCACAAGAAAAGTGAAAAGAATCACAGTTCACTCTATTGGGTTTACTTTTCTTGGATCTTGCGTGAAACGCTTTGGCAGTTTGTGGGATGACAAGAATGAGATTGTAGCAATATATAAAGTAAAAATTGTCAGACTTTTTATCCAATTTTAGATGCCCCATAAATCTTTTTTATGGGTTTCTAGAACGAAAAAAAATATTGGTAAATAAAAAGCACAGCAAAAGCATTAACTTTACAGGTGAAACGCATTTTTAGGAGAACTTTAGATACTAGGGTATATTTTAAATTTTGAAAATAAATTCGAAGCAGTTTTGGAAGTGTTTTGGTTTAAACACGATTTTCATAAAACTTTCAGAGATGTGAAATAATGTAATGTTAATATGAAAATTAGGTTATTGTAAACATGCAAAGGAACAAAACATTTTAAAAATATATAGAGTTTGTTTTTGTAAATTGCATCGTATTACAATACAAGTAATAAATCAGAGTTTCGTTTTTATGTATTGTATTGTACAGAAGTAATATTTATTGATACATTTTTCCTTTTGAATGTACAAGATAATTTATAAAGTTTATTTATGAAAACAACCATACAAACTAATTAAACTGTTACAACCATAAAAACTAAATTTCCAGTTTCAATTTTTTCATATGATATCGCATTCGTAAATAGCAGAATTTTGTGTTCGAATTTTTGAAATTAAGAAAAAAAAGAAAAAAAAATCATAAAGAATTACACTTTTACTATTCATGAAAGAACAGTTTTTTTATACTTCAAGAATATACATGTATTAAACTCGTGAGGAAATGAGGTTGAGTCAATTTCAGGTCTCCGCAGGTAAGCGGTCGTAAAGTAGTGCGTAGCGTAGCTCCGAAGTTTGAGAATTTAAAGTCTGGTACCAGCATTCCAGTGACGCAATAGATCGAAGTAAGGATGAATTAACGCCAATGACTATTTCATGCGTAAATAGCAGAATTTTGCGTTCGAATTTTTTAATTAAGAAAAAAAATCCTTTTTTTTTTTCTTAATTTAAAAAATTCGAACGCAAAATTCTGCTATTTACGCATGAAATATCATATTAAAAATTTGAAACTGGAAAGTTAGTTTTTATGGTTGTAACAGTTTAATTAGTTTGTATGGTTGTTGTCATAAATAAACTTTATAAATTATCTTGTACATTCAAAATGGTCGGTGACGCAATAGCGGAAGCTAGAATGATTTTAAGCCATCAAGGAGCCACTAAAGAGTAAGTAATTTTCGTAGGGTATGTGAATACGAATGGTTATTTGACTTTTGAGAAGTGAAGCGTGGAGGTTCTTGACTTCGATGTGGATAAATATCATAGTGGAGTAGGATACGGTGTGTTGTTGTTAGCGGTACTAGTATGCTCTAACTTTACTAGTGGAGTTGAAGTAAGCAATAAAGTATTACAGTGTTGGCGATCTAGTTAATTCGGCAGTATAATGTTGAAGTTTGATAGAGGTGAAGGATAAGGGATGCCTGTCTTCATTCTACGACTTGGCATAATCTAGTTGATCTACGGAGAGCAGTGTTATCCGATTTCAATTATTTCCTCCAAGGGTGAGATAAAAGTTTCATAGCTTTCTAAGTAAATTTATCTACATTGTTTTTGATTGAGTTTTGGGTAAAAAGTCATTTCCTCCTATACTTTAAAATTTAAATAAAAGGTTTACTTATAATTTACATTTGAGTCTCGTATTATCTTATTCAATTATTTAAAATATTTATTGCTTAACTAAATTATGGGGCCTCAAGCAGATCAAGACCGTTCTGACACCCCACAAACTAACTCATTTACTACAGTATTGTTCATTCTCTACATACAGTAAAGATGTAAGACACGAAAATCCTTAATAAGTATTATTTTTCTATAAACCAAACAGTTTCCTAAATTTTGTCTGTGTTAATACTGTGATTTCGTAAATTATAATTTATTATAATTTCAGTACTTGCTGCTTTTCATCCGCTCATGAGTTAAACCAATATATCGAGTCTAAAATAAAAGTTTTTCTTTTTAGATCATTAGTCTAATTAAAAAATTATTTCATTCATTCCGAAAATGTTCTTTATACTTAAATAAGGATTAAAGAAAATATTTTATCTTTTATTCCAAAGCATTCAACTTTAGCGTATGGAACCCCGATTCATTTGCTATTCGTATTTAATGTATATAATGATATCCTTCTAAACATAAATATAACAAACACATCGAAATTAATTTAAGAAAAAAATAATTTAAATTTTGTAAACTCTCATGTTTATCAGTTTTTCATGAGTATTTTTAATGCAAATTACTTGAAAAGAGTAGTAGATGAAAATTTTTAAAACACATTCCACAGAACAATTTCTCGTTTTATTCAATTTTCTTCATGCATACTTTCTGAAATATCTATATATATATTTTAATAACTCAATCTTGAAAATATATTCATAGATTTCAAAACTTTTATTTATTTTTCTAGATGCATTTTTCTCAATTGAATGTTTTCTAAATTTATGAGTTAAAACAATTTTCGCAGAAAGTAATAAAGAAAAAAAAAAGACAAAGAAAGATATCCGGCACTTTTTGTTTCAAAAAACAAGGAATTTCTGAAAATGATTTTGAAAATTTTTCTTATCCGAGAAAAAAGTAGCATTTTTTGTATGACCATTCTTTCAACCACATGTAGTTAGTGTGTGATTGATTATTATCACTAAATTGAAGAATGTAAAGAATTCCAGGAATTATAATTGCTGAGTAACATTCTTTCAAGCTGAAAATATATTTTTTTTGGATAGTTGTTTACTATTTATTCAAGCTGTTTTATGTAAAAATATATAAATCAATCTTCATATAATTAAATTAATGTACATTTTTATGTGAATAAAAAATATTAAATAAAAGTAACTGTAAATAAATATTTTTTTAGACTTTTGTGTTATTATATATATATACTTTCTTAAAAAAAAAAAAAATAAATAAAAGAATGTATTTAATAACATCATTGTATTTGTTAGGTTTATGCCGTTAGATAAATATTTGAAATTCTAAAAAAGTTTATATAAAAAAAAAAATGTTTTCACTTAACAAATTTTAAATTAATTGTTATTATTATTATTATTATTATTACTATTTTGGAAGAAAGTTGCCAAAGAAAAATTGGAAGACGGAAAAGTATGTAGTAAAGGAACAAGAATTGTGTTTTTATTTTTTCAAATATTTTATGCTAAACTACAAAAAATAAATATTTTTTCGTTTTACAATGAAAACTATTTACCTTGGAATTCACAAAATATTCAGTCTATAACATTATTAATATCTACAATTTTTACTTCATTATACAAAGTATAAGGAAGTATAGTAATCCCGATTTTCGAAATGAATTTTATATCTTGCGTAACGCAAAAACAAATGATTGCAACTGCAAATTTATATGTATGACTGTCATGATGTCTAGTTGTACACCTGCATCTTTGATTTTAATACGAGCCCCCGTTTCAGCGATATCAACAAATTTATACGAATTTTCGTAAAGTCTGCACGTATGTATGTGTATATCGCATAACTCAAAAACGATTAGACGTAGAACGTTCCAAATTGGTATATAGCTTTGTTATAACACCTAGTTGAGCCCCCTCTCTTTTTGGACTTTCTGTGACTTTCCGTTTTTGTAATATTTAGGAAAATTATATGCATAATGACCAAAAATATAAATGTTTTGGCTATTACAGTCCGTTAAGAAATTATAAGACCACTTTAATTTTGTAAATTATAAGAAAAATAAAGATTCCAATCATAATTTAAATACATAAAATAACATAATTGCTCTATATTTTTTTATAATTATTTTGCAATAACTTGGTATAATGCAATAAATGTACAATTAAAATATGTATTAGAAATAAGTGAAAAATAACCTGTTAAGAAAATATAAGACCACTTGCCAAAAAACAAAATTGTATAAAAAATTAATATGATATTGGTCCTCCATTTTTCCTGATAACTTCAAACACTCTGTTTTTCATTCAAGTAACCAGGTGATTAAGTTCAGTTATAGAAATATTGTACCAATCTTTTACAATGGCTACTTCCAGTTCATTGGCAGATGAAAATTGTTTATTATTAGCATAAACTTTGCGAGATAATATACCCCATAGGTTTTCCATGGAGTTAAAGTCTGGACTTCAACTTGGGCATGGCAAAACATTATTTTTTTCTTTTTTAAACCACTCCTGTGTGGTTTTAGATGTATGACAAGCAGCATTGTCCTGTTGAAACATCCAGTTAGCACCACCTAATAAAGGTCCAAACTGTATCATATGATCATATAGCATAGACTGATATTGTGTAGAGCTCATATGACCCGAAAACCGCTGTAAATCCCACAACCCCTCATAACTGAAAGCTCCCCAAATCATTACTGATCCTCTACCTGTTTGTCGACTGAAGCATTCTTTTGGTTCCTTCCTCAAGTTATGCCAATAGTGTTTGTAACCATCGGGACCATCAAGGTTAAATTTCTTTTCATCAGAAAATATAATTTGTTTCCACTCATCATTCCATGACATGACATTTTTAGTCCATTTTAATCTTTCTTCTCGGTGGCATTTCAATAACTTTGGTTTTTTCTTCAATTTCATAAATTTCGTATTAATATTTAATTTAAGACTCTTCCAGACTGTTACATGTGAAGTTTTATTGCTGAAACGTTTCGAAATTTCACGAGTTGAAAGACCTTTTTTAGTTGACAGTCGAAAAATTTGTCTATTATCACGTGCTGTCAAAATATTTTTTCTACCAGATCGTTTTATTTTGTTTGAATAATCTTTTCTAATTATAACATTATGAATGGCAGTTTTAGAATGGTTCATTAATCTCGCAATATCTCTTTTAGATTTACCAGAACCTTTATAAAATAAAAATTTTCTCACTTCGCACTCTGATAATTCTTTACCTCGAGGAATCGTCAAATTAATCGTAGATAACACATTCAAAACATAAGCCTTTGCTTCTTAGGTAATGCTTTTACGAAATACTGATGCATGCGCTTTATAATGAGTTTGACGTCATGTATAATATGCTAATTTTATTAGGTGGTCTTATAATTTCTTAACAGTCACAGTCTTTAATTTTTAGAAAAATGAATAAGTTTTAATGAAATTTATTTTTATTTTAAAAGTTGGAATTAGTATAGGATGCGTTTTCTTATCAATTTTAAATACGCAACTAAAAATTTTCATATTATGCTCTCTTCGTCAGAAATGCACCAATACGCTTGTGGTCTTATAATTTCTTAACGCACTGTATATGTGACCTACCATAGTAGAGTTTTCAAAAGAAGCTAATGATAGAACCAGTAACGATATTGTTAAGAAAGTTGAAGACATTTTTGTGTGTAGAAAGTTATGCTTAAAGACATAAGCAGGTTCTAGTCGACGAATGCATTTTATTTAATGAATATTCAACCCGTACATAGAGCCTGTAATTATATTGTTATGAGTATTGTCGACATTTTTGTGTGCCGAAAGTACATAAACAGGCTCTAGTCGACGAATGCACTTTATTTAATAAATATTCTGTCCGGAAAAGGAGCCAATAATGAAACTTTTATAAACGTTGTCGACATTTTTACGTGTAGAAAGTAATTTTTTAAGATATATGCAGTTTCTAGTCGACGAATGCACTTTATTTAATGAATAATCAGACTGTAGATAGAGCCTGTAATGATATTGTTATGAAAACTGTTGATTGCGTGTCGATTTGCGTGTCGAAAGTAATTTTTTAAGTCTTAAGCAGGTTCTAGTCGAGGAATGCACTTACTTAATGAATATTCTCGAAATAACCCAATGAAACAGTCATTCTTACATCAGAAATCAAATAAACATTGTTAAATACAGTAAAGAGCAAAAAATTCGCTAATTCAAAAGCAACAAAATTTCGAACTCTGAATGGAATTTGAATTCATGGAGAGTATTGTCAGTGGCTTTTAGAATTTTCGAGGTAGTTCTGCGATAGTAAACAATGAAAATCATTACAAATATTTCCAGAACTAAACTCGTATTGAATTTAGAGTTTTCAAACCTTGGGTATCCTGAACTACCACTTTTGCCCACACTTGAATACCTAATTTGACGCTAAACCAATATCCACCTTCGTGAAAACAAAAAATCTACCACTGTTTCCACTTTTACTGTAATAACGTATAGAAAGTGGCACGTAAAGACATAAGCAAATTCTAGTCTACAATAATCAGTAACCACTCTTCTGTTTTCATAGTCTTGATAGTCATTTATAAAATTTTCGAAGAATTTAGTTCTGCGCTATAAATCAATGAACCTTTCTGAAGAATTCTTCAACGTTTTTCTTTTTATAGCTAGAGCTTCCAAACTGTAAAAACCCTGAACGAAATTGTTTTGCCAAATTAAGTCGTCAACTTGCCAAATTCGACGCCAAATCTCCAAAATCGATGCCAAGAAGAAAATTTGCGTTGGCTACAATCTTGGCAGATTGGTGAGATTAACAATTAAATTTGGCAGCATGTATTGTTTCGGGATAGCCAGAAGTAGTAGACCCTTTCTCCATTTTAAGGGAGTTAATTGTTTTGGTAAAATATATCGTTTCTCGCCACTAATATTCGCCAAAAAGAATAAAAGTAGGCCATCTATATTTGAGTGATTTCCATGCAGCTCTTAGCTGCGCACTTGTCAATGAGAGATTCTGTAATAAGCTGGGGATCACTATTCCTGAAAAAAAAAAAAAAAAGTATTTGTCACGGTGATATGTATAGTTGTATTGCCGTGACTTTTGTGGTTGGAGTAGCAGTTTTTTTTTTCAGGAATGTTGGTGGACTGGAACCTGCCTGCTTATTTACGAAACAGTTACCTCACGCAAAAATGTCAATGTTTTGATAACAATATATATATTTCAATGGGTGTATAATGAAGTCATGTGGTGTTCACATCAGATTTTTATATATAATTTTAAATATAAAAATGTGTTGCCTCAAGTTTTTGTGCTTTAATTTGATATATATCTATATATAATGTTTTTAATATCGTGGTAGGTTTTGTTTATTATTTTTTATCGAATAACACAGATCTACATTAAAAAAGATATAGATATATTTTCATGGCAATATATATAAAGAAAGCCTCTTCCAGGCACTCACAAACAGTGAAATATACTAAAATGATTATCTGATTTACAACTTATTTTATAACAGTTAATAATCATATTTCAAAAACAAGATTCAATATGAAATCACGTAAATTTTAAATTTGCGTGTAACCATCTAAATATGTAGTTCACAGATAACTTTAGAAAATTGAAAGTGTACACAATATAGAAAGTGATCCAAGACTTTTATAATATTTGTTTAAATATCTGAAAGGTTATATAGCTTATTTAAAGCATCTTCATAAAGTTCAAAGTTGTAAAGTACTAACATTGTAACTAGAGGCATTAAGATTTCACTTCTTCTTGTAAAGTTTACATAATGCAGGGATTTAAAAAAGAAATTTAAACAAAAATAGAATGGAGTTTTGCTTGTGATTAACATCAGCGAGAATACGTATCAGTATGAATACTGAATAGTCTGTTATTTTATTTTAAAAGTCGAAGAATGTAACTACGTTAGCAATAAAGAATAAAATATTTTACTCATAATATATTAAACTGACAATAAAATCTACTTAAAAGGGAAGTAGGAGTATGTTATCACCCAGAATCTTTAAAACGCTTGGGCCTGGTTTTTGGAAACAACTGCTGTAGATACCTTACAGAAGGGTCATCATAGCTAATTAACATTGTACAAGGAGCTGCATATAAACATCAAGGCAAAAATTTATGGATTTATACATATACATAAACATTTTATTTTGCACTAGTATCAATGCAAACGACTGATGTAGACATCCAATACAATGGACTCTGTTAAAAAAAAAAAAAAAAAAAAAAAAATACACCAAATTATGCATGGAAAGTCTTAGTTAACGGTTTAATTTTTTTAAATAAATAATATAAATAATATTACGTCACATTAACACAAAATTAAAAAAAATTATGCGTAAATTATGTTAAAACTTTGTAAATACCTCTAAGAGTCTTTTACTTGTTCACTTTCATTTTAAAATGATGAAATCAAACATTTATTAATTTTTTAATTATTATTTGAATGAATGGATACCTGCATTAGGATGTCAACTATACTGAAATATAGTATTTTGGCAATTTTAAGCACTATGCGAATAATAAAAAAGATTTCTCTTGGCAGCCTTAGGCTCCTTTGGAACAATCTGTCATTAAGTCAAGTGAAGTCGAATACACCTTTCCCGTGTTTACGCGTGTGTTGAAGAAAACTGTGCAAGACATCGAAAGACCAAAACATTTCAGCCACTAATGGAATCTAAGGTAGCCGTAAAAAAATATGTTTTCACTTATAATAATACATCTCATTTCAGAGTAAATTGTTACAAATTTAAATATATGTACCTAGAAATTTAAATTAAAAATTAAATAAAGAGACAGTCTATCCTAACAATAAAAGATTATTTAAATTAGAAAACATCATATGCAATTAACAATAATGCAAGTCATTTTATCCTACGACTTGAATTGTATATCGTGTTTGAATGATTCATTCTTCTTTTAGTATATATGTACATAATATTTTAATGTAATCTCTTAGAATAAATATGCAAAATTATTTGTATTTGAATGATTTATTCTTCTTTTAGTATATATGTACGTATTATTTCAATGCAATCTCTTAGAATAAATATGCAAAATTATTTTTTTTTTTAAATTATATTACAATTTTAATTCAAACATTTACTTTAGCGCAGTCTCACAAAAGCTGAATTAAATTGGCTGATTTTAACTATTTTTATTTTATCTACTGAGATTTAAATAAAATTCTGAAAAAAGTTTATTTACTTTGTTTTGTCATAAAACACCTAGAAGAATATTAATGTAATTTGAAATGTTTATTTTCTTTTTATTTCATACTAGTTATGTCAGAACTCGTCATATTTTTATTGATGATATATGAATTCAATTTTGGAGGATGCTTAAGTAACCATATAATTAAAAAACGAGTAGTTATCCTACAGATGCATACTTTTTTTCTATCACAGTACATGCATCATTGACGTTCCTTTCAGGGATTTTATATTTCCAAAGCATATTTGAAAACTTTTCTCAATCATAAAGCTTTTATTTGAAAATATGATTTTATTTAAAAGAAAATATTTTGAATGATTGAAAGGTTATTTTACCCACGGAATGCGATTTGTATTTTTAAATGAAGACAGCTTTGAATATTTTATTTTTTATGAAATTTTAAGTGAAATGGAGTTGTGCAGAGAAAAATTCCTCTTGTTTTATTTATATTTTTGTTGCACTGAGAAAAAAAAAATATATATATATTGCCTTTCTCTAGAATGAATAAGTGGCCATTTTCTAAATACCTTAACTAGAAATATAGATTTCCGAGCTATGCGCATAAAGCACGCCAATAAACTGAATAGACGAAATTATCGAGACATTCTAGTGTACACATTTCTAGATGGTGAAACAATATTCTGAATACTCTAAATATTCTGAATCATTCATATTGCGAGAAATTCTCGCTTGATTTTTCTAGAATTTGGTAATAAACCAAGATTATAGTTGCAGAAACCCGCCTCTTGTAGTCGCATTTATTTGCAGAGATTTTTAAGCAACTTTGCCCTCGAGAATATAGGCAAACGCTCTAGAATTCTAATTGGGGCTTCTAGAACTCGCTTTCCAAGGGAACTAGAATTTATAAGGATGACATGGAACTATTTTTTCTAGAGTCACAATTTAGATTCTGGATGTCAGTTACAGAAATTTTTCTCATTGTGGTAAGAATAATAGCAACAATATATATATATATATATGTGTGTGTGTGTGTGTGTATGTGTATAATTACGAGCAAACTAATGATAACTTAAATGAGCAATTAGTCTTGTTCATTTCATTTTATGAAAGATTAATGCAAACACATATAAGTGTTACAATGATTTAATCTACAAACTCACCTCCCTAAGTAGAGACTCATTAATTTAAATTTAATTTTCTAAAGCTGATAGATATTTTGACTGATTAATATATACATATAATATATACACGAACAATTAACGATTTCATAATGAAATATATTTTTAAATTTTGAATACTTATTATTTACAAATCCGTTTTTATAAATAAGAAGTTTTATCTAAAAAATAAATAAATAAATAAAATAAACGCATGTAATGTATTTTAACGCTTTCTCCAGTTTTTGTAGCATACTCAACTTCTTTATTATTAAACATTTGCCAAAACAAAAAGATTATTTTTGAAAGAAAAAAATGTAAAAGTAAATGTAAATCTTATGTTTTTAAAATTAAAAATTAAAAATGTACTAAATTTTTCCTTTTAATTTAGGGTCATTCCATATAAATTCAAAGAGGTGTGTTGCTCAACAATTTTTGTTTCTTTTGATACATATGTCCCTTATAGGTACTTATGAGACATGTTCAAAACAACTTTTATTTTTTTCTCTGCTATTGACCCGGGAAAATTAAAATCTCCTGGTCAAAAATGAGATTATTAGACCTTTATATATTGACACAAATTTCTTTAAATGAAATTTATGAGTGCTAATTTTAAATATTAGCATCAAAGTGCATAAGATAAAGTTGTCACATGCTTAGTTACACTGATGTACCTTAATAACTAAAATAATGACAATAGGTCAAAGCTCAAGGTCAAGCGTAAAATTTTTGTCAATTTCGATAGTGAATAACTCTTCTAGGGAACAAAACCACAAAATAAAATATCACACAAATTAATCTCTGGAATCACACTAATGAGAAAATTTAATTGTAATTGTGTGGCATTTAACCCTTTAATGTTTACAGTCTTCTGAAATGTCAGAAAAAGGACAAAAATGACATTTTCAGACCCCCATAAACCAAAAGGGGATGAAATTAAGAAAAAAAAAATCTTTGCCAATATTCTACTCTATTAAAGTACTACGCGTACATTGAGAAAAAATTCTGTAAATGACATCTAGAATCTAAATTGTGGCTCTAGAAAAAATAGTTCCATGTCATCCTTATAAATTCTAGTCCCCTTTGAAAGCGAGTTCTAGATACCCCTATTAGAATTCTAGAGTGTTTGCCTATATTCCCGAGGACAAAGTTATTTAAAAATCTCAGCAAATAAATGCGAATACAAGAGGCTGGTTTCAGAAATTATAATCTTGGTTTATTATCCAGTTCTAGAAAATCAAGCGAGAGTTTCTTACAATACAAGAGTTTCAGAATATTTAGAATATTTAGAATATTTAGAATATTTAGAATACTCAGAATATTTAGAATATTCAAAATATTGTTTCATTATCTAGAAATGCGTAAACTAGAAATTATTGGTCCTTTCGCCTATTAAGTTACTGGCGTGCCTTATGCGCATAGCTCGGAAATCTATATTTCTAGTTAAGGGATTTAGAAAATGACCACTTAATCATTCTAGATGAAGGCTGTATATATTTTTTTTCTTAGTGTATATATTGTTTTGTGTTTTAGATTTGTAAGATATATATATATATATATAGTGTTTTTAATTCACGTAATTTGGCTGGTTAACACACACTAAAGTAGAAAATAAAACATTGGAATTAAATAATTACAGACTATTTTTTTATATTAAAAGGAGTATTATAAACATGAAAAATTACCTTAATGAAACTATAGTAAAATAGTAAAAATTTTACCCCTATTTTATAAATATTTAAACACTATTGTAATATTAAATATTTAAACACTATTGTAAATTGATTGTAAGAAATAACGAAAAAGTATTGCTCACTTTTAATTTCTAATTATTGATAAATAATTAAGCATTTGTAAAAATTTGATTAGTTAATATATACACTCTAAAGCAGAAAAATAAAGAATAAAAAATCATTTCATATTTATACATTTTATATTATATGTAATCTAGATACTGAAAAGACATAATTATGAAGAGTCATTGACAATAATAGACAGATTAAAGTGAACTTTTTTTTTTTTTTTAAATTTTTAATTATGCATTCTTTTTCATAATTTTTACTGTTGCACAATAGTTTTATTCTGTGTGTACATAAATTCATAGGAATAAAAGAATGCTTAGCTCTTGTATTGGGAATTTTATTGGGAGAATCAAACCGTTCTTGAAGCATTGTTTCGGAAAGTTCAATACACTGTGGGCTTACATACATGAATTCAATGCCTGTAATATCAGTAGTGCAGGAATTATGCATTTCTATTGGAGTTAAAGTATGATTTCCTGTAGTTCTTTGCAAGCTGGCCCTAGTAACATTTTATTTTTACAGTTCCTCCGATTCCGTCACATGGTGCTTTACCGTGTAATGTTGCATAGAAGGGCCATTCAGCATTCAAGTTAAATCTTTTTTATGATGGCATAAATTAAGATAAATAAATTATTTAACATTAACGTTAAATAACATAATTATTTAACATTTAATAACTGGTATATAGGGTATACTGGTATAATCAAGTATTAAACGAATGTTTAATACTTGGAGATTTTTCTGAAAATTTTTATTTTGTTGTACAAGATGAAGTACAAAGTTATCATTGGGTGCACAAGCTAATTCACGAGCTATTTTACATTCTTTTGTAGTTTATTACAAGAGTAACACTAATGATTTACAAACAAAGAGCATTTGTGTAATAAGCGATTATTTGAGCTACACTTCAATAGCAGCTTCTGCTTTTCAAAAAGAAGTACTACATATTGTAAAATCAACTCTTCCTAACGTGGAAAAAATTTAATACTTCACAGATGGTGCTTGTGCACATTATAAAAATAGAAATAACTTTTTTAATTGGATATTATATAAATATTTATGAAGTTACAATAGTGATTATTTATAAAATCATCAGAGTACAGTAAATAAAGGGCTACATGCTAAACAAAGGAGTGGGGGTGTATTTTTTAATTAAAGCTCTCTTATGTACAGTCTCTCTAAATGCAGGGGTGTAACGCAATCAGCACCTTTTTTTAGCAAAGTAATCTTTTTACTTTACTAATCAAACTCCTGTTAATATGAATATGCAATTTAGCAATCCATATTAAAATATACAAATTCCTTCAAATTTGTAAATATTTAAACTAGTTACGAATTTGTAGGGGACGTCACATTTCAAGTAAGTAATTGTGTTTTAGATTGATTTATTTTTGTCCAACCATGTATACTTATAATTAAATTTTGGCAAACGTGTGCTTTGAGACAACTGTCTTATACAGTACGGAGCAATATAATAGGAACTATTATGTATTGATTACAATATTCATAAAATTTTATTAATTCATACTTACACAAAATAGAAATATTAGGGGAAAGCGGTGTACCTTGGACATAAGTATACCTCGAACCTATGTTATTTCTAGTTCTATTTATTTAGATATATAAACAATGTCACATACCAGACAGCACATCGCCTCCCCAGGATATCTTCAAGATGTCTTCTGGATGACAAGGCATCCCAGAAACGTCCTTAAGATGTACTGTGGATAAGTTAAGCCTAATTGTGCTGTTAGGGATGCAGTTAAAATATTTACTGTTAGGGGTCTAAGTGAAGTCATTGTTCACAATAACAATCATTTCATGGTAAGCTGTACACATTTTTCAAAATTAAACAATAATATTTAGGAAAGCTTCATCTATTAACACTTTTCAGCTTTATAATCCAATGTACATGTTACGCAAATAATTCTATATCGTTGAACAATAAAATAGTCTAAACAAAACTTATGCTGTAATTTAAGTAAAAAATAAAATTAATCGACGCCTATACTTTTCGTATGAAGAATTGTACCCTCAGTATATAATGTTTAAGGATATTATCTTTTTTTTAAATTAAAAAATAATAATAACAATAATAAATTCAAGAACGTCAATTTTTAAAATTACATTTAGACCATGTGTTGACTTAAAAATTGATATAAATACGACATATAAATAAAACTGATATAAAAACGACAATTATTTAATAGTAATAATAGTAATGATTACTCATGTATTACAGAGTATACAGTGTACATGTATACAGTGGAATCTAATATCATTTTTCGCCAAATAACTAAAAACAAAATAACACTATTTCAAAATGACATATAGAGTTTGAATTCAAAATTTAAAAGTATTTTCGAGATATTCGAAAGGTTTCCAAAACCTTAAGCGTTTTCCAGGGAATCTTCAATGTATCCATTGTTCCATTTATAGGTGTAGGAATTTCTCGTGCTAATCTGTTGCTCTATCTGCTATATGTATCCACATCGGGCAGTAAATTAAAATGATTTGATTTATCTATTATATAGATTACAATCAAGTTTAATAAAAGAGATTGTCAACATTTTAGGAACAATTCATCACTCTTAATGTTAATCTTGAACAATTTGTTATATATTTTCTGTCTAGCACAATATTTAAGAATTAAATATTTAATCTTAAAAGTTAAGTTTAACCATTTTTTACAATGATCTTAATCTGAATAAAAGTAAGTTAATTTTAATAAATTCTTATATCTGACTTTTGTAAAAACTTTAAATGACTAATTATTTTTATGCAGATCTATTAAATGCTATGTAACAAATAAAATTTTCAATTTTGGGATTTAATGAAATAAGTGGACCCACCAGTGACCTAGAGATGTTTCTCTTTAAGCTGGTAGACGGTAAGTGCCGAGTTTGATCACAGATCACAATCCTCGTCCTAGCCGTTTGGAATTTTCTGTGGTTTTCACTGACATTTGTGTAAATACAGGCTTAAGACTCCATAGAAAGACCTCCCTGAGGACACGTTATTCAGGTTCTAGTTAATTGGCCTTAATCCTAATAAGAACAACAATACCCTCAAAGAAGCAACATTTCAGGAACCGTTTTAAATAAATCATTTTTACTAGGAGTATTTAATTGAGATTTTTCTCTAGCTTCTTGAAATGGTAAATTTATGCATATATTATTCTTGGAGATATTTGTATCTATTCTTGGAGATATAATTATCGCAAGAATGATATATAGAAACTAAATCATTCGTTGAAAAAAAAAAAAAAAAAAAAAAAAAAAAAAAAAAAAAAACCTTGCATGAATCTAGTATGATTTTTGAATTGCTTAATAACAGTCTTCTCTAAATAACACACTTAAAATAAATGGAAATAAAATGATGTTGTTATTTTATGTCGTTTTAAAGTTAGCATACATTAGCACATTGCTAATGTATATTATTTTATTTATTTATTATTATTATTATTTATTATTTATTATTATTTTTTTTTACTTCTGATTATTTAATAAATAAATTAAAAAAAAATTGAATATTATGAATTTCCCGTGCAAATAATGAACGAACGAAAGAAATATTCATTTATATCCAACTAAGTGCCAAATCCGTTATTTTCGTTTATTCTAGAGTGAAACGCTTACGTTTTATCAATTTCAAATAACATAACTGAATTCTTGCTAAAATGTGTTTGAGTTTTAGTGATACTTTCCAGGAAATATTTGCGGAACATAGGCAAACAAGCAAATTTAATATCTAGATTGCTGTTCCAAATTTAATCTTCTTTCTATGTAATAAGATTTCGGTTTACCCCACTTAATAGAATAAAATATTATATCAGATTCACAAGAGTCCTTTAAATATTAACAATTTATTTATTTATGCGCTTAATCTTACTATTTGAATCTTTTTCATCTCTCTTTTAAAACTGAGATATAATGATTAAAGCATTCACTTCCATAAAATATTAGCTAACCAACATTTCAGATTTTGGATTCAATCAGTTTTAGTAGTTCGAGATTTGAAACAATTTATAGATTTCACGGAAAAAGTTTCATCCTCTTTTATGCGATGAAAATGTAGTTTTTGAATTACCGTACTCCATAGCAGATTAAATGTTAAACATAAACATGCACTTATTACACACTTAAAATGTGAACAATTATTTTCTTTTTTCTTTCATTCTTACAACAATATAATTATTCATTTTTCTTATTCTGACTAGATGTGATAATTTTATTAGTATTTTTAACTTTCTAGGAAAGATTCACAGGTATATAACAGCATATTATTATGTTTTAAGTAAATTGCATCTTTGTTTTTGAGATGAAATGGAGTAATAGGAATTTAGATTTTAAAACAACAATGTTTAATGTGTTAAGATTTAAAAAAATATATATATATGAAAATTAAAAGAAAAATCACCAGCCTAGTCTTCATATGTTGATAATAATTTTTTTTTTTTCGTCATTTTTACAAAAAAATCAATCGCTTGTTATTTTCCCCCTCTAAATAAAGCCTATCCAGAGTTGAATGGTTACCGCCCTGGGCATCTATTCTCCGACCAGACTATACCTCAATTCCGACTGTGGCAGTCGTTACTTTGATCACGTGACGTCACATTCCGACTTTTAATTTGACGACTGTCGTTGATTAAGGACGGTCGGTATGGCAGTCGGATCGGATAATAGATATCCTGGTCTTCAGGTGCCGTGTTTGAGCTTATGTTCAGAGTTACATGTACATTGAAAAAAATGGATTGAAAAAAAAAATTATACTGCCTTCATCTAGAACGAATAAGTAGTCATTTTCTGAACCCCTAAAATAGATAATATAGATTTCCGAGTTATATGAATAAAGTAAACATTCAAACTAGATAGACGAAATGATCGAGAATTTCTAGTTTATACATTTCTAGATAATAAAGCAATGCATTATATTATGTAACCTTTTGCGAAAATTTCTCGCTTTCTTTTTAGAATTCACGAATAAAATACAATTATAGTTACTAAAACTGGCCTTTTGTGTTCAAATTTTTTGCTGAGATTTTTAAATAATTTTAATCATGATAATATAGGAAAATGCTCTAGAATTTTAACAGATGATTCTGGAACTCGCTAGAAAAAGCAAATAGAATTTATACGGATTATAAAGAACTATTTTTTCTAAAGCCGCAACTTATTTTCTAGATGTCAGTGGCAGAATTTTTTTTCAGTGTGGAATCTACCTTATGCGATATATATATATATATACTTTTAATTAGCCTTAATCTACAAAACGTTACAGTAGAAGGACAACTAACGCCTTTAAATGAACAAATATTGGTTAAAATTAATCAACAAATGATATGCGGTAAAAAAAAATGCAGATTGTAGTTTGTGATAATTTTTCTAGCAATAGAACTTAATGAACAATATAAACACATCTACTAAGAGCACTATTGCATACGTTTTTACAAGTATACATCGAATTTAAGTTTTAACAAAACTTGTTATTTCTGTTTGCGGACGTCTTTTCTCCGATGTAAATTACTGGGATAAGAAACCAAAGAGTGTGAGTTCGAATTCTTTCGAGACAGGTAACCTAAAAATGGATATTGTCAAAATTTACATTATGTCTCTTTCTCATCCTTTCGATAATGTTATTATGTTCTTAATAACAAACTTTCTACAACTTTCAGATACTGGAAATTTTCGGATTTTTAGAACTTTCGGATTCTATTTCACTCAAGAAAGTTCGTTAAGTTTATACAAGGTGATGTTGTATTCAGTTTGCAGTATTCAGTGATGTAGCATTCAGTTTTTTCTCTTTCTTGTGTTCTTTCAGCTTTACCAATGCCAAACAATTTGTTAAATCTTTATTCGACTTGACAGTATTAACAAGAGCAAAAAGTGACCAGGCGATGATTTGAATCTGGGCCTATTGGCGTAATGTGGCAGTTTTCTGCGTACTGTCTAGCAGACATAAAAGTAGTTTTGTAAAAGAATATTTTTATTTATTTCTTTTTGTCGTGTTTTGATGCTTATTGCTCAAAATCTGACCTAATGAACATATTTTTTTTTTTTATGCTGATTTAATTGTTATCCTTCTAAAGTATATATATATATATATTTTTTTTTCTCTTAAAAGTAAAGAAATGTAGGTTTTATAATTTCAAGAATAAGTCTGAAATATCGAGGATGTACAAATTGAGAGATATTTAGTTTGCCAAGACTCAATGCTTAAAATACCCAACATCATAGAAATCCAGAAATTCTGCCTTCCGGGTTTCCTGCATTTAAGTGCTGTAAAATTTTAATTTACACTCTTAAATCTCTGTTTTTATTTTAACCATGCAGATTGTACAACGCATTTTAGAGATAATTTTAATATCTGCTATCTCTACATATTTTTAACAAATTTAAAAATCTGATTAGTGACGTGTAATTGAAAAAATAGTTAGATTTTTATTGGGAATGATCACATGTACTTTATACTGAGAATAAAAAATATGCCGCCTCCGTGTAAAACGAATAAGCGGTCCTTTTCTGAATCCCTAAACTAGAAATATAGATTTACGAGCTATGCGTATAAGGTAAACAAATAATCTTGATAGACAAAATGATCGAGAATTTCTAGTCTATACTTTTCTAGTTTCTAGAAGATGAAACAATATTATGTATATTATGAATATTACGAATCTTTTGTATTGCAAGAAATTCTCGCTTGATTTTCCAGAGTTGGGTCATAAATCGAGTATAGTTACTAAAACTTTCCTTTTAATTTTGTATTTATTTACAGAGATTTATAAATAAGTTTAAACTACGAAAATATAAGAAAACGATATAGAATTCTAAAAGGTTTTTTTATAAATGTTAGAAAGGGAACTAGAATTTACATTATGATAATGCAAGTATTTTAAGTGAGTTTTTATCTTGATACATTTGAATTTTGCTTCTAGCTTAAGCTTCCGTTTTTCATAGCAGTATTGTTTGACAAATAACCATATTAAATGGTTAAATAGATGTATGATAAAAATTCCTCTTCTCTTTTTCCGTTAAATAAGACAGCATTCAAAGGTATAGTGTAATAATGAAATTTGTTTCAACATTGAAATGAAAGTTTTTGCTTTGAAAATCTGGTGTAAAAAGTATATATTTTTATTTGACATTTAAATTTACATTATATAACAACAAATTTAACATTTAAACTACTGAATATTTGAGATTTTTGAGGATATGACAATTGAGAGTAAAATAATATGCATTCTTAAAGTCTTGAATGCATTAATATTTTATAAAGTTTATTGTACGTAAAACTTCGAAAATAATATTATTTAAAATAAATTATTACTATCTTTAGCCTAACATAACTAAAACTCAACTTATGTTCATTAGAACCATCGGCCTTTTACTAGACTTTATTTCTTTCTAGATTGTGCTATTTAAACACTGTTAAGCACTTCAGTTCCGTAAACCTTTGGACTTTACTCCGTAACTTTGGCCCAACTATTGGAAAAGATGTTTTATTTATTTATTTTCATTTCAGTACTCAAAATAAATAAATAAATAAATAAATAAAATATTAAGGTAGAATTTTCAGTTTTATAATGTAGAAGGAATTTTAATTAATAAAGATTTTAAGTTTTGGTATTTTTATGTGGTTGTAAAAGCAGTGGTATTAAAGTTGTTTTGAAAGAATACCTAATTGAAATATTTAGAAATTTTATTCCAAAATTTAATGAATGCGTGCCCATAAAAGTTATTTGTGATTCTAAGTTGAATACAAATGTTCATATAAACATGATTTTTTTTTTTAATTCGTTATTTGAAATCATCGGAGTCTAATTGAAACCAACATAAAACGTAAATAAGTCACAATGTAATTTATGTTTTGATAATATATCATTCTCATTTATTGGCATTCTAATGTAAATATTTTACAAATTAGCTTTTGTTTCATTTTTCGTAGTATTATAAATCAAACTGTAAAAAAAAAAAAAAAAAGACAGACATAGATCTGATTTTTATTTTCTGAATAATACACGGGTATACACAATAAATATGTGTCGTCTAGTTGAAAAACCGACCCACTCCTTAAATTTGGAAAATGCGTTTTTTCAGTTTTTTCAGTTCTAAATAAACGTTTTCAACATGTAGAAACAGGCAGTTATGCCACATCCGATCCATCCCTCTGTTACTTGCGTTTCAAAATCACGATGTGCTGTTAAACCGGTCACGATTCTGCTCCATCCGACGAATGAGCACACTTGTTGATGAGGCTAGTGTTAACGTGTTTTCTCTTTCCTGTTTCCACTCTTTCTTGGTGTACACAGAGTTTCTAATGAATAAATTTAGTGTTTTCTTCGATAATGGAGAAGTTTGTAGAAGAAGCATTTTCTAATCAATCAAGGAAGAGGAGAAGGGACCCTACGATGTAGAAATGGAACAAAGCCAAAGTTCAAACGTATTGTACAATCATTTTGTAAATAACATAATATTAACTGATAACATAATAGCATCTTAGTTAGCATATTATGATTAATTAATCAAATTTTATTAATTTAGAAATATACCTATGATGATTCGACATGTTATAGCAATGAATTTATGTAGGTTTGTTTACAACTCGAATGATTTTCTGCTGTATTAAAGATAGCTCCTCATTAATGAATTTGGGACCGTTTGTGATACATTTTCATAATTTTCTCGAGGTATTTTTTGTTATGAATATCAGTTATATTTTAACAGATTATTTTTTTTTTTTTTTTATCAGTTATTTTTTATCACATAACAGAAATCAGTTATTTGTAAACAAAGTTTAATTGAACAAAATATTTTGTATATATTGGCAACCCTAAAATTCGAATATTCACATTAAATTTAGCTAAAATTAAATTTTGGCTTGTTGCAAAACCGCCCAATTCCATAATAAGCTGCAAAGGTGGCCTAATCCAAAAAAAAAAAAAAAAAAAAAAAAAAAAAAAAAATTGAATAACCTCCTCCAATCACATGCCACTGCCACCTTATTTCGAGTTTTCAAATATACTGTCCTAATGGCGTCTAGACGAATATGTCGAAATGTAGGGAAATCCTGCAAGTAAATTGATAAATAGCACAATACTTTAAGAATTTTTAACGCCTAAAAGTGCTGTAAATTCATACAAATTGAGCGATTAATATTTTGTGTTTTAATGACCATAGGTTGATATTATTTTCTTTTTCATGATTTTGTTCAAGAGAGTCTATTCCTATAAATGATACTGTAATTTATATTGCACTAGAATTTTTTTTTCTCAATAGCATGAGTTTGATAATTAATGTTTAAAAATATATTTAAGATTTTACTGTTATTTTCATGTTATTTATAATTCAAAAACAAGTAATGAGAGTTTTTTCGTTGAACGTTGCATCTTATTAAAATAACATAAACGCAACAATACAACGGGAGAGAATTGAATGTACATTGTTATAAAATTCTAAAATATAGATTTAGATAGAAATTATTCATAACCATACATATAAATGCCTTTTTGTTGAATATATTTTGTTGAATACATGTTATGCAGACTTATTACAGTTTTGATTGTAAAAATTAAATTAAAAGTCGCAATAATATGTGAAATAATAATCAATAATATAAATAAGTACAACTTTCTAATTAAAACAGTGATTTAAAAGTAAATCGTATAATACCAGATTTAACAAGAAAAGTTGAAATAAAATTTGGAATATAAACATTTATGTTCTTTTAAAAATGATAAAATGATACTTTATAAATGAGGAACTGATATAGTTTTTAATAAAATAAATAATTATATAACATTTATATGCATTTTAAACTTTATATGTATTACATAATTCTATTATTTAATCAATATTGAATTTTTTCCTTTTTAAAGGAAAAAAAAAAATAAATGTTTTTCAATTTTCTAACCCGTGTTTACTGTATTCAATAGTATTGGAATAGGAAAGGTGTTAGTAACAACCCGTTGAATCTTTTATCAAAGACGAAGCGATACCCAGGATGCAAGATGGTATCGATTCAATCTCTCAGCTGTAATCGATATACCTGTACGATGTAGCTCTGAACTTATTAAAATTTCAGTGATCATGAACACGAGGAAATTTTGTTGAATCTGCGACCTCTAATCTCAGTAGTTTAATCGGATTTCTCGCTCTTAACATGATTTTATAAATTTTGCTTTGATGTAGTGAAACAAATAGTTTAATAAACTCTGCTTATGGCAAAAACTTCCGATAATGTCTGATACAACTATAATTTTTACGACTTATTGGAGATTTAAATACTTTTGTAGGATAAAGTACGATAAATAACTTTCATATATTTAAGTTTTCTTTTTTGTTTATGAATATTTCAAAGCATGTGTTGAACAATGAAATGTAAACAAAGAATTTTTAGGATAGGCTTTGTGTAGTGTATTATTAATTTGAATTGCTTAATATATCACTGTAAGGATAGTCTCTTGATTTCACAGAAAAATACTGTCAGTCAAACATTTAATGAAAAATTGCTGGTGTAAAACGCAATTTTATCAGTGGAGAATATTATATTTTGTTTAAAAACAACAATTAACAATGTTTCTCAAACAACAAGTTTCCAGTAGTTAGATTCTTTAAGATCAAATAAGCACCAAATATTTCGTAAAATTACCCAATCAAAAAATTCTGTACGCAGAGGGTGATCGAAAAACTTTGAAATAGGCTTTAATAAATTGTATGTTGGACTTAGACAAGAATATGTAATAAAGATGCAGAAATTTCTAAAATCAGTCAAAAATGTATGAAAAAAGATTTCAAGAATTACTTAAATTTTTATATGCTCCGAATATAATGAATTAAAGATTAATAAATGCGACGCATAATATAATAAAATGATGCACAAAACTTCAGCAATCTGTCATCAATAATTTTCGAGGTATGTTAAAACAAATACCACAGACTGAGTCAATTTGACCCCTATTTCTAAATATCTCTTTTGATGCTATATTGAAAGGTTGTAGAGAATAAGCGGATGCCATATTCTCAATTTTAGATCTTAACTCCTGGATCTTAGATCTCACTAGATCTTAAATATGAACTTAGGTTAACTTAATTAATTTATGAGCATGAATTTTGAATCTTGCTTATTGAACTTTAGATTGAAGCTGCAACTGAAATACTTAAGTAAACTATGAAGAGAAGACAAAGTCAGATTTAATAAAATAAATGAGCTTTTATTTGAGCTTAATAGAAAAAGGTGGGCGTTGGACTTTATATTTAATATCTTTATAAGTTTAAATGGGCAGCCTTCACAAATACTTTAACTATCAATAGATAACCACAATTACTCTTAACTTCTTTATTTAAATTCATTAGCCCTCACTGCTGCTACTAGTCTTTCGTACTCGGGAGGATTCCCTGTACCACGGTACTACTCGACAACCATTATCTAATACACTACTCTAAGCATCTAACTCAACAGCCTACCTTCTAATCGGCTACCATTCCTCTAACTAACTCACTACCATCCTCTCTCTCTCCAACTAACACATACCCTTACTCTCCTTCCAACTAACACACAAAAGCAATCTTCCTTCTACTTTTATACTATTCACTTTCCAAAATACTTTATAAAATTAACATATTACAATTTACAATTTTAGTTTAGGATAGGAACTAACTCCATTACTCAATCGAATCCTAAAAACTTCGTATTCATGTGTTACTCTTAAAGTGTGAATTTTTATTGTAGCATTACGCTAATGTACTACTACCTCACAGTTCCTCTCCAAAAGAAAAAATTTCACGGAAAAACCCCAACGGGTTTTTTACCCGTGAAAATTTTCATGTTAATTTAAAACAAGGCTATGTTAATTGAAAAATAGCCGCAGTTCCTTACTGCTAAAATTGAACTGCATAAGTCTTTAGAAAAAAAAGAAAAAGAGGGGGAAAACTTAAATTAGACTGCCCAAGAATAACTATTTGCTTTTAAAATGTAATAAGGGAAAAAAAAATTTAAGAGTACAGGGCCAAAAAACCGGACACTTAGCCTGAGCTTTAAAAAAAATGTTTCTTATTATGCTAAGTTGATTTACACCGGAAAACCGTTTGTACTCATAATAAGTCCAACGTATTACAATAGGGGAATTACAGATCAACTTTCCTTACATGGAAAGGAGAAAAATTTCATTAATTTAAAAAAAAAAAAAATAGTACAAAAGGATCGCTTAAATACAGAAATGCGATCATTCATCATTCAATTTAACTTGTGTAAAATTATAGCAAAAAAAAGAGTCTTTATTTCAGGTGTTTATCAAAAAAAAAAAAAAAAAGATTTCCAGTTGTCCACTCTCAGATGAATCTTGAAAGGTCAACCCCCTGCTGGCACGCTTCCAAAAAAACATCTTTTACTTCAGAGATCCAAAGTCTTTGGCAAACGTCCAAAAATACCTCCTTCTAAAAATTATCAGTCTTCATTTCAAAAAGTAACAGGTGAAGGAAACAGATTGTACTTCGGATTAAGAGTCAGGATCAGCAACTGGACCTCAGAATTTCTAAAATTAAAGCTCTTTTTAACGTATAAATCAAAAATAGAAGGTACACTACACCTTTATATAGGTAAATGACATTAATTTTATAGATAAGCAATATTTCAGCTAGCTATTTGCTTACGGAAAAAACTAAATTGTTAGTGTTATTAAGGTTAATTGTTAAACGCGAATTTACATGCAAAATAGCTTTAAAAAAAATTCTTTTAACCCCATATTAATATATACATACATAGAACTCTTAGTGAGAATTCAAGAGTTTAAAAATAAGAAATATTCATTTTATGCAATGTACGACATTTAGAAAAACATAGATAAGGATACAAAATATTTCAAAAAGTTTTCAAAACTGCAGTCGATGGCTGGGAAATAAAGATTCACGTACATACATATAGATCATTTACAAAACTATAGAGAAAAATGTTTATACACTTATAAAATTTCATTTTATACAATTTATAAGACATTTAGAGAAATATAGGTAATGAATATATACAAATTGTTGAAAAAGTTTTTTCAAGACTGCCGGTGTTGGCTAGGAAATAGAAAAGCATTAGAGTATATACATATAGATCATGTCAAAAACTAGAGTGGAAGTTTATATACAAAAAGGTAAGAAATCACTGCAGGTGATGGCTAAAACAGAAAACATTTAAGTACATACATATAGATCATTCAAAAAAACGAAAGGGGGGAAAATTTATATAAAAATGTTCAAAAAGGTTTTTTACCAAAAACTGCCGGTGTTGGCTAGGAATAAAAAAAACATTAACGTACATACATGCATATATTATATACAGAAAAAAAAATTATGACATGTAAACAATACATAAAATTTCGAGAGTTGAAAGTTCATGCTATAAGTTTAAATTTTGACTTTTGATTTTTTAGAAAGTTCATCTCTTTCAGATGATGATTGAAAGTCCAAATGGCTTTAATACATGTCCTAGATTTTATAACTGCTGTGATAGAAATGCACTTTACAATGGAAAAAATAATTAACCATAGCACCTGACAGATTGATTCCTTGATATCAGCAAAATCAGAGGTGCGTGTCAGATTGTCTTGTGGAATTGCTGTTGAACTTTCAGCGCTGGTAGCTTGTAGAGCGGAGTCCGGCATCGGAGAGGCACTTTTCTGGGACGGACTCGAGCCCGGTACCTTGTCACTGCCTATAGTTCCTTGAAAAGGTTCCGCTCGCTCTCTACGAGTTGAGATCGAGGTCCTGGAGGGCTTACAAGCTTTCAAACCTTTCACTTCGCTAGTGGAAAGTGCAACTTTTTGTTTTACTTTAGGCGGCATATCATTTAAACTAGCGACCGAGTTATCTGACTTTTTCGTGCGATTTACGACTTTATCATTGAATTTATACACTGGATGTGCCGAACTAGAATTAGTTACCACTGCATTTTGAACTGTACTGTTTTCCTTACATTAACTAGTAGATTTTCTTCAAAATTAGTTACGAGATCTTTAGAAGCACAGTGGATAAACTTTCCCCTTTCTTTTACCACAGTTTCTGTGAAAATAACAGAATCGGTCAACTTGACTGTTTTTAAATGTGAATTATCAGGAGGTGAATTTAAATCACTAGAAATGTTAGCCGCAACATTTATTAATTTGTGACTGTCGGTCCGTTTAACGGTTTCAGCGGCCGCAGTTATTTTAGTTGTATTGATTTCCATTTCTGTTACCCGAGCTTCAGTTACATTTGATATTTCGGCTTGAACCGGTTCAGCATTTAAATGCGAATGAGGGATATGCGAGGCTTGAACAGTAGAATTCAGTTGAACATTCGTTTCACCTAAAGCAAGGGATTGATTTACCCATTTAGATTCAATCGTATTTTCCTTTTCGACCGCCGTCGCTACGCTAGATATTTTATCGGAATTTTCATCCGTAGCTAAGGGCTGAATAACAGACGTAAATTGGTCTGTATCGCTGTTTGCAAGCGAAGTTTGTTCATTTGGTTTAACTTGTGTTTGACTTTTGTCGCAAGGATTAACGTCAGTTTTAGGTTGATCTAAATTAATTGAGCTTGCTTCCTGCGACTTAAAAACTTCTTGCGGTTTTTCCACTGGCTTGATTACCGCTTCCCACTGACGTTCGTGAGGGGGGAGGGAACGGTCATGTTCCAATCTTAGTCTGTCATACCGAGAGGCAAAGAGGTCGATTACTCTGCTTTTTAGATCCTGATAAGTTGGATTTGGGCCAAGTGAATGGCAGGCTATTAGCCTATGCCACTGTCTCGGTTCTCCTTTTAAGGAATATGCTAACCAAGCATATTTTTTGGATAGATCAATGTTATAAAAGTTTAAAAAAAATATTCAAGCTCCTCAAAAAATTGAAGCACGCTATTATAAAATACTTGCTCGGGGGGGGGGGGGGGGGGATTCGAGCGAATTTGGGCGCCAGTGTAGAGAATAAAACGCCATGATCTTAATTTTAGATCTTAACTCCTGGATCTTAGATCTCACTAGATCTTAAATATGAACTTAGGTTAACTTAATTAATTTAAGAGCATGAACTTTGAATCTTGCTTATTTAACTTTAGATTCAAGCTGCAACTGAAATACTTAAGTAAACTATGAAGAGAAGACAAAGTCAGATTTAATAAAATAAATGAGCTTTTATTTGAGCTTAATAGAAAAAGGTGGGCGTTGGACTTTATATTTAATATCTTTATAAGTTTAAATGGGCAGCCTTCACAAATACTTTAACTATCAATAGATAACCACAATTATTCTTAACTACTTTATTTAAATTCATTAGCCCTCACTGCTGCTACTAGTCTTTCGTACTCGGGAGGATTCCCTGTACCACGGTACTACTCGACAACCATTATCTAATACACTACTCTAAGCATCTAACTCAACAGCCTACCTTCTAATCGGCTACCATTCCTCTAACTAACTCACTACCATCCTCTCTCTCTCCAAATAACACATACCCTTACTCTCCTTCCAACTAACACACAAAAGCAATCTTCCTTCTACTTTTATACTATTCACTTTCCAAAATACTTTATAAAATTAACATATTACAATTTACAATTTTAGTTTAGGATAGGAACTAACTCCATTACTCAATCGAATCCTAAAACCTTCGTATTCATGCATTCACTCGCATCGTTTCGCATTCACTCTTAAAGTGTGAATTTTAATTGTAGCATTACGCTAATATACTACTACCTCACAAGGTGATGGTATTTATTTATTTTGAACATTTATGTTAAGGTTAACTTTACCATAAAATTGAAAGAAAAATAATGTTATTAATGTAATTGCTACTCTATCCACAGGCTGGTATTTATTTTGAACATTTATGTTCAGCTTAACTTTATGTAAAAAAAAAAAAAAAAAAAAAAAAAAAAAAATGTTGTTATTACAAATGCCTGTCGATCCAGTAGCCTCAACGTCCTATTTACATTATTATTGCTAAATCAGATAATTTTTATTTATTAAATATTGCCTAAATTATTAATTAATACAGGGTGAATAAAAAGTCTATCACAAAAGATAATCTTATATTTCTATGTTCTTTGCAGTTAAAGTGGTTATAGATAAAGGAAAGACTAAGAACATGTTAAACATTCATATTTCCAAACAAAAATAATAATCGTAATGAAATAATTACTATTTTGTGACATAGCTATAGTACTTCATCGCAGTAAGTTTAGCAGTATAAGCCTTGAATGGCTTCATAATTATTTTGATGTCAATTCATGTTATATATGTATATATGTGTGCATATATATATATATATATTATGAGGTTATGTGAAAACTAGAGTGCATGTGAAGTAGCTGACCTGATTGTAGATGTCTAAACAAAAATACAGTTAATTTACACACATCAGCTCAAAACTGGGTCTGTGAATTAACAAAAGCGCTTCAGTTACTCGGTAAATAATTACGTATCTCAATAAATAATTACATATCGCGCACGGAACACATGATAGTGTAGATTCTACTGGATGCTTTCTGCAATCTTTTTTGAACCACCACATTATCTTGAATAATTTAGGAACAAATACGTTTCTTTTTGGTAATTAATTCATTGGGATATTCATTGAGATACGTTTCTAGTGGGCGGCTACCGCTCACCTCAACCCAACTTTCTATTAATTTTTCTGTATATGTATATAATAATAATAATAATAATAATAATAATAATAATAATAATAATAATAAATTTTAACCTTTATGAGTCCACTGCGGGATGAAAGCCTTCCCTAGGTGATTTCATTCTGCCCTATTTACTGCAATTCTTCTCAATTCAGCTCTTCCAAATTTCACAATTCTCTCTCTCCAACGACACTGTGGTCTCTTCCTCGGTCATTTCTTATCTTTCGGTATCCAAAATAGAACTTCGGTGAACCCTCTACCATAGTTTCTTCTGGTAAGGTACCCAGACCAGCTCCATTTTAACTTATTTATTCTACAAATGACATCAGTAACTTTCGTTTGATTCCTAATTCACATATTTCGCTTTCTGCCTGTTGGGTGTATCCTAACATGCATCTCTCCATCCTTTCTTGTGGTTGTTTGAAGATTTTGTGTAGTTTTACACGTTTATGTCCAAATTTCTAAAACATAAGTTATGTCAGACAAAATACACTGTGCAAAAACCTTTCTTTTCTAACAAATTGGGAGGTCGCCTTTGATTCTAGCTCCAACGTTCTGTAATTCCAAATGCTCTCTATGCAAATTTAAGTTGGTTGTTAATTTCGTCCATTATGTTCCCATTCATCGCAATGACTTGTCCCAAATGAGTATAACTGCATACCCTTTCTAATTCATCCATGTCAACAGTGTTCTTCAGCAGAGAAAGAAACGAATGAGACATAATTTTTGTTTTACTCAGGCTCATTTTCAATATAACGAGCTTATTTTATTTGTCTAAATCTTGAAGCATTTCTTGCAAGTCCTGAAATGTTGAAGCAAGTACAATGAAGCAAGTACAATGAAGCAAGTACAATGTTATCCGCAAATCTCAAATGATTTATAAATTCTACATAAATTTTTATGTCTTTCTCTTCCAAATTTAGTTTTTTAACAACTTCTTGAAGAACTGCATTGAATAGTTTAGGTGAAAATATTACACCCTCTCAGATTTTGAAGGAATTACTCGTTTTCTGGATTTTTCATTTGGCTGTCGCTTCTTTAAAAATGTTTCCATTAAGGTGAATAGATCCTCGATTAATATTAGTATTCCTTACTGCATCCGTAACTGCTAGTGATGATACAGCATTTTCATAATCCACAAAAGCCAACAGAGTGGTAGTTAATATTCATTACTTTTTCAATAATTTCAACAATTTCGAAATCCTGCTATTGTTCCTGTAAGCGATTTGTAAGAACTTTCCTCCGAATTTTATACAGGATTGAGAACAGGCTGGTTGGATGATAGTTTCTAATATCTTCGTTTTCTCTTTTTAAAAAGTAAGAACATGATAGCATTTTTCAATCCCTTTGGAACATCACATAATGTTATACATTTGTTGAATTTTTCTGCAAGAACTTCAATGGCTTCATTCCCCGTTTCTTTTAAAATAACAACACTCATTTTGTCTTCTCCTGAAGTTTTTTCATTTTGCAATACTTATATTGCTATAGTTAATTCTTCTTTCAATATTGATATTATAGTGTCGTTTGTATTTTGTGCAGTAGGTGAAATGCTGTAAAATTTTGAATAAAAATTTGCTGCCTCTTTTAGAATTTACTTTTGATTCCGAGTTATATTTCTTCTTTTTTTCTTCAAAGATAGAATTTTTTTTCCTACCAAGCATCAAATTTCTTTTTGCAATTTTCCAACATTTAATTTCTCCAATTGCTTGCTGGTACATACTACAATTAAATTTCCTGGTGCCTACTACATTCTTTTTTCTCAGAGTTTTATATAATTCTGAAAAATCAACCATAGCAGTCATATTTTCTTATTCTTTATTATACTTCATTTTTCTTCTCTTTTCTATAAGCTGTCGTGTCACTTACGTGATTTTCTTAATAGGTTTATCTTCTTCCGAATCATAAACCTTTTCTGCTCATTCCAAAACAACACTGACAAAATTCGCCGTGAAGTCACTGGCGTCTTCAGTGTCCTCAAGCAGCTGATATATGTTCAAGCTAGAACTCTTGTTTTATAGTTTTTAAAAGCTTTGGTTTAATTCTCTTGTTTCGAATTGGTATAAATTTCTGTCTTTCCCATGCAACCTTGAACTTTAACTTGTAACGTACCAGCCTGTGATCACTATAAAAATTATATCTATTTATTACGGCACAATCAGTAAAAGTGGATTTCTTTCAGTTAGAATGTAGTCAATTTCACTTGTTCCTCCATTGGAACATTTCCATGTCCTTTTTCCTTTTGGGTGGTTTTTATAAAATGAATTCATGACGTAGAATTTTTCCTTGTCTGAAAATTCAATCAGTGTACGTCCTTCTTCATTTCTAGTTCCCTTTACAAATGCACGTTCGTTTGAATGTTTGGTACCAATCAGTGCTTTGAAATCTCCCATAATGATTCTAAGATTGTGCCTTCTGGTTTTGCTGAGGGCCTTCGCAGCATACTTATAGAATTTCTTAATAACTTGTTCCTCACTTGTGCTGGTTGGAGCATAAACTTAAACAATCTTAGTATTATAACGCTTAGAGAGTTTGATGGTGAGTGTTGAAACTCTATCAGAAAAGCTTGTGGCTTTTTTACTTTGTTTTTCAAGTTCTTGTTAACTAAAAATTCTACTATACTACATCTTCCACTATCAGTTCCTTGATATTAAAGCAAATTTCCACTCTTCAAATCTAGAAAATCTTGACCTTTTCTTCTAACTTGATTGAGTCTTACAATACCTCATGCAATATATTGTAGTTCTTCTACAAGCTTGTAAGAGTCTATCTTCGGAGCTCAAGGACCTGTAATTTAAAAAACATATATTCATTCCTTAGAAGCTATTCTGGTGGTTCTTCGCACTCCCTTCTTGTTTCCGAAATCTATTGAAAACTCGTAAAATTCATTTTTTTTTTTTCATGAAATTCACTAAAATCTATGTAGCCCATAGTTATTTTTACCAAATTTATATTCAATCGTATGATTAATATATCTGAATTTTTTTCGTAGTCCTGTAAATTAATTACTAATTCTATGTCTAGTATGTTCTACAGAAAACATGCTTTAATGCATTTAAATAACGTATGTTAATTTTATTGTGTGGGATACAAAATTAACTGCTTTGAAATGCTAATAAATAAAACTCCACCTCTGAACCGTAGTGTATCAAAATTATTTCGCGTGTCTCTGTAAATGAGCCAGAAACACTATATGTAGCAGAAAAACTATGCAGCGGATTTCTTGTAACTCCTAAACACTTGTACCAAATTTGACGTCAAATAGATGATTGTATAAGGTATCGGAACTCTTTTGTTTTTCCCTGTAAACTAATTTCTATTTTTTTACTTACCATTTTATAGAAAAATCATGGTTTTAAGCACGGTAATAAGATACGTTCATTTTATATTGTTGAAAGGAATGTTATCAGTTTAAAATTCACTTAAAAGAAGTGTAGCTTATATATCGTGATGGTAGTGAAGTCTTTTGTAAGCAAATTCCATGTAATTCCAGCAAATTCCATGTAACTTATAAATACTTCTGGCCAAATTTGACGTAAAATGAATGATTGCATAAATCATGGTAATTCTTTTGTTTGCTCGCATAAACTAATTACTAAATGTATGCCTAACATTTTCTGCAGGGTCTCCTAGCAGCAAAATGTTATCGCCCTTTAAATGTATTTTAATGGAAATCCGATGAACTGATAAATGGCCGATAATCGTAATCTCATCGAGAAGGATGAATCTCATAGGACATTCATCTAAAATTTTCCATCGGGCATAGGAGAATCCGATGACCAGAATTCTAAGAATTTTAGAGAATGATCCGGTGAAAATTCGATGCAAAAACAGGATCATATTACATCGCGTTTTGAGGTTTTCATATATTTCATCGAAATTTCAGGTGATTTGTCCTCGGTTCGATAACTGTTTTCATTGAAGTATTCCTGAACGGAAACCAGTTTCGAGTATTGCTCGAAACAATATATTTATGTTAATATTGGAGCATATTTCGAGGAGTCAATGAAAGGCTGGGCAAAGTACGATTGATCGATGCTACTACGAACGATGACTCAATCATTTGAATAAAACATTTTATTTTTATTTTCATTACTTTCAATGGAGAAAAGTTGAAATGTACTTAAAATGACGTCTATATACGTAATGGTACCCAATTCTTTTGTGTGCTTTTCTGCACCAGCAACAAGCACTATATACACGAATTAAAATTCCACGAAACATCTAAATATTTACACCAAATTCTACGCCATTTGGATTATTAACTAACCTAATCGGAATACTTTTGTGTATTCCTCTTGCTTAATATTATTAAGTGTATGCACATCTTTTTCTGCAGGAAACATAGTTTTAAGAAACTTAATATGTTAATTTCATTATGTTGAATGCAGACTAAATATGTTAAAATGCATTTAAAGGTACTTCTTTTTACAGGTCGTAATAATACTTAATGTTTGCGTGTGTCCCTGTACAAGAACTGCAAACATTATGAACACTAAAACTAAACGGGTAATTCAATAAGTAGTGTGAACATGTCTATAAATTTGCAAGTCCGTTTGATGATTTTTGCAACCGCTATCACGGCACACACACACACACACACACACACACACACACACACGCACACGCTACACAAAAACCAATCCCTTCTTGTGTCTCAATCGGAAAGTTTCTACTCCGGCAAAAATAATACAAAACTCTTATTTTTGCCGAATCTAAAATATAAGAACATTGGTTTTAAGATTTGGGTCGGAATGGCACATTCCAATGTTTTAGGTATAAATGTTCATTTACTTTTCCACTTCTTTTAACCTATTCAAATAACTGAATCGTTTGCTAAATTTTAAAAGGGAAAATAATAATAAAATTTAGACGTACATATGCCAGATTCCTACATATCGGCTTCTCGAATATATTTATTTTAATTTAATTTAATGCATGTAGCATATATTTGTATTTCATCGAAAATATCAAACATCAATACATGAAAAGTATGATACTTATGACAGAAGAAAAATTATTTTATGTGTCTACATCAGTCAAAGAAGCAGGATGGCAGTTAATATTCGTAAATTCATTTCTGAGGTATCCTTAAAATGATTCTAAAATAATTTGTCTTATGCAGAATATTACTATTCCGATTTTTACGCAGCGCATTTAAATACTGAAGTTACTTCTTTTCTGTCACGTCACTGTTATTCATTCTAAGCTATATATATCCTGAGAAAAAGGCATAATGAAACAAAAAATTCCTTAAATGTTTGTTAAAAAACTAAAAATTCTTATATGCTACTTAAATAATTAATTTCTATAAAGAAACTGGAAACAATTGATATGATAAGAATTTATGATTGTAACAAAAAGTAAGATAATATAAAAAAAAAGGGGGGGGGAGAGCGAAAAGTATCAAAACACAACACCCCACGCACGTACAAAAAAGATAAATAAAGAAAATGCAGTAATGCATATTATTACTTCACAACTGCACTCCTGCTTAAATAATTTCGCCTAAAATAGTTCTTGTGGTTTTCTTTCTTTCTTTCTTTTTCCTTTTTTCTTTTTTTTTAAACTGAGTTCTTTTTTATCATTCTACTATGAGAACTGTTAAAACATAGCTGCTGATATGGTTTAGCGATTTTTCTTGGAACTTGCCACTGTTCGCGTGCGTTTTTAATAAAAAAAATATTACATTCTTAATTTTTTTATAATATACATTTTTTTCGCGTGTTTTTTGGTTGCGTTTTAGTAATTCTAGCTTTTTGTTATATATGACGCTAGTTTTTCCTTCATATTAGTACCGTAAATTTATCTCCAATTAATCATTTTTATTACATTTATTCCAGGCTTTTTATGATATAGTTTCTGTATAAGATATCATTCTTCAGTGATAAAACATGTCCATCTGAAATATATATATATATATATATATATATATATATATATATATATATATATTTGCGCATTATGATGCGCTTACATATAGAGATATTTTTATTTTTGATTATTCTTGCTTCATTTAATGCCATCAGATAAATTATAGACTAAATTATGTATTTATATTGATTTCATAAGCTAAACCAAAGATACTGGACATGTAGGGTGTATACCCTAGAAAGCCATGATAACACGAAATAAGGGCGCAAGCATGTAGAAAAGGAAACATTATTTAAAAAAAAAAAAAAAAAAAAAAAAAAGATTAATTTGTTGAATGGGAAGCAAAAATTTAAAACAAAATTGACATAATGTGGAATAAAATACCCGGGATTGTATAAGTGCCGTACAAGTTATTTCTTAGAATAGACGTATGTTTTTTCTGGGAGAAGCGATTAAAATTATTAATGAAAATTGGGTCGGAAATACCGATACGTTGTGAAATGCTGAGTTAAATAATAATAATAAGTTATATTTATTTTTGTCTCCATTCGTTGAATTCTTAAGCGAAAATTAAAATACAAATTCAATAAATTCAATAAAAATTAGTATATATTAATGTTATTATTCCATAGTAATTTATATTTTTTTACCTTGTATTCAAGACATATTCCACAAAGCACTTAATTGGACAAATTTGTAACAGGATTAAATATTGATATTTAATGCTAATATCAAATTATTATTTTTTTTTAATCATATATATATATTTTTTTTTTTTCCGTTTCAACAATAACTGGTCTTAAATGCAATATACTATGCAAAAAACTATACATAATAAAAGAAGTTACATGAATGTCATATTGTGGACTAATAATTAGCCTGTACCCATTTTCAAAAAATAATATTAATAGTTAAATAATTTATTTTGATCCATTTATCACCAATGAAAATATAATATACGTTTTTCAGATATAATTGTTAGAGTTAAAATTTTCTAGAGATTACTCTAGTATAATACTTACAAGTAAAGTCTCCTTAAAGCGCATACTCAGAATATTCTAAAAAAAATTGTACTGATACTACTTACCTTTGCAATTTAAGAACAGTCAAATTTTTCGGTGGTATTCCAGTAAATAATCTGTAAAAAAAATAAAATACTTTCGAGTATTTGATGCGAAAGAGCTGAACTCACCCTACGACTTGGCAAACCATATACTTGCCAAATACAACTAATTTTAATAAAATTAAAAATTGTTCGCTAAACAAATGTTTACCGAATAGTTTTTTTAGTATATTGAATAACTTTTAAATTATCAGATAAAATAGTTGATTTTTTTTTAATATAAATACATGCCGAAAGTATTTAATTTTACATTTAAAAATGTCTGTGTTGTATAATTATGACATGTTTAAGTTACATAAACTTAAGTTATACGTATATTTAATTCTTTATTTTATTTGAAAAACCTTTTCGAATTTTGCACTTCCCAAATTTCAATTAATTATTCATAATTTTAATTATCTTTTAAGATCTTAAAAAAATAATTTTATTTTCAATTACAGCGGAAAATAAAAGTTATAGAAATCAACACGCACATTGTTGTTAAGATATACAGTCGCCAGATTTATTCTTCGAGCAACTCCACCCCGCCAGAATTGTTCACGTTCGGTTCGAATAATAAATATTTAGAATTTAAATATATTATTTAAATATTTTATTTTAATAATAAAATATTTATTATTTAAATATTTTATTTGTTTATCGAATCGTTAAAAAATATATATTATTTGTTTATCGAATAGTTAAAAATATATTATTTGTTTATCGAATCGTTAAAAAAATATATTCAATATTGGTACAGCATTCATTTAAAAAATGCCCTTATTCAATATTGTAAATTTCTATCTCAGATTTAAAGACATTAACCAATCAACCAATCATGCTAAAGTATCTTAATGTTAGGAGCGTTTTAGTAGAAGGTTGATGCTAGAAGAGATTCAGACAGAATGAAGGAATGAAGGTTTGAGTACAGCTATTTATAAAGAATGAATTCGAGTCAATCAACCAATCAACCAACCTTGAAAAAAAAAAAAAAAAAAAAAAAAAAAAAAAAAATTTTTTTTTTTTTTTTTTTTTTTTTTTTTTTTTTCAAGGTTGGTTGATTAGTTGATTAACTCTTTTAACACATATATCATGCTAAAGTATATACACTATCATTGTCCAGCAATACTTATTTGTTTCAGCGTCTATAAATATCTTTACTGCATCCTGTTTCCGTGTTCAGTATCCTGTTTCCGTGTCCGTTGCAAATGAGTTATGCAATATCCAGCGATAAATTATTCTATAAAAAGCCTTATCTCATCCTGTTTTCGTAGAAAATGAGTTATGCAATCCTTCAGATTGACTATATAAATATTTTATTCTTTAAATATTTATTATTTAAATATATTATTTGTTTATCGAATCGTTAAAAAATATATTCAATATTGGTACGGCATTCATTTAAAAAAATATCCTTATTCAATATTGTAAATTTCTATCTCAGAGTCAAAGACATTAGCTATCTCAGTTTCAAAGGCATTAGTATCATTTCAATATTGAAATATTAATATTATCTATCTCAGAGACCCCATTCAAAGTCTCAATTTGTACCCATCCAATATTGGCTTACTACCGTCGCAAAAAAATGGGCCGAACGAAGCGTCAATGACAGAAATCTGCCATGAGACGCTTCGTTCGGCCCATTTTTTTGCCCCCTCCAATTTAAATCTCTAAGGCATCAGTTTATACCAGCGAGATCGATTCCCCACGAAGACTTTGATTTTGGACGGAGGGGTGTCTGTCCAAGAAATAGTCTCAAATCTATCTTCGTGTAGGCGAGGGTCATCATCGTGGTCTCCATCATAGAACAGCAGGGTTCTTTCTATGAAATCCTTTAAGAATTCATCTATGAAGACATCAGAATTCCTCACGATCCGAATTCTGACTGCTTTATGGATGCATGCAGTTGGCACTATAGGATCTAAGATGTCAATCTTAGCAGATTTCATCATGGCCTCAAAACCCATGGTCGACAGCGCATCTCCGAAATGAATCTCTTCTATTGGATACACCCAGGTATTAGCTAAAGAGACAGGTATCCTGAACCTTTTGTAAACGAGGTCCCTCACCTTTAGCTTGGTAGTTTTTTTTACGTATGCGCTACCCTTACCCATCAGCTTGGCCACATCAGAGGCCCTGACGAACAGAAGTCCATCCGCAGAGACTACGAATAGGATTTTAGCATCCAGCTGTGGATGTTCAATTGTGAATAGCATGACTTAATGCAACAGAAGTCAAAATGATGCAGGCTCTTAGAGGCAGCTCGTATATATACCCGATTCGCGACCTAATTTTAGCAAGCTTTCTTAGAACCTTCTGATAAAATTCTTCTAGCTGTTGACAGGATATTATGTAATCCTCGATAAACTTATTTTTAGAATTAATTTGTCGTTTGAGCGGGATCTTGCATAATCTACAGGACGTGCGTAAGAGGATGTGCGTCAGAGGATGTCGATAAGAAATTTAGATAGAAATAGAGATTGCTACTAGTATAAATACAGGCTGCTGGACGAGACATTTCATTCTGACTGCTTGATATTCTAAAAGCTCCAAAATGATATTTCAAATTTTAGCTGAAGAGTTAAACGTGAAATTTACTTGTTTTTTGACTTTTGACGGTGAAATTTTTATCAAAGGTTCAGACGTAGCTCGTACCATGGGCTATCAAAATCCTTCTGGCGTTTTAAACTTATGCCATCTTACAGTGACTGACATCGCTCCCGAGGGCTTGAGCCTGCCTCCGTCTCTAGCCAAGACACGTATTTTTGGATTGGAAGATGCCAACACGCTGTTGGATATGCATCCAGGCGAATTTCAATCCTTATTTCAGGGGCCTATCGAGATTTTGTCGCCGATAGAGTGTACGTTCAACATCAGAAGGCCCATACGTATCAAGATAGCATGCATTAGCTCTTCCAATGCTACCATGGAGAGTTTTATATCTGATTTGAAAATATCTATGGACTCTTACCTGCAATCTGTACCGATGGATAGCTATGTCTTCGGAGAGAGGTACGGAGACTTGGAGCTAGGGTATTTCCCCAAAAAAATTAAAGTTTTGGTGGGAAACAAGCCCTACTTCTATAAATCCTCGTCTTAAGATCAGGACGAGGTGCAAAAAAATGGGTCGAGCGAAGCCTCTCATGACATAAGTCATTGAGGCTTCGCTCGGCCCATTTTTTTGCGATAGATAGAGTGCCAACATTGGATGCGTACCGATTTGAACTTGTAATTTTCAAGGGATATGGCTTAGCTATAAGATAATTTTGATAAAATATCTATAGACAAATTTAAGGTATCTGAATTTAAAAATTTAATTGTTTCATTTAAAATTTACTGTGTAAAATTTAAAATTTTTAAAGACTAAGTGTGGCGGTCATTATACTCTGATCTCTAATTTTTCAAGGGATATGGCTTAGCTATAAGATAAATATGAAACTTGGTAAAATATACAGACTCGATAGCTAAATTTAAGGGATCTGAGTTTAAAATTTTAATTTTTTCGTTTAAAATTTTAATTTTTTCGTGTAAAATTTAAAATTTTTAAAGACTAAGTGTGGCAGTCATTATAATCTGATCTCTAAATTTTCAAGGGATATGGCTTAGCTATAAGATAAATATGAAACTTGGTAAAATATACAGACTCGATAGCTAAATTTAAGGAATCTGAATTTTAAAATTTAATTTTTTTCATTTAAAATTTACATTTTTTATGTAAAATTTAAAATTTTTAAAGACTAAGTGTAGCCAAGCCAACATTGAATGCGTACCGATTGTAATTTTCAAGGGATATGGCTTAGCTATAAGATAAATATGAATCTTGGTCGATAGCTAAATTTAAGGGATCTGAGTTTAAAAATTTAATTTTTTCATTTAAAATTTATATGTAAAAATTAAAAATTTTAAAGGCTAAGTGTAGCCAAGCCAGTTATTATGATCTGATCTCTATAAAAAGATTTTCGAGAAACTATTGACAGGATGCTTGATAAGCGGCTCCGATTAAAATTACAATCAGATCTCTATAAAAAGATTTTTCGAGAAGTGTTGACAGGATATTATGTAAGCCTTTCCTCAGGATGCCCGGTTATAATCAGATCTCTATAAAAAGATTTTTCCAGAAGTATTGACAGGATATTATGTAAGCCTTTCCTCTTGATAAGCGGTTCGTAGAAAATTACAATCAGATCTGTTGATAAGACCGGGTATATATACGAGTGTCCAGCGAGAGCTCTTCAATTGCTAGTCGATCTCTCTACTAGCTGCTTAGATTCATTAGCTCTCTGTCAGTCATGTTTTTCCATGTAAAAAATTATGCTTATGGCGTTGCCTTTAAATGCCTAATGGCCACTGATGGCACCCTGTTTGTCCGGGCTGAGGACCTGGCTATTTATTCGAGGCACCCTCTAAATCTAAAATTTGCCGAAAAATATGCAGGCCTCACCGTCCGAGATGTGATGGACCCTAAAATCGATTTACCTAAATGGCTCGCTAAGACGAGAATCTTCTCCATTAGCGAAGCCAAACAGCATTTGAAAGGGTTCATGGGCGAACAGGAATTTGATAAGATGTTCGATGGTTCGGCCATGGTCAAATACCAGGCTAACATGAAGCTCAGCTTCGTGAAAGCCATAGGTGTTCGATTTGTCGAAAGGTCCCGTACCAAGTTCGAAGACTTCCTTGCCGCATACCAACTACAGGTGAGGAAATTTTTTGAACTTGAATATGAGGATTATGAATTATACAAATCCCAAATGACCGGACCGTTGAAGATGACCATCAGTAGGTTATCTAATGAGCAATCCATAGAGAGCTTGTGTTGATCTTTAAAATGAGAGTAAAAAAATGGGTCGAACGAGGTGTCTCATGGCAGAATTTCTGTCTTTGACACCTCGTTCGACCCATTTTTTTGCGATAGATATAGTGCCAATATTGGACGGGTTTAATTTGAGACTTTGATATTAAATTTATAAAAAAATCTATTTAAGCTAGTATCGAAGAGATTATCAGGATAGCATGAAGACTATTTAAACGTATAAACTATAATAAGCCAATATTGTAGAAATTAAATTTAAGACTCTGGAAAACGAGACAAAATGGTATCAATTTAAATGTATAGATAAAAATAACTAAGCCAACAGAGACATGACTGGACAATGACGGTTTGGATACGTAAGCGAGTTTATCTCTCTATATATATAGATGGTATGAAGCCACGCCCACAAGAAATCCAACGACCTTGAAAAAAAAAAAAAAAAAAAAAAAAAAAAAAAAAAAAAAAAAAAAAAAAAATTTTTTTTTTTTTTTTTTTTTTTTTTTTTCGTGTGACCTTGAACACATCTTCAAGGACGGAGCAGAATCTATAACTTAACGGAACTAACCTCATTTATTGAACATTAGTTTTTTTCGTGCGTCCTATATATACAATGGCTAGCGTACCCACATCTCATTTTGTCTCGACGTCTGCCAACAACAGTCATCTGTAAAATATTTTGAATTTTTAATTTTCAAGGGATATGGCTTCTCTATAAGATAATTATGTATCTTGATAAAATATCTGTAGATAAATTTAAGAGATCTGAGTCTAAAATTTTCGTTTAAAATTTTAACTTTTTGTGTAAAATTTAAAAATTTTAATGGCTAAGCTAGAGATAGAGTACCAATATCGTAACGATTTGAAGGGATATGGCTTCTCTATAAGATAAATATGAATCTTGGTAAAATATACAGACTCTATAGATAAATTTAAGAGATCTGAGTTTATAAATTTAATTTTTTCGTTTAAAATTTTAATTTTTTGTGTAAAATTTAAAATTTTTAAGGGCTAAGCTAGATATGTAATATTTCACAGTTGGTTTCTAAAGTTATATTTTTTATCCAATCATTGTAGATGGCGCTGCAGTCTATATATATAGTATATATATAGTATATCTATTAGGGTGGGTGGGAGTGGAATTTATTTCTTCTACTGTAAGGTCATGCATAAACTAGCTCCTGATGTCTAAACCCGTTTCCTTTAAAATAGGATGGGATAGCGATATTTATACGATATTGGCTTTGAAAACAAGATTTTATAGACTTTTGTCTGACAAATGACAAGATCTTGCAGGTTTTCATGAAATCAGAATAGATCATGGGTTTTTATAAAATATAATAACATAAAATATTTTTTTATCTGTATTTAAACAAGCAGACATTTCCGCTTCGCGGAAATGTCTGCATGTTTAAATACAGATAAAAAAATATTTTATTTCAAACTCAATGATGTCTCTTATGTAAAATGCCTTTAATAAACCGTACTTTTTCCGACAGCGGTACCATGATTTGTTTCAAGCCAAAAATGCGTGTCTTATACCTCTAGCAGTACGTTCCTCGATTGTATCCTGAACGAATCGCTTACGTAGCCTATACCTATATTAGAGCCATCCATTTTTTCGGTAGCGATTCAAGGTACGCCAAAATAAATTTGACTCGCGATACTTAATCATCGTAAAAAGTTTGAATAGATTAGAAACAGGCTAAGATAGCGTATTGTTAATTTGCCAGACAAATTAGAAACGTTCCATGGCTAAGCTAGAGATAGCATATCGTTCTAAAGCCGGCAGGATCTAACAATGGATAGATTTACTGGGACAGAAGAAGACTGATTGGAGAAGAGTCGGCTATTTATATAGAGAAGATTATCAACCAACCAACCAACTGTGAAAAAAAAAAAAAAAAAAAAAAAATATATATATATATATTTTTTTTTTTTTTTTTTTTTTTTTTTTCACAGTTGGTTGGTTGGTTGATAATCTTCTCTATATATAGGATCGCTGACGTGCCACCTCCTCATTCTATCTAGATCTTTGCCAGCAACGGTCATATCTCTCATCTGTTAAAATTTTCAATTTTTCAACTAGGCATAGTGACTAGACGACCGTTGCTGGCAAATGTCGAGACATAATGAGGAGGTAGCAAGTCAGCGATCCTATATATAGAGGATATAATCAACCAACCAACTATGAAAAAAAAAAAAAAAAAAAAAAAAAAAAAAAAAAAATTTTTTTTTTTTTTTTTTTTTTTTTTTTTTTCACAGTTGGTTGGTTGGTTGATAATCTTCTCTATATATAGGATCGCTGACGTGCCACCTCCTCATTCTATCTAGATCTTTGCCAGCAACGGTCATATCTCTCATCTGTTAAAATTTTCAATTTTTCAACTAGGCATAGTGACTAGACGACCGTTGCTGGCAAATGTCGAGACACAATGAGGAGGTAGCAAGTCAGCGATCCTATATATAGAGGATATAATCAACCAACCAACTATGAAAAAAAAAAAAAAAAAAAAAAAAAAAAAAAAAAAAAATTTTTTTTTTTTTTTTTTTTTTTTTTTTTTTTTTTTTTCAAAGATTTTTTTTTTTTTTTTTTTTTTTTTTTTTTTCACAGTTGGTTGATTATCTCCTCTATATATAGGATCGCTGACTTGCCACCTCCTCATTCTATCTCGATCTTTGCTAGCAACGGTCATATCTCTCATCTGTTAAAATTTTTAGAAAATTAGTTTGTCGCTTGAAGCCTTCAAGATGATCCGATAAAATTCTTCTAGAACAAATTGGCAGGATATTATGTAAACCGTTTCCTCAAAAACAGGACGTGATAAGTTATTTATAGATGCGTCAAGCCTCTCTAATCTATAAAACGTCATCCTGTCGAGCCTTATATAGTATTACTGATGTCGTTTCTCAGAACCGCTTATCAGATCTCACGCATCCGCTTGCCAGAGTATAAATACGAGCCTCTCGCCTCAGCTTATTCATTCTGAGCCTCTGTTTTTCAAAATGGAAATGTTTTCTTTCGACTCTCTGACCGACGAGCGATTTGACTATGACTATGCCGTAAAGCCTGGATGGAATGTCTTGAATACGTCTCGTCTTTCTCTCGAGTTATTATGCAATTATAATCGAGACATGTCCATGCCAACTCCAAAACCAGTTTCCAGACCATCTCCAGTTTTCAAATCTAAATCCGTTCCAGTTTTCAAATCTAAACTCGTTCCAGTTCCAAGACCAGTTCCAGCTTCTAAATCTGTTCCAGTTCCAGTTCCAGTTCCAGCTTCTAAATCTGTTCCAGTTCCAGTTCCAGCTTCTAAATCTGTTCCAGTTCCAGTTCCAGTTCCAGTTTCTAAATTTGTTCAAGTTCCAGTTCCAGTTCCAGTTTCTAAATTTGTTCAAGTTCCAGTTCAAGTTCAAGTTCAAGTTCCAGTTCCAGTTCCAGCTTCTAAATCTGTTCCAGTTCCAGTTCCAGTTCCAGCTTCTAAATCTGTTCAAGTTCCAGTTCAAATTTCAATACCCATGTCAGAGATGATTTATTTTAAAGTACCAAGGCTATTAAGCCCGCTACCAAAATCTCCAGAGTCCAACGTAACAACTTATCGTGCCTGGAAGCCTCCACCGAAGATAGATTTCGTGGTACGGCCTAAATTAAAAACTGCTGGCTTTGAAGATCCAAGAATTCGAAGACGGCATGGCATAGTCGTTGTCAAATCGAACGTCAATTTGAGAGATGGAAAATGCTACAGCCTTATAAATACAGAGGCTAGAAAATACTACAGTTGGGTTTAAACCCAAACGATTTATAAAAAAATCGGGCCGAACGAAGTGTCTCATGGCAGATTCCTGTCTTTGACACTTCGTTCGACCCGTTTTTTTTGTAACAATTATATTGCCAATATTGGATGCGTACCGATTTGTACTTTAAGATTTTGAACGGATACTTAAGATTTTGAATGGATACTTTTATAACTGAAGTCCCTGAGATATAAATTTATATATAAACTATTATCAACCAACTTAAAAAAATTTCAAGATTGGCAAAAAAATATTATTTAGAAATCAAAAACTATAAAATCGAAATGATAAATTTTGAAAAATTTTCCAGATTGGTGAAAAATGGCAAAGTCTCAAAAAAATAGTATCTTGAAAAAAATTATAGAAATATAAAATCAACCAAAGACACTTTAGCATGATATATATATGTTAGCTAATGTCAATCAACCAATCAACCAACCTTGAAAAAAAAAAAAAAAAAAAAAAAAAAAAAAAAAAAATTTTTTTTTTTTTTTTTTTTTTTTTTTTTTTTTTTTTTTTTTTTTTTCAAGGTTGGTTGATTAGTTGATTGACTCTAGATAACCTATATATATCATGCTAAAGTATCTACACTATCATTGTCCAGCAATGCTTATTTGTTTCAGCGTCTATAAAAGTCTTTACCGCATCCTGTTTCCGTGTTCGGCATCCTGTTTCTGTGTCCTGTTATGCAATATCCTGTTTTCGCGTTCAGCGACAATAATTCTATAAATAGCCTTATCTTATCCTGTTTTCGTAGAAAATGAGTTATGCAATATCCTGCCTTCACTATATAAGCTCTGCCATTCGATCGAATAGTCATTCTCTCTTCGGAGCTTGAACTGCTAACATGTATAAGCATCAATGCTCTGTGAAGAAACTTAAAGCGGCTAACGCTCTTCATAACCTTTTCGGAATGACTGAGCCTTTTCCAAAAATTCTTTCGACTTCTGTCAAGAAGCTGAAGAAATATCCTCATTTCCAAACGATGATCGGAGAAGGCAAAATCCATATGTTCTGCCTACATCTGACACCTGATCATAATATTTCGTTTAAAAAACGTACTCTGACGGACAAGATCCTGAATACGATTCCAGCACTAGGCAGAGAGGCCCAGACAATCTATCCGTTGAGACCTCAAGACATAAAATGGATCACTGTTATGAACAGATTCAAAAGACCCCCCAGCGAAGCCAACAGAACCAACGCTGATATGAGAATTGGTTTCAAGTGCCCCCATAACCAATTTCTGGTGAAAGGTCATTTCACGTTTGGACAGAGAACCGTTGGGCAAGGATGCGCCCATATTATCCAGACGTTGGACGCACCATTGCTGTTCTATGTGAGACCCCCCAACGAGACACGAGTGAGAGCTGACAGCAGATATTTCTCAGGGGACAAGCTTCACTTCTACGAGAGGTTCATATTGATTGCTCGCTCAAGCTACAAGATACCTGCTGGCACTACCTATATTTTATTTACGACGCAAAAGAATTTCTTCAGTCTACATGTTGTGAAGGAGAGCTTGAAGCTGGGTTTCAAGGTAAAAAATCCGTTGGTAGAAAGAATCACGAAAATAGATGGGATGTATGAGGTATCTGTGCCAACACCTATGATACCTCATATGGATGATGATGATGACGAGCCACCCTCTGAATATATTCAAACAGCTCCAATCTCAGAGCCAGAATCATCCCAAGAGCCAGAACCATCCCAAGAGCCAGAACCAGTAACCGATTTGCCAGAAATCTATTTGCCGACGAACCCTCCTGTTGTGTTGGACAAAACAATAACCGTGGTCACTACAAATTATGCAGAACAATATAACTCTCAAATCTGGAAAGTATTGACAGATCCCCTTAAAAACAACTTCGTACGCACCTATGGGCCTGATCTACCTGGAATGGATATGAGAACTGCATCGGTAAAACGTAAGGCCGAAAAGAATCCCAAGCGTTTAAAGAAACGTAAGCTCACCTTCAAGGACGCTGCAACAAATACAGAGCCTGAAACTAGAGAACCAGAGCCTGCACCTATTGCAAATCCAGAGCCTGCACCTATTGAACATTCAATGCCTTTTGTTGAAAATCCAGGATTTCATAGTGAATGGCCTATTCAAAGCCCAGCGGTACCTGAAGATCTTAATAATATAGTATGCTCTCCCATGCCAGATCAGCTACTACTAGACTCTATGATGAAAGATCTCCTGACACCTGGCACTCTAGAATATATAGTAAATGAGTCCGAACAGCCAAATTACATATCACTCTAAAAATATTAAAAATTTAAAAAATTTGGGTCAAACGAGGCTTCCTCATGTCAGATTTGTCATTATGACTTATCTTGACGATGGAAGCCTCGTTTGACCCATTTTTTTTAAATCTATCTCCTACCAATATTGGATTTGTAAAAAAAATAACTTATAAATTTTATGAGTAGACAAATGAAAATTGTCTAAGCCGTTCAACGGAATCGCTTAAAGCGGCTTCAGCTATGCCATCCTATCGATTGGACCTGCAAACGGGACAGCCAACATTATCCATAAAAATTTAACCTCGATAAAATTTGTAGCTTTTAAATTGAGATGCTGAGCCAGAAAAACTGAACGCGTAGAGATTAGCAGCTCATATTGTAAAAATTTAAACGTAATTATGAAAATAGTATTAACGAGATCCAATGACAGAGATCCAAAAAAACTTTAGTAACCAATCGTTTGGTCATGACAATTGAAAAGCGAATCTTGATGAACGAGGAAAAGATATATATATATCAACCAACCAACCAACCTTGAAAAAAAAAAAAAAAAAAAAAAAAAAAAAAAAAAATTTTTTTTTTTTTTTTTTTTTTTTTTTTTTTTTTTTTTCACAGTTGGTTGGTTGGTTGATAATCTTATCTATATATAATATGGCTAACGTGACTACACTCTCATTGTGTCTCGACGTTTGCCAGCAACGGTCGTCTAGTCACTATGTCTCGTAATGTGTTTTCAACAAGATGTACATTGATGGACACTAGAGCGTTAGATTTTTCTATAAAAGCCTATGATCTATTCTGATTTCATGAAAACCTGCAGTATCTTGTCATTTGTCAGACAAAAGTCTTGTTTTCAAAGCCAAAAATGTATAAATATCGCTATCCCATCCTGTTTTAAAGGAAATGGGTTTAGACATCAGGAGCTAGTTTATGCATGACCTTACAGTAGAAGAAATAAATTCCACTCCCACCCACCCTAATAGATATACTATATATATACTATATATAGACTACAGCGCCATCTACAATATAGCTTTAGAAGCCAACTGAGAAATATAGCTTTAGAAGCCAACTGAGAAATATAACTTTAGAAATATAACTGTAGCAGTCAACTGAGAAATATAACTTTAGAAATATAACTTTAGAAACCAACCAACCAACCTTGAAAAAAAAAAAAAAAAAAAAAAAAAAAAAAAAAATTTTTTTTTTTTTTTTTTTTTTTTTTTTTTTCAAAGGTTGGTTGGTTGGTTGGTTTGACTGGCTATATATAATTATCTATTTGCCTCCACACTCTCATTGTCTCTCAACATTTGTCAGCAACGGTTGTCTAGACTCGTAATGACAAATATGATAAATTTGAACCTGTATCTGAAACAGGATTCCATCCAATCGTGTCCAAATGCTAGATCTTCCCATTTTAAATGAAACCTGTTAATTTTGATCGTGGCACAGTCGTCGTGTCGATCTTAAACTTGGTCCATCCAAAAAACCTTCATGAGTCAAGCTGAGTGCATCCCGAAACAAACTAATCAAAACCTGAAACAATTGTTGCGTAGAGAGAATCCGTAAAATTTAGCAAGAGGTCTCTATAAAATTTAAATTGCTGAGAGTTGTCACGACAAATGTAGCAATGAACGCTGGAAAATTTAAATGTAATTATGAAAATAGTATTAACCATTCGTTGAGTAGCATGACAAATGAAAATTGAAACGTAATTAGGAAATTAGTATCAAGATTAGCTTTTCAATTTAATCCTGACCTTTTTCGAGTTTTGTCCAGATGCTATAAAATTGAAACAGGTGTATCTGAAACATTATTCAATCCAAATGCTAGGGCCTTCTCATTTTAAATGAAACCTGTTAATATTGATCGTCTTAAACGTGGATCACTTGGCCATCCAAGAAACCCTCATGAAAATTGAAACCGGCTGAGTGCTATCCTGAAACAGGTGTCACGACAAATTGATATGTACGCTTGAAATCTGAAAGATATATAACCCGTCAAGGTCACACGAGTCAAGCTTCAAGGTCGCACGAAAAAAAAAAAAAAAAAAAAAAAAAAAAAAAATATTTTTTTCAAAGATTTTTTTTTTTTTTTTTTTTTTTTTTTTCATGTGACCTTGAACATAGACTATATATACCCTTGACAAATGAATTTATAAACTATTATCTTTTTTCCTTACTCAGTCTAATATAATTATGGCGGCTCGTGACACGATGCAAAAGTATAGGAATCTTATTAAGAGAGATGTATTTGAGTTTAAATGTCCCCATTGCCAAGTCCTGATCTTACCTAAAAAATATGAAAAGCATTGTCATGAACAGCGCAACATAGACCCTTTGCTGAAATGTGTTTGGTGTCCTGACAACAAGAGACGGCACACATTCCAGCGGCGAAAGAAATACCTGGCGGCCGATCATCTTATAAACTGTTATTTGCAATTTAAAATTCGGATTGCCAAACCCTTACCCGAAGAAGATGACGTGTCCGTTCCAGATGGATATCCCTTCAACTTCAACCCTATGTGTGAGAATAATGACTTTTTTGGACATGATCAAATTTTTCCAGACGGTAGCCGGGCTTACGAGCCTGTCTGGGAGATTGAGTTACCGGAACCGCCTGTTTCTTTTCAAGACCATTCTCTGAATTTGGCAGCTGCATGCGTCCTGAAATATTTACAAAGCGACCTGGTATTCATTCATGTGATGGTTCGAGCTACGGCCTACGAGAGTTTTCTCTATCGTATGGACGAAGACAACGGTAATACGCGGACTCTACCCTTTTCTTGTTGGTGCGACGGAGGGACCGAATCTGATCCTAAATTCAGGCATCATAGACATATGATAGTCGTATCTCCATCTCTTAAGTATTTTCAGAAAAACGTATGGAATAAGATCCAGCCCGAAGATCGACCTTATTCTGGTTTCAAATGCATCTTGAGCAAAAATATAAAAACCGTCTGGCATTTAGTTAATACTCTTGGCTATCTCAGCAAGCGTAGGTCCAAGTGTAATTTTTCTTTCGACGATTGTCTGGAAGCAGGCAATTTGAACCATTTTTATATCCAAGCGACGCTTCCTAAAGACTACAGGCTGGTCTTGGCTACGCTATGGGACAGGGGTATCATAAGAGTTCTCAATCAGAGATATCATATCTGGGAACCGAAGAGATTGCTAGAAGGCCCTATGTCGTTTGTGGATGGGAAATGGCGCATCAAAATCAAACATTTGCCACAAATAATATTGAATATGGTGCTGCCCGTGTCCGAAACTCTCAAGTCTACGAGCAAACCCACCGAACGCTTCTTACATCTGATCGACGGCAAAAAGATGTATTTCAAGCCAGGCAATCGAACTGAACGCGATTACAAGTTATTTTTTGGCATTGTAAAAGACGAATGGTGGGAGCCCTGCAAGTTGCAGCAGGCCTGTTTTATGTGCGCGAAACCTTATATGCAGATATGCGACGAGCTGAAAAAGGAAATTAGCGAGATGAAAACTCTTTACGAACAAGAGACGCAAGATTTGAGAAAGAAGCTAGAAGCCTTGCACGAAGACAATAGACGTTTGCACGAAGACAATAGACGTTTGCACGAAGACAATAAACGTTTGCACGAAATAATTTATAATTTACAAAACGACGAAATTGTGAGACTGAAAAAAGAAAACGACGCCTTGAAAGCGAAAAATGCCAAACTGAAGTTAGAAAATAGCAGCTTTAAAATAAACATTAAACGTTTCAAGACAGAAAATCTCAATCTGAAGGCAGAGAATGTCAGCTTAGCATCAAACGCTAAACGTCTGAAGACAGAAAATATTCAATTAAAAGATGCAAAGTCTAACTTGACAGGACTTGAGCTTAGACAATGATTATCGAATCCATATAGTTGTTGATAAAAAATTAATCCAATGATAATGTGAGAGTATGTTTAGTATGCAGCCATGCCCAAGGTCAAGGTCACATAAAAAAAAAAAAAAAAAAAAAAAAAAAAAAAAAAAAAAAAAAAATTTTTTTTTTTTTTTTTTTTTTTTTTTTTTTTTTTTTTTTTTTTTTAATGTGACCTTGTGACCTTGATAGATTGTTAGCGCCTATATAAGCAGCTGACAAATCTCATTTTCTAACATTATTCATTTAACTATAATATAAGGGCATGGATAGCTATTTAGATCTCGTGTCAAAGGTTTTGGCAAAACCGCAATTGTCTGAGGGTATCGACAATATTTTGCACAAAGACTGTTTGAATCTTATATCTAAAGATTGGGTGGCTCGTTTGAAAAATAACGTGACTTTTCAAGATTATGTCACCGACGCCAAACGGTTATGGAATCCACCTTATATGACGCTGAATTATGAATATGAAGAATCCAAGCGCCCAAATTTTAAAGTTGCTGTCGTTGCATACTGTAAATTTATGAAACGTTATGGGGATAGAGGCCTTCTAAATCCCAAATTGAATTTATATATTATGGCTTCAGAGCCATTACGTTTAATTGCTCGTGCGATGACATCTGATCTCTCAGTTCAAATTTCTGACGATTTTAAATTTTCTTTTCAAGATTGTAGTGGTGTTTTGAATTGTCATGAATGCGGTAAACGTGCAAACGAATTCAAAGCAAAAGGTCATAAAATAGATCTAAGATCTCAACCATGCATACTGGACACCAGCGTATTTACTGGAACTGAAGTCGCGAATCGCTTTTATAGTATGATCGAACCCACGTTCACTGACACGTTTGTAGCCATCTTACAAATAAAAATTAATACGAGATACAGCTATTATACTCAAAATAATCAAAAAATTTTACGTATTAGTGGAAGTATTTTAGATTTCATCGGATTTCAGGAAAGAAAATTAATGGCTTCTAAAACAGCTAATATAGGATTCATAACAGAAATCGATAATCAACCTTCAACGAAGGCTAAGGAGGCTAAACCTTCAACGAAGACTAAGGAGGTAGAATCGTCAACAAAAACCGATGATGAGTTTGGCGATTATTTGGAAGGGATGTTAAACGATTCAAAGATACCTTATGAACCTTTTGATTTGGAAAATACTGAAATTAGTCACGATACCATTGATTTGAATGATGTGGACAATAAGAGAAGTTCTAATGATTTAGACTCGGATTCTAAGAAAAGAAAAATAGATGAGGGTGAAAGTCATATATCACAGTGGCTTTTAAGTGACGATTAATAAATTACGTAAACCACATTTTAGTTTAGTACGACAGTCCCATGAAAAAAAAAAAAAAAAAAAAAAAAAAAAAAAATTTTTTTTTTTTTTTTTTTTTTTTTTTTTTTTTTTTTATGTGACCTTGAGCGTGGCTCGTCTATTGCTAACGTACCTTTCTTTTTTTTTCAAAGTTGGCCATTTCAAACTGACTGTGAAATTTTTCAAAGTCCACGCGTTTTGTCTTTCTATTTTCAAAATTACATTTAAAGTTTTATGGCCCAGCTCCTGTTTCAGATAACCCTCAGCCCGTTTCAATTTTATCTCCATTTTAAATTTTTACGTGCTAAGCGTCTTCGTTTTCAAGGTTCTTGCTAAGCGATATGTCTTCGTTTTAACATGGCACCTGACTCAATTTTATCATGGCCTCTTGCATAGCTGATCCACGTTTGAGCGACAAGCTAAATTGAATTCAATGCAAGGGAGTCGAGTTAACAGATACCGTAGCGCTGAGAAACGTTCAAAATCTATTGTGAGTCATCTTAAAAGATACCATAGAGGGTCACGTTAAACGATACTATAGCGTGGCGTAAAATATTATCAGCCAATGGAGGGTTAAAAGATACAATAGAATGGAAGAAATACAAAAGTTAAAAATAAATTGGTAAAACCTTTAGGGTTTCGTTGGAAAGGTTTAGTAATATTTAATTTTAAGCTCAATATTATCTTGAGTCAAAATGTAAGTTCGTTATCTCGCTTCAATGAAATGGAAGAAAGACAAAAGTTATAATAAATTGGGGGAAAGATTTAGGGTTTCGTTGGAAAGGTTTAGTAAATTTTAATGTTAAATTTAATGTTGACATTTTATCGAGGTCATAGCGTGGCGTAAAATATTATCAGCCAATGGAGGGTTAAAAGATACAATAGAATGGAAGAAATACAAAAGTTAAAAGTAAATTGGTAAAACCTTTAGGGTTTCGTTGGAAAGGTTTAGTAATATTTAATTTTAAATTTTAAGCTCAATATTATCTTGAGTCAAAATGTAAGTTCGTTATCTAGCTTCAATTTTCAAGGAAATGGAATAAAGACAAAAGTTATAATAAACTGGGGAAAAGGTTTAGGGTTTCGTTGGAAAGGTTTAGTAAATTTTAATGATAATTTTAATTTTGATATTTTATCACGGTCAAATGTAGATGACATGCCTCAGCGCCATCTACAATGATTGGCTAAAGAAATATAGATTTAGCAGCCAACTTAGAAATATAACTGTAGCAGCCAACTGAGAAATATAACTTTAGAAATATAACTTTAGAAATATAACTGTAGCAGTCAACTGAGAAATATAACTTTAGAAATATAACTTTAGAAACCAACCAACCAACCAACCAACTAACTGTAAAAAAAAAAAAAAAAAAAAAAAAAAAAAAAAAAAAAAAAAAAAATTTTTTTTTTTTTTTTTTTTTTTTTTTTTTTTTTTTTCCACGGTTGGTTGGTTGGTTGATATATATTTGTTTCCTCGTTCATCACTTTTCATTTATTAAGATTAGCTTTTCAATTTCATCCTGGCCTTTTCATGTTTTTACCCAAATGCTAAGTTTCAAACGTCTCGATGAAATTGAAACAGGTGTGTCTTCTCATTTTAAGTGAAACATGTCTATCTTAAATGTGGATCGCTAGGCCATTCAAGAGGCCTTCATGAAAATTAAAACCGGCTGGGTGTATCTATAACAAAACGTAGCAATTATATGTTTGAACTGAGTCCATTATAACCTTTTACAGTATCCCTTTAAAATTTGTCTAAGCTATAGTAGTCTTTCAAAAGTATCGTTTAAACGTGGATCGGCTATACAAGAGGCCATGATAAAATTGAGTCACGCTGAGCGTTGCCTGTATCTGAAACAGGTCAAAACGAAGACCTGGCAATTGAAAACGGGGCATCGCTTAGCAGGCAAAATTTAAACGAGCTGGACCAAAAACGTAACCATTGAACTCTGGGCCATGCTTAGCAGTAGCAGCCCATATTGTAAAAATAATATTTACGAGATACAATGGCAAAGCGACAAATGAAAAGCTTAAAAAGTCCGTGCCAGTCTATAGCATCATTTTAAATGTTAATATTGAGCCATCCAAGAGGCCTTGATAGAACCGGCTGAGTGCTATCTGAAACAGGACAAATCTATAGGTACGCTTGAAATCTGAAAGACGTAGAGAGTAGCAGCCCATATTGTAAAAATTTAAAATTATAAAATTCAAAAGTGGATATGTAGGAAGGGTTAAGTTTCAAAGTCACGTGACCACACCCACTCCTGAAATGAACCAACCAACCAACCTTGAAAAAAAAAAAAAAAAAAAAAAAAAAAAAAAAAAAAAAAAAAAATTTTTTTTTTTTTTTTTTTTTTTTTTTTTTTTTTTTTTTTTTCAAGGTTGGTTGGTTGGTTTATTTCAAGAGTGGGTGTGGTCACGTGACTCGGATCAAAAAGTGATATAACCGAGATTAATTTCGGAGCTAAAAAGAAGAACCCAAATTGTCTCCCCAACTGGCTGAACCCAGATTAGGTATTTTTTAGCTTGAAATCTTAGCTGATCTGAGTTTGGTCGTTGGTAAAAAATATCAGCGGATTTTTCTAAGGCCCAAATGAAATTCTTTCAAACTAAATCTGGCAGACTAGAATTTTATTAAGAAATCCATAGTCATAGTAGTCATCCCTCCCATCATCCCCGGCATCTCTTTAAGAAGAGACCGTAAAACGTAAAGTCAGATCCGTCTCGGTACCACGTTTAAGCCCGTCCGACGTTCAGATCAAATGACTATTGTTAGTCCGCTTAGAGAGACTTGGCATAGTGCCAACTGAGTCGATACACGGGAATGAGTCGATACTGTGTCACATGACAATACCGCTTAGACATCTTCATAATTGGCCAATCTTTGTTTCAAGCTGACCACTTCAGCTTTTAAACTATCATTTTCCGCTTTCAAGCTAGCCATTCCCTCTTTTAAACTATCATTTTCCGCTTGCAAGCTAGCCATTCCCTCTTTCAGGTTAGCAACTTCAGCTTTCAGGTTAGCAATTTCGTGCATGTGTAAATCAAAAATATGTTCCAAGTATTCCATTTTTTGCATTTGCAGCGTTTGGTTTTCAATTTTGAGAGTCCGTATATTATTTTCGTAAATCTCTTTCATATTTTTCATTTCGGCCTCTATCCCTCTGCAGCGTCCCAATATGGGCTTCACGCACTGGAAGCACATCTGTTGACGCTTGCTGGGTTCCCAATAATCTTCTTTAACGACTTCGTAAAACAGTTTGTAATCTTCTTCGGTCTGCGTGCCTGGCGTAAAATACATCTTTTTTTCGTTGTTCAGATGCAAGAAGTATTGGGTACGCGCACTAGACGACTTGAAATTTCTCGATACGGGTAGTACCAGTTTCAGTTTTATGCCTGGCAAATGTTTGATTTTAATTTTATATTTTCCGTCGATGAACGCTATTGGAACTCTGAGCAATTTAACGGGATGCCTGCAGGCATAATTTTGGGTTATGAGCCTCATGATGCCTCCGTTCCAGAGCGTAGCCAAGACCAATCTGTAATCTTTGGGAAGCGTCTCCTGGATGTAAAAATGTTTCCTGTTACCAACCCCTAGTTGGCTTTCGAATGAAAAATTACAGCTAGATTTTCGGTTGCTGAGATATCCCAGTGTATTGACCAAATGCCAGACGGTCTCTATAGATTTGCTTTTCAGGCAGCTGTAACCGACATACGGTCGCTCGTCGGGCCTGATCCTACCCCACACGTTCTTGTGAAAATGATCTTCTGAATGAGTTACCACGACCATGTGCCTATGCTGCCTGAATTTGGGATTGGTTTCCCTGCCGCCGTCGCACCAACATGAAAAGGGTAGGGTTCGGGTCAAGCCGTCGTCTCTATCCATGAATCTTATAAAATCCCTATAGGCTACGGCTCGCACCATGACGTGGATGAACGCCAGGTTACCTTCAAGATATCTCAGCACGCAAGAGGCGGCCAAATTCAGCGTTTCGTCTTCGAAAGGTACGGGTGGAGGCTCTAAATCGATCGTCCAGACGGGTTCGTAGGCCCAGTCGTCCATGAAGTAACGCGTATGCTCGAAAAAATCTTTTTTTGCGCACATTGGGTCGAAATCGAAAAATTCGTATGGGTCGGCAGCAGGATCTTCGTCATCAGAATCAGGCTCAGGTTCAGGCTCAGGCTCAGTCATCCTAAATCTAAAATTTCTAAAGCATTCTATCAAATGATCAGCGGCACCGTTCTTTTCCCCTCTTTGGAATGTAAATTGGCCCTCGCACCAAACGCAGCATGTTAAAGGGTCCATGGTGGTTTCATTCCTACAATGCCTTTCATAATCTTTGGGCAAGACAAGAACGTTACAGCGCGGACACGAAAAGTGAGTTCTGTCGCCTGCGAGAGCGTTCATATACCTTCTCAAATTGGGACCGGCAGGCATCGTAGAAGATGAATAATGGCTTGAAGATAGCTGGATATAATTTTAAAATTTACAAGGGTCGGTATATATAGGCAAAATAAAGCCACGCCCACTCAAAAAAAAAAAAAAAAAAAAAAAAAAAAAAAAAAAAAAAATTATTTTTTTTTTTTTTTTTTTTTTTTTTTTTTTTTTTTTTAGGTGGGCGTGGCTTCACTTTGCCTATATATATATATTGGCCAAGATTTAATTTTGCCATTCATCTCCATACTTGCCAGTCCATACTTGCCATGAGGCCCATATTGAAAAGTTTCAAGGAGATAGAAGCCGAAATGAAAAATATGAAAGAGATTTACGAAAATAATATCAGAGAAACGAGAGAAACTCTGCAAGACGAAATCAAAACGCTACAGGCTGATAGAATACGCTTGTGGGAAATTATTTATAATTTACAAGTGAACGCAATTGCTAGCCTGAAAGACGGAATGGCCAGCCTGAAAGCAGAAATGGCTATCTTGAAAGCGGAAAATGATAGTTTAAAAGGTGAAAATGCTAACCTGAAAGAGGAAATGGCTAGCTTGCAAGCTGAAAATGATAGTTTAAAATATAGATTGGCCAATTATGAAGATGTCTAAACAGTATCGACTCATTCCCGTGTATCGACTCAGTTGGCACTATGCCAAGTCTCTCTAAGCGGGCTAACAATAGTCATTTGATCTGAACGTCGGACGGGCTTAAACGTGGTACCGAGACGGATCTGACTTTACGTTTTACGGTCTCTTCTTAAAGAGATGCCGGGGATGATGGGAGGGATGACTACTATGACTATGGATTTCTTAATAAAATTCTAGTCTGCCAGATTTAGTTTGAAAGAATTTCATTTGGGCCTTAGAAAAATCCGCTGATATTTTTTACCAACGACCAAACTCAGATCAGCTAAGATTTCAAGCTAAAAAATACCTAATCTGGGTTCAGCCAGTTGGGGAGACAATTTGGGTTCTTCTTTTTAGCTCCGAAATTAATCTCGGTTATATCACTTTTTGATCCGAGTCACGTGACCACACCCACTCTTGAAATAAACCAACCAACCAACCTTGAAAAAAAAAAAAAAAAAAAAAAAAAAAAAAAAATTTTTTTTTTTTTTTTTTTTTTTTTTTTTTTTTTTTTTTTTCAAGGTTGGTTGGTTGGTTCATTTCAGGAGTGGGTGTGGTCACGTGACTTTGAAACTTAACCCTTCCTACATATCCACTTTTGAATTTTATAATTTTAAATTTTTACAATATGGGCTGCTACTCTCTACGTCTTTCAGATTTCAAGCGTACCTATAGATTTGTCCTGTTTCAGATAGCACTCAGCCGGTTCTATCAAGGCCTCTTGGATGGCTCAATATTAACATTTAAAATGATGCTATAGACTGGCACGGACTTTTTAAGCTTTTCATTTGTCGCTTTGCCATTGTATCTCGTAAATATTATTTTTACAATATGGGCTGCTACTGCTAAGCATGGCCCAGAGTTCAATGGTTACGTTTTTGGTCCAGCTCGTTTAAATTTTGCCTGCTAAGCGATGCCCCGTTTTCAATTGCCAGGTCTTCGTTTTGACCTGTTTCAGATACAGGCAACGCTCAGCGTGACTCAATTTTATCATGGCCTCTTGTATAGCCGATCCACGTTTAAACGATACTTTTGAAAGACTACTATAGCTTAGACAAATTTTAAAGGGATACTGTAAAAGGTTATAATGGACTCAGTTCAAACATATAATTGCTACGTTTTGTTATAGATACACCCAGCCGGTTTTAATTTTCATGAAGGCCTCTTGAATGGCCTAGCGATCCACATTTAAGATAGACATGTTTCACTTAAAATGAGAAGACACACCTGTTTCAATTTCATCGAGACTTTTGAAACTTAGCATTTGGGTAAAAACATGAAAAGGCCAGGATGAAATTGAAAAGCTAATCTTAATAAATGAAAAGTGATGAACGAGGAAACAAATATATATCAACCAACCAACCAACCGCGAAAAAAAAAAAAAAAAAAAAAAAAAAAAAAAAATTTTTTTTTTTTTTTTTTTTTTTTTTTTTTTTTACAGTTAGTTGGTTGGTTGGTTGGTTGGTTTCTAAAGTTATATTTCTAAAGTTATATTTCTCAGTTGACTGCTACAGTTATATTTCTAAAGTTATATTTCTAAAGTTATATTTCTCAGTTGGCTGCTACAGTTATATTTCTAAGTTGGCTGCTAAATCTATATTTCTTTAGCCAATCATTGTAGATGGCGCTGAGGCATGTCATCTGCATTTGACCGTGATAAAATATCAAAATTAAAATTATCATTAAAATTTACTAAACCTTTCCAAAGAAACCCTAAACCTTTTCCCCAATTTATTATAACTTTTGTCTTTATTCCATTTCCTTGAAAATTGAAGCTAGATAACGATCTTACATTTTGACTCAAGATAATATTGAGCTTAAAATTTAAAATTAAATATTACTAAACCTTTCCAACGAAACCCTAAAGGTTTTACCAATTTACTTTTAACTTTTGTATTTCTTCCATTCTATTGTATCCTTTAACCCTCCATTGGCTGATAATATTTTACGCCACGCTATGACCTCGATAAAATGTCAACATTAAATTTAACATTAAAATTTACTAAACCTTTCCAACGAAACCCTAAATCTTTACCCCAATTTATTATAACTTTTGTCTTTCTTCCATTTCATTGAAGCGAGATAACGAACTTACATTTTGACTCAAGATAATATTGAGCTTAAAATTAAATATTACTAAACCTTTCCAACGAAACCCTAAAGGTTTTACCAATTTATTTTTAACTTTTGTATTTCTTCCATTCTATTGTATCTTTTAACCCTCCATTGGCTGATAATATTTAACGCCACGCTATGGTATCGTTTAACGTGACCCTCTATGGTATCTTTTAAGATGACTCACAATAGATTTTGAACGTTTCTCAGCGTTACGGTATCTGTTAACGTGACTCCCTTGCATTGAATTCAATTTAGCTTGTCGCTCAAACGTGGATCAGCTATGCAAGAGGCCATGATAAAATTGAGTCAGGTGCCATGTTAAAACGAAGACATATCGCTTAGCAAGAACCTTGAAAACGAAGACGCTTAGCACGTAAAAATTTAAAATGGAGATAAAATTGAAACGGGCTGAGGGTTATCTGAAACAGGAGCTGGGCCATAAAACTTTAAATGTAATTTTGAAAATAGAAAGACAAAACGCGTGGACTTTGAAAAATTTCACAGTCAGTTTGAAATGGCCAACTTTGAAAGAAAAAGAAAGGTACGTTAGCAATAGACGAGCCACGCTCAAGGTCACATAAAAAAAAAAAAAAAAAAAAAAAAAAAAAAAAAAATTTTTTTTTTTTTTTTTTTTTTTTTTTTCATGGGACTGTCGTACTAAACTAAAATGTGGTTTACGTAATTTATTAATCGTCACTTAAAAGCCACTGTGATATATGACTTTCACCCTCATCTATTTTTCTTTTCTTAGAATCCGAGTCTAAATCATTAGAACTTCTCTTATTGTCCACATCATTCAAATCAATGGTATCGTGACTAATTTCAGTATTTTCCAAATCAAAAGGTTCATAAGGTATCTTTGAATCGTTTAACATCCCTTCCAAATAATCGCCAAACTCATCATCGGTTTTTGTTGACGATTCTACCTCCTTAGTCTTCGTTGAAGGTTTAGCCTCCTTAGCCTTCGTTGAAGGTTGATTATCGATTTCTGTTATGAATCCTATATTAGCTGTTTTAGAAGCCATTAATTTTCTTTCCTGAAATCCGATGAAATCTAAAATACTTCCACTAATACGTAAAATTTTTTGATTATTTTGAGTATAATAGCTGTATCTCGTATTAATTTTTATTTGTAAGATGGCTACAAACGTGTCAGTGAACGTGGGTTCGATCATACTATAAAAGCGATTCGCGACTTCAGTTCCAGTAAATACGCTGGTGTCCAGTATGCATGGTTGAGATCTTAGATCTATTTTATGACCTTTTGCTTTGAATTCGTTTGCACGTTTACCGCATTCATGACAATTCAAAACACCACTACAATCTTGAAAAGAAAATTTAAAATCGTCAGAAATTTGAACTGAGAGATCAGATGTCATCGCACGAGCAATTAAACGTAATGGCTCTGAAGCCATAATATATAAATTCAATTTGGGATTTAGAAGGCCTCTATCCCCATAACGTTTCATAAATTTACAGTATGCAACGACAGCAACTTTAAAATTTGGGCGCTTGGATTCTTCATATTCATAATTCAGCGTCATATAAGGTGGATTCCATAACCGTTTGGCGTCGGTGACATAATCTTGAAAAGTCACGTTATTTTTCAAACGAGCCACCCAATCTTTAGATATAAGATTCAAACAGTCTTTGTGCAAAATATTGTCGATACCCTCAGACAATTGCGGTTTTGCCAAAACCTTTGACACGAGATCTAAATAGCTATCCATGCCCTTATATTATAGTTAAATGAATAATGTTAGAAAATGAGATTTGTCAGATGCTTATATAGGCGCTAACAATCTATCAAGGTCACAAGGTCACATTAAAAAAAAAAAAAAAAAAAAAAAAAAAAAAAAAAAAAAAAATTTTTTTTTTTTTTTTTTTTTTTTTTTTTTTTTTTTTTTTTTTTTTTAAATGTGACCTTGACCTTGGGCATGGCTGCATACTAAACATACTCTCACATTATCATTGGATTAATTTTTTATCAACAACTATATGGATTCGATAATCATTGTCTAAGCTCAAGTCCTGTCAAGTTAGACTTTGCATCTTTTAATTGAATATTTTCTGTCTTCAGACGTTTAGCGTTTGATGCTAAGCTGACATTCTCTGCCTTCAGATTGAGATTTTCTGTCTTGAAACGTTTAATGTTTATTTTAAAGCTGCTATTTTCTAACTTCAGTTTGGCATTTTTCGCTTTCAAGGCGTCGTTTTCTTTTTTCAGTCTCACAATTTCGTCGTTTTGTAAATTATAAATTATTTCGTGCAAACGTTTATTGTCTTCGTGCAAACGTCTATTGTCTTCGTGCAAGGCTTCTAGCTTCTTTCTCAAATCTTGCGTCTCTTGTTCGTAAAGAGTTTTCATCTCGCTAATTTCCTTTTTCAGCTCATCACATATCTGCATATAAGGTTTCGCGCACATAAAACAGGCCTGCTGCAACTTGCAGGGCTCCCACCATTCGTCTTTTACAATGCCAAAAAATAACTTGTAATCGCGTTCAGTTCGATTGCCTGGCTTGAAATACATCTTTTTGCCGTCGATCAGATGTAAGAAGCGTTCGGTGGGTTTGCTCGTAGACTTGAGAGTTTCGGACACGGGCAGCACCATATTCAATATTATTTGTGGCAAATGTTTGATTTTGATGCGCCATTTCCCATCCACAAACGACATAGGGCCTTCTAGCAATCTCTTCGGTTCCCAGATATGATATCTCTGATTGAGAACTCTTATGATACCCCTGTCCCATAGCGTAGCCAAGACCAGCCTGTAGTCTTTAGGAAGCGTCACTTGGATATAAAAATGGTTCAAATTGCCTGCTTCCAGACAATTCTCGAAAGAAAAATTACACTTGGACCTACGCTTGCTGAGATAGCCCAGAGTATTAACTAAATGCCAGACGGTTTTTATATTTTTGCTCAAGATACATTTGAAACCAGAATAAGGTCGGTCATCGGGTTGGATCTTATTCCATACGTATTTCTGAAAATACTTAAGAGATGGAGATACGACTATCATATGTCTATGATGCCTGAATTTAGGATCAGATTCGGTCCCTCCGTCGCACCAACAAGAAAAGGGTAGAGTCCGCGTATTACCGTTGTCTTCGTCCATATGATAGAGAAAACTCTCGTAGGCCGTAGCTCGAACCATCACATGAATGAATATCAGGTCGCTTTGTAAATATTTCAGGACGCATGCAGCTGCCAAATTCAGAGAATCGTCTTGAAAAGAAACGGGCGGTATCGGTAACTCAATCTCCCAGACAGGCTCGTAGGCCCGGCTACCGTCTGGAAAAATTTGATCATGTCCAAAAAAGTCATTTTTCTCACACATAGGGTTGAAGTTGAAAGGATATCCATCTGGAACGGACACATCATCTTCTTCGGGTAAGGGTTTGGCAATCCGAATTTTAAATTGCAAATAACAGTTTATAAGATGATCGGCCGCCAGGTATTTCTTTCGCCATACGAATGTGTGCCGTTTCTTGTCAGGACACCAAACGCATTTCACCAAAGGGTTTATGTTGTGCCGTTCATGACAATGCTTTTCATAGTTTTTGGGTAAGATTACGACTTGACAATGGGGACATTTAAACTCAAATTTATCCCACGTAAGAAGATTCCTATATTTTTTTATTGCTTCACGAGCCGCCATAATTATATTAGACTGAGTAAGGAAAAAAGATAATAGTTTATAAATTCATTTGTCAAGGGTATATATAGTCTATGTTCAAGGTCACATAAAAAAAAAAAAAAAAAAAAAAAAAAAAAAAAAAATCTTTGAAATTTTTTTTTTTTTTTTTTTTTTTTTAGTGTGACCTTGAAGCTTGACTCGTGTGACCTTGACGGGTTATATATCTTTCAGATTTCAAGCGTACATATCAATTTGTCGTGACACCTGTTTCAGGATAGCACTCAGCCGGTTTCAATTTTCATGAGGGTTTCTTGGATGGCCAAGTGATCCACGTTTAAGACGATCAATATTAACAGGTTTCATTTAAAATGAGAAGGCCCTAGCATTTGGATTGAATAATGTTTCAGATACACCTGTTTCAATTTTATAGCATCTGGACAAAACTCGACAAAGGTCAGGATTAAATTGAAAAGCTAATCTTGATACTAATTTCCTAATTACGTTTCAATTTTCATTTGTCATGCTACTCAACGAATGGTTAATACTATTTTCATAATTACATTTAAATTTTCCAGCGTTCATTGCTACATTTGTCGTGACAACTCTCAGCAATTTAAATTTTATAGAGACCTCTTGCTAAATTTTACGGATTCTCTCTACGCAACAATTGTTTCAGGTTTTGATTAGTTTGTTTCGGGATGCACTCAGCTTGACTCATGAAGGTTTTTTGGATGGACCAAGTTTAAGATCGACTGTGCCACGATCAAAATTAACAGGTTTCATTTAAAATGGGAAGATCTAGCATTTGGACACGATTGGATGGAATCCTGTTTCAGATACAGGTTCAAATTTATCATATTTGTCATTACGAGCAATAATAACTAGACAACCGTTGCTGACAAATGTTGAGAGACAATGAGAGTGTGGAGGCAAATAGATAATTATATATAGCCAGTCAAACCAACCAACCAACCAACCTTTGAAAAAAAAAAAAAAAAAAAAAAAAAAAAAAAAAAAAAAAAATTTTTTTTTTTTTTTTTTTTTTTTTTTTTTTTTTTTTTTTTTTTTTTCAAGGTTGGTTGGTTGGTTTCTAAAGTTATATTTCTCAGTTGACTGCTACAGTTATATTTCTAAAGTTATATTTCTAAAGTTATATTTCTCAGTTGGCTTCTAAAGCTATATTTCTTTAGCCAATCATTGTAGATGGCGCTGTAGTCTATATATATAGTATATATATAGTATATCTATTAGGGTGGGTGGGAGTGGAATTTATTTCTTCTACTGTAAGGTCATGCATAAACTAGCTCCTGATGTCTAAACCCATTTCCTTTAAAACAGGATGGGATAGCGATATTTATACATTTTTGGCTTTGAAAACAAGACTTTTGTCTGACAAATGACAAGATACTGCAGGTTTTCATGAAATCAGAATAGATCATAGGCTTTTATAGAAAAATCTAACGCTCTAGTGTCCATCAATGTACATCTTGTTGAAAACACATTACGAGACATAGTGACTAGACGACCGTTGCTGACAAACGTCGAGACACAATGAGAGTGTAGTCACGTTAGCCATATTATATATAGATAAGATTATCAACTAACCAACCAACCTTGAAAAAAAAAAAAAAAAAAAAAAAAAATTTTTTTTTTTTTTTTTTTTTTTTTTTTTTTTTTTTTTTTAAGGTTGGTTGGTTGGTTGATATATATATCTTTTCCTCGTTCATCAAGATTCGCTTTTCAATTGTCATGACCAAACGATTGGTTACTAAAGTTTTTTTGGATCTCTGTCATTGGATCTCGTTAATACTATTTTCATAATTACGTTTAAATTTTTACAATATGAGCTGCTAATCTCTACGCGTTCAGTTTTTCTGGCTCAGCATCTCAATTTAAAAGCTACATTTGTCCCGTTTCAATTTTATCGAGGTTAAATTTTTATGGATAATGTTGGCTGTCCCGTTTGCAGGTCCAATCGATAGGATGGCATAGCTGAAGCCGCTTTAAGCAATTCTTTTGAACGGCTTAGACAATTTTCATTTGTCTACTCATAATATTTATAAGTTATTTTTTTTACAAATCCAATATTGGTAGGAGATAGATTTAAAAAAAATGGGTCAAACGAGGCTTCCATCGTCAAGATAAGTCATAATGACAAATCTGACATGAGGAAGCCTCGTTTGACCCAAATTTTTTAAATTTTTAATATTTTTAGAGTGATATGTAATTTGGCTGTTCGGACTCATCTATTATATATTCTAGAGTGCCAGGTGTCATGAGATCTTTCATCATAGAGTCTAGTAGTAGCTGATCTGGCATGGGAGAGCATACTATATTATTAAGATCTTCAGGTACCGCTGGGCTTTGAATAGGCCATTCACTATGAAATCCTGGATTTTCAACAAAAGGCATTGAATGTTCAATAGGTGCAGGCTCTGGTTCTCTAGTTTCAGGCTCTGTATTTGTTGCAGCGTCCTTGAAGGTGAGCTTACGTTTCTTTAAACGCTTGGGATTCTTTTCGGCCTTACGTTTTACCGATGCAGTTCTCATATCCATTCCAGGTAGATCAGGCCCATAGGTGCGTACGAAGTTGTTTTTAAGGGGATCTGTCAATACTTTCCAGATTTGAGAGTTATATTGTTCTGCATAATTTGTAGTGACCACGGTTATTGTTTTGTCCAACACAACAGGAGGGTTCGTCGGCAAATAGATTTCTGGCAAATCGGTTACTGGTTCTGGCTCTTGGGATGGTTCTGGCTCTGAGATTGGAGCTGTTTGAATATATTCAGAGGGTGGCTCGTCATCATCATCCATATGAGGTATCATAGGTGTTGGCACAGATACCTCATACATTCCGTCTATTTTCGTGATTCTTTCTACCAACGGATTTTTTACCTTGAAACCCAGCTTCAAGCTCTCCTTCACAACATGTAGACTGAAGAAATTCTTTTGCGTCGTAAATAAAATATAGGTAGTGCCAGCAGGTATCTTGTAGCTTGAGCGAGCAATCAATATGAACCTCTCGTAGAAGTGAAGCTTGTCCCCTGAGAAATATCTACTGTCAGCTCTCACTCGTGTCTCGTTGGGGGGTCTCACATAGAACAGCAATGGTGCGTCCAACGTCTGGATAATATGGGCGCATCCTTGCCCAACGGTTCTCTGTCCAAACGTGAAATGACCTTTCACCAGAAATTGGTTATGGGGGCACTTGAAACCAATTCTCATATCAGCGTTGGTTCTGTTGGCTTCGCTGGGGGGTCTTTTGAATCTGTTCATAACAGTGATCCATTTTATGTCTTGAGGTCTCAGCGGATAGATTGTCTGGGCCTCTCTGCCTAGTGCTGGAATCGTATTCAGGATCTTGTCCGTCAGAGTACGTTTTTTAAACGAAATATTATGATCAGGTGTCAGATGTAGGCAGAACATATGGATTTTGCCTTCTCCGATCATTGTTTGGAAATGAGGATATTTCTTCAGCTTCTTGACAGAAGTCGAAAGAATTTTTGGAAAAGGCTCAGTCATTCCGAAAAGGTTATGAAGAGCGTTAGCCGCTTTAAGTTTCTTCACAGAGCATTGATGCTTATACATGTTAGCAGTTCAAGCTCCGAAGAGAGAATGACTATTCGATCGAATGGCAGAGCTTATATAGTGAAGGCAGGATGTTGCATAACTCATTTTCTACGAAAACAGGATAAGATAAGGCTATTTATAGAATTATTGTCGCTGAACGCGAAAACAGGATATTGCATAACAGGACACAGAAACAGGATGCCGAACACGGAAACAGGATGCGGTAAAGATTTTTATAGACGCTGAAACAAATAAGCATTGCTGGACAATGATAGTGTAGATACTTTAGCATGATATATATATATAGGTTTAGTTAGAGTCAATCAACCAATCAACCAACCTTGAAAAAAAAAAAAAAAAAAAAAAAAAAAAAAAAAAAAAAAAATTTTTTTTTTTTTTTTTTTTTTTTTTTTTTTTTTTTCAAGGTTGGTTGATTGGTTGATTGACATTAGCTAACCTATATATATATCATGCTAAAGTGTCTTTGGTTGATTTTATATTTCTATAATTTTTTTCAAGATACTATTTTTTTGAGACTGCCATTTTTCACCAATCTGGAAAATTTTTCAAAATTTATCATTTCGATTTTATAGTTTTTGATTTCTAAATAATATTTTTTTTGCCAATCTTGAAATTTTTTTAAGTTGGTTGATAATAGTTTATATATAAATTTATATCTCAGGGACTTCAGTTATAAAAGTATCCATTCAAAATCTTAAGTATCCGTTTAAAATCTTAAAGTACAAATCGGTACGCATCCAATATTGGCAATATAATTGTTACAAAAAAAACGGGTCGAACGAAGTGTCAAAGACAGGAATCTGCCATGAGACACTTCGTTCGGCCCGATTTTTTTATAAATCGTTTGGGTTTAAACCCAACTGTAGTATTTTCTAGCCTCTGTATTTATAAGGCTGTAGCATTTTCCATCTCTCAAATTGACGTTCGATTTGACAACGACTATGCCATGCCGTCTTCGAATTCTTGGATCTTCAAAGCCAGCAGTTTTTAATTTAGGCCGTACCACGAAATCTATCTTCGGTGGAGGCTTCCAGGCACGATAAGTTGTTACGTTGGACTCTGGAGATTTTGGTAGCGGGCTTAATAGCCTTGGTACTTTAAAATAAATCATCTCTGACATGGGTATTGAAATTTGAACTGGAACTTGAACAGATTTAGAAGCTGGAACTGGAACTGGAACTTGAACAGATTTAGAAGCTGGAACTGGAACTGGAACTGGAACTGGAACTGGAACAGATTTAGAAGCTGGAACTGGAACTGGAACTGGAACAGATTTAGAAGCTGGAACTGGAACTGGAACTGGAACAGATTTAGAAGCTGGAACTGGAACTGGAACTGGAACGCGTTTAGATTTGAAAACTGGAGATGGTCTGGAAACTGGTTTTGGAGTTGGCATGGACATGTCTCGATTATAATTGCATAATAACTCGAGAGAAAGACGAGAAGTATTCAAGACATTCCATCCAGGCTTTACGGCATAGTCATAGTCAAATCGCTCGTCGGTCAGAGAGTCGAAAGAAAACATTTCCATTTTGAAAAACAGAGGCTCAGAATGAATAAGCTGAGGCGAGAGGCTCGTATTTATACTCTGGCAAGCGGATGCGTGAGATCTGATAAGCGGTTCTGAGAAACGACATCAGTAATACTATATAAGGCTCGACAGGATGACGTTTTATAGATTAGAGAGGCTTGACGCATCTATAAATAACTTATCACGTCCTGTTTTTGAGGAAACGGTTTACATAATATCCTGCCAATTTGTTCTAGAAGAATTTTATCGGATCATCTTGAAGGCTTCAAGCGACAAACTAATTTTCTAAAAATTTTAACAGAGAGATATGACCGTTGCTGGCAAAGATCGAGATAGAGTGAGGAGGTGGCAAGTCAGCGATCCTATATATAGAGGAGATAATCAACCAACTGTGAAAAAAAAAAAAAAAAAAAAAAAAAAAAAAAAATTCTTTGAAAAAAAAAAAAAAAAAAAAAAAAAAAAAAAAAAAATCATAGTTGGTTGGTTGATTATATCCTCTATATATAGGATCGCTGACTTGCTACCTCCTCATTGTGTCTCGACATTTGCCAGCAACGGTCGTCTAGTCACTATGCCTAGTTGAAAAATTGAAAATTTTAACAGATGAGAGATATGACCGTTGCTGGCAAAGATCTAGATAGAATGAGGAGGTGGCACGTCAGCGATCCTATATATAGAGAAGATTATCAACCAACCAACCAACTGTGAAAAAAAAAAAAAAAAAAAAAAAAAAAAAAATTTTTTTTTTTTTTTTTTTTTTTTTTTTTTTTTTTTTTTCAAAGAATTTTTTTTTTTTTTTTTTTTTTTTTTTTTTTTTCATAGTTGGTTGGTTGATTATATCCTCTATATATAGGATCGCTGACTTGCTACCTCCTCATTGTGTCTCGACATTTGCCAGCAACGGTCGTCTAGTCACTATGCCTAGTTGAAAAATTGAAAATTTTAACAGATGAGAGATATGACCGTTGCTGGCAAAGATCTAGATAGAATGAGGAGGTGGCACGTCAGCGATCCTATAAATAGAGAAGATTATCAACCAACCAACCAACTGTGAAAAAAAAAAAAAAAAAAAAAAAAAAAAAAAAAAAAAAATTTTTTTTTTTTTTTTTTTTTTTTCAAAGAATTTTTTTTTTTTTTTTTTTTTTTTTTTTTTCATAGTTGGTTGGTTGATTATATCCTCTATATATAGGATCGCTGACTTGCTACCTCCTCATTGTGTCTCGACATTTGCCAGCAACGGTCGTCTAGTCACTATGCCTAGTTGAAAAATTGAAAATTTTAACAGATGAGAGATATGACCGTTGCTGGCAAAGATCTAGATAGAATGAGGAGGTGGCACGTCAGCGATCCTATATATAGAGAAGATTATCAACCAACCAACCAACTGTGAAAAAAAAAAAAAAAAAAAAAAAAAAAAAAAAAAATATTTTTTTTTTTTTTTTTTTTTTTTTTTTTTTTTTTTTCACAGTTGGTTGGTTGGTTGAATTCATTCTATATAAATAGCCGACTCTTCTCCAATCAGTCTTCTTCTGTCCCAGTAAATCTATCCATTGTTAGATCCTGCCGGCTTTAGAACGATATGCTATCTCTAGCTTAGCCATGGAACGTTTCTAATTTATGTCTGGCAGATTAACAATACGCTATCTTAGCCTGTTTCTAATCTATTCAAACTTTTTACGATGATTGAGTATCGCGAGTCAAATTTATTTTGGCGTACCTTTAATCGCTACCGAAAAAATGGATGGCTCTAATATAGGTATAGGCTACGTGAGCGATTCGTTCAGGATACAATCGAGGAACGTACTGCTAGAGGATAAGACACGCATTTTTGGCTTGAAACAAATCATGGTACCGCTGTCGGAAAAAGTACGGTTTATTACAGGCATTTTACATAAGAGACATCATTGAGTTTGAAATAAAATATTTTTTTATCTGTATTTAAACATGCAGACATTTCCGCGAAGCGGAAATGTCTGCTTGTTTAAATACAGATAAAAAAATATTTTATGTTATTATATTTTATAAAAACCCATGATCTATTCTGATTTCATGAAAACCTGCAAGATCTTGTCATTTGTCAGACAAAAGTCTATAAAAATCTTGTTTTCAAAGCCAATATTGTATAAATAACGTTATCCCATCCTATTTTAAAGAAAACGGGTTTGGGCATCACGGAGCTGGTTTATGCATGACCTTACAGTAGAAGAAATAAATTCCACTCCCACCCACCCTAATAGATATACTATATATATACTATATATATAGACTGCAGCGCCATCTATAATGATTGGATAAAAAAATATAACTTTAGAAACCAACTGTGAAATATTACATATCTAGCTTAGCCCTTAAAAATTTTAAATTTTACACAAAAAATTAAAATTTTAAACGAAAAAATTAAATTTATAAACTCAGATCTCTTAAATTTATCTATAGAGTCTGTATATTTTACCAAGATTCATATTTATCTTATAGAGAAGCCATATCCCTTCAAATCATTACGATATTGGTACTCTATCTCTAGCTTAGCCATTAAAATTTTTAAATTTTACACAAAAAGTTAAAATTTTAAACGAAAATTTTAGACTCAGATCTCTTAAATTTATCTACAGATATTTTATCAAGATACATAATTATCTTATAGAGAAGCCATATCCCTTGAAAATTACAAATTCAAAATATTTTACAGATGACTAGATGACTGTTGTTGGCAGACAAAATAAGATGTGGGTACGCTAGCCATCCTATATATAGGACGCACGAAAAAAACTAATGTTCAATAAATGAGGTTAGTTCCGTGAAGTTATAGATTCTGCTCCGTCCTTGAAGATGTGTTCAAGGTCACACGAAAAAAAAAAAAAAAAAATTTTTTTTTTTTTTTTTTTTTTTTTTTTTTTTTTTCAAGGTCGTTGGATTTCTTGTGGGCGTGGCTTCATCCCATCTATATATATAGAGAGATAAACTCGCTTACGTATCCAAACCGTCATTGTCCAGTCATGTCTCTGTTGGCTTAGTTATTTTTATCTATACATTTAAATTGATACCATTTTATCTCGTTTTCCAGAGTCTTAAATTTAATTTCTACAATATTGGCTTATTATAGTTTATACGTTTAAATAGTCTTCATGCTATCCTGATAATCTCTTCGATACTAGCTTAAATAGATTTTTTTATAAATTTAGCATCAAAGTCTCAAATTAAACCCGTCCAATATTGGCACTATATCTATCGCAAAAAAATGGGTCGAACGAGGTGTCAAAGACAGAAATTCTGCCATGAGACACCTCGTTCGACCCATTTTTTTACTCTCATTTGAAAGATCAACATAAGCTCTCTATGGATTGCTCATTAGATAACCTACTGATGGTCATCTTCAACGGTCCGGTCATTTGAGATTTGTATAATTCATAATCCTCATACTCAAGCTCAAAAAATTTCCTCACCTGTAGTTGGTATGCGGCAAGGAAGTCTTCGAACTTGGTACGGGACCTTTCGACAAATCGAACACCAATGGCTTTCACGAAGCTGAGCTTCATGTTAGCCTGGTATTTCACCATGGCCGAACCATCGAACATCTTATCAAATTCCTGTTCGCCCATGAACCCTTTCAAATGCTGTTTGGCTTCGCTAATCGAGAAGATTCTCGTCTTAGCGAGCCATTTAGGTAAATCGATTTTAGGGTCCATTACGTCTCGGACGGTGAGGCCTGCATATTTTTCGGCAAATTTTAGATCTAGAGGGTGCCTCGAATAAATAGCCAGGTCCTCAGCCCGGACAAACAGGGTGCCATCAGTGGCCATTAGGCATTTAAAGGCAACGCCATAAGCATAATTTTTTACATGAAAAAACATGACTGACAGAGAGCTAATGTATCTAAGCAGCTAGTAGAGAGATCGACTAGCAATTGAAGAGCTCTCGCTGGACACTCGTATATATACCCGGACAGGATCTGATAGTAAATTTCTACGAACCGCTTATCAAGAGGAAAGGCTTGCATAATATCCTGTCTCTTGAGCAATTTTTATCGATCTGATTATAACCGGGCATCCTGAGGAAAGGCTTACATAATATCCTGTCAACACTTCTCGAAAAATCTTTTTATAGAGATCTGATTGTAATTTTAATCGAAGCCGCTTATCAAGCATCCTGTCAATAGTTTCTCGAAAATCTTTTTATAGAGATCAGATCATAATAACTGGCTTGGCTACACTTAACCTTTAAAAATTTTAAATTTTACATAAAAAATGTAAATTTTAAAAGAAAAAATTAAATTTTTAAACTCAGATCCCTTAAATTTAGCTATTGAATCTATATATTTTACCAAGATTCATATTTATCTTATAGCTAAGCCATATCCCTTGAAAATTACAATCGGTACGCTTTCAGTGTTGGCTTGGCTACACTTAGTCTTTAAAAATTTTAAATTTTACACAAAAAATGTAAATTTTAAACGAAAAAATTAAATTTTTAAACTCAGATCCCTTAAATTTAGCTATCGATATTTTACCAAGATTCATATTTATCTTATAGCTAAGCCATATCCCTTGAAAATTACAATCGGTACGCATTCAATGTTGGCTTGGCTACACTTAGTCTTTAAAAATTTTAAATTTTACATAAAAAATGTAAATTTTAAATGAAAAAAATTAAATTTTAAAATTCAGATTCCTTAAATTTAGCTATCGAGTCTGTATATTTTACCAAGTTTCATATTTATCTTATAGCTAAGCCATATCCCTTGAAAATTTAGAATTATAATGACCGCCACACTTAGTCTTTAAAAATTTTAAATTTTACACAGTAAATTTTAAACGAAACAATTAAATTTTTAAACTCAGATACCTTAAATTTGTCTATAGAGTCTGTATATTTTATCAAGATATAAAATTATCTTATAGCTAAGCCATATCCCTTGAAAATTACAAGTTCAAATCGGTACGCATCCAATGTTGGCACTCTATCTATCGCAAAAAAATGGGCCGAGCGAAGCCTCAATGACTTATGTCATGAGAGGCTTCGCTCGACCCATTTTTTTGCACCTCGTCCTGATCTTAAGACGAGGATTTATAAAAGTAGGGCTTGTTTCCCACCAAAACTTTTATTTTTTTGGGGAAATACCCTAGCTCCAAGTCTCCGTACCTCTCTCCGAAGACATAGCTATCCATCGGTACAGATTGCAGGTAAGAGTCCATGGATATTTTCAAATCAGCTATAAAACTCTCCATGGTAGCATTGGAAGAGCTAATGCATGCTATCTTGATACGTATGGGCCTTCTGATGTTGAACGTACACTCTATCGGCGACAGAATCTCGATAGGCCCCTGAAATAAGGATTGAAATTCACCTGGATGCATATCCAACAGCGTGTTGGCATCTTCCAATCCAAAAATACGTGTCTTGGCTAGAGACGGAGGCAGGCTCAAGCCCTCGGGAGCGATGTCAGTCACTGTAAGATGGCATAAGTTTAAAACGCCAGAAGAATTTTGATAGCCCATGGTACGAGCTACGTCTGAACCTTTGATAAAAATTTCACCGTCAAAAGTCAAAAAACAAGTAAATTTCACGTTTAACTCTTCAGCTAAAATTTGAAATATCATTTTGGAGCTTTTAGAATATCAAGCAGTCAGAATGAAATGTCTCGTCCAGCAGCCTGTATTTATACTAGCAGCAATCTCTATTTCTATCTAAATTTCTTATCGACATCCTCTGACGCACATCCTCTTACGCACGTCCTGTAGATTATGCAAGATCCCGCTCAAACGACAAATTAATTCTAAAAATAAGTTTATCGAGGATTACATAATATCCTGTCAACAGCTAGAAGAATTTTATCAGAAGGTCACGTTTTCTAAGAAAGCTTGCTAAAATTAGGTCGCGAATCGGGTATATATACGAGCTGCCTCTAAGAGCCTGCATCATTTTGACTTCTATTGCTATTAAGTCATGCTATTCACAATTGAACATCCACAGCTGGATACTAAAATCTTATTCGTAGTCTCTGCGGATGGACTTTTGTTCGTCAGGGCCTCTGATGTGGCCAAGCTGATGGGTAAGGGTAGCGCATACGTAAAAAAAACTACCAAGCTAAAGGTGAGGGACCTCGTTTACAAAAGGTTCAGGATACCTGTCTCTTTAGCTAATACCTGGGTGTATCCAATAGAAGAGATTCATTTCGGAGATGCGCTGTCGACCATGGGTTTTGAGGCCATGATGAAATCTGCTAAGATTGACATCTTAGATCCTATAGTGCCAACTGCATGCATCCATAAAGCAGTCAGAATTCGGATCGTGAGGAATTCTGATGTCTTCATAGATGAATTCTTAAAGGATTTCATAGAAAGAACCCTGCTGTTCTATGATGGAGACCACGATGATGACCCTCGCCTACACGAAGATAGATTTGAGACTATTTCTTGGACAGACACCCCTCCGTCCAAAATCAAAGTCTTCGTGGGGAATCGATCTCGCTGGTATAAACTGATGCCTTAGAGATTTAAATTGGAGGGGGCAAAAAAATGGGCCGAACGAAGCGTCTCATGGCAGATTTCTGTCATTGACGCTTCGTTCGGCCCATTTTTTTGCGACGGTAGTAAGCCAATATTGGATGGGTACAAATTGAGACTTTGAATGGGGTCTCTGAGATAGATAATATTAATATTTCAATATTGAAACGATACTAATGCCTTTGAATCTGAGATAGCTAATGTCTTTGACTCTGAGATAGAAATTTACAATATTGAATAAGGACATTTTTTTAAATGAATGCCGTACCAATATTGAATATATTTTTTAACGATTCGATAAACAAATAATATATTTAAATAATAAATATTTAAAGAATAAAATATTTATATAGTCAATCTGAAGGATTGCATAACTCATTTTCTACGAAAACAGGATGAGATAAGGCTTTTTATAGAATAATTTATCACTGGATATTGCATAACTCATTTGCATTGAAAACAGGATACTGAACACGGAAACAGGATGCAGTAAAGATATTTATAGACGCTGAAACAAATAAGCATTGCTGGACAATGATAGTGTATATACTTTAGCATGATATATGTGTTAAAAGAGTTAATCAACTAATCAACCAAACTTGAAAAAAAAAAAAAAAAAAAAAAAAAAAAAAAAAAATTTTTTTTTTTTTTTTTTTTTTTTTTTTTTTTTTTTTTAAGGTTGGTTGATTGGTTGATTGACTCGAATTCATTCTTTATAAATAGCTGTACTCAAACCTTCATTCCTTCATTCTGTCTGAATCTCTTCTAGCATCAACCTTCTACTAAAACGCTCCTAACATTAAGATACTTTAGCATGATTGGTTGATTGGTTAATGTCTTTAAATCTGAGATAGAAATTTACAATATTGAATAAGGGCATTTTTTAAATGAATGCTGTACCAATATTGAATATATTTTTTTAACGATTCGATAAACAAATAATATATTTTTAACTATTCGATAAACAAATAATATATATATTTTAACGATTCGATAAACAAATAAAATATTTAAATAATAAATATTTTATTATTAAAATAAAATATTTAAATAATAAATATTTTATTATTAAAATAAAATATTTAAATAATATATTTAAATTCTAAATATTTATTATTCGAACCGAACGTGAACAATTCTGGCGGGGTGGAGTTGCTCGAAGAATAAATCTGGCGACTGTCTGATAGACCTTTATATGCCGTAAAGAAGTAGGTTCACCCAGCTTTGCGGTACTTGGCATAGGAGCTGTAGTTTGAATAGAATACCCTCGTAACTGTAATCTTTAAATCTTAATTGTAAACATTTACATGCTTAAATTTCTAATGTCTCGTCAACGTTGCTGAGATTTGCAGTACTTGGCATAGGAGCTGTAGTTTGAATAGATCGTAACTGTAATCTTTAAATCTTAATTGTAAAAATTTACATGCTTAAATTTCTAATGTCTCGTCAACGTTGCTGAGATTTTCGGTACTTTGGCATAGGAGCTGTAATTTGAATAGATCGTAACTGTAATTTTTAAATCTTAATTGTAAAAATTTACATGACTGCATGCTTTAATTTCTAATGTCTCGTCAGCGTCTATTATTGGAATCGTCTGATTTTGACATGAGATGTCTCGGACAGGGACCATTCCAAGAGGTGCAATCGAAAGCTTAAATTTCATGCGACTATTCTTTTTCGGTCTTGGCTGAGTATGTACGTAATTTGGACAACGACGCAAAGGCTGAAATGCTAAATTTAAAACAACAAATGTTTGACTTGCAATCCAAATTGAATGTAGATATTGCACTCTTGAAAAACTAAGATTGGGAATTTTGACGTGAGAAGGCTCAAATTAGAGATGGGCATTCAGCAGATCCAAAATTAAATCCGTTTATCATGTCCGTCTCAAACTAAATGGCTACACAATAGGCTTAATAATTTTTTTTTAAATGGATAAGGTTAGGCGACGACAGTTTTTAAATGAATGCTGTACCAATCTTAACGATTCCATAAACATATAAAATATTTAAATTCTAAAAATTTATTATTTAAATCTGAAAGGGTGAAGTTGCTCGAAAATTATTGCTGGTGACTGTCTGATAGACCTTTAGATGCGTAAAGTAATAGGTTCACCCAGCTTTGCGGTACTTGGCATAGGAGCTATCGTTTGAATTTCTGAAAGGGTGAAATATGCTCGAAAAGTATTGCTGGTGACTGTCTGATAGACCTTTAGATGCGTAAAGAAGTAGGTTCACCCAACTTTGCGGTACTTGGCATAGGAGCTGTAGTGAAATCAGAATGAGGTCATGGGTTTTTATAGATTATCATGAAGCCAGACGGTTGCTGGTCATACGCAATGATGATTTGGATACGTTAGCCATATTATATTGATTCATTAGACATTATGCTGGATACCGGTATTTTATTTAAAATGTTTTAAAACGGAGACATGATATATATATAGGCCACACCAAAAAACTAATGTTGCATAAATGAATCCGTTAAGTTAAAGATACTGCTCCGTCCTTGAAGATGTGTTCAAGGTCACACGAAAAAAAAAAAAAAAAAAAAAAAAAAAAATTTTTTTTTTTTTTTTTTTTTTTTTTTTTTTTTTTCAGGTGCCACGCCCACCCTTGAAGCTTGTCTATATATACTATGGCTAACATGACTACACTCTCATTGTGTCTCGACATTTGCCTACAACGGTCGTCTAGTCACTATGTCTCGTAATGCGTTTTGAGTAAGATGTACATTGATGTACACTAGAGAGTTAAATTTTTCTACAAAAACCTATGATCTATTCTGATTTCATGAAAACCTGCAGTATCTTGTCATTTGTCAGACAAAAGTCTATAAAATCTTGTGTTCAAAGCCAATATTGTATAAATAACGCTATCCCCATCCTATTTTAAAGGAAATGGGTTTAGACATCAGGAGCTAGTTTATGCATGACCTTACAGTAGAAGAAATAAATTCCACTCCCACCCACCCTAATAGATATACTATATATATACTATATATATAGACTGCAGCGCCATCTACAATGAATTTGATTGGCTAAAGAAATATAGCTTTAGCAGCCAACTGAGAAATATAGCTTTAGCGGCCAACTGAGAAATATAACTTTAGCAGCCAACTGAGAAATATAACTTTAGCAGCCAACTGAGAAATATAACTTTAGAAATATAACTTTAGAAATATAACTTTAGAAACCAACTTCATCAACCAACCAACTGTGAAAAAAAAAAAAAAAAAAAAAAAAAAAAAAAAAAAAAATTTTTTTTTTTTTTTTTTTTTTTTTTTTTTTTTTCGTGTGACTTTGTGACCTTGATAGCTTTATAGCGCCTATATAAGCAGCTGACAAATCTCATTTTCTAACATTACTCCTACATATGTGGCGACAACGATGAAAGGGTTTTGAAAATAGCTGGTCTGAAGACTCTCTGCAAAGTCCAGGTAACTATGTTATTTTTTTTTTTTAAATGTAGTTTAATATTTTTCGTTTTCGCAGATTACCTTATGAAGGCCTTGCCTCTGAAAATATTGTCTGGATGGCTTCGTCTCTGAATCTATATAATTATTAATAAAATATTTTAAATTCTAAGGCCTAAATTTACAACATTAGTATGAAATCTTGTAAATTTATAGGATACTCACGGGTCAATTTTAGTTTTTTCGATAACAAGTTTGAACGAAGGGCTTACCCTTGGAAAATATCAAAGGATTCTCTGCAAAGTCGACGCAAAGATTTTTTTCTTAAATGTAGTTTAACCTACTGATCAGACATCGATATTAAATTTTTAATCGTGTAAGATTGACACCGATTAGCCTTGCTGTTTGGATTCTAAAGAAATCATTGGGCCTATCCAAAATAATTTTCGTAGACCCAAGGCTTAAAGTATTGTTTCCTAAACCAAGAGGATGTCCAAACTCGATACGGACTGAGGGTTTTCAAAATATCAGAATCGATTATGGACACTGAAAATTTATATTTTTAAGAAGATATTTTATAAGAATGAGCTTGTCATGTAGAAGGTTTATTTTTCCCTACAGAAAATCCTTATGTAAATGTATTTTAGGGAAAACGTAGGGATAAACCAAATTTCAGTATATACTAATTTTCTGATTTTTTTCCCTAAATTATCCCTACTAATATCTTTAGAAATTTATTACATATCTTATACTTATATTAATATTATATAAGTATAAGTATATAATATAATATAATATAATATAATATAATATAGTATAAATAGTATATATGTATATAAGTATATATGTATATAAATATGTATATAATATAATATAATATAATATTTAGTATATAATATTTAGTATATAATATATAATATAAAATATAATATTAAAAAAAAAAAAAAAAAACCTATCCATTTCTATAGGGTAGCTACGATTCATGCTCCTACCTTCTCCTATTTTGCTCCGACTTGCTTTTTGTGGCAACGAGCTTCAAGGTCACACGAAAAAAAAAAAAAAAAAAAAAAAAAAAAAAATTTTTTTTTTTTTTTTTTTTTTTTTTTTTTTAGGTGCCACGCCCACCCTTGAAGCTTGTCTATATAAACTATGGCTAAACATGACTACACTCTCATTGTGTCTCGACATTTGCCTGCAACAGTTGTCTAGTCACTATGTCTCGTAATGTGTTTTGAGCAAGATGTATATTGATGGACACTAGAGAGTTAAATTTTTCTATAAAAGCCTATGATCTATTCTGATTTCATGAAAACCTGTAATATCATGTCATTTGTCATACGAAAGTCTATAAAATCTTGTTTTCAAAGCCAATATTGTATAAATAACGTTATATCATCCTATTTTAAAGGAAATGGGTTTAGACATCAGGAGCTAGTTTATGCATGACCTTACAGTAGAAGAAATAAATTCCACTCCCACCCACCCTAATAGATATACTATATATATACTATATATATATAGACTGCAGCGCCATCTACAATGATTGGCTAAAGAAATATAGCTTTAGCAGCCAACTGAGAAATATAGCTTTAGCTGCCAACTGAGAAATATAACTTTAGCAGCCAACTGAGAAATATAACTTTAGAAATATAACTTTAGAAACCAACTTCATCAACCAACCAACCAACCAACTGTGGAAAAAAAAAAAAAAAAAAAAAAAAAAAAAAAAAAAAAATATTTTTTTTTTTTTTTTTTTTTTTTTTTTTTTTCGTGTGACCTTGTGATCTTGATAGCTTTATAGCGCCTATATAAGCAGCTGACAAATCTCATTTTCTAACATTACTCCTACATATGTGGCGACAACGATGAAAGGGCTTTGAAAATATTAGCTGGTCTGAAGACTCTCTGCAAAGTCCAGGTAACTATGTTATTTTTTTAAAATGTAGTTTAATATTTTTCGTTTTCTCAGATTACCTTATGAAGGCCTTGTCTCTGAAAATATTGTCTGGATGGCTTTGTCTCTGAATCTATATAATCATTAACAAAATATTTTAATTGAAATTTTATTTTTCCGACTGAGTGAAAATAATGCCTGGACCGGGAATCGAACCCCGGATCTTTGACTTTATTTGATCTTTGACTTTATTGACCTTGAATCGAACCCCTGAGGCATTATTTTCACTCAGTCGGAAAAATAAAATTTCAGGCATTATTTTCACTCAGTCGGAAAAATAAAATTTCAGGCATTATTTTCACTCAGTCGGAAAAATAAAATTTCAATAAATATGATTTTCTTCCACAGTTAATTGTGTGATTTTAATAAAAAAAAAAAAAAAAAAATATTTTAAATTCTAAGGCCTAAATTTACAACAGTAGTATGAAATCTTGTAAATTTATAGGATATTCACGGGTCAATTTTGGTTTTTTCGACAACAAGTTTGGACAAAGGGCTTACCCTTGGAAATATGAACGGATTCTCTGCAAAGTCGACGCAAAGATTTTTTTCTTAAATATGGCTTAACCTACTGATCAGACGTCGATATTAAAATTTTAATGGTGTAAGATTGACTCCGATTAGCCTTGCTGGCTGGATCGTGTTTGTATTCTAAAGAAATCATTGGGCCTATCCAAAATAATTTTTGTAGCCCTTAAAGTATTGTTTCCTAAACCAAGAGGATGTCCAAACTCGATACGGACTGATTAAATATATTACATATATTATATTTATATTTATATTTAAATTAGTATTATAAGTATAAGTATAATATAATATAAATATAAATATAAATATAAATATAATATAATATAAATATAAATATAATATAATATAATATAAATATAATATAATATAATATAAATATAAATATAATATAATATAAATATAATATAATATAATTTAAATATAATATAATATAATATAAATATTTTATAAAAAAAAAAAAAAAAAAAAAAAAAAAATCTATTCATTTCTATAGACGCTCGAAGATTTTGCATGCGACATTTTGTTTGGCCTTAGTTATCACACAAACGATACTCGAGCTGGATTTGCGGTACTTAAGGGTCGATGTAAATTAGAGACATCATATATATATTTTTTCAGCTATACTAATAATTGAGTATGAAATAAAATATTTTTTTATCTGTATTTAAACATGCAGACATTTTCCGCGGAGCGGAAAATGTCTGCTTGTTTAAATACAGATAAAAAAATATTTTATTTCTATTTCTTTTAAACTCTAATGTATAAATTTACAATATTAGTATATATTTTTTTAATTTATAGCATATTCACAGTTTAGTTTTGTTTTTTTCGACAACAAGTTTTGATAGAGGGGCTTAGGCTTTGAAAATATTAACTGGCAGAAAATATCTGCATGTTTAAATACAGATTTAAAAAATATTTTATTTCTATTTCTTTTAAATTCTAATGTATAAATTTACAATATTAACATATTTTTTTTTAATGTATAGCGTAATCACGAGTTAATTTTGGTTTTTTCGACAACAAGTTTTGATAGAGGGTCTTAGGCTTTGAAAATATTAACTGGTCTCTCTGCAAAGTCTAAACAATTAGCTTTGCTGGACAACCTTTGAATTTTTACCGACAAGGTTCTATATAAGCATTAGCTTGCCTGAAAGACAGTTTTTTCTGATAATTGTGTCAATATTAATTTTTGGATCGATGGGTCAAAATGCTCGAATAATATCGCTGGCGACTGTGTCTGAGACCTGTGTTTATCGTAAAAATGAGACTCCAGCTAGATTTGAGGTACTTGAGGGTGGGGTTTAAAAATAGATTGGTTCGTAGAAAATAGGCAGACATGTTGTTGGAGTCTACGTAGGCCTTTTATTTAAAATGTTTTACCGTACAATGGATGATTTGAATCTCGTCACGATTTTGGATGGATTTCTTTAGACCCGGTAGGCCAGCAAGGCTAAAATTTATATAGAGCCAAGCCAGGCTTTTCCAAACGGATGTCGTTGGCAGACAAAATGAGATGTGGGCACTTTAACGATTCTATATATAGGTCACATGAAAAAAACTAATGTTGAATAAATCCGTCAAGTTAAAGATACTGCTCCGTCTTTGAAGATGTATTAAAGGTCACTCGAAAAAAAAAAAAAAAAAAAAAAAAAAAAAAAAATTTTTTTTTTTTTTAAGGTGCCACGCCCACCCTTGAAACTTGTCTATATATACTATGGGTAACATGACTACACTCTCATTGTGTCTCGACATTTGCCTGCAACGGTCGTCTAGTCACTATGTCTCGTAATGTGTTTTGAGCACTGAGAAATATAGCTTTAGCAGCCAGCTGAGAAATATAACTTTAGAAACCAACTTCATCAACCAACCAACAAACTGTGAAAAAAAAAAAAAAAAAAAAAAAAAAAAAAAAAAAAAATTTTTTTTTTTTTTTTTTTTTTTTTTTTTTTTTTTTTTTTTTTTTCGGTGGGCGTGGCTTCGCTATAAATTTCTCAGTGCAATCGTGCCTATATAAATGCGGGTTTGTGTTCTAAAAGATTCATTGGCATCATGTCTGTCCAAAATGAGTTTCGTGCTCTACTCCGTGAATGCGTTAGTCTCGCCTATCGTCAAGAAACCTCTGAAGTCTTGTTGAAATCTAATTTTGGCTGCTCTATTTTAAAAATGCTCACAGCGTATTTTCAGAATAACTCTATCCATTCGAAGGCTAAACTCGATACGCCCGAAAAGGCATTTAGAATGTTGAAAGGCCAATTGCAATGCATAGCATATTATGACTACGATAAAATGTCTCCTGATATTAAAAATCTGTTCGCTGAAGATATTGTGCTGCCTGGCCAATGCTGTTATCAAGTTTGGATTCTACAATGCTTAATTGTTACAGCATGTATTATTGCAGATTGCTGGACAAATTGCAATGTGGATATATTTGATGTGGCTTTTGAAACGCTGATAGACATGTTGGACACTTATGGCTATATTGGCTGCATTGAACGCGACCTAAATCGCAACTGCGATCCGTTTAGTAATCCGAGCGAAATTGTCTTGTTCACCGGTCTAAATATATCCAATTAGAAAAAAATGTCTTCATATTGGCTTAAGCATATATATATATAGAATTCGCTGCATAATATCCTGTCAACAGTTTTTTTATAAATCTGATTATAATTTTAGCCGCTTCCTACATACATCCCGTTTTCAAGGACAATTCGTATAAATAACTTTATCTCTTCCTGCTTTAAAGGTCAAGGCCTCATCCTGTTTTCTTGGACTTATGTAACTCATATAAATAACTTTATCGCATCCTGTTTTAAAGGATATGCTTCTACTATAAAAGCCGGTGCTCAGCGCTTGTAATTTCAATTGCTCACTAGCTCTCAAGTCATGTGGATGAGATTATTTTTCCCAGGCCATATCGGCTTGAGGTCTGCCCTAGCCTCTGACGGAATGACTTACGTTTCGGCAGTAGATGTGGGTTTGCTGCTGCAGTTTAATGATATTTACGAATTTTCTCAGTATCGTGCCACCAAGCATATAGATTCCTTTCCAGTTTTTGAAATAGAAGAAATGTTTAACTACGTGAGCCTGTTTTCCGACGTAGCAGAAATGCAGAGACTCTGGAGATATGGACGGGTCGCGGCTGATTTTCCTATGTCTTCGGAAGATTTATTTGATGTTCATATTAAAACGGAGGGGAATGCCAAATTGCAGGACTGGCTGCAACTATATACAGACCTTTTCCGAAATGATCTGTTGGACGGCCCTTCTGACAATTCTAAAAGATTGGCTACCTGTTGGAGGAGACGGAACGAATGCAAGGTCTGCTTGACAGAAGAGAGCCAGGTGGTATTCTTTGACTGTGGGCATGTGGTATGTTGCATGGCTTGTTCGGACAAACTGGAAAATTGTCCTGTTTGTCGAACAGCTATTTTGGAAAAGCGAAGAGTGTATGTGCAATAGTTATATACATGGAAATTTTAAAAAACTTGGGTCAAACGAGGCTTCCTCATGTCTAGATTTGTCATTATGACTTATCTTGACGATGGAAGCCTCGTTTGACCCATTTTTTTTAAATCGATAGGCTACCAATATTGGATTTGTAAAAAAAATAACTTGTAAATTTTATGAGATTCGATTAGAGTTATCCGTAAAATGTTTTACCGTACAACGGACGAAAAGATTTACGAAGACATGATAACTAGATGACTGTTGTTGGCGAGACAAAATGAGATGTGGGTACGTTAGCCATCCTATATATAGGTCACACAAAAAAACTAATATCGAATAAATAAACTTTGCTCCTTTAAGTTATGGATCTGTCCTTGAAGATATGTTCAAGGTCACAAAAAAAAAAAAAAAAAAAAAAAAAAAAAAAAAAAAAAAAAAATTTTTTTTTTTTTTTTTTTTTTTTTTTTTTTTTTTTTTTTTCAAGGTTGGTTCAAGGTCATTTAATCCACCCCTATATATACGCTGGCTGCCTTCAGGATTTATATCATTTTCTCATTCTACAATTGTTGTTAGACACCTGCCTGACATTTGCAATTTTTCATAATGGATTTCTCTGATCCCATTCAAAGCGTCTTTCATTACCTACTCAGAGACTGCGTTCATCTGGCAAACTGGGAAGCTACCGGCGAATATAGGATGGTCGACATCAGAAATGACTGGGACGATCCAGAATGGAAACCGAAAGAACACAAATTTGCCCTTTCTATTTTGAGAATGTTAGAAGACTATTTTCAGACACCGCCTTTACCTACTGGTATGAAGATCGAACAGATCGAAGAGGCCATTCCCAAGCTGAAAGAAAAATTAGTAGCCATACTCAATTCTGATAGCATATCTCTTAAAGTCCGAGGCCTTTTGCGCAACAAAAGCTTAACGTATCGTCGTTGGCGTGGTGCCGAATCTTATCAACCTTGGGTGCTGGAGTGTTTGATCGTTACTGGATGCTTTCTCGGAGAATGTTTTGCCAAATTTCGATACAACAACGGGGTATTTGATCTGGCATCCGTTGCCTTAATAGATATTATGGAAAAGAGTGGCTTGTTAAGTTGTATCAGAGCCGATTTGTTTAATAATAGGGATCCGTTTGGTAAACCTGGTATTAAGGTTAAATCAGTTTTGGACAAAGATTGGAGTATGTGGACATTTCAATTGGACAAAACACAGGAGAGAATATTGTACAAGAAGTCAGCTAAATGTTAAGTGACGAAAATAACGTAACGTAAAAATAACGTAACGTAAAAAATAACGTAACGTAAAAATAACGTAACGTAAAAAATAACGTAACGTAAAAATAACGTAACGTATAAAAATAACATATTAAAAATAACATATTAAAAATAACGTAACGTAAAAAATAACATATCGAAAAATAACGTAACGTATAAAAATAATATACTTGACACAAAACTAATATTGTATAAATAGCTCCGCCATATCTTATACATTGCTCCGTCAAGGTCACATTCAAGGACACATGAAAAAAAAAAAAAAATAAAAATAAAAAAAAAAAAAAAATAAAAAATAAATTTTTTTTTTTTTTTTTTTTTTTTTTTTTTTTTTTTTTTCAGTGGGCGTGGCTTGGATTCATTTTGTATAAATAGCCGTACTCAACTCTTCTCGCATCAATCTGTCCCACTAAGACGCTCATCTATCTAACATTAGATCCTGCCGGTTTTAGAACGATCACGTCCTGTTTCCGTGACTCGTTCAAATCTCATGTCTTCTACAGTCTGAAATTAAATTGCTACACATTTGGCTTAATAATTGTTTTTAAAATGAATAAGGTTAGGCAACGACCGTTTCTAAATGAATGCTGTACCAATCTTAACGAATCCTGTCCCGCTATGACAACAACGGTTTCATAACCTATTGGTTCACCCATAGCGTACGTTAGTTTTGGCCAAGAGAAAAAATTTAAATTTTCAAGGGATAAGCCAGTCTATTACAATATGACGAGTGGCAGTTTCATGGTAATAAATATTTTTTTCGTGAAATATCGGAAGAACCCGCTTAACGTTCAGATAAAGGCATACATTATAGGTAATAAACGGCGATATTTGTTTTCATATTTGAGCATACACAAATGTATAACGATTATACTAGGCTATTTGAATAGATAAAATTGCTATAATACTCTTAAAAAATAAAGCTTAGCTTATCAGCCAACTATATTGTAGACTCGATCATAGGTACGATAACTAAAAATTTATATATTTATGAAAAAAATATTTTATTTATCAGTAGTTAAACATACAGATATTAATTTTTTCAACCCTTCTTTTATAAAGTGTTGGGCTTCTCGTAGCACTGCATAACGAAAGACTTAAAGGCTATCATGTTGGGATCTCAATAGTCATTTGACTATTTATGCATGACGCGTGTAAAAATTGTCTCGTTTTCAGAGGACTGGATTTCATGCTAGCGGACAGCTCCAAAAATGACAGATGACACGGATTGGACATAGGCATTTGACTTTGTATGAGAATACATGATACGCGTAAAAGTTATCTCGAAAACCGTTTTCAGAGGCATTTTCAAGAGGGGTGATAGACAGCCTAGATTTCATGCAAATCCTAGATGACAGTTGTCATTTGGAAATTGAAAAAATTATTTCCCGACGCGAAAAACGGCAAGAGTGCCAATTATAGCCAAAAAAGGTTCAACCCATTTACCAACCACCTACAATATTTTTTCAATTTCAATGAAAATTTCAATGAATAAAAGTTACAACTTACTCTTTCATGCGTTTTTTTCAAAACATAAGTCTCCTTTACCTAAAACAAAATTTTATAAAAAATGACTTTTAATCGAGTTTTGAAAACAGGAGTTACGTAACGACCTATAATATTTAACAAAAATATCATTTATTCATTGCATTTGAACGTTTTTTTGTTCAGATCATATTTTTTCGTGTGACCCATATATATATAGGATGGTTAACGTGCCCACATCTCATGTTGTTTGTCGCCATCTAAAATATCATATCTCCGTTTGAAACGTAGCCTTTGAAACGTTAGCTTTGCTGGCTGGGCTGTTTGAAACGTAGCCGTTTGAAACGTAGCCTTTGAAATGTAGCTTTCGAAACGTAGCCTTTGAAATGTAGACTTTGAAATGTAGCATTTGAAATGTAGCATTTGAAATGTAGCCTTTGAAATGTAGCTTTTGAAACGTAGCCTTTGAAATGTAGCATTTGAAATGTAAGCTTTGCTGTTTGAAACGTTAGCTTTGCTGGCTGGGCCGTTTGAAACTGACTTGGCTCAATATAAACGTATCCTTTGAAATGTAGCCTTTGAAACGTAGCTTTTGAAACGTTAAAAAAATGTCTTTGCTGGCTGGGCCGTTTGAAACGTAGCCTTTGAAACGTTAGCTTTGCTGGCTGGGCTGTTGGAAATGTAGCCTTTGAAACGTTAAAAAAAAATGTCTTTGCTTTCATATTAAAAGATGTTTATTTTTCCATGAGCCTTTGAAACAATGTCGTTGCGGCTGATTGTTTTCATATTGAAAAATATATATTTTTCCATGAAAAGCCTGAATTGAATCGTTAAAATATATATTTTTCCATGAAAGCCTGAATTGAAAAGGTTGAATTGAATCGTGTGGCACTGGCTTGTCGATTTGGGTTTTACACGACAAATTTAAAAACGACAAATTTAAAACGACAGTAAAATAAAAAATATTCATGATCCGTTGATAAAAGATTAGACAAGAACAATATTTGTTACGAGGAAAGTTTAATGAAATTAAGCTATCTAAATCTAAATAACCTAGAAACTGTTTGTCGCCGATACATTTTATCATGGTTTCTGGCAAAATATTAAATAAATACAACTGTACTGTGAAAAGAAATAATGTTGAGTTTCCGTGTCCGCATTGCAAGGTTATTCTCATTTCGAAAGATTACCACGGTCATTGTTTATCCAAACACGGCATAAATGGCAGTCTGCGTTGCATTTGGTGTCCAGACAAGAAAAAATATGTAAAATTTGGTCGAAAAGAAAAAAACGCTCATGCCGACCACATCATGGTATGCTGGAGAAATTTTCTGAATCGAATTACCAATCCCGCTCCAGAAGACGTGCCGCTACCCGAAAGATGCGCCTTTTTCAATTTCACTCCCATGTGCGAGAAAGAGAAGTTCTTCGGCCGTTTGAGAATTCTCGACGACGAAGCCTACGAGGCCGTTTCGCCCATAGATTTGGAACCTCCGACCGTACCTTTCGAAGACCGTACGCTGAACTTGGCTGCCTCTTGCGTGCAGAGATTCCTCCGAGGAGACGAAATTTGGTATCACTTAATGGTTCGGGCTGTGGCTTTCGATAGTTTTCTAGAAGCCATGCGAAACGATTCAAATGTCACGCGGATGCTGCCTTTCTCATGTTGGTGCGACGGAGGCACGTACCCTGAGGATTTCTATAGACATCACAGACACATGATCGTCGTTTCCAAATCTAAGGAATATTTTCGAGACAAGGTGTGGAAAAATATTAAGGTCAAGTCCGAAGACAAACCGTTTAAGGGTTTCAAATGTAAAGCCAAAAAGCCTATAGAATCGGCATTGCACCTCGTCAATACGTTGGGCTATCTCAGCCATCGTCGTTCCAGATGCAATTTCACGTTTACCGAAAACGAACCGTGGGACAATAACATGAATCATTTTTACATTATGGAGACGCTTCCGGCCGAATACAGGTTGGTGCTGGCGACGCTCTGGGAAGGCGGGCTCATGGAACTGCTTTCGCAGAAATACGGGCGTATGGATCCAAACAGGCTTCTTCGCGTTGCGATGGAGTTTGTCGATGCCAAGTGGCGTATCAAAGTCAGAAATTTACCAGGCGTGGTGTTGAATCTCGTGCTACCCGTTTCTAAAAGATTTCGATCGTCGGAAGAGCCTACGGATAATTATTTGTATTTGAACGACGGCAAGAAATTGTATTTCAAGCCCGGACGCCAAACTAAAAAAGACTACAAGATGTTTTACCACGTCGTCGCGGATGAATTGTGGGTTCCGAAAAGAATGCAGCAAGAGTGTTTCAAGTGCGCGAAACCCTTCATGTCCCGTTGCTGCGATTTGGAGAAGGAAAATATGACCCTGAAACGTAAGCTGGACGAGATCGAAAATGAAATGAGTAAGCGTCACAAGAAAGATATGGACGAGATGACTAAACGCTACGAACGAGAATTGGACGAGTGTAAAAAGAGGCTGGAAATCATCGTAAAGGTAAATGTACCGCTTCAGGGAGAATAGTTGTGGAAGAACCGTTTGAAAGATGTAGATAGGGACAGGATGATGGCCGAGATCTGAAAGCGAAAATTGCGATTCTGGAACTGGAGAATGTTAAGCTTAAAGGAAAATTTGGGAAATATATAAAAGAGGGCCTCAAAGAATCTTTAGCTAATAAGTAATTAAAAAAACATCTGATAAATTTTAGCACAAAAACGTGAAAAGGTCAGGATGAAATTGAAAAGCTAATCTTGATAAATGAATCTTGATGAACATGTATATATATCAACCAACCAACCAACCTTTAAAAAAAAAAAAAAAAAAAAAAAAAAAAAAAAAAAAATTTTTTTTTTTTTTTTTTTTTTTTTTTTTTTTTTTTTTTTTTTCAGGTGCCACGCCCACCCTTGAAGCTTGTCTATATATACTATGGCTAACATGACTACACTCTCATTGTGTCTCGACATTTGCCTGCAACGGTCATCTAGTCACTATGCCTCGTAATGTGTTTTCAGTAAGATGTACATTGATGGACACTAGAGAGTTAGATTTTTCTATAAAAGCCTATGATCTATTCTAATTTCATGAAAACCTGCAGTATCTTGTTATTTATCAGACAAAAGCCTATAAAATCTTGTTTTCAAAGCCAATATTGTATAAATCACGCTATCCCCATCCTATTTTAAAGGAAATGGGTTTAGACATCAGGAGCTAGTTTATGCATGACCTTACACTAGAAGAAATAAATTCCACTCCCACCCACCCTAATAGATATACTATATATATACTATATATATAGACTGCAGCGCCATCTACAATGATTGGCTAAAGAAATATAACTTTAGCGGCCAACTGAGAAATATAGCTTTAGCCGCCAACCGAGAAATATAGCTTTAGCAACCAACTGAGAAATATAGCTTTAGCAGCCAGCTGAGAAATATAACTTTAGCGGTCAACTTAGAAATATATTTTTAGAAACCAACTTCATCAACCAACCAACCAATTGTGAAAAAAAAAAAAAAAAAAAAAAAAAAAATTTTTTTTTTTTTTTTTTTTTTTTTTTTTTTTTTTTTTTCAAAGCCTATATTTTTTTTGTGTCGCCTATATATAGAATGTCTAACATACCCACATCTCATTTTGTCTCGACTCCTGCCGACAACGGTCATCTAAATATCCGTTTGGAAAAGCCTGGCTTGGCTCTATATAAACTTTAGCCTTGCTGGCCTACCGGGTTTATAGAAATCATTGGGACCATTCCAGCGAAGTTGCCAGCTCTATTTTAAGATACCTACATTGGCTGGATCCATAAAAATTTAAGAGGCTTCGATAAAATTGAAACAGGCTGAGGGTTGTCACGACAAACGGTGCCATTGAATTGAATTGCAGAGGCCATGCTTAGCAGGAACGCATTGAGAATAGCTGCCCATATTGTAAAAATGAAATAAAATATTTTTTATATCTGTATTTAAACATGCAGACATTTCCGCGATACATTTTATTTCTATTTATTTTAAATTCTAATGTCTAAATTTATAATATTAGCATATTATTTTTTTAATTTATAGAATACTCACGTTTTGTTTCCTCGACAACAAGTTTTGATAGAGGGGCTTTGAAAATATTATCTGGACTCTCTGCATGCAACAATTTTATTTTCTTAAATGAGGCTTGTTTGAGAATGTGACAAGAGGGTGTAAATGCTCGAATAATATCGCTGGCGACTGTCTCTTATACCTGTGTTTATCGCAAAAACAATATGTACAGCTGGATTTGCGGTACTTGAGAGTATGAGCTACAAATAGATAGGACCTACGTAAAAATGTAGAAATATTATAGAGCTGGGCTTTTATTTAAAATGTATTACCGACAACTTGAAGATTATTTGAAAAAAAAACTATGGCTAAAGTACCCACATCTAATTTTGTCTGCCAGTCATCTAGTTATCCGTAAAATATTTTACCGTACAACGGATGAAAACATTTTACGAATAACTAGATGACTGTTGTTGGCTAACGTCGAGTCAAAATGAGATGTGGGTACGTTAGCAATTCTACATATAGGTCACACGAAAAAAACAATGTTGGAGAAATGAATCCTTGAAGTTATAGACGCTGCTCCGTCCTTGAAGATGTGTTGAAGGTCACACGAAAAAAAAAAAAAAAAAAAAAAAAAAAAAAAAATTTTTTTTTTTTTTTTTTTTTTTTTTTTTTTTTTTTTTGAGTGGGCGTGGCTTGTCTTCATACTATATAAATAACGGCTGCCGTACTCAAATCATCATTCTGTTTCTGACCAGCTTCTCCTGCCTTGTCCTGTTTACCATTGAAACAACATTTGCTATATATACGCCTATCTTCTAAATTTTATACCATAACGCTTTGACAATGAGCCATCGCATTGAAATCGCTTTCCATTATCTACTTCGAGACTGTGTTCAGTTGGCAAACGATTTGGATACTGAAGATGAGATGTTGGTCGACGACGCGAATTACATGGATTTAAAATTTAGTCTGAGAGAACATAAATTCGGTCTTTCAATTTTGAGAATGCTTGAAGAATATTTTCAGATTCCGCCCCAGCATACTGGTATTACTGTTAAAAAGGTCGGAGACATTATTGTCGAGCTGAAGAAAAAATTAAATGATATTATCGAGTCAAATTCGATATCTCCTAGAGTCAGTAACTTGTTTCGCGATAAAACGTTAACAAATCATAGCTGGCGAGGTCGCGATTGCTATCAGCCTTGGGTAATGGAGTGTTTGATTGTTACCGGACAATTTCTTGGAGAATGTTTTAACAAATTTCCATACAAATGTGATAAGTATTTCAATTTGGCATATGAAGCGTTGATGGATATTTTGATGGATAATAATTTGCTAACTTATATCGCAGTGGATCTGTCTCTTGGGAGGGATCCGTTTGGCAAACCTGGGATTAAAGTAAAATCTATCTTGGACTTAGATGATTGGTGTTTCTTTACATTTCAGTTAAACGAAGAACAGGAGCAAAAATTGTACGAGAAGTGCCCTTAGTTAAAAATTACATTCTTTGAAAAAAAAAAAAAAAAAAAAAAAAAAAAAAAAAAAAAATTTTTTTTTTTTTTTTTTTTTTTTTTTTTTTTTTTTTTGAGTGGGCGTGGTTTTGTTCAAGGCTATGTTTATAACCTATTTAAAGGGTCCGATATTCTTAACACTCAAACATTTTTACAAAACTCTACATGATGGCTGACAATACAAGGATTATGGATCCAATGATACACATGTACTATAATGATTTGAAAATCAAAAATTATCCTTTCAAATGCATTTGTTGCAAGTTACATTTTTTACCAACTGAATACGAAAAACATTCAAAAATTCATGGAATCAATGCGAAAACTTCTTGCGTATGGTGTAATGGAGACTACAACTGGGAATTCGGGAAAAAATTTCATAGCAATACCGTGAGACATTTATTGACTTGTTTTCGAAAATTTATAGATAATAATGGAATTAGAGATGGGAGTATAGACTTAAAGACAGATGTGGAGATAGACGAGCCGTATCCCGAAGAACTCATGAACGCCCGTCCGTTGTGCGCTGAGAACGATACTTTGCAGGGACAAATTATCCAGTTGCAGAGAGAGATGGTTGAATTAAAATCAAATTACGGAGAACAAATTGACGATTCGTTGATAAACGAAAACGCGTCTTGGAAAGAGAAATACCAGACTCTGAAAGCGGAGAGCGATAGAAACATATCGGATTTGCAAAGAGAAGTGTTGTCTCTGAAAGAACAGCTTGTGTGCGTCAAAATGAAATATAATGCAACGGTGACTAAGATGCTGGATAAAATAAACGAGCTTCAGGACAAAGTGACAACAGCCGAAAATTTAAAAAAAAAAAAAAAAAAAAAAAAAAAAAAAAAATTTTTTTTTTTTTTTTTTTTTTTTTTTTTTTTTTTTTTTTTTTTTAAGTGGGTGTGTCTTGACTATATATAAAATAGCTTTACTGGTTGGCTCTTATAAACTTGTGGACATGATAGCTAGAAGACTGTTGCTGACGGACCATGTAAGTATTATTTTTTTTACGTTCACGAAATTGAATAATTTTTTTAATGTCTTCGGTGTCTAGCTTCAGTTTCTAATGTCTACGTGACCAATAGCCTAGGTTGTAGTTCTAATATCTGCAGGACCCGTTTCTAATGGCCGATGTTGTATTTCTAACGTCTACATTCTAAGGGTCTATGTTAAGTTTCTAACAGCCTAAGTAAATTTTCTAATGTCACCTAGTTTGAAGTTATAATGTCTACATGGCTCGTTTCTAATATCTTAAGTTGAATTTCTAATGAATTCTTCTAGTGCCAACATTGGATGTGTACCGATTGTAATTTTCAAGGGATATGGCTTAGCTATAAGATAAATATGTATCTTGGTAAAATATCGATAGCTAAATTTAAGGAATCTGAATTTAAAAATTTAATTTTTTCGTTTAAATTTTGCCGTGTAAAATTTAAAATTTTTAAAGACTAAGTGTGGCAGTCATTACAATCTGATCTCCAATTTTCAAGGGATATGGCTTAGCTATAAGATAAATATGAATCTTGGTAAAATATACCGACTCGATAGCTAAATTTAAGGGATCTGAATTTAAAAATTTAATTTTTTTCGTTTAAAATTTGCATTTTTTATGTAAAATTTAAAATTTTTAAAGATTAAGCTATATGTGGCAGTCATTACAATCTGATCTCTATAAAAAGATTGTCGAGAGACAGGATATTATGCCTCAGGATGCCCGGTTAAAATTACAATCAGATCTCTATAAAAAGATTTTTTCGAGAGACAGGATATTATGTAAGCCTTTCCTCAGGACCGGTTAAAATTATAATCAGATCTGTAAAAAATTGTTCGAGAACTATTGAAAGGACCTCTAACGGCCTAAGCTGAATCTCTAATATCACCGTTTTAAAAGTCTATGTACAATGTCTAATGTCTGCCGTCGTAAGACTTAAACATTATCTAGTCGTGAAGAAATTGTCAGTGGATTTCATGAGGGCCAGAATCTAAAGATTTCTCTACGCCCGTTGGCAAGAATCATGTAGGATAGGAGCTCTAAAAGGGTTGGCAGATTTAGAAAGATTTAAAAAATACTATATGCCTGTTGGCCGATCTTCGATACACTATAGAGAGCCGATGATTGTGAAAGTGTTCAAGAGAGTGTAAATGCTCGAATATTATCGCTGGCGACTGTCTCTTGTACCTGTGTTTATCGCAAAAACAATACACTAGCTGAATTTGTGGTACTTGAGGGTGGGAGCTAAAAATAGATGGGGAAAAATGTAGACATTTTATAGAGGTCTATGCTAGCCGTAGCATTTAACAAGACTACCGATATCGATACATATTATTTTTTACCAAATACATGTATCCATTTAAAATTCTTACAATAGCCTTTAATCCATTAAACTGGCCAGTCCTACCAATATCGATACATATTATTTTTTTTCCAAATACGTGTATCCATTAAAAATCTTACTATTCTAACCTTTAACAAGACTACCATTAAAAAAATCTTATGCACTGATACGTTAAATCTTTCCAATATTGCCAAATCTTTAAAATTCCTAAAATTAGATCGAGATTTCGTGCTTGCATGACTCTGTTGGCGATACCAATAGGATGGCTAAACTCGACAAGGCCATATTATTAGAATGGATTTGAGAGAGGAATGTTTATATACAGCCAAGCCAGGCTTTTCCAAACGGATTAGATGACTGTTGTTGGCAGACAAAATGAGATGTTAGCCATTCTATATATAGGCTACACGAAAAAAACTAATGTTGAATAAATTAAGTTTGCTCCGTCCTTGAAGATGCGTTCAAGGTCAAACAAAAAAAAAAAAAAAAAAAAAAAAAAAAAAAAATTTTTTTTTTTTTTTTTTTTTTTTTTTTTTTTTTTTTTTTCGTGTGACCTTCAACACATCTTCAAGGACGGAGCAGTATCTATAACTTGACGGATTATTCAACATTAGTTTTTTTCCATGTAACCTATATATAGAATCGCTAACGTACCCACATCTCATTTTGTCTTGACGTCTGCAGATGACAGTCATCTAAATATCCGTTTGGAAAGCCTGGCTTGGCTCTATATAAACATTAGCATTGCTGGCCTACCAGGTCTAAAGAAATCATTGGGTCCATCCAAAATTATTTTCGTGACTAAATTATAGGGTCTGGCAAGCCATCTGCATAATCATATAAATTTTCAGCCCCTATAATCGAGTATGAAATAAAATATTTTTTTTATCTGTATTTAAACATGCAGACATTTCCGCTTCGCGGAAATGTCTGCATGTTTAAATACAGATAAAAAAAATATTTTATTTCTATTTCTTTTTCCATGTAACCTATATATAGAATCGCTAACGTACCCACATCTCATTTTGTCTCGACGTCTGCAGTTATCCGCTTGGAAAAGCCTGGCTTGGTCTCTAAACATTAGCATTGCTGGCCTACCGGGTCTAAAGAAGTCATTGGGTTCGTCCATCCATGACCAGTATATCTAATCATGTTATCATGAAACTAGTTTATGAAACGACATGGCCATATCATTAGAATAGCTATCCAAAATTAGAATGGCCATCCAAAATTATTTTCGTGACCATTCGATCTCGTCCTGCGAAGTGTTGGATTTGCCAGCTCAGAATATCTATATCAATATTGGCTGGATCCATAAAAATTTAAAAGAGGCCTCGATAAAATTGAAAGAGGCTGGGAGATAAACATAGTAGATGAATTGCAGACCAGGAAAACCGAACACGTAGAGAGTAGCAACCCATATTCTAAAAATTTAAACGTAATTATGAAAATAGTATTAACGAGATGCCATTCGTTTGCCAATGACAAGAGTAGCGGTTTTAATTTATAGGATACTCACGGGTTTATTTTTTCGACAACACGTTTTGATAGAGGGACTTAGGCTTTGAAAATATTAGCTGGTCTCTCTCCAAGCAACAATTTTATTTTCTTAAATACGACTTAATTTTTTCGTTTTTACAGATTACCTTATGAAGGCTTAGTCTTTGAAAATATTGATTGGTGTCGTGGATCTATATAAGCATTAGCAAAATAATTTAAATTCTAATGCGTAAATTAATTTATTTATTTGGAGATTGGTAATTCCAGATTGCTTTCAAAGCCAATATTGTATAAATAACGCTATCCCATCCAATTTTAAAGGAAATGGGTTTAGACATCAGGAGCTAGTTTATGCATGACCTTACAGTAGTTGAAATAAATTCCACTCCCACCCACCCTAATAGATATACTATATATATACTATATATATAGACTACAGCGCCATCTACAATGAATCTGATTGGATAAAGAAATATAAATTTAGCAACCAACTGAGAAATATAACTTTAGAAACCAACTGAGAAATATAACTTTAGAAACCAATTGAGAAATATAACTTTAGAAACCAACCACCATATCAACCATCATATCAATCAACCAACCAACCAACTGAAAAAAAAAAAAAAAAAAAAAAAAAAAAAAAAAATTTTTTTTTTTTTTTTTTTTTTTTTTTCAGTTGGTTGGTTGGTTGATTGATATATATTTTGTATAAATAGCGGCTCCGTACTCAAGCTACATTCATTCTGTCTTCTAGCATATTTATTGAAAAAGCTTATTGGAACGTCTCTAGTTTATGTCTGGCAGATTAACAATACGCTATCCTATCCTGTTTCTAATCTATTCAAACTTTTTTACGATGATTAAGTATCACGAGCCAAATTTATTCTGGCCTCTGTGGCTTAATGATTCTGTATACATATTTATTATGTCTTCCAAAGTCTCAAATAAGATTTCTACAATACAAGCTTAAAATATTTTACTTATGTCTCCCAGAACACCATGTTAAATTTCTAACGTCACCACATTGAATTTGTAATGTCTGCATGGCCCGTTTCAAATATCTACCGTTTATGGCCTCCTCTCATGCGATTTTGTATGAATTGAAACGCGAACGCACATAGCCTTTGAAACGTAAAATATATAGTTTATGCTATGTCTGAAATACCTTGAAACGTTAAAAAATTGTCGTTACCCATGATTGTTTTCATCCATGAAAGGTCTTCTTGCGTGTTTGAGACATGAAATATTTCAAGAGAGTGTGAATGCTCGAATAATATCGCTGTCGACTGTCTCTTGTACCTGTGTTTATCGCAATAACTATATACTAGCTAAATTTGCGGTACTTGAGGGTTGGAGCTAAAAATAGATCGGACCGATGTAGAAATTTTATAGGACAGGCTTTTATTTAAAATGTTTTACCGACGACTTGAAGATTATTTGGACTCATGTTGAGTAAATGAATCCGTCAAATTCTAGAAATCATTAGGTCACCAGTATATCTAATCATGAAACTGATTTATGAAACGACAAGGCCATATTATTAGAATGGATTTGAGAGAGGAATGTTTATATACAGCCAAGCCAGGCTTTTCCAAACGGATTAGATGATTGTTGTTGGCAGACAAAATGAGATGTGGACATTCTATATATAGGCTACACGAAAAAAACTAATGTTGAATAAATTAAGTTTGCTCCGTCAAGTTATTGATACTGCTCCGTCCTTGAAAATGTGTTCAAGGTCAAAAAAAAAAAAAAAAAAAAAAAAAAAAAAAAATTTTTTTTTTTTTTTTTTTTTTTTTTTTTTTTTTTTTTTTCATGTGACCTTCAACGCATCTTCAAGGACGGATCTGTAACTTGACGGATTCATTTATACAACATTTGTTTTTCCATGTAACCTATATATAGAATTGCTAACGTACCCACATCTCATTTTGTCTCGACGTCTGCAGACGACAGTCATCTAAATATCCGTTTGGAAAAGCCTTGCTTGGCTCTCTAAACATTAGCATTGCTGGCCTACCGGGTCTAAAGAAATCATTGGGTCCGTCCATCCAAAATCGTGACCAGACTGCGGTATATCTAATCATGTTATCATGAAACTGATTTATGAAACGACATGGCCATATCATTAGAATAGCTATGCAAAATTAGAATGGCCATCCAAAATTATTTGCGTGACCATTCGATCTCGTCCTGCGAAGTGTTGGATTTGCCAGCTCAGTATACCTATACCAATATTAGCTGGAACCGTAAAAATTTAAAAAGAGGCCTCGATAAAATTTGAAACAGACTGGGAGATAAACGTAGCAATTGAATTGACCAGGAGATACCCATATTGTAAAAATTTAAACGTAATTATGAAAATAGTATTAACGAGATAATGAATTTGCCAATGACAAATGAAAAGCTTAGAGAGTAGCGGCCAGATGATGGCTAAACTCGATACGGCATAAAGGAAATGGGTTTAGACATCAGGAGCTGGTTTATGCATGACCTTACAGTAGAAGAAATAAATTCCACTCCCACCCACCCAAATAGATATACTATATATATATTATATGTATATAGACTACAGCGCCATCTACAATGAATTTGATTGGATAGAAAAACTAACTTTAAAATCCAACTGTGAAAAAAAATACTCCCAAAAAAAAAAAAAAAAAAAAAAAAAAAGTTAATATATATTTTGTATAAATAGCGGCTCCGTACTCAAGCTACATTCATTCTGTCTTCTCCTAGCACGTTTATTGAAAAAGCTTATTAGATAGTTTCTAGTTTATGTCTGACAAGTTTATAACAATACGCTATTTGGTCCTCACATTGAATTTGTAATGTCTGCATGGTCCGTTTCAAATATCTACCGTTCATGGCCTCCTCGGTTCTACCTCTCAAGCATAATTCTCATGCGATTTTGTACGAATTGAAACACGAACGCACATAGCCTTTGAAACGTAAGATAATGTAGTTTATTCTATGTAGACGATTCATTTCTTTCGCCTGAAATACCTTGAAACGTTAAAAAATTGTCTTTACCCATGATTGTTTTCATACTGATGTCCATGAAAAAGTCTGAAGGCTTGTTTGAGACATGAAAAAGTTCAAGAGAGTATAAATGCTCGAATATTATCGCTGGCGACTGTCTCTTGTACCTGTGTTTATCGCAAGAACGATAGACTAGCTAAATTTACGGTACTTGTGGGTGGGAGCTAAAAATAGATCGGACCGACGTAAAAAATGTAGAAATTTTATAGGATCGGCTTTTATTTAAAATGTTTCACTGACGACTTGAAGATTATTTGGACTCATGTTGAGTAAATGAATCCGTCAAATTCTAGAAATCATTAGGCCCATAGAAAATCGTGACCAATCATGCTATCATGAAACTGGTTTATGAAACGACAAGGCCATATTATTAGAATGGTCAACGTCTCTTTTGAGTGGGACAGTCATCTAGTTATCCGTAAAATGTTTTACCGTACAACGGAAGACTTGAAGATTTCGGGCATACCATTAATCGCTACCGGATGGCTCTAATATTGGTATTGGCCGAATGGCTAACATATCATTGTAAAATGGCTAACGTATCCAAATAATCATTGTGTATGACCAGCAACGGTCTGGCTTCATGATAATATTCTATAAAAAACCATGACCTGATTTCATGAAAACGTGCAACATCTTGTCCATACAATAGTCTATAAAATCTTGCTTTCAAAGCCAATATTGTATAAATTACGCTATCCCATCCTATTTTAAAGGAAATAGGTTTAGACATCAGGAGCTGGTTTATGCATGACCTTACAGTAGAAGAAATAAATTCCACTCCCACCCACCCTAATAGATATACTATATATATACTATATATATAGACTACAGCGCCATCTACAATGAATTTGATTGGATAAAGAAATATAAATTTAGTAGCCATATGAGAAATATAACTTTAGAAACCAACTGAGAAATATAACTTTAGAAACAAACTTAATCAACCAACCAACCAACTGTGAAAAAAAAAAAAAAAAAAAAAAAAAAAAATATATATATATATATTTTTTTTTTTTTTTTTTTTTTTTTTTTTTATGTGACCTTCAACACATCTTCAAGGACAGAGTGGTATTTTGTAACTTGACGGATTCATTTATACAACATTAGTTTTTCCGTGTAACCTATATATAGAATGGTTAACATGCACATCTCATTTTGTCTCAACGTCTGCCGACAACAGTCATCTAAATATCCGTTTGGAAAGCCTGGCTTGGCTCTATATAAACATTAGCATTGCTGGCCTACCAGGTTTAAAGAAATCCATCCAAAGTTATTTTCGTGACCAGGGTCTGGAACCTCAAGGCTTCCCAAAATTCATTTTAAATGAAACGTGGCACATTCGTCGTGTCGATCTTAAAACGTGAATCGCTTGGCCATCCAAGAGGCCTTAATAAAATTGAGTGCATCCCAAAACAGGTGCCATGACAAATCGATGTGTACGTTTGAAAACTGAATTTGTTACAGCAGATTTTCAGAATACCTATACCAATAGGATGTCTAAACTCGATACGCCGAAATAGCGATTAGAATGTTGGAAGACGAATTGAGGTACATAGTATATTTTATAACAGTTTTACAAGCCATCTGCATAATCATATAAATTTTCAGCACCTGTAATTGAGTATGAAATAAAATATTTTTTTTATCTGTATTTAAACATGCAGACATTTCCGCGAAGCGGAAATGTCTGCATGTTTAAATACAGATAAAAAAAATATTTTATTTCTATTTCTTTTAAATTCTAATGTCTAAATTTACAATATTAGGATATTTTTTTAAAAATTTATAGAATACTCACAGGTTACATTTGTTTTTTCGAAAACGATAGAGGGGCTTAAGCTTTGAAAATATTAAATGGACTCTCTCCAAGCAACAATTTTATTTTCTTAAATGTAACTTAATTTTTTCGTTTTTACAGATTACCTTATGAAGGCTCAGTCTTTGAAAATAATGACTGGATCTATATAAGCATTAGCAAAATCATTTAAATACTAATGTCTAAATTTACAATATTAGAATAAAATCTTGTAAATTGACAGGATACTCATGGGTTGGATTTGGTTTTCTCGACAACTTGAAGATTATTTGGAAAAGAACTAATGTTGAATAAATTAAATTAGCTTCGTCCTTGAAGTTGCGTCAAGGTCAAACTAAAAAAAAAAAAAAAAAAAAAAAAAAAAAAAAAAAATTTTTTTTTTTTTTTTTTTTTTTTTTTTTTAATGTGTCCTTGAGCATATCTTCAGGGACGGACTTGATGACTTCATTTATTCGATATTAGTTTTTTTCGTTTGATCTATATATAGAATGGCTAACGTACCCACATTGTCTCGCCAACAACAGTCTAGTAAAATCTTTTAAATTCTAATGTCTAAATTTACAATATTAGCATAAAGTCTTGTAAATTAAATCTGCTGCGTCTTGCTGTAAAAATATACATTCTGTATGTCGATTCAAGTCATAGCTGCGATCTTCTTCTGTGGCTAATCTTTCAACATTTGATTTTTCCAACGTCGGCACTAATTTTCAAATAAGCAGATCCGTTGTAATATTTAAGTCATTAGTTTTATCGTTTTCTGGAATCCATTCTTTGCGTTGTCTTCAAGATTTTGTATAGGATATATATTAACGAAACCATTAATGCCATATGAATTCTTTGTAAGCGAGAAACCTTAAATATTTTTTATTGTAGATTTCAGCTTCATTAGCCTCTTTTCTACAATAGGGGCAACGCTTCGAAAATTTAAACCAAACCATGATGCATTGCATGTGAAAAGTATGGTTGCATGACAATCTGAGACCTTTTCGTTTAAACAGTCTTATGGTTCTCAGACATATGGAACACTCAAGCTTAGATGCGTCGGACTTGGGTGCAGACATCATAGAAACGCTTAAAAGCACAAATGATTCGATAGCACTGAGCTCTGGACTTTATATACTGATAAACGTTTTCCAGGAAAACATATATATAGCCAGTCAAGGTTCAAGGTCACACGAAAAAAAAAAAAAAAAAAAAAAAAAAAAAAAAAAATTTTTTTTTTTTTTTTTTTTTTTTTTTTTTTTTTTTTTTTTTTTTTTTCGTTTGACCTTGAAACTTGACTAGCTATATATAATTATCTATTTGTCTCCACACTCTTATTGTCTCTCAACATTTGTCAGCAACAGTTGTCTAGTCATTATGTCTCGTAATGTGTTTGAGCAATATGATAAAATTGAAACGGGCTGACCTGTATCTGCATTACATTATATATTTAACCTAAATATGGCTGCAATATCTTCGATCCGCTATAGAAATGCCTATGGCTTGGGTTGGCTATACATAATCATTAGCTTTGCTGGCTATTATAAAATTTTTCAAGTTCAGACACACTTTTTTGACAACACGTTTTACAGACTACCATCTGAGGGCTTAATATAAAAAACGATATATATACTAAATATTTTACTTAAAAACAAAATATAGCCTCTCTATAGATGCTCGAAGGTTTTTGAATGAATTTAAACCATGCAAATATTGCTTATATTATATTTCTACATACTTTTTTGCTCTCTACATTCTGCCGCGCTTGCTCGTGGCTTTTTGTTACACATATGCCCTTTGTTTGTTCAATGCTCGAGGCTTTTTGTTTTGCTCAAATTTGCCCAACTATTTGTTTGTTCAATGCTCGAGGCTTTTTGTTTTGCTCAAATTTGCCCAACTATTTGTTTGTTTAAAGCTCGAGGTTTTTGTTACATATATCCCCCCTTATTTGTTCAACGCTCTATACATTAAGATATGCTTTAAAAATTATGCAGTCAGTGCTCGATTCATTAATTCATGCTTTAACCATTATGCAGTCGCTGCTTGAAGCCCCTTTTGGTCATATACATTTTACGGGAATTCAACACCCTAGTTTTGACCACGGAAATTTAAAACCTGTTCCAGTACTAAAACGGTATCGTATACGATAACATAAATATTTATGTCTTTTTCAAAAATCATTTTTTCTAATTTGAAAGACAAAACGCTACATATTTTCTAATCGAGTACCATGTAACCTCTGAGACCAACTCTGGCATTATAAAAAATGAGGTATTTAGTCGCAAAAATTAGAAAAAATGACCTTAGGGCTCAGAGTATCAAATCTATAAAATAGCGACTCTTGTTGGTAAAATATTAATAACAAAATACATTTCGTATAAAACTGTCTATTTAAAAATGGAAATATCCAAACGATGCAGATATCGACTCATTGTTTCAAATTAACGTCAAATTTATGTAAACTAATATTTTATTTGTAAACTGATTTAACACATCTCAATCCTATATTTGAAGAAACAGTATACCGTTACATTTTTAATGATCCATTTCTTAAGCTTCACATTGTCAATTTCTAACTTTAAAAAAACAATTTCAAATTTTTTTTTCTAAGTTTTACAGATTTTCAAATCAGGGTTTAGACTTTGATATTTTCAATTTGACTTTATTTTGTTACGCGTTTCAGAAAATCTACTGTAAGATATCAGATAGAAAATTTTGACAAATTTGAAAGTACAGACGGAGACATGATAACTTGAAAACTGTTGTTGGCAGATGTCGAGAGAGAATGATGTGTGGGTATGTTAGCCATACTATATATATATTAAAGCCACACCCACCTTAAAAAAAAAAAAAAAAAAAAAAAAAAAAAAAAAAAAAAATTTTTTTTTTTTTTTTTTTTTAAACAGTTGGTTATATATAATTATTTATTTGTACCTTCCTTAATCTGTAGTCTATTTGGTTAATACTATTTTCCTAATTGCTTTTCACGTTTCATTCGTCATGCTACTAAACGAACGGTATCTCGCTGATACTATTTTAATAATTATATTTAAATTTTTACAATTCCAGCGTCCATTGCTACAGAGTCGATGCCTATACGATATGAGTACGTTTATCGTTTAATATTTGCCATGACGGTGGATGGCTCTCTTTTGTTTTTATAACTAAATAACATCTTTGCATGCCGTATAAGCATCTGTTAGCCGTCTTTTTGTCACATCCAACCGATTTATAAATTTCTCCAATAGAATGAGGAATGTGAGGCTGCAGAGATAAAAATTTAAAAATTTTATATTGAATAGTTTTATCGGCCGCTTGAATAGCATAAGCGTTTTCCAGCTTACCACATTTTCTTTTGAATGTACCCAATGAGTTGTTCAGCATCGCACTAGATTTGAGGGTCGAAAAATCCTCAGCACCAACGCATATGGATAAATCTTTCGACGTTTCCTGAGTATCCATGACCTTATCTTCAGAATCTGGACTGCGAGGGGGTTCGATGATCGAATGAGCCCGTTTGCAGTACCCTCGAAGCCAGTCTTGGAGATTCGTATCGCCTTCTTCGCGAACCGTGATTTTGAATGCATCTTTTCGATTGAAGGGTATTACCATTGGATAAGAGGCATTGATTCTTCCTTCATGCCAAAGGTTTTTTATGATAAACAAGTCTTCGAGAGACATTCGATTAGATTTTTGGATAACCGCCATCATCTCTTCGAAATCAAACACGAGTCTGTAACTCTTTGTCAAATGTGAGACCTGCGGAATCAGACTGGACAAGTCTTTTCTTGCGTGCTGAACTACGAAACTGCGTGGACGTGCGTATTTCAGCATTATACCCACTTCAAAAGCCCCAAAATATGTTTTGCCGTCTGAAGCTACGGCTGCGAGCAAAGAAAGTTTGTTGGCAAACGAGACTTTAAGCCACATGTCTGTGTTGTGAAAATGGAATCCGAGACACGATTTTATAAACTCAGAGAGCGAAGAAATATTATACGTTGACTGGATCTTGCAGAAGGTCTTCTAAAACGCGTCCAGTTAATATTTACAAAGACTAAGCACTCATATGGTAAACTGTAAAATTTGTTGTAGAAAAAATGACAAAGTCTAGCACATTCTATTGGAAGGACCTAGAATTGAAAAATGTATAACAACCAGCAAAGCTGACGCTTATATATAGCCAAGCCACGCCCACGCGATTATTAAAAAAAAAAAAAAAAAAAAAAAAAAAAAAAAAAAAATTTTTTTTTTTTTTTTTTTTTTTTTTTTTTTTTTTTCGTGTGACCTTGACGCAACTTCAAGGACGTACTTGACGAAGCAAACTTCATTTATTCAACATTAGTTCTTTTCCAAATAATCTTCAAGTTGTCGAAAAGACCAAATCCAACCCGTGAGTATCCTATAAATTTACAAGATTTTATTCTAATGTTGTAAATTTAGACGTTAGAATTTAAATGATTTTGCTAATGCTTATATAAATTCACGACACCAGTCACGGTTAATATATTTGACATTACATATTTGTACAAGGCTTGAAAAAAATAAAATTGGTAGAATTAAAAAAAAGACATTCACTGTCAGTGCTTAGAAAATGCTCCTTTTAATATCCTAACAATTTTCGTTTAAGTGTTGCAATTTTAAATTTTAAGTCTGCAATTTTGTATTTTATGTTGCCTGTCTCTCTTTCAATGTTGGCAATATCTAATTTTAAGTTGACACTTTCTAATTTTAAGTCTTCAATATCTGTTTTCAAGATGATATTTTCTTCCCTCAAGCTGATAATTTCCTTTTCTGAGGTGTTTTTATTCCCTTTCAAATCATTTATTTCGCCATGTATATTAGAAAGAAATTCATAAAAACATCTATGTTCACTTTGGACACGTACCAGCTTTTCTTTTAATTCTACGTTTTCTTTTTCGACAGATTCCACCTTTAGTTTCAACTTTTGCATTGCGCTTTCGTTACGTGCTTGAAAAATGCTAAAACTAGAATTTTTTACATTTTCGTTGTCAGTCATCTTTAATATGACAAGGTGTGGCAATGTCGGCTGACCGAAACAAGTTGCGACAATACGTCGCTTACACGGGTTTATATATAGCCAAGTCAGTGCTTAGAAAATGCTCCGCCCACGCGACCAAAAAAAAAAAAAAAAAAAAAAATTTTTTTTTTTTTTTTTTTTTTTTTTTTTTTTTTTTTTTAAGATCGTATAATTTTTTATAGGGTCACGTGGGCGGAGCATATTATAAGTACTGACAGTGAAAATATCACAGCCTATAAATAACTTTATCACATCCTGTTTTCAAGGAAAACGTTTATGTAACGTTTATCAGTATATAAAGTCCAGAGCTCAGCGCTATCGAATCATTTGTGCTTTTAAGCGTTTCTATGATGTCTGCACCCAAGTCCGACGCATCTAAGCTTGAGTGTTCCATATGTCTGAGAACCATAAGACTGTTTAAACGAAAAGGTCTCAGATTGTCATGCAACCATACTTTTCACATGCAATGCATCATGGTTTGGTTTAAATTTTCGAAGCGTTGCCCATATTGTAGAAAAGAGGCTAGTGAAGCTGAAATCTACAATAAAAAATATTTAAGGTTTCTCGCTTACAAAGAATTCATATGGCATTAATGGTTTCGTTAATATATATCCTATACGAAATCTTGAAGACAACGCAAAGAATGGATTCCAGAAAAACGATAAAACTAATGACTTAAATATTACAACGGATCTGCGTATTTGAAAATTAGTGCCGACGTTGGAAACATCAAATGCTGAAAGATCAGCCACAGAAGAAGATCGCAGCTATGACTTGAATCGACATGAATGTATATTTTTACAGCAAGATCGCAGCAGATTTCATTTACAAGACTTTATGCTAATATTGTAAATTTAGACATTAGAATTTAAAAGATTTTACTAGACTGTTGTTGGCGAGACAATGTGGGTACGTTAGCCATTCTATATATAGATCAAATGAAAAAAACTAATATCGAATAAATGAAGTCGTTAAGTTCGTCCTTGAAGATATGCTCAAGGACACATTAAAAAAAAAAAAAAAAAAAAAAAAAAAAAAAAAAAAATTTTTTTTTTTTTTTTTTTTTTTTTTTTTTTTTTTTTTTTTTTTTCGTGTGACCTTGACGCAACTTCAAGGACGGACTTGACGAAGCTAATTTAATTTATTCAACATTAGTTCTTTTCCAAATAATCTTCAAGTTATCGAGAAAACCAAATCCAACCCATGAGTATCCTGTCAATTTACAAGATTTTATTCTAATATTGTAAATTTAGACATTAGTATTTAAATGATTTTGCTAATGCTTATATATATCCAGTCATTATTTTCAAAGACTGAGCCTTCATAAGGTAATCTGTAAAAACGAAAAAATTAAGTTACATTTAAGAAAATAAAATTGTTGCTTGGAGAGAGTCCATTTAATATTTTCAAAGCTTAAACCCCTCTATCGTTTTCGAAAAAACAAAATGTAACCTGTGAGTATTCTATAAATTTTTAAAAAATATCCTAATATTGTAAATTTAGACATTAGAATTTAAAAGAAATAGAAATAAAATATTTTTTTTATCTGTATTTAAACATGCAGACATTTCCGCTTCGCGGAAATGTCTGCATGTTTAAATACAGATAAAAAAAATATTTTATTTCATACTCAATTACAGGTGCTGAAAATTTATATGATTATGCAGATGGCTTGTAAAACTGTTATAAAATATACTATGTACCTCAATTCGTCTTCCAACATTCTAATCGCTATTTCGGCGTATCGAGTTTAGACATCCTATTGGTATAGGTATTCTGAAAATCTGCTGTAACAAATTCAGTTTTCAAACGTACACATCGATTTGTCATGGCACCTGTTTTGGGATGCACTCAATTTTATTAAGGCCTCTTGGATGGCCAAGCGATTCACGTTTTAAGATCGACACGACGAATGTGCCACGTTTCATTTAAAATGAATTTTGGGAAGCCTTGAGGTTCCAGACCCTGGTCACGAAAATAACTTTGGATGGATTTCTTTAAACCTGGTAGGCCAGCAATGCTAATGTTTATATAGAGCCAAGCCAGGCTTTCCAAACGGATATTTAGATGACTGTTGTCGGCAGACGTTGAGACAAAATGAGATGTGCATGTTAACCATTCTATATATAGGTTACACGGAAAAACTAATGTTGTATAAATGAATCCGTCAAGTTACAAAATACCACTCTGTCCTTGAAGATGTGTTGAAGGTCACATAAAAAAAAAAAAAAAAAAAAAAAAAAAAAAAAAAAAAATATATATATATATATTTTTTTTTTTTTTTTTTTTTTTTTTTTTTTTTTTCACAGTTGGTTGGTTGGTTGATTAAGTTTGTTTCTAAAGTTATATTTCTCAGTTGGTTTCTAAAGTTATATTTCTCATATGGCTACTAAATTTATATTTCTTTATCCAATCAAATTCATTGTAGATGGCGCTGTAGTCTATATATATAGTATATATATAGTATATCTATTAGGGTGGGTGGGAGTGGAATTTATTTCTTCTACTGTAAGGTCATGCATAAACCAGCTCCTGATGTCTAAACCTATTTCCTTTAAAATAGGATGGGATAGCGTAATTTATACAATATTGGCTTTGAAAGCAAGATTTTATAGACTATTGTATGGACAAGATGTTGCACGTTTTCATGAAATCAGGTCATGGTTTTTTATAGAATATTATCATGAAGCCAGACCGTTGCTGGTCATACACAATGATTATTTGGATACGTTAGCCATTTTACAATGATATGTTAGCCATTCGGCCAATACCAATATTAGAGCCATCCGGTAGCGATTAATGGTATGCCCGAAATCTTCAAGTCTTCCGTTGTACGGTAAAACATTTTACGGATAACTAGATGACTGTCCCACTCAAAAGAGACGTTGACCATTCTAATAATATGGCCTTGTCGTTTCATAAACCAGTTTCATGATAGCATGATTGGTCACGATTTTCTATGGGCCTAATGATTTCTAGAATTTGACGGATTCATTTACTCAACATGAGTCCAAATAATCTTCAAGTCGTCAGTGAAACATTTTAAATAAAAGCCGATCCTATAAAATTTCTACATTTTTTACGTCGGTCCGATCTATTTTTAGCTCCCACCCACAAGTACCGTAAATTTAGCTAGTCTATCGTTCTTGCGATAAACACAGGTACAAGAGACAGTCGCCAGCGATAATATTCGAGCATTTATACTCTCTTGAACTTTTTCATGTCTCAAACAAGCCTTCAGACTTTTTCATGGACATCAGTATGAAAACAATCATGGGTAAAGACAATTTTTTAACGTTTCAAGGTATTTCAGGCGAAAGAAATGAATCGTCTACATAGAATAAACTACATTATCTTACGTTTCAAAGGCTATGTGCGTTCGTGTTTCAATTCGTACAAAATCGCATGAGAATTATGCTTGAGAGGTAGAACCGAGGAGGCCATGAACGGTAGATATTTGAAACGGACCATGCAGACATTACAAATTCAATGTGAGGACCAAATAGCGTATTGTTATAAACTTGTCAGACATAAACTAGAAACTATCTAATAAGCTTTTTCAATAAACGTGCTAGGAGAAGACAGAATGAATGTAGCTTGAGTACGGAGCCGCTATTTATACAAAATATATATTAACTAATCAACCAACCAACCGTTTAAAAAAAAAAAAAAAAAAAAAAAAAAAAAAAATTTTTTTTTTTTTTTTTTTTTTTTTTTTTTTTTTTTTTTGGGAGTATTTTTTTTCACAGTTGGATTTTAAAGTTAGTTTTTCTATCCAATCAAATTCATTGTAGATGGCGCTGTAGTCTATATACATATAATATATATATAGTATATCTATTTGGGTGGGTGGGAGTGGAATTTATTTCTTCTACTGTAAGGTCATGCATAAACCAGCTCCTGATGTCTAAACCCATTTCCTTTATGCCGTATCGAGTTTAGCCATCATCTGGCCGCTACTCTCTAAGCTTTTCATTTGTCATTGGCAAATTCATTATCTCGTTAATACTATTTTCATAATTACGTTTAAATTTTTACAATATGGGTATCTCCTGGTCAATTCAATTGCTACGTTTATCTCCCAGTCTGTTTCAAATTTTATCGAGGCCTCTTTAAATTTTTACGGTTCCAGCTAATATTGGTATAGGTATACTGAGCTGGCAAATCCAACACTTCGCAGGACGAGATCGAATGGTCACGCAAATAATTTTGGATGGCCATTCTAATTTTGCATAGCTATTCTAATGATATGGCCATGTCGTTTCATAAATCAGTTTCATGATAACATGATTAGATATACCGCAGTCTGGTCACGATTTTGGATGGACGGACCCAATGATTTCTTTAGACCCGGTAGGCCAGCAATGCTAATGTTTAGAGAGCCAAGCAAGGCTTTTCCAAACGGATATTTAGATGACTGTCGTCTGCAGACGTCGAGACAAAATGAGATGTGGGTACGTTAGCAATTCTATATATAGGTTACATGGAAAAACAAATGTTGTATAAATGAATCCGTCAAGTTACAGATCCGTCCTTGAAGATGCGTTGAAGGTCACATGAAAAAAAAAAAAAAAAAAAAAAAAAAAAAAAAAAAATTTTTTTTTTTTTTTTTTTTTTTTTTTTTTTTTTTTTTGACCTTGAACACATTTTCAAGGACGGAGCAGTATCAATAACTTGACGGAGCAAACTTAATTTATTCAACATTAGTTTTTTTCGTGTAGCCTATATATAGAATGTCCACATCTCATTTTGTCTGCCAACAACAATCATCTAATCCGTTTGGAAAAGCCTGGCTTGGCTGTATATAAACATTCCTCTCTCAAATCCATTCTAATAATATGGCCTTGTCGTTTCATAAATCAGTTTCATGATTAGATATACTGGTGACCTAATGATTTCTAGAATTTGACGGATTCATTTACTCAACATGAGTCCAAATAATCTTCAAGTCGTCGGTAAAACATTTTAAATAAAAGCCTGTCCTATAAAATTTCTACATCGGTCCGATCTATTTTTAGCTCCAACCCTCAAGTACCGCAAATTTAGCTAGTGTATAGTTATTGCGATAAACACAGGTACAAGAGACAGTCGACAGCGATATTATTCGAGCATTCACACTCTCTTGAAATATTTCATGTCTCAAACACGCAAGAAGACCTTTCATGGATGAAAACAATCATGGGTAACGACAATTTTTTAACGTTTCAAGGTATTTCAGACATAGCATAAACTATATATTTTACGTTTCAAAGGCTATGTGCGTTCGCGTTTCAATTCATACAAAATCGCATGAGAGGAGGCCATAAACGGTAGATATTTGAAACGGGCCATGCAGACATTACAAATTCAATGTGGTGACGTTAGAAATTTAACATGGTGTTCTGGGAGACATAAGTAAAATATTTTAAGCTTGTATTGTAGAAATCTTATTTGAGACTTTGGAAGACATAATAAATATGTATACAGAATCATTAAGCCACAGAGGCCAGAATAAATTTGGCTCGTGATACTTAATCATCGTAAAAAAGTTTGAATAGATTAGAAACAGGATAGGATAGCGTATTGTTAATCTGCCAGACATAAACTAGAGACGTTCCAATAAGCTTTTTCAATAAATATGCTAGAAGACAGAATGAATGTAGCTTGAGTACGGAGCCGCTATTTATACAAAATATATATCAATCAACCAACCAACCAACTGAAAAAAAAAAAAAAAAAAAAAAAAAAAAAAAAAAATTTTTTTTTTTTTTTTTTTTTTTTTTTTTTTTTTTTTCAGTTGGTTGGTTGGTTGATTGATATGATGGTTGATATGGTGGTTGGTTTCTAAAGTTATATTTCTCAATTGGTTTCTAAAGTTATATTTCTCAGTTGGTTTCTAAAGTTATATTTCTCAGTTGGTTGCTAAATTTATATTTCTTTATCCAATCAGATTCATTGTAGATGGCGCTGTAGTCTATATATATAGTATATATATAGTATATCTATTAGGGTGGGTGGGAGTGGAATTTATTTCAACTACTGTAAGGTCATGCATAAACTAGCTCCTGATGTCTAAACCCATTTCCTTTAAAATTGGATGGGATAGCGTTATTTATACAATATTGGCTTTGAAAGCAATCTGGAATTACCAATCTCCAAATAAATAAATTAATTTACGCATTAGAATTTAAATTATTTTGCTAATGCTTATATAGATCCACGACACCAATCAATATTTTCAAAGACTAAGCCTTCATAAGGTAATCTGTAAAAACGAAAAAATTAAGTCGTATTTAAGAAAATAAAATTGTTGCTTGGAGAGAGACCAGCTAATATTTTCAAAGCCTAAGTCCCTCTATCAAAACGTGTTGTCGAAAAAATAAACCCGTGAGTATCCTATAAATTAAAACCGCTACTCTTGTCATTGGCAAACGAATGGCATCTCGTTAATACTATTTTCATAATTACGTTTAAATTTTTAGAATATGGGTTGCTACTCTCTACGTGTTCGGTTTTCCTGGTCTGCAATTCATCTACTATGTTTATCTCCCAGCCTCTTTCAATTTTATCGAGGCCTCTTTTAAATTTTTATGGATCCAGCCAATATTGATATAGATATTCTGAGCTGGCAAATCCAACACTTCGCAGGACGAGATCGAATGGTCACGAAAATAATTTTGGATGGCCATTCTAATTTTGGATAGCTATTCTAATGATATGGCCATGTCGTTTCATAAACTAGTTTCATGATAACATGATTAGATATACTGGTCATGGATGGACGAACCCAATGACTTCTTTAGACCCGGTAGGCCAGCAATGCTAATGTTTAGAGACCAAGCCAGGCTTTTCCAAGCGGATAACTGCAGACGTCGAGACAAAATGAGATGTGGGTACGTTAGCGATTCTATATATAGGTTACATGGAAAAAGAAATAGAAATAAAATATTTTTTTTATCTGTATTTAAACATGCAGACATTTCCGCGAAGCGGAAATGTCTGCATGTTTAAATACAGATAAAAAAAATATTTTATTTCATACTCGATTATAGGGGCTGAAAATTTATATGATTATGCAGATGGCTTGCCAGACCCTATAATTTAGTCACGAAAATAATTTTGGATGGACCCAATGATTTCTTTAGACCTGGTAGGCCAGCAATGCTAATGTTTATATAGAGCCAAGCCAGGCTTTCCAAACGGATATTTAGATGACTGTCATCTGCAGACGTCAAGACAAAATGAGATGTGGGTACGTTAGCGATTCTATATATAGGTTACATGGAAAAAAACTAATGTTGAATAATCCGTCAAGTTATAGATACTGCTCCGTCCTTGAAGATGTGTTGAAGGTCACACGAAAAAAAAAAAAAAAAAAAAAAAAAAAAAAAAAAATTTTTTTTTTTTTTTTTTTTTTTTTTTTTTTTTTTTTTTTTTTTTTTTTTTTTTTTTTGACCTTGAACGCATCTTCAAGGACGGAGCAAACTTAATTTATTCAACATTAGTTTTTTTCGTGTAGCCTATATATAGAATGGCTAACATCTCATTTTGTCTGCCAACAACAGTCATCTAATCCGTTTGGAAAAGCCTGGCTTGGCTGTATATAAACATTCCTCTCTCAAATCCATTCTAATAATATGGCCTTGTCGAGTTTAGCCATCCTATTGGTATCGCCAACAGAGTCATGCAAGCACGAAATCTCGATCTAATTTTAGGAATTTTAAAGATTTGGCAATATTGGAAAGATTTAACGTATCAGTGCATAAGATTTTTTTAATGGTAGTCTTGTTAAAGGTTAGAATAGTAAGATTTTTAATGGATACACGTATTTGGAAAAAAAATAATATGTATCGATATTGGTAGGACTGGCCAGTTTAATGGATTAAAGGCTATTGTAAGAATTTTAAATGGATACATGTATTTGGTAAAAAATAATATGTATCGATATCGGTAGTCTTGTTAAATGCTACGGCTAGCATAGACCTCTATAAAATGTCTACATTTTTCCCCATCTATTTTTAGCTCCCACCCTCAAGTACCACAAATTCAGCTAGTGTATTGTTTTTGCGATAAACACAGGTACAAGAGACAGTCGCCAGCGATAATATTCGAGCATTTACACTCTCTTGAACACTTTCACAATCATCGGCTCTCTATAGTGTATCGAAGATCGGCCAACAGGCATATAGTATTTTTTAAATCTTTCTAAATCTGCCAACCCTTTTAGAGCTCCTATCCTACATGATTCTTGCCAACGGGCGTAGAGAAATCTTTAGATTCTGGCCCTCATGAAATCCACTGACAATTTCTTCACGACTAGATAATGTTTAAGTCTTACGACGGCAGACATTAGACATTGTACATAGACTTTTAAAACGGTGATATTAGAGATTCAGCTTAGGCCGTTAGAGGTCCTTTCAATAGTTCTCGAACAATTTTTTACAGATCTGATTATAATTTTAACCGGTCCTGAGGAAAGGCTTACATAATATCCTGTCTCTCGAAAAAATCTTTTTATAGAGATCTGATTGTAATTTTAACCGGGCATCCTGAGGCATAATATCCTGTCTCTCGACAATCTTTTTATAGAGATCAGATTGTAATGACTGCCACATATAGCTTAATCTTTAAAAATTTTAAATTTTACATAAAAAATGCAAATTTTAAACGAAAAAAATTAAATTTTTAAATTCAGATCCCTTAAATTTAGCTATCGAGTCGGTATATTTTACCAAGATTCATATTTATCTTATAGCTAAGCCATATCCCTTGAAAATTGGAGATCAGATTGTAATGACTGCCACACTTAGTCTTTAAAAATTTTAAATTTTACACGGCAAAATTTAAACGAAAAAATTAAATTTTTAAATTCAGATTCCTTAAATTTAGCTATCGATATTTTACCAAGATACATATTTATCTTATAGCTAAGCCATATCCCTTGAAAATTACAATCGGTACACATCCAATGTTGGCACTAGAAGAATTCATTAGAAATTCAACTTAAGATATTAGAAACGAGCCATGTAGACATTATAACTTCAAACTAGGTGACATTAGAAAATTTACTTAGGCTGTTAGAAACTTAACATAGACCCTTAGAATGTAGACGTTAGAAATACAACATCGGCCATTAGAAACGGGTCCTGCAGATATTAGAACTACAACCTAGGCTATTGGTCACGTAGACATTAGAAACTCAAGCTAGACACCGAAGACATTAAAAAAATTATTCAATTTCGTGAACGTAAAAAAAATAATACTTACATGGTCCGTCAGCAACAGTCTTCTAGCTATCATGTCCACAAGTTTATAAGAGCCAACCAGTAAAGCTATTTTATATATAGTCAAGACACACCCACTTAAAAAAAAAAAAAAAAAAAAAAAAAAAAAAAAAAAAAATTTTTTTTTTTTTTTTTTTTTTTTTTTTTTAATTTTCGGCTGTTGTCACTTTGTCCTGAAGCTCGTTTATTTTATCCAGCATCTTAGTCACCGTTGCATTATATTTCATTTTGCCGCACACAAGCTGTTCTTTCAGAGACAACACTTCTCTTTGCAAATCCGATATGTTTCTATCGCTCTCCGCTTTCAGAGTCTGGTATTTCTCTTTCCAAGACGCGTTTTCGTTTATCAACGAATCGTCAATTTGTTCTCCGTAATTTGATTTTAATTCAACCATCTCTCTCTGCAACTGGATAATTTGTCCCTGCAAAGTATCGTTCTCAGCGCACAACGGACGGGCGTTCATGAGTTCTTCGGGATACGGCTCGTCTATCTCCACATCTGTCTTTAAGTCTATACTCCCATCTCTAATTCCATTATTATCTATAAATTTTCGAAAACAAGTCAATAAATGTCTCACGGTATTGCTATGAAATTTTTTCCCGAATTCCCAGTTGTAGTCTCCATTACACCATACGCAAGAAGTTTTCGCATTGATTCCATGAATTTTTGAATGTTTTTCGTATTCAGTTGGTAAAAAATGTAACTTGCAACAAATGCATTTGAAAGGATAATTTTTGATTTTCAAATCATTATAGTACATGTGTATCATTGGATCCATAATCCTTGTATTGTCAGCCATCATGTAGAGTTTTGTAAAAATGTTTGAGTGTTAAGAATATCGGACCCTTTAAATAGGTTATAAACATAGCCTTGAACAAAACCACGCCCACTCAAAAAAAAAAAAAAAAAAAAAAAAAATTTTTTTTTTTTTTTTTTTTTTTTTTTTTTTTTTTTCAAAGAATGTAATTTTTAACTAAGGGCACTTCTCGTACAATTTTTGCTCCTGTTCTTCGTTTAACTGAAATGTAAAGAAACACCAATCATCTAAGTCCAAGATAGATTTTACTTTAATCCCAGGTTTGCCAAACGGATCCCTCCCAAGAGACAGATCCACTGCGATATAAGTTAGCAAATTATTATCCATCAAAATATCCATCAACGCTTCATATGCCAAATTGAAATACTTATCACATTTGTATGGAAATTTGTTAAAACATTCTCCAAGAAATTGTCCGGTAACAATCAAACACTCCATTACCCAAGGCTGATAGCAATCGCGACCTCGCCAGCTATGATTTGTTAACGTTTTATCGCGAAACAAGTTACTGACTCTAGGAGATATCGAATTTGACTCGATAATATCATTTAATTTTTTCTTCAGCTCGACAATAATGTCTCCGACCTTTTTAACAGTAATACCAGTATGCTGGGGCGGAATCTGAAAATATTCTTCAAGCATTCTCAAAATTGAAAGACCGAATTTATGTTCTCTCAGACTAAATTTTAAATCCATGTAATTCGCGTCGTCGACCAACATCTCATCTTCAGTATCCAAATCGTTTGCCAACTGAACACAGTCTCGAAGTAGATAATGGAAAGCGATTTCAATGCGATGGCTCATTGTCAAAGCGTTATGGTATAAAATTTAGAAGATAGGCGTATATATAGCAAATGTTGTTTCAATGGTAAACAGGACAAGGCAGGAGAAGCTGGTCAGAAACAGAATGATGATTTGAGTACGGCAGCCGTTATTTATATAGTATGAAGACAAGCCACGCCCACTCAAAAAAAAAAAAAAAAAAAAAAAAAAAAAAAAAAAAAAAAAAATTTTTTTTTTTTTTTTTTTTTTTTTTTTTTCGTGTGACCTTCAACACATCTTCAAGGACGGAGCAGCGTCTATAACTTCAAGGATTCATTTCTCCAACATTGTTTTTTTCGTGTGACCTATATGTAGAATTGCTAACGTACCCACATCTCATTTTGACTCGACGTTAGCCAACAACAGTCATCTAGTTATTCGTAAAATGTTTTCATCCGTTGTACGGTAAAATATTTTACGGATAACTAGATGACTGGCAGACAAAATTAGATGTGGGTACTTTAGCCATAGTTTTTTTTTCAAATAATCTTCAAGTTGTCGGTAATACATTTTAAATAAAAGCCCAGCTCTATAATATTTCTACATTTTTACGTAGGTCCTATCTATTTGTAGCTCATACTCTCAAGTACCGCAAATCCAGCTGTACATATTGTTTTTGCGATAAACACAGGTATAAGAGACAGTCGCCAGCGATATTATTCGAGCATTTACACCCTCTTGTCACATTCTCAAACAAGCCTCATTTAAGAAAATAAAATTGTTGCATGCAGAGAGTCCAGATAATATTTTCAAAGCCCCTCTATCAAAACTTGTTGTCGAGGAAACAAAACGTGAGTATTCTATAAATTAAAAAAATAATATGCTAATATTATAAATTTAGACATTAGAATTTAAAATAAATAGAAATAAAATGTATCGCGGAAATGTCTGCATGTTTAAATACAGATATAAAAAATATTTTATTTCATTTTTACAATATGGGCAGCTATTCTCAATGCGTTCCTGCTAAGCATGGCCTCTGCAATTCAATTCAATGGCACCGTTTGTCGTGACAACCCTCAGCCTGTTTCAATTTTATCGAAGCCTCTTAAATTTTTATGGATCCAGCCAATGTAGGTATCTTAAAATAGAGCTGGCAACTTCGCTGGAATGGTCCCAATGATTTCTATAAACCCGGTAGGCCAGCAAGGCTAAAGTTTATATAGAGCCAAGCCAGTCCAAACGGATATTTAGATGACCGTTGTCGGCAGGAGTCGAGACAAAATGAGATGTGGGTATGTTAGACATTCTATATATAGGCGACACAAAAAAAATATAGGCTTTGAAAAAAAAAAAAAAAAAAAAAAAAAAAAAAAAATTTTTTTTTTTTTTTTTTTTTTTTTTTTTTTTTTTTCACAATTGGTTGGTTGGTTGATGAAGTTGGTTTCTAAAAATATATTTCTAAGTTGACCGCTAAAGTTATATTTCTCAGCTGGCTGCTAAAGCTATATTTCTCAGTTGGTTGCTAAAGCTATATTTCTCGGTTGGCGGCTAAAGCTATATTTCTCAGTTGGCCGCTAAAGTTATATTTCTTTAGCCAATCATTGTAGATGGCGCTGCAGTCTATATATATAGTATATATATAGTATATCTATTAGGGTGGGTGGGAGTGGAATTTATTTCTTCTAGTGTAAGGTCATGCATAAACTAGCTCCTGATGTCTAAACCCATTTCCTTTAAAATAGGATGGGGATAGCGTGATTTATACAATATTGGCTTTGAAAACAAGATTTTATAGGCTTTTGTCTGATAAATAACAAGATACTGCAGGTTTTCATGAAATTAGAATAGATCATAGGCTTTTATAGAAAAATCTAACTCTCTAGTGTCCATCAATGTACATCTTACTGAAAACACATTACGAGGCATAGTGACTAGATGACCGTTGCAGGCAAATGTCGAGACACAATGAGAGTGTAGTCATGTTAGCCATAGTATATATAGACAAGCTTCAAGGGTGGGCGTGGCACCTGAAAAAAAAAAAAAAAAAAAAAAAAAAAAAAAAATTTTTTTTTTTTTTTTTTTTTTTTTTTTTTTTTTAAAGGTTGGTTGGTTGGTTGATATATATACATGTTCATCAAGATTCATTTATCAAGATTAGCTTTTCAATTTCATCCTGACCTTTTCACGTTTTTGTGCTAAAATTTATCAGATGTTTTTTTAATTACTTATTAGCTAAAGATTCTTTGAGGCCCTCTTTTATATATTTCCCAAATTTTCCTTTAAGCTTAACATTCTCCAGTTCCAGAATCGCAATTTTCGCTTTCAGATCTCGGCCATCATCCTGTCCCTATCTACATCTTTCAAACGGTTCTTCCACAACTATTCTCCCTGAAGCGGTACATTTACCTTTACGATGATTTCCAGCCTCTTTTTACACTCGTCCAATTCTCGTTCGTAGCGTTTAGTCATCTCGTCCATATCTTTCTTGTGACGCTTACTCATTTCATTTTCGATCTCGTCCAGCTTACGTTTCAGGGTCATATTTTCCTTCTCCAAATCGCAGCAACGGGACATGAAGGGTTTCGCGCACTTGAAACACTCTTGCTGCATTCTTTTCGGAACCCACAATTCATCCGCGACGACGTGGTAAAACATCTTGTAGTCTTTTTTAGTTTGGCGTCCGGGCTTGAAATACAATTTCTTGCCGTCGTTCAAATACAAATAATTATCCGTAGGCTCTTCCGACGATCGAAATCTTTTAGAAACGGGTAGCACGAGATTCAACACCACGCCTGGTAAATTTCTGACTTTGATACGCCACTTGGCATCGACAAACTCCATCGCAACGCGAAGAAGCCTGTTTGGATCCATACGCCCGTATTTCTGCGAAAGCAGTTCCATGAGCCCGCCTTCCCAGAGCGTCGCCAGCACCAACCTGTATTCGGCCGGAAGCGTCTCCATAATGTAAAAATGATTCATGTTATTGTCCCACGGTTCGTTTTCGGTAAACGTGAAATTGCATCTGGAACGACGATGGCTGAGATAGCCCAACGTATTGACGAGGTGCAATGCCGATTCTATAGGCTTTTTGGCTTTACATTTGAAACCCTTAAACGGTTTGTCTTCGGACTTGACCTTAATATTTTTCCACACCTTGTCTCGAAAATATTCCTTAGATTTGGAAACGACGATCATGTGTCTGTGATGTCTATAGAAATCCTCAGGGTACGTGCCTCCGTCGCACCAACATGAGAAAGGCAGCATCCGCGTGACATTTGAATCGTTTCGCATGGCTTCTAGAAAACTATCGAAAGCCACAGCCCGAACCATTAAGTGATACCAAATTTCGTCTCCTCGGAGGAATCTCTGCACGCAAGAGGCAGCCAAGTTCAGCGTACGGTCTTCGAAAGGTACGGTCGGAGGTTCCAAATCTATGGGCGAAACGGCCTCGTAGGCTTCGTCGTCGAGAATTCTCAAACGGCCGAAGAACTTCTCTTTCTCGCACATGGGAGTGAAATTGAAAAAGGCGCATCTTTCGGGTAGCGGCACGTCTTCTGGAGCGGGATTGGTAATTCGATTCAGAAAATTTCTCCAGCATACCATGATGTGGTCGGCATGAGCGTTTTTTTCTTTTCGACCAAATTTTACATATTTTTTCTTGTCTGGACACCAAATGCAACGCAGACTGCCATTTATGCCGTGTTTGGATAAACAATGACCGTGGTAATCTTTCGAAATGAGAATAACCTTGCAATGCGGACACGGAAACTCAACATTATTTCTTTTCACAGTACAGTTGTATTTATTTAATATTTTGCCAGAAACCATGATAAAATGTATCGGCGACAAACAGTTTCTAGGTTATTTAGATTTAGATAGCTTAATTTCATTAAACTTTCCTCGTAACAAATATTGTTCTTGTCTAATCTTTTATCAACGGATCATGAATATTTTTTATTTTACTGTCGTTTTAAATTTGTCGTTTTTAAATTTGTCGTGTAAAACCCAAATCGACAAGCCAGTGCCACACGATTCAATTCAACCTTTTCAATTCAGGCTTTCATGGAAAAATATATATTTTAACGATTCAATTCAGGCTTTTCATGGAAAAATATATATTTTTCAATATGAAAACAATCAGCCGCAACGACATTGTTTCAAAGGCTCATGGAAAAATAAACATCTTTTAATATGAAAGCAAAGACATTTTTTTTTAACGTTTCAAAGGCTACATTTCCAACAGCCCAGCCAGCAAAGCTAACGTTTCAAAGGCTACGTTTCAAACGGCCCAGCCAGCAAAGACATTTTTTTAACGTTTCAAAAGCTACGTTTCAAAGGCTACATTTCAAAGGATACGTTTATATTGAGCCAAGTCAGTTTCAAACGGCCCAGCCAGCAAAGCTAACGTTTCAAACAGCAAAGCTTACATTTCAAATGCTACATTTCAAAGGCTACGTTTCAAAAGCTACATTTCAAAGGCTACATTTCAAATGCTACATTTCAAATGCTACATTTCAAAGTCTACATTTCAAAGGCTACGTTTCGAAAGCTACATTTCAAAGGCTACGTTTCAAACGGCTACGTTTCAAACAGCCCAGCCAGCAAAGCTAACGTTTCAAAGGCTACGTTTCAAACGGAGATATGATATTTTAGATGGCGACAAACAACATGAGATGTGGGCACGTTAACCATCCTATATATATATGGGTCACACGAAAAAATATGATCTGAACAAAAAAACGTTCAAATGCAATGAATAAATGATATTTTTGTTAAATATTATAGGTCGTTACGTAACTCCTGTTTTCAAAACTCGATTAAAAGTCATTTTTTATAAAATTTTGTTTTAGGTAAAGGAGACTTATGTTTTGAAAAAAACGCATGAAAGAGTAAGTTGTAACTTTTATTCATTGAAATTTTCATTGAAATTGAAAAAATATTGTAGGTGGTTGGTAAATGGGTTGAACCTTTTTTGGCTATAATTGGCACTCTTGCCGTTTTTCGCGTCGGGAAATAATTTTTTCAATTTCCAAATGACAACTGTCATCTAGGATTTGCATGAAATCTAGGCTGTCTATCACCCCTCTTGAAAATGCCTCTGAAAACGGTTTTCGAGATAACTTTTACGCGTATCATGTATTCTCATACAAAGTCAAATGCCTATGTCCAATCCGTGTCATCTGTCATTTTTGGAGCTGTCCGCTAGCATGAAATCCAGTCCTCTGAAAACGAGACAATTTTTACACGCGTCATGCATAAATAGTCAAATGACTATTGAGATCCCAACATGATAGCCTTTAAGTCTTTCGTTATGCAGTGCTACGAGAAGCCCAACACTTTATAAAAGAAGGGTTGAAAAAATTAATATCTGTATGTTTAACTACTGATAAATAAAATATTTTTTTCATAAATATATAAATTTTTAGTTATCGTACCTATGATCGAGTCTACAATATAGTTGGCTGATAAGCTAAGCTTTATTTTTTAAGAGTATTATAGCAATTTTATCTATTCAAATAGCCTAGTATAATCGTTATACATTTGTGTATGCTCAAATATGAAAACAAATATCGCCGTTTATTACCTATAATGTATGCCTTTATCTGAACGTTAAGCGGGTTCTTCCGATATTTCACGAAAAAAATATTTATTACCATGAAACTGCCACTCGTCATATTGTAATAGACTGGCTTATCCCTTGAAAATTTAAATTTTTTCTCTTGGCCAAAACTAACGTACGCTATGGGTGAACCAATAGGTTATGAAACCGTTGTTGTCATAGCGGGACAGGATTCGTTAAGATTGGTACAGCATTCATTTAGAAACGGTCGTTGCCTAACCTTATTCATTTTAAAAACAATTATTAAGCCAAATGTGTAGCAATTTAATTTCAGACTGTAGAAGACATGAGATTTGAACGAGTCACGGAAACAGGACGTGATCGTTCTAAAACCGGCAGGATCTAATGTTAGATAGATGAGCGTCTTAGTGGGACAGATTGATGCGAGAAGAGTTGAGTACGGCTATTTATACAAAATGAATCCAAGCCACGCCCACTGAAAAAAAAAAAAAAAAAAAAAAAAAAAAAAAAAAAAAATTATTTATTTATTTATTTTTTTTTTTTTTTTTTTTTTTTTTTTTTCATGTGTCCTTGAATGTGACCTTGACGGAGCAATGTATAAGATATGGCGGAGCTATTTATACAATATTAGTTTTGTGTCAAGTATATTATTTTTATACGTTACGTTATTTTTCGATATGTTATTTTTTACGTTACGTTATTTTTAATATGTTATTTTTAATATGTTATTTTTATACGTTACGTTATTTTTACGTTACGTTATTTTTTACGTTACGTTATTTTTACGTTACGTTATTTTTTACGTTACGTTATTTTTACGTTACGTTATTTTCGTCACTTAACATTTAGCTGACTTCTTGTACAATATTCTCTCCTGTGTTTTGTCCAATTGAAATGTCCACATACTCCAATCTTTGTCCAAAACTGATTTAACCTTAATACCAGGTTTACCAAACGGATCCCTATTATTAAACAAATCGGCTCTGATACAACTTAACAAGCCACTCTTTTCCATAATATCTATTAAGGCAACGGATGCCAGATCAAATACCCCGTTGTTGTATCGAAATTTGGCAAAACATTCTCCGAGAAAGCATCCAGTAACGATCAAACACTCCAGCACCCAAGGTTGATAAGATTCGGCACCACGCCAACGACGATACGTTAAGCTTTTGTTGCGCAAAAGGCCTCGGACTTTAAGAGATATGCTATCAGAATTGAGTATGGCTACTAATTTTTCTTTCAGCTTGGGAATGGCCTCTTCGATCTGTTCGATCTTCATACCAGTAGGTAAAGGCGGTGTCTGAAAATAGTCTTCTAACATTCTCAAAATAGAAAGGGCAAATTTGTGTTCTTTCGGTTTCCATTCTGGATCGTCCCAGTCATTTCTGATGTCGACCATCCTATATTCGCCGGTAGCTTCCCAGTTTGCCAGATGAACGCAGTCTCTGAGTAGGTAATGAAAGACGCTTTGAATGGGATCAGAGAAATCCATTATGAAAAATTGCAAATGTCAGGCAGGTGTCTAACAACAATTGTAGAATGAGAAAATGATATAAATCCTGAAGGCAGCCAGCGTATATATAGGGGTGGATTAAATGACCTTGAACCAACCTTGAAAAAAAAAAAAAAAAAAAAAAAAAAAAAAAAATTTTTTTTTTTTTTTTTTTTTTTTTTTTTTTTTTGTGACCTTGAACATATCTTCAAGGACAGATCCATAACTTAAAGGAGCAAAGTTTATTTATTCGATATTAGTTTTTTTGTGTGACCTATATATAGGATGGCTAACGTACCCACATCTCATTTTGTCTCGCCAACAACAGTCATCTAGTTATCATGTCTTCGTAAATCTTTTCGTCCGTTGTACGGTAAAACATTTTACGGATAACTCTAATCGAATCTCATAAAATTTACAAGTTATTTTTTTTACAAATCCAATATTGGTAGCCTATCGATTTAAAAAAAATGGGTCAAACGAGGCTTCCATCGTCAAGATAAGTCATAATGACAAATCTAGACATGAGGAAGCCTCGTTTGACCCAAGTTTTTTAAAATTTCCATGTATATAACTATTGCACATACACTCTTCGCTTTTCCAAAATAGCTGTTCGACAAACAGGACAATTTTCCAGTTTGTCCGAACAAGCCATGCAACATACCACATGCCCACAGTCAAAGAATACCACCTGGCTCTCTTCTGTCAAGCAGACCTTGCATTCGTTCCGTCTCCTCCAACAGGTAGCCAATCTTTTAGAATTGTCAGAAGGGCCGTCCAACAGATCATTTCGGAAAAGGTCTGTATATAGTTGCAGCCAGTCCTGCAATTTGGCATTCCCCTCCGTTTTAATATGAACATCAAATAAATCTTCCGAAGACATAGGAAAATCAGCCGCGACCCGTCCATATCTCCAGAGTCTCTGCATTTCTGCTACGTCGGAAAACAGGCTCACGTAGTTAAACATTTCTTCTATTTCAAAAACTGGAAAGGAATCTATATGCTTGGTGGCACGATACTGAGAAAATTCGTAAATATCATTAAACTGCAGCAGCAAACCCACATCTACTGCCGAAACGTAAGTCATTCCGTCAGAGGCTAGGGCAGACCTCAAGCCGATATGGCCTGGGAAAAATAATCTCATCCACATGACTTGAGAGCTAGTGAGCAATTGAAATTACAAGCGCTGAGCACCGGCTTTTATAGTAGAAGCATATCCTTTAAAACAGGATGCGATAAAGTTATTTATATGAGTTACATAAGTCCAAGAAAACAGGATGAGGCCTTGACCTTTAAAGCAGGAAGAGATAAAGTTATTTATACGAATTGTCCTTGAAAACGGGATGTATGTAGGAAGCGGCTAAAATTATAATCAGATTTATAAAAAAACTGTTGACAGGATATTATGCAGCGAATTCTATATATATATATGCTTAAGCCAATATGAAGACATTTTTTTCTAATTGGATATATTTAGACCGGTGAACAAGACAATTTCGCTCGGATTACTAAACGGATCGCAGTTGCGATTTAGGTCGCGTTCAATGCAGCCAATATAGCCATAAGTGTCCAACATGTCTATCAGCGTTTCAAAAGCCACATCAAATATATCCACATTGCAATTTGTCCAGCAATCTGCAATAATACATGCTGTAACAATTAAGCATTGTAGAATCCAAACTTGATAACAGCATTGGCCAGGCAGCACAATATCTTCAGCGAACAGATTTTTAATATCAGGAGACATTTTATCGTAGTCATAATATGCTATGCATTGCAATTGGCCTTTCAACATTCTAAATGCCTTTTCGGGCGTATCGAGTTTAGCCTTCGAATGGATAGAGTTATTCTGAAAATACGCTGTGAGCATTTTTAAAATAGAGCAGCCAAAATTAGATTTCAACAAGACTTCAGAGGTTTCTTGACGATAGGCGAGACTAACGCATTCACGGAGTAGAGCACGAAACTCATTTTGGACAGACATGATGCCAATGAATCTTTTAGAACACAAACCCGCATTTATATAGGCACGATTGCACTGAGAAATTTATAGCGAAGCCACGCCCACCGAAAAAAAAAAAAAAAAAAAAAAAAATTTTTTTTTTTTTTTTTTTTTTCACAGTTGGTTGGTTGGTTGATGAAGTTGGTTTCTAAAGTTATATTTCTCAGCTGGCTGCTAAAGCTATATTTCTCAGTGCTCAAAACACATTACGAGACATAGTGACTAGACGACCGTTGCAGGCAAATGTCGAGACACAATGAGAGTGTAGTCATGTTACCCATAGTATATATAGACAAGTTTCAAGGGTGGGCGTGGCACCTTAAAAAAAAAAAAAAAAAAAAAAAAAAAAAAAAAAAAAAAAAATTTTTTTTTTTTTTTTTTTTTTTTTTCGAGTGACCTTTAATACATCTTCAAAGACGGAGCAGTATCTTTAACTTGACGGATTTATTCAACATTAGTTTTTTTCATGTGACCTATATATAGAATCGTTAAAGTGCCCACATCTCATTTTGTCTGCCAACGACATCCGTTTGGAAAAGCCTGGCTTGGCTCTATATAAATTTTAGCCTTGCTGGCCTACCGGGTCTAAAGAAATCCATCCAAAATCGTGACGAGATTCAAATCATCCATTGTACGGTAAAACATTTTAAATAAAAGGCCTACGTAGACTCCAACAACATGTCTGCCTATTTTCTACGAACCAATCTATTTTTAAACCCCACCCTCAAGTACCTCAAATCTAGCTGGAGTCTCATTTTTACGATAAACACAGGTCTCAGACACAGTCGCCAGCGATATTATTCGAGCATTTTGACCCATCGATCCAAAAATTAATATTGACACAATTATCAGAAAAAACTGTCTTTCAGGCAAGCTAATGCTTATATAGAACCTTGTCGGTAAAAATTCAAAGGTTGTCCAGCAAAGCTAATTGTTTAGACTTTGCAGAGAGACCAGTTAATATTTTCAAAGCCTAAGACCCTCTATCAAAACTTGTTGTCGAAAAAACCAAAATTAACTCGTGATTACGCTATACATTAAAAAAAAATATGTTAATATTGTAAATTTATACATTAGAATTTAAAAGAAATAGAAATAAAATATTTTTTAAATCTGTATTTAAACATGCAGATATTTTCTGCCAGTTAATATTTTCAAAGCCTAAGCCCCTCTATCAAAACTTGTTGTCGAAAAAAACAAAACTAAACTGTGAATATGCTATAAATTAAAAAAATATATACTAATATTGTAAATTTATACATTAGAGTTTAAAAGAAATAGAAATAAAATATTTTTTTATCTGTATTTAAACAAGCAGACATTTTCCGCTCCGCGGAAAATGTCTGCATGTTTAAATACAGATAAAAAAATATTTTATTTCATACTCAATTATTAGTATAGCTGAAAAAATATATATATGATGTCTCTAATTTACATCGACCCTTAAGTACCGCAAATCCAGCTCGAGTATCGTTTGTGTGATAACTAAGGCCAAACAAAATGTCGCATGCAAAATCTTCGAGCGTCTATAGAAATGAATAGATTTTTTTTTTTTTTTTTTTTTTTTTTTTTTTTTTATAAAATATTTATATTATATTATATTATATTTAAATTATATTATATTATATTTATATTATATTATATTTATATTTATATTATATTATATTATATTTATATTATATTATATTATATTTATATTTATATTATATTATATTTATATTTATATTTATATTTATATTATATTATACTTATACTTATAATACTAATTTAAATATAAATATAAATATAATATATGTAATATATTTAATCAGTCCGTATCGAGTTTGGACATCCTCTTGGTTTAGGAAACAATACTTTAAGGGCTACAAAAATTATTTTGGATAGGCCCAATGATTTCTTTAGAATACAAACACGATCCAGCCAGCAAGGCTAATCGGAGTCAATCTTACACCATTAAAATTTTAATATCGACGTCTGATCAGTAGGTTAAGCCATATTTAAGAAAAAAATCTTTGCGTCGACTTTGCAGAGAATCCGTTCATATTTCCAAGGGTAAGCCCTTTGTCCAAACTTGTTGTCGAAAAAACCAAAATTGACCCGTGAATATCCTATAAATTTACAAGATTTCATACTACTGTTGTAAATTTAGGCCTTAGAATTTAAAATATTTTTTTTTTTTTTTTTTTTTTTTTTTTATTAAAATCACACAATTAACTGTGGAAGAAAATCATATTTATTGAAATTTTATTTTTCCGACTGAGTGAAAATAATGCCTGAAATTTTATTTTTCCGACTGAGTGAAAATAATGCCTGAAATTTTATTTTTCCGACTGAGTGAAAATAATGCCTCAGGGGTTCGATTCAAGGTCAATAAAGTCAAAGATCAAATAAAGTCAAAGATCCGGGGTTCGATTCCCGGTCCAGGCATTATTTTCACTCAGTCGGAAAAATAAAATTTCAATTAAAATATTTTGTTAATGATTATATAGATTCAGAGACAAAGCCATCCAGACAATATTTTCAGAGACAAGGCCTTCATAAGGTAATCTGAGAAAACGAAAAATATTAAACTACATTTTAAAAAAATAACATAGTTACCTGGACTTTGCAGAGAGTCTTCAGACCAGCTAATATTTTCAAAGCCCTTTCATCGTTGTCGCCACATATGTAGGAGTAATGTTAGAAAATGAGATTTGTCAGCTGCTTATATAGGCGCTATAAAGCTATCAAGATCACAAGGTCACACGAAAAAAAAAAAAAAAAAAAAAAAAAAAAAAAAAATTTTTTTTTTTTTTTTTTTTTTTTTTTTTTTTTTTTTTCCACAGTTGGTTGGTTGGTTGGTTGATGAAGTTGGTTTCTAAAGTTATATTTCTAAAGTTATATTTCTCAGTTGGCTGCTAAAGTTATATTTCTCAGTTGGCAGCTAAAGCTATATTTCTCAGTTGGCTGCTAAAGCTATATTTCTTTAGCCAATCATTGTAGATGGCGCTGCAGTCTATATATATATAGTATATATATAGTATATCTATTAGGGTGGGTGGGAGTGGAATTTATTTCTTCTACTGTAAGGTCATGCATAAACTAGCTCCTGATGTCTAAACCCATTTCCTTTAAAATAGGATGATATAACGTTATTTATACAATATTGGCTTTGAAAACAAGATTTTATAGACTTTCGTATGACAAATGACATGATATTACAGGTTTTCATGAAATCAGAATAGATCATAGGCTTTTATAGAAAAATTTAACTCTCTAGTGTCCATCAATATACATCTTGCTCAAAACACATTACGAGACATAGTGACTAGACAACTGTTGCAGGCAAATGTCGAGACACAATGAGAGTGTAGTCATGTTTAGCCATAGTTTATATAGACAAGCTTCAAGGGTGGGCGTGGCACCTAAAAAAAAAAAAAAAAAAAAAAAAAAAAAAATTTTTTTTTTTTTTTTTTTTTTTTTTTTTTTTTTTCGTGTGACCTTGAAGCTCGTTGCCACAAAAAGCAAGTCGGAGCAAAATAGGAGAAGGTAGGAGCATGAATCGTAGCTACCCTATAGAAATGGATAGGTTTTTTTTTTTTTTTTTAATATTATATTTTATATTATATATTATATACTAAATATTATATACTAAATATTATATTATATTATATTATATACATATTTATATACATATATACTTATATACATATATACTATTTATACTATATTATATTATATTATATTATATTATATTATATACTTATACTTATATAATATTAATATAAGTATAAGATATGTAATAAATTTCTAAAGATATTAGTAGGGATAATTTAGGGAAAAAAATCAGAAAATTAGTATATACTGAAATTTGGTTTATCCCTACGTTTTCCCTAAAATACATTTACATAAGGATTTTCTGTAGGGAAAAATAAACCTTCTACATGACAAGCTCATTCTTATAAAATATCTTCTTAAAAATATAAATTTTCAGTGTCCATAATCGATTCTGATATTTTGAAAACCCTCAGTCCGTATCGAGTTTGGACATCCTCTTGGTTTAGGAAACAATACTTTAAGCCTTGGGTCTACGAAAATTATTTTGGATAGGCCCAATGATTTCTTTAGAATCCAAACAGCAAGGCTAATCGGTGTCAATCTTACACGATTAAAAATTTAATATCGATGTCTGATCAGTAGGTTAAACTACATTTAAGAAAAAAATCTTTGCGTCGACTTTGCAGAGAATCCTTTGATATTTTCCAAGGGTAAGCCCTTCGTTCAAACTTGTTATCGAAAAAACTAAAATTGACCCGTGAGTATCCTATAAATTTACAAGATTTCATACTAATGTTGTAAATTTAGGCCTTAGAATTTAAAATATTTTATTAATAATTATATAGATTCAGAGACGAAGCCATCCAGACAATATTTTCAGAGGCAAGGCCTTCATAAGGTAATCTGCGAAAACGAAAAATATTAAACTACATTTTAAAAAAAAAATAACATAGTTACCTGGACTTTGCAGAGAGTCTTCAGACCAGCTATTTTCAAAACCCTTTCATCGTTGTCGCCACATATGTAGGAGTAATGTTAGAAAATGAGATTTGTCAGCTGCTTATATAGGCGCTATAAAGCTATCAAGGTCACAAAGTCACACGAAAAAAAAAAAAAAAAAAAAAAAAATTTTTTTTTTTTTTTTTTTTTTTTTTTTTTTTTTTTTTCACAGTTGGTTGGTTGATGAAGTTGGTTTCTAAAGTTATATTTCTAAAGTTATATTTCTAAAGTTATATTTCTCAGTTGGCTGCTAAAGTTATATTTCTCAGTTGGCTGCTAAAGTTATATTTCTCAGTTGGCCGCTAAAGCTATATTTCTCAGTTGGCTGCTAAAGCTATATTTCTTTAGCCAATCAAATTCATTGTAGATGGCGCTGCAGTCTATATATATAGTATATATATAGTATATCTATTAGGGTGGGTGGGAGTGGAATTTATTTCTTCTACTGTAAGGTCATGCATAAACTAGCTCCTGATGTCTAAACCCATTTCCTTTAAAATAGGATGGGGATAGCGTTATTTATACAATATTGGCTTTGAACACAAGATTTTATAGACTTTTGTCTGACAAATGACAAGATACTGCAGGTTTTCATGAAATCAGAATAGATCATAGGTTTTTGTAGAAAAATTTAACTCTCTAGTGTACATCAATGTACATCTTACTCAAAACGCATTACGAGACATAGTGACTAGACGACCGTTGTAGGCAAATGTCGAGACACAATGAGAGTGTAGTCATGTTAGCCATAGTATATATAGACAAGCTTCAAGGGTGGGCGTGGCACCTGAAAAAAAAAAAAAAAAAAAAAAAAAAAAAAAAAAAAAAATTTTTTTTTTTTTTTTTTTTTTTTCGTGTGACCTTGAACACATCTTCAAGGACGGAGCAGTATCTTTAACTTAACGGATTCATTTATGCAACATTAGTTTTTTGGTGTGGCCTATATATATATCATGTCTCCGTTTTAAAACATTTTAAATAAAATACCGGTATCCAGCATAATGTCTAATGAATCAATATAATATGGCTAACGTATCCAAATCATCATTGCGTATGACCAGCAACCGTCTGGCTTCATGATAATCTATAAAAACCCATGACCTCATTCTGATTTCACTACAGCTCCTATGCCAAGTACCGCAAAGTTGGGTGAACCTACTTCTTTACGCATCTAAAGGTCTATCAGACAGTCACCAGCAATACTTTTCGAGCATATTTCACCCTTTCAGAAATTCAAACGATAGCTCCTATGCCAAGTACCGCAAAGCTGGGTGAACCTATTACTTTACGCATCTAAAGGTCTATCAGACAGTCACCAGCAATAATTTTCGAGCAACTTCACCCTTTCAGATTTAAATAATAAATTTTTAGAATTTAAATATTTTATATGTTTATGGAATCGTTAAGATTGGTACAGCATTCATTTAAAAACTGTCGTCGCCTAACCTTATCCATTTAAAAAAAAATTATTAAGCCTATTGTGTAGCCATTTAGTTTGAGACGGACATGATAAACGGATTTAATTTTGGATCTGCTGAATGCCCATCTCTAATTTGAGCCTTCTCACGTCAAAATTCCCAATCTTAGTTTTTCAAGAGTGCAATATCTACATTCAATTTGGATTGCAAGTCAAACATTTGTTGTTTTAAATTTAGCATTTCAGCCTTTGCGTCGTTGTCCAAATTACGTACATACTCAGCCAAGACCGAAAAAGAATAGTCGCATGAAATTTAAGCTTTCGATTGCACCTCTTGGAATGGTCCCTGTCCGAGACATCTCATGTCAAAATCAGACGATTCCAATAATAGACGCTGACGAGACATTAGAAATTAAAGCATGCAGTCATGTAAATTTTTACAATTAAGATTTAAAAATTACAGTTACGATCTATTCAAATTACAGCTCCTATGCCAAAGTACCGAAAATCTCAGCAACGTTGACGAGACATTAGAAATTTAAGCATGTAAATTTTTACAATTAAGATTTAAAGATTACAGTTACGATCTATTCAAACTACAGCTCCTATGCCAAGTACTGCAAATCTCAGCAACGTTGACGAGACATTAGAAATTTAAGCATGTAAATGTTTACAATTAAGATTTAAAGATTACAGTTACGAGGGTATTCTATTCAAACTACAGCTCCTATGCCAAGTACCGCAAAGCTGGGTGAACCTACTTCTTTACGGCATATAAAGGTCTATCAGACAGTCGCCAGATTTATTCTTCGAGCAACTCCACCCCGCCAGAATTGTTCACGTTCGGTTCGAATAATAAATATTTAGAATTTAAATATATTATTTAAATATTTTATTTTAATAATAAAATATTTATTATTTAAATATTTTATTTTAATAATAAAATATTTATTATTTAAATATTTTATTTGTTTATCGAATCGTTAAAATATATATATTATTTGTTTATCGAATAGTTAAAAATATATTATTTGTTTATCGAATCGTTAAAAAAATATATTCAATATTGGTACAGCATTCATTTAAAAAATGCCCTTATTCAATATTGTAAATTTCTATCTCAGATTTAAAGACATTAACCAATCAACCAATCATGCTAAAGTATCTTAATGTTAGGAGCGTTTTAGTAGAAGGTTGATGCTAGAAGAGATTCAGACAGAATGAAGGAATGAAGGTTTGAGTACAGCTATTTATAAAGAATGAATTCGAGTCAATCAACCAATCAACCAACCTTGAAAAAAAAAAAAAAAAAAAAAAAAAAATTTTTTTTTTTTTTTTTTTTTTTTTTTTTTTTTTTTTTTTTTTTCAAGTTTGGTTGATTAGTTGATTAACTCTTTTAACACATATATCATGCTAAAGTATATACACTATCATTGTCCAGCAATGCTTATTTGTTTCAGCGTCTATAAATATCTTTACTGCATCCTGTTTCCGTGTTCAGTATCCTGTTTTCAATGCAAATGAGTTATGCAATATCCAGTGATAAATTATTCTATAAAAAGCCTTATCTCATCCTGTTTTCGTAGAAAATGAGTTATGCAATCCTTCAGATTGACTATATAAATATTTTATTCTTTAAATATTTATTATTTAAATATATTATTTGTTTATCGAATCGTTAAAAAATATATTCAATATTGGTACGGCATTCATTTAAAAAAATGTCCTTATTCAATATTGTAAATTTCTATCTCAGAGTCAAAGACATTAGCTATCTCAGATTCAAAGGCATTAGTATCGTTTCAATATTGAAATATTAATATTATCTATCTCAGAGACCCCATTCAAAGTCTCAATTTGTACCCATCCAATATTGGCTTACTACCGTCGCAAAAAAATGGGCCGAACGAAGCGTCAATGACAGAAATCTGCCATGAGACGCTTCGTTCGGCCCATTTTTTTGCCCCCTCCAATTTAAATCTCTAAGGCATCAGTTTATACCAGCGAGATCGATTCCCCACGAAGACTTTGATTTTGGACGGAGGGGTGTCTGTCCAAGAAATAGTCTCAAATCTATCTTCGTGTAGGCGAGGGTCATCATCGTGGTCTCCATCATAGAACAGCAGGGTTCTTTCTATGAAATCCTTTAAGAATTCATCTATGAAGACATCAGAATTCCTCACGATCCGAATTCTGACTGCTTTATGGATGCATGCAGTTGGCACTATAGGATCTAAGATGTCAATCTTAGCAGATTTCATCATGGCCTCAAAACCCATGGTCGACAGCGCATCTCCGAAATGAATCTCTTCTATTGGATACACCCAGGTATTAGCTAAAGAGACAGGTATCCTGAACCTTTTGTAAACGAGGTCCCTCACCTTTAGCTTGGTAGTTTTTTTTACGTATGCGCTACCCTTACCCATCAGCTTGGCCACATCAGAGGCCCTGACGAACAAAAGTCCATCCGCAGAGACTACGAATAAGATTTTAGTATCCAGCTGTGGATGTTCAATTGTGAATAGCATGACTTAATAGCAATAGAAGTCAAAATGATGCAGGCTCTTAGAGGCAGCTCGTATATATACCCGATTCGCGACCTAATTTTAGCAAGCTTTCTTAGAAAACGTGACCTTCTGATAAAATTCTTCTAGCTGTTGACAGGATATTATGTAATCCTCGATAAACTTATTTTTAGAATTAATTTGTCGTTTGAGCGGGATCTTGCATAATCTACAGGACGTGCGTAAGAGGATGTGCGTCAGAGGATGTCGATAAGAAATTTAGATAGAAATAGAGATTGCTGCTAGTATAAATACAGGCTGCTGGACGAGACATTTCATTCTGACTGCTTGATATTCTAAAAGCTCCAAAATGATATTTCAAATTTTAGCTGAAGAGTTAAACGTGAAATTTACTTGTTTTTTGACTTTTGACGGTGAAATTTTTATCAAAGGTTCAGACGTAGCTCGTACCATGGGCTATCAAAATTCTTCTGGCGTTTTAAACTTATGCCATCTTACAGTGACTGACATCGCTCCCGAGGGCTTGAGCCTGCCTCCGTCTCTAGCCAAGACACGTATTTTTGGATTGGAAGATGCCAACACGCTGTTGGATATGCATCCAGGTGAATTTCAATCCTTATTTCAGGGGCCTATCGAGATTCTGTCGCCGATAGAGTGTACGTTCAACATCAGAAGGCCCATACGTATCAAGATAGCATGCATTAGCTCTTCCAATGCTACCATGGAGAGTTTTATAGCTGATTTGAAAATATCCATGGACTCTTACCTGCAATCTGTACCGATGGATAGCTATGTCTTCGGAGAGAGGTACGGAGACTTGGAGCTAGGGTATTTCCCCAAAAAAATAAAAGTTTTGGTGGGAAACAAGCCCTACTTTTATAAATCCTCGTCTTAAGATCAGGACGAGGTGCAAAAAAATGGGTCGAGCGAAGCCTCTCATGACATAAGTCATTGAGGCTTCGCTCGGCCCATTTTTTTGCGATAGATAGAGTGCCAACATTGGATGCGTACCGATTTGAACTTGTAATTTTCAAGGGATATGGCTTAGCTATAAGATAATTTTATATCTTGATAAAATATACAGACTCTATAGACAAATTTAAGGTATCTGAGTTTAAAAATTTAATTGTTTCGTTTAAAATTTACTGTGTAAAATTTAAAATTTTTAAAGACTAAGTGTGGCGGTCATTATAATTCTAAATTTTCAAGGGATATGGCTTAGCTATAAGATAAATATGAAACTTGGTAAAATATACAGACTCGATAGCTAAATTTAAGGAATCTGAATTTTAAAATTTAATTTTTTTCATTTAAAATTTACATTTTTTATGTAAAATTTAAAATTTTTAAAGACTAAGTGTAGCCAAGCCAACATTGAATGCGTACCGATTGTAATTTTCAAGGGATATGGCTTAGCTATAAGATAAATATGAATCTTGGTAAAATATCGATAGCTAAATTTAAGGGATCTGAGTTTAAAAATTTAATTTTTTCGTTTAAAATTTACATTTTTTGTGTAAAATTTAAAATTTTTAAAGACTAAGTGTAGCCAAGCCAACACTGAAAGCGTACCGATTGTAATTTTCAAGGGATATGGCTTAGCTATAAGATAAATATGAATCTTGGTAAAATATATAGATTCAATAGCTAAATTTAAGGGATCTGAGTTTAAAAATTTAATTTTTTCTTTTAAAATTTACATTTTTTATGTAAAATTTAAAATTTTTAAAGGTTAAGTGTAGCCAAGCCAGTTATTATGATCTGATCTCTATAAAAAGATTTTCGAGAAACTATTGACAGGATGCTTGATAAGCGGCTTCGATTAAAATTACAATCAGATCTCTATAAAAAGATTTTTCGAGAAGTGTTGACAGGATATTATGTAAGCCTTTCCTCAGGATGCCCGGTTATAATCAGATCGATAAAAATTGCTCAAGAGACAGGATATTATGCAAGCCTTTCCTCTTGATAAGCGGTTCGTAGAAATTTACTATCAGATCCTGTCCGGGTATATATACGAGTGTCCAGCGAGAGCTCTTCAATTGCTAGTCGATCTCTCTACTAGCTGCTTAGATACATTAGCTCTCTGTCAGTCATGTTTTTTCATGTAAAAAATTATGCTTATGGCGTTGCCTTTAAATGCCTAATGGCCACTGATGGCACCCTGTTTGTCCGGGCTGAGGACCTGGCTATTTATTCGAGGCACCCTCTAGATCTAAAATTTGCCGAAAAATATGCAGGCCTCACCGTCCGAGACGTAATGGACCCTAAAATCGATTTACCTAAATGGCTCGCTAAGACGAGAATCTTCTCGATTAGCGAAGCCAAACAGCATTTGAAAGGGTTCATGGGCGAACAGGAATTTGATAAGATGTTCGATGGTTCGGCCATGGTGAAATACCAGGCTAACATGAAGCTCAGCTTCGTGAAAGCCATTGGTGTTCGATTTGTCGAAAGGTCCCGTACCAAGTTCGAAGACTTCCTTGCCGCATACCAACTACAGGTGAGGAAATTTTTTGAGCTTGAGTATGAGGATTATGAATTATACAAATCTCAAATGACCGGACCGTTGAAGATGACCATCAGTAGGTTATCTAATGAGCAATCCATAGAGAGCTTATGTTGATCTTTCAAATGAGAGTAAAAAAATGGGTCGAACGAGGTGTCTCATGGCAGAATTTCTGTCTTTGACACCTCGTTCGACCCATTTTTTTGCGATAGATATAGTGCCAATATTGGACGGGTTTAATTTGAGACTTTGATGCTAAATTTATAAAAAAATCTATTTAAGCTAGTATCGAAGAGATTATCAGGATAGCATGAAGACTATTTAAACGTATAAACTATAATAAGCCAATATTGTAGAAATTAAATTTAAGACTCTGGAAAACGAGATAAAATGGTATCAATTTAAATGTATAGATAAAAATAACTAAGCCAACAGAGACATGACTGGACAATGACGGTTTGGATACGTAAGCGAGTTTATCTCTCTATATATATAGATGGGATGAAGCCACGCCCACAAGAAATCCAACGACCTTGAAAAAAAAAAAAAAAAAAAAAAAAAAAAAAAAAAATTTTTTTTTTTTTTTTTTCGTGTGACCTTGAACACATCTTCAAGGACGGAGCAGAATCTATAACTTCACGGAACTAACCTCATTTATTGAACATTAGTTTTTTTCGTGCGTCCTATATATAGGATGGCTAGCGTACCCACATCTTATTTTGTCTGCCAACAACAGTCATCTAGTCATCTGTAAAATATTTTGAATTTGTAATTTTCAAGGGATATGGCTTCTCTATAAGATAATTATGTATCTTGATAAAATATCTGTAGATAAATTTAAGAGATCTGAGTCTAAAATTTTCGTTTAAAATTTTAACTTTTTGTGTAAAATTTAAAAATTTTAATGGCTAAGCTAGAGATAGAGTACCAATATCGTAATGATTTGAAGGGATATGGCTTCTCTATAAGATAAATATGAATCTTGGTAAAATATACAGACTCTATAGATAAATTTAAGAGATCTGAGTTTATAAATTTAATTTTTTCGTTTAAAATTTTAATTTTTTGTGTAAAATTTAAAATTTTTAAGGGCTAAGCTAGATATGTAATATTTCACAGTTGGTTTCTAAAGTTATATTTTTTTATCCAATCATTATAGATGGCGCTGCAGTCTATATATATAGTATATATATAGTATATCTATTAGGGTGGGTGGGAGTGGAATTTATTTCTTCTACTGTAAGGTCATGCATAAACCAGCTCCGTGATGCCCAAACCCGTTTTCTTTAAAATAGGATGGGATAACGTTATTTATACAATATTGGCTTTGAAAACAAGATTTTTATAGACTTTTGTCTGACAAATGACAAGATCTTGCAGGTTTTCATGAAATCAGAATAGATCATGGGTTTTTATAAAATATAATAACATAAAATATTTTTTTATCTGTATTTAAACAAGCAGACATTTCCGCTTCGCGGAAATGTCTGCATGTTTAAATACAGATAAAAAAATATTTTATTTCAAACTCAATGATGTCTCTTATGTAAAATGCCTGTAATAAACCGTACTTTTTCCGACAGCGGTACCATGATTTGTTTCAAGCCAAAAATGCGTGTCTTATCCTCTAGCAGTACGTTCCTCGATTGTATCCTGAACGAATCGCTCACGTAGCCTATACCTATATTAGAGCCATCCATTTTTTCGGTAGCGATTAAAGGTACGCCAAAATAAATTTGACTCGCGATACTCAATCATCGTAAAAAGTTTGAATAGATTAGAAACAGGCTAAGATAGCGTATTGTTAATCTGCCAGACATAAATTAGAAACGTTCCATGGCTAAGCTAGAGATAGCATATCGTTCTAAAGCCGGCAGGATCTAACAATGGATAGATTTACTGGGACAGAAGAAGACTGATTGGAGAAGAGTCGGCTATTTATATAGAATGAATTCAACCAACCAACCAACTGTGAAAAAAAAAAAAAAAAAAAAAAAAAAAAAATATATTTTTTTTTTTTTTTTTTTTTTTTTTTTTTTTTTTCACAGTTGGTTGGTTGGTTGATAATCTTCTCTATATATAGGATCGCTGACGTGCCACCTCCTCATTCTATCTAGATCTTTGCCAGCAACGGTCATATCTCTCATCTGTTAAAATTTTCAATTTTTCAACTAGGCATAGTGACTAGACGACCGTTGCTGGCAAATGTCGAGACACAATGAGGAGGTAGCAAGTCAGCGATCCTATATATAGAGGATATAATCAACCAACCAACTATGAAAAAAAAAAAAAAAAAAAAAAAAAAAAAAAAAATTCTTTGAAAAAAAAAAAAAAAAAAAAAAAAAAAAAAAAAAAAAAATTCTTTGAAAAAAAAAAAAAAAAAAAAAAAAAAAAATTTTTTTTTTTTTTTTTCACAGTTGGTTGGTTGGTTGATAATCTTCTCTATTTATAGGATCGCTGACGTGCCACCTCCTCATTCTATCTAGATCTTTGCCAGCAACGGTCATATCTCTCATCTGTTAAAATTTTCAATTTTTCAACTAGGCATAGTGACTAGACGACCGTTGCTGGCAAATGTCGAGACACAATGAGGAGGTAGCAAGTCAGCGATCCTATATATAGAGGATATAATCAACCAACCAACTATGAAAAAAAAAAAAAAAAAAAAAAAAAAAAAAAAAAAATTCTTTGAAAAAAAAAAAAAAAAAAAAAAAAAAAAAAAAAAAAAATTTTTTTTTTTTTTTTTTTTTTTTTCACAGTTGGTTGGTTGGTTGATAATCTTCTCTATATATAGGATCGCTGATGTGCCACCTCCTCATTCTATCTAGATCTTTGCCAGCAACGGTCATATCTCTCATCTGTTAAAATTTTCAATTTTTCAACTAGGCATAGTGACTAGACGACCGTTGCTGGCAAATGTCGAGACACAATGAGGAGGTAGCAAGTCAGCGATCCTATATATAGAGGATATAATCAACCAACCAACTATGATTTTTTTTTTTTTTTTTTTTTTTTTTTTCAAAGAATTTTTTTTTTTTTTTTTTTTTTTTTTCAAAGATTTTTTTTTTTTTTTTTTTTTTTTTTTTTTCACAGTTGGTTGATTATCTCCTCTATATATAGGATCGCTGACTTGCCACCTCCTCACTCTATCTCGATCTTTGCCAGCAACGGTCATATCTCTCTGTTAAAATTTTTAGAAAATTAGTTTGTCGCTTGAAGCCTTCAAGATGATCCGATAAAATTCTTCTAGAACAAATTGGCAGGATATTATGTAAACCGTTTCCTCAAAAACAGGACGTGATAAGTTATTTATAGATGCGTCAAGCCTCTCTAATCTATAAAACGTCATCCTGTCGAGCCTTATATAGTATTACTGATGTCGTTTCTCAGAACCGCTTATCAGATCTCACGCATCCGCTTGCCAGAGTATAAATACGAGCCTCTCGCCTCAGCTTATTCATTCTGAGCCTCTGTTTTTCAAAATGGAAATGTTTTCTTTCGACTCTCTGACCGACGAGCGATTTGACTATGACTATGCCGTAAAGCCTGGATGGAATGTCTTGAATACTTCTCGTCTTTCTCTCGAGTTATTATGCAATTATAATCGAGACATGTCCATGCCAACTCCAAAACCAGTTTCCAGACCATCTCCAGTTTTCAAATCTAAACGCGTTCCAGTTCCAGCTTCTAAATCTGTTCCAGTTCCAGTTCCAGTTCCAGCTTCTAAATCTGTTCCAGTTCCAGTTCCAGTTCCAGTTCCAGTTCCAGCTTCTAAATCTGTTCAAGTTCCAGTTCCAGTTCCAGCTTCTAAATCTGTTCAAGTTCCAGTTCAAATTTCAATACCCATGTCAGAGATGATTTATTTTAAAGTACCAAGGCTATTAAGCCCGCTACCAAAATCTCCAGAGTCCAACGTAACAACTTATCGTGCCTGGAAGCCTCCACCGAAGATAGATTTCGTGGTACGGCCTAAATTAAAAACTGCTGGCTTTGAAGATCCAAGAATTCGAAGACGGCATGGCATAGTCGTTGTCAAATCGAACGTCAATTTGAGAGATGGAAAATGCTACAGCCTTATAAATACAGAGGCTAGAAAATACTACAGTTGGGTTTAAACCCAAACGATTTATAAAAAAATCGGGCCGAACGAAGTGTCTCATGGCAGATTCCTGTCTTTGACACTTCGTTCGACCCGTTTTTTTTGTAACAATTATATTGCCAATATTGGATGCGTACCGATTTGTACTTTAAGATTTTAAACGGATACTTAAGATTTTGAATGGATACTTTTATAACTGAAGTCCCTGAGATATAAATTTATATATAAACTATTATCAACCAACTTAAAAAAATTTCAAGATTGGCAAAAAAAATATTATTTAGAAATCAAAAACTATAAAATCGAAATGATAAATTTTGAAAAATTTTCCAGATTGGTGAAAAATGGCAGTCTCAAAAAAATAGTATCTTGAAAAAAATTATAGAAATATAAAATCAACCAAAGACACTTTAGCATGATATATATATAGGTTAGCTAATGTCAATCAACCAATCAACCAACCTTGAAAAAAAAAAAAAAAAAAAAAAAAAAAAAAAAAATTTTTTTTTTTTTTTTTTTTTTTTTTTTTTTTTTTCAAGGTTGGTTGATTGGTTGATTGACTCTAACTAAACCTATATATATATATCATGCTAAAGTATCTACACTATCATTGTCCAGCAATGCTTATTTGTTTCAGCGTCTATAAAAATCTTTACCGCATCCTGTTTCCGTGTTCGGCATCCTGTTTCTGTGTCCTGTTATGCAATATCCTGTTTTCGCGTTCAGCGACAATAATTCTATAAATAGCCTTATCTTATCCTGTTTTCGTAGAAAATGAGTTATGCAACATCCTGCCTTCACTATATAAGCTCTGCCATTCGATCGAATAGTCATTCTCTCTTCGGAGCTTGAACTGCTAACATGTATAAGCATCAATGCTCTGTGAAGAAACTTAAAGCGGCTAACGCTCTTCATAACCTTTTCGGAATGACTGAGCCTTTTCCAAAAATTCTTTCGACTTCTGTCAAGAAGCTGAAGAAATATCCTCATTTCCAAACAATGATCGGAGAAGGCAAAATCCATATGTTCTGCCTACATCTGACACCTGATCATAATATTTCGTTTAAAAAACGTACTCTGACGGACAAGATCCTGAATACGATTCCAGCACTAGGCAGAGAGGCCCAGACAATCTATCCGCTGAGACCTCAAGACATAAAATGGATCACTGTTATGAACAGATTCAAAAGACCCCCCAGCGAAGCCAACAGAACCAACGCTGATATGAGAATTGGTTTCAAGTGCCCCCATAACCAATTTCTGGTGAAAGGTCATTTCACGTTTGGACAGAGAACCGTTGGGCAAGGATGCGCCCATATTATCCAGACGTTGGACGCACCATTGCTGTTCTATGTGAGACCCCCCAACGAGACACGAGTGAGAGCTGACAGTAGATATTTCTCAGGGGACAAGCTTCACTTCTACGAGAGGTTCATATTGATTGCTCGCTCAAGCTACAAGATACCTGCTGGCACTACCTATATTTTATTTACGACGCAAAAGAATTTCTTCAGTCTACATGTTGTGAAGGAGAGCTTGAAGCTGGGTTTCAAGGTAAAAAATCCGTTGGTAGAAAGAATCACGAAAATAGACGGAATGTATGAGGTATCTGTGCCAACACCTATGATACCTCATATGGATGATGATGACGAGCCACCCTCTGAATATATTCAAACAGCTCCAATCTCAGAGCCAGAACCATCCCAAGAGCCAGAACCAGTAACCGATTTGCCAGAAATCTATTTGCCGACGAACCCTCCTGTTGTGTTGGACAAAACAATAACCGTGGTCACTACAAATTATGCAGAACAATATAACTCTCAAATCTGGAAAGTATTGACAGATCCCCTTAAAAACAACTTCGTACGCACCTATGGGCCTGATCTACCTGGAATGGATATGAGAACTGCATCGGTAAAACGTAAGGCCGAAAAGAATCCCAAGCGTTTAAAGAAACGTAAGCTCACCTTCAAGGACGCTGCAACAAATACAGAGCCTGAAACTAGAGAACCAGAGCCTGCACCTATTGAACATTCAATGCCTTTTGTTGAAAATCCAGGATTTCATAGTGAATGGCCTATTCAAAGCCCAGCGGTACCTGAAGATCTTAATAATATAGTATGCTCTCCCATGCCAGATCAGCTACTACTAGACTCTATGATGAAAGATCTCATGACACCTGGCACTCTAGAATATATAATAGATGAGTCCGAACAGCCAAATTACATATCACTCTAAAAATATTAAAAATTTAAAAAATTTGGGTCAAACGAGGCTTCCTCATGTCAGATTTGTCATTATGACTTATCTTGACGATGGAAGCCTCGTTTGACCCATTTTTTTTAAATCTATCTCCTACCAATATTGGATTTGTAAAAAAAATAACTTATAAATATTATGAGTAGACAAATGAAAATTGTCTAAGCCGTTCAAAAGAATTGCTTAAAGCGGCTTCAGCTATGCCATCCTATCGATTGGACCTGCAAACGGGACAGCCAACATTATCCATAAAAATTTAACCTCGATAAAATTGAAACGGGACAAATGTAGCTTTTAAATTGAGATGCTGAGCCAGAAAAACTGAACGCGTAGAGATTAGCAGCTCATATTGTAAAAATTTAAACGTAATTATGAAAATAGTATTAACGAGATCCAATGACAGAGATCCAAAAAAACTTTAGTAACCAATCGTTTGGTCATGACAATTGAAAAGCGAATCTTGATGAACGAGGAAAAGATATATATATCAACCAACCAACCAACCTTAAAAAAAAAAAAAAAAAAAAAAAAAAAAAAAAAAAAAAAATTTTTTTTTTTTTTTTTTTTTTTTTCAAGGTTGGTTGGTTAGTTGATAATCTTATCTATATATAATATGGCTAACGTGACTACACTCTCATTGTGTCTCGACGTTTGTCAGCAACGGTCGTCTAGTCACTATGTCTCGTAATGTGTTTTCAACAAGATGTACATTGATGGACACTAGAGCGTTAGATTTTTCTATAAAAGCCTATGATCTATTCTGATTTCATGAAAACCTGCAGTATCTTGTCATTTGTCAGACAAAAGTCTTGTTTTCAAAGCCAAAAATGTATAAATATCGCTATCCCATCCTGTTTTAAAGGAAATGGGTTTAGACATCAGGAGCTAGTTTATGCATGACCTTACAGTAGAAGAAATAAATTCCACTCCCACCCACCCTAATAGATATACTATATATATACTATATATATAGACTACAGCGCCATCTACAATGATTGGCTAAAGAAATATAGCTTTAGAAGCCAACTGAGAAATATAACTTTAGAAATATAACTTTAGAAATATAACTGTAGCAGTCAACTGAGAAATATAACTTTAGAAACCAACCAACCAACCTTGAAAAAAAAAAAAAAAAAAAAAAAAAAAAAAAAAAAAAAAAAAAATTTTTTTTTTTTTTTTTTTTTTTTTTTTTTTTTTTTTTTTCAAAGGTTGGTTGGTTGGTTGGTTTGACTGGCTATATATAATTATCTATTTGCCTCCACACTCTCATTGTCTCTCAACATTTGTCAGCAACGGTTGTCTAGTTATTATTGCTCGTAATGACAAATATGATAAATTTGAACCTGTATCTGAAACAGGATTCCATCCAATCGTGTCCAAATGCTAGATCTTCCCATTTTAAATGAAACCTGTTAATTTTGATCGTGGCACAGTCGATCTTAAACTTGGTCCATCCAAAAAACCTTCATGAGTCAAGCTGAGTGCATCCCGAAACAAACTAATCAAAACCTGAAACAATTGTTGCGTAGAGAGAATCCGTAAAATTTAGCAAGAGGTCTCTATAAAATTTAAATTGCTGAGAGTTGTCACGACAAATGTAGCAATGAACGCTGGAAAATTTAAATGTAATTATGAAAATAGTATTAACCATTCGTTGAGTAGCATGACAAATGAAAATTGAAACGTAATTAGGAAATTAGTATCAAGATTAGCTTTTCAATTTAATCCTGACCTTTGTCGAGTTTTGTCCAGATGCTATAAAATTGAAACAGGTGTATCTGAAACATTATTCAATCCAAATGCTAGGGCCTTCTCATTTTAAATGAAACCTGTTAATATTGATCGTCTTAAACGTGGATCACTTGGCCATCCAAGAAACCCTCATGAAAATTGAAACCGGCTGAGTGCTATCCTGAAACAGGTGTCACGACAAATTGATATGTACGCTTGAAATCTGAAAGATATATAACCCGTCAAGGTCACACGAGTCAAGCTTCAAGGTCACACTAAAAAAAAAAAAAAAAAAAAAAAAAATTTCAAAGATTTTTTTTTTTTTTTTTTTTTTTTTTTTTTTTTTTTATGTGACCTTGAACATAGACTATATATACCCTTGACAAATGAATTTATAAACTATTATCTTTTTTCCTTACTCAGTCTAATATAATTATGGCGGCTCGTGAAGCAATAAAAAAATATAGGAATCTTCTTACGTGGGATAAATTTGAGTTTAAATGTCCCCATTGTCAAGTCGTAATCTTACCCAAAAACTATGAAAAGCATTGTCATGAACGGCACAACATAAACCCTTTGGTGAAATGCGTTTGGTGTCCTGACAAGAAACGGCACACATTCGTATGGCGAAAGAAATACCTGGCGGCCGATCATCTTATAAACTGTTATTTGCAATTTAAAATTCGGATTGCCAAACCCTTACCCGAAGAAGATGATGTGTCCGTTCCAGATGGATATCCTTTCAACTTCAACCCTATGTGTGAGAAAAATGACTTTTTTGGACATGATCAAATTTTTCCAGACGGTAGCCGGGCCTACGAGCCTGTCTGGGAGATTGAGTTACCGATACCGCCCGTTTCTTTTCAAGACGATTCTCTGAATTTGGCAGCTGCATGCGTCCTGAAATATTTACAAAGCGACCTGATATTCATTCATGTGATGGTTCGAGCTACGGCCTACGAGAGTTTTCTCTATCATATGGACGAAGACAACGGTAATACGCGGACTCTACCCTTTTCTTGTTGGTGCGACGGAGGGACCGAATCTGATCCTAAATTCAGGCATCATAGACATATGATAGTCGTATCTCCATCTCTTAAGTATTTTCAGAAATACGTATGGAATAAGATCCAACCCGATGACCGACCTTATTCTGGTTTCAAATGTATCTTGAGCAAAAATATAAAAACCGTCTGGCATTTAGTTAATACTCTGGGCTATCTCAGCAAGCGTAGGTCCAAGTGTAATTTTTCTTTCGAGAATTGTCTGGAAGCAGGCAATTTGAACCATTTTTATATCCAAGTGACGCTTCCTAAAGACTACAGGCTGGTCTTGGCTACGCTATGGGACAGGGGTATCATAAGAGTTCTCAATCAGAGATATCATATCTGGGAACCGAAGAGATTGCTAGAAGGCCCTATGTCGTTTGTGGATGGGAAATGGCGCATCAAAATCAAACATTTGCCACAAATAATATTGAATATGGTGCTGCCCGTGTCCGAAACTCTCAAGTCTACGAGCAAACCCACCGAACGCTTCTTACATCTGATCGACGGCAAAAAGATGTATTTCAAGCCAGGCAATCGAACTGAACGCGATTACAAGTTATTTTTTGGCATTGTAAAAGACGAATGGTGGGAGCCCTGCAAGTTGCAGCAGGCCTGTTTTATGTGCGCGAAACCTTATATGCAGATATGTGATGAGCTGAAAAAGGAAATTAGCGAGATGAAAACTCTTTACGAACAAGAGACGCAAGATTTGAGAAAGAAGCTAGAAGCCTTGCACGAAGACAATAGACGTTTGCACGAAGACAATAAACGTTTGCACGAAATAATTTATAATTTACAAAACGACGAAATTGTGAGACTGAAAAAAGAAAACGACGCCTTGAAAGCGAAAAATGCCAAACTGAAGTTAGAAAATAGCAGCTTTAAAATAAACATTAAACGTTTCAAGACAGAAAATCTCAATCTGAAGGCAGAGAATGTCAGCTTAGCATCAAACGCTAAACGTCTGAAGACAGAAAATATTCAATTAAAAGATGCAAAGTCTAACTTGACAGGACTTGAGCTTAGACAATGATTATCGAATCCATATAGTTGTTGATAAAAAATTAATCCAATGATAATGTGAGAGTATGTTTAGTATGCAGCCATGCCCAAGGTCAAGGTCACATTTAAAAAAAAAAAAAAAAAAAAAAAAAAAAAAAAAAAAAAAAAAAAAAAAAAAAATTTTTTTTTTTTTTTTTTTTTTTTTTTTTTTTTTTAATGTGACCTTGTGACCTTGATAGATTGTTAGCGCCTATATAAGCATCTGACAAATCTCATTTTCTAACATTATTCATTTAACTATAATATAAGGGCATGGATAGCTATTTAGATCTCGTGTCAAAGGTTTTGGCAAAACCGCAATTGTCTGAGGGTATCGACAATATTTTGCACAAAGACTGTTTGAATCTTATATCTAAAGATTGGGTGGCTCGTTTGAAAAATAACGTGACTTTTCAAGATTATGTCACCGACGCCAAACGGTTATGGAATCCACCTTATATGACGCTGAATTATGAATATGAAGAATCCAAGCGCCCAAATTTTAAAGTTGCTGTCGTTGCATACTGTAAATTTATGAAACGTTATGGGGATAGAGGCCTTCTAAATCCCAAATTGAATTTATATATTATGGCTTCAGAGCCATTACGTTTAATTGCTCGTGCGATGACATCTGATCTCTCAGTTCAAATTTCTGACGATTTTAAATTTTCTTTTCAAGATTGTAGTGGTGTTTTGAATTGTCATGAATGCGGTAAACGTGCAAACGAATTCAAAGCAAAAGGTCATAAAATAGATCTAAGATCTCAACCATGCATACTGGACACCAGCGTATTTACTGGAACTGAAGTCGCGAATCGCTTTTATAGTATGATCGAACCCACGTTCACTGACACGTTTGTAGCCATCTTACAAATAAAAATTAATACGAGATACAGCTATTATACTCAAAATAATCAAAAAATTTTACGTATTAGTGGAAGTATTTTAGATTTCATCGGATTTCAGGAAAGAAAATTAATGGCTTCTAAAACAGCTAATATAGGATTCATAACAGAAATCGATAATCAACCTTCAACGAAGGCTAAGGAGGCTAAACCTTCAACGAAGACTAAGGAGGTAGAATCGTCAACAAAAACCGATGATGAGTTTGGCGATTATTTGGAAGGGATGTTAAACGATTCAAAGATACCTTATGAACCTTTTGATTTGGAAAATACTGAAATTAGTCACGATACCATTGATTTGAATGATGTGGACAATAAGAGAAGTTCTAATGATTTAGACTCGGATTCTAAGAAAAGAAAAATAGATGAGGGTGAAAGTCATATATCACAGTGGCTTTTAAGTGACGATTAATAAATTACGTAAACCACATTTTAGTTTAGTACGACAGTCCCATGAAAAAAAAAAAAAAAAAAAAAAAAAAAAAAAAATTTTTTTTTTTTTTTTTTTTTTTTTTTTTTTTTTTTTATGTGACCTTGAGCGTGGCTCGTCTATTGCTAACGTACCTTTCTTTTTTTTTCAAAGTTGGCCATTTCAAACTGACTGTGAAATTTTTCAAAGTCCACGCGTTTTGTCTTTCTATTTTCAAAATTACATTTAAAGTTTTATGGCCCAGCTCCTGTTTCAGATAACCCTCAGCCCGTTTCAATTTTATCTCCATTTTAAATTTTTACGTGCTAAGCGTCTTCGTTTTCAAGGTTCTTGCTAAGCGATATGTCTTCGTTTTAACATGGCACCTGACTCAATTTTATCATGGCCTCTTGCATAGCTGATCCACGTTTGAGCGACAAGCTAAATTGAATTCAATGCAAGGGAGTCACGTTAACAGATACCGTAACGCTGAGAAACGTTCAAAATCTATTGTGAGTCATCTTAAAAGATACCATAGAGGGTCACGTTAAACGATACCATAGCGTGGCGTTAAATATTATCAGCCAATGGAGGGTTAAAAGATACAATAGAATGGAAGAAATACAAAAGTTAAAAATAAATTGGTAAAACCTTTAGGGTTTCGTTGGAAAGGTTTAGTAATATTTAATTTTAAGCTCAATATTATCTTGAGTCAAAATGTAAGTTCGTTATCTCGCTTCAATGAAATGGAAGAAAGACAAAAGTTATAATAAATTGGGGTAAAGATTTAGGGTTTCGTTGGAAAGGTTTAGTAAATTTTAATGTTAAATTTAATGTTGACATTTTATCGAGGTCATAGCGTGGCGTAAAATATTATCAGCCAATGGAGGGTTAAAGGATACAATAGAATGGAAGAAATACAAAAGTTAAAAGTAAATTGGTAAAACCTTTAGGGTTTCGTTGGAAAGGTTTAGTAATATTTAATTTTAAATTTTAAGCTCAATATTATCTTGAGTCAAAATGTAAGATCGTTATCTAGCTTCAATTTTCAAGGAAATGGAATAAAGACAAAAGTTATAATAAATTGGGGAAAAGGTTTAGGGTTTCTTTGGAAAGGTTTAGTAAATTTTAATGATAATTTTAATTTTGATATTTTATCACGGTCAAATGCAGATGACATGCCTCAGCGCCATCTACAATGATTGGCTAAAGAAATATAGATTTAGCAGCCAACTTAGAAATATAACTGTAGCAGCCAACTGAGAAATATAACTTTAGAAATATAACTTTAGAAATATAACTGTAGCAGTCAACTGAGAAATATAACTTTAGAAATATAACTTTAGAAACCAACCAACCAACCAACCAACTAACTGTAAAAAAAAAAAAAAAAAAAAAAAAAAAAAAAATTTTTTTTTTTTTTTTTTTTTTTTTTTTTTTCGCGGTTGGTTGGTTGGTTGATATATATTTGTTTCCTCGTTCATCACTTTTCATTTATTAAGATTAGCTTTTCAATTTCATCCTGGCCTTTTCATGTTTTTACCCAAATGCTAAGTTTCAAAAGTCTCGATGAAATTGAAACAGGTGTGTCTTCTCATTTTAAGTGAAACATGTCTATCTTAAATGTGGATCGCTAGGCCATTCAAGAGGCCTTCATGAAAATTAAAACCGGCTGGGTGTATCTATAACAAAACGTAGCAATTATATGTTTGAACTGAGTCCATTATAACCTTTTACAGTATCCCTTTAAAATTTGTCTAAGCTATAGTAGTCTTTCAAAAGTATCGTTTAAACGTGGATCGGCTATACAAGAGGCCATGATAAAATTGAGTCACGCTGAGCGTTGCCTGTATCTGAAACAGGTCAAAACGAAGACCTGGCAATTGAAAACGGGGCATCGCTTAGCAGGCAAAATTTAAACGAGCTGGACCAAAAACGTAACCATTGAACTCTGGGCCATGCTTAGCAGTAGCAGCCCATATTGTAAAAATAATATTTACGAGATACAATGGCAAAGCGACAAATGAAAAGCTTAAAAAGTCCGTGCCAGTCTATAGCATCATTTTAAATGTTAATATTGAGCCATCCAAGAGGCCTTGATAGAACCGGCTGAGTGCTATCTGAAACAGGACAAATCTATAGGTACGCTTGAAATCTGAAAGACGTAGAGAGTAGCAGCCCATATTGTAAAAATTTAAAATTATAAAATTCAAAAGTGGATATGTAGGAAGGGTTAAGTTTCAAAGTCACGTGACCACACCCACTCCTGAAATGAACCAACCAACCAACCTTGAAAAAAAAAAAAAAAAAAAAAAAAAAAAAAATTTTTTTTTTTTTTTTTTTTTTTTTTTTTTTTCAAGGTTGGTTGGTTGGTTTATTTCAAGAGTGGGTGTGGTCACGTGACTCGGATCAAAAAGTGATATAACCGAGATTAATTTCGGAGCTAAAAAGAAGAACCCAAATTGTCTCCCCAACTGGCTGAACCCAGATTAGGTATTTTTTAGCTTGAAATCTTAGCTGATCTGAGTTTGGTCGTTGGTAAAAAATATCAGCGGATTTTTCTAAGGCCCAAATGAAATTCTTTCAAACTAAATCTGGCAGACTAGAATTTTATTAAGAAATCCATAGTCATAGTAGTCATCCCTCCCATCATCCCCGACATCTCTTTAAGAAGAGACCGTAAAACGTAAAGTCAGATCCGTCTCGGTACCACGTTTAAGCCCGTCCGACGTTCAGATCAAATGACTATTGTTAGCCCGCTTAGAGAGACTTGGCATAGTGCCAACTGAGTCGATACACGGGAATGAGTCGATACTGTATCACATGAGAGCGCGGGACAATACCGCTTAGACATCTTCATAATTGGCCAATCTTTGTTTCAAGCTGACCACTTCAGCTTTTAAACTATCATTTTCCGCTTTCAAGCTAGTCATTCCCTCTTTTAAACTATCATTTTCTGCTTGCAAGCTAGCCATTCCCTCTTTCAGGTTAGCAACTTCAGCTTTCAGGTTAGCAATTTCGTGCATGTGTAAATCAAAAATATGTTCCAAGTATTCCATTTTTTGCATTTGCAGCGTTTGGTTTTCAATTTTGAGAGTCCGTATATTATTTTCGTAAATCTCTTTCATATTTTTCATTTCGGCCTCTATCCCTCTGCAGCGTCCCAATATGGGCTTCACGCACTGGAAGCACATCTGTTGACGCTTGCTGGGTTCCCAATAATCTTCTTTAACGACTTCGTAAAACAGTTTGTAATCTTCTTCGGTCTGCGTGCCTGGCGTAAAATACATCTTTTTTTCGTTGTTCAGATGCAAGAAGTATTGGGTACGCGCACTAGACGACTTGAAATTTCTCGATACGGGTAGTACCAGTTTCAGTTTTATGCCTGGCAAATGTTTGATTTTAATTTTATATTTTCCGTCGATGAACGCTATTGGAACTCTGAGCAATTTAACGGGATGCCTGCAGGCATAATTTTGGGTTATGAGCCTCATGATGCCTCCGTTCCAGAGCGTAGCCAAGACCAATCTGTAATCTTTGGGAAGCGTCTCCTGGATGTAAAAATGTTTCCTGTTACCAACCCCTAGTTGGCTTTCGAATGAAAAATTACAGCTAGATTTTCGGTTGCTGAGATATCCCAGTGTATTGACCAAATGCCAGACGGTCTCTATAGATTTGCTTTTCAGGCAGCTGTAACCGACATACGGTCGCTCGTCGGGTCTGATCCTACCCCACACGTTCTTGTGAAAATGATCTTCTGAATAAGTTACTACGATCATGTGCCTATGCTGCCTGAATTTGGGATTTTGTTCCCTGCCGCCGTCGCACCAACATGAAAAGGGTAGGGTTTGGGTCAAGCCGTCGTCTCTATCCATGAATCTTATAAAATCTCTATAGGCTACGGCTCGCACCATGACGTGGATGAACGCCAGGTTGCCTTCAAGATATCTCAGCACGCAAGAGGCGGCCAAATTCAGCGTTTCGTCTTCGAAAGGTACGGGTGGAGGCTCTAAATCGATCGTCCAGACGGGTTCGTAGGCCCAGTCGTCCATGAAGTAACGCGTATGCTCGAAAAAATCTTTTTTTGCGCACATTGGGCTGAAATCGAAAAATTCGTATGGGTCGGCAGCAGGATCTTCGTCATCAGAATCAGGCTCAGGTTCAGGCTCAGGCATCCTAAATCTAAAATTTCTAAAGCATTCTATCAAATGATTAGCAGCCCCGTTCTTTTCCCCTCTTTGGAATGTAAATTGGCCCTCGCACCAAACGCAGCATGTTAAAGGGTCCATGGTGGTTTCATTCCTACAATGCCTTTCATAATCTTTGGGCAAGACAAGAACGTTACAGCGCGGACACGAAAAGTGAGTTCTGTCGCCTGCGAGAGCGTTCATATACCTTCTCAAATTGGGACCGGCAGGCATCGTAGAAGATGAATAATGGCTTGAAGATAGCTGGATAATTTACAGGGTCGGTATATATAGGCAAAATAAAGCCACGCCCACTCAAAAAAAAAAAAAAAAAAAAAAAAAAAAAAAAAAAAAAAAAAAAAAAAAATTTTTTTTTTTTTTTTTTTTTTTTTTTTTTTTGAGTGGGCGTGGCTTTACTTTGCCTATATATATTGGCCAAGATTTAATTTTGCCATTCATCTCCATACTTGCCAGTCCATACTTGCCATGATGTCCATATTGAATCGTTGCCAAGGGATAGAGGCCGAAATGAAAGAGATTTAGGAAAATAATATCAGAGAAACTCTGCAAGACGAAATCAAAACGCTACAGGCTGATAGAATACGCTTGTGGGTAATTATTTATAAGTTACACGTGAACGCAATTGCTAGCCTGAAAGAGGGAATGGCTAGCTTGCAAGCTGAAAATGATAGTTTAAAATATAGATTGGCCAATTATGAAGATGTCTAAGCGGTATTGTCATGTGACACAGTATCGACTCATTCCCGTGTATCGACTCAGTTGGCACTATGCCAAGTCTCTCTAAGCGGACTAACAATAGTCATTTGATCTGAACGTCGGACGGGCTTAAACGTGGTACCGAGACGGATCTGACTTTACGTTTTACGGTCTCTTCTTAAAGAGATGCCGGGGATGATGGGAGGGATGACTACTATGACTATGGATTTCTTAATAAAATTCTAGTCTGCCAGATTTAGTTTGAAAGAATTTCATTTGGGCCTTAGAAAAATCCGCTGATATTTTTTACCAACGACCAAACTCAGATCAGCTAAGATTTCAAGCTAAAAAATACCTAATCTGGGTTCAGCCAGTTGGGGAGACAATTTGGGTTCTTCTTTTTAGCTCCGAAATTAATCTCGGTTATATCACTTTTTGATCCGAGTCACGTGACCACACCCACTCTTGAAATAAACCAACCAACCAACCTTGAAAAAAAAAAAAAAAAAAAAAAAAAAAAAAAATTTTTTTTTTTTTTTCAAGGTTGGTTGGTTGGTTCATTTCAGGAGTGGGTGTGGTCACGTGACTTTGAAACTTAACCCTTCCTACATATCCACTTTTGAATTTTATAATTTTAAATTTTTACAATATGGGCTGCTACTCTCTACGTCTTTCAGATTTCAAGCGTACCTATAGATTTGTCCTGTTTCAGATAGCACTCAGCCGGTTCTATCAAGGCCTCTTGGATGGCTCAATATTAACATTTAAAATGATGCTATAGACTGGCACGGACTTTTTAAGCTTTTCATTTGTCGCTTTGCCATTGTATCTCGTAAATATTATTTTTACAATATGGGCTGCTACTGCTAAGCATGGCCCAGAGTTCAATGGTTACGTTTTTGGTCCAGCTCGTTTAAATTTTGCCTGCTAAGCGATGCCCCGTTTTCAATTGCCAGGTCTTCGTTTTGACCTGTTTCAGATACAGGCAACGCTCAGCGTGACTCAATTTTATCATGGCCTCTTGTATAGCCGATCCACGTTTAAACGATACTTTTGAAAGACTACTATAGCTTAGACAAATTTTAAAGGGATACTGTAAAAGGTTATAATGGACTCAGTTCAAACATATAATTGCTACGTTTTGTTATAGATACACCCAGCCGGTTTTAATTTTCATGAAGGCCTCTTGAATGGCCTAGCGATCCACATTTAAGATAGACATGTTTCACTTAAAATGAGAAGACACACCTGTTTCAATTTCATCGAGACTTTTGAAACTTAGCATTTGGGTAAAAACATGAAAAGGCCAGGATGAAATTGAAAAGCTAATCTTAATAAATGAAAAGTGATGAACGAGGAAACAAATATATATCAACCAACCAACCAACCGCGAAAAAAAAAAAAAAAAAAAAAAAAAAAAAAAAAAATTTTTTTTTTTTTTTTTTTTTTTTTTTTTTTTACAGTTAGTTGGTTGGTTGGTTGGTTGGTTTCTAAAGTTATATTTCTAAAGTTATATTTCTCAGTTGACTGCTACAGTTATATTTCTAAAGTTATATTTCTAAAGTTATATTTCTCAGTTGGCTGCTACAGTTATATTTCTAAGTTGGCTGCTAAATCTATATTTCTTTAGCCAATCATTGTAGATGGCGCTGAGGCATGTCATCTGCATTTGACCGTGATAAAATATCAAAATTAAAATTATCATTAAAATTTACTAAACCTTTCCAAAGAAACCCTAAACCTTTTCCCCAATTTATTATAACTTTTGTCTTTATTCCATTTCCTTGAAAATTGAAGCTAGATAACGATCTTACATTTTGACTCAAGATAATATTGAGCTTAAAATTTAAAATTAAATATTACTAAACCTTTCCAACGAAACCCTAAAGGTTTTACCAATTTACTTTTAACTTTTGTATTTCTTCCATTCTATTGTATCCTTTAACCCTCCATTGGCTGATAATATTTTACGCCACGCTATGACCTCGATAAAATGTCAACATTAAATTTAACATTAAAATTTACTAAACCTTTCCAACGAAACCCTAAATCTTTACCCCAATTTATTATAACTTTTGTCTTTCTTCCATTTCATTGAAGCGAGATAACGAACTTACATTTTGACTCAAGATAATATTGAGCTTAAAATTAAATATTACTAAACCTTTCCAACGAAACCCTAAAGGTTTTACCAATTTATTTTTAACTTTTGTATTTCTTCCATTCTATTGTATCTTTTAACCCTCCATTGGCTGATAATATTTAACGCCACGCTATGGTATCGTTTAACGTGACCCTCTATGGTATCTTTTAAGATGACTCACAATAGATTTTGAACGTTTCTCAGCGTTACGGTATCTGTTAACGTGACTCCCTTGCATTGAATTCAATTTAGCTTGTCGCTCAAACGTGGATCAGCTATGCAAGAGGCCATGATAAAATTGAGTCAGGTGCCATGTTAAAACGAAGACATATCGCTTAGCAAGAACCTTGAAAACGAAGACGCTTAGCACGTAAAAATTTAAAATGGAGATAAAATTGAAACGGGCTGAGGGTTATCTGAAACAGGAGCTGGGCCATAAAACTTTAAATGTAATTTTGAAAATAGAAAGACAAAACGCGTGGACTTTGAAAAATTTCACAGTCAGTTTGAAATGGCCAACTTTGAAAAAAAAAGAAAGGTACGTTAGCAATAGACGAGCCACGCTCAAGGTCACATAAAAAAAAAAAAAAAAAAAAAAAAAAAAAAAAAAAAATTTTTTTTTTTTTTTTTTTTTTTTTTTTTTTTTCATGGGACTGTCGTACTAAACTAAAATGTGGTTTACGTAATTTATTAATCGTCACTTAAAAGCCACTGTGATATATGACTTTCACCCTCATCTATTTTTCTTTTCTTAGAATCCGAGTCTAAATCATTAGAACTTCTCTTATTGTCCACATCATTCAAATCAATGGTATCGTGACTAATTTCAGAGTATTTTCCAAATCAAAAGGTTCATAAGGTATCTTTGAATCGTTTAACATCCCTTCCAAATAATCGCCAAACTCATCATCGGTTTTTGTTGACGATTCTACCTCCTTAGTCTTCGTTGAAGGTTTAGCCTCCTTAGCCTTCGTTGAAGGTTGATTATCGATTTCTGTTATGAATCCTATATTAGCTGTTTTAGAAGCCATTAATTTTCTTTCCTGAAATCCGATGAAATCTAAAATACTTCCACTAATACGTAAAATTTTTTGATTATTTTGAGTATAATAGCTGTATCTCGTATTAATTTTTATTTGTAAGATGGCTACAAACGTGTCAGTGAACGTGGGTTCGATCATACTATAAAAGCGATTCGCGACTTCAGTTCCAGTAAATACGCTGGTGTCCAGTATGCATGGTTGAGATCTTAGATCTATTTTATGACCTTTTGCTTTGAATTCGTTTGCACGTTTACCGCATTCATGACAATTCAAAACACCACTACAATCTTGAAAAGAAAATTTAAAATCGTCAGAAATTTGAACTGAGAGATCAGATGTCATCGCACGAGCAATTAAACGTAATGGCTCTGAAGCCATAATATATAAATTCAATTTGGGATTTAGAAGGCCTCTATCCCCATAACGTTTCATAAATTTACAGTATGCAACGACAGCAACTTTAAAATTTGGGCGCTTGGATTCTTCATATTCATAATTCAGCGTCATATAAGGTGGATTCCATAACCGTTTGGCGTCGGTGACATAATCTTGAAAAGTCACGTTATTTTTCAAACGAGCCACCCAATCTTTAGATATAAGATTCAAACAGTCTTTGTGCAAAATATTGTCGATACCCTCAGACAATTGCGGTTTTGCCAAAACCTTTGACACGAGATCTAAATAGCTATCCATGCCCTTATATTATAGTTAAATGAATAATGTTAGAAAATGAGATTTGTCAGATGCTTATATAGGCGCTAACAATCTATCAAGGTCACAAGGTCACATTAAAAAAAAAAAAAAAAAAAAAAAAAAAAAAAAAATTTTTTTTTTTTTTTTTTTTTTTTTTTTTTTTTTTTTTTTTTTTTTTTAAATGTGACCTTGACCTTGGGCATGGCTGCATACTAAACATACTCTCACATTATCATTGGATTAATTTTTTATCAACAACTATATGGATTCGATAATCATTGTCTAAGCTCAAGTCCTGTCAAGTTAGACTTTGCATCTTTTAATTGAATATTTTCTGTCTTCAGACGTTTAGCGTTTGATGCTAAGCTGACATTCTCTGCCTTCAGATTGAGATTTTCTGTCTTGAAACGTTTAATGTTTATTTTAAAGCTGCTATTTTCTAACTTCAGTTTGGCATTTTTCGCTTTCAAGGCGTCGTTTTCTTTTTTCAGTCTCACAATTTCGTCGTTTTGTAAATTATAAATTATTTCGTGCAAACGTTTATTGTCTTCGTGCAAACGTCTATTGTCTTCGTGCAAGGCTTCTAGCTTCTTTCTCAAATCTTGCGTCTCTTGTTCGTAAAGAGTTTTCATCTCGCTAATTTCCTTTTTCAGCTCATCACATATCTGCATATAAGGTTTCGCGCACATAAAACAGGCCTGCTGCAACTTGCAGGGCTCCCACCATTCGTCTTTTACAATGCCAAAAAATAACTTGTAATCGCGTTCAGTTCGATTGCCTGGCTTGAAATACATCTTTTTGCCGTCGATCAGATGTAAGAAGCGTTCGGTGGGTTTGCTCGTAGACTTGAGAGTTTCGGACACGGGCAGCACCATATTCAATATTATTTGTGGCAAATGTTTGATTTTGATGCGCCATTTCCCATCCACAAACGACATAGGGCCTTCTAGCAATCTCTTCGGTTCCCAGATATGATATCTCTGATTGAGAACTCTTATGATACCCCTGTCCCATAGCGTAGCCAAGACCAGCCTGTAGTCTTTAGGAAGCGTCACTTGGATATAAAAATGGTTCAAATTGCCTGCTTCCAGACAATTCTCGAAAGAAAAATTACACTTGGACCTACGCTTGCTGAGATAGCCCAGAGTATTAACTAAATGCCAGACGGTTTTTATATTTTTGCTCAAGATACATTTGAAACCAGAATAAGGTCGGTCATCGGGTTGGATCTTATTCCATACGTATTTCTGAAAATACTTAAGAGATGGAGATACGACTATCATATGTCTATGATGCCTGAATTTAGGATCAGATTCGGTCCCTCCGTCGCACCAACAAGAAAAGGGTAGAGTCCGCGTATTACCGTTGTCTTCGTCCATATGATAGAGAAAACTCTCGTAGGCCGTAGCTCGAACCATCACATGAATGAATATCAGGTCGCTTTGTAAATATTTCAGGACGCATGCAGCTGCCAAATTCAGAGAATCGTCTTGAAAAGAAACGGGCGGTATCGGTAACTCAATCTCCCAGACAGGCTCGTAGGCCCGGCTACCGTCTGGAAAAATTTGATCATGTCCAAAAAAGTCATTTTTCTCACACATAGGGTTGAAGTTGAAAGGATATCCATCTGGAACGGACACATCATCTTCTTCGGGTAAGGGTTTGGCAATCCGAATTTTAAATTGCAAATAACAGTTTATAAGATGATCGGCCGCCAGGTATTTCTTTCGCCATACGAATGTGTGCCGTTTCTTGTCAGGACACCAAACGCATTTCACCAAAGGGTTTATGTTGTGCCGTTCATGACAATGCTTTTCATAGTTTTTGGGTAAGATTACGACTTGACAATGGGGACATTTAAACTCAAATTTATCCCACGTAAGAAGATTCCTATATTTTTTTATTGCTTCACGAGCCGCCATAATTATATTAGACTGAGTAAGGAAAAAAGATAATAGTTTATAAATTCATTTGTCAAGGGTATATATAGTCTATGTTCAAGGTCACATAAAAAAAAAAAAAAAAAAAAAAAAAAAAAAAAAAAATCTTTGAAATTTTTTTTTTTTTTTTTTTTTTTTTAGTGTGACCTTGAAGCTTGACTCGTGTGACCTTGACGGGTTATATATCTTTCAGATTTCAAGCGTACATATCAATTTGTCGTGACACCTGTTTCAGGATAGCACTCAGCCGGTTTCAATTTTCATGAGGGTTTCTTGGATGGCCAAGTGATCCACGTTTAAGACGATCAATATTAACAGGTTTCATTTAAAATGAGAAGGCCCTAGCATTTGGATTGAATAATGTTTCAGATACACCTGTTTCAATTTTATAGCATCTGGACAAAACTCGACAAAGGTCAGGATTAAATTGAAAAGCTAATCTTGATACTAATTTCCTAATTACGTTTCAATTTTCATTTGTCATGCTACTCAACGAATGGTTAATACTATTTTCATAATTACATTTAAATTTTCCAGCGTTCATTGCTACATTTGTCGTGACAACTCTCAGCAATTTAAATTTTATAGAGACCTCTTGCTAAATTTTACGGATTCTCTCTACGCAACAATTGTTTCAGGTTTTGATTAGTTTGTTTCGGGATGCACTCAGCTTGACTCATGAAGGTTTTTTGGATGGACCAAGTTTAAGATCGACTGTGCCACGATCAAAATTAACAGGTTTCATTTAAAATGGGAAGATCTAGCATTTGGACACGATTGGATGGAATCCTGTTTCAGATACAGGTTCAAATTTATCATATTTGTCATTACGAGCAATAATAACTAGACAACCGTTGCTGACAAATGTTGAGAGACAATGAGAGTGTGGAGGCAAATAGATAATTATATATAGCCAGTCAAACCAACCAACCAACCAACCTTTGAAAAAAAAAAAAAAAAAAAAAAAAAAAAAAAAAAAAAAAAATTTTTTTTTTTTTTTTTTTTTTTTTTTTTTTTTTTTTTTTTTTTTTTTCAAGGTTGGTTGGTTGGTTTCTAAAGTTATATTTCTCAGTTGACTGCTACAGTTATATTTCTAAAGTTATATTTCTAAAGTTATATTTCTCAGTTGGCTTCTAAAGCTATATTTCTTTAGCCAATCATTGTAGATGGCGCTGTAGTCTATATATATAGTATATATATAGTATATCTATTAGGGTGGGTGGGAGTGGAATTTATTTCTTCTACTGTAAGGTCATGCATAAACTAGCTCCTGATGTCTAAACCCATTTCCTTTAAAACAGGATGGGATAGCGATATTTATACATTTTTGGCTTTGAAAACAAGACTTTTGTCTGACAAATGACAAGATACTGCAGGTTTTCATGAAATCAGAATAGATCATAGGCTTTTATAGAAAAATCTAACGCTCTAGTGTCCATCAATGTACATCTTGTTGAAAACACATTACGAGACATAGTGACTAGACGACCGTTGCTGACAAACGTCGAGACACAATGAGAGTGTAGTCACGTTAGCCATATTATATATAGATAAGATTATCAACTAACCAACCAACCTTGAAAAAAAAAAAAAAAAAAAAAAAAAATTTTTTTTTTTTTTTTTTTTTTTTTTTTTTTTTTTTTTTTAAGGTTGGTTGGTTGGTTGATATATATATCTTTTCCTCGTTCATCAAGATTCGCTTTTCAATTGTCATGACCAAACGATTGGTTACTAAAGTTTTTTTGGATCTCTGTCATTGGATCTCGTTAATACTATTTTCATAATTACGTTTAAATTTTTACAATATGAGCTGCTAATCTCTACGCGTTCAGTTTTTCTGGCTCAGCATCTCAATTTAAAAGCTACATTTGTCCCGTTTCAATTTTATCGAGGTTAAATTTTTATGGATAATGTTGGCTGTCCCGTTTGCAGGTCCAATCGATAGGATGGCATAGCTGAAGCCGCTTTAAGCAATTCTTTTGAACGGCTTAGACAATTTTCATTTGTCTACTCATAATATTTATAAGTTATTTTTTTTACAAATCCAATATTGGTAGGAGATAGATTTAAAAAAAATGGGTCAAACGAGGCTTCCATCGTCAAGATAAGTCATAATGACAAATCTGACATGAGGAAGCCTCGTTTGACCCAAATTTTTTAAATTTTTAATATTTTTAGAGTGATATGTAATTTGGCTGTTCGGACTCATCTATTATATATTCTAGAGTGCCAGGTGTCATGAGATCTTTCATCATAGAGTCTAGTAGTAGCTGATCTGGCATGGGAGAGCATACTATATTATTAAGATCTTCAGGTACCGCTGGGCTTTGAATAGGCCATTCACTATGAAATCCTGGATTTTCAACAAAAGGCATTGAATGTTCAATAGGTGCAGGCTCTGGTTCTCTAGTTTCAGGCTCTGTATTTGTTGCAGCGTCCTTGAAGGTGAGCTTACGTTTCTTTAAACGCTTGGGATTCTTTTCGGCCTTACGTTTTACCGATGCAGTTCTCATATCCATTCCAGGTAGATCAGGCCCATAGGTGCGTACGAAGTTGTTTTTAAGGGGATCTGTCAATACTTTCCAGATTTGAGAGTTATATTGTTCTGCATAATTTGTAGTGACCACGGTTATTGTTTTGTCCAACACAACAGGAGGGTTCGTCGGCAAATAGATTTCTGGCAAATCGGTTACTGGTTCTGGCTCTTGGGATGGTTCTGGCTCTGAGATTGGAGCTGTTTGAATATATTCAGAGGGTGGCTCGTCATCATCATCCATATGAGGTATCATAGGTGTTGGCACAGATACCTCATACATTCCGTCTATTTTCGTGATTCTTTCTACCAACGGATTTTTTACCTTGAAACCCAGCTTCAAGCTCTCCTTCACAACATGTAGACTGAAGAAATTCTTTTGCGTCGTAAATAAAATATAGGTAGTGCCAGCAGGTATCTTGTAGCTTGAGCGAGCAATCAATATGAACCTCTCGTAGAAGTGAAGCTTGTCCCCTGAGAAATATCTACTGTCAGCTCTCACTCGTGTCTCGTTGGGGGGTCTCACATAGAACAGCAATGGTGCGTCCAACGTCTGGATAATATGGGCGCATCCTTGCCCAACGGTTCTCTGTCCAAACGTGAAATGACCTTTCACCAGAAATTGGTTATGGGGGCACTTGAAACCAATTCTCATATCAGCGTTGGTTCTGTTGGCTTCGCTGGGGGGTCTTTTGAATCTGTTCATAACAGTGATCCATTTTATGTCTTGAGGTCTCAGCGGATAGATTGTCTGGGCCTCTCTGCCTAGTGCTGGAATCGTATTCAGGATCTTGTCCGTCAGAGTACGTTTTTTAAACGAAATATTATGATCAGGTGTCAGATGTAGGCAGAACATATGGATTTTGCCTTCTCCGATCATTGTTTGGAAATGAGGATATTTCTTCAGCTTCTTGACAGAAGTCGAAAGAATTTTTGGAAAAGGCTCAGTCATTCCGAAAAGGTTATGAAGAGCGTTAGCCGCTTTAAGTTTCTTCACAGAGCATTGATGCTTATACATGTTAGCAGTTCAAGCTCCGAAGAGAGAATGACTATTCGATCGAATGGCAGAGCTTATATAGTGAAGGCAGGATGTTGCATAACTCATTTTCTACGAAAACAGGATAAGATAAGGCTATTTATAGAATTATTGTCGCTGAACGCGAAAACAGGATATTGCATAACAGGACACAGAAACAGGATGCCGAACACGGAAACAGGATGCGGTAAAGATTTTTATAGACGCTGAAACAAATAAGCATTGCTGGACAATGATAGTGTAGATACTTTAGCATGATATATATATATAGGTTTAGTTAGAGTCAATCAACCAATCAACCAACCTTGAAAAAAAAAAAAAAAAAAAAAAAAAAAAAAAAAAAAAAAATTTTTTTTTTTTTTTTTTTTTTTTTTTTTTTTTTTTCAAGGTTGGTTGATTGGTTGATTGACATTAGCTAACCTATATATATATCATGCTAAAGTGTCTTTGGTTGATTTTATATTTCTATAATTTTTTTCAAGATACTATTTTTTTGAGACTGCCATTTTTCACCAATCTGGAAAATTTTTCAAAATTTATCATTTCGATTTTATAGTTTTTGATTTCTAAATAATATTTTTTTTGCCAATCTTGAAATTTTTTTAAGTTGGTTGATAATAGTTTATATATAAATTTATATCTCAGGGACTTCAGTTATAAAAGTATCCATTCAAAATCTTAAGTATCCGTTTAAAATCTTAAAGTACAAATCGGTACGCATCCAATATTGGCAATATAATTGTTACAAAAAAAACGGGTCGAACGAAGTGTCAAAGACAGGAATCTGCCATGAGACACTTCGTTCGGCCCGATTTTTTTATAAATCGTTTGGGTTTAAACCCAACTGTAGTATTTTCTAGCCTCTGTATTTATAAGGCTGTAGCATTTTCCATCTCTCAAATTGACGTTCGATTTGACAACGACTATGCCATGCCGTCTTCGAATTCTTGGATCTTCAAAGCCAGCAGTTTTTAATTTAGGCCGTACCACGAAATCTATCTTCGGTGGAGGCTTCCAGGCACGATAAGTTGTTACGTTGGACTCTGGAGATTTTGGTAGCGGGCTTAATAGCCTTGGTACTTTAAAATAAATCATCTCTGACATGGGTATTGAAATTTGAACTGGAACTTGAACAGATTTAGAAGCTGGAACTGGAACTGGAACTTGAACAGATTTAGAAGCTGGAACTGGAACTGGAACTGGAACTGGAACTGGAACAGATTTAGAAGCTGGAACTGGAACTGGAACTGGAACAGATTTAGAAGCTGGAACTGGAACTGGAACTGGAACAGATTTAGAAGCTGGAACTGGAACTGGAACTGGAACGCGTTTAGATTTGAAAACTGGAGATGGTCTGGAAACTGGTTTTGGAGTTGGCATGGACATGTCTCGATTATAATTGCATAATAACTCGAGAGAAAGACGAGAAGTATTCAAGACATTCCATCCAGGCTTTACGGCATAGTCATAGTCAAATCGCTCGTCGGTCAGAGAGTCGAAAGAAAACATTTCCATTTTGAAAAACAGAGGCTCAGAATGAATAAGCTGAGGCGAGAGGCTCGTATTTATACTCTGGCAAGCGGATGCGTGAGATCTGATAAGCGGTTCTGAGAAACGACATCAGTAATACTATATAAGGCTCGACAGGATGACGTTTTATAGATTAGAGAGGCTTGACGCATCTATAAATAACTTATCACGTCCTGTTTTTGAGGAAACGGTTTACATAATATCCTGCCAATTTGTTCTAGAAGAATTTTATCGGATCATCTTGAAGGCTTCAAGCGACAAACTAATTTTCTAAAAATTTTAACAGAGAGATATGACCGTTGCTGGCAAAGATCGAGATAGAGTGAGGAGGTGGCAAGTCAGCGATCCTATATATAGAGGAGATAATCAACCAACTGTGAAAAAAAAAAAAAAAAAAAAAAAAAAAAAAAAAATCTTTGAAAAAAAAAAAAAAAAAAAAAAAAAAAAAAATTCTTTGAAAAAAAAAAAAAAAAAATCATAGTTGGTTGGTTGATTATATCCTCTATATATAGGATCGCTGACTTGCTACCTCCTCATTGTGTCTCGACATTTGCCAGCAACGGTCGTCTAGTCACTATGCCTAGTTGAAAAATTGAAAATTTTAACAGATGAGAGATATGACCGTTGCTGGCAAAGATCTAGATAGAATGAGAAGGTGGCACGTCAGCGATCCTATATATAGAGAAGATTATCAACCAACCAACCAACTGTGAAAAAAAAAAAAAAAAAAAAAAAAAAAAAAAAAATTTTTTTTTTTTTTTTTTTTTTTTTTTTTTTTTCAAAGAATTTTTTTTTTTTTTTTTTTTTTTTTTTTTTTTTTTTTTTCATAGTTGGTTGGTTGATTATATCCTCTATATATAGGATCGCTGACTTGCTACCTCCTCATTGTGTCTCGACATTTGCCAGCAACGGTCGTCTAGTCACTATGCCTAGTTGAAAAATTGAAAATTTTAACAGATGAGAGATATGACCGTTGCTGGCAAAGATCTAGATAGAATGAGGAGGTGGCACGTCAGCGATCCTATAAATAGAGAAGATTATCAACCAACCAACCAACTGTGAAAAAAAAAAAAAAAAAAAAAAAAAAAAAAATTTTTTTTTTTTTTTTTTTTTTTTTTTTTCAAAGAATTTTTTTTTTTTTTTTTTTTTTTTTTTTTTTTTTTTTTTCAAAGAATTTTTTTTTTTTTTTTTTTTTTTTTTTTTTTTTTTTTTCAAAGAATTTTTTTTTTTTTTTTTTTTTTTTTTTTTTTTTTTTTTTTCATAGTTGGTTGGTTGATTATATCCTCTATATATAGGATCGCTGACTTGCTACCTCCTCATTGTGTCTCGACATTTGCCAGCAACGGTCGTCTAGTCACTATGCCTAGTTGAAAAATTGAAAATTTTAACAGATGAGAGATATGACCGTTGCTGGCAAAGATCTAGATAGAATGAGGAGGTGGCACGTCAGCGATCCTATATATAGAGAAGATTATCAACCAACCAACCAACTGTGAAAAAAAAAAAAAAAAAAAAAAATATTTTTTTTTTTTTTTTTTTTTTTTTTTTTTTTTTTCACAGTTGGTTGGTTGGTTGAATTCATTCTATATAAATAGCCGACTCTTCTCCAATCAGTCTTCTTCTGTCCCAGTAAATCTATCCATTGTTAGATCCTGCCGGCTTTAGAACGATATGCTATCTCTAGCTTAGCCATGGAACGTTTCTAATTTATGTCTGGCAGATTAACAATACGCTATCTTAGCCTGTTTCTAATCTATTCAAACTTTTTACGATGATTGAGTATCGCGAGTCAAATTTATTTTGGCGTACCTTTAATCGCTACCGAAAAAATGGATGGCTCTAATATAGGTATAGGCTACGTGAGCGATTCGTTCAGGATACAATCGAGGAACGTACTGCTAGAGGATAAGACACGCATTTTTGGCTTGAAACAAATCATGGTACCGCTGTCGGAAAAAGTACGGTTTATTACAGGCATTTTACATAAGAGACATCATTGAGTTTGAAATAAAATATTTTTTTATCTGTATTTAAACATGCAGACATTTCCGCGAAGCGGAAATGTCTGCTTGTTTAAATACAGATAAAAAAATATTTTATGTTATTATATTTTATAAAAACCCATGATCTATTCTGATTTCATGAAAACCTGCAAGATCTTGTCATTTGTCAGACAAAAGTCTATAAAAATCTTGTTTTCAAAGCCAATATTGTATAAATAACGTTATCCCATCCTATTTTAAAGAAAACGGGTTTGGGCATCACGGAGCTGGTTTATGCATGACCTTACAGTAGAAGAAATAAATTCCACTCCCACCCACCCTAATAGATATACTATATATATACTATATATATAGACTGCAGCGCCATCTATAATGATTGGATAAAAAAATATAACTTTAGAAACCAACTGTGAAATATTACATATCTAGCTTAGCCCTTAAAAATTTTAAATTTTACACAAAAAATTAAAATTTTAAACGAAAAAATTAAATTTATAAACTCAGATCTCTTAAATTTATCTATAGAGTCTGTATATTTTACCAAGATTCATATTTATCTTATAGAGAAGCCATATCCCTTCAAATCATTACGATATTGGTACTCTATCTCTAGCTTAGCCATTAAAATTTTTAAATTTTACACAAAAAGTTAAAATTTTAAACGAAAATTTTAGACTCAGATCTCTTAAATTTATCTACAGATATTTTATCAAGATACATAATTATCTTATAGAGAAGCCATATCCCTTGAAAATTACAAATTCAAAATATTTTACAGATGACTAGATGACTGTTGTTGGCAGACAAAATAAGATGTGGGTACGCTAGCCATCCTATATATAGGACGCACGAAAAAAACTAATGTTCAATAAATGAGGTTAGTTCCGTGAAGTTATAGATTCTGCTCCGTCCTTGAAGATGTGTTCAAGGTCACACGAAAAAAAAAAAAAAAAAAAAAAAAATTTTTTTTTTTTTTTTTTTTTTTTTTTTCAAGGTCGTTGGATTTCTTGTGGGCGTGGCTTCATCCCATCTATATATATAGAGAGATAAACTCGCTTACGTATCCAAACCGTCATTGTCCAGTCATGTCTCTGTTGGCTTAGTTATTTTTATCTATACATTTAAATTGATACCATTTTATCTCGTTTTCCAGAGTCTTAAATTTAATTTCTACAATATTGGCTTATTATAGTTTATACGTTTAAATAGTCTTCATGCTATCCTGATAATCTCTTCGATACTAGCTTAAATAGATTTTTTTATAAATTTAGCATCAAAGTCTCAAATTAAACCCGTCCAATATTGGCACTATATCTATCGCAAAAAAATGGGTCGAACGAGGTGTCAAAGACAGAAATTCTGCCATGAGACACCTCGTTCGACCCATTTTTTTACTCTCATTTGAAAGATCAACATAAGCTCTCTATGGATTGCTCATTAGATAACCTACTGATGGTCATCTTCAACGGTCCGGTCATTTGAGATTTGTATAATTCATAATCCTCATACTCAAGCTCAAAAAATTTCCTCACCTGTAGTTGGTATGCGGCAAGGAAGTCTTCGAACTTGGTACGGGACCTTTCGACAAATCGAACACCAATGGCTTTCACGAAGCTGAGCTTCATGTTAGCCTGGTATTTCACCATGGCCGAACCATCGAACATCTTATCAAATTCCTGTTCGCCCATGAACCCTTTCAAATGCTGTTTGGCTTCGCTAATCGAGAAGATTCTCGTCTTAGCGAGCCATTTAGGTAAATCGATTTTAGGGTCCATTACGTCTCGGACGGTGAGGCCTGCATATTTTTCGGCAAATTTTAGATCTAGAGGGTGCCTCGAATAAATAGCCAGGTCCTCAGCCCGGACAAACAGGGTGCCATCAGTGGCCATTAGGCATTTAAAGGCAACGCCATAAGCATAATTTTTTACATGAAAAAACATGACTGACAGAGAGCTAATGTATCTAAGCAGCTAGTAGAGAGATCGACTAGCAATTGAAGAGCTCTCGCTGGACACTCGTATATATACCCGGTCTTATCAACAGGATCTGATAGTAAATTTCTACGAACCGCTTATCAAGAGGAAAGGCTTGCATAATATCCTGTCTCTTGAGCAATTTTTATCGATCTGATTATAACCGGGCTTCCTGCATCCTGAGGAAAGGCTTACATAATATCCTGTCAACACTTCTCGAAAAATCTTTTTATAGAGATCTGATTGTAATTTTAATCGAAGCCGCTTATCAAGCATCCTGTCAATAGTTTCTCGAAAATCTTTTTATAGAGATCAGATCATAATAACTGGCTTGGCTACACTTAACCTTTAAAAATTTTAAATTTTACATAAAAAATGTAAATTTTAAAAGAAAAAATTAAATTTTTAAACTCAGATCCCTTAAATTTAGCTATTGAATCTATATATTTTACCAAGATTCATATTTATCTTATAGCTAAGCCATATCCCTTGAAAATTACAATCGGTACGCTTTCAGTGTTGGCTTGGCTACACTTAGTCTTTAAAAATTTTAAATTTTACACAAAAAATGTAAATTTTAAACGAAAAAATTAAATTTTTAAACTCAGATCCCTTAAATTTAGCTATCGATATTTTACCAAGATTCATATTTATCTTATAGCTAAGCCATATCCCTTGAAAATTACAATCGGTACGCATTCAATGTTGGCTTGGCTACACTTAGTCTTTAAAAATTTTAAATTTTACATAAAAAATGTAAATTTTAAATGAAAAAAATTAAATTTTAAAATTCAGATTCCTTAAATTTAGCTATCGAGTCTGTATATTTTACCAAGTTTCATATTTATCTTATAGCTAAGCCATATCCCTTGAAAATTTAGAATTATAATGACCGCCACACTTAGTCTTTAAAAATTTTAAATTTTACACAGTAAATTTTAAACGAAACAATTAAATTTTTAAACTCAGATACCTTAAATTTGTCTATAGAGTCTGTATATTTTATCAAGATATAAAATTATCTTATAGCTAAGCCATATCCCTTGAAAATTACAAGTTCAAATCGGTACGCATCCAATGTTGGCACTCTATCTATCGCAAAAAAATGGGCCGAGCGAAGCCTCAATGACTTATGTCATGAGAGGCTTCGCTCGACCCATTTTTTTGCACCTCGTCCTGATCTTAAGACGAGGATTTATAAAAGTAGGGCTTGTTTCCCACCAAAACTTTTATTTTTTTGGGGAAATACCCTAGCTCCAAGTCTCCGTACCTCTCTCCGAAGACATAGCTATCCATCGGTACAGATTGCAGGTAAGAGTCCATGGATATTTTCAAATCAGCTATAAAACTCTCCATGGTAGCATTGGAAGAGCTAATGCATGCTATCTTGATACGTATGGGCCTTCTGATGTTGAACGTACACTCTATCGGCGACAGAATCTCGATAGGCCCCTGAAATAAGGATTGAAATTCACCTGGATGCATATCCAACAGCGTGTTGGCATCTTCCAATCCAAAAATACGTGTCTTGGCTAGAGACGGAGGCAGGCTCAAGCCCTCGGGAGCGATGTCAGTCACTGTAAGATGGCATAAGTTTAAAACGCCAGAAGAATTTTGATAGCCCATGGTACGAGCTACGTCTGAACCTTTGATAAAAATTTCACCGTCAAAAGTCAAAAAACAAGTAAATTTCACGTTTAACTCTTCAGCTAAAATTTGAAATATCATTTTGGAGCTTTTAGAATATCAAGCAGTCAGAATGAAATGTCTCGTCCAGCAGCCTGTATTTATACTAGCAGCAATCTCTATTTCTATCTAAATTTCTTATCGACATCCTCTGACGCACATCCTCTTACGCACGTCCTGTAGATTATGCAAGATCCCGCTCAAACGACAAATTAATTCTAAAAATAAGTTTATCGAGGATTACATAATATCCTGTCAACAGCTAGAAGAATTTTATCAGAAGGTCACGTTTTCTAAGAAAGCTTGCTAAAATTAGGTCGCGAATCGGGTATATATACGAGCTGCCTCTAAGAGCCTGCATCATTTTGACTTCTATTGCTATTAAGTCATGCTATTCACAATTGAACATCCACAGCTGGATACTAAAATCTTATTCGTAGTCTCTGCGGATGGACTTTTGTTCGTCAGGGCCTCTGATGTGGCCAAGCTGATGGGTAAGGGTAGCGCATACGTAAAAAAAACTACCAAGCTAAAGGTGAGGGACCTCGTTTACAAAAGGTTCAGGATACCTGTCTCTTTAGCTAATACCTGGGTGTATCCAATAGAAGAGATTCATTTCGGAGATGCGCTGTCGACCATGGGTTTTGAGGCCATGATGAAATCTGCTAAGATTGACATCTTAGATCCTATAGTGCCAACTGCATGCATCCATAAAGCAGTCAGAATTCGGATCGTGAGGAATTCTGATGTCTTCATAGATGAATTCTTAAAGGATTTCATAGAAAGAACCCTGCTGTTCTATGATGGAGACCACGATGATGACCCTCGCCTACACGAAGATAGATTTGAGACTATTTCTTGGACAGACACCCCTCCGTCCAAAATCAAAGTCTTCGTGGGGAATCGATCTCGCTGGTATAAACTGATGCCTTAGAGATTTAAATTGGAGGGGGCAAAAAAATGGGCCGAACGAAGCGTCTCATGGCAGATTTCTGTCATTGACGCTTCGTTCGGCCCATTTTTTTGCGACGGTAGTAAGCCAATATTGGATGGGTACAAATTGAGACTTTGAATGGGGTCTCTGAGATAGATAATATTAATATTTCAATATTGAAACGATACTAATGCCTTTGAATCTGAGATAGCTAATGTCTTTGACTCTGAGATAGAAATTTACAATATTGAATAAGGACATTTTTTTAAATGAATGCCGTACCAATATTGAATATATTTTTTAACGATTCGATAAACAAATAATATATTTAAATAATAAATATTTAAAGAATAAAATATTTATATAGTCAATCTGAAGGATTGCATAACTCATTTTCTACGAAAACAGGATGAGATAAGGCTTTTTATAGAATAATTTATCACTGGATATTGCATAACTCATTTGCATTGAAAACAGGATACTGAACACGGAAACAGGATGCAGTAAAGATATTTATAGACGCTGAAACAAATAAGCATTGCTGGACAATGATAGTGTATATACTTTAGCATGATATATGTGTTAAAAGAGTTAATCAACTAATCAACCAAACTTGAAAAAAAAAAAAAAAAAAAAAAAAAAAAAAAAAAAAATTTTTTTTTTTTTTTTTTTTTTTTTTTTTTTTTTTTTTTTTTTTTTCAAGGTTGGTTGATTGGTTGATTGACTCGAATTCATTCTTTATAAATAGCTGTACTCAAACCTTCATTCCTTCATTCTGTCTGAATCTCTTCTAGCATCAACCTTCTACTAAAACGCTCCTAACATTAAGATACTTTAGCATGATTGGTTGATTGGTTAATGTCTTTAAATCTGAGATAGAAATTTACAATATTGAATAAGGGCATTTTTTAAATGAATGCTGTACCAATATTGAATATATTTTTTTAACGATTCGATAAACAAATAATATATTTTTAACTATTCGATAAACAAATAATATATATATTTTAACGATTCGATAAACAAATAAAATATTTAAATAATAAATATTTTATTATTAAAATAAAATATTTAAATAATAAATATTTTATTATTAAAATAAAATATTTAAATAATATATTTAAATTCTAAATATTTATTATTCGAACCGAACGTGAACAATTCTGGCGGGGTGGAGTTGCTCGAAGAATAAATCTGGCGACTGTAATTCATAATATCCGTCCATTTTGCAATTGAAACTAAAACTGTACACAGTTGTAACAGTATTTAAACGGGACATTCATTCTTTTTATTTTATGTAAATTATCTGGTTTTTTTTTTTTAACAATTTTTACTGATTCGTATTCATAAAGTTATTAAATTCCTTAAGGATATGAATATTTTCGTAAAACAATACCTTTAATAACTTTAGAGGACTACAGAAGCAGTAATATATTATTTTTTTTTTTTATATTTTTGCAAAAATTCTGTTTTTTTTATGTGCCCTCCACAAAAAAAAAAAAAAAAAAAAAAAAAAAAAAAAAAAAAACTTTCTTTTGATTGAATGAATATAGTATAGGATCACATCATCAAGTTAAACACATTTAAATAACAATCACAATTATAATACTAATAAACTTGTTTTTTGGATTTTTGGTTTATCAAAGATCCTCCCTCACATTATAAATTAAATGCGTGCTTAAAACTTTTTACTGTTGATAATTCTTCATGAGATATTGATTTAAAATTGTGTTTATTTAAGTTAAATTTATTTAAACCCATTTAGCACGTAGAATAAAGGTGTAATTTGGTATATTTTATCCAACCCATATACTTAAAAAGTTAATAGCTGGAAAATTCTATATGTTCAATATTAATGTATATTCTATGCTAAACATTGGGCTTGAATGTTGAGTTAAAAATCATTTAAATCATTTAAAATTTTTGTAAACCAGTTGATCTTAAACATTTCCATGAATATACAAAAACCGTCGCGAAAATTGATTGGCATTTCTTCATATGTAAACTGCTATATATATTTTTAAACTTATTACGCAATAAAAGGGATATGATGTTTCATTTTAAGCTTTAACACACAAATTTCAATAAATTTTAAGTTAATTAAAATGTTTAACAAATAACTACGGCTATCAATATATATAATCGTTAGATTTCAATTTACACACATTTATAAGTAAATATATAACAAAATTGTAGTTACAAAAGTGTTTATTTGAAAGATTCTTACCTAAATTATTTTAGTGGGAAGAGTATAGAAAACGATTTTCTTTATATATATACATATTCAAAATTTCTTGTGTCGTCAATGAGCGATAAATAGCCAAGAAACGGACATTTTCATTTTTATTTTATTATTTATTTTATTTTATTTTATTTTTTATTTATTTATTTTATTTATTTATTTATTTATTTATTTATTTATTTTACAGACGATAAGATTCCGTTTTTTTTTTTTTTTTTTTTTTTTTTTTAATAAACATACGTAACTTCGTGAGAAGTGTCTTCTGTATTTTTTTCAGAAAGTCCTGGGCATGCGCATTAAGAGACTTTCCTTGTTAGATTAACATACATGTATATATATTACCACATTAATCAATATGGAAAATAATGATTATGATATGGATCATACAGACACATGTTTTGTTCGATATTTATAAAAAATATCTATAAGGAGAAAAGACACCGTATGGGAAAATATGTTGATTTTTCAGAGCATACATGGGACCCACAAGCAAACAGAATTCGGAAAACTTTCATGTCGTTTAATTTTTCTTATGATACACGCATAAAAAAGTCATTTACATTAGATATGCGTTAATTTTTTAGTGTAGGTTTATAGTGAACAATTGTTCTTTATTATATTAAACAAAATTGAATACGTATCAAATGTTGTAACTTAGGTTAGACGATATGTGAAATAAGAAGAATATAAATAAAATTTTTGATAGAACATTTCTTTAAAATGTAAACGATAAAAAAAAAAAATAATAATAATAATAAAAGTGGGATTCATACTTTTATTGTGTAAGTTACAATTTTGCAAACAGTAAATTATATTAAAAAATAAATAAATAAATAAAGTGAGCAGCGGATTTTCTGTCTTTATTTACATGGCTGATACTATTAGCTTTTCCTAGAGAATTTTTTCAACTTTAAAGATAAGCTAGGTTTTTTTTAATAATAGCTTTCAATGAAATAATTGTCTTCATTTACTTTGAATAAAACTTTCCCAGTCGTATGTTTTGATTTCTCGAGGAATTAGATACTTAATGCAATGTTCTGTTACTATATCTTTTCGTTCATAAAGGAGTTAAAAGTCATTTTCTGTTCAATTAATAAAATATTCTTTTCGATATCTGGAACAAACACGTAAGTTCTGTTTGATAGGATTAAATATTTTATGTTTTTATCGGCTTGATGTGTTTTTCTATCTTATATTAACTTATTAACTTTGATACAACTAACCCCATTAGGAAAACAAACCTGTCGTGCAATGTGTTAGCATTATTAAATTAATTTATTGAATATTAAATTAATTTTTTGAATCAGTGGAGATGCATGTACCTGACGACATATTAAAAAGTTCAAGTATGTATTTGATAGAGATCTTGTCATCCTTAACTTTTTATATTCATATACTTAGCATGCAATTATGTTTTCTTGAAAATGAATAATATGGAAAAACTTTACATTATATACAGTCGGTAACAAAAGTGTCCGAACACTAGCAAAATTTCCTATGTAAAAAAAGTGCACTTTATACCGTTTTGTTAAATAAATCCTTGTCGAATCATGTTCTTATACTTACTAAGAACAGGATTCGACAAGGATTTATTTAACAAAACCGTATGAAGTGTACTTATTTTACATAGGAATTTTTGCTAGTGTTCGGACACTTTTGTTACCGACTGTATATATATATATATATATATATATATATATAAGAAAATGTTTCATTTGGTTATTCTCTAAAGCAAACGTCACTAGGTAATACAGAAGGATCATAAAGAATAAAACCACAGTTTAGATATAGCACGATTACCACAATACATAAAAAAAAAAAAAAAAAAAAAACCCTTTTAAATTTGTAGTTTAAAATAAAGTCACATACATGTATTTTCAAAAGAGACCTTTAGTAAATTGATCGCTTTTGTAAGTAATTGGACGTTTAATGTTTCAAAATCTTGTAAAAATTAAATATTTTTTAAAATATTTTTATGCCACCTTACACTTTAAAAGTCCTCAAGAATAAAAGAACAATTTACTGTAATATAGCTGAAGCTTAACAATCAAATATGCTAAACTCTTTCGCTTTTTCAATACGGATATTTTATAATAGTTTATTTTCTTGTGAAATAGTGGTTTTAGATAAGCGGGAGATTTGGCAGGTATGTCAATAATATCTCATTAATAAACTTATGAAATAAATTTAATCCGATATGCTAAATTAACGCATAAAAGAATACGTTCATCAGTTAAAGATTCATTACGGAAAAATGAGGGAAAAAATCATTTAATAATGGTATTAAAACAGACATACATAGACTTAGTTTTCATAATGAGAGAAATTCTTCTTCAAAAGTGACGATGACAAATTAAATTTAAACAGGTTAACCAAAATGGAGTTGAAATTCCCGCAAATGGGAGTGTTGAAATATGACATTAATGATTGAAGCATATGTAATTATTGGTAAAGACTCTAAATATAATTAATAGCTAAGTCTTGTGCCTGCTTACATGAGTAATGGAACTAAATTCGAAACATTGCGATTGTATTGGTTAAATAATGTTCTATACTTAGTAATTAGATTTATTAAATTGGAACATACAATTTAGTTTTAAATACCTATTAGCACATTAATTTTAATGTCATAAATGGAGTTAGTTTTATAATGTACTGAATTATAAAATTCTGTTTGAAAATAATTTCATTTCATTTGAAAAAAAAAAAAAAAAAAAAAAAATGTTTATTTTTTGTAGTAAAATTATTTATTTTAGTATTTGTTCTTGAAATGTTTACACGTACATTTTATTCACAATCTCTTATTTTACAAATATTGTTTATTTTACAGACGTTCATCGGAAATCCGAATATTAAGTTATAATAAGATATTATTTATTATATATTAAAACCCTATAAGCGTTAAACCCGTCTTTTTCCGGCATGCATAGTCAAAATAAAAGGCTAGTGTAGCTAAATTTTGAAATATATGTTGCTTTTTTAAAGGAAATAAGATTACTAAACATGTGTAGTATACAGTATTAAATTCTCATATTTATACTGTGCATAGTACTAATTTTATGCGCCATTAAACAGATATACCGAAAAACGGCTAACGCTGAAAGGGTTAAAGATATTTTTCAATTCCACTAAACAGTCATTCTGAATGTTAAACTGAAAAATTTGGCCAGAAAAAATCTGGCTTTAATACTAAACGTCTAACCGAAGATTTATAATAGCAGTAGTGTTTTATTTAGAACCCTTTATGAAGACTTTATTTGTACAATGATTAATGTAACTTACCTTAAATATTTAGAGTGAAATTTTTATAGTAATTATACAATATGAAAAAAAAAGAAATGTGTTTATAGTCTCTACATAAAGTATTATAGTATAAATCATTTTGAGCTTGTTAAACAAGAATCGCTGATCACTGAATATAGTAGGGTTCTCAGCAGCCGATAATTTTAATACTACATATTTATATCAGGCTTTGAAGCGTTACTAAAATTTTACAATCATTTTATTATATTGCCCCACTATTTTAAAACAATAGTTTCTTACATAATATTTTAGTATTAAAACATTCAAGATATATTTTTTTTCTTGGCGATCGTGGTGACAATGTAATAAAAATTAAATAAAATTTTAGAAAAGCTGCCTGTTACATAGTTGCCAACTTTTATAAATTTAATGTAATGATAGTCACCACTGTATTTTATTGAAAATTCTTATATTAATTTTCGAATTTTTAAGATCTCGAATATATATTGCGACAAATATTGCATAAATATCCTAAAAAAACTTTCTTCTGTATGGATATGCGAAAAGAATAATTGTGAATTTTCTATATTTTTTTTTTTCAGATTTCTTTTAAATGCATGCAAAAATTTAAGAAAAAATAATTTCACTTGTTGATGTGCATTTATCGTTTAAATTTTAATACAAGTGTTTAGAGGTTTTTAAAATACTTTCCATCAAAATTTAACAGCATTTATGTCTGCAGCTCGTTTATTTACGTATCTTCGTTTCTTTTCTTTTTTTTATTACTTCATTAAATATTTTAGAATTTTAGAAAACTGACCTATGCATAGCTACCAACTTTTAAGCTTTTTAGATACCGGAAAATTTAACTAGAATTCTTTTACATATTTCTGTAACAGTTTTCACGAATAAAATAAAATAAAAGTTTCTGTATAAAATTGCCGGTAATGCAGAATGCATAAAAAATTGTAGCTTTCTCTATTCAATTTAGGTTTTTCTAATTTATTGCAGAATTTTTCCTATAAAAAATATTACATATAGCAGTACTGGTTTGTGTATCAGGACTCAAAACAATTCGCGTACATTACGGTCTTAGAGACTTATTTATTATCCGAAGATTTCAACTCTTTTTTTCAGATCTAAAATAACATTTTTTCAGAGGCAATAAAACATCTTTCTTATTTTTTAACGAAAATTAAGCAAGTAACATTATGATTTTTTTTTTTTTTTTTTTTTTTTTTTTTTTTTTAGGATCACATAAAGATTTTACGGAAAAATTTCTTACGGAAATATGCTAGAAATACATTCTCTAGTGTGTTAATGAGTTGTCTACACTTTCCAATGGCAAAAAAAAAAGAGAACTTTTATGCTATTTGGCTACCGTAAAATGATTTTTTTTTCGTATATTTTCGTAGTAAATTCCACTGATTAAATTAAAAAGAAATTTTTGTTAAAAATTTCCAGTAGCAATAAATGTGTAAAAATTGGCGTCTGTGCAGTGATGTTTAAATGTACTTATGACTCAGTATTTAAAGTGTGACGACTTAAAATGTTTTCATGGAATTCCAAAAAATGTTGTCGAAATGAAAACATTGGTAGATAGGCAGACAAACTGAAGTCGTATACGCTTTCAATTTTTGTTCACAAGAAATATCCTCCAAACTATTTTAAAGAATAAACAAACAAAAAAAAAATGTATCAAAAATCGAAATTATTTATTCTGGGATTTTTGCATGCGTTAAAAATATAACAGTGTTTTTCACAATTATTCAAATAACATTCACATGTTTGTATATTTGCAAAAAAAGTATTAATATCAAACAATACACTCACTACTCAGAATCTTTTGTATTACAAAATATCTGCATTTAATAGTATCTTTTTTTTCTCATTTTGAGAATTTAACGTATATAAGGCTGATATAAAATCAAAAAGCACGTTAAGGTTCAAACATTTTGTGATTGATATGATTCACGACGCACTAGAGATGCGCTGTAGACTATTCCCGACAGTCTGGCAGTCAAACGTACTCGTTTAACGGAGACGTAATAATACAATTGACTTATATTTTTGAAAACTGATCTTAATACATTAGTCTACTGTGGCACCACGCGTTAGGGAATATTTTTCTTCATCGCGTCCTCTACGCGAAGAGACAAAATCGGAATGGCAAGCGCTTCAGGACTACGTGTTTGGGTAAATTCCCAATCCTTATAGCAAAATCGCCGTAGAGCATCCTTAAGATGTCCTGAGGTGTAGATGAGAAGGCGACCGCCCACTGAGTTTCCCTAGTGCGACATTAAACCAAATTAAACGTCATTTTCTTAACCACAAAAGAAAGTTAGCTGTCTTGCTGAACTACTACTATCAGTCGAAAAATCCATTCCGAAATTTCATAACTTCACAAAGATTATGTAAATTTTAAATTTTTGAAGTAGAAAGAATACTTACATAGAAAAACTGTACCAGTGCTCATCACTTTATTTAAAGACATTTTCTGTTTTTTTTTTTTTTTTTTGTGTGTGTGCGTAACGTTCTTAATTTTAGGCGTTATTTATGATAAACTGGATATATTCCCAATATTGTGATTATATCCGGTTTATACATCTCAATCAAATTCGTATACATCACTGTGCTCCAAAAAATACTAATTGAAATATTTTTATGTTCAAAACATTTATTTTCAGTGAACTTAAAATGCGTAAGTGGTAGACAGCATTTTTTGCAGAACACGTGAAATAAAATCCGGACTGATTAAAAATGTATACTTAATTAATAAAAGGTATTTTCTAAAAAAAAAAAAAAAAAAAAACGAAAAAGATATATAAATTTCACAAATCGAAAAATTTGCGATTTCAATAGTATATTTCTATATTTAAAATTAGTCTTTATTTGTAAATAAATCACCCTTTTTGTTTTATTCCTAAAAATACCAAGACTAGACAGTGTTCCTTACAGATATTTACTGGAATTCTCCAGGCCATTTACAAAATATATGAACATATTCTAAGAATTTGGAAAAAAAAAAAATCACCACGCATGAATATTTTCAATTCTGATCATATTTTGAATGAAATTAATTGATATTTGTTGCACATTCTAAACTTCTGAGACCGTTAATTCGTCAAATGTTGGTATGATATTAAAATTTAAGTGAGCCAATAGTAGACTGGGCTGTCCATTACTGGTCATATTGTGCGCAATATCAAATGATACCAGCAATGCACACCCATAAAAAGTATGTGTAATTACACAATTAAGAATTTAGCAAAGAAAAAAGAATTTTGCATGGTTATTTTAATAATATGAACGCAAAGGGTGCACACATAGTTGTCAAATTTAGCACTTTTTGGCTAACGGAAATTTTTAATAAAATCTTTTTTATGTATTTCTGCAACAGTTTTCACTGATTAAATAAAGTAAAAATTTCTGTTAACATTTTACGGTAGCTGAAAAGTGCTAAATTGGCAATCATGGTGTGTATGAATTCAGTTGAAAATAAGCAGAAACAAAGAAAACAAAATTTTATTTCTTATTCTAAACTACAAGAAAATTCAGCAAAATGGGTGAAATTGTAACTTTTTTCAATTAAATTAGACTTGTTTTAAAATTTATGCCAGGAAAAATTTGTAGATAAAGAAAGTAACTATAAAGGATTGTAAAATTAATCCTGAACGTTGCTTGAAGCGAGGCGGAATTTAGGTGGAATTTAGTGTCCCTAAATTTGACAATACTGATCTCATGTCATCTGCCAGAGAGCTCCGTTCGCTGATTTCATGGCTGTTTACGTCTACAGAACTTGTTTTTACCAAGTTTATTAATAAAGCATTATAGCTAACATTTTAAAAATTTTAAATGTTAAGTTTTAATGATCATAGTAAAAATAAAATATACTTATAGATTTTGAAGAATTCAAGCAATAAATGGCTGCATTAATCTTTACCTTTATATTTGATATGGTTCTTTAAAAAAAAATGCTTTTCACACATTACCCAATTTCCAATACCAATTTATATTTACCGATGCTTCGAAAGTTTGATGTCAATGATGTAGAAAACGTTTATTAAATTTACGAAATAAATTTTAACTTTGATATTTTAATTTTGCATTTGTCAAAAATAGTCACTAAAATTTATAACATAAAATTAAATACTATAAAGAATAAGACATAAATAACAATTTATGAAATTCGAAGATTAATAATGGCACCACAAATTAGAGTATATCAACGAAAAATTCTGTGATTTTAATGACTGACGGCTGAAAACCGTATTTACAGCATTTTTTGTTGTATTTTCATTTTCATTTTTTTCTATACTTTTACAATTTCCTCTACTGGTACTTTTCACCTACTTTATTTAATTAAAAAAATTAACCAAAGAATTTTACTTATTTGTGTGCCAAAACAATATATGTTAGTGTTATATGGATTTTAAAATAATATATATGATATTATCATAGCTACCAACTTTATGCTACCGAAAGTTTTAATAGAAATCTTTTACATAATTTTTTAACATTTTTTAAATAAATAAATGATTAAATAAAATAAAAGTCTCTGTTAAAGTTTTCCAGTATACAAAAAGCGTAAATACTAGCAACTATGTATTATATACATCTAAAAATAAGCATATATATATATATATATTAATAAATCTTTGAAAGAGTTCACGAATACTCATTAAAAATAGTTCTCCTATCAGGTTATGCAAAATAAATTTTAATTTTACAGTAAAATATAATTCATTTCAAATCATGTGCAAAATCTCATAAAATATTAAAAATTAAATAAGTAAAACATTTACAAATTTTTCATAATTTTTTTTCCATATATGTAAACACACATACGTATACAAAATTTATTTCAAATAAAGGCAAATGATATATTTTTTTTTTTTCAAAAGAACATTTACACGAATACAAATATAACACGTCTGTTTCACTGCAATACTGAATATAAAAGTGCATTACTTTAGAAAGGAACAAAAGAACACCACAAAAGTAAAAATTTTCTCTTTTGTGGCCTTAAATGGAATTTTGGATGGGGATAAATTTGTCTTCTGTGTTTCTTCGAAAGCCCTCTTATAAAAGCGATTGAAATAAATGACTTTCTTATTTTGATCCACTTTAAAAACACATTTCATAAAGGATTTCTCAACATTATTAAATGATTTATTTCTTGGAGATTGTGCTTTCGAGGCCTATTTAAAAATAATAATAAAAAAAAACTAGTATGTTGTGGCCACCACAAGACTTTCTTCTATATTTTCCTATACATATTCAATCAGTAACAATATTTAAAAAAAAAAAAAAGATTTTTTTTTCCTTTTTTTTTTTTTTTTGTGAAAATTAATACATATTCAATCACTAACAATATTTAAAAAAAAAAAAAAAAAAAAAAAAAAAAAAATAGAATTTTTTTCTAAGTTTTTTTTTTTTTTTTTTGGTTAAAAGTAAAAAAAATCGATAACTTTGTTTTAAATTATCACAGATTTATAGTTCAACCATTCGTTTTAAAGGTATTGACGAGACCTTTCGAATGATACCCATCTTCAAAATTTACCCCCCCCCGGGGGGTACTTCCCCCCCAGGGGGGGAAGCGATGCCCCCCCATGCACAAAATTTTTTTCCTAGTTACGTACTACTATTATCAATAATTCATATTAATTTTACAAACACAAGTGTAAAATAACTCTTATTATGCACATTTATACGAATTTTTGTCCTATGCTGCCATGTTAAAAATTTAGATAAAATGCTATCACAGCGCCACCTGTTGAGCTATTGATCCCCAAATATAATCAGCAACAGTTTATGTCGGGGACCAACTAAATACCAAGTTTGGTAAAATTTCGTTAAAAAAAAAAAAAAAAAAAAAAAATACGATTATTTTTCTAAGTTTTTTTTTTGTTAAAAGTAAAAAAAATCGATAACTTTGTTTTAAATTATCACAGATTTATGGTTCAACCATTCGTTTTAAAGGTATTGACGAGATCTTTCGAATGATACCCATCTTCAAAATTTAACCCCCCCGGGGGGGTACTTCCCCCCCAGGGGGGGAACCGATGCCCCCCCATGCACAATTTTTTTTTCCTAGTTAACTACTACTATCATCAATAATTCAAATTCATTTTACAATCACAAGTTTAAAATAACTCTCATTATGCCCATTTATACGGAATTTTGTCCTATGCTGCCATGTTAAAAATTTGCATAAAATGCGATTACAGCGCCACCTGTTGAGCTATTGATCCCCAAATCTAATGGGCACCAGTTCATGTCAGGGTGCAACTAAATACCAAGTTTGGTTAAATTTCATTCATATGTTCGTGAGATACAGCGTCCACAAAAAAATGATACAGACACACAGACAGACAGACAGACAGACAGACACACAGACAGACAGACAGACAGACATTTTCTAAAAACTATCAATTCGTGTTCAGGACATCCCAAAACGTGTAGATCCGTCAAAAAACGGAGGTCGAAAATTTTCGCGAATCCAATACTTTCTCTATATTACATATAGAAGAAAGTAATAACTGTGTAAAATTAATTAGTTAAAAAGCTTAATTTAAAAATTACTTGATCCAAATTTTTTTTCTGTTAAAAATATTACAACAATTTGTAGATTGCAAATCCGTCTGTTCCTCAAAATTTAAAGTTATATATATATATATATATTATATATATATATATACATATATATATCAATGGTTTGAAGCATTTAAATTTCTTATAAATTCATCAGGGATATTTTGAATAATTTTAATCTACGTGATAAGTTTAATCTAATCCTCTTTATGACATTAAAGTTACTCAAACTAGACTTTTAAACAGCTAATCCACACATATATTCGTTTCTTCATAATAATCAACCCATATAAAAATTCATTATGATATTTAAATAGTGTTTTCTACATGCTGCTAAAATGCATCATGTTAAAATTTACAAGGAAAATTTAACGCTAGTTAATTCAAAATTTCATGTAATTTTTTAATTGACTTTTTTTTTCTTTTGTTCCATTTTCTAGATCATTACAATTATATTCTGCAATTAGTAAAATGCTGTTATATATTATTTTAAACATACTACTTCACCCGTCTAATCGAGTATCCCCTCTTTAGCTATCAAATAGAAAAGAAGGCTCCGTTACTTTCGATAGTTGTTTACAAAGCGACAATAATGAAGTTTCTGAAATATATGCAATCATTTTTCAAAAGATTCGACATTTCTGTACAGTCGGCAGCAAAAATATCCGAGCACTAGCAAAAATTTTTATGTAAAAAAAAGTACACTTAATACTGCTTTGTTAAATAAATCTTTGTCGAATCCTGTTCTTAGTCAGTCTAAGAGCATCATTTGACAAGGATTTATTTAACAAAATAGTATTAAGTGTACTTTTTTTATATAGGAAGTTTCGCTAGTTCTCGGACATTTTTGCTGCTGACTCTATATCTGTAATTATATTTTCCAGGAAAAAATATAAATAAAAAATCTTAAATATTTAATGCATAATTTATAAAATAAGTAAATTAAAAATTAAAAATAATCTAGACACTGCTATCATAATTTTAAACTTATTTTTACTTGTTTAGTTGCACTTAAATCATTACACTCAATATGTATAGTCAAACTTTCCAGAGTGGGCCATGGTAAAGCTGTTGGCAGAGTATCGAGATCATAATCAAGGAATTGCGGGTATGATACTCGAGCAATCAAAAGACCGTCGTGTGTACAGTTGATAGCAAAAGTATCCGAGCACTAGCAAAAATCCTTTTGTGAAAAAATACACTTGATACTGTTTTGTTAAATAAATCCTTGTTGAATCGTGTTCTTAGACTGACTAAAAACAGTATTTGAAAAGGATTTATTTAACAAAACTGTATTAAGTGTACTTTTTTTACATAGGAATTTTTGCTAATGCTCGGATACTTTTGCTATCGACTGTATTAATGATGGGTGGTGCACATAAACTCGACGAGATTGTAATGCCTTCTACAGTCGGCAAGAAAATTATTGAATCTCAAATCCACATTTTTCATATATTTTTTTATAGTTCGATCGAGAAATTTTATCATGAACTTACAGTCGGTAACAAAAGTGTCCGAACACTAGCAAAATTTCCTATGTAAAAAAAGTACACTTTACGATTTTTTTTAAATATATCCTTATCGAATCGTGTTCTTACACTGACTAAGAACATTGTTCGACAAGAATTTATTTAACAAAACCGTATGAAGTGCACTTTTATTACATATGAATTTTTGCTAGTGTTCGGACACTTTTGTTACCGACTGTACTTTTTTATAAACAACATAAGGCTAAGATAATGACTCGAGAAATACTTCTTTAACGAAACAGTAAGGTGTTTATCTTTTAAATAGGAATTATAGTATCTTTAAGAATTTTGCTGCCGACTGTATGTTCCATAAAATTAATATCTCTGTAGTTTACTGAATCATGGGTATCCTCATACATGGAGGTTAAAATTGTGATATCATGTCTCTAGACCACCCCAGGGCTATATCGCAAACCACAGCCATTTTTCTATTATGTAGCTTTAATGAAATGCCAAAACCACTTAACTTAAACCTAAAACTTTCCTGAGTTGCATGCAAGGCAATTTTTGGTTAACAATTTACTAATTCTTTAGTTTGTGTTCCGAAGAAAATCGCAGACCTTAAAATTCGAAGCAACTCTTCGCACTTTGCATAAATTTTAAAGAAAATTACGTCCGATGCAAAATGATGTACGGATATATTCTTTCATTTCTTGAATATAAGGTGGAACCAAATTTTAATCAAAAAAATTCTAAAATTGAAAATGGACTGTTATGTTCTCCAATTTTACAGGCGGTTTCTACAGGAAAAAATATTGGTCATCGCATTCTAAATAATCTGTCCTTAAGGAATATACCATTTGAAAATTGCATTGCTTTTGCTTGCGACAATGCCAATGTCATGATTGGAAAAAAAAAATGGTGTTGCTGGAATATTGAATGAAGCTCATAATAATATTATTATCATGGGATGCTTTTGCCATTTGATAGATATTGCTACTGGTCGTGGACTTAATTCTTTGCCAGTAAAAATTAATGAAATTCTTGTTGATATTTTTTATTATTTTAAAAAAAGTTGCAAAAGAATGGAAAAATTAAAGCACATTCAAGAAATCCATGAAACAGAAATGAATAAAATCTTAAAGCATGTCGAAACTAGATGGTTGTCTGTTAGACAATACGTGAATAGAGTTACTGAGCAATGGAGTCCGTTGTTGAGATTCTTTGAAGGTGAAGAAAAAACATTACGTCACAAAAGAAGTGCAAGTGAAGTAAATTTGGATACCTACAAAATTTGCTTAAATCTGCTTAAAACTAACGTATAGGAAAGATAAAGTCATCGTTAGAATATACGAAAGACAATTTAAATAATGATAACCATTTTAAGATTATTAAAATGACTTTAAAGCCAACAATTTGCCAAACGAAAAAAAAAAAAAAATCATGATCTTTTCCGCGAAGGGTTGAAATTGTGATAGCCTCTAATAGAAGAGAATCGTAGACCGTCGCCAATGATCCACTACGTAGCTGTAATGCAACGTTAAACGCACTCAAATTCAAAGTCAAACTTTCTTCTTTTCCTTAAGACCGAACGTGGAGGAAGAAAATTGTCATGACATTTCTCTTGACTACATATTAACTTGTTACAGATACCTTGACCATATCTTGAAATGAATCCCAGACAGTCACCGTTTATTAACTATGAAGTCCTAGTTCAAAATTAAATCCACTCAACATCAACATTCCTTTTGGTTTGTCCTATAGAGTTGTTAGCTGTCGGTGGTTCGTAATTTCCCAACGTCCGTGAAGAAGAATGTCATAGATCCGGATTCGCTCAAAGATTTTAACGCATATTCATACACTCTCATTTTGGTCCTAAAGAAACAGCTTTGTGCGTTATGTTACAGCGTCTAGAATAAACAGTGTGGAAAGCGGCGAATAAAATTGTACTAAAAAAATTAAGCCTGTCACCAGATGTCATTACAATCGAAGCTAGTGTCACGACAGCAAAACCGAGACTCCCTATTGGTTAATTATATGCTTAGATCACGTGATTAAACTGACGAAACTGGGAAAAGCCAATCAGGTCTTCGATTTGAGCAATAGCTTTGATTACAGCGACATCTGGGTAAGCTTAATTTTTGTAGCATCATTTTAACATCACGGTTATAGGCGATTGCCACACTGTTTATTCTAGACGCTGTAGTTATGTGTAATATATTACATTTTCCTCAAAATTTATTACCTAATAGTATATAAAAAACGTGTACGCTCATGTGTAATAAAAAATATTAAAAGCATTTTTTATAATGTTCTTGGTTTATTATCTCCAAAAAACTTGAAATAAAATTACATTAGTTAATTAATCCTGTCAATTATATATTTTAACAGAGCTGTTATATTTGCTCTAATTTTAATGCTATGTGGCAGTTAAAGCAAAAAAGTTGGCCATTTACGACATATCAAGGGAGAATATAAATGACGAAAGCGAATCCGAGGAATTATAAATCATTACTGCCTAACTCTAATGAATAAAGTATTAAAAAAAGAAAAATTCAGATAACGGTTATGTTTAACAGTTTTCTCTGTGAAGTTTTGAGTGCTATTGTTAATAGATACACGACATATTAGCTAAACATTTGGATTTCAAATGATGACGAGGCCTTTTGAGTCTTTAAAGGAAACTAAAGTGTCACCTGACAAAGCGACAGAGGCAGAACCTTATATATATGTTTCGTAAATGTGATCTAGTTAGAAACTTATGACTCCTAATTACTAATAATAACGTTTTAAAGGATTTTAAGAGTTGCGATTTATACTGTGCGTCATTATGTGTGCCTCTGTAAATGATTAATAAACGTGCAAAAAAAAGGAAAGAGTAAAAAAAGGAATTTGCTTAATATTTTTGACTATCAAAAGAAAGAATATGTCAGCTTATATAATCCAGAAACATCAATATTATTTATTACAAGAGTTCTACTAAAGTTAAATCCATAATAAATGTTTTGAAGTTTTAAGAGTTTTAAGAGTTATTTAGATTATTTTTAAGTTTTCTTTTTACGTTTATCTTATTTTATCTTTGTAGAATTAAGATGATCACAACTGTTGCTCGTATTATCTTGTATTTGTATTAATAAATTCATTATACATGGAGATAAAAAGCCTTGAATGACAAAATTTTAAGCAACTCAAATGCACGTTAAAGAATTTTTAAATTAATGTAACCTAGGTAAGACCATCGTAAAGTTTTGGTTATTAAAAATGATGGCTCGATAAAATTTGTTCTGCATATTAGTTGATGTTTATATACATAATATTGTAAGTTTCAGTCATTAATGTTGCATTAATGTTGCATTAATGTTGCTTTGAAGAATTCATGCACAAGAAGCAATTTTATGATATCACTTTAAAAGTAAATTTAAATGCAAAAAAGTAATCACGCAACGAAATATTTCACACCTGAAAACTATATTAGTTCATAAAAGTTACATAACTGTGGTATATACAGGGGCGAAACATTGGTGCAGAACTCATACCAGTACTTGTTAAAAAAAATGCCATCTTTAAAATCATTGGTTTAAGAGGGCCGCAGTAGCCCAGTCGGTAGAGCGCCGGCCTCGCAATTGGAAGATTGCGGGTTCGGTACTCGAGGCGGCCAAAGACCGTCGTGTACACTAATGGTGGCTGGTGCACCTAAAATCTGTCGTGGCCGCAATGTCCTCCATGTTCCCATCAAAAATTATACCTCTAGAAGTCACCAAAGTGGGAGAGCCATCCCTTCTGTGGAGGATCAAAACTGCGATAGCATGTCTCCGGACCACCTCTAGGGATGAGTCCCAGACCGTCGCCAATTGCCCATCTGCGCAGCACTAGTGCGACGTAAAACCCAACCAACCAACCATTGGTTTACAAAGAAAAGAAATGTATCATTAATAGAGGTATGTGTTCTGCGCCAATCTTCCATCCCTGTACAGTCGGCTGCAAAATTATTCGAGCACTAGCCAATAATTCCTATGTTTAAAAAGTACACTTAAGACTGTTTTGCTAAGTAAATCCTTGTCGAATCATGTTCTTAGACTGATTAAGAACATGACTCGACAAGGATTTATTTAACAAAGCTGCATTAAGTGTACTTTTTTTTGGCAAGGATTATTGCTAGTGCTCGAATAATTTTGCAGCCGACTGTATATAAATCTTGATATAAATTATACAAATCGTGAATTTATTTTTTACAGAGGATGTTCCAAAATTACAGCGACAAAGTTTAAAAGGGGATAGGGCGCACCAATAGGATTCAAAATTGCATTGAAACCCTTGCTCGCAAATGTCATCTTAATCCTTTAAGAATCGGGTGTTTTGGGGTATTTTTTAACAGATGTGGACGTAGCGTTTAAATTTTGAATTTTAACAAGCATTTTTTTCGTGCAAATGTTTACCTTAAAAGGAATGCTTAGTAATAATAATGATTCTATTCGATGCATTATAAACACAGATTGTATTAATACGAATATTAGGTACGATTTCGTGAAACGATGGATCCTATAGTCGGTTACAAAAGTATCCGAACACTAGCAAAAATTCCTATATGAAAAATGGACCAGTTAATACTGTTTTGTTAAATAAACCCTTGTCGAATCTTGTTCTTATACTGACTAAGAACACGATTCGACAAGGATATATATAACAAAACAGTTTTAAGTGTACTTTTTTTACATAGGAATTTTTGCTTGTGTTCGGATACTTTTGTTACCGACAGTACATGATTTGAAATTTTACAAGATAGGCGGAATTTTACAAGATACAAATGACCAAACAATTACACTACGCATGAACAGTTGATAATACTAGCATATGGCTGTAAGTGTTAAAAAACACCGTAATATATCCGCTCTTTAATGGGTTAATATGATGTCTGAGGGTCATGGGTTGCTACGTGCTGTTATCTACAGCCAATTAAAGTTTGTAGCTGTACGTTTGTGCCTCCCGCATAAAATACACTAAAACAAAAATACACCAAAACACTCAATTTTTAAAGGGTTAAGATGACATTTACTGACATGGGTTCCGATGCAATTTTGAATCCCTTTTGCCCTATATCCTCTTAATGCTTGTTGTTGTAATTGTGAGACAACCTGTATATTATGGCAACTCATGTAAACAATACAAATAAATATACAATGTAATACATAGCTATCAAACTTTTAATTTATCTCATAACATTTTAGTACCTGCAATGTTTTTTTTACACGACAATTTTGTGGGATATTTTCTCCTATATAAAATTACCATTGAATAAGTAGAACATTACACTATAAAAGTATGGTATGAGAAAGTTCTATTACTTACAATGCTAAGGAATAAATTAGAAATGTTGGCAGCTACACTAAAATCAACTAGATATACATTTCTATTAATTCAGGCCAACTCTTGTGCGCATATATTATATCCATATATGTTACATGTTATATGCATAAACATTTGTAATATGCATAAACATTTGAATATTCTAATATTCCAAATAATAGATTTTTTTCCCTTTAAAAGCGACATAAGTGAAGAGGTTCTTAAATAAAGTATAAAAGTTCATATAAATAACAAAATGAATATTTATTATTTATTATTATTTATTTAATTTATATGTATATATAAAATCTAAGCTGTTTAGTATTTTGAAATGTTTTTTTTTTTTCTTTCGTCGTGTTAATTACAATTTTCCTATTGAAATGTTTACGTACACTGAAGCAATTATATTTTGATATTGTTTAAAATAAAAATTTTTCATAATTATAAGATATTGAATTTTAGTTAATTCATACATAATACTGTTAAGTTTTTAATTAAATGTAGAATGTAAAATAAAAAATATAATAATATGTACAAACATCTTAAATTGTAATAAATCATAACAACTGCCTCGGGCAGAAATAATAGCAGAGCACTTTTTCAGGCAAACAGTGCAGACACAAGTGCGTATTTATTTCGACCCGAAACAATTGTTGAGAGTTATTTGCAATTTTTGGTGCTTAGATAAAAAAGTGTTTTATTTAGTATATTTCAATGCCAGTTCTCTAATGCTGTTTTTAACTTTACTTGTATTTTAGGTTCTTTTTAAATTATACTTCAAATAAAAGTTCTTGTTTATAAAAAAAATTGAATTTGTGTTTATACATCATGAAATAATTGTTCTGGTTATCTTCAACCATTTGATAAAGACGATTGTATTAAACAATTTTTAATATATTAAATAAATTTACAAACCAAAACAATGAATTAGAAAAAGCGTTATTTCTTTCTTCTGTGTTGATTTTAAATATTAAAATAATATACATGTAGTGTATTAAAATATTTGAAATATAAATATGTTTCTAGTATATACAAATCTACACTCTATATCTGAAGTAGGAGACTGAAAACTTCTACATATAAAAGCGCTTAATTTGTATGATAAAAGACTTAATTATAAAATTGTTTTAAAGTATTTAGAGTATTTATAAGACATTGTACATTCCAAATATTTCGTTTTTAATAACTTGTAGGAAATGTTAAAAGTTAAGGAATCGTTTACCCTTTTTTTTTTTTTTTTTTTTTTGAATTTAAATATTGTTCAAAAATATAATAATCATAAAATTCAGAAGATTCTCAAATGGTAGTTATTACATTTGTATTGTTTGTGATCAAAAAACCAAAAACAGAAAATGTTGTGAGATCTTGTGAGTATATATCAGTGTTGTGCAAGTTCACGAAAAAAACGAGCTAGTTCAAACTCAAGTTCATCGTGTAAAAAACGAGCTAGTTCGCGCTCAAACTCCTGTCTGAAAAAAATGAACGCGTTCAACTCAAGTTCATTTTTAAAAAGGAGCGAAGTTCATTAAAAGTTCATTTTTGAGTATTTTTTTTTTCTCTAAATAGATCTTCTCGGTGACTCAGTGAACACTTTCATAGGTAATTTACATTTATTAAAATTGTCAATTACCATGAAAATTATTCTTAATTTGGTGTTTAATTAAACTTATAAGCATTTAATTCTCAATTATAACTTATTCATTTAATTGTAGTAGAAATTTATTTAGAGGACACTTCTGAATAGTGAACCCATTGTTTTTGTGTATTTTTTTATTCTCAAATTTCCAATACTTTTGTTTATGCGCACAGTGGCGCACCAAGAAATAAATTGTGGAAGAGGCCTGAGTTGAAGAATAAAAAATACTATATATATATATATATATATATATATATATATATATATATACTCAAAGCAATTCCAATCCTATGCCAGTATTTCCGAACATAAATTTTTGTTTTAGTTAAAGCAGAAATTACAAGAAAGTTTCTACAAATATTTAAGAAATGTGGTACAGTAGGACAACTTTATATGCAAGTGAATGTGGTATTTATCAAAATAGCAAATATAAACATGTATATGTCGATCCTTGTTCTATAAAATCATTTCCAAATAGAAATTTTTATTTTAGCTTAAAGCAGAAAACTTTCCAAAAGTTTCTCCAAAGATTAATTTTTAAAAGTTATGAAAGAAAACGCGTGTGAAATTATGAGTATATATACAATGTTTATTTTGAAGTATGATGCGTCATGGTCAATATCAAACAAGTCTTTGAAAGTCTGTCATTTCTAGATAAACGAAATTTTTTGAAAGATTTAAAATAATCAATGGAATTATAATCATAATAATTTTTAAACATTATATATAAGTTATACACTTTAAAAGTATTTTTACTTCCAAAAATATCTAAATAAAATAACATTTAAAAATGTAAATTTAAATTAAATTTTATGTTATTTTTGAAATAATTTACTTTGACAATATTTTTAATCTTTTGTTCTATGCAGCTTACTAATTGCTTCAATTAGAACTATGACAAGATTTTTCTTAGTCTAACATGTTTGCTCAAGAGCCATTTTGCTTAAATTAAGAGATATTTATTTATTTTTGATAACGAAACTAGTATAATATAACATTTTCAAATGACAAATAATAATAATAATAGAAAGAAAAAGAAACTGAAAATATCCTACCCTGTCATTTTTAATTTATAAAGCAGGCTGAATTTTTATTGATTAGCAATAGCATGATATTAAATATGATAAAGAAATTAGTATGATTTAAAATTTAATAATAATAATAATAATAATAATAATAATAATAATAAAAGAAAGAAATCAAAAGAAAGAAAAAAGAAAAGAAAAATGGAAGAAAAAGAAAAGAAATTTAAAATGTAAAAGAGTATAACATACACTATTATTATTTTTAACACGCTTTTATTAGCTTCACCTGTATGTATGTATATTTCTATGTTTGTTTGTAACTTCTCTGGGAGCAAACAAAAAATTTATATTGTGAAAAAAATACATACCTTACGTGAACAGCGTAGCGTAGAGGTAAGGCGCCGCGCTACGAACCTGACGGTCCAGCGTTCGATCTCCGTCAGGGGAGATTTTTTAAAAAGGGTTTTTGTTTAATTCTAAGTTAGTTTAATTAAAGATTTAAATGTATGTAAATATTAAGGTGTGTCACTCACACGATTTTCTCTTACCCTGAATTTTAATACTAAGATAGATATTTTGTGCTTTTTAGTTCACATTTCTATAAAAGCGTGTTCTTTTATTTTTTAAAACTATAATATTTTATTAATTTATAAGCAATACGTAAAATTTCATGAAAAATGTAAAAAAAAAAAAAAAAAAAAAAAAAAAAACAAGAAAAAGCAGGAATCATTTTACATTTTGCTTAATATAATATGTAAGATCTCTATTGTATGCAAAGAAAAATCTATATTTAATATATGTTTTTTAAAGAAAAATATTTACTTCTACTTTTATTTCTAAAGCAGGCTGCGCTTTTATTGATTTGGTATATAAATATGATAAAAAAAATTAGTCAATTTATTACTTTCCGAACAAACGTATGAAAGGAAAGTATTGTAATCATGTCAAAAATCCGAATTCGAGATTTTGGTGTTTCAATGGTAACCGGTAAAAATGGTAACGGAAAAAATGGTAACGGAAAAAATGGTAACGGAAAAAATGGTAAACAGAAAAAATGGTAACGGAAAAAATGGTAAAGGAAAAAATGGTAAACGGAAAAAATGGTAAACAGAAAAAATGGTAACGGAAAAAATGGTAATGAAGAAATTAGTAAAATCAAATTGCAATAATATCATTATCATAGCATGATGAAAGCGATTTTACACAGCTATTGGGTGGCTCAAAACTGAAGTGGTCAGAAGAGCTTTGGATCGTTATAAGTATTCAATGGTAGGAGTGAAGTTTTTGAAGTTAGAATGTCAAGGTCATTTTTTAACTTGTATTATTGAAGCGAGAGTGCTAATCATTCCGGAACATTCTATTTCGGCCTAACTCCCCTCTCTCCCTGGGGGAAGAACAAGTTTCTTCGTGATTATACGGATACGATTATATCCACTGGAATCGGTCAATTCGTTAACAGTTTTCAAAGTGCTTGTTTGTTTTTGTTTTTAAAAAAAAGGGGTGATTTTCTTTTTGGCCCGCCGAATGTTTTACGTTTTACAAATCTGCTTTATAAGAAACCAAAAACACTTAAACACAAATTATAATTTTTTCAGATAGTTTTTAAAAACTGACTGATATAATTAGCATTTTTTAATTCATTTAATAAAAAGATATAGGAAATATTATTATTTTTTTAAATGTGTTTTAAAACATTACATTACTTATATGATTAACATTTATAAGTCTGATTAAAAAAAAGAAAAAGAAAAATGTATTTTTAGTTATCGCTGAAATTAGAAATATTGACCATTACACAAATTTGTTTAAGTCGATTATAGATCTATTCATCCATTCTAGCTATATGAATACCTAGAGATATAAAAATAAGTTGTGTACAAAAACTGAGAATAGAACTACTGTCACAATAATGTTGTAAGGGGATCCCTGAAAAAAAGGGCACCGGAAAAAAAGTGCACTTTTCCAATTCGCAAAATAATATAAAATAAAAAATTTAAAGAATGATTTTCAGATTACATTTTTAGAAATTTCAATTGATTTGGTACAACATTCAATTAGTGTATACCTGGAGGAAGGGGGAGGGGGACTAGGAGCAGATCGAAGCAAGGCAATTGTTTTTATATCACATTCCTACCGATTTTAATGAAACTTTGTATGATCGCATACAATTTGTGACACAATTACAGTATGTGTCAGACATACTTCGGGGGGGGGGGGGGTTAAAGAGAGGTGATAGAGGAAAATAAAATGATATTTTATATCACCATTTTACCGATTTTAATGATATATTCTATAACGATCACTTCATTAAATTGGCAATAAGATGGTATGAAAATATATTCTTTCCATGTAGGCCCCTAGCTCTCACCAGGTAGTGTAACCCTCTCTTCAATTTTTGATAAACAATAAGAGATATTTATGCAAAATTTCCTATAAATGTAAAGCAAGGTGATTTAAAAACAATATTTTTTTCCCTCAGTCCTCCCCTCCTCCTAGATATATGTAACACTCTTTGAAAGTTTTCATTAAATGTAGGGGACAGTTTTTGAAATTTTAATTAAAATTGGTAATATTGTGGTATTTATACAATTATTTTTCTCCTTTGTCCCTTATCCCATTGCCCCCAAGATATATATAAAAATCAGCGTAAATTTTTCTAAATATTCAATGATATTTATAATAAATTTTATTAAAATGCAAAATATAGTGATGCAAACATTCATTTTCTTTCCTTCTGTGCCCCCCTCCACACACACACATATGTAACCTTACTGTAATTTTTCATGAAAAGAAACAATAAGTGATATTTACACAAAATGTGAATTAAAAAAATCGATAATGTTTTATTTCAAAAGATTATTTTATTGTTCATCTGCCCCCCCCCTTCTCCCCCTTATCAAATATAGGTAACTTTCACTATAATTTGAATAAAATGTAAGTGATATTATAAAGTTTCATGTAAATAAGTAGCATGGTGATATACAAGCAACCATTTTCTTCACTCTGCCCCCCCCCCTTTAGTAAGTCCAGATATGTGCAACACTCTCTGTAATTTTTCTTAAACTGTACGTTGTACATACATAAAGGTTCTGTTTTAATCGATTATAGGGTAGTTTAAAGAATAACATATTTCACTTTCATCTGCGCCTCCTTGCCCCCCCCCCCCAGGTATATAATACACTCATTGTGATCGTCATAAAAAGTAAGTGATAGTTATAGAATATATCATTAAAATCGGTAAAATGGTAACATAAAAAAACATTTTATTCTGTAGTCTTCCTCTTCAACTCCCCACTCCACCACCTTTCCCTTTTCTTTGGTGTTACACAAAACTGACGATGATGTTCTTTCCCACACTGAAACTAATAGTCCTCCATCCTAAAAAGTATACTTAACATTTGTGCAAATTTAATTTTATTTTCAGCGATAAAAAAATATATATAAGTACTCATAAGTTTTTTTTTTTTTTTTTTTACAGAAAAAATTTTTTAATCATAGAAATATGCTTAATAAAGGACAGCCCCGCCCTTTATTTTATTTATTTATTTTTGAAGCTCTTCGAATATCGAAAATTATTCTGTAGAACATAGTTTTAAAACAAACTGATATCTTTTAAAATCAAAACGAAAGGAAATTTCTTGCTTTTAAATATTTGTTAAACCAAATCTAATAAAGAAAAACAGATTAATGGACATACATTAACATATCTTTTATGGAGCAAACTTCTTTACAGTTCAGCCAATTTTTAAAAATATTAAAATAATACATTTTAATGCCGATAAAAGTGCCGTACATTAATTATTTATATTTTTTTGGCTATTTGGTGTTAATTATTTGCTAGAAGTATTAAATGCATGTTTAGTTTATAATTCTAATACACTGAATTATGTCGAAAAGAGAATCAAAAACTACATATCTCCATACATTTATGCTTTAAGATAAAAGTTACAGAGAAATTTTGATCAATGGAAAATTAAAAATAAAGAGTTCCCCTTCAGTGGTAGAAATTTTCTGCTCTCGAAGAAGATAGCATAGCTGCCAACATCCTAATTAATTTTCTGTAGTATTGTTAGTACCCGCCTTATTTTCACACCAGACGATATTCGAGTTTTTTTTTCCCCCTTCTTTAATCATTTTTACATTTTGAGAGAATTACTCTAAAAATAAACCAGTGCGAAAAAAGCCGCGGATACTAATAGTGCTACGGAACATAATTAGGATATTGGCAATTATGTGCTAGACGGGAGGTCCCGAGTTCAAACTTAAGTCACACTTCTCGATCTAACCCAGCCATTCAGAATTTTTCGTGGTTTTCTCAAGAAACTAGCGTGAATATAAATTTTTTTCTTTATTTAATCTTAATTACATTTGGAGCGAATTACTCTAAAAATAAACCAGTGCGAAAAAAAAAACCACGGATACTAATAGTACTACGGAGCATAATTAGGATATAGGCAATTATGTGATAGATGGGAGGTCCCGAGTTCAAACCCATGTCACACTTCTCTATCTAACCCAGCCATTCAGAATTTTTCGTGGTTTTCCCCGAAACCAGCGTGAATATATTTTTTTTTTTTTTTTTTTTTTAATCTTAATTACATTTGGAGCGAATTACTCTAAAAATAAACCACTGCGAAAAAAGCGACGGATACTAATAGTACTACTGAATATTAAGATGTTGGCAACAATGTGACAGACGGGAGGTCGAAAGTTCAAACCCAAGTTACGATAACAAACACACATACAGACCAACCGCTAATGACCTGTTTTTAGAATTTGGAGTGACCTCAATTTTTTCAAATATCACAAAAACTCTCAATTTCCGAAATTTGATCCTAAAACAATACTCTTCTCTACCATATTTCGGTAAGGGAAATTGAAAAAAAAAAAAAAAAAAAAAAAAAAAAAATCTGTTCTTCTACAAATACTAGCTCAATTAAACAAAAATTTAAAGCAAAATTTAGGGAAAAAAAAAAAAAACATAAGGGAGGAGGGGAGAGCTGTCATAGTTACACAGCAAATAAAATGCAGATATGTGTTTTTTTTTTTTTTTTTTTTTAAAGCCCAAGTTCTAAAGATATATACTTTTTGTTAAACATAAACTGCAGTAATTTTTTTTACAGGGGCACAAAGAAAAATTCTTTATCTTATGGCCTATGGGACCAAATTTTAAAAAGTGCAATAGGGTCTAAACGCCTTATTCAATTGAACAAAAAAAAAAAAAAAAAAAAAAAATTATACATATATTACAGGTCACAATTTCACGAACTGTATAGGTTTTGGTAAATCTAGCACTTCTATTTTTTTTTTTTTTTTTTTTTACAGCACAGCAAATAATTCTGTATCATTATGGCCTATGGGGTAAAATTATTTAAAGTGCGACAGCATCTAAATGCCTTATCCGTTTGAGTGGAAAATTTATATACGAGTCCTATCACACAAACTGAGGTCACCATCACACAAACTGTATAGATTTTCGTGACTCTAGCATTTAACCAGTTTTACAGGAACACAAATAAAAATTGTTCATCATATTAAATTATTTAAAGTGTGATAGCTAGTAAATGCCTTATTCAAATGAACTGAAAATTTATATACATTTTATACGTCACCGTCACACGAACTTTATGAACTTTAGAGAATCTAGAATTTACGATTCTTTTTACAGGGACGAAATGCAAATTTCTTTATCATTGTGGTATATAGGTTCAAATTTTAAAGTGCGATAGCGTCTAAATGCCTTATCCGATAAAGCTGAAAATTTATAAGTCACTGTTGCGCTAACTATAAGCATTTTGGTGAATCTAGCATTTGTAGGTTTTTACAGAGACACAACGAAATATTCTTTATCATTATGATCTACGTGTTCGGTAAGATAGCGTTAAATTAAACTTCGTGTACCATATAAAGAAAAATACTCAAACTACCTAATATAATTTTCTCTTTTGTTTATTTAACAACTCCTCTTACTTTACTTTATCTACAAAACCGTTAATTACTCAATTTTTGGAATGTCGAGTGGAGTCACTCCAGATTTTTTTTTTTTTTTATTTTTAAATAATGACCAAAAAATAAAAGAAGAGAAGAAAAGACATAAGATAAAGAAAAGAATATATTATATTTAAAATAAATAAGGAATCAAAAACCTCGTCGTTTTTGACTTATAAAGAATGTAAAATTTTATTAAAAATGAAAAATAAATAAATAAATAATATAGGTAGAAATCATTTTATATTTTGCTTAAATTAATAAATAAATTTCATCATTTTATATATTTTTAATAATAAAAGCTGTATATAGTCTCCAAAGAAAATTGTGTTTTCAATATCTATTTATAGATAAACATGGAATTTTCTATTCTTAAAACACGCTGTTGATCTTATCGAATTTCGAAATAGTTAATTATGAAAAAGAAATTTGTATAATTATGATTTAAACATAATAATGATATAAACACTCATATATATGTTCTTTTTTAAATTCTTAATAATTATCATCTCATCAAGGTTTTACTTCCTGGTTTCTATGCATTATAATGAATGACGAAATAACATAGCAATTTTACATATTTTTAATATGTTGACTAAAGTATTAAATACTCTCTTATTTTCTTTTTAATTATTATTATTTTTTTAATAATAAATACTTGTATTTGAATCGCACTCGAAAGTAAAAATTCCTTAAAAATTATATTAAGAATGACTTTCACGTTCTAATTAATAACATATTTTTAATTTTAGTTCATAGAGAAGCATAGAAATTAATATTTTTTGTTGGCTGTTATGTGCTTTTATAAAATTTTGAGGTATTTAAATGTGATAAAAAATATTTTGATTTAAAATTTAACAATAATAATAAATAGTACATAATCAATAATAATTCTTAAGAAACATGCAAGTAAAATTAGTTAAAATTTATAAAGAATATTGTGTTTCATTTAAAAAGTATAATAAAAAATATCGCTAACAATGTTTCAACAACTATTTTTAAATTGTTATCGAATTTCGAAGAATTTAAAACTGATATATATATTTAAATATAGTAATGTTAATATAATATTTTGTAAAATAAAATTAAAATGATAATAATAATATATTCCACATATTTCATATAAAAATGAAATATAATATAGGAATTATAAATTATAATTTTTGGAATTCTTCAAGAAATTTTTCAAATCTTATATGGATTTTGCTTTTCTAAAATTCATTTTCTGTTGATTAAAGGAAAAAAAAAAAAATTATTAAAAATGAAATTGTATGCTATTCTTATTTTTCCTTTTAATATTTTTTTTAATTAAAATTGAAATGAAATATCAAGTTAGTAATAGTTTAATACACCTTTTCTTTATCTTTTAGAAAGACTTCTTTCCATTATGGTTTTTCATTAGCTTGAAGAAAAATTTTATATATTGATATTTTTCACATGGTCTTACTTTCTCCGAGAAATTTCAGATATATTTGCAAAAGACTACGGCGGAATGTAAAAAGGGTTAAAAGTGATAGTGAATGACTGAGAAATGAGAATACTCTACTAAAATGATCCCCGTTTTCCATCCCCCATTTCTTTTTCTTCCTTGAAAATAAATCGAACAGAGAAACATACATTCACTATCCTATCAAAAGAGCGAGATGCTGTCTGACCTGTAACCAATTTCTGGTTATAAATTTTAGCTGTTATAACACTACACACACAAAAAAAGAGAAAGAAAAGAAAGATTCGCTTTTCCTAGTGTCCCCTTCTCTTTATTTTATTTTGAATGAGGGTATTTAAAAGTCGAAAGTGGTCACCAATACCCAGTGGCTCCAACATCTGGATATCTGATTATAGCCATCAGATAACAATTATACAAGTTTCAACCAACAAAGATCGGTAAGCCCCCTGTTTCCTGTTTTTACGACTTCACTCAATAGGTGGTCTCACTCGGTTTAGGGAAGAGTTTTGTTTACATTCATCTAATAAGTTCAAAGAATGCCGTTTTATATCAGAAAGAAAGGAAGTAAAAATCTGTTATACTGTGAATATGAGAGGGAGTAAAGTTTTAAATGTTGAAAAACAAGTCCTATCTACATTCGAAAAGTATCGTAAAAAAGAAATTCTTATTCATATTTAGATTTATTCTTCGCGTTTATTTATTTTTATTTTATGTCTAACAGCTTAAAGTGTGCGAAATTGGTGCTTTTATTATTTATAATACATTTTTTTATTTAAAACACTTTCTAAATTAACTTAAATTGTCGTATAAATAAACTATTTAGAATAGTTGAACTCTGCTCAGATCCCCATCATATATTTGTTCTCATACATTTCTACTTTAGCTCATACTATGTACATGTTAAAAGATATGAAGTCTGTTTATAATTTTGCTCGATTGATTCCTCAACTATTAGGATACCCTCCCGCCTCCCGCCTTCCGCTTCAATATATTTATATTTATCTTATCCTTATTTGTTATTTAATTTTGTTTAGGTCAGTGTTATATTTCAGTTTTTTTTCATGCAATTCTATAGTATTTCCAATCCAATAATCTTCATATAGCAAGTGCTTGGGAAATATTGTCTTATTCTACCATGTTTAGAAATTCGCAAATTTTGAATGATTTAGAAAGATTTCAAAGTGGAATGTCTATAGTCAATAATGTTCATGATAGTGTCATAAATGGTATTTTAAAGCTGGTCAGATAACTTTACGATTAAAATAATCCTCGTAATACACGTTTAATCGGTCGTTGTCGCAATATTTAAAATATAGCGTACTTATTTCCTATACATAATCCATTAAATTTGTAAACAATTGTTGATCCATTCTTGAGAATCATTCACATAAGATCATAGAGCATTGTTGCAAAATGAGTGCGAAACGAAAGAAATATATACATATTTTTAATTTAATTTGTAATATGTTATTTTAAGTTTTTGACATTAAAAAGAATTTTTAATTATATTACAAAGCTCAAAATGTGACAAAAAAAAAGAAATAGTGAAAATCCCCCCCCCCTTTTGCCTCCCTTCAACTATATATCCCCCCTTTTGCCTCCCTTCAACTATATATCCCCTCTTTTGCCTCCCTTCAACTATATATCATTTACTATAATTTTAACAAAGATTAAGTTATATTTATACAAAGTTCCAGAGAAATAGTTTACATGGTGATATAAAAACAATCATTTCGCCTCTTTTCCCTCCACCGTCCAAGATATGTGTAACACTTTTGTAGTTTTATTTCAATCTATAATAGAGTGGTTTAAAAAATTCTTTTTTGCATCTACACAAACCCCTTGTCCCCTAAGCTATATATAACACTTATTGTGATTTTCGTAAAGAATAAGTGATAGTTATAATACGGAATATCGTTAAAATCGGTAACAAGATGATATTAAAAAGAAAAAAAAAATCTTTCAGATCCCGAAGTATGTGTGACACTGCATTTTTTGTCATAAACAGCAAGTGACTATTGGACAAAATTTCATTAAAATCAGTAAGAAGGAGATATAAAAACAATTATTCTCTTTCAATATGCTCCTGGACCCCCTCCCCCTTCCTCCAAGTATATACTAAGTGAAAGTGGTTCCAATTTAATTGATTGAAATTTCTAAAAATATGTTATGAAAATCTTTCTATAAATTCATTAGTTGATGTTTATTGTTTTTTGATTTGCAAATTGCAAAAGTACCCTTTCTTCCGGTGCCCTTTTTTCCAGGTGCCCTTTTTTCCGGCGTCCTTTTATCTGGTGCCCTTTTTACTAGTGCCTTTTATTCCAAATGCCCGTTTTTCCGAGATCCATTTTGCCGAGTTATTTTTTTTCTGTCCTTTTCTTCTTCAACTTTCCTTTTCATATTTCAGACAGAAATATTTAATATGAGTTTGAGCTTGAATTGCTTTTTCACGCTCAAGTTCGTGTAAAAAACGAACTACGCTCAACTCAAGTTCATAATTTAAAAAACGAGCGAAGTTCAACTCAAAACTCAAAAATTTTGAGCTACGCTCACGAACGCGTTCAAATGAACGCGTTCGTGCACAACACTGGTATATATATATATATATATATATATATATATATATATATATATATAATTAAAGATAAATAATCTAAATACATAAAAAAATAATTCTTAAATTTTAAATACTGTATTAAACAGTTTAATTTTTTTATTTAGCCTTATAAAAATCGTACTTAATATACTCTATAACAGTTTATGCATAAAAAATTACAACAAACACTTTTGCAACCTTCCACATTGTAACTAGTATATATATAAACGCTACTTTACGCTCTCTCTCTCCCCCCCTCCCCCCCCTCTCTCTCTCTCTCTCTCTCGGTGTATATGTGAAGGTACATTTACTAGAAAATCCTCAAGTAAAATTATTATGCGCTGTGAAATGTTTCTGGAAAACACAGATCTCCTAAACTAAAATATTGTCTTAAAAAAAACTAATATCAGTGTGACGATGTATATAACTAATCGTTGTGGGTCAACAAGCATTATTGCTGGATCACGTCATATTTATTACTCGTACACACATATATATATTCCTAAACTCTGGCGATAAACCGCGGTCGGTAACGGTTGCCATTAATATAAAACTTCAGCCGAAATCCATTTTCGCGCCCAAATGAGCACAACAAACAAGTGTATAACATAACGCATAAAACTTGAGCGCAAATGCTTAAACATTTGATATATAGTCTAGAGCTGATACTCAGAGAGTAGGAGAGGAACTGTAGTGTAGGTTTAAGCAATATCATGTCCATATTCTGTAAAGACATATTTAAAGAATAAATGGACTACGAAACCACCTACAGGTGATATTTTGCTTTCGGTTTTCCTTTCGATAGAATTTTTTTGGAAAAATATATTTTATTTTTTATATATTTTTCAGAAAACGAAATAGAAATAGAAGAGTAAGTAAATATAGGTGTTATATATTTTTTTAAAAGAGAAATTGTTAGTTTATGACAGTTTTTTGAATTTTTATCACCTTGCGACACTAGAACTACAAATTTATTAGAAATTAGATTTAAATTAAAAAAATAAATAAAATAATTAATACTAAGAAATTTAGTTCAATATCTTCATAATACTATGTTATTCCAGTTCTAAAATTAAAATGCAAAAAAAAAAAATTCATTCACGAGAAATCTACATGAAATTACAAAATTTAGTTAATTATATACATATTTCAGTGTTTAAAAATTGTTAACTTACATAAACGAATCCTTAAAATAATTATATTCCAAAATTTGCATAGGTTTTTATACAGTTTTTTATATAAAATAAGCTAGCGGATTTCTTTTGTTTGATTAAAAAACAAAAATTAATTAATCAACTAATAATTTTCATATTTTTTAAGCTCTTAAATTACTTTATGAGACAATGACAAATATATTAACAACGATAAAAAAAAAAAAAAAAAAATAAATAAATAAATAAAAAAATACAAACTAGAGTAAAAAAAAAATAATTCATTTGCGCAAAATCTAAGTAAAATTTCAAAATTAGTGTTAACGATATAAAGAGCTCGTTATTTAATGAAATTGTTATCTTATACAAATCCTGAGAAAAAAGGAACATATAACTCAACATCTTTAAAATTATTTCATTAACAAATCTCAGAAACAATGCAATTATTATTTTTTATTTATTTTCATAACTTCTTTTTTCCTACACTTGAATTTTGAATGCAGTTTTACTAATTACTCTTGAAAAGCAAATATGTAATGTTCTCTATTTATTTCATTACTTTTCAACTACAGAACATTAAACAAACATTAAGCATAGAACCCTGTTAATAATGAAACATCGCAAAACTATTCAAACATCTTACTTTCTTGGTTTCAATTATTTCTGCAAAATTATTTTCTGTGTTTGCTTTCAGCTTTTTTTCAGAGAAAATGGGAAAATAATTTAGTATAATACAATGACAATTTACAAAATTAGGTAAATCACATGATATACACTTTATTAATATTTTTGTCACAGAAAGTAAAATTAAAATTTTATATATTGTGGTAAATTGCAAATTTCTTTTAAAGATTGTGTACACTGAACAAACTTGCGGGATATTAGTGATCTGAAGTAAAGGACCATAGACGCCATTGGCACTGTTGATAACAATCCATATGATAACAAATAAAAAAAATTAAAGGAAGATAATTAAAGCAAAAATGAATTAATTAATTAAGTAATTAATTGATTAAAGAAAAATAATAAATAAATAAAAAACTAATTTAAAACATAAGCAAGCAGAAGTTAATATTACTAAAAATGATTGTGAAAATTAATGCTTGTCAAAATTTTTTAATAGTGTTTAACATGTTGAACTATATTAAATTACATAGTTTTATATTATTAGGTGAAAATAAATTATTATTTTATAATGATAGATATTTATAAACCAAATTTATATAAACTAAACCAATTATATATGTTTAAAACATTATCAAGTCTGTAGAGCTATAATGAAAGATGAGAAAATTATATTCATAAAATATATTTATACCATTAAAATATAGGAGATATGTATATAACGCTAACAAAAAAAGAAACGTGGTAACAGTGTGAAAAATAAATATATAAATAAATAAACTAATGATACACACAACAAATGCATTTTTTCTTCTATTTTATATGTATAGCATTCACTTAAATCATCTTTAACGCTTTTTTCAATTATCACAGTTTTATAATATTTTAAGTGCTGAATGTTGAGTGTTGAATAATTTCTTTACATGATGGTAATCTGATTTGTTACAACTAGGATCTTAAAGATGTAATCTTTTAAGTCTTCAAATTGTTGTACTGCAGAAACTAAAACCTTTATGAATAAATTTAACCCCAAAAACTGTTTAAAGTAGTTATGATGTTACTAAAAGCATCTTCATATCGGAAAGTACATATTAAATTTTTGTGGAAACGAAGGGCATTCATAATTTCCCCCGACAATCTGTACCTTGTGTTCGTTAATTATTCTATTCTAAGTGATGAACCCTTTCACATCTTTTGGGATTTACTCGACGTTATTTAATTTAATTACGGAAAGTACTTTCATGTCGTGATTTCTCGGTTAAAAGAACTTATAAAACCAATATTACATTTTCATACTATGTAAAACAATTTTTTAAATAAATAACTTGTACCAGTTTTAACAAATGGATGCATCTTAAAACTTACAATGATTAATTCTTTTTCATTATTAAAAATATTATTTTCATATACTAAGTATATTAAATGCAGAAAAATAATTTAGTATTGCCAATATTTAATAAAGAGTAAATGAAAGATAAAAATAAAACAGGAAAAGCTCAGAAATTCCATTTTATAGAAAATAACGGAATGTTGCAGATTTAGTCTACAAAAAGAAAAACAAACAAACAAAGAAAAACAGAGATGCTTTTATTACTATTTAAGTCCATGACAAATTTCTTTCTGGTGTATTTGAAATTAGTACAGAGAAAAGACCAATTTACTTTTTATAAGATTAGTATTTGCAAGTTATCCAAAGAAAAGAAAGGAACAAATTTATTTTCTTTATTCCGGTAACATCTTGCGGAATTCCTGGGATGTAACTTTTATTCTTGACAGTGTAGCAACGAAACTTTTTAAAGCTTTCAATCAGATTTTTTTCCTAGAGTATCCTTTTTAGCGATTTACACCTTTCCTCTCTGAAAGGAAAACTTCCGACTGTTACTTGACTGCTGGATGTTTGATTGACGTTATCATTAAGGATCAAAGCGCTGTTCCATGTAGTGAGAAACAATAGAAACGAAGGTGAATTCTTTTTGTCATCAAACATTTCAAAATAGAAAAATTCTTCCGTATTTTCCGTATTTTTAAACAATTGATTTTCAAAAATAAATTTTGTAGTACAATATATTTATGTAAAGGGGCACATATGTATGGAACGCTATATATGTATTAATAAGTGAAAAATAAATCATAAGAAGACAGAACTAATGAACGCATATTATAATGTCTGCATATCTGCCTACCTATCCATATACTGGGTGATCCAAAAGCTAAGAAAAAAAAATCAAAAAATACTGACATCAACATTTCGTGCTGTTTTCGCAGTATCCTTTGACATTTTAAACAGATCTGCCTGATCGAATAACGATATATTGCGAATATTGAAGATTTTTTTAGGCGAATTTCCATTGCACTTTGTCTGATGGTCATTCTAAAGACTGACGGCCGTCACACTGAGCATTTATATTACTAGTTACGTTGTTGGATGTTCTGCGCTACTATAAAAAATAATTTTACAATTAAAGATACATTTGATTAAGAAAATTTAAACTAATTTGTTAATGTTCTTTTGTTGCCTAAAAAAAATAAAAAAAATTCCAATGTCTTTCCTAGCATTTCATTGAAAACCGTATATTCATTGAAAACCGTGCTATGGTCATTACTTTTTGAATAATATTTTAATATTTATTTTTTTCTATGACTTTTGGATCCCCCTGCATATATAAATATATATCTACATAAATCGGGTCTTTCATTTACAAATATATACAAACGTTTGTAATTAATACCTTCATATGTGGAATTACATTTACCTTATAGTTTCCCATCATATTATAGATGTGGGACACTTACGTATTAGTTAAAATTTTTACCTCAGTTTTTGACGTTTCTACCCGTTTTGAGGGCTGAGGAATCTGTAAATATTTAAGTTGACGTGGTTCACATCACTACGTTAGTCATTCGGTCACTACATTAGCTAGTTAACTTGTTAATCTGAGTGCGTATTATTTCAAGAAAAAAATATCGTACAGAAGTCGCACAAAATATCAAATATAATGTATGAAGCTACCAAGAACCTTATTGAATTGTAGTATTCTAAATTGTAAATTTCGTAAGTTATTCGAAATTTACGAAATTTTTAACATGGGAGAATACGACAAAACTTCTCTTAAACATGTATTAAAATCGTATTAAAAGGAATATTTTTATTGTAAAGATATCAGACCAGCTTTAAAACATCGTTTATGATGTTGGCATAAATATCATTGACTATGAACAATCTACTTTAAAAGCTTCATAAGTTATTCGATATTTAAAATTTTATGAACATGGAGAAATAGAGTAAAAATTCGCTTAATGTTCGTATTAGGAACAATATACATCTATCATACTGGAATGAATATGATTGATTGTGAATATTATAATTTGCAATTATCAAAAGTCATTCGAAATTTAAAATTTTTTCAATTCGGCAAAATGAGGCATTACTTCACATTAAATAGCATCATGGAGATCATTTCATTAGGAATAGTATGGAATTGGCTCAAATATGAAAATAATTCCAATAAAATTAGTCAGCAAATTAAGATAAAGCAAATATATGAAATTGGGCAGAGGTTAGATTATTAAGTAAGGCATTTCAGTCTGCGACTGTGTTGAAAGAACTGACATATTTATATTTTAATCATAAATAGAGTATTCTGTGTAATTGAAACTTATGAGAACAAATATATGATGAGGAACTAAGCAGAGTCCACCTATGCCAACTAGTTTAATTTCATAAAATACAAATTTTCCTAATATTTCAACAACTACCTTCAAATTGTTTATTATTATATATTCTCTTCAAAAATTCTCAACGATTTAAAAGTGTATGACACTGAGTGTTAAAATTCATAGCTATAGAATTTTCATCAGCATACAACATTCATTTTTTCCAATCACAAAAATTGTTCTTTATAACAGTATTCATGTATACATTTTGTGGAGAACGCGACTTCTCCATATCAATTTAACTTTAACTTGAATCTGTAAATGAAATACTTAAACTACGAAGAAATGACAGATTCCAAATATATAACATAAATGAGCTTTACTTGAGCATAAATAAGAAGGAGGGCGCTGGACTGTCATAACATCTAGTAACTTACGACTTAAAATGGGCAGTCCTCTTAAATACTTTGATATTAATAAATAACCCCCGTTACTTTACTTAATTACTCGCAAAATGATCCCAACCACTTTTAATCACTTTCATTAACTCATGAGGTCAAGTAATCTTTCGATTAGCAGGAGGATTCCTGACACTGCTATCTACTCGACTTATATCCAACTATATCCGCTCCTAACTCTCCAAAACAATCTTCCTTCCAACTAACTTTAACTCCTCTCCAACTGACTCCCAAAAGCAATCTTCTTTCTCCTTTTATACTATTCAGTTTCCAAAATATTAGCATATTTCAATTTACAATTTTAGCTTAGGATCGGCACTAATTCTATTACTCAAACGACTTGAATCCTAAAACAGCAGATTCACGTTTTACCCGCAAAGTGCGAGTTTTAATTGTAGCACTTTGCTATACCTGACAGTTCCTCCCCCGAAAAAAAATTTCGCGGAAAAAATCCCCCAACGGGTTTTTACCCGTGCAAATTTTAAATTATTGCAATACTATGCAAAGAAAATTAGCTGCAGTGACTTACTGCTTAAAATTCATTTATATAATATTTTAGAAAAAAAAAAAAAAAAAAAAAGAGGGGGGAAACTTAAATTTAACTAGACTGCCCAACAAGAAGTATATTGTTTTAAAAAACTAATAGGGAAAAAAATTTTAAGAGTATACGGCCAAAAACTGGACACTTAGCTTTTTAAAAAAATGTTTCGTATTATGCTCAACTAAGTCGCTTTACTCCAGAAACCGTTTGTACTCAATTTAGTTAACCAGAAGTCCAGCGTAATTACAGCGGGGAAATACAGGCACATCTTTCCTTAAAACAAATGGAAAGGAAAAAAATTCTCATTACTTTTTTTAAAAATTCAGTACAGGCGGATCGCTTTAAACAAAAAATGCGATCAGTAATTATTCAAATTTTAAATTGTGCAAAAATCATAGCAAAAAAAAGAAAGTCTTTATTTCAAGTGTTCATCAAAAAAAGAGTTGCCGTTTTCCAGTAGATTTATCACTAAAATGTCAATCCAGACTGCTGGCACAGTTCCAAAAACACTTTACTTCAGAAAAAGAGACGCTGCTGGCAGACTTCCAAAAACTTTTTTCGACTTCATGTGAAAAGTAACAATCTTTAAGAGATCAGCCTGGATTCAGATTTAACCTATGTACCTCGGGTTTAGAGTCGGGATCAGCCACTGGACCTCAGATTTTCTAAAATTAAAACTTTTTTAAACGTATATATCAAAACTAGAAGGTACACTACCCTTTTATATAGGTAAATGACATAATTTATACATAAGCAATATTTCAACTAGGTATTTGCGTACGGAAAAACAAAATGTTAGTGGATTAATAAGGTTAATTTGTTAAACGCGAATTAACATGCAAAATAGCTTTTTAAAAAAAATTCTCTTTTTACCCCATACTAATAGATATTCATACATAAAACTTTTAGTAAAAAAAATTCAAAAGTTTACAACAAGAAAATTCATTTGATACACTTTATACTACATTTAGAAAACAAATTTAAGGATACAAAATTTTCACAACTGCAGTTGATCGCTGAGAAATAAAAAAGATTTACGTACATACATTTTACATTACATTTACAAAACTATAGAGAAAAATGGTTATACACTTATAAAAGTTTATTTTATACAATTTACGACATTTAGAAAAATATATATAATGAATATATACAAATTATTGAAAAAGTTTTTTCAAAACCGCCGGTGTTGGCTAGGACTGAAACATTAGAGTACATACGTATCATAAGTTACATACATATCATAACATTTAAGTACATTCAAAAACTAAAGAGGGGTAAATGTATATAGAAAGAGAAAATTATATCTTACTAATCACTGCAGGTGATGGCTAAAACAGAAGGTATTTAAGTACATATATATAGATCATTCAAAAAACTAAAGAGGGGGGGAAAGTTTATACAAAAGTTCAACAAGGTTTTTTTCCAAAAACTGCTGGTGTTGGCTAGGAATTAAAAAACCATTAACGTACATACATGCATATATTATATACAGAAAAAAATCATGACATGTAAACAGTACATGAAATTTCGGGAGATGAAAGTTCATGCCATACGTTTAAATTTTGCATTTTTAAATTTTAAAAGTTCATGCAGCAAGTTTAAATTTAGATTTGTGATATTTTAAAAAGTTCATCTCTTTGAGAGAATGATTGAAAGTCCAGAAGAAAGTTCTACATGTCGAAAATTTTAGTACAGTACTGATAAACCAATACTTGAGAAAAACTAAAATACTGAACGATACGACCTGACAAATTGAGTCCTTGATATCAGCAAAAGAGATGCAGGTCAGACTGGCCTGTAGAGTTGCAGCGTTGGTGGCTTGCAGATTTAGGTGAGACGTTGCAGGATCGCTGGTGTCCTGAGGAGGGTTCGAACGTGGTGCCTGGTCACTCTCAGGAGGGGGTTTCACACCCAGAGCCTTTTCACTGTTCGAGGAGGTTTGAAACTCTGAATCTGGTTCTTGTGGTGAGGGGGTTTCGGGCCCGTCACCTTGTCACTTTCCATAGTTATCGCAGAGGACTGCGTTCACTCCGTGCTTTTGAATTCAGGGCTGCTAGACTTTCTAGAGACTTCACAATAGGTTACATGGCCTTTTGAAATTACCTTTTTCAAAATAACATCTTTTTCGTTCACTTTAAGTTTAGGCGGCGGGTCAGTTTGAAACTTTAAGTTCACGGTCTCATTAGAAATAATTGACTCGGCTGTATAGATTCAAAACTGACAGCTAAAGCTGAGTTACAAGGATTAACCGAATCATTTACTGATTTAACATTTTCGCTTAGTTTCCGCAGCCAATTTTAATAGGATTTTCTTTTACAATTCCTGTCGCAACATGAGATAATTTTTCGGATTTAGTATCCGTAGCAAAATTCTGAATAACTGCCGTAAATTGGTTTGTATCGCTGTTTAAGGGCGAAGTTTGCTCGTTTAGTTCAAATGTCATTTGGCTTTTTTCACTAGAAATAACTGTTTCATCGCCAGTTTTAGGTTGGTTTAAATTATAGGAGCTTGCTTCCTGTGACTTAATAATTTCTTGTGGTTTTTCCACCGGGTTTATTACTGCTTCCCACTGACGTTCGTGACGAGGGAGGGAGCGGTCATGTTGTAATCGTAGTTTATCATACGGAGTGGCAAAGAGTTCGATGACCCGACTTTTTAACTCGTCATAGGTTGGATTTGGGCCAAGCGAATGGCAGGCGATGAACCTATGCCACTGTTTCGGTTCTCCTTCTAGGGAATAGGCTAGCCAAGAGTAGTGGTTTTTAACATTGATTTTATGAAAATTGAAAAAATATTCTAGCTGCTCAAAAAATTACAGCACACTATTAGTGCCGTCAAAAAAGACTTGCTCGGGGGGGGGGGGGATTCGAGCAATGTTGGGCGCCAATGTGGAGAACGCGAGTTATCCATACTAATTTAACTTTAACTTGAATCTGTAAATGAAATACTTAAACTACGAAGAAATGACAGAGTCCAAATATATAACATAAATGAGCTTTACTTGAGCATAAATAAGAAGGAGGGCGCTGGACTATCATAACATTTAGTAACTTACGACTTAAAATGGGCAGTCCTCTTAAATACTTTGATATTAATAAATAACCCCCGTTACTTTACTTAATTACTCGCAAAATGATCCCAACCACTTTTAATCACTTTAATTAACTCATGAAGTCAAGTAATCTTTCGATTAGCAGGAGGATTCCCTGACACTGCTATCTACTCGACTTATATCCAACTATATCCGCTCCTAACTCTCCAAAACAATCTTCCTTCCAACTAACTTTAACTCCTCTCCAACTGACTCCCAAAAGCAATCTTCTTTCTCCTTTTATACTATTCAGTTTCCAAAATATTAGCATATTTCAATTTACAATTTTAGCTTAGGATCGGCACTAACTCTATTACTCAAACGACTTGAATCCTAAAACAGCAGATTCACGTTTTACCCGCAAAGTGCGAGTTTTAATTGTAGCACTTTGCTATACCTGACAATTTCTATACTCAATGCAACCGATTATTTAAAAAATAGTCATAAATTCAAAATGTAATAATGTATAATTAATTTTTCTTTGTTAATTTTTAAGCACATATTTTAGAAAAGGTGAAATAATTTACCAATAATAAATTAAAGAGCTGGTGTACAATAAATATTTCAATTTATGACATTCTTCACAATAAAAGGCAAGTTCTACTGGTTTCGAAAGAATGCGGCCTTTCTTCTTCGGGAGCAAAAAGCGCATGCTACTACCTTAGAGGCAAAAGTAAGACTAAAAGCTGAAGAAAAGTCCAAGGAGGAAGAGCAACACAAGCAGCTAATAAAATAGCAGCAGTCAACAACTAATCTGAAATGGGACCCCTCCCCCCCCCCCCAAAAAAAAAAAAAAAAAAAAAAAAATGAGACATGAGACCCAAAACTAAAAAACGGTAGAGGAAATTAAAAAAAGAAAGTTTGTGAGGTTGAGACTGTAGAAAGTCACCACAGTTTGTTTGAAATTAATCTGGATCCAGCAAAGTATAAAGTTGGGACGGTTAAATAGTTTCGACGCCAGTGACTCGGCGAAAGTTTTGGTCGGATTAGTTTTGTGTCGACATGGTGCTGCAACGAACGAATTAAGTTGTGAGAGGTAAATGAATTGGAAACGATTTTAAAAGTATTGATTGAAATGAAGAGAAAGGAAGTTAGTAGGAAGTAGTATAAGATGGAGATGGTTTTCGTAAAAGGGGTAGATTGTGAAGATTCTTGATTTGGCGAGTATTGAGGTGTGGAGTAGTGGAGATTTAGTTGTGTGAAGATTAAGTAGTTTGATGAGTGTTGGTGCGCGTATCTACTAGCATTCGTGAACGTAAAATTGGATCAGCAGGGAATCCGCTGATCCACAGTGCAGTCACAGTAGTGGAGTAAAAGAGTGCATCCGCCTCTACACCTTCGACTGTTTGCTGGGGTGAGATATTTAAAATTATCTAATTTAATTTCTGATACATATATTTTCATAAAGTAATTAAATACGCTGACTGAACTATCTCGATTGCCAGACCGCCCTCCCATTAATCTGTTCAAATAAATGTCTTATTTATAATTTATGTTTAAGTCTCGAGCTCTTTACTTATCCATTTAGTTACCTAACTAATTAATTAAGGTGGAGTTTGCATCAACGGAAACCTCATAAGTTTTACGTTTTTTTTAACAAGAAAGGAAATTATTTCATGGAACTTGGAACAGCTTTTAAAAATTTGTCAAGTTCCTTATTATATCGTGAAAGTTTTTGGGTTATGATATTAAAAAACAAAATGCACTATAAACAAAATAACATTTGGGAATATTAGCGTTGGTAAAATTTAAAAAGTTAATAAAACAGAAAATTTCCAAAAGACGTTCAGCATCTGGTTTTTTCTTTTATTCAAAGAAAACAACGGTTCATAAGAACACTGTTAAAAATGGTTTCTTAAAAATGAGCTAAATTGTCTCAAAATAACTCCGAAACAATATATACTTAAATTTTTAAACCCTTGTACTCATTTTTCATTATATTGGCATGTCAAACATGGGGATATTGGGATTCTTATTGGTCAATCCCATTTTTGAGCATCTCAAAAATGAGTACAGGGGTTTTCAGATTCAAGTATATATTGTTTCGGAGCTATTTTGAGATAATTTAGTTCATTTTTAAGAAACTATTTTTTACAGTAAACTCGTGAAATTTTTACTAACATTGGAAGGAAACTCGTCTATACCTACGTATTTGAGACACATGAAAAAGAAGTTACTAGTGTTCATGTAAGTCCAATTATGCATGAGTTTTCATATATCGTGGGTGTTTCCAAATGAGTTATATTTCAGTTTGCAATATTCCACTCTCTCTCTGTGACAAAACAAAAACTACTGAACTAGATACTAAAGTAATCTACTGACGAATTCCTTTCCGCCACTTATTTGATTATTTTTAAAACGATAACTTTTTTATTTTTCATAATCATTTCTCCTATTTATGATTTAACAACTCTTTTCAAAATTCAATCCACCCGCATTTTCTCAAATGATAATGCTAAAATATTTTCGAATTGGGAAATAAGTTAAATGCTGCCTAAGGATATTTCATGCGAGCCACAGTTTTACTTTTCAGAGTAGCATTTCAAAAATTTACTTCCCCAAAAAGAAGACTTCGAGGATGAAAGGCGCCTTGAAACAGCACCTGAAAGTGCTAAAATTTTCGCAACATGAAGTGGTAGAAAAATAGACTCCAAAATAATGACTTCTATAAAAAATTACACATTTTTGGAGCTTACAGCAATGAATACAGCATATTTTGCATTACTTCAAGCAGTGTAAAAATATAAGTATTTTCTCCTTCTCTGGGGGAACGGAATGAGGTAGGTTATTTATTTACAGAGCTATCAATTATTCCAGCAAATACATACCACTATTCTCTTAAAGTTTTCTCCTGCTTATTTAATCACGGAGCTTTCACTAAGATTTAAAATATTTCTATAAAAATTTACTGGTAATAATAAAAAAAAAAAAAAAAGCAAGTGGTATGGCTACATTAAGCTCACCTTGACAAGGATATTTCCCTAAAATGAAAGTTATGTCCTATGGACATAGAGTACCTAGCATTTAGTCAATGTTATTCAGCTTGAGTAATAATATAGAAATATTAAATTTAGGAACCGAAAGTGTTTGTTAAGAAGAAATTTTGTAAAAGGCAGCTTGCAATAAAGTTTTCAAAATTAAATAATTGAAAGAGTTTAAGCATATTATTTTTTAATAATGCATAAAAAAAAAATGATTAAAATATTTTTTGACCAATATTTTATTGTGGGAGACAGCTTGTTTGTTCGCTGTAAAAATCTACACCTTTTAGAGGATTCGAAAGGATGTTGGTACACAATTTTCTTAGCAAATGGATGGAATTACAATGGTATTAAAAATATTCTCCCCCATTCAAAGGTAGCGAGACTGGAAAAAAAAGAGGGTTAAGCTGTGCAATGGGGGATTCGTTTGAGGTATAAGCTTGATATTTGGTTAGAAAAGTCTTCATTCAAGCACATATATACTACCCTAATAAAAAGTCGTCGAATCTCTTTAAAAGGGATAGAAATGAGATAGGGTGGAGCTCTTTGTATGTTTTGGAAATAGCTTGAGTTAGAAACATAATATTTGGTCTAAAAATTTTTCATTTAAATTTATATTCATCAGAGTATTAAAAATCTACTTAACCATCTTAAAGTAAGGTGTAAGGAGGAATTAGGAGTGGGATGTAAAATTTGGAAACTGCAAGACTTACAAAACTGATATCTCTTATGAAAAATCTTCATTCAACTTCGAATTCTCAGCACTATTAACAAATAGCTTAACCCTTTAAAAACATGAAATTTGGAGCAACAGATTGTGCGCTTTTTACAATTTGTGAACTCTTTCAGCCTTCCTTAATATTAAATTTTATTATTGTTTCTTTTTTCCCTAATATTATCTTAGTTACTTTTTTTTTTCTTAATGAGCCCGGAAAATAGCAGATATCTCAACTAATAGTTAAGTATTAAACATATAAACGTCAGAAAAGTTTACATTAAAACTTGATGAGAAAATAATGGAAAATTTTGGGAAATAAAATTAGAAAATAATAAAACTTTAAATACTGATGAAATACATCTAGAATATACTGATATACAACATGAAATTAAACCTGAGTATGTTCAAATGAACAAAGACCGTTTTACATTCGTAACTGGTGACTCAAACCAATGTTTCAGTCAGTGTTGCCAGATCTGTCAGATATTTTTTTCAATAATCACCAATAATTTTTAACTGTAATGTTTGCCTAATTACTTCAAAGATTCATAGTCTATTACGTATACCAAATATCACTTTTCAAAATTATTATTTTTTATTCAATAATCACCAATAATTTGTAATTGTAATGTTTGTCTAATTACTTCAAAGATTCATAGTGTATCACGTATATCAAATATCACTTCTCAAAATTATTGGTTATTATTGAATGAAAAATCCAATTTTGGAGACTTTTTTATAAAATAATTTTTAAATTTTCTGCACTATCTTATTAAGGTACGAGAACAAAATTTTTTCTTTGAGAATGTCTTGTATACCTAACGTACAAGAATCAAAATTTTGTCATTCTTTAAAATTATTATCTTAAAATTTTAATTTATTTTATAAATCTGTATGCATTTTAAAAAAACATTGCAAAGTTTGTTAGTAGTTTAATATTTAATTAATAAAAGCCGAGGTAATTTTTTATTCTAACGAATAAACAGAAACAATTCTGAATAAATTCTGATATTCATATTCAATGGGCATTTTCCCATTACCATTACAAATAATTATTTTTCAAGTTTAAATAATCCAATATTATAGTTTAGCATAAATAATAAGAAAGTTTATTCCCAGTTTGGATAGTAGGATTTTCTCTTCATATAATTATACACATAAATATAAAGAAGACATGTTTTAATTATATTTGTTTAAATATAATTTTTTCCGTATATATCACTTACATTTATAATATAACTAATTTTGTTTAATAATAATTGATTCAATATAGAAGGGGGTGTTAATAATTTCCTCCTGGATTTACCCCCTTACAGTTGAAATAAAAGAACGATTTTGGAGGAAAGAAGCCTAAAATCCTTGTTAATAATTATACAAATATCCAGTGATTTCATTTTAATAATTTTTTTCATTTCAAGTAGAAGATAAGATGGAACAGGCAAGAGAAGATTTTACATTATTGGAACTGCGAGCAGTGATGGTGGCTTCATGGAAAACCAGGAAAAGATATTCATAAGGAAATGTCTCAAATCTCAAACCCCAGGGGAAAATCTCCTTCCTAAAGCCCTATGAAAATCTTGGTATCACGTTTAAAGACTGAACAATTCACGATTGAACAAAAAAGACGCAGATTGCACGTTTATATTTTAACTGACATGGCAACATGGAATGCTGTCCATTAACGTATTATTAAGAATTGGCGAAAACCCACCAACAGGTAGCTCAAACAGGAGACACCTCCTTGGAAAGGGTTGGGTTTATTATTAAGAGTATCCTAGACATACGCAAGTTTTCAGAAAGGTAGGTGCCAAAATGTCTGAATAATGATGAGAAAAAGTAACTAGTTCAAACAACGAAAGCTGTTTTTTCATAATTTGAAGCTTCACGGACTTTCTGGCTAGATTAGGATGAAACAGGATTCCATATTTATGATCCTGTAACTAAGAAACAGTCAAAAGGTGTTACCCGTGGCCGAAGAACTTCCATAGCCAGAAATCGGCCAAAAACGTCATGGCGTCTGTTTTCTAGAACAAAATTGGGATCCTTGTGGTGGACAATCTACCACAGAGCATTAGTATAACCAATGAGAGTTACACTAACATAGAAATAAAAAGAAACAACTAAGAAGAAACGTCGTTGAAAATTGACCAAAAGATTACTCTTTATGTTTGACAATGCACCTGTTGACACATCAAACGCTATGATTGTTAAACTGAAAACCATTGGTCCACCATCCTCCCAATTAACCTGCAATAGAAATTTCTGATTATTTTCTGTTTCCTAACTTGAAGAAACAACCGAGGGTAGTATTCACCATTATCTTCAACTCGCAGCTCAACGCAAAAACTTGAAAATAGTCAAAATTCAGGGTGCAGCTTTCCAGCAAAATTTGACGTACTGCTTCTGCCATCTAGCGACTAAAATTTGATATGCAGAGGCTGTTCTCACATTTTTTAGACGATTTTATTTCGCAGTAAGAAAAAATCGTTTGCATGGAGAATTTTATTTTTACAACAGTTATATTTTTGGAAGTTTTATTTATCTTCTGATATTTAGAATTTTTGTTTAGACGCAAAAATGCGCTTTTAAAAAGGCAGTGGATGGAAGGATAGGTTTCCGCTCTTTCCAAAGAGAGTTTTTAGGGAAATCTTTATGAAAAGCATTTATCAGGAGAAAAATGGAAAAATGACGCAACAATAGATGAATCTTGGGTCTATTTAAATGGTTGCAATAAAAAAAGATCAATTTATTATCACAAAAGTGGAGAAAAATTTTTTTGCTACATGGTTCAAAGCATCAAAAGAAAGTTTTTCTAAAGGATTTATGATTGTCACTGGTTTTTCATACAAGCGCAAGATAAAAGCAAAAAAAAGGGTGACAAAAATGTCAAAATCAGCTCTAAATACTATCAAAAACATATTTTATTTCCAATTTTTAAAAATGAAAATCCAGATCTTTATCCACAATACTATCAATCCGTTGAACTGTATCAAGACAAAACAAGCAGCCACACATCGCAATCCACAATTGCTTTTCTAGAAGAAAATGGAACAAAAAACGGGAATTAAAACCATACCCTTCACTGATATTCCTGCTAAATCTCCTGATGTATCCCTGTTGGATTTTTGTGTTTTTTTACTCTTAAAATCAACATTATCCAAACACTGACTACAACGCTTTGTGGACTTTGGAAAGCCGTTCAGGAGGAGTAGAAAAATATACCTCTTCCGATATTATAAAAAGCATTATTATCATAGAAATTACGATGTAGAATGATAGTTAAGAACAAGAGCTATCAAACTGAACAATTAAAACACGAAACATGAGTGAAATTGCTTCAGTACACTCCATCAAAATCGTCTAAAAAATGTGCGAACAGCCTCTGTATTGTAAGATTTGTTATATTCAGCAGAAAATCTGAAAATAACGATGCCCTAGATGGAAGAAGCAGTGCGTCAAATTTTGCTGAAAAGTGGCACACAGTCTTTCGATGCTTTTCAAGTTTTCCAGTTCAACTGGCTATTTAAGTTAATGGTGAATACAGCCATAAAGTTTAATCATTTTTAGGACATATTTGACGTCAAACATGTTGCTGAGAGCTTGTTTCAGGAACAATCAAATGAATTTTGTGTAAATGGTCTACAGAAGTTTGAACAACGTTGTCACATGCGTGTAAGTATCGGATAATAACTTGTTGAATAAATATATAATTTTAGAACTGTAACTTATTTTTCTTTATAAGCAAAGACAGGAAATTCTCATCAATCTTCTTATATATAATTCTCAAATCTCTCAGAAACGCTTATAGTTTGAGAGTTATTTACCATAAATTTAACAATTCACAAAAAAACTTGATATATTAGTAAATAAATATATAATATAAACAACCGGCTATAAGTAAAGAAGGTGGAGAAAAAGAAAAAAAATAGAAGCATTAATGGAGCAGAAAAATAAAAAATGCATGTCAGTAAGCAGGCATTTTTTGTTTTTATAAAGGGTATATTTGAAAAAAAAATTGTAAATATGAGTATTTTTTAAATTATAATTTTCAGACACAGGATATATAGAGATTTATTTACTGACACTCATTTTCAATAATCGTGTTGACAATAAGGCTTCGTAAACGACAAGTGGGATAACTAAATAGTATACATAAAAATGGTAGCGAATATATTGTTAAAATTTTTTGAATATTTAAAACTATTTCGTGAGCTACTAATTATCCATTATTTAAAATTATTCTTTCATTACTTTGTGGAGAATGCGACTTTGCCATCTCCATTTAACTTTAACTTGAATGCTGTAAACTTAATGAAGTTACTTAATGAAGGTATGAAATAACACAAAGTCAAATTTATAAAATCAATGGAGCTTTTATTTGAGCTTAAATAAAAAGGCGGGCGTTGGACTTTATATTTAATATCTTTATAACTTAAGATGGACAGCCATACTAACTATTCTAACTTCAAATGATTAACCACAAATAAATTCCACTACTACATTTAACTTCAATTACCCTCGCGGCTCAGTAACCTTTCGATAGCAGGAGGATTCCCTGACACCGCTATCTACTAGACTTACATCCAATTAACCTTCAACTGATTCCCCACCAACTCACTCTCTTACTCTCCTCCCAACTAACTCACTATCATCCTCTCCAACTAACACCCAAAAGCAATCTTCCTTCTACTTTTATACTATTCACTTTCCAAAATACTTTATAAAATTAACATATTAAAATTTACAATTTTAGTTTAGGATAGGAACTAACTCCATTACTCAATCGAATCCTAAAACCTTCGTATTCACGTTTTACTCGCAAAGTGCGAATTTTAATCGTAGCCTTTTGCTAGACCTCACAACTTTAGAATCCATTCTTTGGAATTTTGGCATATAAAGTTTAAATATGTTTGAATCATTAATTGATATTAATAATTAATTAAAGTTCCAATAAAAAATATTCAAAACTTATAATTTTAAACTGTTTGTAGTTTTGAGTATTTTAGATAAATTTTTTAATAATTATTTTGATTTGATAAAAAATAAATAAATAAATAAATAAATAAAAATAAAAAATTCTATAAGCATCACACAATATTCACTCATGTTTATTTAGAATACGTTTTATAATTTTAGCAAATACATATTAATAAAAAAAAATTACCATTTTAAATTATTTAAAAAGTATCTAAAAATACACTTTGCTTAAACAGTCAGCTAAATATAAAAATTTCTTTTAAGAAAGCCTAAAATTATTATATATTTTTACTTCCATTACCCGACTACCGTAGGTAATGGAAGTATTGTATTCCGTCCAAAAATTTAATATCGAGTTTTCACCTGATTTACACATTTTAAGTTCTCCTGAGTCCAAAGAAAAGTTTTTTACTATTGGTCAGTATGTGTGTGTGTGTGCGTGCGCGCATGTGTGTAAGTATGTATGTATGTGCGGAATCTTCTGGCTACCATATCTCTGAAACTAATAAAGATAAAACTACGAAACTTCCGAATTGAAACAGGTCTAGTATACAGATGATTTTTCCAAATTTTGATGAAATCTGTAAAACCGAAAGTGGGTCATCGGAAACAGGAAGTGGGACCGTAAGTCCGTATCTCAAAAACGACTCTAACGATTTTTTTCAAAATTGCTACATAAACAGTCTGATGATTAGATGTTCTTTCGAATGTTACAGTTGGTTAGTTCAGGAAAATTGACAGCCGTTCTGTATAAATAGCTCAATTTCAGGTCTTGCAAGTGCGTTCCTTTAACAACGGCTGTACGTTTTTTTTTTTCTTTTTTTTGAAACTCGACATATTAACTCTCTTTAAAATATCCTTTTGTGTATAATTATTGTTTTCCGGTCAATAATTGAGCGTGCTATGTTTTGGTAAAAGTTGGTATCTAAAAAACGGCTCTAACGGTTTACTTGAAAATTATTACATAAATGCATTTTAAATATCCTTTTTCATATATTACGGAGTTATTACAGGAAAATTAACGGCCATCCTGATCAGGTGGTTCAGTTTTAGATCTCGAAAATTCATGTTTAAAAAAAAGACTCTATAATTTTTCTTTTCTTTTTTTTTTTTTTTAACTCGCTAAGACAAGTTTATTTTATATGTCTTTACACGTAAATCAAGTTTCTCTTACTGGAAACTTCCAAAATATTGTATATAATATCTCCAAAAAATGCGTATAATGTGTGTAATGGTGGGTAATGGAAGTCGTGTGGTTGTTTCACACCAGATTTTTTTTTTTTTTCCTATTTCGAAAATTGAATACTTCTATTGAGTTATATATATGTATATTATTAATAAAATAACATAAATAAATAAATAAAAATAAAATAATGCATCTTAATACTTTAAAACATAACTTTGATTGATGACATGTTAAAGAATATAATATCTGTACATATAACACACCGATATTCAAACATATAAAATATCGAATGTTATTATTTTAATGATATTTTTGTAAAACACGCATTTTCAATTTTGATAAAATTAAAAATGAAATAACGTAACATTTTTATTTATTTCTGTTTTTTCTACTGCTACATAAAGACTGCTACATATCTCCAAAAAATGCATATAATGCGTGTAATAGTGGGTAATGGAAGTCGTGTGGTTGTTTCACACCATATTTACTTTTTTTTTGTTCCTAATTCGAAAATTGAATACTTCTATTGAGTTATATATATGTATATTATTAATAAAATAACATAAATAAATAAATAAAAATAAAATAATGCATCTTAATACTTTAAAATATAACTTTGATTGATGACATGTTAAAGAATATAATATCTGTACATATAACACACCGATATTCAAACATATAAAATATCGAATATTATTATTTTAATGATATTTTTGTAAAACACGCATTTTCAATTTTGATAAAATTAAAAATGAAATAACGTAACATTTTTATTTATTTCTGTTTTTTCTACTGCTACATAAAGATGAAATTAAGTGAAAGATAAGAATACCAGTTTTAAATTATACTTAATTGTTATAAACAATTGTCTGTTTATTGGAAATGGAATTTTTAATTTTATAAATTACTGAAATAGTCCGCATTGATGTCTCCTAGAATAATGAGGGAATTTTATTGAGATTATATATAATTATTTAAAAAATAAATATCGTTATGATAATTAGTTGGGTTTAATAGTACAGAAATATGTTTACATATTTATACTTCGTGAGCAACGGGGATAAAATAATTACGTTTGATGTAAAATAAATTTAAATAAAAATTTTAACAAAGGTGGTTATTTAAATATTTGCTTTTTACAAACAAAAATTACTCGAATTGTTTCAGGAAAAATCTTTTTCTTTAGACGTTAAAGTTTTGGAATAATTTTCTTTCAATAACAAACCGCATTATAAATTATATATTTATTCTCGAATTATCAAACTATTATACCTAATAATATGTTTCTAAATTCATGAACTGTGTAATTTCCAAAGGTATTTATTGTAAGAAATGTGTTTATGCGAAAATTTTAAAATTAATTTATGTATACAAATACATAACATGCAATAATTATAAACACAGAAAGCAAAACATATTTTAAAATTTTATTCAATGTCTTTAAAAGTAAATCAGCAATTTTTCAGGTGTATTTATGCGCAAAAAAAAAAAAAAAAAAAAAAGATAATTTTTTTTGTTACTTTGTTATTGGGGTTACACATTTCACGTATTCAGTAAAAAATGAAAAGTTTCTCAATCTCAAGTAAATCACGAATTTTTTACTTTGCATAAATAATAATCGTGATATTTAAGATCGTTGCACACTTACCTTACATTTAACTAATGAATACATTATCACAAGAAGTAAGGTAAGCATATATTTTTAGAGATATTCAACATATTATTAATACGTAATTATAAGTATTGTCTGGACTAATGTTGCCAAATTCCAGGCAAAGCAGCGTAAATATTCTGAAATTATTATTACTTTATCAACATTATAGTTAAATGTATCAGAAAAACATTGTCCTATTTAGAGTGAGAAATAAAAAAAAATAAATAAAATTGATTGTTATTATTTTCATACTAAAAATAAATAAAAAAAATTATTTGTCACAACATAGCAGAAATGTTTGTAGCAGAAATTTAATATTTTCCCATGTGCAGGGATCTCGTTACGTAATTTAATTCCATTCGGTTAGATAGACTGTATACGAGAACCATGAATTGTATCAGATAATAATAATAATAATAATAATAATAATAATAATAATAATAAAATCTAAGTTTGTCTTTGCCCTGCATATTTTTAACTTATCTAATTTCATTACTTGTATGCCAGTTTTGAAATAAAATAAATTACTTTAATTTATTATCCTAATATGTGTCATAATTTAAAAAGGAAAAAAAAATGAAAAGTAAAACCTGTCTGCTTACATCTATTTTTCATTACGAAATTCTTTATTAGTTTATTTTAATACATCATAGTAAGTAGAAGTGTTTTAATAACAAATAAAATATCAAATACAAAAACCATAATACACAGAGCAATCATAAACGTTCATAAATTTTATAACACTATTACATACATAAATACACACACACACACACTCACTCACTCACACACACACACACATACACACACATATATATATATATATACATATATATATATATTTCTAGAAGAAATCTTTTTTATAACTTAAAAGTGCGTTTAGATGGTTTCAAGTAAAGAGAAATATTGTAGTGTCTTCACAAGGGATAATATTTTTTCTTTAGTGTTCCCAAATGCAGTACTTATTGTATAAAGTACCGCAGATTTTTTGTGCTTTACCTGATTTATTGAGTAAGCGGTGTACAATAACGTCGTCTATATGTTAAGAACGTTATAATGCATAAAAAATCCTGCAAAATAGGTTATTGATGAGTATTTTCATTATACAAATTGCTTTTAAAGCTGCGATTACGGTAAAATTCGTACGAATTGAGCATATTATTAATATCGTGCTAAATTGTAATTTTTCTGTCAACATTAATAAGAAAAATGCATTTTGAAATAGAAAGAAGAAACATATTTTTGAAAGATTAAATTTGTGATTTTCTTTTCTATATTGAATAAAGGAAAAACATTTATTTAAAACCAGTGGTAATTCTGTTTACAAAGTTCATTTCTTAGAAATTTTTAAAAAGAAAATTCTTATTAAAGAATTAATTTCAAATAGATTTCTGTCAATACTTTTTGGAAGTAGGGAGTAGTTTTGTAACTGTCAAAGTTTCTGAAAATATTAGTTGTGTATACATAGAATTGAATCAGAATTCTGCATGATAAAAATATGACATTTTTGTGCATCTTTGAATATTATGTATACATTATTTTAAAGTATTTAAAAATTTATTTCCGAAAATCTATAGTAAAATTATATTGGTTGCGTATAAGGTAATTCGTGGAAAGCACAAGTCTAGAACTTTTATGTATCAACAGATAGTAATATTGACCAGCATGTGTGAGGAGTCTTGTCCCAGTGAGAACGTAGATTGTGAATCTAGCTTAATTTATAGCCTCTAATCGCCGTTTTTTGTTTTATTTATTTTTTTTTAATCTCGTGAACCTTTAACCTTGTAAGTATAGCCCTTATGATATTGAGTTGCTCATATTTAAAGTTCATAAACGAACGTTTTATTTTAAATAAGATTTTGTCAGTAGAAGCGAGTTCCTTATTCTGTTACACACGCAAGGCCTGCAGAAGCGGCCTTTACCTTGAAGTAATACAAAAATAAGCGTATATGGCATCTTCAACCGCTACTTGTGGTAAGACACAAAATGGTTCAGAAATAAATTAAATGACATTTAAACTTCATGTTTTATTTCATATAGTGTATATTATAGTGCAAAATATCTATGGAATTAATATTATAATTGTATTATTATAATACTTACCATTTTTAGAATATTATTTTAATAATTTTATGAAAAACTTTCAAAACTTTAGCTTGAATTTCTCCTAAATATATTTTGTAACAAGGCATCCACAGTAGGAAGTGGAACTTCTTGGTTTTCAGCTATTGAGATTTAATCGTATATCCCACAACCAATCCCAGATCACGCGTTTCTTATATCTGATGGTTCCAGCAATGATACAGCTGTTCCTTCTACAAACGACGTATGGGACAATAGACCTACACTTGCAGTCACCTCCACCAGAGATCATGTGGTCCTACAATAACAGCTGCTTCCACCACCTGAGATAGAGACATTCCACACACCAGCAGTTGCTTCCACCAGCACGGAAAACAGAGTGTCTAGAAGCGATCAGCCTTGTTCCTCAAGTCAGGAAACCTATAAACCATCCGGGCGTGAGAAACAAACCGCAGTAATCTTAACTGCATCAGAGAGGATAAAAACTATATGGAAAAGAGGAAGAATAAATAAATTGAAACCTCCAAAAAACAGAACAAAAAGAGAAGTGTAAGATCGTGTTCCTTAAATGAAGAAATTCCTCTGGATACCAGTGGCAACTGTTCTGATGAGGATAAAGGTGTGATTATTTTTATGCTGTATATATGTAATAGATTCTTTTCTGCTAAAAAAGGTCTCAAGTGTAATTGAATTTAGTTCATAAAATGCAAGGAATGGTTGCACGAAGTTTACAATGGTTATAATTTGCACTAAATGAAATGCTGTGCAGAATAACATTGGAACTTCTACCTTCATTAGTTTTAACAAAGTAAATAAAAAAAAAATATTTCAATTTACAGATTTGTTTGTTTCTCCATAGTACAGCGTCTAGAATAAACAGTGTGGAAAGCGGCAAATAAAATTGCACTAAAAAAAATAAGCTTGTCACCAGATGTCATTGTAATCGAAGCTAGTGTCACGTCATCAAAACCGAGATCCCTATTGGTTAATTATGTGCTTAGATCACATGATTGAGCTGACGAAACTGGGAAAAGCACATCAGGTCTTCGATTTGAGCAAAAGCTTTGCTCACAGCGACATCTGGGGAAGCTTAAGTTTTGTAGCATTATTTTAACATTGCGATTATAGGCGATTTCAACACTGTTTATTCTAGACGCTGTACTCTAGTACTCTATTGTTATTGTTCCCAAGTAATGTTACAATGTTTATCTTATTATTATTATTTTTTTGATTGATGACATGTTAAAGAACATAATATCTGTACATATAACACACTGATATTCAAACATATAAAATATCGAATATTATTATTTTAATGATATTTTTGTAAAACACACATTTTCAATTTTGATAAAATTAAAAATGAAATAACGTAACATTTTTATTTATTTCTGTTTTTTCTACTGCTACATAAAGACTGCTACATATCTCCAAAAAATGCATATAATGCGTGTAATAGTGGGTAATGGAAGTCGTGTGGTTGTTTCACACCAGATTTAATATATATATTTTTTTTTCCTATTTCGAAAATTGAATACTTCTATTGAGTTATATGTATGTATATTATTAATAAAATAACATAAATAAATAAATAAAAATAAAATAATGCTTCTTAATACTTTAAAACATAATTTTGATTGATGACATGTTAAAGAATATGATATCTGTACATATAACACACCGATATTCAAACATATAAAATATCGAATATTATTATTTTAATGATATTTTTGTAAAACACGCATTTTCAATTTTGATAAAATTAAAAATGAAATAACGTAACATTTTTATTTATTTCTGTTTTTTCTACTGCTACATGAAGATGAAATTAAGTGAAAGATAATACCAGTTTTAAATGATACTTAATTGTTATAAACAATTGTCTGTTTATTGGAAATGGAATTTTTAATTTTATAAATTACTGAAATAGTCCGCATTGATGTCTCCTAGAATAATGAGGGAATTTTATTGAGATTATATATAATTATTTAAAAAATAAATATCGTTATGATAATTAGTTGGGTTTAATAGTACAGAAATATGTTTACATATTTATATTTTGTGAGCAACGGGGATAAAATAATTACATTTAATGTAAAATAAATTTAAATAAAATTTTTAACAAAGGTGGTTATTTAAATATTTGCTTTTTACAAACAAAAATTACTCGATTTTTTTCAGGAAAAATCTTTTTCTTTGGACGTTAAAGTTTTAGAATAATTTTCTTTCAATAACAAACTGCATTATAAATTATATATTTATTCTCAAATTCTCAAACTATTATACCTAATAATATGTTTCTAAATTCATGAACTATGTAATTTCCAAAGGTATTTATTGTAAGAAATGTGTTTATGCGAAAATTTTAAAATTAATTTATGTATAAAAATACATAACATGCAATAATAATCGTGATATTTAAGATCGTTGCACACTTACCTTACATTTAACTAATGAATACATTATCACAAGAAGTAAGGTAAGCATATATTTTTAGAGATGTCATTTTTAAATTCAACATATTATTAATACGTAATTATAAGTATTGTCTGGACTAATGTTACCAAATTCCAGGCAAAGCAGCGTAAATATTCTGAAATTATTATTACTTTATCAACATTATAGTTAAATGTATCAGAAAAACATTGTCCTATTTAGAGTGAGAAATAAAAAAAAATAAATAAAATTGATTGTTATTATTTTCATACTAAAAATAAATAAAAAAAATTATTTGTCACAACATAGCAGAAATGTTTGTAGCAGAAATTTAATATTTTCCCATGTGCAGGGATCTCGTTACGTAATTTAATTCCATTCGGTTAGATAGACTGTATACGAGAACCATGAATTGCATCAGATAATAATAATAATAATAATAATAATAATAAAATCTAAGTTTGTTTTTGCCCTACATATTTTTAACTTATCTAATTTCTTTACTTGTATGCCAGTTTTGAAATAAAATAAATTACTTTAATTTATTATCCTAATATGTGTCATAATTTAAAAAGGAATAAAAAAGAAAAGTAAAACCTGTCTGCTTACATCTATTTTTCATTACGAATTTCTTTATTAGTTTATTTTAATACATCATAGTAAGTAGAAATGCTTTAATAACAAATAAAATATCAAATACAAAAAACATAATACACAGAGCAATCATAAACGTTCATAAATTTTATAACACTATTACATACATAAATACACACACACACTCACACACACACACACACACACACACACACACACACACACACACACACACACACACACACACACACACACACACACACACACACACATATATATATATATATATTTCTAGAAGAAATCTTTTTTATAACTTAAAAGTGCGTTTAGATGGTTTCAAGTAAAGAGAAATATTGTAGTGTCTTCACAATGGATAATATTTTTTCTTTAGTGTCCCCAAATGCAGTACTTATTGTATAAAATACCGCAGATTTTTTGTGCTTTACCTGATTTATTGAGTAAGCGGTGTACAATAACGTCGTCTATATTTTAAGAACGTTATAATGCATCAAAAATCTTGCAAAATAGGTTATTCATGAGTATTTTCATTATACAAATTGCTTTTAAAGCTACGATTACGGTAAAATTCGTAAGAATTGAGCATATTATTAATATCGTGCGAAATTGTAATTTTTCTGTCAACATCAATAAGAAAAATGCATTTTGAATAGAAAGAAGAAACATATTTTTGAAAGATTAAATTTGTGATTTTCTTTTCTATATTGAATAAAGGAAAAACATTTATTTAAAACCAGTGGTAATTCTGTTTACAAAGTTCATTTCTTAGAAATTTTTAAAAAGAAAATTCTTATTAAAGAATTAGTTTCAAATAGATTTTTGTCAATAATTTTTGGAAGTAGGGAGTTTCTGAAAATATTAGTTGTGTATCAGTGTTGTGCACGAACGCGTTCATTTGAACGCGTTCATGAGCGTAGCTCAAAAATTTTGAGTTTTGAGTTGAACTTCGCTCGTTTTTTAAATTATGAACTTGAGTTGAGCGAAACTCGTTTTTTTCACGAACTTGAGCGTGAAAAAGCAATTCAAACTCAAACTCATATTAAATATTTCTGTCTGAAATATAAAAAAGGAAAGTAGAAGAAGAAAAGGACAGAAAAGAGAACAATTGTGCAAAATGGATCCCGGAAAAAAGGCACTCATAAAAAGGGCACCCGGAAGAAAGGGCACAGGGAAAAAGGGCATTTTTTCAATTTGCAAATCGCAAAAATAATAAACATCAAAGAATAAATTTAAATAATTATTTCATAATACATTTTTAGAAATTTCAATCAATTAAATTGTTACCATTTTCACTTAGTATATGCCTGGGAAAAGGGAGCGGGTGTCTAGGAGCAGATTGAAAGAGAATAATTAACTTTATATCACCTTGTTACTTATTTTAATGAAAAAGTGCATCTGCATATAAATTTATATGGAAATTCGTGCAGTAGTTCCTGAGATATAGTGTTCCCTGAAATTGAAGAAATCGCGGTACAGAAGTGCCACCTGTTAAGTAATGAACACCAAAAGTTAACAGGCACTAATCTGGATCAAAATGCATCCGCATATAAGTTTATATGCAATTTCGTGCAGCAATTCCTGAGATATAGCCTTCCATGAAAATGTGGGAATCGCGGTCTAGTTGAGCCACCTGTTGAGAAATTGGTACCAAAATTTGGTAGGCTCTAATTTTGGTCAAGGTACATCTGCATATAAATTTACATGCAATTCTGTGCTGTAGTTCCTGAGATACAGCCCCCCAAAATTTTTGTCTCACACACACATAAACAGACATTTTCTAAAAATTGTCAAATCGTGTTCTGGATCTCTCAAAGCGTGTAAATCCATCGAAAACGGCAAGTCAAAAAATTTTACGAATCCGATACTTTCTTTTATTGAATATAGAAGAAAGTAAAAAAAGGGGAGGGGGAAAGAAATACAAAATTAGAATTTGTAAATTCATTATAGATTTTGACGGAAAAGTGTTTAAGAAGTTTGCCAAAGGTTTGAAATTTACCAAATCTACCAGTTTGTTTTAACATTGTGTGTGTAGGGTTTGCGGGGAGGGGGGGGGGATGAGTGTTCCCTCTTACCTCCCGTTTGCAAGCGTTCATAAAAAACGATGTGTTCGCCTTTATCTGCATTTTCCAAAAATTCAAAGAAATCGCCTTAAACCAATAAACATGAAATAATGTCTTCTTTCAAAAAATGAGCGATCTTTTTGTATAAGTTTCGTCTAGAATATACTACACATTAAAAATAGTATTAGTCTCTCTCTCTCTCACTTTTTTAATAGTTTTTAAGAATTATTCAATTTCTTCAGAAATATTAGCGAGAAAAAATGTGTAGTTTTGTAAACTTCTCAACTCTTCGTGGAATTACTTGGTATCAAAATTTGAACATATTTATATGAAATTAATTTAAAAGGAGTTTAGAAAACTATCTAATAGTTTCAAATGCACGATTTTCTCACTCATGAACTTAATCTCTGCTATTGTAAATAGCATGTATACTTAAATTTTACTATAGCTTGAAAAATATTTTAGATGATTATTTTAATTTGTTTCAAAATTATATAAACAAAACTTCTTAGTTCAAACCATTTTTAATTTTAGAATGTATATTCAAGAAATAGCAATTGGAAATGATCTAAAAGAGTTATATCTTGAACCTCAAATTAACAGCAATTTTACAATCAATTTTGAACAATAAAAAAATACAATTAAAATTTTAGGGCTTTTTTTTTTCTTCAACCCAAATATTAAATTATAGGGATGTGACTGACAAGTAAACAAACAAATAAATAAATATATGTTGAAACTTTATGTGTGTGTGTGTGTGGGGGGGGGGGGTCATAAAATAAAATACCAGAATTTGGATGGCGAAAGTATCATTACAGAAATTATTTTATCTTTAAGAAATTTTATCTTTTATTTAATCAATTAAGAAAAAAAATCACTAACTTGACCATTTATAAGCTTTAATTATGTAAACAGTATATACATAATAAAATTCTGTCTTTGATTTATAAAGCTGAAACTTTATTAAATGTAGGGGAGCACGGGGCACAGTGGACCACCCCTATTTAAATCTATTAATATTCAACTCTTTTACTTCATATGGATACTCATGTATGGCAGCATGGAACTAGTAACTAGTTGTATCTATGCAGCCAAAAAAACCACATAGGAAATAGTAAGGTAACCATTTTGAGCATATTTTTTGTTTTGTACTGTTCAAAGTAATTTTTCCACATTGAAGGATTTTAAAATTTCATAAAGATTGAACTAGCAACTATAAATACTATATAGCTGTTAAAGGCAAGATATTGCTTTTTTTAAATTTCTAAAAATTATTAGCATATTTGTAGTCTGTATATTATTTTATTATTATTACAATCTGTCTTACTCTGGCACGGGGCACAGCGGACCACCTTCCAATGTGCATAAAAATATAAATTAGTTTATTACTTATATTAGTTTTAGTTAAATTTATAGATGCAAATATAATGTAAAGTATTAATATCTCAAAATAATAATATCTTAATGTTATGATAAAATAAATAAAAAAAATTATACATTTCTGAAAAGAATAAATATTTGAATAGTAATATAATAATTATTGATATCTAAATTTAATAACTATTTGAATTATATAGCATTAATAAAAGGAAAAATATCTAATTTAATAAATAGTAGAAAAATTTATTATTATTGTTAGTTTTAGAGATCATATGTGAAAAGAAAAATAAGTAGCTTAATACATTTTAGTTGAATTTATTCTACAAATATAATGTAAATTAATTATACCTCAAAATAATAATTAAAAATAATAATAATAATAATAATAAATATTTGAATAGTAGTATAATATCTTTTAATATTTGAATTAAAAAAAATATATCTGATTTATAAAATATTAATAAAAGAATAAAAAAAAACAATTATCTATTTCAACTTAATAAATTTTCTTAGTGGGATTTGATTTCTCATTCGTTTATTTTAATTTTTTTTTTTTTTCATGAAAATGCCTGAATTATATTTTGTAGACTAGAATAGTATGAGAAATTAATTTTAGAGAAAAAAAGAAAGTAATTTATAATAATTTAATATAAGCAAAAGAGGCAGGTCCACTGTACCGCGGTCATGGGGCACAGTGGTCCACTTTGTAAGTGCTCACATTTTTTTTTTTTTTTTTTTTTTCATTCATAATTTATTGGAAATATTATTATTAAAAAAAAATTAAGAAAGGTCAAGAAGAGCTTAGAGATTGTTTGCTGTTTTTTTTTTTTTTTTTTTTTTTTTACAAGTACATTGCTTTTCTGTTTTTTGTGGAAAAAAAAATTGTAAAAGTGGTTCACTGTGTCCCGGTCTCCCCTATATTACAGAACTTAAAATAAATATTAATAAAGCTTAAATCAGTTAAAAATAAATAAATAATAATAATAATAATAAATAAATAAATAAATAAATAAATAAAAACTCATCATTTTTCATAGTAATATATAATTGATAAATCTGAGACATGTTTATAAAATTTCTTGGAAACATTGTGAATAAATACATTTTATTTTAAATAGCAGTTCAGTGGTAAGTTTCCTTTTCAGTAACTCTGTTGACCATTTTTGAAGAGAGGGATTTCTTTCGTGTTTTCTAAAAATAATTAGTAAGAGGAGCGCAAATATTCTTTGAGAGTAACCTAGTCTTTCGTCTCCGACAAAACATGTACGCGGCGACATTGTATTGGATTCAAAAGAAAAAAGCGTGAGAATCTACTATAAAATACTATTAGAACATTACATAGCTTTGCGCGGGTGCAAGACCACCCAGACAGAGCCACGGGAGATGTACTACACCCCACAGCCCTGAGGCAGTGTGGCCGCCCACTCATAAAAGTACCGGACATTTCCTTTCGCTGATAAAGACCGATACTAATCAGAGTCAGAGAAAGGATCTGCTTTCACAGGACTATTGCCTAGTCACATGTCCATAGAGTCCCTTTTTTTCTTTAAAAATAATGAGATTCCTGTTATTTGCGAAAGTAATTCTTTAATTGATGAAAATAATCTTTATTTTATAACTTTTGCATTGAAAGATAGCATCTTTAAAAATTAAAACCTTTAGACGAGGATTACAGGTTTAACACATATTACACATAGATTAAATAGAATAATAGTATAGTTTTAAATGTCTATTTTATATTTTTAATACTAAAAATGAAAATGCATTCAAATTATTGAAATAATTTCATGTCGGAGATGTAGATTTTATATCAATGGTTATTTTATTTGCAACACTTTCTGGAAAATGCAAATAATAATAATAAAAAAAAAAAAAAAAAACTAGTTGGCATAGGTGGACTCTGCTCAGTTCCCCATCATATTTATGTTCTCATAAATTTCTAGTGCGAGACATATTATAATCATGTTAAAAGAAATGAATTTGACCAAAGCTTGATTCAGTAACAGAATGAAATCCCCGCCTAATAGGCTATCCACCGTTCACTTCGATATATTTATCTTATTCTAATCTATTAATTTATTTAATGAGGGTCAGTTCCATTGTTTAGTTTTCACGCTACTATTTCCAATGCAATAATCCTCAAAATTCATATTTATATGAAAAATTTACAATTTCGCTATATTGATAAAATCGTAAATTACGAATAATTTACGAAATTTTCTTATTAGAATATTTGTATTCAAACATGTTCAAACAAACATCATAAATGTAATTTTGAAGTTGTCTAATGTATTTATGATCCTCAAAATGAAAGTTTATGTTCAATTTTTCCTTATTCTGACATGTTAAGTAAATCGTAAATTCCAAATAACTTACGAATTTTTTAAATTGTAAAAAACATAGTCTATGATATTCATGCCAGTATCCTAAATAATATTTAGAAAGTGGTTTGACATCTTTACGATGAAAATATCCCTCAAGATTGACGTTTATGTGAAATTTTGCTCTATTTTGCCATGTTAAGAAATTCGTAAATTTTCAATAACTTACGATTTTTTTTAAATTGGAAAAGCCATAGTCTATGATATTCATGCCAGTATCCTAAATAATATTTGGAAAGTAGTTTGACATCTTTACGATGAAAATATCTCTCAAAATTGACGTTTATGTGAAATTTTGCCCTATACTGCCATGTTAAGAAATTCGTAAACTTCCAATAACTTGCGAAATTTTCAAAGTAGCATATTTATAGTTACTAATGTTCATTCCGGCATCAAAACTGATATTTTAGAACTGGTCTGACATTTTTACAGTAAAAAGTTTCCATTTAATGCACGTTTAAGTGAATTTTTGTCCTATTCTCCTCCCATGTTAAGAAAATCGTAAATTTCTAATAAGTTACGAAGTTTTTTAATTCGAATGTTGCAAATGAATAGGCTTCTTACCAGTGTCGGAAGTAATATTTTAAAACTGATTTGACCTCTCTGCGACAATTTGTTCTTGAGATAGCGTGTACACAGACAAACAAACTAACGGACTAACACACTAACACACACCCTACAGACAGACACCATACAAATTTTGTCATTTTCGAATTCCTCACACCTGAAAACGTGTAAAAAAGTAAAAAAACCTAGGTCGAAAATTTTCACGATTACCTAAGTTCCCCATACCTATAGTATGATGTGGAACTAAATAAATAAATAAATAAATAAATGAAATAAATGAAATAAAAAAAAAAGAAAAAAATAAATGAAAAAAAAAATAATAATCCTCCTTGTTACAATAAGTTATTTATAATCTAATTTAAATTGTCTTAATGTTTCTTTTTTCTTTTTTTTTTCTTCTAAAATGAATATATATATCCACGAATACATCCACAAAAATTCAAATATACGTGTACTAAATTAAAGATTATTTTTCTTTTTTTAAATGTACAGCTAGTTTTAAAATACCATTTATGATAATGGCAAACAGGATTTAATATTATACTTTTAAATTTTTATATTTTTATTTATAATTAAAGGTTTTCTTAAAACTTTTCTTAAATCACTCTTAGAATTTCCATAATTTTTTATAATTTTCTGTTATTGAAATAGCATGGATTTGATTGCATGAAAACTGAAATGCAAAATTGACAACAGTATAATATCGTGGAAAACTGGGGCACAAAAAAATTTCTGTAGCAAGGAAAAGGGTAGCCTACTGGATAAGGCATTTAAGTCTTCAATAGTACCAGGTGACCAGCGGAATTTATATTTCTTCTTATGAAAGGACTGGCTTAAAGTCCTGCGTGGTTCGAGTAAACTTGACTCGCAGCCGACCCGACCTGCAAAATGACTTTTGACCTTCAACCCGAAATGAATCTGCAGCTTCTGACCCGCCATATTGTTAAAATTGTGTTAGATAATAAGCTAAATGAAAGTGATTTTACACAAACTACAATTATATTATTGAAGAAATCTTTCAGAAAATTCAATATTGCATAAAAATATTACAACAATGTATTAAAATTTATATTTAAAAAATCCACTGTTCCAAGTATTTTGACAGTAAAATAAGGAAGCAAATATAGGTTGAAAAAAAAAAAAAGTTTTCCATATTTTAAACGTTAAGTATTAATATTTAGGTAAATGTAGTTAAATTCGTGTTATCAGTCATGACTTTAAATTACTAGGAAGGAAGGCAATGTCATCCAATCTCTTCATTTAAAAGTTTAGATTCATAAGTGAAGCATAAAACAATCTTCGAAAAAAACATTTTGAGAATAAAAATTATTGCAAATTTTACCTGCACCTGACCAGCAAAGCAGGTAATAAGCGATTATACCCGACCCGATGCGTTTCTCTCTTGTGAGAAATGCGTTCTTTCTTGTGATTAAAAGGGTAGAAAGTATTGCTACCAAGAATATAAAAAAAAATCACAGAGAAATAAAATCCATATGAGTTTGAGTTGCTTTTCCCGCTGAAATTCATGAGAAAATGAACTTTGCCTAGCTCAAATTTACAATCTAAAAAACGAGCGAAATTCAGCTCAAAACTGAAAAAGTTTTAATTAAACTCATGAACGCGGTCCTGCACAATACTGATTTAAAACAACGGAACCTCTAAATGATAGAATTTGTCTCCTATTAATAAGTTCTCATGCGCATAAACTAACGTATTGAAAATTTGAGAATATAAAAAACCATGCAAAAACAGTGGGAACACTATTCAGAAGTGTTTGCTAAATAAATTTTTACTACAATTAAATTAATAAGTTATAATTAAGAATTGTCAGTTAATAAGTTTAATTAAGCATAAAATTAAAAATAATTTTCATGGTAATTGGTAATTTTAGAAAAAAAAAGGGAAATTACCTATGAAAGTGTTCAAAGAAGATAAGATCTATTAAAAAAAAAAAAAAAAATGTACGTAAAAATGAACTTTTAGTGAACTTCGCTCGTTTTCAAAAATGAACTTGAACTGAACGCGTTCATTTCTTTCAGACATGAGTTTGAGCGCGAACTAACTCGTTTTTTACACGATGAACTTGAGTTTGAACTAGTTCGTTTTTTTCGTGAACTTGCACAACACTGTTGTGTATACATAGAATTGAATCAGAATTCTGCATGATAAAAATATGACATTTTTGTGCATCTTTGAATATTATGCATACATTATTTTAAAGTATTTAAAAATTTATTTCCGAAAATCTATAGTAAAATTATATTGGTTGCGTATAAGGTAATTCGTGGAAAGCACAAGTCTAGAACTTTTATGTATCAACAGATAGTGATATTGACCAGCATGTGTGAGGAGTCTTGTCCCAGTGAGAACGTAGATTGTGAATCTAGCTTAATTTATAGCCTCTAATCGCCGTTTTTCGTTTATTTATTTATTTTTTTATTCTCGTGAACCTTTGACCTTGTAAGTATAGCCCTTATGATATTGAGTTGCTCATATTTAAAGTTCATAAACGGACGTTTTCTTTTAAATAATATTTTGTCAGTAGAAGCGAGTTCCTTATTCTGTTACACACGCATGGCCTGCAGAAGTGGCCTTTACCTTGAAGTAATACAAAAATAAGCGTATATGGCAACTTCAACCGCTACTTGTGGTAAAACACAAAATGGTTCAGAAATAAATTAAATGACACTTAAACTTCATGTTTTATTTCATATAGTGTATATTATAGTGCAAAATATCAATGGAATTAATATTATAATTGCATTATTATAATACTTACCATTTTTAGAATATTATTTTAATAATATTATGAAAAACTTTCAAAACTTTAGCTTGAATTTCTCCTAAATACATTTTGTAGCAAGCCATTCACAGTAGGAAGTGGAACTTCTTGGTTTTCAGCTATTGAGATTTAACCGTATATCCCACAACCAATCCCAGATCACGTGTTTCTTATATCTGATGGTTCCAGCAATGATAAAGCTGTTCCTTCTACAAACGACGTATGGGACAATAGACCTACGCTAGCAGTCACCTCCACCAGAGATCATGTGGTCCTACAATAACAGCTGCTTGCACCACCTGAGATAGAGACATTTGACGCATCAGCAGTTGCTTTCACCAGCACGGAAAACGGAGTGTCTAGAAGCAATCAGCCTTGTTCCTCAAGTCAGGAAACCTAAAAAACATCCGGGCGGAAGAAACAAACAGCAGTAATCTTAACTGCATCAGAGAGGAGAAAAATTATATGGAAAAGATGAAGAATAAATAAATTGAAACCTCCAAAAAACAGAACAAAATGAGAAGTGTAAGATCGTGTTCCTTAAATGAAGAAATTCCTCTGGATACCAGTGGCAACTGTTCTGATGAGGATAAAGGTGTGATTATTTTTACGCTGTGTGTAATAGATTCTTTTCTGCTTAAAAAGGTCTCAAGTGTAATTGAATTTAGTTCATAAAATGCAAGGAATGGTTGCACGAAGATTGCAATGGTTATAATTTGCACTAAATGAAATGCTGTGCAGACTAACATTGAAACTTGTACCTTCATTAGTTTTAACAAAGTAAATAAAAAAAAAATATTTCAATTTACAGATTTGTTTGTTTCTCCATAGTACAGCGTCTAGAATAAACAGTGTGGAAAGCGGCAAATAAAATTGTACTAAAAAAAAATAAGCTTGTCACCAGATGTCATTGTAATCGAAGCTAGTGTCACGTCATCAAAACCGAGACTCCCTATTGGTTAATTATGTGCTTAGATCACATGATTGAGCTGACGAAACTGGGAAAAGCCAATCAGGTCTTCGATTTGAGCAAAAGCTTTGATCACAGCGACATCTGGGGAAGCTTAAGTTTTGTAGCATTATTTTAACATTGCGGTTATAGGCGATTTCCACACTGTTTATTCTAGACGCTGTACTCTATTGTTATTGTTCCCAAGTAATGTTACAATGTTTATCTTATTATTATTATTTTTTTATTTTTCAATGTGGTATAGCATCTGACCTCATAACTGTTGGCATCTTCTCTATACATATGGGGGAAGATGCCACAATTACACGAGTTTATTTAACATTAAACTTGTCAATCGTGTACGCACTTACTGGAAAAGAAATTAATAAGCATACATAACTAATTAACAATTGAAGAGATTAGTGTATTGTTTTATTATCATAACTTTTAAATTTTTTGCTGCACTAAGCAAAACATCCTATTACATACCGACTTTTAACGATTTACCTTATCTTGGCTTAAAAAAGTAACAAAATACATACATACATATATATAGTTACAATATTTCAGAATTATTATAATGAAAAATTTTTAAATGAAACCGTGAAATAATATACGACTGTAAAATAAAATAATGAGGCAATATTTTATTTAGTTTTAAATATTTTCGTAAAAAAGTGTTTTGAACACCAAAGCTGTAAAAATATTATACCCTAGATGATTGTCAGTGACAGGCAAATTTGTTCAAGTCACTGACTGTAAAAATAAGGTTATGTCCATAAAGCTGTCGTGAATTCTTTTCTAGAAGAAAGGAAGACATTTAATAAACAATCAAAGCTCGGAATTTTACAGCAATTTGTTACAAATGTAAGTAGTGGACTTTTTTCTCGATGAAGGATGCTGGCCGTATAATTTAACTTGCAACTCTCCGAAATGTATTAATATTTCTTAGAGTGTAACATTATAATATTTTAAGAAAGTTCATAGGAAATTTTGAATAAATATTTTCAAAATGTAAGCATTCCAATATTTTATTGAATTTTACACAAGGACGTGTAAGGAATTCAATATTATGAAAATATTTTGAATTTATACAGGAAAATGAACTGAAATTGTACACCTACGAACTGTTTAGATAATTTCATGCCTTATTCATTTCGTTTTATAGAGGATCGTAGGTAGTCATTTCGATTCAAAACTATTGTTGCTTAATTGTAGAGTTTATTAGGTTCTGTTATAAAGTTTTCATTCCCATTTCTTATTTATGATAATATGATTTAGAACTCATCCAAATGAGGAACATCGTCATTCTTCATGTGTAAATATTTCTTTAATTCATAAAATCCAATACACCTTTTCACTGTTTTTTTTTTTTTTTTTTTTGCTATATTACACAACAATATTGAGGCAGCCTACTTGCCAAAACTATGCAGAGAAATGTTACCAGCTGTAACTGTGTGACTTTACACCTTAAGCTACGGTTACACAGGTATAGTTGGTTACATTTCTTTTCATGGTTATGGTATTTCTCTAGAGGGTAAGCTGCCTCAATATTGGTGTGTAATTTTACACAAAATTTTTTACAGTGTTTAAGGGATTCCTATATGTGCGAAAATTTTATAACATATTATTCTCCCATTGTATTAAGGGGACTTGGCACCAGTAAAGGATTCATATAAAAGTTTATACTTTCCATTTAATATTTGTAAATTGAATTATATTACATTTGTTCAATAAAATATATATTCAGGCAAATTCTTATGGATTTGGATATATTTTTTTTACAGATTTGAAACCTTTGAATTGCATTTTCTCAGTTCGCATTTTCTCATGATTTCATAACCTTCAAAATACTAAAGTTTTTACAGTTATTTAAGAAAAGACTTAATATATATATTTTTCATGTTTAATAGAACATACCTCAAAGAATTAGGAATGTATTTTGCTATATCATTACAAGGAAAAATATTACAAATAAAAAAAATTACAAAAATCATGAAATATTTTGCAAATTTTTACATAGACATGCACATTTTAATTTTTTACTCAAAAATTAATAAAATTTCTTTTAAAATCCCTTTCTGATTTTTTAAGTAGGTTTTATTATACATTAAAAAAACATTTAGTCTTTTCTTTAATATCCGTATGTGCTTTAGTATTTTGAAGATCATAAGTTCATGAAAAAATGCAAACTTTGAAAAAGCAATTTAAAGATTTCAATTTCGTGGAAAAAATAAATAAATAAAATAAAAATAAAAATTGTTGTCTGAATGTATATTTTATCAAACACACCTAATATAGCTATTTTTACAAATATTAAATGGAAATATAATCCTTTATATAAAACTTTCACTTGTGCCAAGTCAAAGATGCCACCCCCCCTCCCCCTCTCCCCCAAGAGGAGATTAATAGAAATACATTCGTAGTATATTCTTCTTCTTCTTTTTTTTTCCGTATCTATCTAAAATTCAGGAATATGTTTATTAAATCTTGTTTTTAGAAATACTAAATTGTTCCGATAATTCTTAAGATAGATATTTTTAAAAGTTCAAAGTCAATCTACGAAGTAAGTTATTGTTATAATAAGTAACTAAATGTAAAAACAAAGTAATTATCATTCCAGAACGCAATCGATTGATTTTAATTGAGAGATCATTTTGTCTAATGAGATATTCTCATGATTCATTGTAAACTAATAACTTTTTTTCTGCCATATTCAATAACAATTATTATTGATAAAAAGAATATTTCTATTATATCATTAACGATCTTGTAATTAACGTTTAACTGCTAAAATTGAAAACTTGCTCTGCATGATAAAAGTGTTCTTGTAAAAATCTGTTTTATATATTTTTTACTGATAAAAACGTATTACATCGTACAATGAACATACATAAATTTTTAAGTTATCTATCTCTAATGTATAAAATACCATTAATTTAACAGAATAAAGTTATAAGTATGCATAAAATATAAGAGAGATCATAAAATACTTAAGCATATTTAATTCGTAAAATTATTTGTAACGAATGTTGTAACAAAAAGGGGTATAAGAACTCTTCATAAGATTTTAATATTCGCTTAAAAACAGGTAAATATGAAATGCTTAATTTGTTAAAATTCGAAAAAAGTTATTTGGTGGAATTTGAAAAACTAAGTGCATGTAAGTACTTTTATATTTTTATTAATGGTTTTCTTAAAATTCATTTTCACCTTACGTGCAATCTATTTCGAGTCCTGTTTTCAACAACACTATGGATATTACTGTGTTCGTTTTTTTTTTTTTTTTTTTTTTTTTTTTTTTTTTTTTTAAGCTAATGTGATTAATAACAGATAATTTCAAATTTTTTTTTCCTCAAATCTTTAAAATTTATTCTGATAATTTAACCTGTACAAAAAAGATTTTTTTTTTTTTAATACATTTGAATAAAAATGTTTATATATATATTAGAAATTTAGATTTTTTTTAAACTTTGTTTAAATTTGTTTGCATTTACACTTTGTATTTTAATTAAAGACCTTCGAAATGCTTTTAGTGCAACAGCTTAAGAACATAGACTTGTTTTATTTAGATGTCCTGGTAAAATAATTCCCTTTTTTCTTTCGTTAAATATAATATACGTTTCGAAAATATATTAAAATGTAATCTCACTGTTATGTTTAATTATTAATAAGTGAATTGTTATTAAAAAATATTTAATATTTGTAAGTATTATTTAGAGGGTTATTCAGAGGTACATTTAATAATGGCATGTAGCTATTTCTCTCTTTTTACTCGCGTTTATTTATTTAGAATTAAAATAAAGTACTTTTTGGGTATTATTGCATCAAATATTTGTTTCCCCTATACATGAAAATTCATTGAGAAATGTTCGAATTATTTTTTTAAAATATCACTTTTTTTTTTTTTTAATCAGTAAGTAATAGTTATACTTTAGGGGGAATAAATTAAAATCGGAAAAGTGAGAATGGGAATTCTCAAATGAAACATAGGAAAACAGTTGTTTAAAAAACTTTTTCGCTAGAAATATTTAATATTTTAAGAATTCTTTAACGAAATATTTTAATAAACTGAATATATTTTATAATAATATATACTGACTAGCATAAAAAAAAATTGATTTATTGCCCGTTTTATTTCTTTAAGGGGTATAGTCTGAGTATTTATATAACTATACCATCTTAAAAGATGCTGATTTTGAAAATTTAATAACACTTTGTGAAAACACAATCATTCTGTAAAACTGATTTTAAACATATATGAATGATAATCCGAAGATTTGCAATTAAAATATTTAAAATAAATAGAAGAATTCATTACGAAAATAAATCATCAAGAACAGTCGCTTAAATAATAATAATAATAATAACAATAATAATATATTTAAGAACAATGTCAAAATAGAAATATCAATAAATTTAAGCAAATAATATAACAATAGTAAATACTTCATTAAATATAATATAATTAATTAATAATATTCATGACTGATGTACGTTATGGTTCAATATTTGAATAATCTTATTATAAGAATGAATTTTTCAGCTTTGTACCAAAATAAAAAGTGCAATTTTTACACATCTTGATTTTATGCATTTCTTTTTTTTTTTTTTTTTTCAATACTTTTTTCAATATTCAATTGAAAAAAGTATTGGATTCATAGAAATTTTTTACTTGTGGTTTTCGAATTTTTTTTACACGTTTCTACAGGTTGAAAACACGGTTTGACCAAGATTCTCTGGCTGAGCGTCTGCTGTGTGTGCTTGACCAAAATTTTGTGGCGACTCTAACTCAAAAACTAGTGAACATAACTTTTTTTAAATTTATATGTAGTTGCAACGTAGCATAAATTAGTGGCTATGAACGTTTGATGAAAATTCCCCAGCTGTTGGCGTTTCCATCTTGTTTTTCCATAATTTTTAATATGGGAATTTAACGCACAATTTCTTATAAATGTGCAGAAAGGTAATTAATTTTTATTGCGATATTAAAAAAATAATAATAATCAAAATTGTAATAGTCAACAAGGAAAACCAAAATTTCACACATAAGAGCTTTGCTTTCACAGGGGAAGAATTGGGAAGTGTAAATTTTTAATAAGAATTGTTTTTCTTTTTTTGAGAACTTTGGAATATCTTTAAGACAATTAATTATTGAATAAAAGATCTATGATAATTTAAAACCAAGTTATGGGATTTTTCTATTTAAAAAGAAATTAAAAAATGCATTTTCTCAGCTTTTCTTTGGCGAACAGGATTTACTTTATTTCACCATTTAGAGTTATGCTTTTCTGAGATAAAAATCGTCTGCATTCATCATGGAAAATAATTTTAATAAAAATTTGTAGTGTATGAATTTTTATAGAATAATATAGAAGGATGTTTTTTGGTGGGCACAACATACTTTTTTTTTCAATTAGTGTGCCAAATATGGAGTACAATTAATTTAAACATATTTAAGGATATTAAAGTTTTTGTTTTTTGTTTTTTCGTGCGATCATAATGTAAAAGTTACAATGCTTTTTAAAATAAAAATTTGTTATAGCACACTCAGTTTAGATTAAATAATTACAAAGTACATTTTAAGCAATTTAAAAAGAAACTACTATTCAAGCTGAGGGAAAAAAAACTGTTAATAAAATTTATATCATTACTTACATAGTCTCCACGAACGTTTGTAATTAAAAATGCAAAACTGAATAGGAATTTGCATGTTCTTTTTTTAAATGTAGGTAGTGATATTTAGAGAACTAGCAATTGGAGACTGTGCATTTAGAAGTATTTAAAAATAGAAAACAATTAAACATTTTATTTTATATACATTGTGTGGTGAAAATATCCCATTTTTTTAACGTAGAAGAAACACGATTTTGTGCGTTGATTAAGATTAAGACGATTTTGTGCGTTGACGCTTTGATTGCAGCACTCGTGCCTACTTTGTTCACCTGATGAAGGGTCATGTCTTCTTTCGACCCAAAACAATTGTTGCAACTTCTAACTTTTTATGGTGTTTATTCAAAGTTTTATACTTATTACCCATAAATATCGTTTTTATTTCTATTTTTTATGAGCTAATGTTTCAGAAATGGTCTTAATTTATAGGGCTTTATTTAATCTAGATATAAAAGATGAATGAAGTAAATTAATTTTTTATATAATAAAATTTACATTTGTAGTTAAAAATGATAATTGCAAAATATGAAAGATAATCCAAACTACATGTCAGTTCTAATTAGAGTTTGCCTGTTCTGAAGGTTCTAGAGCCGGTTCTACGACTCCAAACGAAACAAAATTTCACCAGCAATTCGTACAAGTGATGCGCTCTGTAAAAATTATAAATAATTAAAATAAATAAATAAATAAATAAATAAATAAAAAAGTTGAAATTTTCTCCAATTAGGTGGCGCTGCTCCAATATCTAAGGCGAATTTTGAAGATTCATTCTATTATTTTCGGCCAATCCAGATGAAGTACGCAAAGTTTATTTTCTTTTTTACGAAAAAACTCACCTTAGATATTGGCGCCGCGCAGCCTGCTGAAGAAAATTGCAACTCATTTTTTTCGATTTTGCAGAGCGCAGCGTATCTTATTGACAAAAATAATTAGGTGGCACTGTGCTCTGGGAAAATGGAAAAAAAGAAAAAAAAAAAAAAAAAAAAAGTTGCACTTTTCGTCAATAGGTGGCCACTGTGCAAACATCTAAAGCATTTTTTATAGATTTTTTTGTAAAAAAACAAAACGAATTTTGTTTGTTTCGTCTGGATTGACCGATATTGATAGACTGAATCTGCAAAAATCGCCTTAGATATTCTAGCAACGCCATATATTAACGAAAATTTCATTTCAAAATTTTTTTTCCAATTTTCGTAGAGATCACTTGTACTACATACTTGCAAAATTTTGTTTTCTTTGGAGTCATAGAACCGGCTTTAGAACCTTCTAAGTAGGCGAACTTTAATCACTACAACCCTGTATATTCTGGAACAAAAATAAAATAAAATAATCATTGGTAGTATCTTAGTTCATTAATGAACGTTTATTCAAAAACATTATTCATAAGTTAATGTAAATTTTTATTTTTTTCATAAAGTTTGATTGAGGAAATATTTCAAATGGTCATGTTTTTAAATAATTTTTAATTTTCATATATTAAAGAAAATAATGCAATAATTATCAGTATATTCAAAAACACCATACATAAGTTAATATAAGTTTTTATTTTCATAAAGTTTGATTGAGGAAAGGTTTCAAAGGTTCATGTTTTAAAATACATTTATAATTTCCATGTTTGTATAATTAAAAAAGAATTACATGCAATATTTTAGAAGGTTTTGAATATGTTTTAAAACTGCTAAATTCTATAGTTACATAATGAAATCTATTTTACAAACATGTCTGAACAAGATTTCAATAATTATTAATCTTGTGTATAAGATTTAAATTACATTTTTTGTCTTTTTGCTTGATTCAATATTTGTACATTCTTATATGTTTAGCTAAATGCTACAATTTCAAATCAGTTTATAACATCCATTCCAGATGGTTAATTAATAACATAGGGAAAATTAAAGTTACAGTTAAAACTCACAGTAACTAAAAAAAAAAAAGAAAAAAAAAAAAGAAAAAAGAAAAAAAGAAAAAGAAAAATATATATATATGCTTAAAATAATATTTTACAATTTTTAAACTATTATTCTTTTTTTTTTATAGGAAAGTTGTATTCAGGTTGATAATTTTTCGAAGACCTTTACACTTCTCACACAAATATTTTTAACACTCTCGAACAAAGTTATAAAATATTTTTGATGTCAGTTTGTCTGTCTCTTTATCTGTCCGTCTGTCTGTCTAGCCTCTTAGTCCCACAAATATTTTTACAATGACTTGAAAATATATGTTATTTATGTTCACTGTGGATATACCCATTGAATATTTGTATAAGCATCAAGACTCGTTTATGTACAAGGACTCTCAGAAGAATTCCAAGTACTTTACATATTTTATTATTTATTACATTTACTATACTTATATAAAAAGTATTTCTATAAAGCATACTTTATTCAATAAAATAAGTTTTTACTTAATTTAACAAAATTAAATTATCAATTATTATAAATCTACAGAAAACTATGTTTCTATAGATTGTGATATGTTTAGCATTAAGGTTTACAAGGCCTCACAAAGAAATTCAGATACATTTCTTAAGATACAATCACATAGGTAAAATCAGCTAAAGGTTAAATTATATGAGGGTAAAACTATGATATAACAGTTGGAAAGTGATTTTAATGTATGTGACCTGCTTTAGTTTCCAACTCTTTTATTTATTTATTTATACGAAGAAAATGAGTACAATACACTTACCAATAACCAATTATATGTTTTTGTCCTCTAATTTTTTTAATATTCTTTTAACTTTTCAATTAAATGTTATGCGTATGTGTATATAACAGTCATATATTGCAGTAAAATTTTTATTGGGAAAGCTTATATTTTTTCTGCAAATCTTACATTAATAAATATCATTCATAAAGAAAGCTTATTCTGGTAATTGTTTAAATATTATTGCATTATTGTCGTTTAAAAACACTATGTTTCGAAATTGAAAAGGAAATGAATTCTTAAAAAAAAAAAAAAAAAAAAAAAAATTGCACAGTAAAATTTCAATTTGAATATATTTAGGCAAATCTATAAAGTTATGTAACAAAAGACAAATTAATTCCAAATACATTTTAATTTGAAAATTTTTAAACTGAATGTTCTAAAATTTGGTGTGTATGCTCAATTTTATTTTTGTAAACAAAATATAGCAAATGTTGCTGGTAGTGTTTTTTTTTTTAAACTAGAATACATTTTAACAGAAAGATAGCTTTGAAATATGATGCAAACAAAGCAGGAAAATGGTAATATATGTAGAGTTGAAAAAAAAAAGCAACATTTGATGGTAGATGCACAAAAAAGTAATAGGCATTCGGCGAGGAATCATGTGTACCTTTAGAAAATGAAGTGAAGTTTTCAATTAAGGGTCATCTATTTTCAAGTAATTACAAGCATTTGAAATTTGAAGTAGCTAATTATAAAACTATGTCGCAATATTTTGTTTACATCTTTACAAATAAACTTTTGACTGATATTATATATGTATACATATTTATTTACTTATTTATTTACGAAATGCAATAAAGAAACCCAAACATAGTCCATGAAAATTTTTGAATTATAAATATAATTCAAATAATAATAATATATATATATATTAGTAAATTTTTATTTAAATAATTTCTGAATTATGACTCACATTAATTTTAAAATAAAAGAAATCACAATGCTTAAAAATATGGGTGTGTAAATTTGCTGTCAATTCTTAACTTTTGAGATATACATAAACATTTTCCTTGACAACTCAGCTTAAGGAACGGGTCGTCTCTTATTAAATTTTGTCTGACATAATTAAAAAAAAAATCTTGTAGAGTAACGGAGAAAATAAACAAAAGATGCTTAAATTTTTATTTAAGAAAAAAACTAAATACAACTATAGTGTCAAACACAATAAATAATTAAATAAATAAAAATAAGTCCTGTTTAATACATTAGCGATTGCAAACGAGAATTATTTTTAAGTAAAAAAAAATAATAAATAAATAGTTAGCCCTTGCACATATTATTTAGTAGAAATGCTTATATTTCTTAAGATATTTGATATTCTAAAATTCTGATTGATGTATGTTTTGTGTAATGTAGTATGTCAAGTTTTCTAAAAGTAATAATGCTTTGGTTTTAAAATCCTGCATGTTATCAACAAAACATGAACGAAAAATTGTTGACGGTGTTAAAGAAACATTTATATCTTTGATAATATAAGTGAAATTATCATACAAATTTATATCTATAATTAGAAAAAAAATTATAGATATAAATTAGCTTTTAATAATCATTTATTCATAATCGTATACTACAGGTACTACTAATTTCAAGCAATATTTTTTACAGAGTGATCCTAAAGATTATGCATTTTTAGTTAATTTATGACTGGTCCTCTTTTAGCCTTCCGGACAAAACTTTCGCTGTAATATACATGGTATAACGTGGTCTTTCTACCCCTAAAGGGTCAAGAGAATTCATCTATTATTTGTATAGATATTCGAAAAAAATATCTAGATAGCTTACCTCTATATAGCTTAGCTATATAGAGGCCATCCGTCCTTAAGATTCCACATTCCATATATGTATATATATATATATTTAGGTAGGTGACCCAAAGGTGGCCATAGTTAAAGTTTGAGAATTTTGCATAATTTTCTGGTTGGGTGTATGTGGCTGGACTTATTTCCGTAAAATGCTACACTTATCAAGCATAATTTTCTTTGTAAAATGTAATTTACATATTTTTATAGTACAATTTGAAAATTGCAGCATGTGGACAACCTTTCGCGCATAGTGTTCCAAAGGTGGTCCATACATTGAAAGCACTTTTAAAATGTGCTTAAGATGCTCTTTTGTTATTTGTCGGGTTTTTCTTCTTATTCATCATATCTTTAGACACAAAAAGACTTTCAACCACTTTTTATGCGAAGTATTTCAGACTTTTTATTCTAGGATTTGTTGACTTCTTCCGGGAAATCGTTGGTATTCTCAGTAGTGTGGAAATTGTTATAGAATAAATGATAATGAGTTTTTTCAGATATTTAAACAGAAATTTTGAAATTTACCCTTATTACATTAATTTGCGTTCTTATTTGCTAAGTTGGCTCACGTGTACCAAAGTTGTTTGACATGTGGGGCATCTTGAAAACGTGCACGTGGTCGCAATTGGCACGGAATTAAACTTTTTATCTGATAAATATATTAATAATAAAGTTAATGTGGTTAAAGTAAAAGAAACAAGCTTTTAGAAATCATATCATAATTCAAAGTTCTAAAATTTTAAACGCATGTAAATTAGATTATCTTCTTAACTGGAAATTAGAACTACAACCCTTCTAAAGTGAAATCACTGCATATAATGGCGGTTGATCAAGATAATTTCTTTGAATTCAGGCATATACTCTGGAGATACATAATTTACAATGCAGAAGCGCCATTTTCTGATTCAAAATAAAATTTAACCTCTTTTAGGGTGGTGGGCTACCTTAGGAACAATGACCACCTTTGGTTCACCTACCTTATTGCAGTTTGTTTATTAAGCAATACCTATAACCTATAAAGAAATGTCCTTTATTAAATTTAAAGAAAAATTAACTTTAATATTTATTTCTGAATAGTATTATTCTGTTACAGACCTTTTATTTGAAATGTATACTACAATTTCGAAATAGTGCTGAACAATCTTAGGTGTAATATATTTAAATATATGTATATTATATTAAAATATTTAATATACTTGATATAATTATGTAAATGTTTATTTAAGTATATATCTAACAAATCCCAAATCAAATAATCCAAAGGTGCAGCAGAATCATGATTTTTTTTTTTTTTTTTTTATGAAAAATTTCCGGTGAATAGTAATAGGATTTTGTTATTTTTCTTGTATTATCTTAATTTTGTATTTCTTGATTTTTGGATAGCTCACTGCCAGACTTTCGGAAATTTAAATATGAAGTCAAAGTAAGGTGTTACTATTGAGAAAATCAAAAGTTCGCTTTCATTTAAATATGTAGTTGACCCATAATCCAAACATTTACGTCATTTAGAAAATCGGCGATTAGAACTTGAACAAATTTCCTCGTAAAGAAAAAAGAAAAGCTTTCCTCTAAATCTGTGAAAACAATTCTTTTATACTCCAAATAAACGACTCATAAAACTAAAATAACATATAGATATTTATTATCTGAGAACCCCATTTATACCCTGTTATATATAGTGTCTGATAAGCGACATACATTTGATAAATTTGAATTTTTCGTTTTAAATGTTTTTTCTAACACTTTTGGCCCAATTTGCATAACGTCAAGTCGTATTCCGAGAACTGCGGGTTCGATTCCCACACAAGCCAAAGACAGATGTTTATACTAGCAAAAGTTGGTGCATGAAAAGTCTGTCGTGGAGGAAATATCTCCATGTTCTTAAAATTTAATATACCTGTGGTTTATCCTAGCGGGATCCCTTCTCTCGCGAAAAGGACCTAAAACTACCAATTAAGTACCAAACATTTTGCGATTGTAGTTTTATTCACCAGACAAAAAGAATGAAACTTCGCAATCTCTCTTAATATATTATTAATCATTGAACAACTATCGTTAAAATAAGTAAACAATAATCCTAAATTCTTCAAGTGTAAATAATTTTACAAAATTCGGTTTTATATTTATAAGCTATCAAATAAGTATCATAAGTAATGTTACATTTTTTAATTTATAAATACAAGTATTCTATGGTTGAAGAAGTATACTTAGCCGCGTACAAATTTCTGCGTGATACACAAAATTAAATGTATTATGTGGATAAGTCAAATTAAGTTTTGTCATACACGGAGGAATGATTTGGTAGCTTATTTATTATTTGAATCATTACAAGAACAATTTTGATCAGGATAACACTCTGGAATTTATATTAATATTTTTCAATATGAGATGTAAAATGAGAAATTTATGCGGAATAAAATTTTAAAACCTTAATTTGTTTTTAAGAGCGTTTGTTATTTATTAAAATGGAATGTTATTTTTTTCTCATTCTTTGAACTTTTAATACATAATAAAAATGAAAACCATCATCCATATATAATATTTTATGTTTACACCTTCCTTTCCCTTTTTCAAAATTTTTTATATAATTTTTATATTGAAAGGAAATTTTAATTTATATTCTAATACCCCGACAGTTTTCTTTGATATAATTTCTTTATTATTAACATGCTCCCCCGCTTTCACATTCTCTCTCATTCTCGTAGGCGCAATTCGTCTGTGAATGACGGCGCCATTAAGATACGAAGTGATGTTCCATGTTGTAGGAGACAGCACAAATGCAGTAGAATTCTCTTGTCAAGAACAATTCCAGTTAACCACATTTGCAGCTCATCCACTCACTGATGAGTCAGATTTCAAGCATGTTATCCACATATGAACCATATTTCATGAGCAAATTTTCATCAGCCAATTTCCCATTATCAACTCTAGAAATTCAAACACGTTTCAAATATGAAAATCTTATCACATAAATTTTGAGTGATGTGTTTTCTAGAATATTAAATCTGCTATGTGGATTTAATATAATCAAACAGTGTTATGAATATTTATATATTTCAGTAAAAAAATTATGTTAATCTGAGATACTTAATTTTAAATTACAACTAAATCAAAAGTGTTTTTAATTTACGTAATTGAATATCAATCATTTTCATGCACGTTTGAAAAATGTAATGTTTTGTAATGAAAATGATGAAAAATATTTTAATAGTGCATCCATTCTATAAAAAAGCATTAAAAATATTTAAAATTTATCTAAAATACATATTTTTTATCCAAAAGTTTCAAATGGTAAATATCTTAGCATGCTGAATTATTGCTGATTTAAAATCAGTAGTGTTACGAATAATTGGAATAATAATAATAATTATTATTATTATTATTATTATTAAAATTACATTACGTTACTTTATACATAGGCGAAGACTGTATTTCTTTTATAACAGTTTCCAAATTGAAATATTACATTTTAAATAACATGTATCTGATTTAAAGTTTTAATTTATCAGTATAGGTTTTCATTTCTTTAATGACGTAAACATTTTATTTTCGAAATTAAATTTTTAATATTCGATTTTTATTTCAAGTTATTATTATTATTATTATTATTATTATTATTATTATTTTTGAGGCACTAAATCCCAAAATGGTAATAGTATAATCTGTATAGTTATATATTTTTTGAGTCTGCCATTGTGATTTTTTGAAAAATATTCATGTTTATTCAATTTTTTAAACAATTTTTATTTAAAAAGGAGCATTTCAGAAAAAAATGCCTAATTATTTGTTTAAAATAGGATCAGAAACGGTTCCATAACTAACAATAGATTTCTGAAAGGCTGATTGATTCTAAATTCAATTTACAGCTTTTTATTTCATAAACATTATAAATAAAGCCTAGGAAAAATATCCAGTACATTCATACACCTCGACCCTCTTAACTGCTGAACGTCTGATGCTATAGTCTAGTGGTGTCTACTTATAGTAAACTGGTTATGCGCTACTAGATTACAGGGTGGCTACAAAATACTGTTACAAATATCGAAGCATTTTATTGAAAAAGTATTAAATAGAAACTGATAAATATGCCAACATGATAAATACTGACAATGAAAGTTTACCTTTAAATAATTTGATTCAAATGGACCATCATCTTTATCTATGGGAGGGGGGGGGGGACAAAAATCAATAGAAAATATAATGGAAAGACAAGAAAAAATTCGTACACTCACAAGTGGGGAAAGAAAAATAAATAAATACCAGTAAGAAAATGGAGGAAAAATAGACAAGAAAAAGAAACAGAAGCTCGGAAATGATAAGCAAAGGGGCACTGAAGCTATCTAAGAGGCCTAGCTATATCTCCCCTAGTATGTGCACTTACAGAAAGTTGCCAATCACAGAAGCAGAGAGAGTAATTGTTTTACCTAACGATAAAAAATAACTCCAAATTTGATTGTTATAGTATTAAGTAGGCACCCTGTAGACTGCTTACAGTGCAACTTGAAGGAAAACGATGAAAATAGAGTTTCTATCTCGAAAACTGTACGAGATAAAGGGAAAATGTGAATTACAAAGTCACAAAGCCTCATCGATTTAACATGAAGGGCTACGTTGTAGACATGAATACTAGTTTCAGAACGCTTAAAACGTGCATTTGTCTATTTGCAACTTCCTACACTTTGACTTGAAGAAAATATCGTAGAATAGAAAAAGAAACTTGTCATCGCAAGACACCTGTATTTTCGATGTCGAAATTTCTGTCTGTCAGCTGCAATGTACATCTGGACACTTGTTTCCACTTTACGTTGCGCACATTGTAACGTAGCAAGTGACGCATCTGATAGGTAAAGTTCAAACAAAGGTTTACGTATGCATTGCTGCTAACAAACAGGAGTTTGGACATCGGAAGGTTGGTATCTTGTGATAACTAGTTGTTTTCGATTTTTCTTTCTAAGATTGTTTTCTCACTTCACAGTGTATAAAATCGCGAAAAAGCACATGCGCATTCTAAACGTTCTCTTATTAGCATTCATGTCCACACGATTTCTTTTTGTAATAAATCAATAATGAGATAATACTAATTATTTCCCCTTTGTCCCCTATCACGACCGTTTTCGAGATAGGAACACTAACACCGCTTTTTTCCAATAAGTGGTACTATAAGCGGTTGCATCTAATAGCATAGAACCACTTTACTATACCTAGACCTAATTTATGAATATAGCTACAGTTGTTCTACAATTAAAAGAGTGGAAACGGATATTAGCCGGCCCCCTGTATATAAATGAGTGATGACATATATTATTCTTTGATTAAAATAAAATAAGTATGGTCATTAAAAAGTTATATCAGGTTTTATACAAGATAATAATAATAATAATAATAATAAGTGTGAAATTCTCGTGACATATGGAATTCTTATGTAATTCTTTGATTTGTAATAACTATTTAATTTTCACTAATGTAAAATTTCCACCGAAATTTCGAAGAAAATTAAATTCTAATATAAATAATCACGACAAAGGATATTATAGTCTATCATCAGTAAAATGATTTTCTTTTAATGTAATAAATATTTCTAAATATATATTTCAGAATTTTTTTTCTCGAAAGAAGTATTTTGACTTATGTGATAAAGGTTACAGTGCCGGCAAGAAAAATCTTTACACTTGAGCGGCAAAAAAAAACTTTACGTGTCAGTTACCGTTCCCGCCATAAAAATGTGTCGAACCCGAGGGTTAGCACGTGGTGCTAGTCAATCACAGACGACCTTTCCCTGTAATATTATCACTCAGTTCGTCTTGCAGTCTTTTAGAGTAAGGCTGTATGCTCTTTTTTCCCGACAGCCAGTATTTCGTTCATTTGTTAAAAGTTTTAGAACCTACATCGGTATTCCCACTCCGCACAGTGGGTCAGATTAAGCTTAAAAGGGAAGAGAAATACCCTGCTTTGACTCTGCTAGAGAATTGAACTCTGTGATTCATGTAGCGAGAGGTCTGGCAGATGATTCTAGACGTAGCCAGAGGCAGCCATGTGGCAGATGTAGCCAGAGATCCATAACTAAACGGCTGCAGATGGCAATAAAATGTAAAAAGGGAAAGGTCGTCTGTGATTGACTAACACCACGTGTCATCACTGCGTTAAGATGCATTTTTATGGCGGAAACGGCAATTGACATGTAAAGTTTCTTTTCCTTTCTTTCTTTCCTTTTTTTTTTTTTTTTTTTTTTTCCGCCCAAGTGTAAAGGTTTTATTTGCCGGCACTGTATTGATAAGTTGCTAACAATAATAAATAGAGGATTGTTACCGTTCGAATACGACACCATTTGCATATTCAAAAAATTCTTCGTCTGACACCACAGTCAATAAATATATATTTTTAAAATATAAAAAAGTAGTGTTTTCATCTAGAGAAAACAGTTTTCAGCCACATACCTCAAAAAAAAAAATATTCTTTTTCTGTTTTTGTTTTTTTTATTTTGAGAAATATTGAAAGTAGCCATAAGTATGTAGAATTTTTAAAATTTAAATTGTATTGTGTAATAATATGATCCTGAATTTTAAATGTTTCATGAGTACAAAAATTTTTCATTTGTAGCAGTACAATTTTCGCCAAACATGAATGAACTTTGAATAAACTATGAATAAACTAATATGAATAAACTTTGCAAATATATATAGCAAATCGGTTATGTTTAATCTTGATAAATATTTACATAATAGGGTGATTATTTTTCATTATGTTTTTAATTTTAATTATTTGGTGATAAAAATAATCATGGAACGACCATGTATAAAATTTTAAGACGTTAAGTTTTCAAAAAGTCTACAAAAAAAAAAAAAAAAAAAAAAAAAAAAAAAAAAATCCATTAAATGTTTATTCCTTGGAAGAGTATTTCGCAGAATTTGATAATTTGTTATTACCCTAAACCATTCTCAAAGCATCCTGTGTTAAATAAACTAGTTTATGAAATGCAAATTTTAACTGTCTTCTCATTAGAAGACCTTTATGTCACACACATTAGATTTTGATTAATTTTTTAATTTGTTTTCTCAACATTATTTAAGACTAATTTAAAACCAATATTATAATTCTTTGTTTGAAATTGCATACAAAATTACATTTAGTTTTAAATAAAAATCATTCATTATCAAATGTGAAACAAAATTATTTTCATTTTGGATAATATAATTTTTCTAGATTGTTTAGTAATATATATTTATATATAGAAAGCAAACATTCAAACCATGTTTTCTCCATCGGATACAATTTTTCAGGGAACACAAAAAACTAATAAGTTAAAAAATAATTAAACCCAAACCCCAATTATCTTTTGTTTAGATATATTATTAGTTACTAGGAAGTTATGTAGACATATCTAGGAAGCTACGTATACATGCTATTTTATGTTATGTTTAAAGAAAAATCACTAACTCATTTTTTTTTTTGAAGACATGTTTTCTCCTCATATATATATATATATATATATATATATTTAATCTAGTAATAATAACTATAAGATGGTCATAATTAGATTTTCCGTATAAACAGCATCTTGCGAGGAAAATGCGCAAACTGATTGTCATAGAATTTCATACATAGACTATAAGTAAACAGGAGTAAAAGAAATTGGAAAATGTTCATTATGTAAAGCTTTGTATGAAAAAATGTCATATTTAAGGAAAGGAATGACTCATACGACGTTAGAAACTAATCTAGTAATATTCAAATTGTTTTCTCTTTTCGTGTTGTCTTTTTTTTTTTTTTTTTTTTTTTTATGGTCCCTAATTTTTATTTATTATTATTTTCAATTCCTTTCCCCAATTTTATACTATTAAAGTTTAATAATATAATTCTAAATATATTTGGCCATTACTTTACGTAATCATAAAATAATTAAATTAAAAAAAAAAAAAAAATTAATATTATGAAATTGAAGCATTCAACCATAGAAATATTAAAAGGAAACTTAATAATGTATTTACAAAGTAATATTCGAATATGTTTAGAATATCTTGTTAAACTATATTAATGTAAATTCGCAAGAAAAAATTAAAAACTATTTGGCACAGGACATTAAAAATGATTAAAGTTTATAAAATATTTAATTTAATTTTAGATTTAAATACATGTAATACTGTTATATTTTAGTGCGTGAGTGAGTGAATATTTATGTTGCACTAGTGCTACTCTACAGAGAAGTGATACTCTAACGGCCCTATTTACCATTAACTTCAACTCCCGGTTCAATCAGAAAACTTGAAAAGCGTCTAAAAGCAGGGTAAAGCTTTCTAAAAAATTTGACCAGCTCCTTCTGCCATCTAGCAACGAAAGTTTCATATAATCTTTGATTGGTTATTTTCCACTAAAAATCTGAAAATAGCTATGCCGCTAGAGGGCGTAAGCAACACATCAAAATTTGGTGGAAAATTGTACCCTGACTCTATGCGCTTTTCAAGTTTTCATGTTTAACCGAAAATTAAAGTTACTGGTGAATACAATTTTTAGAGGAATTGATGACGGTCTGGGACACACCCCCTACGGGTGGTTCGTTGAAATCTCAGCACATTTTTTATCTTCTATAGAGGGGATGGATTCCTCGCTTCGGTGGCCCCTAGTATACTTTAATGAATACGTATTCAAATTTTCAAAACTCTAAAACAGAAAAAAAATGACTTATAACGTCTCCGGTAAAAAAATTATAACATACACCCAAACAGAACGTAAAACATATACAGATTGTGTATGGTTCCACTCATTCTACTACGCCATGGCAGTATCACATGTGTTTCACCTTTAGTATTTGCAAAAAAAATGTTCCTCATTCCTGCTCGCCATCATTGAACTCATCAGGGAAAGGTGGTAACAGATTTTCTGAGAAAAAACAGCATGATGTGTCTTTACCCAAAGTTGTGACTCGGAGAGATGTTCCTGAACCTGTAAATTCACCTATTTCTTAAAGACTACGCTATGTTCCTTCTTTCTACCCTGAAAAGTATATTTTTGTTGTTCTCTATTGTGAATTTTTTTCCTTCACTTTTTTTTTTTTTTTTTTTCCCTTACAGTCTGATCTTGGTAGTCTTTTTTTAATGAAAATTTTATCGATATTATATTTTTAGTTAGAATAAACAGTGTCCATATATTTTATATAACTATTTTTAATTGTTCTATTTTTAATTGTACCTAAGAGATTAGGATACCATAAAATACAAATTATTCATCAAGGTAAAGATTAAATTAAAAATTAGAATGATTTTAAGTGTTGTAAAGTATGTCAGTATAAATAGCAGCAAATTATGCAATCATACAGGTAAGATTCAAAAAGCGTAATATACAGGGTGTTTATAAAGTCCCAGACCCATTTTGATGTTTAATAACTCATAAAATAATAAAGATTGATTAAAATTAATAACATAAATGGTTAGATAGACTCAAAAAGTTTCATGACCCTTATCAATAAACTTCCACGTGTGCCCCCTTCGTCGCACGGAGAATATCAAGTCGATAGTCAATTTTACGCCAGGTAGCGGCAAGCATGTCGGGATCCACAGAGGCTATTGCGGTTGTCATTCTAACTTTAAGGTCATCAATGTTCGACACTCCCCTCCTGTAAACATTGTCCTTTACAAATCCCCAAAGGAAAAAGTCCAGCGGTGTTATATCAGGTGATTTGGGTGGCCAAGGAATTGGACCTCCTCGCCCAATCCATCTTCCTGGAAAATTGTCATTCAAAGAACTACGAACGATGTTACCCCAATGAGGTGATGCACCATCTTGTTGCAAAAAGACATGTGGCTGAAGCTCTTCTAGTTGTGGAAATACGAAGTTTTCCAACATGTCTAAGTATACGACTGATGAGACCGTCTTTTCTGTAAAAAAGAAAGGCCCAATGACTCGGTCGTGCATTAGTCCACACCACACATTAACCATTGGGGATTCCCTTTGTGCCTCATGGGGGTATTCATGGGGGTTTTCAGATCCCCATATGCGCACATTATGGCGATTAACAATGCCAGACACATGAAAGGATGCTTCGTCGGAGAACATTATGCGCTTCAGAAAATCAGCATCATCTTTTATCCTCCTTATCATATCTGTTGCAAAGGCTATCCTCCTAGCCCTATCGTCCGGTTCCAAAACTTGAACAATCTGAACTTTGTATGCATGCAGTCTTAATTTTTTCTTAATAACCATGTACACCGTCGAAATTGGCATATCCAATTCTCTTGCCGCTGATCTCACAGATCTTCTAGGATTGTGTAAAAATGTCTCTCTGACACGGTCAACATCAAAATCACTTGTGCAGGGTCGTCCGGAACGTATCTTATCTGCGATACTTCCAGTTTCTAGAAAATTATTTTTTCACCGCAAGATGCTGATTTTGGATGGATGATCTTTTTGGTAAATTCTTCTGCAATTTCTCTGTGCTTGCACTATCGATTTCGTTTCTATGTACCACCATAAAATCTGTACTTTCTCTTGTGGTGTATGCATTCTCCTTAATATCCGCTCGAATAAAACATCACATACAAAAGTATTACATAGAACAAATACATCAAAAGTAAACATAACATTGCAATAGTTGCCAAAAACAAAAGAGAGAAAAATGCAATTAATAAGCAGACGATATTTAGAAAAGTACAGATATTTAGACTGGAAAATGAAATTATCTGAAATTAACCACACGCGCAGACGATATTTACAAAAGTAAAGATATTCAAACCTGAAAAGAAAATATATGAGTTATTCAATCAATAAATGTCATAAGTTTGTTTATATCTTCATTATTTTTTGAGTTATTAAACTTGAAAATGAGTCCGGGACTTTATAAACACCCTGTATATATATAAGATATCAAAATGTGTTTTTAGTCATACAAAATATTAAAAATATGAAACAAAAATAACTTATAAAAAACTTACATGAAAACCAAAAATTGTAGGACGAAACTAAAGTAAAACTTGTATAGGGGAGACCCGTGTACTTAGGACCGCTTTTTTTCAATGCCCAAAAACAGTTCCCTTGATCTATTTAAGATTATTAAACTGATATGTGCATATCTTTAGGACTAATTACTTCCAATTGCGAATAATATAAATACCTAAAATAATAAATTCGGACAAACTGAAGGATTTAAAAAAAACTTCATTCCTGGTACTAGGTACAACACCCTCATTGTAAGTGGGGCCAGACCTCATTGCACCTAGGACCATTCTCTCAAAATTATATTTCTCTTTCTAATGAATAGAAAATAAGCATATAAACATATATTATATATATATATATATATATAAAAGAATATCAAGTAATGTATTTATTTATCATATAATAATTATCATGCTGTTGTCTTATTTTGAAACACGATTTTTTTTTTTTTTTTTTTTTCATTCTTTTTTTCTCTTTGGGATATTCTAACAGAACGTTTTTTTTTTTCTTCAATTTCTTTTTTTTTCTGGTGTGTCTCTTGGATTTCTAGATCTCTCTGGTTTTCGGTCACATCTTTTCTTTGGTGTGGGACTTTTTCCTTTAGGTAAAGGTTTTGCTTAGGTCCGTACCTGTTAAAGCATGACACACGAAAAGATGTTAGATGTTGAAGTTTTCGAAATTTCAACAGGACCTAAACAAAGACATCCAGTTCTATCATTGTTGGTTCACTTTTTTCCTGGAAAATCTTTTTTTTTTTTTTTTTTTTTTTTTTTTTTAAATTTATGGAGGGATTTTGTCTTTCAGTCACATTTGAACTTAAATATTCATCCTCAGTGAATGTGTTTTGATTCATTGGTCATATGCCGAATACACGAAAGCCTGGTAGAATGTTTACAGGCGGATAGTATTTCCCAACATTTTCAGCATCATATATAGTGATTGGTTTCACGTCATATATAGTGATTGGTTTACCAGAGTTTTCCAGCATCCAATTACTATTGGCTATACTGTGTTTCTTAACACTTTTGCGACCGCTGACGTAGATTCACGTCATTTGAAAATATGAAACTCCACCGGTGGACGTTTCTTTTGCAATTTGTATATTATTTGTTTCTAAAAAATATACACTCACAATATTCATATTTGTACAATCAGTATACCATGGATGCAAACACTTTGATTAGAGAGAGTATGATTATAATGCATATCTATTTGTAATATAAATGTGAATACAGAAAATTTTGTTTTGAAAAATTGTAACTTATGAGAAAAACGCCCGCAGGCGTACCTTACTGTCTAAAAGACAAAAACATGCGGTCGTGAAAGTGTTAAAAGGTCCAAACACACTGACCCTAGGTACAAGGCAGCTATGTGGCCCTAGGTACAAGTTTTGGTAACTTCATTCAAAATGCCTTCCACTAAAAAATCCACATGCAGAGAGGACTAATTAAATATCTCATTTATTACTCAATTTAACAAGCAACATTATACACTAAAAATGAAAGAAAAATATTTGACTTACCTTTGTAAAATAGCAAAAAAGATGAGCTGCAGAATTTTACTTCAAACCATGTAAATTAATTTTCTACATGTAACTTGTCAAAACTTTTTCCTCAAATGTTCCAAAGTAGTTGTAAAAGTAGCAATTGGTGTTGTTACTCGCCCAATTGAGTATTAAAACTTAAAATTAAATATTATTCAAATAAAGTGGGGGTAGCCCTAGGTACAAGATGGCCCTAGGTACACGGGTCTTCCCTATGTATAATGTAATTAGAATATTCCCACATGCAGATATCTAAAAACCTCTTTACAAAATTCGACATTATAACACTTTATTGCCATTATCTTATTTCATGTACAAATGAAATTAATTTTAATAAAATCAAAATGAAAATGAAAATGTATATCGCACTCATAATAAAGTGAGTGTTTATTTTATCAAGCAACTTCGATGTCACAAAAGTTTATTGCAATTACTTTATTAAAAAGTCAAATTTATGAAATAAAATAAAGCATAATCTGAACAAAGTAGAGTATTTCTAAAACAATGTAATGATAAATTTAATAAGTATCTAAAAATTTCAATAGATGATATTTTTCTATTATGTTGAGTTCAAAGATGAAAAAAGTGGATTCTATTAAAGTACAATTCCGTATTTCCGTAATTGTCAATTTTCTTATATAATGCAGTAAGATAATTTTATTAAATTATCAGTCATTTTTCTTCTCTATCCTTACAGCTTTCGATAATTCAAATTCTCCAAACCTGCAGAAAGCATGTATTAACCGACATGTAAGATAATGATTATACTTCAGAACAATAATATTCATTTGTTGAAATCCGAAACTACTTGAACTCCGTTGGGAATGACGTTTTAGGAGATCTTTCGTTTGCTCGTTAACAGTTATTTATAGAATTTTGAGTTAATTATTGAATTTGTCACTCAAGAGGAAAATAAATTGATCATTTTTAGATAAGTGAAAATGGGAAATTTTTCGTAAACGAGTTTTCAGACACGAAAACTGCATTCGCTTTTCAATTAAAAAATTCTCTCCCACTAAATGATAAAAGTACTGTAATATAGTTTAAAATTTTATATCGGGAAAAATTTAATGTTATTAAGTGAAAGGCAAGGAGCACTGAATATAAGTTAGATAAAATATTCATGAGACATCAAAATTGGTATATTATTTAAGAATTTAAAGTGAATATATTTTCCTTAAGATTAAATCGAATTCTTAATTCATTTATTTAAAAATAGATAAGAAAGTAAAAAAATAAATAAATGAATAAAAAATTAAATATTTAAAAATACTTAAATTCTTTAAAAGATTTTTTTGAAAGTGTTTCTTTATCCAATTTATAAGTAATTAACATATTTTTTAAATGAAGGGTTTCATGACGCGCATCTACAATAAGATGATGTAGAACCACTTCGTCAGATGTTGCTGTTTGATAGTTTTAAGTAAGATAATTGCACCACTGGTGGATACTTTACCAACAGTACAGTGCCTAGAGTATATAGTGTGGCAACCGCGTATAACCGTAATGCTTAAAATATAACTCAGAATATACAGCCTCCCTAGATAGCGCTGCGATAGAAATTCTTGCTGAAATCGTAAACATTGCAAAAAAATTCAATGTGGTATTGTGTACTATCGCTGTACACTTTGCAATACGATACCACAATACCCTAAAGATTCTCCATATGCGCTAAGTTAGGGGCTGTAGCCTGAACAGCCAAGAATTTTGAATTAAACAAGGTGAATTAAACCAGGATCTTGTATTGTTTGCAGCGTGAATTAAAATATTATCTTGCTTACATTCCCACTGAGGCCAACCTAGAAATTCAGCAAATGATAGGAGACAGCTTCAATGGTGAAATTTTTATTTTACCGTAAACTATTTTTCCTGTCTCATAAATACGTCTAGAAATCTTATCATTTTATACTGATAGTCCAGATGAATTTAGTATTTCCCGAACAGTCATCGTTGGATACGCGCTAGTCTTTGAAACTAATTTATTTCTCACACGCGGACTCTAAGATCTATGTTTGTTTTATATTTGTAACCAATTAATATGTATCGATAAATAGATTTTTTTGAGCTATTAACCCTAGCCACAATTTGTAAAACGAGGTTTCTATTACTTTCAACTAACAAAACTTTGCAATCTTATCCGCTTCAATTTATTTAACTCACGGCATCTTGACTAAAATATGCTATCGTTTTCAGACCTTAAGTATTCGAAGTATTTGCTGTCATCTATTTTAAATTTTCATATGTCAACTAAAATTCACAGAATTACATAAACATGTCTAAACTTTTGCAACAAGAAAATTTCTGTTTTTATCCAAAATTGTAGTATTACAGCAAGTCAAACAATAATGTTTCGATTACAGCATTTTAATAGCCGTATTCACCATTAACCTCGACTCCCGGTTCAACGCAAAAACTTGAAATACGTCTTAAAGCAGAGTACAGCTTTCCAGGAAAATTTGGCGCGATGTTTCTACCGTCTAACGTCAAGGTTGGTTGGTTGGGTTATACGTCGCACTAGTGTTGCGCAGATGGGCAATTGGCGACGGTCTGGGACACACCCCTAGAGATGGTCCGGAGACATGCCATCACAATTTTGATCCTCCACGGATGGGATGGATCTCCCGCTTCGGTGACCCCCAGAGGTATAATTTTTAATGGAACATGAAGGACATTGTGGCCACGACAGATTTTACGTGCACCAGCCACCATTAGTGTACACGGCGGTCTTTGGCCGGCTCGAGTACCGAACCCGCAATTTTCCAATTACGAGGCCGGCGCTCTACCGACTCGGCTACCGCGGCCCTCTAACGTCAAGGATTTCATAAATTCTTTGATTGGTTATTTTCACGTAAAAAATCTGAAAATGCCTATACCGCTAGATGGCAGAAACAACGCGTCAAAATTTCTGAAAATTTGCACCCCGCCTTTATGCGCTTTTCAAATTTTTGGTGAAGTTTTTAAAATTTTTCTAGTTATTGGTGAATAATAGCCTATGACAAGCTTTGAATAGGTTTACAAGCTTGTGTAATTCTTCTACACTGAGAATAAAATATATATACCGCTTCAATCTAGAACGAATAAGTGGTAAGTTTCTAAATCCCTAAATTAAAAATATAGATTAGCGAGCTATGCGTATAAGGCGCGAATAGATAAAATGATCGAGAATTTCTAGTCTATACATTTCTAGATGGTAGAACAATAATCTGAATATTCTGAATATTTTGAATCTTTTGTATTGCGAGAAATTCTCGCTTGATTTTCTAGAATTGGGTCATAAACCAAGATTATAGTTGCTAAAACTCGCCTCTTGTAATCACATTTATTTTCAGTGATTTTTAAATAGGTTTGACCTCGATAATAGAGGCAAACGCTCTAGAACTCGCTTTCAAAGGGGACTAGAATTTATAAGGATGAGATAGAACTATATTTACAATAGCCCCAATCTAGATTCTAGATGTCAGTCACAGAATATTTTCTCAGTGTATAAAATTATGAATTTTACAGCTGAATTACGTCATTGTCTAAAATTTTGCGTCGCAGTGAACCTGATCAGAACTGTATGGGTAAAAAAGAGGTCATATGTCATTCCTATTCATCAACGTATGGTTATTAAAAAAATTAATATAAATTTTATACGTTATGTATTATAGTTTTATGTGTTTTATATTATATATTATATATTATATATTATATTATATATGTGCTAAAGCATGCATGTTTCGTTTTCTCATTTAAGAAAATTATATGAATATACATGATTAAAATTATTCCTATAATGCATTGTATACCATAAATTCAAGAAAACGTTGCTGAGGAGAAATTAACTTGTCGGAAACGCTGGAACTAATTGATAAAAAAGGGAATTTCATTTAAAAACATAGAGATATAAAAACATTAAAAAAGAGAAAAAATGAATTTGAATTTAGTAGTTTTTTGAAACAAACATTCTGGAAACTGTTTATTATTAAGAAATATCAAGAAACATAAAATACAGTGAAACATTTAAAATCAATTTTTAATATTTAGAAAATTATAACAAGACTACTTTCATAAAATCTGAGTCTAAATCCATAATTTCACGAGAATCAATGGTAAATTAAATAAAACGGGCAGGGAATTAATTTTTTTTTTTTCAATTTGTCCCCAAGAATCAACAAAATGCGTTTTCAAACAACCAGTAATTTTCAGAAATACTTGCTAAAGTACTTAAGTTTGTACATTAAAATTCATTGAACAAACTTTTTGTAGATATTAAATACATACATAGTGTATTTAATATCTACAAATATACATACATCTCCATACATAGTCTAGTGATATTTAAAAGTATATTTTACTAAAAAAATAATAATTCAGATTTAGACATATAAGTTTTACGCTAATAAGAAAGCGCCACATAACTGCCGTTTTAAAGCAATAAGTACAAAACTTTGAATAAGCGAGTGTATTGTATTTTATGGTGTTTTTTCAAAGTTTTGTACTTCTGAAGTTATAGGCTACATTATATGATTTTTTGATTTCAAGCTACAATCATGCCTAATTTTATTCGACTGATGAAAGTTCAGTGTAGTATTTTGACGTAAAAAAAAATTTTGAGCTGCTTTTAGTCTATTGTTTGAGTTTACAAAGTTTTAATTCGTCTGTATTCAACAATCATTTTACGTGCATTTTTCTAGAATTATAAATCCATTGAATGTCGTAAAAAAGTCAGAAAATTGCGGAAATCCTAAAATATGTTTTTTAGTAAAAGTGCAATAGAATTTGCATCGATTGTTTTCTCCAGAATTATTGAACTATCAAATTTTTGCAATTTTGCAGAATCGTGAAAACTTCATTATTATAATAGTACACTCTATTGTCTAATTATTTTATTTATCATGTGTAATTATTTCAATAAAATTCGCTATGAGTTTTGCGAGCGACAAGAACGTAAAGACTTTCCTCAATATACAGAAATGTACGGCCATAAAGCTGTAGATATTTCAAAAAATTATCAAAAAAATAGAGGAATTGGCAGAATTGGGCGTGGTTTGCGAAAAAAAAATATTCGCGTGAAGGGGATTATTTATTTATTTATTTTTATTTTTATTTTTACTTTTTTTTAGGGGGGGGTAAAAAATTAGTAGTCTAAATTTTTGTCGATAGAGGGCGCTGTACGTGATCAAATGACACATTTTGTGAAAAATTATATTTATTTGCATACAAATGTTAACAGGCGTATAAATTATATTCTATATGGACATCATCACCATTAATTACATTTTGCAAACGAGACACAACACCGCTAACTGCAGTTTCAGTTGGCGTTTCTTATCTGAGGGAAACCATCTTTACCATCAATAACGATTTATGCACCAAGTCTGCATCGTAATTAAAACTTCATGTTTGCGCAGGTAGGAGGCAATATAAGAAACAAGCTGTGTTAATCGTTAAACCGTACAAGTTATTGGATTCTGATTTGCCTATTTCTCTTTACGCATCCATGCAGCGCCCCCTATCGACAAAAAATTTAACATTTTTTTTTTTCTTTCCTACAAAAAAAAAAATCTGTTTTGTAGAATATATATATATATATATTTTGCAAACCGCTTTCATTTCAAACCATTCCTTCAATTTCTATGAATTTTTAAAATGTCTACAGACTTATGGACACTCAATATATATTACATATAAAAATGTAATGTATAATTGTATAATTGAGCATATGAATTAATGTAAATAAATGTTTAATATAAAGGAATGCTGACAAAGTTTTACTGGGAAAAAAAAAAAAAAAAAAAAACTATATATTCAAATTAAACAAAAAAACAAACAAACAAACAAAAAAAAAAACATTAATTTATTTTATTATCTTTATGTTACAACTTTTTTATTTGTATTTTTAACCCTTATATAACTCATTTCAAAACATGCTTTTTAAAATATTGTTTGTTATAAAAATTACACAAAGAGGAAAAAGTATCTTCATACATAACTTCATGAGGTTTTCACTTTTTTTTTCTGTTTTTCTTCAACTTTCTGAAGAGAAAATTGTCCCTTTAATCAAGAATCCACACATTAATCATCTGAACTTCTACGGATTTATAGAAAACACTTTTAATCAATTATAGCCGAGTACAGATAAAGTAAATTTTGTTGTTTTTGTCTGTTAGTTCGAAATGGGAAAGTAAGGGTATAAAATGTTTTGGTTTGAACTTTTCTTTTCTATAATTTAGATCTGATTATTTTGCGAGGTTTCTTCCTTTGTATAATTTCTTTGGATCTTGTGAAATCAGAAAATAAATTTATCCAATGTAGTTGTGAGAAATTGCATTTTTACGCAATTTGTTGTAAAAGATATATAAAGCAAATATTTGTTAGCATTTAGTTTAGGCTATGAAGTGGCTGGGAAAAGTATAAAATATACATAATTTTGTTGCCTAACATTTCTAATTAATTTTACCTTAAATTTTAAAGATGAAAAATGTTTTATAATCGCAATTATCTGAATTAACAAATTTTACATTTATTTATTTTTATTTTTACTATCATTTTAAACAAATTAAAATCTATCCGTTAACAGTAGCTAATGTCCGAAGAGATAAGAAAAAAGTTTTATCTATAAAGATGTCGAAAACTTTAATTTTCTTTGTTTTTACATGATAAAGTGGTTTTTCAAAAACGATCTTGAATACATTCATAATAAAGAAATATAATTTTTAAGAAATCTACAAAAACTTTCAAATCATTCCATTTGTGTCTTCATAAATAAAAGTAGTATAATTATGATCCTAATGATTCAAATAATACATCAGGTCGACACGTAAAATTTTGATTTTATAATTTTGGCTGATCTTCATGTTTTTTGGTGTGCTGAAATCGAAAATGAAGCTAGTTTTTCTCTATCACGTATAGATTTTTGCCAATACAGGGTAACTACCTATACAATTTCTTCCCTTACTCTTCCACTAATGTAATTTTATTATAAGTTTTATAGTATATTTCTATGATTAATTAATCATGGATATCTATTGTTGCAATTTCGCAGCACTGGTGCGTCATAAAACCATATCAACCAACCAGCCAATGTACTGTTATGATGGTATAGGTCAGAAATTGTGTTGGCAAACACCCTGTCTTTACAAAAATCTATACGTGATAGAGAAAAATGGACTGCATTTTTCGTTCCAGCACATCAAAAAACATAAAGATCCGTTAAAATCATCAAATCAAATTTGTATTTAATGACTAAATATCAAACACTTAAAAAGTAGTTAAACTAGTGTCATTCATTATGGCAAGCAAAAATTCAGATTTTTTTTTATTATTTATTTATTTATTTATATTTATATTTATTATTATTTTTTTGGGAGGGTGGGGGGGGGGGGAGGTGTAATTTGAAAATTCTAAGATAAATATATTAAAAATGTAAGTCCTAAGTAACAGGCGCTTTGAAGTTACATTGTTAAGTTTTTACGTTAAAAAAATAATCAAATATACAGAAAGTACGAACAAAACTATTTAATTCGTTTGTTTACTATTTTATAGAAAATTTAAACGTTTTATATAAAAAAAAAAGGTGTTTTCATTAGAAGTACAAAAATATACGTACAGAAAATAATCATTGTATTTCAAGAAATGATATCATGCACGCTCATTGTACTGGTCTATTCTTAGTTTGTAGTTTATTCTTAGTTTTGCATGCGGTTAGTCATTCAAAACACAATAAATTAATTTGATATCAGCATGTTGCTCTAGAGACTACTTTACTAAACTTACTACTTTAGAAAAACTAAATAAAGTCATTCCATCGTCTTTCTAAACAATTACTAAGCAACTACGTGCTACAAAGTATTATTTATATTATTTCATTTAAAATTTTCCAATAATTAAATAACATTACTTTGTATTCCAAATCAAAACTTGCGAGCTGTAATTAATAATTACCGTTGTAAACTAGGTTATAATATATTTGGATAGAGTTGTTAAAGAAAATATAAAATAAGGAATTCATGGAATAGAAGTATATGATTTTCAATTAGATCTATGTGTAATTTCATAAGCGATATGTTTTTATATGTTAAAATTACAAAAGATAAAATATTTAAAACATTTTATTGAAAAATTATTATGATATAAAACACGAGAGTTTTCATGTGATAATATTTCACAGAATGTAATTTTCTTTTCGTGAGAAAATATGTAGCAGTAGCTACTTTTATATTTTGTGTAACTAGTAGGTAAATTTTATAATTAACAATAAATATATTTTTTTACATTTCTGTTTAAAATATTTATACTTTTAATAAAAAAAAAATGAAGTTTGATAGTTTCTATAAGAAAATGCTTCATCATACAAAATTATTATAAAAGAATTTGACGACAAAATAATAATAACGTTGAATTACAAAACTAGTTTAAATAATTTGGATTTTTTAATGATATTCTAGCAGATTGAGTTAATTTTTCTTTATGATGGAGCATGATATTTGATAATATTTTATATGAAATGCAAACTTATTTTTATAACATGTATAATAACAAACTATTGATATTAAAATCTACTTATACATCGATACTTAGACTAATGAAAATATGGAAATTTAAAGCTTAGCTGCTATTTTGAAGTTACTATTCAGATAAATATATTTTTTAAATAAATGGTCCAGGCTTGAAATACGATTTAACTGCTGACCAAATAAATTAAAATATAAACGAATAATTCATTTGGGATCTCTAGTAATAATAATATTTTTAAAAAATGCGTGTAATATTTTTTCCTCATTAGATAATCTATTAATCAGTTAAATTTTCTATCTTTATCTAAGTCTGCTTAAAAAAAAAAAAAAAAAAAAAAAAAAAATGTAATATTACTTTATTAAGATGACCTATCCTTACAAAATAGTTTACTGAATGGCTTTAAATATATAAAACATGAAACAAAACTTATAATTGTCCTTTGTAGATATTTCCGATCATGCAGACTGCTCTTTTATTTTATTTGATTTATTTTGAGGGGTGAAGAGTGAGATTGAAAAAAACTTCACAATCATAAATACTTGATAAAGTTTATTATTATTATTATTATTATCATTATTACAAGACGTTTTACCCTAAAAAATATGACAAAATATCTGATTTTCACGGAAAACTTTTTCTTTTTATTGAACATTAAAAAATGAGAAACTTAAATGTTATATTATTGAATAGAGAAATACATTTCAAAATAGTACGCATTTCAATTTAATCTTTAAAAATATTTTCTTTTAAGACGGGATACACAAATGATGCGTTCGTCACTCTCGGCAAATGGCGGGAACATGTAAGAGCGTTTGCATATCCAGATAGATCTGTTTTCTTCCGCTGGGAAAAAAAGGTGTCTGGAAAGCAACAAAGCCGTAGCAAGCCTCTTTTAACGGCTGATAGACGGTTGAAAAGAAGAGTGAAATAAGAAGAAAAAGCTTAAAGACAGCAAACCATCTTTTTTCTTTCCTTGAAAATGGAAGGAAAATGTCGTTTAGGGCAGCATTCTCGAAAGGTAAGGGTTTTCTCCTGTCGGCACTTTACCGAGAGCGACAAAAAGTAAAAAAAAAAAAAAAAAAAAAATCCAAATGTTTTTTTTTTACGATATATCTTGAACAAAGTCTGTTTTCTTAGCTTTTTCTTTTGTAGTAAGGTAGGTGCTAAGCTTCAATTTTGGATCATTTAGAGTCGTGAAAACAGTTTTTACTGTATCCTCAAACGAGTTGTTCAACTTTATTCGTTTATGGTGAAATTTGTTTGGTGTTTTTGAAATAGCTACTTGCAACCTTAAAGTTTTATTTTATCTTGTATACATTGTGCTGATATTTCCTTTTGTCGATAACTCAATAACATTTGAATAGAATAATTTAAGTGGATAAATTTTTATATAGCCATATAAGAGATATAAAAATGGGGTTATGTTTAAATTTAATATTTATATTTTAGAGTGCTGAATCATTGTTATACTAATTGTATAATTTCAAATATAAGTTTTAGTTAATATTTAAAAATATCAAAATAAGTTTATTTTATACTAAAATTTGGCGAAATTTCAGAAAAGTTTGTGTTATGATTAATTCCGTTTTACCTTTCAAAGAAGAATAAAATATTGGCTTAATTAAATTTAACATAAAGTGATTTTATTTAGTTTAATTTAGATATTAAGCAATGGTTTGAAATAATTCAAAATACCTGTCTTATACACGAATTTAAGAATATATATTTAAAGAAATGTAAAGAAAAAACTCCTAAAGATGAAATTTTTTTATTCGAAGGAAACTTACAAAAAGAACATAAAAGATAGTTTGATATCTGATCCTAATCAAAGGGATATCAATCATATGTAAATGTGTATTTAGGTAATTTTGATACAAAATTCTGTACTTGAATGAAAATATTTCTTTTTGGGTCTGTCTGAATTTTTATTATTATTATTAAATTCATAAATCTTAATAATATGAAATAGCGTCATTTCTGAGTTATATTTCATTTCAAAAATTCTTTTTTTTTTTTTTTTTTTTTTTTTTTTAATATATTAGCATTAAGATTTTCTTCTTCAAGTTTTAAGATACGGGAAATCAATTCTATAATTACAGTCTATAAATTTGCTCGAAAGTTTTAATAAAATGAATGTGATTTTGGCGATAAAAAATCTAATAAAAAGTTTGATTTTTATTCATTAAATTTGGTTCGAATAGGATAAAGCTGTAGCACAAGATAAATTCAAATCTCTTAATATATATAAACATTATAGAAGTACTAAAATGATAGAATAATTCTTTTACAAGATATTTGCTTCAGATTTTTGCTCAAATCAGAAATTAAATAAACATCAAATTTTTACTCTGTGTTTTAGTGGTTATGCAACGGAAAGTTTCTGAAATTTTGACAGATATCATCAGTATATGAATTGTATTTCCTTCATATGGGATCTCTACATTTAGCATTATAATCTGGAAGAATAATAGTGTAAAATCATCTTTTTAGAAAAATTTCTTCTTTAGAAACGTTTTTAAAATGATTCTAAGATATTTAATATAGAGACGCATATTGATAAAAATTCAACGAATGGTGTGATTGTAATTTGTGCATATCTGTCAGTCTAATTTCAAATAAACACGTCAAACGTTTTGAAGAGTTAGTAGTTATGATTGTGTAAATATCCAGTTGTTTAGTTTTTTTAACACCAGAGCATTTTAAAAGATTTTAGATTTTGTTTTGTGCATGTGAATTCTTCTAGACTATGAAATGATATTGTTTTTATGTGAATTCTTCTAGACTATGAAATGATATTGTTTTTGTTGATATTAAAGATGATTCATGATAAACTGGGTACTTCCAGATTCACATCAATACAATCAAAGTTCTACGCAGAATGAAAAGCTAAAGTTTGAGGAGCTGACATCAGTACTTATTAAATTTCCAAAATATAGTTAATTATATCTGGATACAAATTAATACAGTCACTGCCTGAAAAATATATGGAAAGGTTTTCATGGATGTGCTACAAGTAGAATTTTGTGAGAGACAGGGATTTTCGAGTACGTATTATTCTGTCAAAATATATGCGGCGAATGTGTGGGGTGTCAGTGTAGGGGGCATATCTTTATCAGCCAAATCTGGTAACCCAGCGAAATACTTGCCAAACGAACGCCAAACATATTTCTCTGTTCTTGGTATTAACCTAATGTAAACTTTTAAGTTTTGAGAGTCGGTTTTAAATTATATTAACCTAATTGTTTGCATGCTTAATTGCAGCCAAATGGATGAGGTTATTTTATGATATATATATATATATATATATATATATAAAGAAATATGAATAATAGAAAGCTACATACAATTATCAAAACAATATTGTTACCATAATGACATGAAATATGCTTTGATTTAAATATTTGTAAATACATTATGCAGAGTTTAAGTGATATTCTTACACATTCTGTGAAGTATACAGACAAAAACAACCAGTCTTTCAAAACATTGATGGCTATCACATCAGAAGACATATTTGAAAGTAACTGCTACATACATAGAATGATACAAGGTAGAACTGCAAGAAAAACTTAATTATTATGTAAGTCAATATATGAAAAATAATTACAGTGATGTAAATTAATAGATTTAGTGAAATTTAGCTAGTACGAAAATACATTTTATTAAAGTATGGGTTTAATTTAATGACAATTTTCATTTTATAATAATAATTATTATTTATCTATTTATTTATTTGTTTATTTAATGAACTATCCTTAGTTCACTATATTGTGAACATCTGCAGTACTTGTCAAAAATCCAGAGAAAATGTATGACTCAGCGGATAGTAAAATTGCCAAATGGTTTGTGAGGCCATAACAAAATCACATACTGAGTAAAGTGTAAAATAGTAAAAAGAGGCTTACATGTTGTGTAAACACAAATGTCACAACAGGCAATCTGACAAGACATATTTATGTCGTGTGTAACCTGTAATGTGTGAAAAAAATGACTATGGGAGAAAAATTTTGTCGAGTCTGAGAAAAACTCATGCCAAAGGAGTTAAGGGTCTAGAAATAGAACAAACACAAATGTGATACACATTAAAATATATTATTATTATTATTTTTTAAATCTTAAAAGTAGAAGTAAATGTTAATGATTGCAAGCACACATGAAGTTATTCATAAATTTTCGCTATTACATAATCAATTTGGAATGTATGAGGATTATAAAATTATATTTGTATTTATCTTATTTAAACATTTGGTGAGAACTTAAAACTTTTTTAATTTGTAAAGTTTATGTAAACATACTAAGATTTTTTGTGATCTAAAAAAACAATAACCAAACCAATATCAACAGAAGTTTACAAAGAATCTTTTTTTTAACCCAAAAATATAAGTTTTTATTTCCCCAAACTTTATTAAAATTGACAAAATACAAAAAAAGTATATCTCTATATACTCAATGATATGAAATCGTAGTGTCCACTGTTAACCCAGTGGTGGCCAACCACTAGGCCAAACAATTCATCATCTCATAACATCACTATTGGATTGAGTCGTCACCGAATGCAAGGGTGGCATGCAAAATGAGTATTCATAAAAATACGAATCCAATTTTTTTAAAAAGGAAAACATTTAGTGTTATACAATACTTTAAGAAAACCTCTGTTGACAAAGAACAAAAAAAACAAAAAAAAAAAAAAAAAAAAAAAAAAAAAGGCGAAGCATGTCTTATTTATAATTGCAATCTGAAAATATGAAAGGCATTAGTCAGCTGTACATATTCAACATGATATAAGAAGAAAAACCAAAATTGTCACCGTAGGGCGAGCGTCTTTGGCAGCCAAACTTGGTAACCCAGCAAAATACTTGCCGAACGATTTCCAAACGCCTTTGCTCTTGGTATTAATCTAATGTAAGCTTTTAAATTCTGAGAGTAGGTTTTAAATTATATTAATGTAATTGTTGGCACAATTGATTACAGCTAAAAGGATGGGGTGATTTTATGATATTACGATATAGGAAATAATAATTACATCTATATTCCGCAATTTTAAAGAAAGTAGTGTCATCAGAAATATCAGAACTATTGGGAATATAGTCTAATTTAAAAGATCAATTTATTCTGTAAACCGCTACGAATTCTTTAAAAAAATTGCGAACAACTTTTTATTAGCTTTATTTACAGTATGAAATTTTAAGTTTGTATTTTATTTTAAAGTCTAATTTAATAATAAAGGGCAATATTTATATTTTAAACTAAATGAAATTTTAATTTATGGATTACATTTATAATTCCAAATAAATGAAATTTTGACTTGTGAAAGATGCATTTTAAGCATAATTTAATAATTAATCTATATTAAAATTAATCCCTCTTTTAATGAACCCAAATTCAAATTATTTCAATAAATCTATAATTAATTTGAAATAAAATTAATTCCTTTTTAAAATTAATTTCTTGTGTAAAATAATGTACAAATTTATTATTTAGATTTTAAAAGAAATAGTCTAAAAATGAATGTATGTGTGGAAACTTCTCCACACAAATTGTGCTATGAATTTCTTCCAAAGCTTTGTCTCTATTATACCTATCAGAATCTATAAAAATCTTACTCTACTTAAGCAACTGATCATCCTATACATATATGTGCATATAGATAAGGTTGATAGATAGTCAAGCCACAATGTGAGATTGCTGGAGTGATCTTCGCATAGCAAAAAAGTATGATATATTTAGAAATCATGTATGTCTACAGTTTCGAAATGCGTTGGTTTACAACGGCAAATGACGGTTGGTTTGTTGGTTGTGGGTTTTAAGGCCGGTTGACTACGCTGGAGTCCTAGGCCACAAAGGCAAATGTAGATTACAAAAGAAATTTCTTCTTTTTCCCTAATGTGTATTCTGAAAGGTGAATGGAAAATTTTGTTACTTTGCTAACCGAAGGTCTATCAACCGCGGCTTCACTATAATATATTAAACTTATAAATAAATGAATGCTTTTCGTATATGTAAGATTTCAGAAACACTGTGAGATACATATACATTTATTAAACAAAATTATTATTTAATTTTTTTTTTTCCGGAGTTCTTTTTTTTTTTTTTTTTTTTTTTTTTTTTTTTTTTTACAAAAATTTTCGTTCACTTTTCTGATTTATTTTCTTAAATATTGTTCCAGCTGCGTGTTCTTTCATTTCAATTGTCTGCGTTCCTTAGCAATGTTACTTATACTACATACTTTTCATTTTTCATACACAATCACGTGATAAAAGATAGTTTACATCTTATCACGATTTAAATATGGAAGTATTGCTTCTAATTTTTTTATGCAAGTACTTTATGGTTCAGTTTTTTTTTTTTTCAATATGGTGATATATATATATATATATATTTTTTTTTTTTCAGCTAAGCAAGGGTTAAATATTTTAAAAACTAGTAAAACGCGGTGTTTAATTTCAATCGTTGCATTTAAAAACAAGTGTTTATGTGTAGGGGAGGGTGGGGATCAATGGGACATTTTTCATGTTTTTACTGATAACCTTCACCATATGAAATTCAGAATTTTGTAACATTGCTCATAAGTACACTTCAATAATCAGTTATATATAAACATACTAACATTAATAAAAAGTTATCATTTTTAATTAATAATATATATATTACATGCATGTGCGTTGTCCCATTCCTCCCCACCTAAGGGGATGAATGGGACAGGACTGGAGTTAACAAAAAAAAAAAAAAAAAAAAAAAAAGAGAGAGAGAGAGAGAGAGAACAAATTGGAGAGTAAATCGATTTTTAAAGTTAAATTCGTTTATGTGATTTTATTACACACCATGAATTTACTGAAATTAACATAAACTGATGTATTGACTCAAATTAACGTCAAAAGGCAAAAGTCCTTTGATTCGCACCGTTCCTAATGCTCTAGGCTTTGGTAATTTAATCTAATAAGATCTAATCTAAAAATAAATAAGTACATAAGACACTATAAAGAGTTAAACCATTGGAATAGAGTAAAAATTATCCAGGCAAACTTTTGTTTCCGACTGGGAAAAATCAGCATTCTATTGCTTTAATAATCATCAGGATTTATTTAATTAGCTTGATTGAAATTGTGATTTTAATCAAATTATTATTAGTTTATTTTTATTTATTTATTTTTTTAATTATTGATTTAAATTGCATTCAATAGTCTCACTTATAATTTTATTAATCATAATTATTATAAACAAAAATCAGAACAATGAATTTCAATCTATTTTTTTACTAAATCCATGCTAGTTTTATAATTCCATGTTATAACTACTGGACTACAGGTTATAAAAATATTGAAAATCTATTTAAGATTTGTTTTAACACAATTCTTGTGCACAATTTTAAATTAGCACATAGTGGGGAATGTCCCATTCACCACATTCAAACTGTCCCATTCATCCCAACCACCAAATGATCATAAAAATTAGGAAATAGGCTTAATGAGCAATTGTCAATATGTAGAGAATAAGACTTCAGTATTCTCAATTGTAGATCTTAAATCCTAAAGATGAACTTAATTGCTTAATTAGCAAGTAATAAGAAGAGCTCGAGACAAAGTTAACAAATAAATAACAAAGTTTATTTAACATTCAATATCAAGATGGGCGTTGAGCTAACTCGATTTAAATAAATGACTTCAGAAAATAACCTTAACAAGACATAAGATAAAGGTATATCACCAATGCTGATCTTTTTGGCGACTGCTCTCGGCTACTACTAAATATTCTCACTTTAGAGTGTCGAGCGGATTCCCGATACACGACAGACTCTTTTCCTAATTTACGCCACAATACTACTCCTCCCTACCATCACTTCACACACACCATAATCCGGTGCAACTCACTATCGCCACTAACTCTAATTCACACTACTCTTTAATCCCCACTCTAATCAGCTACCAATCCATTACCCCTAGCAATTCACTATCCTTCATTTTATACTACATTCAACAACTTCCTTTCATTTCATTTCAATCAAACCCTTTTAAAATCACTTCTAATTTATCTAACACTGAGATCCTAATTATTTTACTGCAGCACCATGCCGACATAAAACTCACTCGATCTCAACTTTCGTCGAGTTACTGGCGACGAAGTGCTTTAACCGTCCCAACTTTTGGTGACGGTCTATAGTCTCGACCTCACAGTCCCCCTCCAAGAAAAAAAATTAGTCGGGAAAATCCCCAACGGGTTTTATCGAGTAATTATAAACACTAATATGTCTCATAGGAGTGAGTTCAGCCACAACTTAATTTCTGAAACTTTAAAATAAGTTAGAAAAAAAATTAAAGTTTAATTTGCTGAGCAATGAACTGCTTACAGCGTAAAACACAATGGCGAATAAAAAAACCCTAAGCTAAAAACCGGACCAACCTCAAAAAAAGAAACTTAAATTTTAGCTTAAAATGAGGTCCCTTTACGGCCGGAAACTACGGAGAAAAAAAAACGCCTCAAATAAGTTAGCTCAACGATACAACGGGGATTACAACCATCTTTCTGTTAATCCAGAAAGGAATAAACATAATTTTAAACTTGATCTTGTACAGGTGGGTCGCTTTACAATCCATAACAACGTGAAGAAAATGTTTATTGACAAAAAAAATCTTGCAATCCTCTCTGAAGTAAGCCATCTTTCGAAACTTATGACGAGGAATTTCTTCATCCATCAGAGAGCCAGTCTAGGCTCAACCACATCAGCTAATCCAAGTAGTTGAAAGTGTAGATTGAAAGACAATCCAGTCAGAAAACGTCAGGCATCAGAATAACACTTTGGACATCAGATTAGCTCGTCAAAGATAAGTCTAAAACGGAAACTTTTTACAGTATCAAAAATATAAAAACTACATTTTGTAGATAGATAAACGAGACAAATTGTCTCTGAATACATAAAATAGTTTATACACAATAATTTTCCTCCTGGGCTATAGCATGCGACAAAAAATAAATTCGTTAGTGATTTTAGTTAAAAGTTAAGCGTGATTTACGCATATAGCCAAAAAAAATATTTCCCCACTCAAACACACACATATACAGAGAAACTTTTAAGTTTTATACAAAAGTTTACACATATCAAATTTCATTTTATATATACAAATTCAATTTTTACAGATATACGAAAAAAAAAGGGGGGGGGATATTTACAAAAGCTAAAAAACAATTTTATATTACCCGCTCTGCAGGTGATGTCTACAAAATAAAAGAACTTAGTGTACATATATACAATATATATTAAAAGAGAACAAAAATGTTGACATTGAAGCAGAAACATGAATTTCGATATGAAAGTTCATGCATTAATTTAAATTTGACAGTTTTTAGTTTAAGAAAGTTCGTTTCTTTCAGAAAAGGTTTACAAGTCCAAAGGGCTTCAGTACATGTCGCACATTTTGGTACAACTCTGATAAAAAAATACTTGAGAAAAAAAAAATAAGAAACGATACGACCTGACCGAGGGTTTCCGCTGTAACAGCATTTGCATGAAACATGCGAGTCCTGCTGGCCATTGCACTCGTTGCAGAAATCACAGGGCTGGATGCTTGCAGCATGAGGTCAGGCGTTGCAAGGGCACATTCCTGGGCTGGGATCGAACCCGGCACGCTGTCGCTGTCCATAGCGTCAGAGGACGATTCAGCTCGCTCTCTACTCATGAATGCTGAGGTCTTAGAGGGCTTACATGCTTGGAAATACTTCACATTTTTAGTTGAAATCACAACATTTGCTTTTAACTTTGTAAAGAAATTTTTAGAAGCGGCGTTACTTAATATATCATTGTCATTTACAGGATTTTCAGCCAAAATACGTGACTCTGTCAACTTGACAGTTGTAGAAGATAACTTTAATTCCTTAACGTAGAAATGTGTAATCTACTTCTTTTATTCCCTACATTTTTATGTAAATCAGCTAGCAGTTTGGGAGAAGGACCGCTATTTAACCTTCCGCTGCTGTCTTTTAACACAGTTTCTGTGAAATTAGATAACTCCCCGGATTTCATCGGTCGAGCATTTGAATAGGATTTATCATTACAAATAGCCGATTTTGCCGACTTGACAGTTTTAGAACTGAAATGTAGTTTATTATGAGGTGATTTAAACTACTAGAAAGGTCTGTTGACTTAACAGTTTCAAAAGATAAATTTGATTTATTGCCGAAAGGATTAGCCGCAACATTTAATGGACTTTCATTCTTCTCTAGATTTGAGGGTAACGGAGAGTTTAAATTTGAAACGCATTAAGAAGAATTTAAATGTGGCAAGTTGACTGAAGAAACAGAAAGAGAATTTAAACATATAGATTGTACTTTGGTATTATTAGAGTTCATTGGATCCTGTGCAACATTTTCAGATTGATTTAAGTCACTGGGTCTTGCTTGTGAAAAGTTAGCTTGTTGCGGATGGTTGAAATTAATATTTTGAGGGGGGGGGCGAAATTTTCTCGCTGTTCATTTTGAATATTTACGGGTTCCTGCGGGCGATTGGAGTTATTCGCAGGTTTAGCAGCGTGACGTGCTTGATATTTATCCAATCGTTCAAATAGGCTATCAATAGATGCGGCCGGTTTTAAATCCAGAAAATCTTGAACTTCGACTGTAAACAGCGGGTTTAAAGGGTCCAACACTTCAAAAAATTATAACTGTAAGTCAAGTTGTTTAATTAAATCCAGTTTACGCAGGAAAAAGGTTGTCGGTTTATCAAATACAGACATTTTCTTTGTATAATCTTCCTGCCTTAATCTTGCTCTATCGGCACTTGAGGAAAATGTGCTTATAATTTTGATTTTTAAATCATCATATGTGGGATTTTGACCCAAAGAATTTGAGGCAATGAGGTCAAACCACCTTTTAGGTTATCTTTTTAATGAGTATTTTAACCAGTTAAATCGATCAGAAATATCAATATGACATACATCAAAATATTCTTCAAGTTCCTCAAAAAAGTTAAGTACGTTATTTTTGCCGGTAAAATTTACTCGAGCGGGGGGGGGGGGGGTCGAACTCGTTTGGGCGCCACTGTAGAGAATAAGACGCCATTATTCACAATTGTAGATCTTAAATCCTAAAGATGAACTTAATTGCTTAATTAGCAAGTAATAAGAAGAGCTTGAGACAAAGTTAACAAATAAATAACAAAGTTTATTTAACATTCAATATCAAGGTGGGCGTTGAGCTAACTCGATTTAAATAAATGACTTCAGGAAATAACCTTAACAAGACATAAAATAAAGGTATCTCACCAATGCTGATCTTTTTGGCGACTACTCTCGGCTACTACTAACTATTCTCACTTTAGAGTGTCGAGCGGATTCCCGATACACGACAGACTCTTTTCCTAATTTACTCCACAATACTACTCCTCTCCACCATCACTTCACACACACCATAATCCGGTGCAAATCACTATCGCCACTAACTCTAATTCACACTACTCTTTAATCCCCACTCTAATCAGCTACCAATCCATTACCCCTAGCAATTCACTATCCTTCATTTTATACTACATTCAACAACTTCCTTTCATTTCATTTCAATCAAACCCTTTTAAAATCACTTCTAATTTATGTAACACTGAGATCCTAATTATTTTACTGCAGCACCATGCCAACATAAAACTCACTCGACCTCAACTTTCGTCGAGTTACTGGCGACGAAGTGCTTTAACCGTCCCAACTTTTGGTGACGGTCTATAATCTCGACCTCACAAATATTCTTCTTGAATATCATAAACACAATAATAGATTATGCCTTTTCACCTCATAACAGTTATATTAACTTTAAGCAAATAGTTAATGTCTGAACTACCACCTAAATGAATCAGTAAAAACTTACTTTGGCAGCTTAAAAATACACTTTAATTTTTTTCTGCCCTTCTATAGATAGCACAATTTTGAAACTACACTTGGTGAATGACCTCAGTGCTGCCATACATCAGAAGAATTGTCAAGTGTCCAGTGCTTGCAAAACATAAAAATGTTGCTATTGTCCCATTCATCCTGCGTCTCATTCAACTCCCACTCTACCCTATAGATAAAAATTTCTTTGAAAGGAGAATGTTTTTAAAAGCTGAATTATTGTTTATATAGGAATCATACGGTAATGCAATAGAAATAATTAAACGTATTAAATTTTAAATTTAATTAAAATTTATAACAATTAGGTTCATTTATATTATTTTATAATATAATTAAACATTAATTATAATACAATTATAAATTATTTTACTTTTCATTTTATTATAACAGAATAAAGGCTAAAAGTATAATAGCAGAGTGAAGGCTATTTTATTATAACAGAATAAAGGCTTACTCATGGTGCCAAAATTCAAATGTTTAATAGATGCTGACTTATAGTCGTCTTTAAGATCTTACTTTTTTTAATAACAGCAGCATACCACCTGTCGTCCGATAAACACCCAAATTAATGTGTTCGGGTGTTCAGTTGCCGAAGGCATTGATATCCCGTATACACACGCAGGAAAGAGGATTCGAATGTAGAGAGGATTCGAAGTGAAATTTTGAAAGATTTTTAATAATTTTTTTCTCAGTTTTTATTTTTAAAATGATAAAAAGAATTATTTTATTTATTTATTCATTCATTATTATTATTATTGTTATTTGAAAACTCATTTGAATTCATCATTTATTTGGTAGCCAGAAAAACGAGCAAAAACTTAGTAGTTTATAATAGAATATATTCCACGAAATTGCATGTGCTTTCAAATTAATTTATTTTAAGTTTTAATTTACTATAATAATCTTTTTTTCACTGTAACAATATAATAAAATATGGTGCTAGTACATAAATACCTACGCAAACTATCAAAATAAATAGATAAAGGAATAAATGCAAAGTATGACATTAATTTTTTAATTTTCTAGACTTTTAGAACACGCAGTTTACCGACATTAAGGGTTATCAACAGCTGACAGTGATATTAATGTGTAATTTATTTTCCAGTAATTAGAATAATATTAGAGATTTAGATATATTTGTATCTAATAAACATAGAAATACCTGAAAATATAGGAAAAAGTTTAATTAACTGTTTAAGGAAACGTTATGTTTTGTATTAATTGAGATATTTGAACGAACTTTATTACACGTCTTGTTTCATTGCGTTTAACTGGATAGGAGTTTCATAGATTCAAATTATAGCAAACTATAATCATTTAATTATTTTACCTGCCACAATTGTTATTTATTTTTTCTCCAATTTATATTTCTTGTACATATAACCTTTTAGATTTTATTGTGTAAAATCAGAAAATATAATCTCACCTAGTAGCTTTGACGTGAAAAGTCCTTGGTATGAGAACGCATTTTATGCTATGAGAACTCAATTACCAATTCCCAACTACAAATATCATCCCAAGTTTTTTACCAAAATTTTTACTTTTATAACTTTGTAGATTAATATCATTTATTTTATTTCCTTTAATTTTGTTCGTAAATTTTGGTAGCTGTGGTAGTATTAAATGATTTAATTACCTTGTCCCTGACAGGTTTAAAACACAAGACACACAGCCAATTATATGCATTAGACATTTAAATTACATCGAATGATCCATAAAAGGTACAAAATATCTTAAGCATGTCCTTTAAAAGTCCTAGATATCCTGAACTAATTATAGATATCCATTAGATGTTTAAATGTAGACGAAATTCAAACGTGTCTTTTTTTAATGTATAATAGATGTAACATGTTAGACCAAAACAAGATTTAGATATTTTCAATATCTATTAGATTTAACAAGTCCAGTTATTGGATATTTGGATATTTATCGGATATTTAACAGACATCTAATGGATGTAAATGGAGTGACATTTGTCCTGCTAATTGATATCTATAGAATGTTTATAGAAGTTTAATGGATCATTTTATAAATTTTTAGATATCTTATGGAAGTAAGTGATAATGTAGGAAACTTGTTTCTTTAAGACCAAAATGGGAAAATTTGAGCATGCGTAAAAATATGTGTGCCAACGAGTAACAATCATGTATATGTTATTGCACGTTGGGCAATAAAAACCAAACACATCATAGAAGTTAATAAAAGGAAAAAAATATAAGAATTTTTTTCTTACGTTTTACAAATTGCTGCATCTAATGTGTTTTTAATAATTACGGCATAGTTTAAACAGTTTTTCGTTTATTTTAATGGTGTCCTTATTTTTTCGATGTGTCATTTTTAAGTTGTTGAAAAATATAAAAACTCGAGATTTGATTACACCATCTCCCTTATTTTGAAGAAATTATTTATTTATTTATTTTTTATTTATTTATTTTTTTTTTTTTGTTTCGGTTATGTTATCAGGCAGCATTTTATTCTATAGATTTTTCAAAAGGCGATGAGAGAATTTAAATTACGAAGTGTGTGAAATTTCTTTCGAGCACAAACTATAAAATTAGCAGAATGTGGACGTAAAATGTGCTGCTTGTAACTCGGAGGGTTGAGAAAGCAAACATGGAGCCCATGTAACCGCGAATTAAGCTTACAATAAACTTGAATAACATGAAATTATTTTTGGATTTGTTCTACATTAAATATTTAATATTTTCTCCAATTTTTCGCTTTCTTGAAACAAGAATTACAGGCGTACACAAATGTTTTTCACAGCCTTTTTCTCTGGGGACTATCAAAAGATCCAAATTGTGATGGCATGTCTCCAGAACACCCCAAAGTATGAATACCAGATCGCCCCTAATGTCCTTCATGCGTCACTCCATTGCGAAATTAAAACCCACTCAACCTAAACTTCACAAAACCTAACAAAATTTACTGTATTTACTTTAGAAACTTACCTGTTTCACTTTGAAAACTACTATAGAAGGCCTGAAAACCTTATTCTTTATTTGGTGCTTTAAAATGAACGTCTAGCTAGAAGTGCAAAGCAGGCTAGTATAAGTATACGCGTGAGCATTAAAGTAGATAACAATTTTTGAAATTCATAAATATTTGACAGTAATTAGTTTATAATTTAGGACTGAAATAAGTAGCATTGATAATGAATTATGTAAAACTCTATTAAAGTATCGTTTTTCATACAATTATTCATAACAGTTTTGATTATTATAATTTAGTTTTTTTTTTTTTTTTTTTTTTTGTTTAAACAAATACTTCAGTTAGAGTGGTTTTCTGTTTTCTATTAATTTCTCGTAAAGTGTTTCCTTTTTTTTATCTGACCACCTAACGGCGGAATGGTTAGAGCACGGCTATAACTTACCGGATGCATGGTTTGAATTATGGTTCAAGCATGGACATTTGTAGAGTTTAGGAGTTCAATTACAATCGTAGATCCCAGTCTAAGTATTTTTAATGTGTTGAAAATTATCATAAAGTTACAAAAATCAAAGATGCGTTCTCTTCTTTCGGTTTTTTTTTTCTTTTTCTTTTTTTAGTACCTGAATTTTATTAATATATTTATTTATTATTATTTTTTTTTTTTTTGGAAAGAAATTAATTTTGAAAATGGAACGACCATAGAATAAACAGAAAAATTATAGAACTAATAAAACAATTCGACTGACATTTTAATATAAAAATAAAGTACTTTGAGCTACTGAAACATTCTGAGCGAGTATTCCTCTCTCAGTAGCTCAAGGACTAGAAAAATTCTTGAAATAAATTAAAACTGCGTACGATTCGCGTATTAGATAGAGACGTTCCTTCAGGAGTTATAGTATTTGAACGAGTGGGGTTAAACCAAAAAAATATTATAGCAGAGAAGCAATACAGGAAAAAGTAATAACATCAAATAGCAGCGGTCATGAATGCATTCCTTCAAGGGAAAAATGTTGCGAACATCATGCTGCGTTAGTTAAACTACTCGAAGTCTCAATTGCGGGATTTATAAATTGTTTATTAAAGTAAAAACAATCAAAAATGAATATTTAAACAAGCGGCCTTTATATTTATAAGAAAAAGAGGTGTGTTAATAAGTTAACATACTCAAAGATTCTGCTCAAGTATAACAGTTTATTATAAGACTGGATTATTATAACCTTAAATAAATTTATTTTTAAAATTAATCCTGCTTATTGATAATCCTGTTCATAGAAGCGATGTTATTTAAATAACTTATTTAAATCCTTTATGAAAATTTTTATTTAAATGTGACAAATAAATTAAGGAGTTACGTCGGTTTCGAAGGCTAATAAAAAGCATATTTTCTTTATTTAATATATATACAGTAGTGGACAAAATTATGGAAACCTTTTGAAAAAAGGTGATTTTAGTGTTTTGATGTCTAATAACACCACTTTTGTTTGTACCAATACTATAAAATTATATATCACTGGAAAGGTAATTTAATCAAGAGTGTAAAGCAATAACATTTGTTCAATTATCTGTATTATATCAAAAGTTATAGCCAGATAACCAGAAAAAAGCACAGCTTGCTTACTTTTATATGAAGTAGCTGTCCTTTATTTAAATGTAGCCAATGAGCATGAGTGTTAACACAGCCAATCAGATGTCATCTTGTTCTGGCAATGTTTTAGCAATGAGCCAACAGATCACAGGACATTTATCAGTGTGTATTGTAATAGCTATTAAGTTGATTTTTTGTTTTGTGCTTTTTGATTTACTAATGAGCTTTTGGAACGTAATAAAAAAATAATCAATATAAAATTAAAGAAATGGCGCAAAGCGTTGACTGGTCACCTAGGAAGCGATGTAAAATAGTAACATTAAGTGAACAAGGCTACAGTTATGAAGAAATTAGAAGAAATATTGGGGGAAACTTAACCAAGGTGGCATTTCTAAATTTTTGAAGAGGTACAAGGAGACTCAGTCATTAGAAAACCAGACTGGTAAAGGCAGAAAAAGGTGCACAACAGAAAGCGATGATAGGAGAATTAAAAGACTGTGTCTAGGTGACAGAAAAAAATCATCTTGGTGTACACAAGGAGAAATGTTGCAATGTAATGTGACGGTAAGTGCAAGAACTGTTCGGCGCAGACTGCATGAATTTGGTCTAAACTCTAGAATTCCCCGAAAAAGCCATTTCTGTCTTTGAAACAAAGGTTGAAAAGATTTAACTGGGCTAAAGCTCATGTTAACTGGACAGCGAAAACATGAAACAGTGTAATTTTGAGTGATGAGACCAGAATCTTCCTGTTTGGTACTGATGGCATAAAATACGTATGGAGAAGGATTGGAGATGTTCATCCTGACTGCATTACACCTACTGTGAAACACCCAGTTAGTATTATGATTTTGGGTTGTATGACATCAAGAGGTGTGGGCAGAATTGGCGTGATCGGTGGGAATATAAATGCCCAAAGATACATAAATGAAATATTTAGGCCCAAGCTGTTGCCTTCTGCACGTGATCTTTTCCAAGATAATGAAGCATTTATATTTCAACAGGGTTCAGCTTCATGTCATGTTGCTGGTGTGTGCAAGAAATGGTTTCAAGATAATCATATTCAACTGCTGGAATGGCCTGGGAGTTGCCCAGACCTTAACACAATCGAAAAATTTATGGAGCCGGCTAAAAAAGCTTGTTAGACAAAAGCAACCCAGCAATAAAACCAAATTAACAGAAGCAATAATTCAATCTTGGTTTCATGTTACAACAGCTGGAGAACTAAAGAAGTTGGTTCACTCCTTGGGAAAGCACTGTAAGGCCGTAATTAAGGCTAAAGATTACCCAACTAAGTATTAACTGGTATGGTGAAAATTTTTGTATATCTCATCTTTTCTATTATATCAACTTTCTTCTTTATAAATGCTGTTCTATTTAAAATCCATTCTTAAATATTATTGATATACAATCTTGATTAAATTACCTTTCCAATGTTATATAATTTATAGTATTGGTACAAAAAATAGTGGTGTTATTAGACATCAAACCACAAAAATCAACTTTTTTCAAAAGGTTTCCACAATTTTGTCCACTACTGTATATATATATATATATATATATATATATATATATATATATATATGTATAGGGTAAATAATATGTTTAAAATATGGTAAATTCAAAACTTTACCATATTAATTTAGTATATAAATTTATCACATAAAAAAGCAGCGTTTACGCAATGTGTGAGGTATAGTAAAGTTAGCGTAATGCTACAATTAAAATTCGCACTTTACGAGTAGAACATGAATGTGAAGAATTTAGGATTCGGCTGATCAATAGAGTTAGTTCCTATGATAAATGATAAACGAAACTGTAATTTATATTATGCTAATATTTTTGGAAACTGAATTGTATAAAAGGAGAAGGAAGATTGTTTTTTATATAGTAGGGAGGTAGCCGAGAGAAAGGATGGTAGTCGGTTTGAAGAGTAGAAGTAGTAAGATGTTAAAGGAGTAGTAGCGAGCGGATGTATTGGATGATAGTTGTCGAGTAGTACAGTGGTATAGGGAATCCTCCCACGTACGAAAGATTAGTAGCAGCAGTGAGAGATAAAGAAGTTAAATAAAGTAGTTGGGAGTAATTGTGATTACCTATTTAAAGTTAGAGTAGTTAGTATGGGTGCCCATCTTAAGTTATAAGTTATTAAATGCCATTATAGTCCAACGCCCTCCTTTTCCTTAAGCTCTTAATAAAGCTCATTTATTTTATTTGTTAACTTTGTCCCGAGCTCTTCTTATTTCCAGCTAATTAAGCAATTAATTATTCAAGTTTATATTTAAGATCTGGTAAGATCTAAGATCTAGGATTTAAGATCTAAAAGGCCCACTCATATTCTCTACAGTGGCGCCCAAATCCGTTCGACACCCCCCCCCCCCCCCACTCGAGTTTATTTTACTGGCTGAAATAATGTACATGAATTTTTTTGAAGAACTTGAGAAATATTTTGAAATATGTAAAATTGATTTATCTGATAGATTTAAATGGTTAAAATACTCCTTAAAAGGAGAACCTAAAATGTGGCTTGACCTGATTGCCTCTCATTCCTTGGGTCAAAATCCCACTTATGAAGATTTAAAAATCAAAATTATAAACACCTTTTCCTTAAGTGCCGATAGAGCAAGATTAAGGCAGGAACTTTATACGCAGAAAATGTCTGTATTTGATAAACCGACAACCTTTTTCCTGCGTAAACTGGATTTAATTAAGCAACTTGACTTACAGTTATCATTTTTTGAAGTGTTGGACATTATAAACCCGCTGTTTACAGTCCAAATTCAAGATTTTGTAGAATTACAACCGGCCGCATCTATTGATATTCTTTTTCAAATTTTGGATAAATATCAAGCACGTCACACTCCTAAACCTGCGAATATCACTAATCGCCGGCAAGAAACAGTCAGTGTTGAAAATGAACAGCGAGAAAATTTCGCCCCCCCCCCTCAAATTGATACTTTCAACCCACCGCAACAAGCTAACTTTTCGCAGCGGAGAAACAGTCATTTAAATCAACCAGAAACTGTTGCAAAAAGTCAAACACAAGTCAAATCAAATGAGCAAACTTCGCTTGCAAACAGCGATACAGACGAATCTACGTCTGTTATTCAGCCTTTAGCTACGAATAAGAAATCCGAAAAGTTATCTCATGTAGCGACGGAGGTTGTAAAGGAAAATACAGTTGATACAACTGTGGCTGCTGAAACCGTGAAACCGAGTGAAAGTGTAAAATCAGTAAATGATGCGGTTAATCTTGGTAACCCGCCTTTAGATAACAGTTTTGAATCTCTACAGCCGACAGAGTCAATTGTTTCTCATGAGAAATTGCACGTAAATAGTCAAAATGACCCGCCGACTAAACTAAAAGAAAATGAGTTTATTTTAAAGAAGGTAATTTCAAAAGTGCATTTAACCTCTTGTGAAGTCTCTAGACCATCTAGCAGCCCTCCATTCGAAAGCACGGAGCGACTGCAGTCTTCGGTTGTAACTATGTACAGTGCCAAGGTGACGGGCTCGAAACCCCCTCAACACAAGGACCAGATTCAGAGTTCACAACCTCCTCCGAACAGTGAAAAGGTTCCGAGGGCGAAACCCCCTCCGGAGAGTGACCAGCCGCCAGGTTCGAACCCCCCTCAGGACAGCAACCTTGCAACGTCTGACCTAAATCTGCAAGCCACCAACGCTGCAGCTCCACTGACCAATCTGACACGCATCTCTAATTTTGCTGATATCAAGTATGCCAGGACAATCTGTCAGGTCGTATCGTCCATTATTTTAATTTTTCTTAAGTATTGGTCTATCAGAGCAGTTATGAAATCTACGACATGTAGTAAACCCATTTGGACTTTCAACCATGAGCTAAAAGCCATGAACTTTCTAAAATAACAAAAGTCAAAATTTAAACTTTTAGCATGAACTTTCAAACTCCCGAAATTTCATGTATTGTTTACATGTCATAATTTTTTTTTCTGTTATATAATATATGCATGTATGTACTTTAATGTTCTTTTATTTTATAGCCATCGCATGCAGAGCGGGTAATATAACATGTTTTTTAGCCTTTGTAAATATTTCCCCCTTTTGTTGGTATTTCTGTACATATTGTATTTGCATATATAAAATGAAATTTGATAAATTGTATAAAATGAATATTTCTTGTTGTAAACTTTTGTATGCTGAACTAAAAGTATGTGTATATATTATTAGTATGGGGTAAAAAAAGAATTTTTTTAAGCTATTTTGCATATAAATCGCGTTTAACGACTAACCCTAATAAACTAACAATATAGTTTTTTCCGTATGCAAATAGCTAGCTGAAATATTGCTTACCTATACAATTATTATGTCATTTATCTATATACAAGTTGTAGTGTACCTTCTATTTTGATTTATACGTTAAAAAGAGTTTTAATTTTAGAAATTCTGATGTCCAGTTATTAATCTCAAGATCTCCTGATTGTTACTTTGAAATGAAAACTGGTAATTTTTGGAAGGAGGTATTTTTTTGGACATTTGCCAAAGACTTTGGATCTCTGAATTAGAAGGTGCTTTCTTGGAAGTTTGCCAGCAGCGTTTTTCTTTTCTGAAGTAAAAAGTGCTTTCTTGGATGCAAGCCAGCAACCGAATTCTTTCAAGATCAATCCGATAGTGGACAACTGGAATTTTTTCTTTTTTTTCTGATGTCCTTTCAAGTATTTTTCCTAGCTGATGATCTGGGTCTAGACTGACCTTCAGATGGATGAAGAAATAGCAAGTTTTTTGTCAATAAAAATGATTTTCTTAATGTACAAGGTGCTAAAGTCAAGTATTTAATGTTACCATATTAAATTGAATAATTACTGATCGCATTTTTTTTAAGCGATCCTTCTGTAATATTTTTTTTTAATGAAATTTTCCCCTTTCCAGGAGGAAAGACGTGCCTGTAATTCCCCGCTGTATACGTTTGACTATATATATTTAACTAATTATGAGTAAACAGGGTTTTCCGGTATAAATCTACTTAGACTGAGCTTAAAAAAAAATTCTTATTGTTCTAGTGTCCGGTTTTTCAGCCCGGTACTCTTAAATGTTTTTCCCTTATTAGATTTTTAAAAAAGCAAGCACTTATTGTTGGGCAGTTTAACTTAAGTTTTTCCCCCCTCTTTTTTTTCTAAAGTCTTATGCAGTTTAATTTTTGCAGTAAGTAACTGCGGCTATTTTTCAATTAACATAGCATTGTTTTACTTAAAAAATATCCCGGGTACAAACCCGTTGTGGATTTTTACGTGAAAATTTTTGTTTTGGGGAGGAACTGTGAGGTATAGCAAAGTTAGCGTAATGTTACAATTAAAATTCGCACTTTACGAGTAGAACAGGAATGTGAAGAATTTAGGATTCGGCTGATCAATAGAGTTAGTTCCTATGATAAATGATAAACGAAACTGTAATTCATATTATGCTAATATTTTTGGAAACTGAATTGTATAAAAGGAGAAGGAAGATTGTTTTTTTTTATAGTAGGGAGGTAGCCGAGAGAAAGGACGGTAGTCGGTTAGAAGAGTAGAAGTAGTAAGATGTTAAAGGAGTAGTAGCGAGCGGCTGTATTAGATGATAGTTGTCGAGTAGTACAGTGGTATAGGGAATCTTCCCACGTACGAAAGATTAGTAGCAGTAGTGAGAGATAACGAAGTTAAATAAAGTAGTTGGGAGTAATTGTGGTTACCTATTTAAAGTTAGAGTAGTTAGTATGGCTGCCCATCTTAAGTTATAAGTTATTAAATGCCATTATAGTCCAACGCCCTCTTTTTCTTTAAGCTCTTAATAAAGCTCATTTATTTTATTTGTTAACTTTGTCTCGAGCTCTTCTTATTTCCAGCTAATTAAGCAATTAAGTATTCAAGTTTATATTTAAGATCTAGTAAGATCTAAGATCTAGGATTTAAGATCTAAAATAGGGATTATGGCCCACTCATATTCTCTGCAAATGTTTCATAAAATTTCCATTAAAAATTTGGAAAATTCAGCCGGTGGATCCTGATTTCCGGAAACCCTTCCGAAAAGCAGTTGACACGATTTCTCAAAACCTAATGCATTACGCTTACTGAAATTTTGCACACTTGTTAAAAGAAAATTGACTAGTGTTGAAATAAGAATTTTTCTTTTTTTAGATTACAATTAATTTTACAAGTCTATGTGTGGAATAAAATGTACTGAAAATTGTACTGTTTTCTTATGCAATTCTGCCAAAGATTCCATTAAAAAAATTCGTTCAAGTACTAGTTAATTCTATTTTGAAAAAGTGTGCGAATTTCCAATAAGATCGGTGGATTAGTTTTTGAGATATTGTGTCCACAGCTTTTCTGAAAATTCATAGAAAACCAGGATGCTCTAGCTGAATTTTTGAAATGAAAATTTCATAAAATACTGTATAGATGTCGCTAATTCATATGCACAAAATTTTGAACATAACATTTTATATATTTTTGAAAAATGAAAAGATATGCTTTATTTTAACCTTTAAACCTGTGTAACTCTTTAAGGAAAACTTCTGAAATTGATCTAGAGAGTGATTACGATGTCCCGTTACCTTCTATCACGAGTCTACATATTAATAGATGGTCGGATTGTATTAATGTGGGATAATGGCAGAAAACAACTTTGAGGTAGTGTGACTACTCTTTACTATTTATTCCAGAGTTTCTGTGTGTGTATTATTCATTTCATTATACAGTACGTTTCTCCTCTATGTATGATGTGAATTGCACCTCAACATTGGTAGCTAGATGGAAGTAAATTCGGGTCTCACAGTACCCTTATGTTTGACAACTGTCTCGCGACATGTGGCAGCAACCTTTTTTCAACAACAATTCATGAACATCTGTGTAAAACATAGGGGGTAACAAGACTTTGTGATAACGTTATTTGTAGATATTTTGATGGTTTTAAAATGTTGATAGTTTGATGATCTAAGATGAAATTTTTTAAAAATATTTCTATATCTAACCCAATTAATAAAAGCTTAAATATGTTTAATACATTGTTAATGAAAATTAGATTTGCTTAAAAAATGTTCTTTAAAAATATAAACATAAGGCTTTTGTTTTGAAATGTTACTTGTAACAACTGCAAGAGCCTTATGGAACTATCTGTTTTGAAATACCTTTCATTTTATTCAATAAAAATTATTAATGTATGTAAATAATATTTGTTGTAAAAGTTATGAAGAAAACATGTGAAATCGAATATTAATTTTATTTTTAATGAATATTCGTTAATGTTCCAATATTCTTAATTTTTAATATTTTTTAATGCATATATCTATTTTCACTTCAACTAAGCAAAACTTCTTTTTCATAATGTATTCTTTTCATAATTTTTTTCTAATATGTTCTTTTTCATAATGTATTTATTTGTTTATCTCATGTTAATTGCTTTAAAATACGATTATTCTAATGAATTTTTATCTTCCATAAAGAAAACTTTATGACAAAAATCGAATTGTATTCCTTTTTTTTTTTTTTTTTTTTTTTTTTTTAATTGTATTTCCATTCTCTAACAAAATGTTTCATCGTACAAAAAGCAATTAGTGAAGTTAGAGTTGAGTGCCTCAATTTATTTGTATTTTAATTAACTGTCTTTTCACTTCTAGTATTATTCCTTCATTGAACAGTTTTCCGTTTCATCTAGTATATTTCCCGTTGACTTTGAAGATCTTATAAATATTGCTTTGAATTTAACCACAGAAGGTTCCATAAGATGTAATTAATATTTGTATGGATTTTAATAATTTCGATTGATTTAATATATATGCTTTCTTTTTTCTTTCAAGATTGCCTTCGTTTTGAAAGTGTAAATAATAAGAACTTGAATTTTGCTAGAATAACAGATTAAAGAATTCGAAACTGTGATTAAAAGAGTAATATCTAATACTCAAAATAAACAGAACATATCTGTTCATAATAACAGGCAAAAGCACTTGTACATTTAAAAGTGATTGTGCATAACATCATTCCAACATGCATTTAGTAAAATACATTTAAATTTTTATATATCAATTAATCGTTATATTTTTACGAAAAAAATTACGTATTATGCAGGTAGTATTCTATTGTACTATTGTTTTCAGTTTTTAAATTATAATTCATAATGAATAAATTTTGGTGCAGAATTGACACTGACTATATTTTTTTATTGATAATACACATATTAATGTGAAAAGTAAATAATTTATTTTTCCGTAAGATGTCATCAATATATTAAATATAAATTATACTTTAAATCGTCATAAATAAACATCATAAATAAATTATAATCCTTGATTAATTATAATTTTCATATAGTTATATTATATATATGAGGATGTTACTTAAACAATTGCTAAATTATAAATTAATTTATAAGCATAGAACATAATGAATATACGATATGTTATATATTCTATTTTTAAAAATATCATACGAAACAAAATGTAATGAAATGCATAAAATATTCATTGATTTGTGTCTATGTAATTAACTTCTCTGATATTGATTAGTACAGTTTTTAGTTATTTATGTGTTTCTAAGGTATATGAAATTAATCAAAATTTTGATTTTTGCTATTTTTTTTTTTCCATATGAGTAAACCTAATTCTATAATTCACTACTAAACGTTTAAAGTAAGATTCATATTTATTATATTGATGATTTATGTATTAGTTTTCCAACTTACTGTAGGTATGGGGAATCGTGAAATGTTTCGAAGTTGTTTTTTCGCTCCTTTTACACGTTTTGAGGTGTGAGAAATCCGAAAATCACAAAAAGGGTGCCCGTCTGTAGAGGTTTCCGTCAGTATCTTAGTTCATGAATGTGTTTGTGTTTTAGCCTGTGTGTACGATATCTCAAGAACAAATCATCGCAGAGTATTCGAATCAAATTTAAAATATCATCTATGATAGTGATAAGAACCCTTTTCATTTACAACATTCTTATTTAAAATTTCGCAAGTTATGGTTAATTCACGATTTTCTTAACATGGGGGAATAAAGCAAAGTTTCGCTTACACGTGCAATAAAAGGAATATTTTTACTCTAAAGTTATCAGACGAGCTTTGAAATATCAATTATGATGCTGGTATAAACATCCTTACCTGCGAAAATTCAACTTTGATAGCTTCGTAAGTTATTTCAAATTTATGACTTTCTTAACATGGCAGAATAGGCAAAATTTCACATAAACGTACATTATGATGGATATTTTTATAGCAAAGAAGACAAACCTCTTTTAAGATAACATTTATGATACACTGGCTTGAACGTCATTGACTACAAATATTCTAAATTTTAAATTTTGTAAGTTATTCGAAATTTGAAATTTTCTTCACTAAGCAGAATAGACCAATATTTAACTTAGCAGAATAGGATCACTGAAATGGAAATAATACGTAATTGCACGAAAATATGAAACTTCCCATAAAATTATTCCCAAGTTTGCATAAGGTAAACGTATTGAAATGAATGTTGGGTAGCCTCTTAGGAAGGGCATTTCAGTGTGTCCTCTCGTGGATAGATTGGTTAGTTTAACTTATCTTAACATGAATACAGTAGTATACACCCTGTAGTATATATTTATAAAAACAAAAATGGTATGAGGAACTGAGCTGAGTCCACATATGCTAACTAGTTTTTTTACATAAAACTTTAAAAAATCTTCGTATCTTTGGAATATGTATATCTTTAATCTATTGAGAGGAAAGCAAGAAGGAGAAAAAATAGAATCTTGGTAAAAATTAGTAAATAAATTCCATCAATTACATTCAATAAAGAATAATGTACTCACTCTCATTCTATGTAGTTCTGTAAATTGTGCATATTTATAAACAAACCACATAGTTTACAAAAATCTAGCATGATATGAAAAATACATAACACTACATATCAAGCAATTTCTAAGTGTAGCCGTAGTATGTGGAAATACTTTGTGTAGTTCTGTAAACGATTAGTGAGTGATTTTCCTACCATATTCTATACAAATTATGCTTTTATGCATAAGAAAAAATATATAAATAAAAAAAAAATCCCTTTTTGTTTTTTTATTTTTACTGCAGTTTGAAGGTATCAAATTATACGTACGAGAAATTTCGCCCAGAGACGTAATGTATTTGAATTCATGTAAAATACATAAATGAGATAAAGATTTCAGCATTGTGAAGAAAATTATAAATACATTATGAATCAGTTATTAAGACGATTAACACAAATTATGAAAAAAAATAAGATGTTAAAAACATTAAATATTTATTTAAAGATTTCAGGAGCATAAATTAAAAATATTCATTTCAAGTAGTATTAGAAGATAAATAAAACTAAAAGCATTTCATAAACAAAACCAGATTCGAATAAAAAAGTCCCTTGTGCGCTTGCTATTTAACCCCGTTTACCTTTATTAAAAGTAGAAAAATAATAAATTCGTAAACTGGATGAGTAAAGATAAATTTGTTTAATAAATAATAACAAAAAAATGGCATTATTTAGCTGCGGCTATTAAAACTTTTCATACCCAACTAATGGAATATGTGGTTATGCAGATCAGGCTTAGGGAATGCTAATTATTTCTGGAAAATGAATTAATTTTTTCGACCACAGTTTTAAAATTGTTGCTTTAAAAAATAATACTTTTATTCTTAAAAAAAAAAAAAAAAAAAAAAAAAAAAAAGTTAATTTTAATCGGATTATCTACGTAGTTTTCAGAGTCCCACAATCTATTCGCTGTTTTTTTTTTCTTTTCTATTCATATTTCCTCTTTTCTAACATTATTATCAAAAATTGCCTTTTGCTTATAAGGAGAGTACCGCGAAGGGATTAGAGAAAAGAAATTAGCTAGAAAATCATCGAAATGGAAAAATGAAAATTTTCTTCTTGAATTGGTTTTCGAACTTAGTATTTTTTTTTTTAATTCTTTCTTCTTTTCAAAGCTACATATTTTTTTCTCATTTATGTGAACCGGTAATTTTCTATACATATCTTTTATCTGATCGTTACTTTCATTTTAGAACATCTTTATACATGAATAAAAAAACAAGATAAAGTAATCCATTTTTGTTCTTTAGCTTGTAAATATCGCATGTGTATATATATATATATATATATATATATATATATATATATATATATATATATACATGTATATATATATATATATATATATATATATATATATATATATATATACAAGTTACACACTAATAAAAAAAAAAATATAGTTCTTTCGATGATGATCTATAACTTACCTAATAAATTTTATCTCAATTTTAGAAGGCGTATAGACGCTATTTTACTTCAAATAAATTGAGTCTATAGACTGTAAAGATAAAGGGATTTTCTTAGTGTTCCAGAAATAAGATTTTTAGGTCCTATTCTGATTAAAATATATACAGGTCGTGCGATGGTAATCCATAACATACCTACCAGTTTTTTAACTCAACCGAGTTATGTGTTTACACTCTATCACTCTTAAAATAATTTGAGAGCTTAGGCCTTAATGGTAAATAGCTTTGATTTGCCCCAGTAAAATAATTATAATTCTAACAATCATCAAAATATATACATGTAGTGTGACGGACGCCTATAATATCCTACCAACTTTTAGCAAAGATGTAAAAGAGTTTAGGCGCTTCCGCACTTCCAACAATTTAAATCCACAGGTCGTAGTGACGTCGATTGTTACTTTGTGTCCCTGTAAAATAACTATATATCCTACATGCATCAAAATATATTCATGGTATGCAATTGGGACCTAAAACATACGTACAAGCTTTTAATTCAATTGGATAAGATGTTTAGACTTTTCGAATTTCAAATGCTTGGAGTCTATAAGCCTGAGAAGCCCTATAAAACCTAAGTCTATAAGGAGATTAAAAAAATATATATATTATGGTTTCAAAGAACTATAAGTCCTATACTCATCCAAATCTATGGAGCTCATGCAACGATGATACCCCATACAGCACAGAATGTTTCAGTTATGTCAAACTTTCAAAAACGTAGCACATTTTAATGATACCTTTCTGAAACATTCGCTCTCTTCTACGTTCTCTCTGTTATGTGAATGAAACGTTTCTGTTACGTAACTGATTTTTTTGTTACGATCGCGGACATTTCTACGTTTTTGAAAGTAATCGGAAAGCTAACTGAACGTTTCTGTAATATTTACAATGTTTCTATGTTATATAACTGTTAAGTTTCTGAAACATTTTGTGCTGTTAGGGACATAACATACCTATTACCTTTTAGCTTAATGAATTAAGGTGTTCAGACGTAAATGTGCTCACCCACACACATACTCACACAATACAAATACATATACACACATACACACACGTATACATACATCACCACAAAACATTAAAAATGAATTAAGAGTAATTCAAAAAGTATATATACACCAAAACATCGCGAGAAAGCTTTCATGATACTACTCTTTCCTTTCATAACATCTGTTTGAAGTGTAAATCTGTAGTATTATTAAAAGGTTTCTAAGCATTAAATGTATGTTTTCGTATATGTAATTATTTTGTATTATCCGCCGAACGGAATTTATCTTTCTATGTACCTAATAAATATGAGCAAAATTTATATTTTCTTCTATTCATTTTTTATGCATAAAATTAGAAAAAAATTATAACAATATTTTGAAGAATGAAGGTTAGAGAAAACATACTAAATTAAATAAAAATAATTTATTGTAATATAAAAAAAAGGAGAGAATAGTTACTTGTTGAAAAAAATAAGGTTGCATATCAAAAGATAATGTAGATAAACATGATATGCTGGAGAGGAGAAATTAACGTTCATTACCGAAATAGCTATCTGACTGTTTGTTTTTACAAGTCTATGGCCGTTTTTTTATTTTTTGCTATAGTAAACCCATTAAGTCATCTATTTCTTATATATACTACAGAAAGACTTTATTGCTTCCCATTTGCCTAGCTTTTACAAAGTAAACTTAAATTTTCTCGAGTCAAACATTTTATAAAACATCATTAAAAAACAAAAACAAAAACCACGTTTCTACTTATAACTTGCAGAACACCTTCACAAAATCTCTATCTAAATTATTTTTTTCTGACTATCAGTTAAACACTCAACATTTTTTTTTTTTTTTTTTTTTTTGAAACTATATACTTTTCTAATTTCAGCTTCATTATATACCGAATTTAAACATGTAATCCAAGTTCAACATTTAAAATTTCGCGCCCTTCAAAATTCTACGTTATTTCCCGCATGGGGTCTCACAATACCTAAAAATATTTACATTAAAACTTGTACACTATTATCATACCTAATCTCCAAAATTGCCGTTATAATCAGATTCACTCTCTAAGAAGCTTTTTATATGTATTATAATTTTTTAACACGTAATTTAATTTTTTTTAAATAACCTTTTATACAATAAATAAATAAATAAATAAATAAGTGTATACTTACATTATTATTATTATTATTACTATTATTTGTCATTTAAATAATTGTCCATTTGGTAATTGGAGGTTAGTGCCCTTGCCATCAGTTGCTTTGTGCCGCGTTTGAATCCTGGTTATGGCACTTGTGGTAGTTATAATTTAAAATCACGAGCCTTGACTGACCAAAAATATCTATAGAGCGACAACCCCCACCCAACTCTTTGTAAAATTCTCCCTATCTACGGCGGCAAAAGAGGGGAGGTTAGAACTCACAAGGTGATATAGTAAATAGCATAAATGGCGATACACACAATTATTTAAAAATATTGAATGTTATTTTATTTATTTATTTTTTTTTCAGTTTTAGAAACCAATAAAAATTTTTGCCATATTTTCGAATATTTACACGCTTGTTTTTATGGAGAAAAATAACATTACGAGATAATTTAAAATGCGTAGTTTTTGGAGCCCAAAACATTCAAAAATAACAATTGTATACTTCAGTAAGTTTTATTTTCAAAATATGATTCTTAGATAACCATTCAAGAGTTTATACACTGAAAATAACGCAAGTTAAATGTATTTAAAATCTCTTTAATAATGATAAAATAAATAACTAAATGTACATTGTTTCTAACAGAATGGTTTCGTTTAATTTTTGTGTAAGCAAATGGTTGGTGAAATTACTACTCGTTGAATTCTATTGAATGTATCCTTATAATATCCATTTTTGTTTAAGTGATTGAAAAAAACCGCTTCTGTATGTATAAAGTAAGAAAAAATGATTTTTTTCTTTTCTTTTCGTTATATATATATATATACATATATATATATATATATATATATATATATATATATATTCCCCTCTTTTGATTGAACAAGTAGATAGATATAACTTGTATGTAGTATAATACTCAGAATAAAATGCTTTCTTGAAACAACAAAAATTTTGTTAAATCAATCAAATATTTTTCTCGATTATGAAATATTTTGTTACCAAATCCAATGTGTTTTCTCGTTTAAATCAAACAGTTTTGTTAATTTATCCAAAATTTGAATAAACCAAAAAATATTTTGTCTATTTAAGCAAATAGGTTTGTTGATGCATTGTTTGCTCGTCAGTTGTTTACAGACATACCTATGATATAGCTTATCGAGCTGTCCAGAGAAAATTACTTTTCTTTTAACATTTTCTTTTGATTACTCGAGAGAGAAACAACTTCATTTCAGTAACTAAAAAAATATTCTTAAAATGACAAAATGAATCAGAAAATTAGTCAACAAAATATAATTTGCTTTTTTCAAAATATTTCTTCAGTGTAATGTTCCCTGTTACATAAAGTACTTTATTTACTTTTTAGAACAAATGTTTTTTAATCATGATGTTTTGAAAATTAATTGTTAAAATACCATGTTTTAACAATTCATGTGTATCATTATAGTTCTATATCATTATAATACAATATATTATATCATTATAATTTTATATTAATTTATAAATATATTTATATATATTTCTATAAATAAATAAATAAATATTTCTATAAATTTCGGTAATAAATTTCTATTATATTAAAATATTACGTCAGCACTTCTTGTAAGAATTTTAGTCGTTATTCCATGCTTTATTTGGAATTCCAGAAAACTGCTAAATGACAAAAGATTATCGATATTAGAAAATGAATTTTACAATAAATCATACCAAATCATACCAATAAATCACACAATAAAATATACCAAATGGAAGTAAAAATGAAAATACGTAAAAATTTCTATTTTTTACTATACAATTCTTCAAGTATAAAAGTTTTAAAAAAAATGAAATAATTTTATTATATCAAACGAGATATTTCTCTTTTGAAATGATTCTAAGCAAAGTACGATGGATTTTACATTGCTTTTAAAATAGAATTTACAAGACTTTAGCATTATCTTTTTTTTTTTTTCTGAAGTAAAATGTGCAGATTTCAACCACTCTCATTTTGTTTTATAGTAATACGTTTTTTATGCTAATTAATCGTTCTTAATTTGTTTCCCATGATGCAGATCTGTGATTTCTTATTTGGACTCAAGACAATCTATGCGTGTATTCGTGATTTTACAATTTTTGGTGTTTGACTATTTAAACATTTTAAAATATTACACTTTAACTCATTTAATTTTACGCTAAGGCAATTTTAAATGCTAATAATTGGAAATATATTACAAATTTGTTATAAAAGAATATTATTTCTAAAAGCTTAACACTTAGATTTCTAGACTATTTTATTATATCTCTATCTTTATATATATATATATATATATATATATATATATATATATGGATATATATTTAAACTAAAATACGTAAATTCAATATAACATATGCTTAGATCCGAATTCGGAAAAAGAAAGTAAAAAAGTCGACAGAGAAGTAATAACCATTCAGTTTTTTTTTTTTTTTTTTTTTTTTTTCCCAAATCAAAAATCGTTATAATGGTAAATGTAAATTATTATGTTGTTTGAATCAATCTATAACTATTTTTATCCTGTTAATAAAAAATAAATTTTATATTATACCTACAAACATATAATTTCAGTTTACTGTTACATTTTTCAAAAATTTTTCTTGCTTTGTAAACTGTTAATGTGTATTTCAACATGAATAATTTTGAAAAACTCTTCATAAAAAGCAAACAGTTTGTGTGTCTTGAAAAATTCTTCTAGATAAAATGTAATAAACTTCCTATTGCTTTTAAATTAGTATCAATGTTTTTTTTTTTTATTTTTTTTTTAATGAAATCTGTGAAATTCAATAAGATTCCCTTTACTCGAATGTAATTTTCTTATCTTTTAATCAGATAAAACTGTCTCTTCAATGATAAATTGAAAAAGATTTATTGTAACTCATTTAACCGTTTCAAGAGGGCAGTTTTGAAATTCAATAAATGAAGACGAATAAAAAATTTTCTCAAAAGTTGATTGAGAAGAATTTTGTCTGAAATGTTAAGAGCTAATCTGATTTTAAGACATTTCTAAAGCTCAATTATATAATAGAAAATAAATCAATTAAATTTAGCTGAACCCTGCCTTGTATGCCTGTCGGAAAGTTATTTAGGCGAACTTTAAAAAAATTGGCCCGGATTTTCTAAAGCGAAACCAGTAGAAAACAACATTATAATATTACATTATAGGAAATTTCAGATTTAATATTATATCATATTATTATAACATAAGGATAAAATTTTGTATTTTTTATAATTATTTCAGATGTTTAAGATATTAATGTCAGTGTAAAAAGTATAGTCACTTAAAACAAACGTATGATACTTATATTACTTAATACTTCATAGTCAGAAAAGAGAAGGAAGTGTCCTCTTTATTTTTGGCAATACCACATACACAATTTTATATTTTCCAAAAATTAGTAATATCTATTTCCTAGAAATATATGTGCGTATTTCAAAAAAAAAAAAAAAAAAAAAAAAAAAAAAACTACGATTATTTTCTAAATTTCAGTATTTAGAAAGGACACGTATATATTCATTTTACAAATTTTTTACAGATATTATTAAAATTTTCATATTCATAAAGTACAATGTTAGATTTACAATTGGGTCATTCTACAAAAAACGTAATATTTCTGGTTTTGGGTAGTTAGTTTTAAAAATAATTATTTTAAAATATTCTCTTAAGAGATTTTAAATATTATAACATTTTTTTTTTTAAATAATTAATAAAAACTGGTGATGTTTTTATTTTCTTTTTTTTTTTTTTCAAAGAATGGAGGGATACTTGTATACCTCCGTTACATGTCACAACATGTGTTCCTCCATTTACTCTTTCACTTATTTGATGAAACCAAAAAAATATAATATTTAATATAGATCTGTTTCAGTCATTAGATGGTTTTTTACAGTTTAAGTGAATTTTGCTGCAAAAGAAAAAAAAGTATTGTATTAATTATCCTTTGAATTACAGTCACAGTTTTTCTTGTATCCTCCCATCAGAATGAAATTATATACAAGAATTTCCGATAGATGGTAATACTGTCAACTCATAACAGAGATTTAGAATCACAGACAACCATTTTCAATATCTGTTCTTCACAGTGGACCTAAACATCTTAGTAGGTAAGAATTTATGTATTATTCTCTCTGAAGTCAAATAGGTCCTTTACATTGTGTATCCTCCGTTCTTGATTTTAAAAGATAAGAATTGTTTATTTATTAAAATTATTTTCTTAGTTAATAGTTCAAAACTCTTTTAAGTAAACTTTATCAGCATGATGTGTTAACCGTAAATCAATAGGATATGCAAAACAAGACAATTTGTATCCTCCGTATATGTATCCTCCGTTACAATATAAATGTAATGGAGGATACAAAATGTGTAATGGAGAATACAGCTTTTATAGAAAATCAATTTTAAAACTAATATATAATTTTTAATTAGTCTAAATTATGTTCTTAATACAACATAGTTTTTTTTTTATAAAAAGTTCCTGAATATCATTAAAAAATAAATAAATTTAACAAATTACTTTAGTATTAAAGTTGTAACATTTAAGTTCTTATTCTTTTTTTTTTCAGATATTAATGAAGAAGTAATGAGAAATGGCCTAAGCAGTGCAAAGATAGGACCAAATAACTATGTGATAATCAAATTAGCTGGCAAGAAAAACTTAAAATTTTATGTAGCTTTAATTATATCACAAGAGTCTTATAATGAATTTACTGTAAAATTCATGCGGAAATGCTCTAATGACACTTTTATTTTTCCCGAAAAGGATGATATATCAGAAGTATATTTAAGTGATGTTGAAGTCCTGAAGCAACCTACTATGAATAAATGACAACAATATGTCTTTAGTGAAAATTTGGCACATATAACTTAAAATGAAAAGTGTTCAAATTAATAATTGCAGAAACTGTTTCTTTAATATGTTTTATAATAAAGCATTTTACATGAGCAATCAGTGTAATTAATTCAATATATAAAAGCAATATGTACACATTCATAAAATGTTTAAATTGTAGAAATACATCATAAGGGTGTATTCTCCGTTCCCGTTCAAAAATTCAATTGCAAAAAAAAAAAAAAAAAAAAGTTAAAAAATAATCAAAAAGAATGTGACCAACTATATGGGGGTAAAAATAAGTATAAAACGAGCAATATAAATTAATTTAAAAAAAAATTAAAGAATTTTTTTTAATTCTAATTTTGAAAACCTACGTTTTGTGTAGAATGACCCAATTTATAGAATTGCTTCATGCAAAATAATATATATGTATTTGGCAAATTAGTGTTATCTGTATACGAAAATTGCTGTAAATAACTAAAAATAACTAAAATCATTTAACTACAATTTCTTTTTTGTTTTAATTCTTCCATTCGATATATATATTTGCACGTAAAACCTCAAGTTCATTTACTGTTTCAGTAATATTAACCTAGTTTTGAAATTCAGTCACTCTATATATGTAAAACGGGTTATCCTAAAGTCACAGAAAAAGAAAAAAAAAATATATATATATATATATATATATTATTATTTAGAAAGTATTGCCATAGCACTATGCAGTTATCATTGCAATGCATAGAAAGAAATGGGCATTTTTTCTTTTTTTTTTTTAAGTAATAAAAGATTTATTGTTATATGAAATTAATTTTTCTCTATCCCGTGGCACTTCAACTGTAACAATCCTTTTTTTTAAGTGACATAATACATTCAACAATGCATCTGGGATTTTAAATCTTCAATTTGACGGTCGCCATACATGTGAATGGCCGTTACATGCTGTACATCGAGAATTCTCATAATAAAGTTTAACGAATAATGCTTTATCTCTTAACAGAATCATGATTTTCTTTTTAACAGCAGTAATAGGCAATAAATGTTTAATTGAAATATTCGCTAACATCTGACTTTATATACAACGAGCAAAAGTTAGAGTAATCAGTGTTTGCAATATGGCGTTGTTTGAGAAAGAGAATCTGTTTAAAATGTGAGCTGCAAATTTAAATACATCGCCATCTGTTGAAGAAAAATGTAATTAATATATTTCTCTTAGATATTTAATCTCATTCTCTTTCGCGCATTTCAGTGAAAACCTCATGGTATAGTGCTGCAGTGAATAAAGTACTTTTTGAATAATATATTTTTTATATTTTCTGTGATTATGGATTTATGGATCACCAAATATATATATATATATATATATGTATATATATATATATATATATATATATATATATATATATATATATATATATATACCATATATATATATATATATACTAGCAGGCTTTGTCCGCTTCGCTGGCCACTAAATTTCAAGGAAACTCTTTTCTATATAGCTTTATAAAAATAAAATAAAATATATTACTGAAATTGTTCAAAAGCTCGCTCCAGGTCCCTGCTGCATTCGGCAGCGATTTGGTCATCCACTGCAACTCGGGCACTTGTCCCTATTACCTGCGACAATAATTTACCAATGAGCTTCCATTTAGGTGCTTATTACATAACAGTTTCGAAATAGATAGTATCGAAGAAATTGCAGTTTCCCTTTTATTTTTGAATCCCAGTTACATGTGAACAACACTATACGTGTTGTTCACGTGTAACTCAGACTGGACTCAAATGTAACTGTGTTTAGACAATATAATATTTGCTTTTACGTTATTTCATTTGTTTATTTTGTTTATCTAATCAACCATTAAATGACAGCAATTTCACGCCAAATATTACAATATGCTGTGACCGGCTACGTCTGTCGCATGAGACAATTATTTTTTTTGTGTTTATATATAATTCATGGGTTGTAAACCTGATAGTACAGCCTTAATATAGGCCTTTGGTGGCTTTTGAATTTTTGTCACCATTTTAGACTTAATCCATTGTAACAATAAGACTTAATCCCTTGTAACAACATGCTATGAGCACTATTTCTGCCGTATTTTAGACAACTAATCTTTTTGTGGTTATATATATTTCCCATTAAACATATTTTTATTTATTTATTTAAATATTAATTTGAATTTTTCAAATATTTCTGTTCGACAACGTGCAAGTGCAGTAACACACAGAGGCTCATTTGTTTGTATGACAAATTAGCATAGTGATCATTATATAAAAAAATAAATAAATAGGTAAACATTATCGTGTTACACAACTTTATTATGTCGCTCCATTGGCGGCTTTTGAATTTTTGTCGCCATATTAGCGATAGATTTTTTTTTTTTTTTTTTTTTGTATGAAAAGGGGGAGACTATTTTGCTAATAATTTTATCAGACTCTTTTTTGTTTATACATAAGAATTCTTTATATTCTGTTTATATTTTTAATAGTTTTTAAGTTTTAAATAATGCTTGTTCAAATAAATTTCCTAACTTTAAAACTGCATTTGTTCTCTAAATTTTGTGTAAAAATAAATCATTTATGTTTTTATATATTTGATGCGCTACTTAGATTAAAATGGCTGTTGCTAAATTAAACTTCTTGTCGAAAAACGTTCGGTGTACTTCAACACCAAAATTTAAAAAATCGCCTAGCAGGATCTGTTAATGAATCTGATAAAATAAGAATATGGTTCATAGAGTTTAAATAATCTATTTAAAAAAAACTTTTAAAACCCAAATTATTAATATATCGTATCACATACATAGATATAGTAATAATATATAGATTGATCATTGGGGAGAAAAAAGTGATTCCTTTTCACTCGGGAAAAGACGGCGATTTTACCAAAATATGGCAGTCTTTCCTCGAGTCAATACACACGGGAATACACACGAATGTTTTAGCAAATAAAATTCATGAATAATTTATTTACTAAAGGTGAATGAAAAGCTCCAGATATAGTTTCAAATTCATTCTTCTTTTTTTCCTTCAATACCACTTAATGGCTGATTCCACGATAATATGGTGATGATAGATCTATATATATTATTATATCTATGATCACATAAATCTTTTCGAAGATAGAATAAAACTTAATTTGAAAAAAAAATAATTTTTGATTATTAACCAAAATAATTGATGAAATTTGAAATGCAAGTTGGTCTTGTGGGGTACAGGCTGTATATTATATTTTTGTGTTCGTGAGAGAAAATGTAAAAGAATATGAAAACTGCAATTTTTAATCCCACTTAAAAATCATGTGACTTAATGTGAAGCAGATTTTTCATTTTTTTTTCTCCAAACGGTTTCCATACAATCTTCTGCTGTTGCCCCTAAAATTCATACTTTAGTTAATTTTAAAAAATCTAATTGTCCGATTGATAAGCTGTTTAATGCATCGGATTTACAAAAATTTTCCCTTTCATTTGCTATCTTATTTGTAACGATGCGATTGATATTTCTAATTTATTTTCTAATCTTTCTGATTTATTTTCCTCATTTTAGATAAATGTACATTTTTTTTTTATTATTATTATTTTGTCGAAAAAAAAATTGGCAACAATTAAATTATGGATAAAATTTTAAAATTTAAATGGCCTATTTATCAGAAATTAGAAGGTTATTATTTTCACATTTTAATTAATTAAGAAAAAACTAATGAAAAATTCGAAAATCTGACTTCGATGTGCACAATGACCCTTCGGGGGGCACCTTTGTGTTAAATCTCGTGACTGTCCGAGCTACCGTTTTCGAGAACAGTGAAATATACAAATATTGCTCACTTAATAGTATAAGATATATATATATATATATATATATATATATATATAGAAAAATGAAAAGAGAGAGAAGAAAAAAAAAGTCTACTCACGTACAATCGAAACAGATTGCATCATCCAGGAGACAGACTGCCGCGCTGCGAGGATGAATCAGAACTCTTTTTTATTTTATTGTTCTTTACTTTTCTAGATGAAAAAGAAATATCTCTGTGAACATGAGTTACGATTTGGCTATGTAAGCATTAACATAACCTGCCTGTGTGGCTTTATTATTTTACGTACTAATTAATTCGAAATGAATCCTAAGTCGATATATAATAGTTTTTTTTTTTTTACCTATGTGGTCAAATATTGTAAATAATATGTAAATAATATTCTTTTTATTATACTTTAATTAATTTAATAATTAATTTTCAGTGTTCTTTCTAGCCTCTCTCTACATTTCGGGGCTTGAGTCGTGATAATGAGCGAAAAAAAAGTAGTAATTAATTCAGTAATTAATTAATTATTTTATTAGTAGTGTTAGTGTTTTAAGTGAATATCTTCGATAAATGACTGTGTGTCAAAACGAAATTAAATGACTGTGTGACTATTTGAAAACTGCTTTCTGTTTGTGCCAACGGAAAATCAGTGCTGAGTACAGCGAGTGGAAAAAGTATCAGCTTAATGCATGGTGGATTTATAAAGTTGGATCCTTAAAAAGGAAGGGCTACGTAAACTTCAATTAGTATTAGAAACAGCGGCTAGCTACGGATTAAACTTGAATTTCAAGAAATGCAAATTTTTAAAGCGTAAGATAGATATTTTGGGATACCTAATTGAAAACGGTACTATTAAGCCTTCACCATCCAAAACTCTGGCTGTAGAAAATTTTCCCACCCCTAAAAATATTATACAAATTCAAAGCTTTTCAGGTTTAACGGGGTATTTTCGAAAATTTATTAAAGATTATTCCAAAATCGCGAAACCATTGAGTGATCTCCTTAGAGAAAATAACGAATTCCATTTTGGCCATGAACAAAAGAAAGCTTTTCAGGATTTAAAGAAGATACTGAGTTATGAACCAGTACTTCATATTTTTAAACAAGGACCTAAATTAGAATTGCACACGGATGCTAGCAGTTTCGGGTTCGGTGCAGCATTATTACAATTAGGAGATGATGAGACAATGCATCCAATCCAGTACATGAGCAAGAAAACTAATAAGTACTCTAGTTATGAATTAGAAATTTTAGCAGTGATTGAAGCTTTGAAAAAATTCAGAAATTATTTACTAGGAACAAAATTTAAGATATTCACAGATTGTTCGGTATTTCAGCAGACCATGCTAAAAAAGACTTATCGCCTAAAATAGCTCGTTGGGCATTACTTTTAGAGGAATTTGACTATGAAATAATTCATAGACCCGTTTCACAAATGAAACATGTAGATGCTTTAAGCGGAAATGTAAATGTTGTCGACACTCAATCCTTAGATGATGAGATAACACATAAAATAGTAAATTCTCAAAACAATTACGAACATATACGAGTAATAAAAGAATTAATGGAAAATGGGAAAGAAGACAATTATTTAGTCAAAAACGATGCATTGTATAGATATGATGCGAGTAGGGAATTGTTAGTTGTACCATAAAATCAGTCAGAAATAATAAGACAAATACATCAAAAAGGACATTTTGCTTCAGCGAAGACAGAATACATATTGAAAGGAGATTTTTACATTCCACGTGCGAGAAAGAAAATAGAAAATGTTATAGCCAATTGCGTGAAATGTATTCTATGCAATAAGAAAAGTGGAAAACCTGAAGGATACTTGAATCGTATTCCGAAGGAAAATGTACCGCTAGGCCCCTATCATATTGATTTTATTGGACCGTTACCATCTACCAATAAGAAATATCAGCATATTTTCACTGTGATTGATGGATTTACAAAATTTGTTTGGCTATATCCGGTCAAAACCACGAGTGCAGAAGAAGCTTTAGATAAGCTGGAACTTCAACAAACCACCTTCGGAAACCCATCACGAATTATAACCGACAAAGGAAGTGCATTTCGATCTAAGGAATTCGAAGAATATTGTCGTGTGGAAAACATCGAGCATGTTCCAATTACGACAGGAGTGCCAAGAGGAAATGGGCAAATCGAACGTTTACACAAGACTCTAATACCCGTCTTGTCCAAATTATCCATTGAAGATCCTACTAAGTGGTACAAGAATGTCAGTATTGTACAAAGAATATTGAGCAGCACGACGACAAGGAGTACAAAATTAACACCTTTTCAACTACTAACAGGTGTTAAGATGAAAAACAAAGAGGATCTGATCGTCAAAAGTCTTTTAGAAAAAGAGTACAGAAAAAGGTTCATGGAAGACAGGGAAGAACTAAGAGACGATGCTAAACAACGAATCGAGAAAATTCAAAAAGCGAATAAAACACAATATGATAAAAAGCACAAGAGAGCACATAAGTATCATATAGGGGACCTCGTTGCCATCCAACGTACCCAATTTGGATCAGATCTCAAACTAAGAATTAAATATTTTGGTCCCTATGAGGTGACAAAAGTTAAGGCAAATGATAGATACGAAGTTCAAAAAGTTGGTCAGCATGAAGGACCAAATATAACGTCAACTGCTGCAGAAATGATGAAAAAATGGACAATGTCTAATTAGACAGAAAAAAAAACTGTTTTTATTGTATATATACTGTATACCATATTTCAGAATCTCTCTGTCGCTTGTTTTTTCTTTCTTTTTTTTTTTTTTTTTGTATTTTTCAGATCCTTGGTGTATAGACTTGATGTGTCCCAGACTTGCACCTTCGAGAACGAAGCTGTCGCAGTATGACCGATTTTATAGAAAAATGAAAAGAGAGAGAAGAAAAAAAAAAGTCTACTCAGGTACAATCGAAACAGATTGCATCATCCAGGAGACAGACTGCTGCGCTGCGAGGATGAATCAGAACTATTTTTTACTTTATCGTTCTTTACTTTTCTAGATGAAAAAGAAATATCTTTGTGAACATGAGCTACGATTTGGCTATGTAAGCATTAACATAACCGTGTGGCTTTATTATTTTAGGAACTAGTTAATTCGAAATGAATCCTAAGTAAATATATAATAGTTTTTTTCTTGGACCTATGTGGTCAAATATTGTAAATAATATGTATATAATATTGTTTTTATTAATCTTTAATTAATTTGATAATTAATTTTCAGTGCTCTTTCTAGCCTCTCTCTACACATATATATATATAAATGTACAGATATAAAAATTCACACAATAGTGCCTGATAGTTTTATTATAAATTAAATTGTGATTTATTTATTTATTTATTTATTTTTTCATGCCAAATCGTCCAAATTATAATTAGTCATATTAAAACGCAGTCTGTGTTGTAGCACATTTATTAGGTTCCTAAGAGTTAGTTAATTCCAGGAAAAACAAAAATTCAGTAATACATTGCGTTATTCTAATGTGAACTTTTATACATTTTACAGCAATAAAACATTTTATCGACAAAAGTATACTGTTTAGAATTTTTGCTTCAAACATTTCTCTTCTTATAAAATTTTTACTTTCCATTTTAAAATCAGTAGTTTAAATATCGTAAAAAATAAAATGTGCATCGTTTTTCTAAATTTATTTCAAACAATATTTGTGTTTTTTAAACAGATTTATATTTCATATAAAAATTACAATTAAAAATTTTATCGAATTTATCTTGGTTTTTAGTTAAAGCTTTAGAATTTAACATTCGATTTAGCTTAAGCTTAATTTCTCATCTTTTATTACAAAAATCTACATAATCTAATAAAAGTTAAAAAGGATTTATTGTGATCTAAATTACAATGATTTACGAACAGAATTAAAAAAAAAAAAAAAAACTTAATTGGAAAGTGAGAAATATATGCTTCAATACGTTTGATTAAAATTAATTTTGTTGTAAACATAAGAGATCATAGCATTTTTAGATATTTCTCCATCAAGTTATCTAAATATGTCAGGCAAATGGAAGGATAATACGGTATGTAACTTACTACATAAGTTAATTGTGCCAAAATATATCAGACAACAGAATTGTTTAATTATTTATAAGAACTACTTAATATAGAAGAGAATATTTAGTATAATAGTAAATAACATCGATTATTTAAATGTTATATATATATTTTTAATTAAAAATTTTAACATTAAGCATTATTACATATAATTTTTAATTCATTATTTTTCTTTAATTAATTCACTTAAACTATTTTCGCAAACACTTCTGTAAATAGTCACAAAAACTTCTCAGAATCTTGTATTGTATTACGCACAGAGTGTTTCTAAAGTTGTGTTTTGAAATAAAAAGTAATGGTGTAAAATAATAAGAAAACTTGTTCTCATACCTTAGGACAATCATTCATTAATTCAGTTAAGCGGAATTAATATCATACACTGAGAAAAAAATATATCGCTTTCATCTAGAACGAATAGGTGATCCTTTTCTAAATCCCTAAACTAGAAATACAGATTTCCGAACTATGAGTACACAATGAAGTACACTATGAGTACACAGTTCCGAACTATGAGTGGCACGCCAATACACTGAGAAAAAATTCAATTACTTACATCTAGAATCTAAATTGTGGCTCTAGAAAAAATAGTTCCATGCCATCCTTATAAATTTCATATAAAACATTTTCTAGTCCCCTTCGAAAGCGAATTCTAGAGACCTCTATTAGAATTCTAGAGCATTTGCCTATACTATCGATGACAAACCTATTTGAAAATATCTCCAAATAAATGTGAATATAAGAGGCGGGTTTCAGCAGCTATAATCTTTGTTTATGAATCAGTTCTAGAAAATCAAGCGAGAATTTCTCGTAATACAAGATTCAGAATATTGTTTCACCATCTAGAAATGTATAGATTAGAAATTCTCGACGATTCCGTCTATTCAGTTTATTGGCGTGCCTTATGCGCATAGCTCAGAAATCTATATTTCTAGTTTCAGGATTTAGAAAATGATCATTTATTTATTCTAGATGAAGGCGGTATATTTTTTTTCTCAGTGTACTAAAACGATACATTATTCAACGAAACATGGCATCGCTGAAGTTTTCATATAAAATCTTACACTGAAAAAAAGAAATATACCACCTCCACCTAGAACGAATAATTAGTCATTTTCTGAATCCCCAAACTACATATAAAGAATTACGAGGTATGTGTATAAGGCAAACTAATAACCTAATGATCGAGGTTTTCTAATATGTACTTTTCTAGATGGTGAAATAACATTATGAATACTTTGAATAGGAGGGAGACTGAAAAGTTCCTGGCTTTACCGAGAAAGAAAAGAGTCAAATTTATTTAATTATGTATTTATTCAACCTTGTCTCACTGGAAACTGATACATTTTTACAGCGTTGTTCGAACATGTGTACACCATTAAAATAAAATGCATTAGGTTTTCCCGAAACCAGTTTTCAGCATCATCACATTCTCAAAACGTTGCCCCTACAAGTGTTTTTTTTTTTTTTTTTTTTTTTTTTTTTTTTTTTTCAAATTAGGAAACATAAAATAATTAAAAGGGGCTAAGACAGGTTAATATAGAGTATGGTGGACCATCAGAAACTCAACATAGCTCGGGCAACGTTGGAAGTGTGCATAGATGCATTTGCATGCAAAAACAGAATTCCTTCGGTCAACTTCCCCCAGCGTTTCTTCTTAATTGCTTCTTCTTTTATTTTATCTAGAAGGTTAGCATAGACTATCCAGTTATACTGGCATCCTGAGGTAAGAAATACACTAGCAGAATCCTACCTTTATCCCAGAAAACGGACGCCGTAACTCTTGTGGACAATTTCTGGGTGCGGAACTCCTTCCGACGCGGGGAACCCTTGTGGCACCATTATTTTAATTGCTCCTTTGAATCAGGATCATAAATGTGGAGCCATCTTCTATCACTAACCTAGACAGAAAGTTCTTTACAGCTTCAAAATGGGCCACAATTGCTTTGGATGTTTCAGTTCGTTCTTATATCTGATCAGTATTCAAACATTTCTGTACAGATAAAAAAGTTTTAAAAATCAGCCTAACTTAGTATTTGTACAGTTACATTTCAACACATTTAGCTTTTTGTCCCCAAATTTATTCTTCTATTTCAACCCAAAGGGACAAAACCAAGCCTTCCCCCGTACTTGAGATACAATTTATTTTGTAAAAGTCGGTAGAATTTTTTTCATTGTATAATTCCATTCAGTAATTATAAATTTAACTGTATTTGATTTTTTCAATAAAATACATATTCAGCACCAATTCTTATGGTTTTTGATATATTTTTTACAAATTTTAATTCTTTAAATTACGTTTTACCAGTTTGCATTTTTCCATAATTTCATGATTTTCAAACTCGCAAAATTCTTACAGATATTTAAGAAAAGACTTAATATTATTCTGTTTAATTGAACATGCTTAAAAGAATTTTGGATGGATTTTGCAATATCTTTAAAAGAGAAAATAAAAAAAATATAAATATAACAAAACTCATATTTTATTTGCAAATTTTTTACATAAATATGCACTTTTTAATTTTTTCCAGAAAAAATAATTAATACATTTCAAAGTTCATCCCCAATTCTTTTAAGAATGTCTATTGAACAACCAAAAAAATATTTTCTTAAATATCTGTAAAAGTTTTGGCATTTTTAATATCATGAATTCTTGAATTTTTGAAAAAATGCAAACTCACAAAACCCAGTTTATAGACTTCAAATTTGTAAAGAACATATCAAAAATCATAAGAATTGTTGCATGAATATGTATTTTATTGAACAAACTTAATATAGTTTATAATGTTTAAATGTAAATATAAGTTTTTATATGAAACCTTCAGTGGTGCCAAGTCCCCTTAACAGTTTTAACAATATTGAAATATACATGAAATTTAGACCGCCGCATCTGGATATATTACACTTATTAGTTAAAATTATTTGATTAAAAAAAAAAAAAAAAAAAAAAAAAAACTTTGCTTGTATTAAAAAGTGAAGTTCATATGCAATATTCACAAATTTAATGTGATTTGTCATAAGGTTCTTGTCATTATATACGTAGTTATGTGTTTAATGATAAGATATTGTAACATTCCTTTAATTACAGAATAAAACTGGTCAGGGAAAACAACGTTAAAATTTTGCCCCTTTTCAAAGGTAGTTAAGTTTTTAATTAAAATCTTTAGCTGATTAAATCTATTTTATCGGGATTACGTCGTACCTGTCCAGAATATTTTTTTATTTATTTCTAAATGATGCAAAGCTACACAAGCAGCACCGGAACGTTCTCTGAACGTTCAAAAATTGTTCTGCAAACACGTTCTAAGAACATTCCCTTTGAACGTGTTATAGACGTCTATCTCCTCATCTTGAAGAAGTACAATAGTACGGTTCAGGGAACGTTCAATGAACGTGTAGCTATCACCATCGGTGTTATAGAAGCGTCCAGAGAACGTTCTATGTATACGGTCTCAGAACGTTCTAAACGTTTTTAGAACGTTTTCAAAACGTTATACACATTTTCAGAACGTTCTAGAAAACGTACTGTAAACGTTCTAAAATAGTGTTGAAACGTTCTGAAAACGTTCTATACACACGTTCTCACAACGTTATGTAAACAATTTTTGAACGTTCTTTGAACGTGCTAAAAATGTATTTCATGTATAATGAAATGGAAGAACTCGCAACAATTGTTTCGGGTCGAAAGAAGACACGAACCTTCGTCAGACGAACATAATAGGCACGAGTGCTGCAAATACAAGAGCTACGTTGCAGATTTTTTGCAGCACTCGTGCCTACTTTGTTCGGTTGATGAAGGGTTGTGTCTTTTCTCGACCCGGAACAATTGCTTCGAGTTCTTGAATTTTATAGTGTCTGTTCAAAGTTTTGCACTTGTTATTTTATTTACTTCTTTTTTCTTTTTTTTTTCCTTTCCTTATTTATCTTTTCTTTTCTTTTTTTCTTTTTGTGTAGTTTTTATTTTATCTTTTTATTATTATTATTTTTTTTCATAAATAATTGTCTTAGTATTATAAAATTTTACATACATGCATTGAAATATGGTATAACAAAAGATCAAGTATTTTGAATATTCTAGATAAATATTTGAATTCAAAAACAAATAAATAAATAAATTAAAGTTCTGGAATATTTTGAAAAATTTTAAGATAATATGCCCCCTGCTAACTAATTATTATTCCTCCCCTAGATTTTGCATCATTATAATTTAACAATAGAATATAACCATATTTGGGTATTAATTTTAATAAGGTAACGGCCCTCTTCACTTACCGTCGCCGGTAGCCCGAGCCAATGTTATTCTATGGGGAAATTTTCTTTACAAATAACTTATTAACTAATACATAATTTTAAAGTCTGTATTCATATTCTGAAAATTCCCAACTGTTAAATTAACGGACCTTTTTTATAAAAGTATTTTTTTAATTTTTAATATTTTATTTTGAAATTTCAAAATGAAAAAAATTCACATATTGAAAATTCGTATTTTGCAGTTTCCAAGTAAAATATAAAAAAATAAAAAAATATTTTTTTAAAAAAAGTCCGTCAATTTAACAACTGGGAATTTTCATAATGTGAAAACAGAATTTAAAAATATGTATTACTTAATAAGTTATTTGTAAAGAAAAATTTCCCATTGAATAACATTAGCTTCGGCTTTTAGCATTCAAACTTTTAGCATTCAAACACAAAATTATTTTATTAAATTTTAAATTATCAATGAAATCTCAAATTAATGCCCAGATATGTTACATATTCTATTTTTATTAACCGACTTCAAAAAAGAAGGAAGGTTCTCAATTCAAACCGTATGTTTTTTTTATGTTTGTTAGCTCATAACTTCTGAACGGATGCTCCGATTATGATAATTTTTGTTTTGTTGAAAAGGCCTTGGTCTGCAATAGGTCCCATTGTAATATCTTTACGATCTAAAGAAAATACAGGGTGCCCAAAAAAATCAGTCCCAACTCTTTTAACCCATTAAGCGCCGCTATATGTTCAAACGTAATTTTTTATAAAGGAATTGTTTTTTTCCCGTGTAGACTAAGGGTTTAATAAGTTTCCGCAAAAAAATACCAAAAAAATTTAAAAATTTCAAATTTAGACGATGTTCCCAAAATGGGAACATTGGCGCCTAATGGGGGTGGAGATAATCATGCAATTTGTTTCATTAGAAATTAGAATTTCTGTATTTTACAGATTATTAATTATTACTTATTAATAGAAAATGAATGAAAAATAATTTACCTGTATTTTCTTTATGCACACTTCTTTATTTTTATAAATCACACCTCACTTTTTTACATTACTTTGAATGAAAATAAGCTAAGCAGTTCTTATGCAGCATAACATTACATTTTTTGCAATAAAGTCTAGTGTTTTTCATACATACACTGCACCTAGATTGTCTTCCTGCATTTTCAAGAAAATGATTGATACCGTCGAAACGTACATCTTTCGGTATGGTTCCAGAAGGGCCAGGACGAAGATGTTCCGCACTTCTCGGTTCCTCTCTTTTCATCAACGACGTTGTAATTTCACGAAGAAATTCTAGCTGGGGGAGTTTTCCTTTGCATTCTCTATGTATCCGCCAAGCAGCTACAACTGCCATATTTAGAGTATTTGTAAAAAATGGCCACCACCATTTCTTGCCTTTAATTTTTGTCCGATATTGACTCAAAAATCGATCAAGAAGATCGACACCTCCCATGTATTTGCTGTAGGAGGCAACAACCTGTGGCTGTGGTATATCAGTTTTTTTTTTTTTTTTTCTACAGAATTCCATTGTTTTGCCAAACCAATTGGTTCTAGTGGTTCAAAATTTGAAGCTAAACAAAAAACTTGATTGTCTTTCCATTTCACAATACTGATAGAGTCGGTGATAATGGAATCGAATGTCCCTCTGTCTTTCTTTTTCAACTATTTAGAACTTATTACAGGACAAATTTTTAATCTGTTTTCTCTGATAGTTCCAGTTGATCGGAAATTTCTAGCTCTCATTTCTACCAATAATTCCACCGAAGTAAAAAATTTGTCAATATAAAGTTCATGTCTTGGAGGATATGAAATGCATGCAGTCAAATCTAATACCACTCTTGTTCCCAAATGCAATGAATTGTTTGGCATCTGCTCTTTACCAACATATACTTGCAAATTAAAAGGGTATCCTTCTGAGGATGCAAGAACCCACATTTTATATCCAAATTTTATGGGTTTTGATCTCATGTACATCTTTGCAGAATGGCGACCAGTATAATATTATTGGTTTAAAAAACTAAAGAAGGCGCCAATGTTCCCAAAATGGGAACAAGCTATTTAACCTTCCACTGAGAACAAGTTGTTGCAATTTTTCATTTATAATCAATGTTATTTGATACAATAGACATTTATAAGAAAATTGCAACAGATAAAATAATTTTTTATTTATACATTTAAAAAATATAAACACACATACTGAGTATGATGGAAAGATGAAATTTCCCATTTTTTAAAATTCCATAAAAAATACAAATTATGAGAGAAACTTTATAAAAAAATTACACAACTCGTCGCATTTATTCTAAAATGAAATGTAATTAACCTTGTAACAATAATTTTAATAGTTAGTTTAAAAAAAAAATCTGGAGTGACTCCACTCGACTTTCCGAACATTGAGTAACTAACAGTTTTGTAGATAAAATAAAGAAAGAGGAATTGCTAAACAAACAAAAGAGAGAAAACCATAATAGAGTGTTTTTTTCTCCATATATCACACGAGGTTTTATTTAACGCTACTGAACTTTGAGCCCTTAGATCATAATGATAAAGAATTTTTCGTTTTGTCCCTGTAAAAATCTATAGATGCTAGATTCACCAAAATGCTTATAGTTAGTGCAACAGTGATTTATAATATTCATACAAATTTTCAGCTCAATTGAATAAGGCGTTTAGATGCTATCGCACTTTTAAAAATTTGGTCTCATAGGCCATAATGATAAAGAATTTTTCTTTGTGTCCCTGTAAAAAAACTGTAGTGCTAGATTCACCAAAATCTATACAGTTGGTGCAAATGCGACCTATAACATGTGTACAATTTTTTTGCTCAGATTAATAAGGCGTTTAGACGCTATCACACTTTTAAAAATTTGGCCCCATTGGCCTTAATGATAAAGAATTTTTCTTTGTGTCCCTGTAAAAAAACTATAAGTGCTAGATTCTCCAAAATCTATACAGATTGAGTATCTGTGACCTATAATATGGGTATAAAATTTTTGCTCAATTGAATAAGGCGTTTAGATGCTATCGCACTTTTAAGATTTTGGTCCCATAGGCCATAATGATAAAGAATTTTTCCTTGTGTCCCTGTAAAAAAACTATAAGTGCTAGATTCACCAAAATCTATAGGGTTCGTACTATGGTGACTTACAATATACGTACCAACTTTCAGGTTAATCGAACAAAGCCTTTAGACGCTAGCGTGTTCACAAACATACACACATACACACATACACACATACACACATACACACACACATACATACATCATCGTAAAAATAGTGAAAACGGACTCAGGGGACCTCAAAACGTATAGAAACATCAAAATCTCGAATTCGGATTTTTGACATGATTACAATACTTTCCTCACTATAGTGTTCGGAAAGTAATAATAATAGCGAATGTTCTCAAAATGGGAACATTGGCGCCTAATGGGTTAACTGCTAAACGGCAGCAGCTATAATGATAAAAAAGGTATATAAGTATAGCAAAGTGGCTATGCAGCCCAAGGTTTAACCGCTTTCAGCGCCACCTGGTGGAAAATAGCGGAGTTAGTTCTCCTATCTCGAAAACGGTTCTAAAGATAAAAAAGTGAATTATAAAGTTGAAAAGTATCATCGATTTAGTACAAAAAGATAGTTTAGACATTCATGCTAGCTTTCCTATCTCAGAAACGGTTCAAGACAGGAGAGAAAAGTGAATTATAAAATTGCAGAGCATCATCGATTTAGTACGAAAAGATAGTTTGGACATTGATGCTAAAAATACAATGCTAAAAACGTGCATTTGTTTGTTCGCAATTTCTTACACTATGCAGACTTGAGCTACATTGCACACGTTGTAGCGTAGCTGGTGAGACATACGCTATATAGTTCAAAATACGGTTACTTGATACTTTTTGTTTTGTTGTAAAGATCTTGGTCTGAAGTAGATCCCATTGTAATATCTTTGCAATCTAAAGAAAATAAAACGCCATCTGGTGAAAAACAGCGGAATTAACGCTCCTATCTCAAAAACGGTTCAAGATGAGAGGAAAGTTAATTACAAAGTTGTAGAGCATCATCGACTTACTACAAAATACAGTATTTAGACATTATAGCTAAAAATGGAACGCTTAAAATGTGCAGTTGTTTGTTCGCAATTTCCTACACTGTGCACACTTGAACTACGTTGCACACTTTGCAGCGTAGCGGATGACACGTATACTCTGTGGTTCAAAGTACTGTTACTGTAAGCGGTCACATGCTGGTGGAAAACAGTGGCGTTAGCGTTCCTATCTCGGAAACGGTTCAAGATAGAGGAAAAAAGTGAATTATAAAATTGCAGAGCATCATCGATTTAGTACGAAAAGATAGTTTAGACATTAATGCTAAAAACAAAACGCTTAAAATGTGCATTTGTTTGTTCATAATTTCCTATTTTGTGCCCACTTGAACGACATTGCATATGTTGTAGCGTAGCGGGTGACATTTATGCTATGTAAAATTCAAAGTATAGTTATTGTAAGCGGTCACATCGATTAACGCATAGACGTTTTAAAGCGACTTCATAAAGGAAGAGGTTCTCAATACAAACCATGTTTCTCATTGTTGTTGTTGTTGAAATTTGTTAGCTTTTAACTTCGTAAGAGATGATTTAATTTTACTACTTTTTTTGTTGTATTGATCTTAGCCTGAAATAGGTTTCATTATGATTTCTTTAAGATATAAACAAATTACAGGATACTCACAAAACTCAGTTCTCACTCTAACTGCTGAACGCATGCAGCTACACTGGTAAAAGCAGTATGTAAGTATCGATGTTGAAACTTCTGTCCGTCAGCTGCAATGCATATTTTGCTCTTTGTTTGAACTTTACGCTGCGCAATTTCTAGCGCAGCGGGTGAGACGTATTCACTGTAAAGTTCAATATATATATGCCTAACAGAATTATTGGTTACGAATGCAGCGTATCCGTTCTTTACATTTCTAAAGACTTTTTAACTTAACGTATGTTCATTCAACAGATAGTTTTTTGCTCATATCCGATAAAGGCAAGAAAAGTGACACAACTTAAAAATGCAGCATTTGAGAAAAATCAACTTAAAAATAACTTGACTAGAATAAAACTGCCACAACTCTCAACTGGCATGTCTCTCGAGTGGATAACTTTATAGATGGAGATCTAACTTTTTTGTTCACATTGGGTGCATTTCATGTATTTTTCAGTGACATAAACCGTTTTTTGAGTTATGTCACTTTTCTTGGAAGTTGTGATTTGTGAAGCTGCCGTCGAACGTCTTTTGATGTTCTGCTATATGAATAAGTTTTCACTGAAAAGAGAAAAATAAAATATTTTTGTAAAAAAAATAGAACCGACTCCAAAAGGAAACTACTATTCAAACAACTAAAAAAAAAAAAAAAAAAAAAAAAGGGTATGAAATGAAACAGTAAATTGCGCCTAAAAGTATAAAATAATTTCCTTCGCCAAACAACCTATAACACTACAATTAATCATAACTTTTGAAGTCGGCGCAAAATTAAATAAAAATTTATAACTTTATTCAATACAAAATCAAATCCTATTCAATATACACATCTCACATTGTCACCTGCAAAACGCTGCCGAAAACTACTTTGATTCAAGAAATCAAATAAGATTTCGTAAGCAGCAAATGTTGGCGAAGATTCTGGTATCTGACGTCCTTGTTGAGAAAAATCGCAAAATTATCTGGCAAACACATTTAATTCCTTTCGGATATCAGGATTATTTTGATAAGGAGAGTAATCAAGAATATGAAACAATACTTCGTACAATATATATTATGAAAATATCCATCTTGCGTGTATGTTTTGATCGCCAAATCCAAAAGCCACCAAGGATGATGGTTATCAAAGTTATACCGAATTTGCAAAGGAAACTCTAACTTCGTAGAAACATAAATACCGCATTTTAAAGAATGTTCACTGTTCTATGTAGATGCTACCAATGGACCAATTGTATACAGTGATAAAATAATAAAGGGAACATGAAAATTGATCATTCGAGACAACAGCATTTGATGCAACCGATCTAAAAACAAACCTTTAAAAAATAATTAAATTTTAATTAATTTTGCGCCGACTTCAAAAGTTATGATTAATTGTAGTGTTATAGGTTGTTTGGCGAAGGAAATTATTTTATACTTTTAGGCGCAATTTACTGTTTCATTTCATACCCTTTTTTTTTTTTTTTTTTAGTTGTTTGAATAGTAGTTGCCTTTTGGAGTCGGTTCTATTTTTTTTACAAAAATATTTTATTAACCTATAATAATGCACAATCAATGGAAAACAAAAAATAAAAATTACTTAAAAGAAGTACACAAGTGTACAAAATTTAAACAATAAACTGTTTTCTCGTTTTCTTTTTTTTTTTTTTTTTCCCCACATAATTCTTAAACAAATAAACACAGAAGTATAACATTTGGATAGTATGTTTTTTAAAATACCATAAATCGAATTTTATATAACTTTAGCATAAGTAATAATTTTTAAACTAAATATCAGTAAATTTTTCTCAAAAGTAAACAAAATGAAAAATTTCAGCAATTTTAGAAAAGAAAACTTAATGAAATATGGTCATGAAGATGCATTGCAGATAGGTTAAAGATGTACGCGCATCCATGCGTTAGGTTAAAACCGTATATTTCTTCATGTAGTCACTTTCTTCTTTCTTCTTCTTTCTTCATTTTATCGCGTGTGAATAACTTTTTAAAAATTTTACATAGAAATATAAAAATCGGATAAGGCGTTCATTATTAAATTTTTTATCGACGTTTTTGTTATTCTGGTGATGATCACAGTTTATACAAATTAGTAATTAGTATTATTATTTTTTTTTTCAAAAATTCCGTTATTAAAGTAAAAGAAAAGTGAATACAGAAAGTAAAACCAGGATTTTGTTTAACATTTGAGGGCATGTGCGTCTTCACTTGTCTATAATGCATCATTAACACAATTTTTCATTAAGTTTTCTTTGCTAAAATTGTTGAAATTTTTAATTTTTTCCAAAGCTTACTTTTGAGAAAAATTAATAATTATTAGTTTAAAATTATTACTTATTCTAAAGTTATGTAAAATTCGATTAATGATATGATAACGAACATGACATCCAAATTTTATGTCCATGTGTTTATTTGTTTAAAAGTTATGCATAAAAGAAGAAAATGGGAAAGCAGGTTTGTTCCTTTAATTTTGAACAGCGGTGTATTTTAAATACGTTTAAAAAAATAAAAAATAAAAATTATTATTATTATTTTGTTTTTTTTTTTTTAAATAGATTACGTGAAATGTACTTAATATTTTCATATTTCAAATCATGCGTATGCGAAATTTATTTAAATTATTGATTTTGAGTTTATAAATTTTACATACACATGCAGTGAAATATAACAGTATAAAATGTGGTGAAACATTTTGAAAAATAAATAAATAATTAATTAAAAGTTTATTCTGTAAACAAATAAATAAATAAAAATAAAATAAATAAACTTCAATATTTAAAACACTTAGCAATATTAAGATTCACCTTAGTAACTATTTCTTTTTTAATACTTCTCCCTGCTTTTACATTTCTACAGTGTAATGTAAAATGTAAACATACATGATTAAATCTATTTATATATTTCTTTATTGTGGATCAGTTGCAATTAATTTTTGCCGAAACGATATAGTAGTGTAATTATTGAAATACGCAAGGATAAAAAATAATATTTAAAAATGAACAATATTTAAGCATGCGGACTCAACTCGATGAACTAATAAGAAAAAATTACGAAATTTGTCTGCTTACATTATTTTATGGAAAACTGTATTTTTAAAAATTGCTTCTTAAATCTTTATAAGCGTCATTTTAAACATAGAAATACTTTAAAGATTATACAGAATATGAATAATTGTCATAAATTGACTAAAACTCATAAACATAAAAATATAATCAAAATAAGAATTATTATTATTATTATTATTTAACAAAATATTATACCAAAATAAATAAAAAGTCATCACCAACATCGCGACAAAAATTTAAAAGGCATCATGGAAATCCTATACTATAACTGTACTGCCTGCGAAAGTATGAAACAGGGCCTTCAACCATGAATTTTATTTTGAAACCTTTCTTTGAATGATCTTGGTCTCACTATTGTACAATATTAATTTGGTACTAATAATAATTTGGCTTCTGGTAAATTAAAATTTTAATTAGATGGGGAATTTGGTATAATATTTATGAGTTTCAAATTTTAAAAGTAAATAAGAAAAGAAAAGTGCGAAAAATTCGCATGGGTTTGCTAGTTTAGACTACAACGTTGAACTGTAATAATAAAATATCGAATGAAATAAATTTAGGAGTTAGCGTGAAAGATGTAAAAAATTTAAAATTTTCAAATTTAATTTAAAAATGTTATATGTTTTTTTGATAAATTTTAATAAACTAAATTTTGTAAGATTTCAATGCACACGTATGAAAATTTTATAAAAAGGAAAAGTAAGTGAACGAACTTATCTGTATCTTGAAGGCGTTGTAGCGTATCCGAAAGTTAAATTCAAATCAGAATGTAAATACAAAATATGAGGTGTAAGCAAGCAGTAATCAGAAGCTTTGGACTTTGGATCCCACGGGCCACGCCAAGAAATACCAACTTCCTGTGCAACAACAGAGCAGGTGGCATTTACACGCGGCGAAACTTTCTGTCGATCAAGCAATTTATTCAATAACACCCGTTTCTAATAAAGATTTTTCATACTGTTCAAAACTTAACCTTTTTATAATTTATTATACTGAGGCTATCCTAAAACTTTCTTCTATATTTTCCTGCGCAGGTCGATGTCACAAATATTATTTGCTAAAATAATCTATCAAAATAATTTTCCATGGTAAATGTATACGATTTTCATCTCAAACAAGTATAACACTAAATATCCAAAAAAAATCAATTTTATAGTATACAAAATATGTATCAAGAGATGTATTTTACATAATGAAAAATGTGAAAAGTCGATAACTTTGTTTTTAATTATCACAGATTTAGGGTTCATCCTTTCGCTTTACAAGTATAGACGACTTTTCTGGCAAGAATATTGAAAATTTTAATACAATAGCGAAAGCGATGAACTATACAAATTGCCCATACTTTTTTTAAAATTAAATATTGCTAATATAAATATATATATACATATACATATATATATATATATATATATATATATATATATATATATACACATATTTAATTTTCCAGGGAAAAGTTAAAAACAATGCTCACTCATGTACATTTATACGAAATTTTGACCTATTATGACATATTAAAAATTCTGAAAATAATGGTATGACAGCGCCACCTATTGAACGATTTATTAACAAATATAATCGCCACCAGTTTAGGTCACAGTCCAAGTAAACCAAGTTTGAATAAATTACGTTCATTAGTTCGTGAGATACAGCATCCATAAAATTTGAAAATTTATTTATTTAATCATAAAAATTTAATCAACACAGGTTTTTAGAATTAACATTTTTATATATGAAATTTTGTGCATTTTTCACCAAAAAATGCTGAAATACGGATATCTGAAAAATCGCAGAAAGCAATAGCAGCACCATCCGTCGGTGGATATATACGGAAACTGAAGCAGCACATTTTGTCATTATATATATATGTCTCACATACAAGGTTTGATAAGTATTCGTATTATAGAAGGTGAGGTACAGGCTTCCCGTAAGTTGAAACGTAACAGTGCCACCTGTCATTTGATATGTACCCGAAGTGAATCAGTAAAATTTACGTAATATCTATTTCACGTACCAAATTTAGAACATTTATAAATCATAGAAAATGAGCTATTGCGTTCCGTTCCCTTGAATAAAATTAAATTGCAGCATACCAGTGCCTCCAGTTGTCCGATATGCACGCAAAATTATTCTGCAAAGTTTTATATGATATTAATTTTACATACCAAGTTCAGTGTATTTATAATTATTTATGTCACAAAAACTGAATTATTGCCATTACGTTAATGGGATTACATTGCAGGAGAGCAGCGCCACCAGTCGGTCAATATACGCACCCGAATTAAATCAGCGTAGTGTTACATAACATCTGTTTCACATATTAAGTTTGGTGTATTTGTGCACTGTAGAAGCTGAGATATAATCTCCCCATAAAAGGGAGAATTTACAGAATAGAAGCGAACCCTATCTGGTGATACATTTCAGAGGCTAATGAGCACCAAAGCTGATATTTAGGTCAATCTCTAATTAAATATTTCTGATATTTAGCAAATTAGTTTAAAGTCTAACTAAACATCAAGTTTGGTTAAATTCCGTCCATTGGTTTGTGAGATACAGAGTCCACAAAACTTTGATAACACACACGCACAAAAAAAAACAAAAAAATAACAGACAGACTGGCATTTTGAAAGAATGGTAGAATTGTGTTCTGGACATCTCAAGAGTGTATAAACTCATGGAAAACCGGAGATCAAAAACTCCCAATTATCCAACACATTTTTCTTGGTATATGTATACAAAATAATATTAATAATAATAATAATAAATAAATAAATAAAATAAATTAATTTTTCGTAACTTAATTTATTAACAATTTAAGAAGCAAATAATAATGAATATCTGCAAAAGTAATCTGGAGTAATGAGTTTGACAGAATTCAACAACATAAAACTTAAATAAAATTATAAATAATTATAATGATTATAATAACATATAATTAAAGTTTAAAATTTTGTAATTTTTTCTCACCGCATCTCTATTACATTTCAATAGTTATTCTACATGTCAACAAAATTTGAAACTGAAAATAAGGAAAAAAAAAAAAAGGCATTTTGTCATATTCCTTATAATCACACTGTGACAGGACGTTTTACGACGGTGATACACTTGAACGTTTTTCATAGAATTAGACTTGTACGTTTTATAGATGGTACAAAGCAAACCTTTTCAGAACGTTCTAAGTAATACTATTTTTGAACGTCTAATCGAACGTTCTCTTGACACGAAACACGGTGTTTGAACGACTGTAACCGTTATTAGACTTTCACAGAACGTTCCCGTGCTACTTGGGATAGATACAATGTTACAATCGGGATTCCATTTTATACGATGGTATTCTGCAAGTTGTTGTCTAGAATTTGGCTAGTAGTTACTTTATAACATTTGCTAAAAAATATATATATATATATTTTATTTAAGCATATTATGCATATAGCATGGTTACAAAATACACAGGTATTTAGTATTACCCACAAAAGAAATAATTTTACTATTTTTATTTTGTATTTTTATGACAGATTTAAAACAATCGCTTTCGGGGATAAAATATTTACAATTTAGTAGTTTTTGGAGAAGAATCTGAGCGTGATGAAGTATACTAAATGTGTTATTATATTTTTCCAATGTTTTAAAATCTAACTAAATACGTAAAATATTTACATTTTAGTTGAATTTTAAGTCAATGCATCGTCTATTTATTTTTAGAAATATTTTTGTTAGGCTGGTTAATATTGAATATGCTGATAAGTGAAATGTGTATACATTGCACAACAAATAACGAGCAATATAAAATTCAACAAAAACAACCATGCGAAACTTCAATAAAGGGGAAAGGACTACCTCGGAGTATTAAATATTGAACTGTAATGCATGTCATGAAGTAGTGTGCGGAAAGTGTATCTATCTCAATTAACTGGCGGCAAGTGAATATTAATTACACAAAATAATATGCATCATTGCATGAATTAACTTGCTTCGATAAAAGATCTCATAAAATTTTACAAAAGCTCACTGAGAAGAAAACTTTACTCAAAATCTATGCATCTAAACTTTCTGGAACTGAAGTTTAAAATAATTTGCTGGAAATCAACTCCAAAATTAAATCTCTTAGTTTGAAAATCTCGCTGTTTGAATGGATCATTTTTAGAGTGTCACTTCTCTTGTGTCAAACATCTGGTGTGTCAATATTCCTTAAAAATACTTTCCGATCAAACCATGCATGAAAACGTCACAAGAAGCGAGACTTCGCAACTTCACTTTGACTGACATCGCAGCCTTCTTCTGTACAATCCAATTCCAACTAATGTTTTGCCTCGACCAATAGAAACATTCTTTCTAGGTAAATTATTGTCAAAACTTCGCAACGTTTGACATTCCAGAGAAATACTTATAAGCGCTTACAACTCCGTTCTTACGAAAAGAAAAAAATCTTGAAGACAGAACACAAGTTTGAAAGAATATTTGTTAGTTGTAATCTGTTTATCTTACAACTATTCTTCGACCATAATTCTTGAAACCATGGAAACCTCTGCGCAAGTGCAGACTCGACGAGTCTAATGTTAAAATAGGGAAAATAGTCATCTGATTCAGAGAAAATAAGCCATAAGAGAGCGCCGAATCACTGGATGTTTTCCAAGTTCCAAGCTGTCGGTCAATTTGGCACTCCTCCAAGCTTTTGAACTGTTTATTACTGCTAGTTTTAAGGAAACTTGGTTACACTATAAACTAATATATATAAACAATTTCCTTATCTAAACATCTAATCTTACTTATCTAACTCACGATAACAACTTAACCTTACAATGTCTCTCCAAGTTTTTGAAAAAAAAAAAAATATATATATATATATATGTATATAGCAACCTCTAAAATCCCAAATTACTGGGATAATGTCTCCGGTTGTAAGTACAGTATTGATTTTGCTTTATAACTTTTAATAGAGTAAATATTGTGCAAGCATATGAATACCAATGGGAAGCTGGAACCCTTAGCTAACGTTTGATGAAGTAACTGTATCGATTCCGTCAACCAGAAGAATTTTATTACAAATTTTATGAAGTGGTCGTTTTTGGCCAATTGTGTACCCGGTTGTGGGCACACTTGAAAAATACGCTAAAAATAGGAATATAATAAGAAAAACCACCATAAATACAGAAAATAACAAAGTTCATTCATTTTGTAAAGATTCAGTGACCAAAATAATAACAGAAATTTGGATTTTTTTCATTTTATTTGTCATCTTCTTTCTCCTCAAAATCAAAAGTGCAATGCTTGCAAGTAAAATAATTTGCATATATATTGGCACGCTCGAAATGCACCAGACGATAACATTCGATGCATTTGATTAGTTGGCTGTCGTTAAGCGTGGTAGCAGAGGCTCCAAACAGATGATGCAGAAGTCGACATCATTATCAGAATGTGGATGTTTCTATTTTAGCGTGCTTCGACGGCAGTTTTACAGGTGGAGTTTCCTTACTTTTTCCTATCTTTTTTGAAGGGATACAGATTCTGCGAGGAAGTCCATATTCTCTGGCAGTCGATTTTATGGATTTCTTATCTACTAAGAAATCCTAAACGGCTTTAACCATCGCATTAAAATCCATTTCTTTTGAATCGGTGGACTTTTACAAAGAAAGAAAGTTTTAGTCCGCATTTTGGCTGAAATAGATACTGCTTTACAAAATATAATGAATATACTGCATAAATACACATTACACTTACATTTTTTAATTAATTCACTTCGATTTGTCGCATTCTAAAAATATTCACAAACTGCTTTTGTGTTGCTTTTTCTTAATTTTTTTTTCAATGCTTGCACTTACTAAACAAATACGTGTATTCACTTCGGTGTTCGCACAAAACTGAGTACTGTCACAATACAAGTTTGACAGTATTCAAATTGATCAAATTTGTTTTCCGTCAATAGATATGAATGGGGGCCATAACCAGAGAATGCCGAAAACAGGAGACATTCCCCTACAGTTTAGAAATCCTAAGTGACTCTCCACTAGAAACGTGTAATCTACGATTTGCTTTTCGAAGGGAAAAGTTTTTAAATATGTATGAACTTCTGTTTAATGCATAACAAGTATAATACACTTAATTAAAAAAAGTTTAGATATGTAAAAATTTAATTTGAACATCTATTTGAATATTACAAAATTGTCCAATGGTTAAAAAACCAGCATGCACTTTCGAAAATTATAGTTTTTGCAAAGAGATTTTTATTCTTAAAAAACCTTGCTGTACTTTGAATATTTTAAAATTGTAAAAGTTCGGGTAGTCATAATCAAAAAAGGGTTACATACTTGTATAAAACAGGGAATATTTTAAATTTGAATCATTCATAAAAATTGTAAAAAAGGGGAAAATTTACAATGAAAATAATTATCTGTTTAGATAAAATATCATCCGTACAGAAATTATTCGCTAAATATTTTAACTAACTTAAAGAATTTTTAGATCCAAAAGTGTCACCAGAAAGGAAAAGTTGGGAGACTAATTGTTTCCCATTGCATGCATTTTAGATAATTTTAAAATGTGCGTATGCATAAATATTTTCCCCTTATTTTAACATAACACTCAAAAATGGAAAAGAGAATCTTGTCAAGAGGCTTGCCATCTTTGTGACACTAAACGTTTGCCAAGCACAATGACAAATTTGCACAAAATTACGCAAAATTTTAAACAATCAAAACACTACATGACAATCCTAGTTAGTCATCAGACACAAAAGTCTTTTTATTTTAGTATGCATCTTTAATAACGTTTCCTCTGATGATCAGTTTTAGCTCTAAAACTTGTCAGACGAACAGTTTAACTGATACAGTTTTCATTTTCCTCAAATTTGACTGGTTAGTCAAATAAAAGGATACAAATAAAATGTCCCAATTAAGATTGAATTGTTCGATTAAGAAGAATTTTTCAAGTGTAGATTCTGACTAACTTACCTTGTCAGGTATCTGCGGTTGTTGACTAACTCTCCAGGTCAGATAATTACCATTGTCGACTAGCCTTCTTTGTCTGATGATATTAACCTTCCTAGTTTGGAGTATTATTTTGGAGGAAAATCAAGTAAACACGCGTCATAATAAGAACGGTGGTAGCGTGTTTAATTTCTGATACGGAGGTCCTGAGATCGGGTCTCCGCAAGGGCTTTTTGTATTTTAATTTTTTCAAGTGTATTTTCTGACTAACTTGCCTTGTCTGGTAATTGTGGTTGTAGACTAACCATCCTGGTCAGACAATTACGATTGTCGACTAGCCGTTTTTGTCTGATAATATTAACCTTCCTAGTCTGGGGTATTGTTTTGGAGACTAGTTCAGCTAGTACACTTTTTAACTAAAGTTTCCTAGTCATCTGTTTTGGTTAGTCAACTCTGTATTGTTAAAGGCTGGGTTGTTTTTCCCGTACTAATATTTATTACATTTATGTAATTACATATCCTAATACTCTAACAGCACACAATGTTCTAGAAACGTAACGTTCATATAACAGTGAACAATTGTAAATATTTCAGAAACCTTTCGAAACATTCAGTTTGCTTTACAAATATTTTTTAAAATGTAGAAATGTCCACAATCTAACAAAAAATCAGATACATAACAGAAACGTTTCAATCACTCAACAGATCAAAAAAGGCGAATGTTTCAGAAAGGTTTCAGACAACATACTTAAATGTGTTACGATAATGAAAGATTGTCAGCTTTTTGCAACATAACTGAAACATTTTGTGATGTATGGATATAGGATAAAAAAAATGAAAGTTAGCTTTTTTTTCTAAATTTTTTCTTTTTTTTTTTAATTATATATGTATATATATATTAAAAATATAGAAATGTTACACATTAAGAGTCTATACATAATTACTATTATTGAAATTATTACTGTTTAGAAATATGTCGGAAACGGACTTTATCGCTTTGAATAATAAGATTTATTCCTGTAATTTAACAATTAAGAAATATAGTTTATCCTGTTTTAATCTTGATATATGCAAGTTTTGTAAGTAAAGAAACTCAAGGATTAAGTAAATTTGTTTCTTCCAATTAAATGATTTGAAATTTGGCTACATTTGAAATTTATCCCAAAATCATTACTGCATATTCTTTTAAAATTAATTTTCATTTCATTATAAACATTTGTGCAGTTTAGTACATTGCTGCTTAACAGTATTGTTGTTTAACACCAACTTACCAAAATTTAAAAAAATCAAAAAACAATGTAAAAAATATAGATAGTGCTTTAAACATAAATGATTTATTTTGTCAAACTAACATGTTAAATTTTGCGAATTACAATATACAATGGAATTGGACAAGAAAAAAAAACTTTTAACGAAAATGTAAACTTTAAAAATTCTAGTAAAATGTTAATATTTTAAATACAATAAACAAAATTCACCCACAAGCTCATTTCCTATGCAACTGAAGAAAAATCCTTATCTATTATCTTCTTTCTTTGGCAAAAAATTCACTTGTTGCTTTAGCTCCAGGGAAATATGCGAATATAATATTTAGAATTCTTCCTTTTCTCCTCCTCGGAAATCTCTTAGGCTAGAAAAAATAATCTCATTTATCTGCATATACAACAATTTAGCTTCTGTCTATCTATCTAATATTTTTCTTCGAAGAAACAGAAATATAGAAACAGAAGTTGATGACAAATACTCCATACAAAAGAAACGGAAATATTATCGTTTCTTTTAGTTAAGAAAAAACTCTTCTTTAGTCGTTAGTAATGTATTTTTGGATTTCTTTCTAAATACGATTTTGATAAACTTAATTCAAAAAATTAGAATTTTTATTAAAACAGCATCACATGCACATTCTTATGAAATATTAATATTTCAATTTGTTAAAATTCAAGAAATAAGTAAATAAACATAATTCAGTGAAGGAAAACTAAAAACAGCTCTAAATTTAGGAAAATAATCGCAAATGAATAAATATTTCAGTATGAAAATCAGTTTAACTGGAATAAATTTAACTTTTCACACTATAAAATGGTAATATTTGGCATGTTTGCAATTGTATAAAATAGCTTCGAAATTTTTTTTATGAATTTCTTTAGTAATGAAATATTTTTAATAATATCAGTTGAACAATAATTTTGTGATTAGCTTTTATCCATTTTATTTATTTTTCTCTCTAATTTTCGCATTGAATGAAAGAATAATGAAAAATATATGATTTTTTTTTTTAAATTAAATGTAAAGTTAAAAACTGAAGCGTTAGAAAAATGATGAATAGTAACAAAAATGGTAAAAGGAGGTAAATGAAAAATTGGGAAATATAAAATATACATTTTAATCCAAATTAAGCGGTATATGTATAGGTCCTGCGTTGAGAAAACTAGTAATTTTGATTTTTAATAAATAAAATTTGGTTGTAGTTTAGCAAATAGGGAGAAAATTGAGAAGCGGTTATGTAAATTGCTTATTGTTTCTATTAAGTACTTAAAAAATTTTCTTTTAAAGATATAATTCAAAAATATTGATTACAAAGAAAGTTATTAAGATTTATTACAGATTTAACGTACAATAACATTTTTCAATGACATTTAAAAATAAATAAAAACCCTTTAAATTTAATTAAGTTTATTACAATCGCAATTTATATTCTACAATTATTGCATAAGCATATCTCTTCAATTAAATCAATCTTTTCAGCAAACTTAAGTTAATGAAAGAGATTTAGATTTCAATTCTAGATTCAGCAGAATACTTGGAATTTTGCAGATATTTGTACGTAACCATGTTACGCAACTGAACATATAAATCTACAAATAATCTTTCTGTAATTAAAAAAAAAGTTTTAACTTAAACTGGTTGTAAACAGGATCTTTATATCTGTGTGAAATTATAATTTAATGACTGATATTTTATTTGGAGGTTTTACAAACCAAGTAAATAAAGTTTATTTGAAAAAAAAAAATTAATTAAAATATGTTTTAGATTAAAATTGACACGAGTTGAAAATTTTCCAGATTATTATTGTGCTATTCAAAGAGTAGAAAAATTAAAAACAAGTTTATTGCTTAGCGTCATAAATACATTTTAATTATTTCATTCACTGGTGTCATTAATTTCAACATTATATAAATTAAATACAGCATATGCATCTAAGTAATAGAAATTTAGAAATAATACATTTTGTATCTAACATTTAGCACTTATAATACGCTTAAATAAAATAAAATAAATAAATTAGACATCTCATAAAGCATAAATAAATTTCTGTTAAGTTTCAAATACACTTTAAAATTTCAGTTATATAATACAAAATTATGTATCATTTAACGCATTAAAAGTAACGTAATTATAAGATTTGTGCTTTCAGATAGTAAAATTTTAAATATTGCTTAAAAATTACAAAATATTTTTTTGTTTAATTTATCCTAAAATAACTCCAAGCACTATAAATGTAATAAATTTATTTTTATATTTGTTTTCTCTGTAAAAATACAACTGAAATGTAAAACTACCTACATGTTGCTTAAAATAAAAGTCCAACTAACATGAAGCTGTAATTTCATTTGTCACTATGCGCATCGTATTTTTCTTAAAATTTCGCAATCCACTGGTTGCTTTAGAAAATAACAGCATCAACACATTCTTTTGAGAAAAATGTTGGCCTTATTTTAAACAAAGAAAAAAGAAAATTAAAAAATACTTTCACAAAGTTGATTTTTAACTTTTCTTTATATTAGCTATATATATATATATATATATCTTTTTTCATAGAAATATTTAAGAAGTTGAAGTTTGTTTTCACATATCAACTATTTACGAGTATTTGAATTTTTTTTCTTTAAAAAAATACAATGTTTTAAATATTTCTTGGAATGTAGAAAAAAAGAAAAAAAAAAAAAACACTCTTCATTTCAAGAAAAAAACTTGACATGTTGAGGTAATGTGAAAATGCTTCTTTAATTAATTAAATAGAAAACGTTTAAAAACTGCAAAACTTTTATAAATTTTAACTATAGTTTTAGATGTATTTCACTGTCTAAAAAATAAGTTTATTTTATATTTATTTATTTATTTATTTTGCAAAAGTAGAAACTTTAAAAATAGATGCAGTAGTTTTGTTTAATAGTGTTTTGCATCTTTAATTTTTTCAGCTTGTTTAATAAAAATGTGTTACCGAATATTTTTTAATGAAGCAAAAGAAGTAAAACTGTTGTTTGCAACGTAGAAGATAACGTATGAAAAATATTTGTTTTCTATAAAAAAAAATATTAATAATAATAATAATAATAATAATTCAATCTATTTTGAAAATACATTCATATAAAATTATGCTGTTAAGTAATGAAGATAAAAAAGATGTACATTTTTACATGAGTATATTTGAAAAATATGTATTTTATTATTCTTTCTTTAAAAAGGGAAAAAAATATCAATTTTTTTAAAGCTATTTCTTTTATTTTTAACTTTAATTTTTACCACTTTGCATATTTCATAAAGTTAAAAAATTAATATTTTTAATACATAATTATAATGAAAATTATTCGTCAGCAAACTAAAAAAAAAAAAAAAAAAAAAAAAACCTTTTTTAATCACTAAGATTTCTTAGCTACATAAATAAAATACAAGAATAGACAAAAGAAATTTTATAAGTGTTTATAATAATAGATAGGATTTGTTAATAAGGATAGTTTATTAATAATAGATAGAAAATATACAAAAACGAATTACTAGGCTTATTTTCCGATTACTTTTCTACATAATCACCAAGCCTATTTAGGCATACATCTGAACGCAGAACCAACTTATTTAACTCCTCTTGGTAAAAATTACGTCACTGCCAACTGAACAAGTTCTCAGCATCTATTTTCATATCACATTTTGAAGAGAAACTTGTGTCAGACATGTGTTTCTTTAATATCGCAAAAAGATATAATGACTGGGTACCAAAACTGAGCAGCATGGGTGTAGTACCAAATTTTTGGCATTAAAATATTCAACGTTTCTCGTATTTGGCAATCACTGTTGAGCGTAACATTGTGATACAGCAGGATTACACCGTCACTAACCTTGCAGACAAAATATTTATTAGTCAGAAATTAATCACACATCTTGTACCTCCAAGTGAGACAAATTTTCTAAACCCCTTGCCATTTCAGTCGCTCTGGAGCATCTGTGAACGTGCACTACCAATCCGCACAATTGTTGTATGAAAACTAGCACTATCTATCTCAAACCTCGAAAAATTATTATCTTCACAATTTTTACTTTTCATACGCTACTGCTTGCAATCACTTTTTTCGATTAACATTGTTATTTAAAAATATTTTTGAAAGTACTTATATTATAAATGTAAAGTACATTAATTGCAATCTTAAACACGACTTTTATTATAAATTTAAAGTATGTAAAATTAAATCTTAAAAGCTCAGAAAGAAAACAGATGTTCTGTGCTATGTACAGCACCTCATCTGTATTAACATCAAACTACAGAGAGTAATCCCACTTAAAACTTCATGGAACTCAGAATAATATTATGCATCCTCGTGGGACTGAAAAATATATAGTTTAACGGAGCAGGTTTCTTTATTTTTAGACCTGACCTCTAAAAAATTCCGTTAATTTCGCAGCCAGAAAACAAAATTTTACGCTTTCAAAGTCAACTAAATGGTCTGTTTCAGCTGCAGGATTTACTAAATTAGAACGAATATTCCCATTGTTAAACACATATATATGTTCTTCAATGCCGACATGAGCAACGTTTTAGCTATATAAATAGATTCACAGATTTTACAAGAAATATAATATGCAAAACATTGCTAAAGACAGGAGACACCAGTTTGAAAATTACAAATTAAGTCATAGATTTTATCTTGAGATTTGAATGCAGATATCATATTTTCTGTTTTTAGAATTCTTTCAATATTTTGTTAAATGCCTTTGCAGTCCCATAAAAAAAATTAGCAGAATTTTATTGAGTTCGTTAAAGCTATAAATTTAAATCTTCTTGCCTGTTTGATGTTAATACTGATGAAATAGTGATACACAGTACGAAGCGTTTATTATGTTTCTGAGTTTGTATCCTTGTATTTTCATTGCGTTTAATTTATAATGAATAGTTTTTAATGTTTATAAGGACTGTAATTAAAAAAAAAATGAGATGTGATATTTTTTAACTACACTACTGGCCATTAAAATTGCTACATCAAGAAGGAATGATAATAACGGAATGAAATTTGTTGGACACATACATTTTAGTAGGAAGAATAAGTCATTAAAATTTCAGGAAATTTGAAGTAATATGTACTGAGAAAACAGTACATAAAGCAGCAACCTCTGTGAGCAACAACAGCACTTATATGCCTAGGCATTGAATCGAACAGCGATTGGGTGACATGTACGGGTAGAGCACTTCAGGAAGCTTTAATACGATGCCACAATTCATCGATCGAAGTTACTGGTGAGTGGTGGGCGATCAGTACCTTTTCAACGATTAAACAGTCATTTTCATTGGTGCGAGATCAGGAGAACACGCTGGCCAGTGCAACAGTCGAACACATACGGCATCAATGAAGGTCCAGACAATGTAGACAACTTGCGGTCGTGCATTGTCCTGCTTAAATGTTTCGCTTCATAGGCCTTGAATATGGGAAGAGCGATGGGCCTTAACTCGTCAGAAATATAATGGCTGGTATTCAGAGTGGCAGGAATGAAAACAAGAGGTGATCGGGACATGTATCTAATCGTACCACATACCATCAATCCAGGTGGTGACTCAGTATGCGGCTTCCAAAATTCTGATTACGCTCAAAACTGCATCACTGATATGGGCGCCATTAATGTATGATCAACGATGAACCTGGACGCAGGAACGGTGTGAAGTCACTTTACAGACATCAAGATTGCCTTATCCGTATTTAACAGCATTATGAATAATGCACATTGCCATTTGTTATTCGACATCATCATACTGTCCATCATTTGCAATGATGTTATCGGTTCCCATTGGATACACGTCTCGATTACTTCTTGTTCGTATTCCTGGCACTCTGAACAGCGGCCCTTACATTTCTGTTGAGTTAAGGCCCGCCCCTCTGCCCTGTATTCGAGGCCCCCGTAGCACAAAATTTAAGCAGGATAATGCCCGACCGCAAATTGTTTATATTGTCCGAACCTTCTTTGATACAGAATGTTTTCGACTGTTGCTCTGGCCAGCGCGTTTTCCTGATCTCGCACCAATGAAAATGACTGTTTAATCATTGAAAAGTGACTGGGCCCACACCACTCACCAGTAACTTCGATCGATGAATTGTGGCATCGTGTTGAAGCTTCATTAAGTGCTCTCTACCCGTACATGTCATCCAATCGCTGTTCGATTCAGTGCCTAGGCAGATAAGTGCTGTTATTGCTCACAGAGGTCGCTGCTTTATGTACTGTTTTCTCAGTACATATTACTTCAAATTTCCTGAAATTTTAATCAATTGTTCTTCCTACTATAATGTATGTGTACAACAAATTTCATTCCGTTATTACCGTTCCTTCTTGGTGTAGCAATTTTAATGGCCAGTAGTGTACTTTACTTAAATAAGGTGGGAGAAAATCTAAAAAATGTATTTAATTTCAGATATTTTTGTTGTAAAAATATGCAAAGTGCTTATAATTCATAATTTTTATTCGTTGATTATTGAAAAAAAATAATAATTATGCTACATATATTAAACATGGCTTCAAATTATAATATACTAAAACAACCTTACTTTTAGCTCCAAGGTAAGGGACTTTTACGGTTGAGTACTTTCTAGGTAGGGAGATCCTTCTCATCATCAATACCAGCCACGTCTGCGGTGCTTGTCCCTTGTATCCTTTCAGCAAACTGATGAGTTTTTCTTCCTTTCAAAAGGCGGCGCCAGGTGGAATCTATTCTGGCTTTTGATTCGTCGTGGTATCACGGGGTTGATTGGCTTAAAATTTCCACTGTTTCTTTAATATTTATGGGTTGTTCAAGACCGTATTGCAAAAATAGAGGCGGCAATAAATGAAATCACTAGCCATAAGCAAAATATTATTAGAAATACAGGCCAAAAAGAATTGGAAAACTTGACTAAAAGTAAAATTTTAATAGGTATGATCTTAAAGCTTTAAAGTCCCTTAAAAATAATGAAAAAACAACATGTACCCTGACTGATAAAACCAGAAAAACAACAATTTCAGACTAAACAGATTATATCTGAAAAATGAACGAAACCATCCGTGAAATAGGTACTGTAGAAATAAAAAAAGATCCAAATAATAAACTTATAGAAAAAAAAAACAATAATTAATTGAAAACGGACATTGGCTTAATGACCAACCATCACAGATTTAAAACCATGCCCTTAACACCCCTAGGTTTTTTGGAAGGTATAAGGACCACAACCCCCCCCTCCCCTAAAATAAGACCGATAGTCAGTAAAAGACAAGGCCCCACATATCCGTTAGAAAATTTTATGACCTGTATTTATCGTGAAATTTTACCCCCCTCAAAACAGTTTAAATTCCACAGAGGACTTTATTAAGAGAATGAAAATTTTGAAATTCATAAAGATTATAAATTCGTTAGTTTTGATATCATCAACCTTTACCATTCAACAGATACCGACGAAATAACAGAAATAATAAATAATGAAAAATATAACCCACCTATAGCACAAGCTCTTAAATCCACTAGAAATTTAATTTTAATGGAAAGTTATTTCAGATTTAATGACAAAATATATAAACAAAATGAAAGTGTCCCAATGGGAGCACCTGTATCTGGGCTCATTGCAGAATATAAACTAAGAATGTTGGAAACTACAATTTTAAAAGAATTTAAAGGAAAATTCATGTATTGGAATAGATACGTAGATGACATCTTTGCCATCGTTCATAAAAATCAGAATAATGAATAAATGTTGGAAGATTTAAATAAGTTCGATAAGAATATTCAATTTACATGTGAAACGGAAACCATTAACGAACTTAACTATCTGGACGTCAAAATAAAAAAGACTAGAAAACACCATAAAAACAAACTGTATAGAAAACCAACTTTCAGTCAAGAGGTTATCAATTATAATAGTAAAACACCATACAAGTATAAAATGCTATCCAAGCTCACATAAACCGCGCGATATTAATCTGCACTTAACCTAACGATCTTAAAGCTGAACTTAATTATATAAAAAATTAACTGTCAAGGCCAATTATCCAAAAAAAAAAAGAAAAAAAGTTGATAAACTGTACAATAAGCGTATAAAAGCGTAATAAGCTGAACCAAATTCCGGACCATCAGAAACAACCTATAACATTTACCAATTCCATTCCATAGAACCAGGGAGCTGCAGTTAAAATTAAAAACATTGCTAAAAAATTAAATATAAATAAACCAAACCCTAACATATATCAAATAATTCGAAATGATAAAGATCCGATCTCCCCCCTCGAAACGGCTGATATATATAAAGTACCATTTAAATATAAAAATAATATATTCGCATGTGAAAAATAAAAATAAAAACGAAAAATAAAAAATAAAAAATAAAAAATAAAATATGAATAGTTTGTTCCAGTTTTATATATAAAAAAATTCATCATACATATATATTTTCAATATATATTTCATCTTTTTTTTTTAACATTTCCGTTTTTTTTTTCTTTGTAATTTATATAAGGCTTAAGACAAATGGTTCCCAACAGTTATTTGTTGAAATTTTGAACAGTATAGATATTATTTTCATTTATATTTTCAATTTTTATCATGTACTTTGTTACGCATAGTTTTTTAATAACAAATACACATGACGTACCATTAAAATGTATACAGAGTGCATAAAGTTTTCATCCAAAAGACGATAACTTGACTTAGTCATAAATTAAGAAGAAGAATGGAAGTTAAAAATTTAGACTCTTTTTTTAACAAATTAAATTTTTTAATTACATTAAAAATTTTGTTACGTTTTTCTAGATTTAAATATTCTAAAATAACGTAACAACTGTTGGATAACTAAAATAACTGTTAGATACCAAAGTGATTTAAGAGTAATTAAAAATATTTTTTGATTTATCACGTCTGTGCTTATATATAAAAATAATAATTGCCTGTCTTAAGAATGTAAAATTTTATATAAAGTTTTAGCTACATTAATTTACGTTGTCTACGAATACGTACAAAATCCATTAGTTCATGCAAGATTCATTTTCAATGATTTAATGTTATATATTGAAGGATCTCGAGATCATTTGTATGATAAATTTATCCCTAGAGGAGAAAATATATATATTCTTCTCTTACAAATTATTAATATAATTATACTACATCATTTGGTTTAAATGTGAAATTAATTAAACTGCGTTCATGTGGAAACTTTTACAGGTTTCGCTTAAATGAATGTTAACGATGATTTGGCAAATATAATACGAATACAAAAAATGACATATTTGATCGGGAATTTAAACATTTATTATAAAAGTAATTATAAATCACTATTAAAATATTTTTACAGGTGCTGTGAGAGTTATTATAAACTAATATAGAACGGAAGTTGTACCTATTGGAGAACTTTAAAGTTCTTTCGTTTAGTAATAAGGAAAAATTATGCTAACCATTATGTATCTGATTCTAATAAAACTATAAGTGAATTTAAACTGCTAATTTATATTTTAATACAAAATAAAAGCTAAGCATATGCAGAGGATTAAACAATACTCCATTTTTAAACAAGTTCATGTGCAGTCAGCAAACAAACCATACCCGTCTAATTTAGCTGTAAATCATTGTATAAATATGTGGCTTTTACCGATCAATTAGTAATAGAATTTTGTTTATAATGCTATAATTATTTTTTTTTCGGGGGGGGGGGGTACATCTACACATTAAAACTTGAACTAACTTCGTCTTTTATATAATAATATCTTTTCTTTTGTTGTTGTTATTACAATTGTTTGAGTTACTTGAATCAAATCAGCCCATAAAAATGTATAATTTGAATACACACACTCATATAATATATATATATATATTTATTTATTTATTTATTTATTTATATCTTAAATTGCCAGATCTTGGGTGACTGAGTTCACTCAGTCTTAATATTGAAATTCATTTGTAATGTAAATACAGTGATTTGTTTTCAAAAATATATTTCTTATCATTTGTTTACCCCGGACGGAACACGGGATGCCATTGAAAGGTAATTTTCCATGATATAAGGAAAATCCCAATCAAATTATCATCTCAAATCCCTAACAATATTTTTTTGGCAGAATCGTTCAAGCAGTTTCCTAGAAAACCAGGTTACTGCTACATTTTGTTCTAGACAAAAACAAATTACCAGCGACTGCCAACATGCTTGAGGAAGAAAATAGGTCAGATCCGGGTTTTTTAATCGTTCTAGCGATTCCAAAAAACATAGATTCTGCGTATTTTCCTCAAATGGAGTGTGAGTTAGTCAATTAGTGCTAATTATAGTAAAGAAGAGGGAACTGTTGAAAGAAAAATTCGAATGAAATGTCATAAATTGGGATCAAAATGCCATCTCTAAAACATGCAAACTCTAATTTTTTATCAAACTCACTCCACTACACTAAGGAAAAAGAAATATACCGCCTTCATCTAGAATAAATAAGTGGTCATTTTCCAAATCCCTAAATTAGAAATATAGATTTCCGAGCTATGCGCATAAGGCACGCCAATAAACTGAATCGATAAAATGATCGATAATTTCTAGTCTACACATTTGTAGATGGTGAAACAGTATTCTGAATATTTTGAATTTTTCGTATTGCGAGGAATTCTTGCTTGATTTTCTAGAATTGGGTAATATACAAAGATTATAGTTGCTGAACTCCGCATCTTGTAATCTCATTTATTTACAGAGATTTTTAAATAACTTTGCCCTCGGTAATATAGGCAAACGCTCTAGAAATCTAATAGAGGTATCTAGAACTCGCTTTCAAAGAGGACTAGAATTTAAGGATGACAATGTACTATTTTTTTAGAGCCACAATTTAGATTCTAGATGTCAGTTACAGTATTTTTTCTCAGTGTACTTTCCAAGGAAAGGAAAGTTAAATCGTTTTTTTTTTTTTTTTTTTTTTTTTTTTTCCAGAACGAGGCACAGGTTTCCTGTAAATGCTCATTGTTGTTAAGAGAAGGCAAATCAGATTGAATTGTAAACACAAAAATCCTTTAAATCTAAATTCTTATGAGTCATTCAGTTATTAAGAAAACAAAATTTCTGCTATATTTTGCAACGGAGGGAGTGAGGTTTAACAATAAACGCTAATTTTGGAGAAAATGAGGAAAAATCAGATGGGTTTCTCATCTCAAAATTTCCTAAATACAGCACTTTTATCAAAATCTTTATATCCCTTTCTATTTAAACCCAATTTCTGTTACATTTAGTAACCATGAGCGAATGTGAATTTCTCAAAAATGAGTATATTTCGAATTGGTATTTTATCCCTAAAAACTGTTAATTCCATGCAATCGTCAAATTCGTTAAATGCATTTCCGAAATAACTCAACTTTTACCCATTTTGCAGCAGGTGGATAAAGGAGTGAATTATCCTGTAAAAAAAGAAATGTCTAAATTATTTTGCATCCTAAAACCTCTTAATTGCAAATTTTCATTAAAATTGTTCTATGCATTTCCGGGTAAACTCAATTTCTGTCAAATTTTGTAAGCAGCGGAAAAAAGTTTATTAGCAAACCGGAGTTTTCGTGAAAATGAGTATAAGACCAATCGATTTTTCACACCAAAAATACCTTAACTCCAAACTTTCATCAAATCGTTACATATACTTATGAGTAAACCCAATTTCTGCGTCAGATGAAGGGTTAACAAGGAACGCTAATTTAACTGAAAATGATTTTTTAGACCAAACGCAATTAACTCCAAACTTTTATGAAAATCGTTGCATCCATTTTCATGTAAAGCCTATTTCTCTAATATATTGCACACCAACCAGTGGCCGATCGGTTCTGCGCTCAAAGCTAGTAGACGTGAGGTGCCGGGTTCGTTCCCAGGTCGCGCTCGTAGTCCTAGCCGTTTGGAGTTTTCCGTGGTTTTCTCCGAAACTTGTGTAAATACATGCTAGGACCCCCTAGAAAGACCCCCACGGAGGGAACTCCCTTCAGATCTAGGACCCTAATGCAGTCAATCGGACTTAATTTCCATAACCCAACCATATAAGGAAAGGCATGTTTACAAACAAACGCTCCTTTAATCAATCTTTCCCACTCACAAGTGGCAAAAGGACAATCTGTATTGGTGAAAATACCAACGTTTTGCCCTGAGCGTGACGTCAGTTGCGCTTTCCTTATATATTGCAATCGACAGATAAAGAGTTATTAGCAAGCGGGAATATTCCTCAAGATGAGGATAAGTCCAATCCGTTTTGCCTCCCAAATATTTTTAATCCAAAACTTTCATCAAAATTGTTACACATGATGTAGGTGTGCCAAAGGTGGCCAGAGTTACCAAGGTGGTCCACCTAAAAGAGGCTTAATTGAATTTTTAATCACAAAAAGGCACTACACTTGTAATAAGTCCTGAATCTCCATGATGTATGACTAAATTTGAAGAGAATATCTTGATTGGCCACGATTATATGCAGTGCTTTCATTTTAGAGGTGTAGTTTTAATTTCCAGGTTAGATGGTATTTTATTTACATGTGTTTAAATTTTTAGAGCTTTGAGTGATGTCATGTTATCTGAAAACTTATTTCTTTCTCTTTAACCATATTAACTTTATTCTAATAATTTTTTTCAGTTAACAGTTTAAAGCCCTTCAAATGGCGATCATACGCATGTTTGGGAACACGTTCGCTAAATTTGAAAACAAACATCCAAATGAATGTTCTATGGGTAGCATTCACAATTTCTGCTTAAATATCTAAAAAAAAATTATTACCATTTACTCTAAAACAATTTCAGCACTACTGAGAGCACCGGATACTTCCTAAAAGAAGTCAGTAACTTCCAGAAGAAAAGCCTTAAATTACTTTGCACAAAAAAATTGTTGAAAGTCTTTTTGTGGCAAAAGATAAGATGAATAAGTAGAAAAACACAAAAGAAAGAACAAACCTTCCAAAGATAATAGTATGCAACATAATAAGATACTCAAAAAATAATACTAAACACACTTAAAAAGAACTCTCAAACTGATTCTGCCATGCCTAGCACAAGTAGTTCTAAAACCAAACTGGTTTTGCCTTTTATGCAAGTGGGACAAAATAGTGGCTATACGACAGTGTAATCAATGCTTATGATATGTTCATGAAGCGTCATAATAAATAAACAAATTTAAAATTTTCATTTCTACTTTCTGCATAGAATCCTATTAAAAAAGTATTGATTGACAAATGTTTATTGTGATTTCTTTTTCTCTGTAGTTTTCCTGTAAATAAATACTTCTGGAAGTAAAAATTGTTTTTACTTCCGTGTATTTTTCTTTTGTGTTTTTCGTTAATTTTTCTTTTTCACATTTTAAAAGGGTTTTCAATATATTGGCCACCTCTGGATCAAAATGCACCAAAGGTGACCCACAAGCTACAATTTTAAAATTGTAATATAATAATAACTAAATTGCATTTTACAAAGAAAGGTATACATGATATGTGTAAGAGATTAAAGTAAAATTTTATTCAAAAAGTCCAGCTACTTACACTTAACTAGAAATTTATAAGAAAATATCAAAGCTCAACTATGGTCGCCTTTGGCTCATCTACTCTTATTTCTGAATAAACACAATTTCTGAAATATTTTTGCAAACGGTAGGTGAAGAGTTAGCAGCGAAAATCAGTTTTTCTGAAGATGGTAAAAACAATCGATTTTTTTTACCCCCAAAAAATTAATCCAAAAGATTTATCGGGAATTTGAGTAAATTTAATTTCTGCTATATGCTGTAAACAGCAGATAAATGTTAACAGCGGAAACAGATATTCCTGAAACTGGGAATAAAGTTAATCGATTTTTCACTTAAAAAAAAAAAAAAAAAATACTTAACGTCCAAACTTTTATCAATATCGTTACATACATTTCTGCGTAAAGCCAATTTCTGCTACATGTCAACGAAGGTAAATAAAAGGATAACAGCGAACATGAATTTTCCTAAATATAGGAATGAAGCCAATCGACTTTTCCCAGCTAAAAATTTCTTAACTCCAATTTTCATCAATATCGTTACATACATGTCTGAGTAAACCCAATTTCTACTACGTGTTGCAAACGGCAGATGAAGAGTTAAAAGCAAGCAGCAACTTTCCTGAAGATGAGGATAAATCTATTCTTTTTTTCTTACCAAAAACCCCTTAATCTCAGACTGTCATTAAACTCGTTACATAAATTTATGAATAAATCAAATTTCTTTCATATTGTGCAAACGGCGGATGAAGCGTGAACATCCAACGGGAATTTTCCTGAACATAAGGAAAAGTCCAATCGAGTTTGCATCCAGCAAAAACACTTAATCTCAAACTTTTATCAAAGTTATTAGATCCATTTCCCTGTGAACCCAATTTCTGCAATATTTTGAAACCGTCGTTTAAAAGGTTAACACAGAATGCGAATTCTCCTGAAGATGAGTATAAGTCTAATCGATCTTGCACCTCAAATAAGCCTTAAACCTTTCTGAATTCATATGAAATAAGCCATAAACCTTTCTTCTCAAATAAACCCAAACTTTTATGAAAATCGTTACATATATTTTTGAGTGAACCCAATTTCAGGAATATTTTACAAACAGGATGTTTGAGCATAGATTGTACTTTCGATTCACGCTTTCCCCCCATGACTGGTAGGTTTGGCTCTTTGCCAAATGAGAGGTGAATTTTTTCTCTCTGATGTTCCTTTTTTATTTTAGTTTAGTTTTCGGTCTGTCTTGAAACAGGAAGTATTTGTTTTTCTTGAACCTTGTTTATTACAACATATCATGGCTCCCTTTATGGAGAATCAATATTATACCTGAATAACTCCAGAATTTAATTATAAATTGTGAATCCTTCTTTAAAATTCTGCAAATAGTTCTTTTTTGTGCTTAATCTCTGAAATAAAGTATATGCTCTCCCATTCAAGAACTTTTGCATTCCTGAGACTGAACATCTGAATTATAGATTGATAAAGTATGAAATGTGCTATTATGATTACAAAAAGTTCTGCATTTTTTTTTCACAGGAGTTGGAGGGTAAGCAGCGAACTACAATTTTCCTGAAGATTAGGATAAGTCCAATCACCGCAGAAATCACTTAATCCCAAACTTTCATCAAAACCATTATTACTATTTCTGGGTAAACCAAATTTCTAAAATATTTTGCAACCAGTGGATAAGAATGAACAGCTAACACGAGTTTTCCTGGAGATGAGAATAAAATCAATCAAAATTTCATCCAAAAATAAAACCTTAACATCAAACTTTCAATATATCATCATCATCATCACGAGAGCTTTGGGAGTGCCTACAGTGATCGAAACCACCGCTTACCCCCACCTGAAGATGTAGTAAGCATGAGGAGATGTTGCATGATCAAGCAAGTAGTCGGTCTTCTTAACTGAAGTGAGCTCAATGGAGAGCTCGACGCGAAAAAATGTGTTGAGCATTGAGTTATTGGTTTGGTTCCCACGCCGGGAATTGAACCCTGGCCGCTTGAGTGAGTATCAGAAACCCTTACTACTGGACTACGTGGAAAACTTTCAATATAAACGTGAGTAAACCCATTTCAGGCATATGTAGTAAACCGCAAATTTCGGGTTAACAGAGGCGTCCAATATTCCTGAATATAAGAATGAAGCCAATCGAGTCTTGATACCAAGAAACACATAACCCCTAAACTTTCATCAATATCGTCACATATACATCTGAGTAAACCCAATTTCTCCATATGTTGAAAACTGCGAATAAAGGCTTAACAGTGAACTCACATTTTTCTGAAAATGAGGATAAGTCCAGTTGGTGTTTGCCCCAAAAATAAATAGCCTTGAACTTTCGTTATAACCATTTTCGAATAGACCCAATTTTTACCATATTTTTCAACCGGTGGATAAAGGGTTAGCAGAATTTTCCATAAGACGAGGATAAGTCCAATCGAGTTTTGAGACCTGAAAAACCTTTAATGCAAAACTTTTATGAAAATCATTATAGATATTTCCAAGTAAAACAAATTTGGGCCATATTTTGCAATTCGAGGATATAGGTTTCAGAAAGAACGTGAAATTTCCTGAAGATAAGTATAAGACCAATGGATTTTTCACACCAAAAATTCTTAACTCCAAATTTTTATCAAACTTGTTACATGTATTTCTGAATAAACCAAATTTCTTCCGTATGTTGCAAACGGCAGATAAATGTGTAACAGAGAACACAAATTTTCTTGAAAATGACTATGAGAATAATCGATTTTTCACACGGAAAAACACTTAACCCCAAGTATTCCTCAAAATATTTTGAGATATTTATCAGTAAACCAAGTTTCTCCAATATGTTGCGAGCGGCGAATGTTGGTTTAACAGCAAACACGAACTTTTTCGAAAATGTAGATAAGACCATTGGAATTTTTTATACTAAAAAACCCTTAACACTTTTAGAGTAAGCCATTTTTCAGTAAATCTGTTTAACGATTCGTAAAATTAATACTATGACCAGTGTAAGTTTGAGAAATTGATTCTGTATGATGCAAATATTCATTAATATTATTTTCAAGAAAAACAACAACATATATTTAAAAATTCAGTCGCACTAGCCATTAATTTCGACAGTGTATTACGGAAAAAGAAGGGCTTAACGCTTAAAGGGTTAATTTTAAAATTTCGTCAAATACTTTTTAAGTAAACCTAGTTTCTGCCATAATTTCTAAACGGTGGAGGAAAGAGAACGCGAATTTTTCTGAAGTTTAGATTAGAGCAATCGATTTTTTTACACCAAAATACCCTTTTTCATAAACTATCATCAAAATCGTTAAAGCTGTTTCCGAGAAACACAACACACACACACACACACACATATATATATATATATATATACACATTAGAGATGGGATAAATAGTTACTTTTCAGTAATAGGTTACTTCGTTCCATACACTGTAAAAAAATAACTATTACCTGCTGCAAGAAACTCTCTGTGATTGGAGAAATTAATTATTTTCTCCAATCACAGAGAGTTTCTTGCAGCTGGTAATATTTTTTTTTTTTACAGTGTACTTCCTTTGGTAATAAGTTTTTGCAACATATTATTTTTATAACCTATTACTTTCTAGTTTACATATGGCTAATGTCTTTCTAATTCTTTCTGGATGATATACAATATATACATGTGTCCTACATAGTGGATGCGGTTCATGTTTTTAAGTCCCAATGCTTTCGAATAGTAATCTTCACTTTATATAACACTAGAATTTCTTCAATAATAATAAAAAAAAAACGTTAATATGAAATAGTGGTAGAGTCAAAATTTTACACTAACATTTGTGCAAATCGAGTAAGCTTAAGGTTCATTAAACCAATTCCTTTAAACACGAAAACAAAATATATCAAGAAACACGTACACGAGAGCCGTTTTCTGGAAAAAAAAAGTTTCTTTTATTATAAGCCATATATGTAATTAAGAAACAATTAAATAACAATAGCAAATTTTTAAGAAACATTTTTAAGGCATCCCAAATTTTAAACTACCTAGTGACTGTTTCTTTTGATTTTCCGAAGAACTTGAACTTTCCAGATTGACAAGAAAAGTAGTGTTTTTCACTCATACTTAGCAAACAGTCACTTTGAATAAGTTTTCTAAAATTAGAAACACTTGTTTAAAAATATAGATTTTGCTTACAAAAATTGCATACAATGATGTATTTTCTCAGACACCTAATTTTAATATAAGAGCATAATTAACTATTCTTAACACCTTTACTAATTTTAAATCTTACAAAATAGTCTCAAGAAAAAATCAGATTAAAAAAAAAGTCTGATACGAGTTTTTTCGTTACCCATTTATGTATGATGCTGTATGTAACATGTGGGGTACGGGGATTGTTAGATGCGAAAAGATGAGTATTTTACTGGTTACTCGGTGCTTTTTTCCTACCGTATCACGCGATTTGGACTATCAGTTTTTGTATGATTTGGATTTCGGTAGTAGCCGGCGTTCATAATATTGTTTTTGTATTTTGTAAATTAAATAAAATAAAATAAAAATGTAATTATATAAAAGAAATAATTCAAGCTTTTTACTTATATAATGGTGTATTATATCAGTTTTATCGGCAGAAATTTCTTGTCTATTTCACGTGCAGAGATAAAGTTGAAAATATTATTTTTTTAATAGGATATTTTTAGTAATATATTACAGTGCTAATAGGCTACAATGCAATAATAATATTACTTATTATGTTACGTGAAATAACGACCATCTCTAATATACATATGTTACGGTCAATGTAACTAATCGTTAATTATTAATAATAACCGACGATTACTAATAATTACCGAAAAAGCCGGTCAAATGATTAATTTATGAGAATTTATCACATTGACCGGTTATTATTAATAATTACTAATGAAATTTGGTTAAAGTGAATAATTTTTTAGAATTTATCACATTGGTTGGTTATTATTAATATTTTTCAGGAAAAAAAAAATGTTCAATGCAATGATTTTCTACGTGTTTAGATAGAAAAGCTTTTTAACGGGTTTTTATAAGAAAATTCCTTATTTTTACGCTAAAACAAGCTAAAAATGCAGAAATTTAACATTTTATAGCCTGAATAAATCTCTTTGAATAAAACTGCATAAAAATATCTACTATTATTTACAAATTCGTAACAATACTTTCTCTATTATATATATATATATATATAGGTTAGAAAAAGCAAAAAAATCGGTAGAGCCGTGTTTGGAAACATAAAAATTGAGTTAGAGTTGAAGTTTCATTGCGTTAAGACTAAGTGATCACATCCTTTCTTTGTAATTATTAAGAATAGCCGGTTAATGTGATTAATGTCTATTATTTAATCACATTCACCGAACTTTCTTGGTAATTAATAATAATGACCGGTTAATGTGATTAATGTCCATTAATTAATCACAGTCACCAAAAGAGGCGATAATTATTAATAATCCCCGGCTGTTATTAATAATAACCGGATTTATTACTTTAACCGTAACATATATATTGTTTCAGATTTTTTGTAATTAAATTTCCAAATTCCATTATATATATAACAAGTTACGCGTTTAATTCGTTTAATATCATCGAATGATATAGTTATATGTTGTCAATGTTTAAAGTTTTTAATATTATATGAATATATGATAAACTCTAATGGTATATCTTCCCATAATCTCATTAAATTCAACTTTCTTCTATTAATGCGTTAAAAGAGCGGTGCAATTTTATCAAGTCTTTTGTGGATTTGCGTTAAAAGGTCTGTAGCAGATAGGTGTGGGTTTTTAAAATATGCACGTACTTAATACTAAAAGTAGTTTTGGATGAATAAACAAAGGAAAAATCATTAACATTTTGAACTCTGAAACGAATAATGGAACGGCAGACACCTGTTTCGGTAAATTTAGTTTATATCGTCATCAGAGTGTGTAAGCACTGTGCTGACGGTATGTTAAATGCTACCGAAACAGCTGTCTGTTATTTTAAAATTCCCTTTGGCTTTAAAGATGTTGAAAATTTTTCCTGTGTCTAAGTATCAAGGGTGATGCAATATGCGCCATCATATCCCCATATCAAGTTTGGTTTCATTCCATTTCGTAGAAGCTAATACATGGTTCCTAAGGACAACGACAAAAATTCGAATAAATAAATCCGCCTGGTGGTTAATATGCATACAGATAAAATTAACATTTATATATATAAATATCTATCTATCTATCTATCTATATATATATATATATTAGACATCTCACAATTTCTTTCAGCCTATCGCCATCTACAGTGCGTTGCATGAATATAAACGCACCTTTTCCAATAACCAGAAATAGAATTTTTAAAATTTTAAAAGAAGGAATGCGACTTACTGTTATTGCATATGACTAACAACTGAATAAGGTGCTTTGAGCAAGTATGTTTAGGCTCATGCAAGCTTATGTAATGAATGTTTAAGCATTTTCTTATTTTTCACTGTTTTTCGTTTGTTGCACGAAATTAAACGCACTCTGTATTTTGCGTTTAAAATTTAACAGAGCTTCCGGAATTAAATTAAAACACAAATAGTCGTGTTGCTAAAATTCTCTAAAATCAGTTTTAATGCTTGAGTGCAAAATTTACGGAGCTTGTACAGGACGGCAAGAGCAAAAATTTTGACAGTAGACGAGAGGATAAAAATCGACTTCATGCGTGGTAAAGGCTTTAGCAATCGCGAAATAGGGCGCTGAATCGGAAGAAGTAAGGGTGTTATGCGAAATTATATAAAGAAAGGAGCAAATTCTGGGGAAAAAGCGTATAAGAAGCGAACAGGAAAGCTCACCAGTTACGACAAATGTCGAATATGGAACACTGTAAATAATAAAAATATTTCCTGTGCGAAGATAAAGGCTCAATACAAGCTGGGTGTTTATTGGACAACCACATAGAGATCTATCAAAGCTGCAACATTCATTAATTTTAAGAAAATGAAGGCAAAACCACCCCTCACTCAAAGGCACAAGGATATGCGGTTGGAAAGGGCAAGAAAATGGATTCTAAATCGACTTAATTGGAAAAAGGTTATCTTCTCAGATGAAAAAAGTTTAATCTCGATGGCCAGTACGGATTTTATAGCTCCTGGCACAATATGATAACCGAAGAAATGTACTGTTCAAAACGTCAATCTGGAGGTGGGTCTGTCATGGTGTGGGCAGCCATAGGTTTTAAAGGGACTTTCGAATTAGAGTTCGTGGAGAACAGTATAAACTCTGTAGATTATGTCTAGATGCTCACAAGGAACCTCGCCGTCAAGCAGTCAAAAAATCTGGAAGAAATTATATTTTTCAGCAATTTTGTGCATCTCTACATACAGCACACATCGTGAAAAAATGGTTCCGTGAGAATAAAATTAAAGTTCTGGATTGGCCCTCAAAAAGCCCCGATTTAAACATAATGGAGATCGTATGGGGTAATCTGGTTTGCCGTGTTTAAGCAAACGGAAAGCAGTTTAACACGAAAGATGAACTAAAATCGGCAATTCTGTTAGCTTGGAAGACGATCAGCTTGGATGACCTCATGCCACTATATCAGTCAATGCCAAGTCGTTTACTGGCTATTTTAGAAGCCCATGGTGGCTTTACAAAGTATTAGATATAGTATTTGTTACTCAGTTATTTATTTTTTACATGTGCGTTTAAATTCATGCAACATGTATATTTCTCATAAATTCAATAAAATTATTTTCTAAAAAATCATATTGGTTTTTCGTTGATTTGACTCGTAATTTCATTTCTTGAATCATACACATACAGTTTGCATCAAGTGTCATCTAGACATATTTTTTTATTACTCTTCTATACCATTCTAATTCTTATTCAAGCTGTGAGAATAGAATGTCTCGACCGTTGAGGATTTTTTAGATTAATAGCAATATAACAATCTTTTTTACATTTTATGATTTAGTAATTCATCTATACATGTCCCAAGAAAAAAAAAAAAAAAAAAAAAAAAAAAAAAAAGGAAAGAAAAAAGAAACATGTAGTAGATGCAGTGCACCGATTAAAGGTAAAATGTTTTATGGTAAGCAAGGTATATTACAATAGGACTACATAAAAGATACACCTTATAAATTACTTATTAAAATTAAATTATTTTCACATGTAGAATTGCGTTAAAACAATAAAAACACTATTAGAAAATGAGTGAAATATAATTGTTCTATATTGTACAAAAAAACATTGCTTTTAACAAATTTAATCTTTATAACCATATTTCGCTTACTTTTCACCGTAAATTTCATGGGTTTTAAATAATTCCAAGAACTAAAAATATAATTCTGAACTAACAACTTAAAAATACCTAAATAAAAATCTTAAATACCGGGAAATATTAATGAAATATGGTTGCCCTCAAAGAAAAAAAAAATTACAATCACGGGGAAAAAAGAACGCCCAACGAGAAATCTGAAACAATTTAACGATCTTGTCTTCTTGAAACTGCAAAAAAGAAACATAACTAACCTGACATGGCATAATTTGTCCTTATTAGGCTCTCAGGGGGGCAAACATAAGCATGTTCAAGCGAAGGAATAAAATACAGGCAGAAAGTATTTTGGAAATCACTCGCAATTTTCTTTGTCAGTGTGCAGTAACTGAAAATTTTTATTACGTCGAGTTTTCTTATAAGGTACCAACTAAGGAAAATATTCTTGCGAAAGAATATTTCAGATACATTTTTAGAAAATAATTTTCCGTGGAGTAAGTAGCAGTTTTATAAAACTTCTGCTAATAATGTACGAAAGAAGGGAATAAATAAATTTAACAAGTTTCAAGTTTTTGATGAATAATGAAAATATTGTATTGGTAATCTATCTTAGCTAGGAATAAATAGCTAGGAATAAGCTAGTTTCAAACTGCTTACAGTCTGCCATCATATCGCTAAAATTTGTTTAATTTATAAAGAATTTATTTTCGCAAGAACATAATTATTAACACTTAAATTCGCAAGAAAATTCCTGTTAAATATCTGATATTGTTAAAGATATGAATTTAAATTTGTAAAGGATATCATTGTAAATACAATGAAGAAAAAAGAAAAAAAAACTCAAATTGAAGGATGAATTATCGTTACAGTTTTAATGTTATAGTATAATTTGACATGTAGAATACATTAATAAAATAAGCTTATTCATGGCATTAAGTAAAATACAGGCAGAAGTACTCGCAATTTTCTTTTTCATTGACATTTAGTGAATGAAAACGTTTTACGTCAAGTTTACGTCGGTAATTTTTAAATATTTATGCGAACGAATGTTACAGATACGTTTTTTGGAGGTAATATTCCGTAGAATAAAGTTTCGCAAAGTTTTTGCTAATAATATACGAAAGCAAGGATAAATTAATGTAGTAAGTTTGAAATTTTTTATGAATAATAAAAATATTAAATTCGTAATCTATTTTTAAATACCAATCTAAAAAGGAAATTCTATAATGTTTAAGTCTATCTAGTGTCTATGTGTCTATCTGTGGCACTGCAGCTTCCAAACAAATAGAATTACTTCAATGTTTTTTTTATTTTTATTTTTTATTTATTAGAGCGCTAATTTAATCAGAATGGTTCTTAGCTATACTTGATGGAAGTCAGTTAAGCAGATTTTTTTTTTTTTTTTAATAATTAAAATGAAAATTTTCACAACCCATTGAATCACTATTTTGAAACTTGCAAGCTGGCAATCTTCCAATTATCAAATCATGTTAGATAAAATCTGTTAGATAACAATCTTCTATCTTTTAAGTCATGTGATTCTTTGGATTTCAGTATAAAAACGCCGATATTAACAAAAGTTAAAATAAATGGCTATAAATAGTGATTACGAGTTAAAAGTCTAAAATTTTCTCAATTCTTATGAAAATTACAGATTTTATTGAAGTGTTTAAAATTTGCTCAAAATGTGATTTTTTTTTTTTTTTTTTTTTTTTTTCATGAAATTTTGCATTGATATTTTCAAAATTGTGAGCTGTCATTACTTTACTTCTAACTCATTTTAAATGATAAATCATTATTAAAAAATAAAAGCTTAAAAAATTCACAAATTTATAATCCTTTTAAGTAAAATTAAAAATTGCCTAAAAATAATGACTATGTCAAAATCTCCTTATTCGGTTGAAAATTAGAGAATTTAAAGAAAATTAATATTTAATTCTGCTGGACATTGCATAAATCGCGCGCTAGCTTTCTTCGATCTGAAAATTAAAAATGTCATGGAAAAATAATATTTAATTAAATTCTAGTTGAGTGTTTTTTATAAAGCTTGCTTCTCTCTTGTTTACTAGTTATAAAAAGCTAGGAATAAGCAAGACTCAAATTTTTTACCATCATATAACTATGTCTTCATAAAAGCTAAACTTATTTCATTGATGAAGATTATTTTTATTATAAGAACATAATTACTCAAAACATACATTTACAAAAAAAAAAAATGCATGTTAAATAAATGATATTATTGAATATACCTACGAAATTAACCTAATCTTTACAGAATTGAAAAGGATAGAATTATTTATTTCCGTGGAATGACCCGATACACACTTAAAATATAAGGAAATAACGATCAAATTTGAAAAACAAATATTCATAAGTCAGTGTTTTAATGGCAAATAAATATATTTTATAATTTTTTTTATAGCGAAAAAAAAATATTCAAAAAGGTTGTTGAGATCCAAAAAGAAAACTTTATTTGGACTTTAAATACACTTTTGCTACTATTTTATTGGCACGACTCAGTAAAATAGACAAATATAATTTTTTATGAGATACTTCTACTTCCCTTTTTGCGACATGATATATTTTAATATAATTTCATAGAAGAAGAATGTCATCACAGAGAAATTTTCCCCATTAACATTAATTTTTTTGGATCGTTACGTTTACTGAGATATGTTGCATGCCATTTCTTTTTATTATCGCGCTGCATATAATACAATGCATATTGCAATACGTGATCAAGGGATTGGTTTTCAGCTTCAGTAGCAATTTAGTTTTTTTTTTTTTTTTTTTTTTTTTTTTTTTGTTTAGGAATTGTTTGAATAAACATTCTGCTTTTTTTTATTTTACATCTGTTGTTGTTCTTAAAGCTCGAGCAGTTTGACTGAGTTTCCAGAAATTGGTCACGTTTAAAATTTCCCTTGTTAAGCATATTTTTTTAGAACATAGAATTTAAAAAAAAAAAAGTAAATTTTCTTGATAAATTTTTCCTAAATGGTAAATCCCCTCCGTGTAAGATCATAATTGTGATGTCATGTCTCCGGGCCTTTTCTTAGCGGGTGTGTTCGAGACCATCGCCAATTACCCATTGCGCAGTAGTAGCGCGACGTTAAACCCAACCTACCTATCTACCTACCTTCCTACCTAAATGGTAAATAGTTTGCGATATTAATAACTAGTCCTTTTATGTATTAAATAAGAATTTTTTTTTAAATATTATGTGTATTTATTTTTAAATATATTTATATAAAATTCAATGTATGCATTAAAAATATAAAGAATAAGTACACCTTGTGTCAAGAATATGAATGTAATTTTATGCTACTTTAACTGTTATTAAAACATATAATTTATTTTATTCGATCTGTTAAATATTAATATTATCTTAAAATATTTACCCAGTTACTTTAATGCAACTACATTATTCATATACTGGGTCATTGAAAATACATGATAAAGCGATTATTTCTTAAATCAACAGTCATAGAAACATACTTTCAATTACAAAATTGGTACAAGTGATTTCAGATATGACATTTATTGTACGAGGGGTTGTGTAAATATTAAACTACCAAATTTAATTTTTATGTGGCCCTGCCTTTCCAATAACTTATATTTAGAAGCGCATTTTCCTCTGTCTAAGAAGGAAATCAAAAGAAGTTCCATGTTTCTAATAATGATATTATAAAGTATTTTTCGCGTGATTCTATAAACGAATTATTAATATTTATCATACAATTTTGTATGAAAAATCTTCATTGTTGCATTTTAAAAATGTATCATTATTTCAAAACGTTTAGCACGTATAAAAATGTACAAATATGCATAAAATAAATACCTCTCTAAGACCGTATAATATATTAGAGTTTTTTTTTCGATTCCCTGTCATAAAGCTGTTTTACTACATCTACAATTACATTCTGTAATGAAGCTGATCAATCTAAATAACACGTGTCAATTTCCTTCTTTTTCGAAATTTATTTATAAAAATAAAAACGTTGGCGTATTTATGGAAATTAAAATGCTGTGAGACAGTTTGATAGACAAGTAGTAAACACTCATTTGTCGTAAACATTTTTTTAACTTTGTTAGAAAGTGATGAAACTGCATAACCTAACTGATAATGCAATGTCCTCTTATATCCCTCCGTGTATCTAAATATTTTTATGCAACCCTCTAAATGAATCGCTAACAATAAATTAATCATAGCATGTTCTATAGAAAACTTGGATATGTGCATCTGATTAATCAATGTCTATTTATCTTGCGTGGGTGTTAAAGTTATAAAAGTATGCCTCAAAGAACATCTCTCATCGACAGTAATGCAGTCTTTTAAAAGCCTTTTGTCAGCCCCTGTATACAAACAACTAACGCTATTTATACTATTTTGAACAGGGAATATGCCTAAGTGAACCTAAATAACATGTATGTTTTGCGGGATTTTTAATATATTTACAACAATCAAAGCATGAATAAATTAAAGTTATGAAAGTTTTTTATATTGCAAAGTGTTAAAAATGTCATTGACTCGTCTTTCAATATGGTCCTACTTGTAGCCGAGAAGTTCTGCTCTCAAAGCTGGAAGACAAGAGGCGCCAGTTTCAATCCCAGGTCATGTTCGTCGGCCAAGTTGCTCGTTCATGTGTTCATGTTGCTCGCCCTGTGGTACTTTTTACTAAACTTACGTAACTAAAAGCTAATATCCCTTAAAATGACCTCACGCGGGGCATTTCATCCAGGTTCAGGCCGAGGAGCCTAGCGTATTCAATCGGCATTAACCCCTACAACCACAAAAACCATCCAACCACAACGTTCAATATGATTCAAAGTGAAACACTGTCAGTACTTTTATTATACACTATAAAATATGAATTATAAAATATACAATATAAACACAATTCTATCTAAAAGAAATGTTCAAATGATCGAACGATAGTTATCACACATGTCAAACATAAATGAAGATTAGTTTAAGTATGATGTATTTACAAATTCTCGCTTTTGATACAACACCTTAAGACTTGGCGAAAAATGCTAGAATTTTCAAATTGCAATAACTCAGCGAAATTGTTACTTAGAAAGATGATTTTTTTCCCTCTTAGACCAAAGAGAATATTTTTTTAATTTAAGCCATAGTGATAGAGGGAACTTATAATTATTAATTTTCTTATTTTAATATATATATATATATATATATATACAGCGTCTTGCGCAAAAAATGCCATATATGAAACTATACTAAATTCACCCAAGTTTTTTAATTGTAAGTATGTATCTGTGGCAGTTGGTTTAAAAGATAATCATTTTGAATCACCCGGTATATTTTTCGTTATTTATTTCGGTTAAAAATTAAATCCTGTATTAGATAAGAACTTCATTACCAGTATTGATTTCGTGGCATACTACATTAGTTAGGCCAGTCGTATTGGAGAATAAATCATGAAATTTGGTAAGAAATTGAAAAAATACCTGGCCTTTCTTTGTCGGTGAGGCCACTTTCCTCTAAATAAACTGTTAAGTCTGTCGACTCGGCAGGTATCGAAAAATTAGATTCATCAATATATAATGACTTAGTTGAAAAATTTAGTTCGACTTTATTGTCTGTCATAAAATCTAAACCTATTATGCATGGATATTGGACGTAATCAATGAAATAAAAAGGCCATACAGTTTCTAGTTGGCGAATTTTAACTTTTAGACAAACTTTACCTCTATTTATACAAGATTGACCTTGTGCTGTAGTGACATTTAGATTGGTCTGACTTAAAGATTTAACAAAGTACTTTCGAAAAGTATCTTACGCTAAGAAGGAACGTTCGGCTCCAATGGCAAAAACTGCAGGAGTCATCATATCATGCAAGACGATATTTAAGTTAGGCAAGTCCACTGGACTGACAAATTGTATTTAAACAAATGGAGTTTAACTGGCTACGTTGATTGTTGTTACTTGAGTTCCTTTCATAAAAAACTCTCATTTTGTCTTAAATTTATATTTAAATGTTGCGAAAAGTTTGTATTACGTCTTGGATTTTGAAATGAATGACCTTGTTGTGGTCAAGTGTTATTACGATTAGAATTTTGAGGGGTGGAGGTGATTTATTTCTGCCTTGGAAAGTTATTGTCAACTTTAACAGGATGTATTTCCTGGTATTTGGATAAGGTTTGAAATAAAGTGTCGTAAGATGCAATATTTTCCATATCCAGATAGTCCTGAATGGGGATTGTGAAGGGGGGGGGGTGTAATGATATCTAAAACCGACGCAAAAAATAAAGTCAAGTCCAGTTGTTTAATGATGTCCAATTTACGGAATAGGAAGGTTGTAGGTTTATTATATAAGGTCATTTTTCGGCTATAGAGTCTTTGACGTAGTTTGGTCTTGTCATTTGAAAAACTTTCTTTAATCTTACCTTTTAATGTATCAAAAGATGGGATTTTGTCAAGAGAAATAGACGCAACGGTCTCGTACCAGACCTTGACATCACCCTTAAGTAAATATTTCAGTATGTTAAACTTATCCTCATCCGGTGTTTTACTTAACTCAAAATGATTCTTCAATTTCGTTGAAAAAGTCAGTAGCATTGCTCGACCCGATAATATAAACTCTTGCGGGGGGGGGGGGGGGAGTATCGAGTAATGACGGGCGCCGCTGTAATGTTTAGTTTCCTACGTCAACTTGAACTTCTGTTTCCTTCATGACTGTGAATTCTGTAAGTAGCAATAGAGAGAATCAGGTACTTTAACAAATTAACATTTATTTTAACTTATAGAGGAAGAAAATAATCCGGGACGTGGAAGAACTCGTAAGTAGAATTTAAATATACAATAGTCCAATTCAGACTGAATCAAAAACTTTCCTCACCAATGTAGCAGATTGTGAAATCGCCAGCTGTCATTCGGGAAATTTAACTTTTAACGAAGAACTATCACCATCCGAAACACTTTTTAGATAGCTTTCTATCAAAAGAAGAAAGAAACCTCCAAGTGCTCCGTTAAGTTCTTACATTAAAAAACGATTAATTTCATTTTATGCCAAAATACTTCTCCTAAAACTACTCGCATTCAATATCTACCCCCCTTTCGCAATATACGTAGTTCCTGTTCTTAAATTGTTAAACTACCTATTCAATAACTAGAGATACTACATGCCAACCAAATGCATGTCCACTCGACACTTCCAAACAGATATCTACCGCACAATATCGCCAAAATATCCTGCATCGAGCTAGAGACCTTTACATTCTCAACCGAACATTTTGCTTCAAATCGGCATTATCACTTTAGATTACTTTCAATACTAAATTCAGCTGACGACCTTCACCTTCTCAACCCAATATCTAACTCATCACCAACATTTACAACCTCCTACAATACTGAATTCCATTGGCGATCTTTACTTCCTCAACTCGACGCCACTCATGTCTTACAAAATACTCATATAAAATACTCATATCAAAATACTCATACAAAATACTAATTTATACATAAATATAAAATAACAATTAATTAAATATTAAAATGTTGACTTTAAATAGAAATTTGTATGAAAGAGTGAAATTATTAGCTAAAACCAAAATAAGCAACCATAAATATTTTACTGTCGGATATATGAATCAATAAATGCATGGATAAGTTTTAAATAAATGTTTTAATACTCATTGAAAAATGTTTAATACCAATAGGAAAATTAAACATATTTCTTCGACGAAGCAATCCAAAATCAAGCTAATTTCTATTTAATACTAAAATAAAGTCGAGACTATAAAAACAAGTACAACTGGTTTTCTTTCAATCTAAGAAACTTTTTAATTGATATAAAAATGAATTCTTGATTGTCTACTCCGCAATATTTCTTTTTAATTACATTAAATAATGCTCTAGAAAAATGAGGATTGTGTATATCCTATTTATAAAGACAGTATTTAATATTTCATTTTCAAAGAATTAATTAGAGAGAAATTCCTTTTAGATTAATTTTTAATTAGTGCTGAGCCTAGCTAAATCTGGAATCTATATGTCCATCACTAATTATGTATACTTGAAAAGAAATTCAGCGTATAAAAAAAAGAGAATTAATATCACAAGTTTATTGATTATATGGTCGATATAAAACCAAAATATTTAAGTATTAGAAATATTTTAAATATAATTAAAAAAATGATTTTTGCTAAAAAAGAAAAGAAAATACGTAAAATTATTCTAGCTAATTTATTTTAAAATACATTTTTTTATTTCAGATTTACCATCCTCTCAAAATGAGTTATGTATTTTTTATTAATCGATATTTTAGTATCGATTAGAAAATGTAGGCACTTTTTTAAACAATACTCAGTTTTTTGTTTTTTTTTTTTTTTTTTTTTTTTTTTTTTTTTAAATATATCCTCAAATTTCAACAATATTAATTATTATTATCTTTTTTCTGGCGTTTATTTAGTTTTGTATAATCATTATTAATGAGTCATTGAAAGTGATAAAGTGACAGAAGTCTAACAACAATCATGCATCATTTAGAAAATATAATAACTAAAGTAATAGGAAGATTCCGGCACAACGATTTCTGTAGGTTGAATACACGGATAAACTCACCTTGAACGATGAAAGAATGGGAAAGTGTAAGCAAAGAATATAAATTTTGGAAATACGACGTAATTTTCCCGGATAGATATAATTGAGAGCGACACTTCATTCGGAAATAAAAGGTAGATAGGAGTGAAACAAAGAAGCAAGAACGCGGAGCAGAATTTTTGGACAACAACAACATTATCGCTTATTTTATACACTTATTTATATACATATTCATACTAACATATATTCATACAATATTAGTGAGTTTTCTGGGATTTTCAAATAATTCAAATAAAATGAACTATAATATACTTTTATTTAAAAAGAACCCCTGTTTTGCTGTAACACATTCAAGTTAAACGATTTCAATGAGTACTTTAATTATTTTAACAAATCCGATGGTAGGAATATTTCAATAAAATTAAAAGTGACTTTTTAAGTGCATTAAAAAAAAAAATAATAAAAATAAAATAAAATAAATATGTAAATTACATAAAAGGGGAGACCAAAGAAACAAGAATTTAAAACCACTAAACAGAGTTCGGATTTTTGGAAACATATATTTTAAATAAGCTTACCTAACGACAATTTGTCTCCATAGGACATCATTAAAATATCTTGAGGGTGAAAAGACATCTAGGGACATCCTCAATGTGTACTGCGGATAAGTGTGCTAATAGAGCTAATTGGGAATACGTATGGTAAAAGGTTGGTTGGATGGGTTTTACGTCGCACTAGCGTTGCGCAGTGGGCAGTTGGCTACGGTCTGGGACTCAATCCTAGGGGTGGACCGGAGATATGCCATCACAATTTTGATCCACCACGAGTGGGTATGGCTCCTCCGCATCGGTAACTCCCTGAGGTATAATTTCGTATAGTAAAAGGAAAACTTTGTGTTTATAAAATTTTTTATATTATACATAATGAAAAATCTCATCTTTTGATGTTGTTTGTCTCAGGTGGTCCCCTTTTTTAAGCAAGTGTAAGGATTTTTTGTTTTGATTATATATTTAATACTTAGAATTTCTGAAATGTAGCCTTTTTTTTTTTTCTTTTTTTCTTTATGTTATAGTAAGGAATAATTATGTTTTAATATTGTACATATAATTGACAGTGTAATTGTTGGAATGTATACATGTTACATTTACCAAATTGCAACTTTGCATTGAAAACCTTTTCGTACTGCACGTTATCATGTAAACTTTCAGAATATATTAGTGTATCGAACAAATATTTGTGAAATTGGTGAAGTTGCTTTACCTTCTGACTAAACATGCTGATAACTGAAAGCTATATATTGTGAACAAGAAATAACGAGGAACATAAAACTCAATAAACTTATTGTAAAGTTCAATAAGGCATGAGGCTGAATATGACTAACCCAAGGTACTAAATATTGAGCAATGCTGCACGTAGTGAAGAAATATGTGGAACGTGCATGTGTCTGAAATAGCTGACAGAGGTACATTAATTATACAAATAATATAATATCTCTTTGCTTGAAGTAACTGCAAGTGTTACTAACATATTTGCAGAAAAGCGCTTATAAAAATGTACTGCAGGTCGCCGAGAAATAAGCTCTTGTCAAACTTTCTGCAGCTGAACTCCGGAAACGAACACTATCTTGAAAATATCGCTTTTTTAAATAGCTGATACGGGAGTATCACTTTAAATAGCTGCTATAAGAATTTTCTTAAAAATACCTTCCGATTCAACCATATACAAAAACTTCCCCAAAAGCTAGACTTTGCAATTCTCACTTTAACTACCATCGCAATCTTATCCAGAATTACAGAATTAATACTTTGCTTTAACCGACAAAACCCTTCGAATTAAATAACTGATTTTCAAAACTTCACAACGTTTGTCATTCCTGCAAAATAAAGCTTAAGGGAGCTCAGAAAACGAACCTATTCTTGTATGGTGTTAATTTTAAAAATATGGTTTATAATTCTGTAACATAGAGAGAATTATATAACAAATTATGAAAAATTAAAATATTTTTAATGTCGCCATATCAAAACCATATTTTTTGTAAAACTTGTCGCACTGTTAAAAGCGTAACTAGATATGATTTAAAAAAATGGTTCTAAAATAACATTTGTGCATTGCATACAACTATATAGCAAAACGTTACATAACAGATATTTTCATACACCTATATTCCTTTTTTTAAATAACTTTTTATTTTCTTACTATATTCGGAACTGTGTTCTTTATTTTCTTTAAAAAAAATGTCATATTTTCAAGATAATTACCAGATTTTATGTAATATATATATATATATATATATATATATTGCTGAATCCTTTACATAAATGTGATGTTTTATTTTGAAACCACTCATCCAGCTCAAAAATAAAATTGAGATAAAATTTAATAAATGAATAAATAAACCTATTGATTTTTTACTATTTTTACTTCTTTCTTTTTGGTATTGTTTTATAATAGCGTAATTGAAAAAAAAATACTAGGGATGAATAATTGGTTACACAAATTTTTAATGAATGTTTTCAAAATTTTTTTTATTTTTTAACTTTAAATATGTCGATATAATTTTTTTATGATATTCGAATTGATGTCTTTAAATGTATTTTTTATTAAAGCATTTCCATTTAAGTAGGTAAAGTTTTTTACAAATTATTTTATTCTGTGATTACCATATTATATATAAAACAGAGCAGTTTTTTTTTTTTTTTTTTTTTTTTTTTTTTTTTTTTTTTTTAATGAAAGCATTAAAAGTATACATAGATATATTTTAACTATCTTGAAACGAGCATTTTATAATATTTTCTCTTACTTTATAGCATTTTTATCATTACCAACGTAGGTGAGTCACTTGATTATTACTCTCTTTACTAAAATCTTTATTTCATTTATTTATTTATTGTTTACAATATAACTTGTACGCTTCGTTGGAAGTCTGCTTGTAATTTTTCATCGAGATGAGGAATGCCTACAGTGTTGCATTAATGCAACTTAGAAGTAATAGCCACGGAGCATCACCGCCACATGGAATCGATCCAGGTTCTTCGGGGTCCACATCATCAAGTCGAAGAGTCAGACTTGTCTTGTCTTTTCAGCCACCGGAACCCCAATCTTTACTTTAAATATGAACAAGGAAGATTTTTCTTACATAAATTGACGAAGAATATTTTCATTATCTATCCTTCTCTTTATTTATTTTGTTTAGTTTAAGTTTGTTCGAGTTCATGCCTCTTTTAAAATTACCGTTTAAAGCTAATGAAATGTGGAGTATGTTATTCATATGCACTAAAAAATGCTTTTTATGGAATATAGTATGATTAGTATTAAAATTTACAGGGCCACACAAAAAGTGTTAGTTACATTAAGGAATATTATGGGATATTTGATAGTATTACCTTTTCGCTTATATTAAGCGTTTTTAATCTTTTTTTTTTTCTCTTTGCAATTTTTATGTGTGAATAGGTTTTGAATTTGTATATATCTCTTTCCGACTGTCCATCTGTCTATCTGCCCGTCTGCCAGCCTTCAGCATCTGTAAATATTTTCAGAATTTTTTAAAAAAATATGTATGCTATTCAAGTTTTTTATGGAAAATTTCCTATTCAAATTGACATTAATAGATCCTGTATAACTGGTTTTTGTACAGGGACACCCAAAAAATGGCAACGCTTTGCGATTTAGGACAGACATTTAAATAAATCACACTTAAATAACGTTCTACTGTAAAAATTGCAAAGAAATTGGCATTTGTAGTTAATATGCTAGAATAATGTTTTTTGTACAATATGATATGGTTAATCTTCAGATTTACAGGGCTACACTAAAATATTCAGATACAATAAAGGCTGCATTTTCTTTCGTGTTAAGCATTTTTAACACATTCCAACGATGTTTAAGAGTTATTATGAATTCAGTTCGTCTATCTGTTTGTTTTTCAGTTTTTCTGTCTGTCCATTGTGTAATAACTTAGGCAAAGAACATTGAAAGTTATACGATACAACAAGTACGTGCAGTTTGAAAGTGTTAATAATCTATGCGCAACGCATGATGTTTCGTTCTTCTTTATTATTATTATAATTATATATATATATATTTTACTGATGTGTCTTTTTTTTTTTTTTTTTTTTTTTTTTTTTTTGTACAAGATGATCATTGTTTATTTAAAATATTCTTTTTAAATACAGGATAAATTTGAGATTTTAGTTTCTAACTATAAAACATACACATACTTACATATTGACTTGAAGTATATGAATATTTGTTCACATTTGTATGGCAATGATCTTTTATATATTTTCATCTTCTTTGAATGTAGTACTGCACTTATATTTTAATTTTGAGCAATGCCAGTGTTATTTGAAATAACATTAAGAAAATGTTTGAGGTTTGATTTTAATTTTATGAAGTATATATATAATTTTCGAAATGAATTTATGAAAAAAATTTACTCCACTTTTTCTAATCTGGCTAAAGATAATGTGTTAGGTTGAAGCAGTGTTTTAAACAGGTATGCCATAGGAAGGTTTATGTAACACAATTTCATATTATTGACCTATCATTTTTTGACATGCATTAAGTAATAATACTGTAAATGAAATGCTTAGAAAACATTTATTAGATCAGTAAAAACTGTACGATTTTTTTTTCTTTTAAAAGTGAATTCATATAAAAAGTCTATTTTTACATAAAAATAATTTTTTATCCACTATATTTTTTAGGAAAATTGTTGGCTTTTCCATTCTATTTTATATTATTAATCGCTCATATCTGCAGATTAAAAAGCGCTCCGAAATTTTGTCTAATAAAATGTCTGAAATGTTGAGAAAGTCAATATTTTCATCACTTTTTCTATACGCTGTTTTGACCATATTTAAATATCTATAAATTAAAAAAGCGTTAATAATATTACAATTACATAATTATGGATGTTTTTTTTATTATAAGTAAATGAGAACCAAAAATAAATAATTATAATAAGATTTTTTTTTACTACAATTAAAAAAAATATGAATAATGATTAGCTATGAATTAATCAATTAACTTATGCAATTAAAAGACTGAAGGCTGCCCGCGAATTTTTAAGGCATATTGTCACCTACTCTATAACTTTAGACAAATATAACGCCTCTTCGGTGGCTCCTCTTTATTTTTTTATGATGAATAAATTTTTCATTAAAACCCGAATTTTCATTACCAAAAAAAAAAAAAAAAAAAAAAAGAAAGAGTTATTTTTGACGTATTTTGCATAAGACAAATTCTCAATTTCTCTCGATAGAAGTAGTTACACGCCACTAAAAATTTAGAATTATGCATTGTATCAAAACTGTTTTATTGATAATATGAAACGTTTTTCATAAAAAATCTTTACATAAACCTTTCAACCATTTCGAAAGTAATATCTGTAAGTAGTAATGCAAGGCATATATTTCTGACAACACTAAATAACTGCCTGGGAACTCTTTTACTAGAATCTCATCGGCCACCATCTGCTTTTAAAGTACCTTTTCCTAGTTATCAAAATCAGCTGCTTGTAGAATAATTGAATTTCCGAAAATTATCAATGTAAGTTTCGAGAAAGACACATATTTGCTTTAATTTGTTTATTAGCATTTTACAAAATTTTAGAAAATAAATTTCCGCTGATGACAATTTAAACAGTAGATTTCATTAATGCAGTTATTTTATATTAAATGCTGTTTATTAAAAATATCTTAAACATTGTTTACAATAAGATAAATTGATTTAAAAATTCCTTTCACGTAAGTTTAGTGTTTATTACAGACTGATTATAATTAAAGTTACGATTTCAAAACACTATAATTTTAAAACTACCCATCAGAGTGATTTGACATTTTACCAGAGCAATCCTGAGGCAATAAAATTTTCTTTGGCAAAAGAAAAACTAGTATGATGTGGCCACCACATGACTTTCTTCTATATTATTTTACACAAAATTTATTCAATACAAATTATTTATTAAATTATTAAATTATTTTTCATTATAAATGCAGACGATTTTTATCTGACAGATTAATATATATTACAAAATACCGAAAGAAAGTCAATTTTTTGCAATTATCAGAAGAAGTACGATTTTTTTTTCTAAGTTATTTTTTCGTTAAAAAATACAAAAAATCGATAACTTTGTTTTAAATTATCACAGATTTCTAGTTCAACCATTCGTTTTAAAGATACTGACGAGACCTTTCGAAAGATACCCATATTGAACATTTACTCTCCCCCCCCCCCCGGGGTATACTTCCTCCCCGGGGGGAAGCGATGCTCCTACATGCACAGTTTTTTTCCTAGTTTACTACTACTATTATCAATAATTCATATTAATTTTACAACCACACGTTAAAATAACTCTCATTATGTACATTTATACGAAATTTTGTCCCATACTGCCATGTTAAAAATTTAGAAAAAATGCGATCACAGCACCACCTGTTGAGCGATTGATCCCCAAATCTAATCAGCACCAGTTTATGTCAAAGTCCAACTAAATACCAAGATTGGTTAAATTTCATTCATTGGTTCGTGCGATACAACGCCCAAAAATTTGTGACACACACACAGACGGACAGACCAGTTTCTAAAAAAAGTCAAATCGTGTTCAGAACAACCCAAAACGTGTAAATCCATTGAAAACTGCAGTTTGAAAATTTTCATGAATCCAATAATTTCTCTATATATGCATATAAAAGAAAGTAAAAAATAGTTCCAAAATGTGCCGTTAATTATCCGTAAATTATATGTTTCATGAAGCTCCTCTTTTTCTCTTTTCACTATGACTGTTTCCGCTGTAAACACGCATTCTTGTCCTTTTGCTAAAAAATTGTAGTAAACCCCTGAAGTCTATTGTTTCCTGCTATTTCGATGTGTTTCTAAAAACATTCCTGTGTTTAATGAGTCCATTTAGGCGTTTTCTCCTGAAATTACTCTGATAGCGCCATCTATAGGAACATGCTGGAACTACTTTTTTCCTGCCCCAAACAAAATGTCATTGCCTTGCGATTGTTCTGGTAAAATATAAAATCGCTCTGATGGGCAGTTTTAAAATTATATCGTTTTCAAATCGTAACTTTAAATATAATCACCCTGTATATAATAGATAATTTTGGTATATCTTCTTTTGATTATGATAACTCAAAATATAATTTACTTTTATTTTAAAAACACAAATACACACATACATGTGCAAATCTATGTATATTCAGTGTGCCATCTAACATCTTTTCTTGTACAATAAAATGTTTAACAGAAATAACTACGGGGATAAAAGTAATATTTAGTTATTGAAGTGAAGATATAACATTCATAGAAAATTTTTTTGGTGCTTCCTAATTGTGAATATAGAAATTAGTGAAAATAGATTATTTCCCTTTCAAAGAAATTTTTATTTTTCCAATCATAAGCAATTGTGTTTATATGGAAATGACTGAATTGAAATATGATATTTTATTTGATTTTCAAAAATATTGCAATTGTATCGTCAATAAAAATTAATCAGCAGCTTGAGAAAGTTTTTCTCAATTTCGAAAAATCCCGTCTGATCACGAACCTGCACTATACGTTCTATAATCTAAAATAGTTGGTGGTGTGGTGGTTGGGTTTTACGTCACACTAGTGCTGCGCAGATGGGCAATTGGCGACGGTCTGGGACACACCCCTAGAGGTGGTCCGGAGACATGCCATCACAATTTTGATCCTCCACGGAAGGGATCCTCTCCCGCTTCGATGACCCCCAGAGGTATAATTTTTGATGGGAACATGGAGGACATTGCGACCACGACAGATTTTACGTGCACCAGCCACCATTAGCGTACACGGCGGCCTTTGGCCGGCTCGAGTACCGAACCCGCAATCTTCCAATTACGAGGCCGGCCCTCTTCCGACTGGGCTACCGCGGCCCGATCTAAAATAGAATTTTGTGTCAGGCTCTCCAATAGATTTTCTGTGCATTGTTGAGTCAGACAGTGAGTAAATGAAAGTATTCTTAAGTATAATATGTAGCAAACTGACAATCATATGAACTTTAAAATATATTATTAAGGTTTTGAAATTTCAAAACAGGCAGTAAAGATAACGTTAAAATACTACTGTAATGGGATATTTTATTAATGGGATATGCAGTAGACTAAATCCCATTAAAGTGCCTACACTATAACTTACGAAGGAAAAGAAATCCACTAACCATATTTTAGTATAAAATCTGAATACAAAAAAGAAAATACATTAAAATTATTTCAAAATATATTTTTCTGAATAATTAAACAAATATACGTTCACGATATTCGTATATTATCTTATGAGTTGTCTGGTTTTATCCATGTCTGAAAAAAGAAATAGTATATTTGAATCTCACAATAATTAACGACAAACCAATCCGTCAGAACGTATTAAACTTTAGTAACATGTCATCTGTGATGAGGTTTTTTTAATTAATCCCACACACTCGAGCAAAACGTAGTAATAATACATTACATGCAGCTCCTCATATACTATTACATCATGAATTATTCAATTAAATCCATTGGAGCTTGTTTTTAAATTAACTAAAATAGCGGAGTAAAAAATTTTAACTGAACGAAATAATTGTAAATGTATTTAAAAGTTCCTTTCTAAATTATATGATCAGAATGCATTGTCATTACATTCTTTTGTTCGTAGTAAAGTTAAAAAAGAGTTAATTTAGAATTATGTGGAATAATTCTTTATTAATGTTTAACAAATTTGTTACGAAAATTCATTTTTTGAAATTTCAATATTTCAAAATAATGGCTTTTTCTTCTTATGCATTTTGGCTGAGAAATTCAAAGAAAAATTTGAAACAAAGATGAGGTTTGATAATGTCAATTTTAATCTACATATGTAGCTTAACAAGAGATTTTTAGGAATATTGGTTATCCCTCGGGATTGAAATTCTATTTTCGTGGTATTAAATATTATAATAATTGGTTTTCTTGGATGCATTTTCCACTTTAATGAGAGAGTAATTAGTTCATTACTCCAGAGGAATAATTAATCTAAAGAAAATAAATTTGGTACTATGCGAACTAAAAGCATTTCCGTTAAAACACATTTTTACGGAAAATAACTGACATAAAGTTCAAAATTCACTTGAGATTGCATAGAAAAATGAAATATTTTCAAATAATTTATTACGTGCATTTTAAAATATGTGCCTATAAAAACATGTTAAAAAGTAGTTCATGATTGAAAATTTAAATTGAATTATTTACATTTATTTAACGATTGATTTTCTAAAAAGAGCAAAATATATAATTTTCGAAATTTTCTCTTAATTAAAAAAAAAAAAAAAAAAGTATGTACACTTTTAAAGAGACAGAAACGTTTAATAAATATTTAAGTATCAAGTAATTTAAAACGAAAAATAAACAGATAAAAGAAATATTTTAAAATGCTCTCTTGAAGTTTATGTATCTAACAATTTTGAAATTTACTACATATTATTATGAAAGCGAAATTTTATTTAGAAAATAATACATTTTTAAACACAAATTAAAAACTGATATTCATTAAAACTCGTTAAAGACAACTTTTAATCAAGGAAAAATTCCATTAAGTTAATTAATTTCTAAGCTTTTAATGTAACATTAATTTTTTATACAATGAACTTTGCAATTACTAGGATATAAGAAATGTTTGCGTTTCAATTTGAAAAGGAAATTAAAAATAGATACCAAATCTATGTAATATCGATTATATAACAGCTGGACTTCTATAATATATTGATCTGGAAAAGTAACATTTTTCGTTCGTGACAAAACGGGTTAGCACTCGACTACTCATTAAAAAAAAAAAAAAAAGAAAAAAAAAAAACTAAGTTTAATTCGAAATATTTTACATTTGAATTAATGATAATAATAATAATAAAAACTGTAGCGTCATATTTATCCATTAATTAAAAACAATAAACTTGTAATTTGAGGTGAAATACATTAAAACTCAACTATGAGTTTTCTTTTAAATGTTTTATTTTTCGACATATTAAATTCAAAACAAAACAAATATTGTTTTAAAACTATTGACTGCATTTAGAACTTATTAAAACATACTATTCTAAAAAAAAAAAAAAAAAAAAAAAAAAAAAAAAAAAAGAACTTCGTTGTGTGTTTTTGAAAGACTAAAACCGGTAAAATGCTTTAAAGTGCTAAGATGGAAATTTTGTTTGCAGTTTTAGACATTATCTACTATCGGACAGCAATAAAATGACGTGTGAGACACGTGATTTTAATCGAGTCAACTTATTGATTAAAGGAATTTCATTTTTTTAAATCTATTTATTTGTTTATTTGTTTATTTGCTATTTTTCAGAACAATATTTTAAGCACTTTTATTTCTCCCATACAAAAACGAAAAAAAAAAAAAAAAAAGAATAAATGATTTCTTGACGGAAAATATTTCAATATACTAAGCCATTTGAATATATATATATATTGTTTCTTGGATTTAATGTTTTTCATCAAAAATGTGTGATATTATTTTTAATAATATTTGTTTCAATAAATTCTAAGGTAGTCTCTTTTTACTTTCCTCAGTTTGAAAATTTTATTTCCGATATTCCTAAGCTTATTTCAATCCTCACGTAAAAGAAATATGCCACAAAAAGAAATCTGTCTGTAGTGATGTTCTCTGTTCTTGAATCTTTCAATGAATGCTCATTATTAGAGAAACGAATTGAGTCTATGGGCACTGATAGATATTGGATTGAATCATAGGCATGGTTTCTTTAACTTTTATCTTTTTCAAAGGCTGAACGTAATTTTTGATATTATATAGTGAGGTAGGAACAAAAATATTTTTTTTATTAAACAACCATTGATTCTGCTTGTATTTATCATTTTATTTTATTTTATTTGTTTATTTATTTTTGTAATTTTCAATAAAAATAATCGAACTTATAAAAAAAAAATACATAAATAAATAAAATACTTGAATTTTTTTCTAACATACTGGAAAATAATACACATTAATATATTAAAAATAAAATTTATCTAATGTTAATGATAGAAATTTTATTTCTATATCTAAACTGTTAAGGAATATTAGTTAAGGAATTAACTGTTAAGGTTCTTTATAGTATTTCTATGAAATATTTTTATAATTACAAAAATATAACATTGCTCTCCAGTTATTTCTAAAAAACTTTTATTCTTCTAATTTCCATGAACTCTAAAGTGCACTTGATACTTTCGGAAAACAATATAAACTTTACTACTCTGTATTAAGTTTTGACGGAAGTTTCCGTGCGATCTCGCCATGCCTCTCCATTGCTGCTGTGGGAACAAGAAATGAATAAACTAATTTTAAACTTAACAGAAATACTTTAATTAAAGATCTTAAATAAGTGTAGAAATGGGACTACTTCTCTAGCAGCGAAATGAATTATAATTAACCTCTATCGTCACATAAATATAAAACAGTAAATAGACTCATTTTATCAGTGACTTGACGGTGGTATAACGGGCGTCCAACTCGACTGTACTCCTTGATACTACACTTGAGGTGAACTAAACTCCAAGATATATCTTGAACTGAAACTCCAGAACTAAACCCCCTTGATCTGCCTCCCCTGTACAGGACTGAGCTGATGAAATTCACGGTACAGAACCCCAAGTACGATTTTAACATACACTTATGTATGAAGTTTTATTTTTAAGTCGTAACAACTGAGTATCGTTCGTAGAGTACTTTTATAATCAGAGTACAAACTTCTAACCCGACTCGACTACTTCGAAACTCTTGCTTTGGGAACTTCTTACGAAAACTCTTGGAAGCCTCATAAAGTTACATTGGGCGCATTCGAAAGTATTTCCCGGTCACTTCCCGAGTTGGGAAATGACGTCACGCGGGAAGTTCGGGAAATTAGAACTACCATATAGGAGCCTTACGAAAAATGACCGAGATATAACTACTTCCGTACACATCTCATCTTCCCGGGAAACAAATATATAAACAAACATGGCTCCTATATGGTAGTTCTAATTTCCCGAACTTCCCGCGTGACGTCATTTCCCAGCTCGGGAAGTAACCGGGAAATACTTTTGAATGCGCCCATTGTTTTTTAACAATTCTGTAAAAAACAACGAAACTCAGCATTTTTATTTGCTTTCTTTATTTAGATAACACAATTTTTTCTATCATTATTTAAGATTTTATCGTAGATGAGTACCCATTCTGTACTTTCCAAGAAATTTTGATGGTTCATAATACTGAATTTTTTAGGAGAAATTTCAGAATGATTATCAGACAATTAGAGATTTCACCGAAAATTACAAAAAAAAGAAAAAAAAAAAAAGAAAAGAAAAAAATAAAAAGAAAAGGAAACAGAGCTAAGCATTCAAAATAAAAAAGTTATTTAGAAACTCCTTTATAATAAAAAAAGTCCTCTTGTTAATTTATATTACATTTCACAGCTACAAAAAATAACAATTTGTAATTCTGTTAACATATAAAAAATAAATAATTGTTTTTTTAACGGTGATTTTAATTGTTTAAAGAGTGAAAAGTACACTATTAAAGACGAAAGTCTGAGTACTTTAATTATGTTGATGACATAAGTTATTTTTTAGATGTCGTCTTGAATGATTCAGGTTTTTTTCCCCGAAAGCTTTGAATAATTTAACAGCTTTTTTAACATCTTAAATGTTATATTTAGGTTCGGATTAAAAAAAATATAATTTAAAGAAATTAGTTTAGCAAAATTATTTTTAAATACGAATATATTATACCTATGTATGCATTAATTTCTGTCAAGATGTATTAAAACAAACTTAAACATAAAAAAGTGAACATATTTTTTATTAAATCTAAAGTAAATATTGTGTTTTAAAAAGTTAAATTGTAATGTTTCAAGTAAAAAGGTAAATAGTTATACAGAATTTAATGATACTCCAATTATACACGCAAATGTCACATTTTGGTTTAAATATATTAAATTTAGACAAACATCCATTTTAAATAATATTTTATAATTTTATAATTTAATAAGACCACAGAATTAAAACAAATAAAAATAAACAAAGAAGACATACGGTGTCTTTATTTTCTCAAATTTTATGATAATTTTCTTTTCTTTTATGATAATTTAACAAAAAGAGACAAGGAAGTTAACATTTGAGTAGTTGCCAACATTTTAATTTCTTCTTTTTTTTTTTTTTTTTTTTTCTTTCGTTAAATTGTTAGTACCCACCTTTTTTGCGCACTGATGTTTTTGGAGATTTATTTTCTTCTTATATAATCGTAGTTATATATTGAAGACTATTGCTATATAAGTAAATGATGGGGGAAATGGGAAGGCACTAACAAAGCTAACGAAGAAACTAGAAATGTTGGCAGCTGTGAACTTGTCTCAAAAATGAGTTCTCTATAATAATGCGTGTATATAATTAAAGTGAAGTATTATATTTTATTGCGTTCGTAATTTCGACATTATATTTTAGACTTCAGCAAAGCAGAAAATCTGGATCTAAAATTATATGACATGTTTGTATGTAAAAAAAAAAAAAAAAAAAAAATGTATGTACAAAATTACAAATTGTATGTAAAAAAAAAAAAAAAAATCGATTTAATCAGTGAAAGGACACCAAAAGAATAATAAATCATAGAAAAAAAAGTTTAATAAACATAAATATACTTTGAGTTAACTTAAATAATATTTAAGCTAAATTTTCTTTAGTTTCTTAATAACTAATTAAATTTGTTATTAAAAAATATAATAAACTTTTTTTTTTTTTTATCTGTGAAACAGAAGGGTAAATTAAGTCTTTTACTTTAGAACTGTCCTTACAAATTGCCATATTTCAGTTTTGCCGGACATATCTTATAAAACTCTATGCAAATATTTATTTGTATAAATGTACAAATTCGTATTTTTTCCAAAATTTTAAGTTTTATTTTTAAATTAATTAATTTTTGTTTTATGTGTGGACTATTTCTGAAACTTCATTTTTAATGCATTAAATTTAAGACAACAAAGCATTTATTTCTTTTGAACAGTATGATTCTTTTCACATCCTTTTATATTTTATTTTCAGAAGCAATGTTCCGACATGATGATTTAAAGTCTATATTTTCAACATTTTAAAACATGAGCTATCCAATATTATAATTGTAAATCTTTTTGTTGACCGTTTCTCTCACACTGTGATACATAGCAATATCATAATTTTCTGCTATGTTAAATATTCGTTTAGAATTTCATGCAGGTGGACCAAAGTTTTTTTTTTTTTTTTTTTTTTTTTTTTTTCCTGTCAATTTTCCCTTAGAAATACCCAGATCGCGTTTTAACCTTGACTTTTTGCTATTAAATAAAATAGAGATTAAGTAGTTTCCTGTTATGTGTTTTTTAACGATATTTATATTTCAATCTACCAGAATATTGTCAGCTGTGTCGTCATATTTATTTAGAACAGGGATTTTTTTTTTAATAAGAAACCAGATGAGTAATATTTAGTATCACTTAAACTTATATTTCATCTGATATTCAGTATGGCAAAAAAAGATATAATTGCTTAATACGTAGAAACTCCTTAAAGAAAATATTTTAAACATTTTAAAATAAGTCCTTTGAAAGAACTGAATGCATCCTGTGTTTCTCGGAAACGGCCCTATCAAAGTTAAATATTTAGGGTTAAGTATTTTTTCAAAGTGTGTACCGTCACAATTATTTCCGAGATTCTTTTACGCTGTATTTATATAGTAAACTTCAATTGTATACTTCTACAACTGATCAAGGAGGAAATTATATGAATATAGAAATGGGAGAGTCAAGGAAAAAAAAAAAAAAGAAAGAAAAAAGAAAAAGAAAGCTGGTCAGTAGACACCCTGTTTTTCTAAACTGAAACACCGACCTGACTTATCATCATCTGCAAGTAAATTAATTTTTGATGGTAACCTGACTTTGCGTGGTTAAAATATAGTAGAAATCTCATTTTGTAGGAAACTACTCGAATAATTTTGTTTAAAAATCAAGATTAGCGTATTTTTTAGATAATGTTTCGATCTGAATTGTCCTCATATTTACGTTCTCTGGCAACGAATGTTAAGGAAACACACACAAAAAGCAGTTTTTTAAACTGTTTAAATGATTTAATTAAAATTTAAGGTTACGGGTTTTTTAAGATGACAATTCCATAGGAATTACTTTCATCTTTTTAAAAATAAGCGAGTTCGTTGGTCAGGTTCTTATCAAAACTTATCAAACCAAAAATATAAAGCTATGAGTTTTTGTGGCGGCAGTTTAAACTGATTTACTTTCATCTTCTGGAAAATTAGTGTTTAGTGGTAACCTAAGATTTTCAGTGGGCCAAATTTCACAGAACTTCGGTTACAGAATTTTGGTTTTCTTGGAAAATACTCTAAAGATTTTTTTTTTTCAAAATTATAAAAAAGGAGATTTTTTAAATCGATTTGATTTATATTGTGTTACTTTTTCTTCTCTAAATTATTAAACATGAGTTTATAATGCTAAAAATGTAATTAGTATTAATTTATAATGATGATTCTTGAAATAATTCATTCAGTTTATTCCGCAAAAGTTTTTTTTTTTTTTGTTATTCCCAGTAAAACTCGGTCATCCAGGTACTTATATATAATCTATTAATATTAGCAAAAATCTAGTGCCACAGAACATTGTGTTATCTTTTACCGAAGAAAATATTTAAAAAGAGTTATATCATATCAATGGTGCCAATCTGGTTTAAACGTTCAATGCTATTATTTATGAAAAATGCCATGAAATACGACTATAAATTATCTTACATGCACAAAGCGGGAAAGAATTTCACCGATTTCTATTTAAACTAATTTTTTTATTATAAAATTTTAATTTTTGGGTACAGGCCAAAAAGCATAAAACTTTGCCAAATCTGTATCGGTACTTTGCCTTACGTGCAGATTTTACAGATGCTATAATGGAAAATTGGAAATCGTTACTTAAAATAAATTATTATATATTATATATAAAAGATTTTGGAATATTTAAAAAAAACTTCCTTACAAAGGTAAAATAAATTATAAGAAATGATTTGAAGTTGATTTGCTAAACATTTATTTCCAGCATTTGTTTACTTTAAAAATTAATATTGTCTAATGACATATATAGCATTTACCAATAAGTAAATTCATTAGTTCTCTATCATAAAAAATACTCCTTAATATTCCTGTATGCTATTGCAAATAGAAATTAAATTTAATTTTAGATACGTTATATAACATTGAAATCTTGGAACTGCAATAAAAAATATTTTTACTATGAAATTCATTCAAGAGTCTTCAATTATTGCAGTATTGGGTCTCGATATAATCGGCAGATGGTATTTACATCTACAAACGCAAGAAATGAAAATTTATGGATCCTAAAAAACCTCTAAAACACCAAGTTAAAAAAAGACCGCTAAAATACCAAATTATAACATTAGTCTAAAAAAACCAAGATTTTGTTTTAGTAGTCCAAAAATATAAAAAAGCTGTAATTTTAAGGTACTCTAAAGCCAAACTATCTAGGAGTTACTGTTTGTATCACACAATTTTCTGCAAAGTTAGGAAAGTTTTATTTTGGTAATTAATTTAAACGTATAAATTATTCAAGACAGTAAAGTTTTTAAGATCGTGCTGTAAAATTTATCGAAAAACTGGTGTCATATCATGAAGACTTAATGAAAAGACCACAAAAGGCCAAATTACGCAATGATTGTTTCATTTAAAAAAAAAAAAAAAAAAAAAAAAAAATGAAGCACGAACTTTCAACAGGCAGAAAGGAAAGCAGAAATGCAGTTTGAAACAAACAACTATACATAGCAGTCGCAAAGTAGTACTACTGCAAAATTCTGAAAATAGACCCCCTAGAAATAGAAAATTATGCTGTTTATGATTTATTATTGACGACACCGTCCAAAGCTTTTGCAGATAAAAATACATTTGTTTAAATATATATATATATATATAGCGACAAATTTTTCGTTCATGTCTGCGATTTTGACGACATTTTTGATGACTTAACAAGAATTGCCACGATATACCCATTCTGATAAAAAAATAAAAAATAAATAAAAATAAAAAACTAGATACATCATGATAATAAAGGGCTTACTTTGAAAGATTTATCATATAGTAGACTTTCAGTTGGTAAACAAATTTTAGAGGTCTTATTAATTAATAAAAAAAAGTGTTTTGTTATTACCTCAAGCTCTTCTCTTGTCTAGAAAATAAAACAGCGGTGAACAAAAATATTTTGAAAAAGAATCATTAAAAAGAATCATTTTGCACGTGTTATTCTTACCACCAATTCTATCAAATAATGCAATTTCTGCACATATATATTTGGCTTTAATAACACCAATTTTGCGGATATTTTAATTGATATAATAGGAATTGTATCACTCAATAGTTCTCTACGAAGTATGACATGCTAATTTTCATTAAAATTAAATATTGTCTTTACGGAAACCAAATCAAGTGTGAAAAAATGTTTCACGGTGTAAGATTGAGGACCCCAGTTTTATTGTTTATGTATATTCACTTATATAGGACAGGAAAAAAAAATCAAAATTCGATACGAATACCCTCTATTTTTTTTCTGTTTGTCCCGTAATACTTATTAGGAAAATATCAGGGATAATATGGGATAATATTATCCTTGTTAATAATGGAATAATATTAACCCGGGAAAATCCTAATGCTGCTTGTTTCTACGTGTTATGAAAAATTTAGTACTGAATTTATAAGGCAATTTTTCCACTTTCGTTTAATTTCAGATAAAACAAACTCAAATGAGGAGCAAACATTCAAACCGAGTTTTCTCCTTCGGACAAAATTTTCAGACAACACAAAAACTAATAAAGTAAAAAATAATTAAACTTAAAAACTAATTATCGTTTGTTTAGATGTACTATTAGATACTATGAAAATATGTAGACATATCAAAGAAGATATGTAGACATACTATTTTTATGTTAAATTAAAAGAAAAATCACTAACTCATTTTTTTATTTTTGGAGAAAACATGGTTTGAATGTTTGCTCCTCAAATGTATTTAAATAATGCATTTATAAACATGTTACATAAAAACAAACTACATACATAGAATACTTTCATTTAAAATATTTTATTTTACAATCGAGGTACTTTTCTCTGTGTTCTTGTACACAACGTAATAAATATTGCTTTTTTTCTCTTCTACTTGAACCAATCCATGGACGTCTCGCGTCAACTTTACAACTTTTAACAGTATCGTTCACTGCTTTAATCCAGGATATAGTATGTTTGGCATCCAAAAATAAGGCATTCGTTTCCCATAAAAACGGGCTGTTTTAGAGAAAACTATCAATAACTTTGAGGCGAAAAAATAAATTTTTACTCTCGATCAATATAAAACAAGCCACATTCTTATCTGAAATGAGACTAAAATCTACAGTTTTCTTATAAATTGTAAGGATACATAAAGGTATGTTATAAATTATTTCTAATGTAGCAAGATACTTCCCATACAACGAGCTGAAAATTCCTTACTTTAATAAAATGCATCTTTTCTCGAATTTAAAATTATGTCTTTGTTCATATGCGTCACTATTTTTGCATTTGTTCCTTGTCTAACGTTGTTGATTAGTAGTGATAAGACAGCTATTTCATAAATTAAATACAAGAAATGTTGACTGAATTTCTTTATGGCTGCATTTGAGATCATTTTTTCAACATTTCCAAATGTTTTTACAGATACGGAAAAGTAAACCTTTGTAAAGAGCTTTTACGCAGAATTACAGGGTGGCCATAATTAAACTGCAAGTGTTCTAGGTGTGCTGGAGAAAAAAACTACCGGGAATATTCCAGTGAAATTGGGTATCTACACGTTTCAGAACACGCGCAAGTCAAATATGAAAAGAAAAATCTCCATTTTCACCCGATAGATGGCGCTGTGCCGTGTTTCAATTATTATCGACGGCATATATGCAAATTTTAAGCCCATTGAACAGTATAAAAACAAAACCACATTGAGTAACGGTCAATCATGACTCTGAATAAGAAAGAACGTGCATTGTTAGTGAAGGTATTCTACCAGAATGATAGTAATGATTTAGCTACTATGAAAGAATACCGGCGTATGAAACGATTAAGAAGAGTTCCGATGAGTGTGAATGGATTGAAAAATATGATTTTTAAATTTGAAGAAACAGGATAATTTGGTGTTATTCCAGGCACAAGAGGGCGGCGTCCCGTAAACCCGGAAACAGTGCAACAAACTGATGACGCTATTGCTACTACGAGTAGCAGTTCAGGAGCCAGTATGCTGCAACAAGTGAGCGCAAGAAGTATTGCTCGGACATTATCTCTTCCCTGGTCAACTGTGCATAAAGTGTTGCGCCACATTCTTCGGCGTTATCTGTATAAAATTAAAATGCTTCAAGAATTGAAACCTCTTGATGAGACTCGAAGAATTCATTTTACAAACTTTGTCCTAGCGAAAATCAGTGAGGATGATACTTGGATGCAGAGAATCTTGTGGACACACGAGGTGCATTTTACACTATCAGGTAGTGTAAATGCGCATAAGAACATAACTGCAGGATATGGGGAACGAGCAACCAATACGCTAAACCTGAAAAAACCCTCCATTCCGATTACGTAACTGTATGGTATGAAATGACTTGTGATTTTCTTTAGGGCCCATATTTCTTTGAGACCCCAACTGCAAGTGGTCCCAAATGCTGTAGTGTTACAGGGACTAGCTACGGTGCGATGTTGAGAGAACAATTAATTTCAGCATTGCAAGAGAGACATTGTTTAGAAACCACGATATTTATGCAGGACGGAGCACCCCCTCACATCGCTAAACCTGTTAAAAAATTGCTACTGATACCTTAGGTGCGGACTTAATCCTTGCGATTTTTATCTGTGGGGACATCTGAAATATATGATTTTGAGAGACATATCTGTTGCTAACATGCTTCTATTGCTGAATTATTGAAATCTGGAATAACGAGACACGTGAGCTGTGTTACAACAGAGATTTTAAATGCGACGGTGGACCATGTGGTTTTACGTTTTCAGCATGTGGTTGCATCTGGTGGTTCGCATATTGAGCCCATCATGTGATAATTTCATTGAATAAATAATGGTTTAATTGTTTTCCAAGGCGCCTTTATGGATTCTTTAATTTGTGATCTTAATTTAAGTTAATTATTGATTACATCCCATACAGCACAGAATGTTTCAGTTATGTTGCAAAACATTCGCCCTTTTTGATTTTCTATCTGTTCAGTGATTGTAACGTTTCTGTTACGTATCTGATTTTTGTTACGATCGCGGACATTTCTACGTTTTTGAAACTAATCGGAAAGCAATCTGAACGTTTTTAAACGTTTCTGAAATGTTTATAATGTTTCAATGTTATATGATTGTTACGTTTCTGGAACATTTTGTGCTGTTAGGAATGATACTGTAAAAATTTAATTCCTGAAGCGAATTGTATGGAATCTTGATAAACTGTAAGTGATGTTTTATGTTGTTTATATGCCTCTTAGAATGTTATTATGCTCTTTCTATCGGTTTTGGAAGTTGTATATGCCACCGGTGAGTGTTAAAATACGGTACAGCGCCATCTATCGGGTGAAAATGGCGATTTTTTTTCATATATGATTTGCGCATGTTCTGAAACGTGTAGATACCAAATTTCACTGGAATATTCCCAGTAGTTTTCTCTCCAGCACTCCTTGAACACTTGCAGTTTAATTATGGCAACTCTGTACATTGCAACCATAGCGTAGCATAGCTTGTCACAATAAATAATCATGCATTCTAAAGTACTTCCTTTTTTTCGTCATTGATGAACTAAGAGCAGAGCAGTAAAATTTACAGGGAGTAAATTGCTCTTTCGATCCAATGAGTAACAAGTTTGGTTAATGCCACCTGGAGGCCTAATTTTAAATCCGTACCGATCTACTTTGCTGCATAAAAGAAAGAAAGAGAGCCCTATTTTTTTTTAAGTAACCGTCTCTTACGACATTTTCTTTTAACTTAGCATCAAAGAATTATAGCAGTACCTCAATATAAGAATTCTCAAAGTGTAATTTTACGATTCCCTTGCAGGACTGAACCTCACTGAAATTAGCAGTTTTCCAATTTTCCTTAAGCACCACATTTGATTCAAACTCTATTCGAGGCTGTGATGTCGCATCAGAGAATCTGCATTTAATCTTCAGTATTACGATTTTGAATTGTATTCCAAGCAGTTTGTTCCTGATCTTTCCCAGATGAATTTCCAATTGTAATACAGCAAGAAGATTTTCAATACTTCCATATGAAATCACTATAGGAAGAAGTTCTTTTTTCGTACCTCAAAAATTAAGCACTGGTAACAATTTACCATCCCAGTGCAGAATAATGACTTCTCGTTCGTTATTCTGAAACCGAATTTCAAGAGCGTTATTACACGTTTCTTTAATTTTTTATTGCAAATTCATTGGATAGATGACTTATTTATTAAAAGTCTTCAATATTAAATTGAAGAGTTTCGATTGCTGCAAAAAGATTACTTATCGTGTGTGAAATGAAGACCTTAAAAAAATAAATAAATAAACAAAAATTTGAAAATCGGGCTTTGTGGTGCATTATAGAGGTCATACATAACCGATCACTTTGTCGCATTTTGAATGTATGCGATAAACGGAAGCACAGTTTAATAACAAAAACAATGAAATCAACTAGATAGATAGTATATGACAATTTTTATTGAGAATTCTCAGTGCTACACGTTGAAAATTTTCACAGTAAAAATCAAAGTGAAATATAAACAGACTAGATGCCGTCAATATACTTTTAGATAAATTTACTTATACTGTACAATTTTTTACAATATGTATAAAAATAAAATAAAACAAAACAGAAATAAATAAATAAAAATTTTTAGTTTACAGGTCGCCGTAATCATTAGTTTTTAAACTTTTTTTTTTCGTAAAAATAAGTGTTTTTTAATGAAATTCTCTGCCATAAAGAAAGGTGGATGGTAGTGAATTTTATAAGTTTAACAACTACTAGATTAGCCGAAATTTACACATTTAGAATAAGTGACAAAATCTCTTACCCTATTGATTCAACATAGTTGGCAACTATTTTTCTAACTATTTTGGTTCTTTTTTCTAAAGAATAAGCAACACTAATTTCTAGTAGGATTTTCCAATTCAATTAAATTTCAGTAATGTCCAGAAATATGTTTTTTCAAAATTTCTGATAAAAAATAGTGATAATGCATTTTCCTTTCTATAGCTCATATTTAATAAAGATTGTTTATTTAAAAACAAAAATAATTTGCTAAAAATTGCATAATTTTGTTTTATATATATTTATTTTTTCTATTTGTAAAGAATAAAACTGTAGGAATCCATGCGTTATATTTGTTTAAAATCCTTTACTTTAAAATTTTCAAGTTTCTTTAAATTATTATTCTCATATATTGACATTTCACGTAAATATTTTCCTTTTTGAATTATTGATTTTTTTTTTTTTTTTTTAAGCAGGTGTTTGTTCGTTAAACAACTTTAATCTTTGAAATAATTATATCAATTATAACTCTCTACCCTAAATTATCTGGATTGTTCCGAGCTTAGATTGTTTTCCCTAGCTCACGGCTCACTTTAATTATAAATTGCATTAAAAATTTGCTAAACTTCAAGAGTTTCTGAAGCACTTGCTGCCATAAATTAATTAAATTTCTGAATTATCCCTATCATAACTTACTGCTCCGTAACACACCACTTTATTTTATGAGCTAAGTTTATCAGATATTGTATAAATTTTCCTTAAACATTATATCAATATATTGGTTGAAGTAATAAATAAACATAAATATATAGGGAGATTTATGATTATCATTATTTAGTCACTTGAAATGAGAATTATTTTAGAAGTTATGTATTAGATTGAATAAATATTTTATAAAAATTGTAGCTGCTCTTTTTCTTTCACTTCTTGCTTGCTTTTTTTAAATATTACGCACATTTGTTCATTTTTGTGAATATATGCGATAAGAAATTAAATGTTTTTAATTTTGTCTCTGTGACCACTTCATTTTCTCCTTTACTAAAATATGTATATAATATATTCATCGAAACAAAGAATATTATAAAATTATAATACAGGACACTTTTTATAATTAGTAAAGTCAAATTCAAATTTCATTATATAAGTGTATATTATAAACAGAATTAAAAGCAAAGTTTTCAGGATGCCTTTATATTTTAAAATGTTAATCGAATACGTAATATTCCACTTACAAAAATGTTTTTAAAAGTAAGAATTTATATTGCAGCATTTTTAAACTTATAAAGTCAATTTTCTGAAAATAGCAAAAAACTAGTTTTTTTATACTGTCCCCAATCCCTATAGCCATAATTAATAAAACTTTAACGCTCATCCTTACAAACCTAATGTAAAAAGTTTATCTTCTGTACGACAAATATTGGCCGCCATTTTTAAATTTAAATTTTATTATTTGTTTCGAATTTTCTCGGCCTTTATTAAGAGGTCCTTTAATGAAGCACCATAAAATGTGGAAAAATTCTAATCTTTGAAAGAAAATATCTCGGTAAATTTTTGTCGTTCATATAGGAAAATTCTTTGTTATGTTTGTGAGGATGAACGCAAACTTTTATTAATTGTGGCTATAAAAACCGGGGGAATGCATAAAAATTGAGTGTTTTTTAATTTTTTTCAAACTTGATTGTTTAAATTAAAAATAAAAGCTATTAAACTACTTAATTTTTTAATATCTAGCCATATATGTCTGCAGCCAACGGTTGCAGAGATAAAGGCTTTCTAAGGGCTTTTCTTTGCATTCTGTGTATTTATATATGTGTGAAAAATTTTTGAGTCAGTTTAAAAGTCTTCGTAATGCAAACTATGATATTTTTAATACATAATAAAAAAAAAACAGCAAAGCATTAACATAAATATTTTCTTCATTTTCTTCATTTTGCTTGTTTTTCTCACTTTATTGGTAGTTTTAAATAAATTTAAAATAAATTAAAAAAAAAAAAAGAATATTAGAATTTCGCTTTAGTATAACATAGTCTGACTCACTGACTCAGCTTTTAAATTCAAGTGACTACGGCATTTATGTTAGGAATTAGATTTTTCACTTCGACTTGAAAAACTTAAATTTTAAAGATGAGTAATTTCGTTTTGAGAAATGCCTGAGATAGTTCACAGATAGAACATCGAAATATTAAAATAAAAGCCTCAAGTTCAACTTCTAGTTAGGGACTTTTTCCCTCTAAGTAAAATAATTCAATTTTTAATTCCAAGTAATTAATACTAGAGAAATGTAAATTCTAACACTTAATTTATTCTGTATCTTTACCTACTATAATGGATGCTGTTAATAGGTTATATTTTCCCTTATTCAAGTTTGTGAAAAAGCAGAATGCGACGATAAAGTTCAATTTGTTTGAAATATGTCATTCGGGTATCGTTCTGGATATAATACAGGCTGTTCGCACATTTTTTAGACGATTTTATTTCGCAGTAAGAAAAAATCGTTTGCATGGAGAATTTTATTTTTACAACTGTTATATTTTTGGAAGTTTTATTTATCTTCTGATATTTATAATTTTTGTTTAGATGCAAAAATGCGCTTTTAAAATGGCAGTGTATGGAAGGATAGGTTTCCACTCTTTCCAGAGATAGTTTTTAGTGAAATCTTTATGAAAAGCATTTATCAGGAGAAAAATGGAAAAACGTTGCAACAACAGATGAATCTTGGGTCTATTTAAGTGGTTGCAATAAAAAAAGATCAATTTATTATCACAAAAGTGGAGAAAAAAAAATTTGCTACATGGCTCAAAGCATCAAAAGAGAGTTTTTCTAAAGGATTTATGATTGCCACTGGTTTTTTCATACAAGCGCAAGATAAAAGCAAAAGAATGTGACAAAAATGTCAAAATCAACTCTAAATACTCTCAAGAACATATTTTAATTCCAATTTAAAAAAAAAATGAAAATCCAGATCTTTATCCACAATGCTATCAATCCGTTGAACTGCATCAAGACAAAACAAGCAGCCACACATCGCAATCCGCAATTGCTTTTCTAGAAAAAAATGGAACAAAAAACACGGGAATTAAAACCATACCCTTCACTGACATTCCTGCTAAATCTTTTGATGTATCCCTGTTGGATTTTTGTGTTTTTCGACTCTTAAAATCAACATTATCCAAACACCGACCTACAACGCTTTGTGGACTCTGGAAATCCGTTCAAGAGGAGTAGAAAAATATACCTCTTCCGATATTATAAAAAGCATTATTATCATAGAAATTATGATGTAGAATGTTAGTTAAGAACAAGGGCTATCAAAGTGAACAAATAAAACACGAAATATGAGGGAAATTGCTTCAGTACACTCCATCAAAATCGTCTAAAAAATGTGCGAACAGCCTCTGTAGCTTAATGATAGTTCATTTGGTGATTGAGCCGTGGGTCTCAGTTTCGAGCCCTACATAAGACGTTTTTCGTCACAACGTCTTTTGCTTAAAATTGTTCAACTTCAAATTCCAAGTTTTTTAATTGTATCGCTCTGAAACATTATATTGTATATTCCAAAGTATAACTCGCAAGTATAGTTTCAAGTTACAATTTTTTATTTTTATGTATCGTCTCACATATAACTAGCACACTTTTTTAAGAAGAAACCTGAAGTATACATGTGTGATGCTCTTATCTTTTGAAGACATTAATTCAATGAACTATCCCAGGCTTTCGAAGAAAGCTATACTGATTTGACAAGTAGTAAGAAGAACAATATTTGTGTGGGATGCTTGAGGGATCAAATACTGTTTCTGAGAACAGAGTGAGTTACCACAAATTTTGGTAAGAACGCACTTCCGAACCGAAAAAATTCTGAGAGTCAGGAATCAGAATCTCTGTTTATTTAGACATTTAAAGCAGTGATTTTGAAGTTAATTTCGGAATCCATATTAAATCTCATTTTCTTTAATTTAAATGCTTTAATTTAAATGCAGTGACTTTTTAGTAGCAAATATGGGTCCTGCTAAACGAAACAAATACAGTGAAAGGGGAGGGGGGATTCAAAATCATTCAATTTGTAAAAGGAAATGGAAACTCTGAAAGAATATTAATCGCTGAAGCAAGCGTGTTTAGTGTTAGAAAAATCCTCGTACGTGTTTTGAAACAAGAAAAAAAAAGAAAGAAAGAAAGAAATCACTATAATTAATATGCTCAGTAACAAATGTACTCCGCTTAAATAAGTAACAAAATGGCCTATTCTAGAAGAAAGTTTTACAAGCTGGGTTCTAGAAAATCGCCAGAATTAATTAATTGTAACAAAAAACAGGACAATTTTTTTTTTCCTTTAAAATGGTTAAAAGAAAAAAAAATGCAATTGAAAGTGGAAACTTTAAAGCAACTTTCAGTTTGTATGGTCGAATTTTGTCACCGATTAATATAGTTCTACGAGAAAAAAATTAAAATTACGGAGAAGCTTCTGAAAGATTTGGAATACAAATTGATATGTTTAGAGAAGTATGTTATTGACATGCGAAGGCAAAAAAAAAAAAATAAATAAATAAATAATATTGCCACATATTTCAAATGTAGAGAAAAATCCAGTAATATTTGATATAATAGGAAAGAAAACAACTGATGTGAAAGAAAAAAATCTATTCATTTGAAAAAAAAGTTATGAAAATCCAGTTCCAAATGGTGTATTCATTTATTTTCACAAGAAGTAATGCATGGACAAAAACGATGTAAAATGTGGGTTAAAAAATATTTGGCAAAAGAATCCTGCTGCCTTAAATAATTTCGAAAGTCTTTTTGCCTGGAACATGTAAGATTCCATCTAACGGATGATACGAAGAAACTGATGAAAGAGTGTAACACAGACATGGTAGTTATTCCAGGCGAATCAAAGCCAATATTTCAGTCTTTTGTATCTACAGTCGGTAACAAAAGTGTCTAAACACTAGCAAAAATTCCTATATAAAAAAAGTGCGCTTAATACAGTTTTGCTAAATAAATCCTTGTCGAATCCTGTTCTTAGTCAGTCTAAGAACAGGATTCGACAAGGATTTATTTAGCAAAACTGTAATAAGCGTACTTTTTTTACATAGGAATTTTTGCTAGTGTTCGGACACTTTTGTTACCGACTGTACGAGTAAACAATTCAATGGAAATATAAAACGACAATGGAATATTCGAATATTAAATGTTAAAATAATTTACAAAAGGAGTGATAATGCGCCATATCAGTCTAGAAATTGTGTGCGATAGATAATAACAAATAATGAAGTCATTAAAAAAACTGTAGTTTATCTAACAATTCAGACGGACCGAAAAAATGATTAATATTTATAGATGACAGTAACTGTGAGGGGGGGAGTTGAAGCAGAATTCGAGTACGCCCATGAATGTATAAAAAGAAGAATATGATGAATTTTTCATGTTATCCGCTATCAAAAAAAATTTAAGTTCATAAGGCATTCCATTTCTTTTAAATAAACATCTTTTATTCACATTTAAAAAATTAATTAATTTACGTTTATCTTTTCCTTTACTTTTAAACCTTTCATTTTTTATCAGGAGTATAAAATGCCCCAGTAAATTTAGATTTTACTTTTTGTATTACAAGTACGCGTTATACGCCAGAACGAACCATAATTTAATTATCATTGTGATGTGAAAAATAGATGACTTTGAATTATATATCATATTTCAATGCTGTAAAACAGTAAGTTTACATTTTTTGCAAAATATATTTTAATATTTTTAAAAGATTCCAGGCTCATAAATTTACTTAAAGAAAAAAAAACTTATCGTAAATACATTTTACAATGTTTCAGTTTTTTCGATGGATTCACTATGGAATAGTTAAAGAAAGGGCACAATGTAATGAATAAAAGAGGGGAAATTAAAATTAAAAGAGAGCCATTCAGGTACACATTACGATCGTGACTCCTTCCACATTTTAACTTATCATATTGACATATTACAAATTGGTTATAATACAACGCATACTAATATAGATAACCCTTATCTGAAGACTGACAGATACATTTTTTAGCATTATTTAATTTCAGAAACGGCAAATACCTTTTTTAGTTCAATAAATTAAGCTCATATAGATTAAGTTGCGTTCAATATTAACGAAGTAGTTTTTAATTATTTATTATTATTATTTTTTAATAACGGTATTTGCATTAAAAATTCGAGAAATTGTGTAAATTTAAAAGAATTTACAGAATTTTTATGTATAATATATGCATTGTATGTATTACTATATATGTATTTAATATGTCATGAACATGAGATACATGTATGGGCATCTTACCTACATTAACTAATAAGATGTACATATGAATATTATATAAATATTATCATTTAAAATGTGTTTCCTTTCAAAGTAGTAGTAGTTAAAGTGGTGTAAATGATTTGCAAAAATATCAATATACGTACCAATGTAAGTATCTAGCTAGTTTTTTTAATGTTTTTAAAAACATTTTAGCCCAATAAATTATTTCCTTAAAAATAAAGTACAGTCTAATGAGTTTGCGATGTAGAAAATATAAATATTTGGAAATACGAGGGTTGCCTTTTATTTTTTTACAAACAACCAATAGAAGGCGCTACTGAAATTTGTCTTTAGGATATTTGTAAAATTCACATTTTTTTCATCTTGGAACCAGTGGCATCTTAAAAATAGTCTGCGGGTTTTGTTTACAGTGAGTGTTTAAAAGAAGCGAGTGAAAAAAATGGAAGTAGCTCGTGAAGGTTTCCGTTGGATGATTTTTTATGATTTTAAGAAAAGCCTCACTCGATATGAATGCATAGTATCGCTTCGTTAAAATTTTGGTAATGAAGCACCATCAGAAAAGACTACTTACATTTGGTTTGCAGAATTTCGTCGTGGTCGTGCGTCCGTCTGTGATGAATCTCCTGAAAAACGAACAAAATCGGTAGTGATTCCAAACAACATCGATGCTGTGCGCAAGATGATGAAAAAAGATCGGCATGTCACGTATCGTGAGATAGAAGCTTCCCTTGGCATACCACAGACTCCAATACATTCGATTTTGCACGATATTTAGCTGTTAAAAAGATTTGTTCCAGATTGATTCCGCACAATTAGACAGAAGCTCAAAAAGAGGCTCGTGTAAATTGGTGTAAGGAAATGCTAAAAAAATCAAATTGGGAACAGTAAAATCAGTATAAAATATCGTTACAGGTGACGAAACATGTATATGTTCGTATGAGCCGGAAACTAAACAACAATCCACTGATTGGGTGTTTCCGGATGAACCGAATGCTACGAAAGTTGCTCGTTCAAGAAGCACTTCTAAGAAAATGATTTCTTGTTTCTTCAGCCTTACAGGGCACATCACAACCATTCCTTTAGAGGATCGAAAACGCTAAATGGTATACAGAATTTTTTCTGCCAAAAGTCATCAACGAAATCTGGAAAAACAACAAAAATCGCCGCATCATTTTTCATCACGACAACGCCAGCTTCCACACAGCACGTGAAACAATTGATTATTTGAAGGATAAAAATATCAAATTAATGTCTCATTGCCCATATTCTCCTGATTTGTCGCCTAACGACATTTCCTTGTTCTCTCTCCTTGTCTCTCTATTAAGCAAATATGCGTGGGCAGCGATTTTCATCACCTCAAGTAGCAGTTGATGTCTTCTAAAATCACGTTTCTGAGATATCAACTTCAGAGTGGAAAAACTATTTCAAGAATTGGTTTGAACGGATGGAAAAGTGTATAAATCTTAAAGGCGAATATTTTGAAAAGCAATAAAAGAGTTTGTTCCTAAAAAATTCTTTTTCTTCCCACTTTTTGTAAAAAATTAAAAGGCAATCTTCGTATTAAATAAAAATTGATTATTTACGATTATTATGATTTATTACGATGTTAATCTTGCAATCGATGTCTATAGACTGCTAATATAGTTAAAGATTTTCTCGAAACAAATTTTATAATGTTATAAATTTGCCATAAATACTATAATTGTTATCGCTAGTTTCTCCTTACTCCAAGCATGCATCATTTTTGAAGCAACAAATTTTCTCTAAAGTATCATACATATCCTTTCTTGATTCATATATAGATAATAGCCATTGGGGAGGAACGCAGACGATTGAAGTGAAAGGAATTTTTAACACAAAAGATCACGTATATAAAGTGAAAACTTAAAAAAAAAAAAAAAAAAAAAAAAAAATGAATACCTTCTTCTCATCGTCAGAGAATATTTGTTTTTCTTAAATTCACATTAACCATACCTTTTGAACGATACCACTTTCAGTCGTCTACAATATTAATTAAGTGTAATTAACACGTTAAAAATTTACGACAAATTTCTTGTTTGCGTAATAATCTATAAATAATTAGAAGATAAAATGTTAAGCTTCATACAATATAGAGATGGTTCTCAAAACTACCAGAAAAGCAAAAAAGACATGAAAAACAAAAGACGGGTGTTCAGCAGAAAGCGTATTGAATAAATCGATAAAAATATAATGAGTAATTCAAAGAATTAAAAGTATTTTTGATCACTTGAATTTTACTTTTGACATTAAACATTTGCTTTTAAACGCATTTGCTCTTTTTTGAATAAATTCTTGTGTACGCATATAAGTCCTTTAAGTAAATAATTAAATTACTTTATTCTTTCAATAACAAAATTATTATTTTACATTATATTACTTATACAAATCAGAACATTACAGAATTACTACATGTAATATAGTATTAAATAGATTATAGAAAATAAAATTGGTCGCTATAGAAAATTCTAAAACACAAACGATTTGTATTTATGTTGTAACAGTTTATGCACCTAACATTTATTAAGAGTTTTTTCTTTCAAAATAAAGCACAAACATTATTTTTACAAATTTTATCACTTTGCTTACAATATGTTTTATTATTTTTTTTAAAGATATCTCATGTACATCGCAGTAGCGGTTCGTGGAGGGCATTTTGGAAGTGCTGCATAAAAAATCAAGAACAAATACATTAGATCAAAATATCTAATCAACTATTGGCTGATTTTTTTTTTTAATTTAGAGAATTGGTATGGAGATAATGACAATAAAACAATCAACACGATTACTAAGCTTTTCATGATAATAATACTGTATTTACACACTCCTACATAGCCCTTCGACGCAGTACTCCGACAACGTCACTCGCAAGCTGCTACTGGTACAATGATTATATATGAGTAGCTAATAAACATAAACGTGTTAGTGCATATTACATTTCAGAAGAAAGTACAAATAATTATTATTATTATTATTTTTTTTAGTGGTCTCAGCCAGATCATACTTTATGAAAATTAAGTCATATTATTCAAATTTCTGTTGTGCAAAAAAAAAAAAAATAATAATAATAAAATAAATAAATAAATAAATAAATAAATAATCGTATTTTTTTTTACTTAATCTAAATAAGAAAGTATTAATTATACGTTATTTCAACTTTAGCACAATTTAGTGTAATCAAATAACAACTGATTATTCAGTCATTAAATAAATGTAAAAATTTTACACTATCTTGCCTTAAATGAATGGATACTTTTCATTTTAGACGTTTTCTGTAATATCTAGAAAAATAATTGACGAAGTATACTTAAATACTTTTTTTTTTTTTTTTTTTTAAGAAAATGTTATACCTCATATATTAGGTTTGCCCATAAGTCATGGCGTTTCTCTTAGATGAATATTTTGCGTAAAAACAATAATATTTTGCAATGCGTTTTATTTATACTCGATAAGAACTATATGATCTAGAAATAGTGTGTTTATTTTTTAAATAGTGGTATATTTTTGTTCTTTTCAGGTTATTAAAATGGAATATCAAGTTGAGAAGGAAAGGCAATTTCAAAAACTTCTGTTTATTGCGTTTAATCGAGGTACCAAAGCAAGAAAAGCTGCTCTACAGATTAGTGAAGATTATGATGAAGAAGCGACGATGTTACGGTTGGTTCAAAATTGGTTTAAAGGACTCAAAAACGTCAGTTTGACGTTAAAGAATGCATCTTAATGGACGTACCATTCAATTAGATAAGGTTCGACCGAATCCACGCGAAATAATGAGGAAATCGGCTAAAATAGTTAATGCTCACAAAATACCATACAGTGTCACATTTACTCGATGGAAAAGGTTCAAAAGTTGGGTGCATAGGTTCCGCATGTTTAAACGACAACAACAGAAGTCAACGAGCAATCATCTCCGCCGATGTCCTCGCATCCGTCAACTCATGGGCAGGAGCAGCAATTCCTCTACCGAACTATTTCTGGTAAATAAAAATAGTGATTACAGAAAGGCGTTTTTTTAATAATGACGTGGAATTGAAAGCTTGGTTGGACGATTTCTTCGAGTCAAAACCAAGTGACTTTTACCATCGAGTAATTGAACAGCTTATGGAATGTTGGGAAGAATTTGCAAACAACAGCAGGGAATACATTATTGAATAATTTGTTATTTTCTATTTGATTTTTGTGGAAACATAATCTTAAAAAAAAAAAAAAAAAAAAAAAAACTCCTTAACTTATGGGCCAACCTATTAGTTAAGCGATAATTTTATTCTGAAATAAAAAAATAGGGAGCAGTAACAAATTAAAAAGCATACACAGTGTTCGAAATTACCCTGTAAAATGTCATGCTTGAAATGCGTTGTAGACATAGCATGTTATTTTTAAATTTCTTTAAATTAAATGTTTTCGTTTGTATCTGAAGAATACATATTTTCATGTAGATATTTAAATGCCTGTTTATTTATTTTTTTGAAAACACCGTTTCTTCGTTATAACGTGCAAGATATTTAACACAATGCATTTTTTTTTTATTTAAATTACTACTTTAGACATAACTTACTGCAATCAGAATATAAAAATGGTAACCATCCTATGTACACTACTGAGCATTAAAAATGCTACATTAAAAAGAAATGCTATCAACAGAATATATTTATTGGAAACATACGTAATACTGGGAACCATAAGTGATTATATTTTCAGGAAATGTCGAGATGTAGATCCTCAAACATCAGTACTCAGAGAAGTCAACTCTGGCTGAAACAATAGGATTTACCCGACTAGACATGAAGAAAAATAAAAATTGGTTGGCAGGTGCTGGTACAGTACTCTATGCAGCTTCAAGCTTCAACACGATGTCACAGTTTATCGGCTGTACTAGTTGGAGAGTTGTGGCGTGCCAGTCGCACTGAAAGCATGACAAGATGTTTTCAGATGGTGAAAGATCAGGACAACGTGCTGGTCAGAACAACAATTAGATACGTTCTGCATCAAAGAAGGTCCAGACAACATGGTCAACATGCGGTCGTGCATCGAACTGCTGAAACGTAGAGTTATAGAGGCCTTGAATATAGAGCAGAGCTACGAGCCTTAACAAATCAGAAATGGTACAGCCGATTACTGATTCTTTAATTTAGAGATTTGCTTTTAAGTTTAATTAAATTAAGCGATTGTGTGAAAGTCTCTGAATTCCACTCCGCTTAAAATTTAAAATAATGAATTAAGTTTTTACATGGCTTGACTTCTTTTAAATTAAATAGGCTTTTAAGTAATAAAGATGGCTGAAACAAACAAGGCTGATAAACAGTCTTTACACAAACGTTCATATTACCTTTCCACAATAATCCATTCATAAATAAAAGTGAAAACATGCATTTTTATCATATGTTATTAAAAATGGATTTAATTCCTTTTTGCAATTATGCAATAAAATACAATTAAAAATTAATAACTTAATAATAATAATAATAATAATAAAGACATTCATTGACTACGAAAGAGAATTATTTCTAGTAGCACATGTTGACGCATTTATAAAGAGAACTTAAAAGATTCATGTAAAATTAAAAATAAATTATTTCTTATAGAGAATTTCTACTCTGAAAATATTAAAAAGTTCAATGCGGAAAAAGGATAATTGATTTTTTTAGGGTTTTAGTTAACTATAAAAACCACTGTAGACTTAAAAACCCAAATTCATTTAATTCATATTTTTCTTTTTTTTTAACATTTACATATTTTATATATTTAAAAGTTAATATATTATGGTACTTCACTGTAGTTAAGAGAATAAAACAATTAAATAAAAAACCTCTAAACTAGCTCAGTATTTAGACCTGATAATTTATTTAAATTAAATCTTAAATAATATTAGTTATTTATGCAAATAAGGAGTATTACAGTTTTCACTAAAAAAAGGTTTTTTTTTTTTTTTCTAATTTACTGATCTTACTAACTATTTTATCTTACTGATCTTACTAACTATTTAGCTATGAAATACAGTTGCATGAAATATTCTTCACTGAGAAAAATAATTTAAAGAAAGAAAGAAGAATATTTTGATATATATTATCTGTTGCATTCACAGATATAAACTTGATACGGTTTCTCTTCAATGTACAATCTTAAACCAGAGTCCTAGATGCTCAACTTTGAAAACTAGTAGATGGAAAGTGCAAACTTGAGTCCAGATCACGCTTGACACATATTTTTTATTAGTTTGAGCTATATTTGAAATTTGAAATTTTGATTTTGATCTTGATGAAAAATACAGATTTAATAAATTTAATGGCGAACCAAAATTATGAAAAATGTCCTTATATATGTAATTATATATTTTTTTATCATTTTATTATGGAAAATTATAAAATTTATTCATGGAAACTTAAAATTGTTTTCGTTAAAATGCATTCATGGGAATCCATTAAATTCGTTACAATACAATGGCGGTGTAATTCAAGATGATATTTTAACCTTAATGGTTATATTTAGAAAACAGATCTTTTCATTCACTGCTGATGTGCAAAAAATATTTCGAATGATTTTGATAACACCAGAACAAAGAAAACTCCAAAGAAACTTTGAAGAACAGAAATCGATGAGCCAGTAAAAATATTTGAGTTAGCTACTGTTACATATGGGACAGTTAGTGATCCATACTTAGCTATGCGCACACTACACTAATTAGCATTAGACGAAATAAAAAAAAAATCCATTAGCTGCTCCGATAGTAATGTTCGACATTTATATGGAGGATGTTCTGTCAGGCTCTGATACATTAAGCAAAACTAAAGAATTACAACATGAATTATGCGAAATCTTGATAAAAGGATGTATGAACTTTCATAAGAGGTGTGGTAATTCAAGTGAATTAAAAAATAGTGATGATTCAAGTTATGCATTCTTAAATAGTGAAATTACTAAAACGTTAGGAGTTCGTTGGAATTCCAAAGAAGATCACTTTGCATTTAAGGTAACACTCGAGTCACTAACTGCACAAACCAAGAGGAGCGTACTATAAACAATAGCACATATTTTTGATCCCCTAGGTCAACTAGATCCCATCGTTTCCAGATTAAAAGTCTTTATGCAAGAACTGTGGCTGTTGAAGATCGAATGGAATGGCCTCTTACCAGTAGCAACTCAAAAAGAGTGGAATCGTTTAACAGAATCTCTACATGTAATAAATGATATAAAGATTGGTAGATGCACAATTAAAGAAGATTCAGTATCTGTAACAGAATTATTCAAAACTGCCCATTTAAAATTGCTGGCGTAGATTTCACTGGTCCCTTCTATATTAAGACTAGGAATCAAAGAAAAGGGACTTATAATAAAATATAGGTTGCAATTTTTATTTCCTTTGTGACCAAAGCTATACATTTATAGTTGGTCACAGATTTAACGTCCGCAGCCTTTATAGCTTCTTTTAAGAGATTCATTTCAAGGAGAGGAAAATGCAGTAAGCTGTATACAGATAATGCTAAAAATTTCGTGGGGGTAAATTCAGAGCTCAAAAAATTGTATAAAATGGAAATAGGCCAGATAATCATATTCCGGCATATATGAGCTCAGAAAACGTTGATTGGCAATACTAACCTCCTAGAGCTCGAAATTTTGGAGGATTGTGGGAGGCTGGAGTCAAATCCTTTAAATATTATTTGAAAAGGGTTCCAGGAAACTTGAAATTAACTTATGAGGAATTTTTTATTTTAATTATACAAGTTGAAGGGATGCTAAACTCTAGGCCACTAGTCCCAATAACTGCTAATGTAGAGGATTTAAATATGATGACCTCTGCTCACTTTCATTTAGGAAGGTCAATTACCTCTATAATTGAGCCAGATTTATCAGAAATAACAGAAAACAGGCTTACCCAATAGCAAAAAATAACTAAGTTATTTCAAAGCATTTAGCTCATATGGCATTTAGATTACCTATGACATTTACAACAGAGATCGCGATGGAAAATTAATAAACAAAATATTTGTGTTGGAGACATGGTTATTCTGAAAGAGGATAATTTATGTGAGTGGCTACTGGTCAGAATAAGTAAAATTTATACCGGAGTCCATAAAAAAGTAAGGGCGGTAGAGCTTAATACTTCCCCTGGAAAATTTAAAAAGTCTATTTCTAAAGTTTGCCTGCTACCGATAAATAGTTAACATTGTTATTAATTAAGAATGTTGTAAATTAAGTAATAGTTTGATAAACCTTTTGCATTACTTTTTATTTAATGTATGTAATATTTACTGTATAATACTGTGTAATATTAATTGTATTGGTATTTTTATGTTGAAAAATGGACTGTTAGTGATTTCTTGAATGTTTACAAACATTAGAAGGCCCGGGGAATGCACGGGGATCTGTTACAATATGACGTAATACCTGTGAAGTGATGTAATAAGGTGTGCACGCTCCTGTGTAGAGGCTGCGTCCTCTGTGTTCGAGTCTCAGTCAGTGTATGAGTCGATACGAGAGTGTAAACAGGGATCTTCGAGCGAGATAGCACCTTGAGTTAGTGTTTCAAAATAAATTAGAGATTGCAGTCCATTTGTTCTTATTTGTACTTCCATAACATGGAACCACACATGTGAAATGCAACATTATGTTATATTTAAGTGCACGTTAAAGACATTCTTTCATTAAACGCAGAGAGATTAGTTCCATTCCTCCACCCTCCCCATTTGAATGCTACCAATAAATAATTTGTTGGTTTTATTTATTCTCTTCACTTTATTACTTAACTAAAAAGTAGGCATCGAGACAGTTAAAGTTGTCATACAAGGGCAAACTTTACAGTTTTTCAAGAAAAATGTCCTTGAATTCTAACAGTGTAGCTAACTGATATCTTTGAAGACTACATTACTAAAAATCACAAATCTTTTATAATTAATCTCTTATATGGATGGAGATATAAATAAACACTTTATCACGAAATAACTAGAAGGCAAGGTGGTTTATAGTGAAATAATATCGTAATAAAAAGACCTCAACAACCGACCTAACAGCACATTTTCATCCCAGGATAACCTTAGGATATCCTGAGAATGAGTGAATATTTCAGGGCTATGAACAGGATGTACTGGGAATAAGTGTGCTGTTATGGCGGTATTAAACATAATTATGACAAAAACATATGTTAGCTACAAAATGAAGGAATTAGGCAAAATAATTTTAATTCTATAAAATTGTACTAAGTTTCTATTAGAAAGACATGGTAACGGCATTTAATGTGGATATCGTACCAAGATATCTCCAAATACTAGTATTTGTATTTTTCAGAATATCAGGGGAATGATAGTAAATTTTTAAATAATTTAAAATCCTTCTATTAAATAATTCAGTATAATAGGTAATAATATTTATTTTTTTCCTGTTAAAATGTAATTTTATATATTAAGTTTTTTAAGAATAACTTGTTAAATAATTCTTGCATGCTCAAGACTTTAAATAGTCTAAATAAGAATAAAATTTTCAATATCTCGGAACATTCAAAAGGGTTAAATAAAAAGTTATTAAATAAGCTTCCACTAATTTTTCTCCGAAATAAAAAATTAGATTTATGTGGCAATTAAAATTTATCTTTCTTTAACTCTTTCTAAAGCTTCGAACAAGAAAGAATCTAAAAATACTATTTTGATTTTTCCTTCAGTTAATTTATAAATTTGTAAAAAAAAAAAAAAAAAAAAAAAAAAAAAACGAAAAAACGAAAAAACTTTGCGTCAGATACATGAAAAAAAAAAAAAAAAAAAAAAAAAAAAAAACTGTTATTGCCCATTATTTACATTTAAAAAATTAAAAATTAAAATTCTTGCTTTCAATAATACATAACAAGGGAATAAATGAATACTCACTCTTATCAAGAATGTCTTTGAAGGTTTTTGACATTTTGTTGCTTACAGAAGGCCACGTTCAGGTTTCAACGACAACGAACAACATTATTATTCTAGTGTTCAGTCGCCGTGAAGCCCGGACAGTGCCAACTATTACCAGTAATCTTCGACACATAATTTCTGAAGTTAGTACTTCTCAATTAACACAAATGCTGCAAACTTTACAGCTTCAGATGACACAATCCCTGAAAAACGAAAGAATACATTCATTCCAATGAGAAATACCCTATACAGACTGATGTAAAAAATTATAAAATACAGTTTAGAAAATACTTAAAAACATATGTTTATCTGTTTTTAAAATTATTAATAATAATTTTTATGTACGTACGTTTTGCATGTTATTAATTCTCCCAGATACCTTCGTTTGGATGACAGATGCTGCAATAAATCACGGTCGCTTGATGAGTTCGTATAGATTCGAAAGAAAATATAAACATCCCACACTATTAAGAAGCAACTGATTGCGTAATGTTAATACCTGTGGTAGTACAGTAATACAGGCAAAATAATATTAATTTTTGACCTGGCTTAATGAAACAATTTCGTTTGGAATTATATATTAAACAAACACTTAAATATATTCAATATTTATTTAAACTTTGATCTAGTATTCTCTAATCTAATATTCTTCAACCTAATATTTTACACTGAAATGCATTCTCAAAAAATAAATGTCAATATTTTGGGCCAAACAATTTTAGAGATAAACCTATGAGATCGACCATACTTTCTTTTTTAATATTGATACATACATTTATATGTAATTCTACAGTAATATAATTTATAGTTATGTATTTTTGTGGATCTAAAAATAATAGCACACTTAAAGCTCTAACGAACAGATGTTATTTTTCCAAATAATTCACCCCTTCTTATTTTATGATATAAAGCTGAATCAATAGTATAATATAAATATGATTTATAATTATCACAACAAGCATTGTTACCAATAGTTAAATGATCCTTTAAAGTGTTTATAAAATTTTTGAGTTTAATTACAAGAATTTTGAATACACTTTTTTACTACCCTTTTAAAATTACCTTTTAATACGTTCAACCAAGCAAATGAATTGCAAAAGTCCCAAAACATGTAATGAAGTTAGAATTTACGCATTTTTTATGTTTCGATCACTATTTTACTGAAATTCTTAGATATTTAAGCATGTACACACATTTATTTTTATTTATTTACACTTATTCCTATTTTAGAGAAATCTGACATAGATTAAATATATTGCATGTAATACTGCCAATGATGTATAAAAGTAATTCTCAATTTACTTAATGCCGTGGTATATTTTATAAATTGAAATACATATTTATTGTTGTCATACAGTGTATTTCAAGGAAAACTGAATCGTCATATTGTACCAACATTTCTAATTATTAATTCATTGAATTTTCTGTTATTTGTGGAATTTTTTTTATTCAATATATAATTTGAAATGTTAAAAAAATTAAAATCCAATGAACACTTCTTCTGGTTAAAAATTCGTAATATTTAAGCAAATCTTGATTAAATATTACACGATATTAATCGGTTAAAAATTTACTTTCAGCATATTAATCAAAATCAGAATCAGACGAAGAATCTATACAGTCAGACAACCAAGATAATCGATGTATGTTTTATTCCATATTTTTCATGAAAAACTTATTTTTGTAATAATACAACAATAGCTAGATTAAAATATTTATGTAAAATAGTACCTAGGCTGCTAACCCAAGCACCTTTGTTAATCATAATGGAAAATCTTTAACAAGCCTTTTGATGAATATACTCATATCAAATTTTGTATTTATCAAAACACAACATGAAAAATTGTAAAATAATTATGTTTGCATAAATGTTTTTGCTTAATATAAATAATGGCTTCCATTTTAAGGAAAAAGGGGCCACGATCATTTTAATTAACTATAAAGGAAAGATTTACGACAAAATCTATTGGAAACCCTCAAAGTTTGCTCTTAAAGCAAGTGAAGCCATTTGTTCTCACATAAAAGATTTGCAATAACAATTTATTTATCGATTTGTTTTCGTACAAGACTTGTCCCAAAGGGTTAATTAATCCTGACAATGAAAGGATTGGAAAAATAAAAATTCTTACAATTCGAATACAATAGCATACAGTGTTTCGAAGAAAAGTAGTTAAAAGCTAAAACCTTCCGTAAGAATTGAAATATCCTGACAAAGACATTTGGGAATATGTTTAGAACGATTTCTGAAAAATTTAAAGTCAGAAAATCTCCTTTCCTGAATTATTACAAGGATTAATTTAAGCTTGTGAAAGTTCTCTTAATAATTAATTATCATCTTAAATCACCCACGTGACTTTAATGAATTTGCGCAACTATATTATGTGTCAAAGATGTTTAATTCAATTAAGCTTTTATGAAATTAAGAATTAGCACTTTAATTCCCTTGATTACGAAGCATTTCTACTTAACATTTCATAATTTCTATTAAAATAATTTAACTTTCATTAGCTATTAATTTTACAGTTAACAGAAAAAATGTTGTCTAATGATTCAGAAACATAACGGAATGTTTAGTTAAATTTAAATTTATTGCACAAAGTTATTGATGCATATTAAGCTGCGTAATGCAGACTTTTGAGACCTGCTAATTCAAAACTTTTAGCTTTAACAATAATTTCATATAAATTTCCAATAACATGTATTTAATACAAAATAAAATTTATAATTTTTTTTTCTTTTGATAAAGGAACTGCGTACCCTTGGTGTTTTTAGTCATTAGTTTTTACGATATTACGTTAAAGCTATCATGCTGTGTCCTCATTGTGAAAAGTAAAAATCCTGTTAGTGTTAGAGATCATTTATTGATAATTTGATTAGGAGTAGAATAAAAATTTTAGATTAAAAAATATTTTTCTCTTAATACGATAGATGTGTTTCGTGTCCATAAATTTACGGTAATGCACCAATTTAAAACAAAATCTCTGAAAAAAATTACAAAAATATTAGGGGACAACAAATAAATTTTAAAAATAAATTGAATACTGTGTAGGAAGGAAATATTTATAGCGTTTTTTATTCTTTTATAAGTAGTTGATTATATATTTGTAAAGAAAACTTTCTTTTTATACTCAAATTTTTAATATACACCGAGGTGTCCTAAGATGTTTAATTTTATGTTAATACATCACAATTCAAAACTATAGAATGATGTAATATTAATAATTTTCAATATAAAGAATGTGTTTGATAATGTAAATGTACATTTATATTATTTCAGTCTCTACATTTCTTATATAAGTAGGTATTTTAATGTAATGTACTGCATTTTTTAATTGAGGAATTACTTACTGAAAAATTAAGTATTATTTTTAAAACCATAATTATTTCTGGAGATTTAATAGAACAGATATTTAAAAAATAGCTTATCAATTTTATCTACGATTAAAAATTCCTAAAATCAACAAAATAATTAATGCCATTGGGCTATTTGTTAAGATATGATATATTCACTCATTTGCATTTTGTTAGAGATTTGCGTATGTCAAGTTTCAATAGTACTGTAATAGCCCATTGATACATTTAACAGTTAAATGGATATAGTTTACTCTTTTTCAACGAAAATGCTGAAATATTTATTCAAGTTCATAATTTTCCCAAAATTACAGCTTGTCATTTATTTTATTCACAAGGTTTGTCATTTCAATTACGACACAATTTCAAAGAGGAATTCGCAATTTGACTTTTTTTAGACACTGCTTTTATGACAGCACGAAAAATATAATTCAATATAAAAAGTGATTAAACTGCATTTCGAATTGCGTTTAATAGCACCACAATGTCTGAGAATATTTAAAGCTTTTCATATTAAATAACAAAGTTATTTTATCATAATTGAATAAAGATTTAAAAGCAATGCTCAAAGATTTATAGTTACAGCTTTTCGAAATATTATATGGATTTTTCTTGTATTTTGGTGAAAATTCTTTCTCTTATTAGGTAACTAAACATCTGGTAATTAAATTAATTACTTTTAAATGATAAATGATTACTTTAAAACACGTTTCAAAATTAATTTTAGATATTATATTACGTTAACTTTATTCATTTTAGATAAAATGTCTGTGAGTTAAACATTTCTTATTTACGTTGCACTTAACATTTTATCTCGCACAATTCTTTAAATAAAATTTGTCTGTCAAAAAGAGAAGAATGCTGTGTCCATACTTTGTATATTACATTGAAAGCAAATGTTGAATTTTTGCGATAAACGTCATATCAAAGATTAATGTCATATTTTTAACTTCAGACAAAACTTCAGACAGCAGGAATATTTTGAGATCAAAGAATTTAACATAGCGAAAATATATTTAAAATTTATCTAGCAAGTATTTGTCAGATATATTAAGGAATAATTGTTGGTATTTAAATATATTTAGATGGATATTGATTCAATAATTTGACATTTAAATTATTGTTGTATTCAATAATAAAAATTTATTGTAAAATATGAAGTATGGCATAAAAAAAAATTAAAGCAAATCATTCAAAACTTGTAGTAATTTATATGGATTGCTTTTTTTTTTTTGTTTTTAAATTGTTTAACGGTGTTCTAATATACTACTAAAAATATATCAGCACTTGTTATAATTGAAATTTTTTTATATCAAGGCAAATCATTCAAAACTTGTAGTAATTTATATAGAATGCTTTTTTTTTTTTTTTTTTTTTTTTTGTTTGTTTAACAACGGTGTTCTAAAATGTTCTAAAATACTACTAAAATTATATCAGCACTTTTTATAGTTGAATTTTTTTTATAATAAGATTTCTCAATATTTCGTAAAACAATTTATAATCTATTTTGATATATTTTGTGAAATAAAAATAATTTACATCCCACAAATGTTATTCAAAATTATATATGTATTTATTATTTTCATTTAAGTGATTAAAATGAAATGGTATTTCCTTCTAACTGGAGTTAAACATATATAACTGCAATGTGTATGTTCTAATTTTTATTTTAATAAAATATTTTCTTTATATAATTCAGAATGAGAATAATTTTATAAATGACCGTTTAATTATGGATTTATAAAATGTTTACTATTTTATATCAATTCATTTGCTAAAGTGCTAATGCGGTTGAGTCAGTTGTTTAATACATGCTGATATTTATAAATTTTAATAGTATAAATGTATACTATTTCAATAATTTACTCGTTGGTATATTTTATAACTTAGTAATCTTTTCTGATTAAATAAATAATTAAATAAACACAATCCAAGATATTGATTTTCTCAATTTTTTTTTTCTGGACATAACCGCATTAGCTTTTGAGCTACTCGTATAATAATGCTTAAAAGTAAAATATAGACTTAAATTATTTTATTTCTACAATTTGTCACTTTAATTGTTAGCAAAAGTTTTTTGCAATTTTTCTTAGTGTATTTCTATTTAAATTTGTAAATAAACGTATTCAGATACTTTTTTGTTTATTTAATTTCGAAATAAATATAAGTGTATGTATCTGACATATCGAAAAATTTACATTACGATGCGTATTTGCTTATAAACTCGAATAATCTCCTATTTCTTGGATTTAAATAAAAATATTGTACGCAATTTATAGATGAATTTATACTAGTATTACGACTGATTATAGTTTGATTTTAAAGAGGAATACTATTACATAAAACGTACTTGCATTTCTAAGTGATTTTCCTAAGCAATTATCATTGCTGTATTTTCTAGTTTTTTTTTTTTTTTTTTTTTTTTTTTTTTTTTTGAACAACTAAAATTAATTTTAAAATCAGAAGAATTTTTAAAGAAATTTCTTATCAATTGTTTTTTACTGATAAAAAGCTGATTTAATACTAGTGTGTAAACAAGTCTCGTTATAATATGTGCATCTACTCTCAAAGAAATTATAAAGAATTTTATTAATAAATTCATTATTGCTTACATTATTTTTTTTTCAAACTGAGAATCTGAAAAGTAAATAAAGATAAATACAGGGTGGGCAAAAATTCCGTAAAAACTTTAAAAATTCATAAGACCCGAAAAAATAACCAAAATAAAAAAACTGTTTGTACGTTTAGCATCGATAAGTCACGTGATTTTTTTTAAGATAAGGAAATAAAAATAAAAAAACAGCCGATAGGTGGCGTTTTGTACATAAGTGAAAGAAAAGACATGCAAATAAAAAAAAAAAAATATTCTTACTAAATCATTTATTATAGCAATATGTGTTCCACATGTCCACCACCACAGGTGATAACACATTGCAGGCGTGTCACAAATCCAGCAACGGCAGAGTGCAGCATGTCCGGCTGTATACATGACAGATCTCGGCGGATTGCATCTTTCAATTCCGACAGATTGGATAAAGGGGATCGATACACCTGGGATTTTAAATATTGCCATAGCCAAAAATATTTATAATCGTCTGTCTCATTTGCATATTTCCAATTAAATCGTTCATACCAGTTCCATCTGACGGCTGTTTTTTGAAATATTATTATTTTTTTTTCTTATCTTAAAAAACAGTTTTTATTTTGGCTATTTTTTCGGGTTTAATGAATTTTTAAAGTTTTTACGGACTTTTTGCCCACTCTGTGTAATGTTTTATTTAATTTGTAAGCTAATTATTCAAAATATGATTTTTTTTTTTTTTTTTTTTTTTTTTTGTATTACATCTAGCAGTCTTGACTGCTCATGCTATGTTATTTGAATTTAATTGAACGTGTTTCAACATGCAATCAGACTTTATGCACTGCAAAATAAATCATGTAAGATTACGAGGAAAGCCCGGCGGTAGAGATTCCAGACAAAGCCCGTAAAATAAATAAATAAATAAATAAAAATAAAAATAAAAAACGTTTAGACCATAAATTAAGTATATAATGACCTTAAATTATGTTACATGACCGTAAAAAACATTATACCCGTAAAAAATATTAAATAAATGTTTATTTTATTTTTTTTTTTTTCAACGGCCTTTGTCTGGAATCTCTGCTGCTGGGCTTTCCCTGTAATTTTACGGGATATTTTTTAACAGTTTGTCTGTTTAAAATATTAATTAAAAAATGCGCTTAATAATAATTTTGACTTATTCACCGCTTTAAAAAGTGTTTACCATTTAATTTAAAAGTAAATAAATATCAATGCATTTTATTTTAAATTTGTTAAATTAAAAGATATCGTGCTTCAGTATTTAAATAATAACGTTGCAATTTTCCCTGTCTTTTCTTCTTCTTCTTCTTCAGCTTCTTCTTCTTTTTTTTAAATATACTATTGTATATTGCAATAATAATATAAAAATAATTTGATATGTTATTAGAACTGTTCCATTATTGTCTTGAAAAGTGTGGTATCATAAATATAGTAATAAATGAAGAAATCGGTATTCACGGATTTTGTATTTCAGTACATGCTCCAATGCCATCAAAACAAAAACAATATTACAAATTTTTTACATAACAGAATAGATATTTATTAAGTATTGAAAGAGTGCAATAAAAATTAGCTATAATAAAAAATGATGTTGATTTTATGCGAAAATACTAATGTGGAAATTAGTAGCATCACAATTTATTTTACAAAAAAAAGTGTTTTATATATTTTATGTATTTTATTTTATCATGTTAATGTCTATTGTTTATATACTTTCATTTAAACTCAGTATATTTTTTATATGCGAAACATTAGGCATATTAATTTACTGTAATGAAATCAGTAATGAAAGTTTTTAATAAATATTACATTAAGTTTCATCATAGTAAATTTGCATGAAAAGTTTCCAGTAGAGCTCATCTGTTCATTATTTATTCACTTACAGCGCATATGATTTTTCACGGGATTGGTTTCTGTTTTGTTTTACAATGAGTAAATGTCATTACGTGCGTAAAAATCTACAATAATGAATAGTAACGATATAGGTTAGTCTGAATTTATCTACAAAAATGCTGAATAATCTGGAGTTTTCATGGTTTTTTAATAGTCAATTTGCCCTCCAACAATCCATTCGGTAGGTTTAGCCATTCATTGCATAACTAATTTTGTAAAATATACAGCTTTATATAATGAAATATTTCATAAATGCGCATTGTTTAATATTCTACAAGATTTCATTTTATTTTTATTCTTATAATATGTTTGTTTTTCAGAAATTGGTTTGCTTAAATGTTATTCGATTCAAAATAAACTTCATAGTTTAAGAGTTTTGAGAAATGTTTACTCTTATTAATATATATTTATATTGTTTATGTTAAAGTATATATATTTTACGTATTGAAAACAGTCATCGGCACATTCTCAGTGTATGAGACATATTGAATATTAAATTACTATGGTGCAATCAGTGATAAATCATTTAAGTAAATGCTTTATTAAACTTTATCATGGTAAATTTACAGGAACGTTTCCAGATGGGATCATTTATTCATTAATCCATTATCATTATATAGTAATTTTCATGGAAAGTTTTTCGATTTTTACAGTCAGTAAATATCCTTACTGGCATAAAAGATTGAAAAAAAAAAAAAAAAAAAACTATCAATGTTAGCTTAGTAGTCATTAGAAAAGTAGGTCAAATTTCTCTTGTTGATTTTCTTTTATGTATATTAAATTGACTTCACTGAAAACAGAGCAATTATATGAAAATGTCATTGCTATCAGGTCATAATTTTGGTCATTTCTCTGAAATGTCATATAGTATTTAGTATTAAAATAAAATAAAATAAAATAAAATAAGCAAAATACTAAATAAATACAAATAATTCGTTTTAGTAGTGTTTCTATAATTTGCTAGTTAAAAAAAAAAAAAAAAAAAAAAAAAAAACTTTTAATAGTTCTAACAGAAATTCATAACAGAAATGTATTTTTTTTTTTTTTTTTAATCTCAATAACATTACTTAGAATTCTATGAATATTTCACATTTTTCATAAAGGACTAATTCAGTTTTTAAGAACTGCTTTGACATTATTGGAGAAATGTTGGTAAATCACATTTAGAATTGTTTCTGTTTACTTATAAAACCAAGAATGATTATATATTTATCCAGAATAAGAAACAAAATTCTTTAATCGTTTTCGGTTTAACCCTAATCTTCTAGACATCTAGACTATTACATTCTAAGAAAAAATTCTTTAAAATCCCAATTTCTTATTCGAAAAAATACTAAAAACCAGCTGCTAAGCTACAAAAGCGATTTTAAACGATTTTTTTTTGTTTTACTGTAGCTGTACATGAAGTTTCTGAAATATTTTATCAGTGATTGGTGTCATGTATAACAAGAAGATTTGAATCTAAATTTATGAAATTTCGTTACCTTATAGATTCATTTCATATACAAATGAAATTATCTTTTGTTATAAACGATAATTGTGTTTTAGGCAGTTACGTGCATTTAAACGAGATTTTGCATTAATTGCTATGAAAAATGATATATATTCATAGATAATTGGTATATTCATAAAACAATTCAAATGTACATATATATATAGTTCTGATATAAATGAAGTTTGAAATTACTTTGGATACCCTTATTGTCTTACAAAATCATTGTTGATGATTAATATTCTCTGCAGTTAAACTTTCGAAGAATTAGAACAAAACTTCTACAAAGTAGTATTTTATGTAAAATAAATATCAATGTTTATTTTGTAATGCAAGCTACATTATACTTCGTAATTTTTTTTTCTACTGTATTCAGTTGGTTAACGTATTAGTTTAGTAAAAATTTTCGACTTCCGAATTTGTTGATTTTGTACGTTTTAATGGGTCCCGAATGCGCTTTGACCACTTTTGGAATTGTATTTGTCTGTGTGTAAAAAATAAAAATAATAAAAAGTGGCACCTCTAAAGCAAGAACGAATTCACATAATGTAAGGAAAAAAAGTTTATCTGAACCTTAAATTAAATTTTTCATCACAAGATTTTGTGCATATCGCTCAATAGATTGTGCTGATGTGCTATATTTGCCTTCTTTTACGGTAAAGCTATATCTCATCTTCTAATGTGTATAATTTCACAAATTTAATATGTGAGAGAACCACTATAGAAAACTATACTGACTCAATATAGCAGCACATTGTCCGACAGAATACACTGTTATGCTACAGTGCTTCCCGTTTACGGAAAGTCATCTTAGCTTTCATAACGTATTAATGAACCAAACTGGAACTGTGAAATGACCATTTTGAAAATTAATCTGATATAATTAACCCTTTAGAGCGCACCACCCTTTAAAGTTGGAATTTCAAGAAAAGAAGTTGTAGACTATCTACTTAGGTCTAAAGGAGTACGCAGGTATAATTTTGTAAAGATAGTACTTACCGTTTTTAGTCTGTAGGTGTTCCAACAGCTGGAACACTGCGCCACTAGAGCTCTGAAAAGTGCGTCCAAGTGAGCATAGCAGCGAAGCACGTAAATGAGTAAAAGATTTTGCATATGAATTAAAAAACACTGTATTATACCTGTGTAGCAGATTTCGCATGACCCAGGGTTTACACACGGGGAGGCCTGCTACTCTACCCCCCCCCTCCCCCCCCCAAAAAAGAACTTGGTTATGTGATTTTTTATGAAATAATTTGATATTTACAGTTAGTATACATATATACAAGTCCTATGTGCAAAAATATTTACAATTAGTCTATTTTTTGGCTTCATGAAATTTTTAGAAGCACGTCACACCCTTTTGGTAGAAGTTTGGAATGTACATTTCTAGGTTGTTTATTTAAAAAAAAAAAAAAAAAAAAAAAAAAAAAAAAAAAACCTCTCCCTCGCAGCATCTGATAGCTTGACGTCATTCCCTACAAATAGAGGAAAACAGAAAACGTGAACACAGCTGTCTTCTCTCATCATTGCTTTCGGTTGCGTAATGAAAAGCGCTTGTGTCGCAGTGTTCCAGGAGATGGAACACCTTATTTTATTCAACAATTCCTCGTATGTTTCCTCTATAAAAAGTTAAAAATAATGTAGAACAAATAACTTAGAATACAGCCAACGATATCACATAGAAATATTTTTTCAAGCAATCTTTTTTGTATCAAAAAAAAAAAAAAAAAAAAAAAAAAAAGAAATTACAAAATTTCTTGTAAATACGAGGATTTAAAATAATGCGTCTCAGTTAAATATCATGGATTGCCTTGTGTAGTGGTGGTGTGATCTATGGGTGAAAAAGAAAGTTCAAAGTTAAAAATAAAACCTATTTTTTGCATTTGCAATTGAATTTAACAGTTGGAGAAGCTAGCGAAGTTAGGTGGTCCATGTAGTGGAACACTGAGCGGCAAAGGGTTAACGCGGATATCGGCCATAAGTTGGCACTGCTGTTACTCGCCTCCTGTGATTTTTCCTATGTTTTTATCTCGGTGTCTATTTGTTAAAACGTCACCAAACTGCATTAGTAAAATCTTATAGTTAGAAGATATGTTTATTAAGTTCTTGTGCATGTCCTCTGGTAGTTGGTATACTTATATATAGAATAATACAGAAGAAAATTCAGTGGTTAACACAACATTCTAGTTTTTTATTTATTAATTTACAGGGAATTTACTATTTTTAATAATACTTCCGTTCTGTTTAAAGTGCTGTATTAAAAATGTATTTTATGTATCACTGTATTAATAGTTGAACAGGAGGAATGTTAGAAATTTACCTTGTGTAAAAGTAAAAAATTTCATACTATGAAGAATTAGATTATAATTCAATAGTATAAAGCAACATGATTATAGCAAGCGGCGGTAATTTCTAAAAGTGGATGTACTGTATGCTCAACTGTGTGTTCACACGTCTTCCTTTTGTTTGTTTAGAATTCAGTTACAAGGCTCTCTTTATACAGATTTGGGCTAATTATCAAACTGTTACTGTTACACTGTAAAAAAGTGTAAAATCACCATAGAATTTTACAGGAAATGATCGATATGCTAGTTAAACGATCAAAGCCCGTAAATTAATGTATATGTTATAATGAAAGTATAATTTTGGAATATTGGCATTTATTACGTCCAAATCCGTTAATTTACGTAGTTTGCTCAAATCAGCAATTAAAATGTATTTTTTCATTCAAATCGCTTCAATTGTAGAATGTTAGATTTCAATGACGTCATATACAAATCATTTCGCATTTGAAACTGAAAACATAATAGTAGTTTTATTGGTTGAGAGAACTTATTTATAGATTAATACAAATAGCGATTTTTTTAAAAGAGTTATTACTTTCCGAATTTAATTCAAATTGCACATTGTGCAGCACTAGTGCGACGTAAAACCCACCCACTCAACCAACCAACCAACCTAATTTAATTCAAAGATTTTAATTCATGTGCGCTTACATCACTTGTGGTCCAAATGTATTTTTACGGGCTTCGTTTGGAACCTCTGCTGCACTGAGAAAAAAATCTGTAACTGACATCTAGAATCTAAATTGTGGCTCTAGAAAAAATAGTTCCATGTCATCCTTATTAAAATTCTAGTCCCCTTGGAAAGCGAGTTCTAGAAGCCCCTATTAGAATTCTAGAGTGTTTGCCTATATTCTCGAGGACAAAGTTATTTAAAAATCTTTGCAAATAAATGAGACTACAAGAGGCGGGTTTCTGCAACTATAATCTTGGTTTAATACCAAATTCTATAAAATCAAGCGAGAATTTCTCGAAATATAAATGATTCAGAATATTTAGAGTATTCAGAATTTTTTTTTTTACCATCTAGAAATGTGTACACTAGAAATTCTCGATAATTTCGTCTATTCAGTTTATTGGCATATCTTATGCGCATAGCTCGGAAATCTATATTTCTAGTTAAGGGATTTAGAAAATGGCCACTTATTCATTCTAGAGAAATACGGTAATTTTTTTTCTCAGTGTGCCGGGTGTTGCCTGTAATCTGACTTGATTTTTATTTATTTATTTATTTATTTTGACTGTGCATATATAAAATTGATTTTCATTTGGATTAAAATGTGTGTTTGACATACAGTATAGTATACTTTTTATTGTAAAATATTGTGTGTTTAATCCATCATGCAATTAATGTATAAAATAATGAAAAAACAAATATATTAAACCCTCATTTTTTCTAATGTTTTATTTCAAATATCCAATTTCAAAAATTTTACAATGTCAGTACAGTTTTGCAAGAGTACAACCATTTTATGAATCTTATGTAAATTATGTATGTTATGTAAATTATGAATCTTATGATTTCCAACTTTGCTAAACTTTATTATAATTTGTGTACTAAAATTTCTCTAATAGCATCTTTTAAGCAAATGCTTAGTTTGCTTTTTATTTGCTGAAAATTAAAAATTGTGTTCTTTGAGCTATTTACAGAAAAATTAAAAATAATAAATCTTTCCTTGTTTATATTTTAAGAAATGTTTGATAATTGAATAACTTCATGACTTAAACATTTTGCATATTAATTTACAATTAGCTGTATATTATAATATATGGTTTACTCTTACACATTTCTTACTCTTTTTTTAATTGATTTAATGTTATTTTTCATTCGTGTTAAATTTGACTAAAATTATTTTTTTCTGTAGAATAAAATATATTTTTCATTATTTTGTTTTATTTTTTTTTAATATGTAGGATTGATACTCGTACAAATATAAATGTTAAAATATATCATTCGTATGAATTTACTGGCAGTATAAAAACTGCACAATATTACATATTGCAGTTTAAGTAAAAGGCTCCGAATCATAAAAATCAGATGTTTAATGGTCATAATCATAATTATTAAATATCTGATGATTATGACCATTATTTGTTTCAATCAATAGAATTAAATACTAAGTAAACATAACCATTCACTTCATATGATAGTGCTGCAAAATGTTTTTAATTATAGTTAACGTGAAACATTTAGTGTACATATCATAAACATTTAATGCACCATAATAATTTTTTTTTATAATTAACTAGAGAAGAATTTTTAAATATTATTTTCGTCATATATTACCAATTCTCTCCTTTTCTCTCTTACGAAAAAAAAATTAAGTTTGAGCAAAATCTAACTTTTGTCATTCTAATTTATATTGTGAAAATATAGGGGGTTAGCCAAAAGTCATACATCTCCCAATTTAGGAAATGCATCAGAATTTTGAAAAATGGCGAAACATGTGTTCAATGAATTCGATAGAGTGGAAAAAATTGTGCCCAGGGGAGCTAGCTAGATAGTGCCGCTAGGGAGATCATCTTTAAAACTTCAAATAGGAATGTATATTTTGTGATACAACCCTGGAAACGTCTTTTCAAGACAATGAATTTGATATAAATATTTTTGTTTTGCAATGACTATTATAGGAAATACGTGAGTATAAATTCCACGTTTCAAAACTCGGAAAACGCATGTATCTCCTTTAATAATTATCACAGGACAAAACTATTTATATTAATTGTTAACTGCTATTAATTGTCTTTAACGAGAAGTTTCCAGGCATGTATTACAAGATATACTTAAACTTTTGGAATTTCGCCCTCCCTAGCGGTCCTCTTTACTCCCTTCCTCGTACCCAATTTTTTTTCACCAAAAGAGGTTTCCCTCGAATTCAGTGATCACATGTTTTGCCTTTTTTGAAATTCCGACAAATTTCTGAGATAGGAGGGAGTGGGCGTGAGATTTCTTCGAGTTTTGAAATATGGATTGTATACCCATGTAACTCCTTTAATAACCATCGACGAACAACCTTTATATAAAATTCACTCTCTTAAAGAGACGTTCCTGAGGATGTATCACAAGCCATACATTCCCATTTGAAATTTTAAACTTGCCCTACCTAGCCAACCCGGGCCGAATTTTTTTCACTAAAAGAGGTCTTCTTCGAATTCATTGAACAAATGTTTCACCAATTTTCAAATTCTGACGCATTTCTGAGATAGAAAGTGGTGTGTGTGTGACTTTTGGCGGACACTGTATATTACGATGATAACTGCAGGAAGACACATGTTTCAATCTAGAATTACTCTTATAAACAATTTTTATTAAGAACCTTTTAATGATGACCTAGAGTTTTGTAAAAACATGTGAAAAAGAAATTTCTAAGTTACAATTAAAAAGTTTGCAAAATCTTAATATCGTGTAAATGCAAAAATCACGAGAAATGTAAATAAAAATGAAAAAAAAATACTAGTAGTAGCGCATCAAACTCTTACACGTTTATGTAAATCTCAAACACTTAACTGAAGCTATGAGAATAAAGTGTTTGAAAATACAAGATCGCTCGTCTCGAAATATGATGTAAAATTTTACTTTGTGAACTGTTAAAAATTTGATTGATAATTTCCAATTTAATTGTCATTAAAATTTACTCATAAATGAAAAAAAAATGCATTAATTACAGAGAAATATTTCTAGTAGTAATTATCTGTCATATTTTGGAAATGAAAGTATTGACCGTTCTTTTTTTTTTCTTCATTGCCAGTTATACCAAAATACTGCGTAAAAATTAGCTCAAAATTTTTTTTTAAACTATAAAATATTAATTTTGAACTACTTTCCAAAATAGACTTTTTAAAGTGATATGTTAATATTAGTAAATTTTACTTTAACTATAATAATAATATCACATTGCAAATGTCAACTTCTTTAAAATTAACCTTTTTGTATAGTTATCTTTAGCATGATGATAATTTCTACTATTAGAACGTTACTGATTTTAAAATGAAATGTTTATTGCATTGGAATTTTAAATAGTGATCTCATATTTCAGATTTTATTTTTCAAAAGATAAGATTTTATTTTTATTTATTTATTTACTTATTTATTTATTGTAAATAACTGTACACAGTGATTTAGTTTATTAAGTGACGAAGTGGACTATTGATCATATATATAGGTAGGGAAGCCAAAAATCCGCTTCCCTACCTATATACATGAGCAATAATCCACTTCGTCATTCTGCACTGATAACGGTACGCTTTACGCTAACGAAACTGCAATCTGCGCTTAGTAATTTTACATTGGCTTCCTTAACATTATATTAATATTGATAATTACATAACCACTAGTATCACTAATATTACTGGTTGTGTCAGTTACATTTTGGTATTCATTATTACTCTCCTTTAAAAACGTTTATCTACAAAAATAATGCATTAATTTAACACATATCATTGATGATTTGTAAAATACTGATTTAAGGTTATTTAAGGCTCTGATTTAAGGTTTTATAGACATTTCTTTGAAAACGTAATTTATTAAAAAATATGTAAATAGATAAATAAATGAATACTTGGTTGGTTGAGTAAAACATAAAAGTAAACTGTTTTGCAAAATTACTAATGTTAAAAAGATAAACGTAAATTCCTTTGCTGTTTGATCTTTAAAGTTATGTCATTTTAAGGAATCAAATATTCTATAGCGTTAACGATAGCAAGGAACATAGAAATAAAAAATGTAAAGTTATATAAAACGAACTTCTCTATCGTATTTTTGTGAGTGCAAAATTCAATTTTTAAATATATATTGAATTGTACATAAGTTAATAAGGTTAATAAGTATATATTTATTTTTTAAGAGGGGGTGGGGGTTTAAATATATTGCCATAAAATGTTTGTACAATAAATTATTGAACTATCGAGGAAATATGACAATTCAAGCGCTATAGCCTGTATATTATTGTAATATTTAATTGATATGTTTTTTACATAACATAAGAAAAATATTCAGAATAAAATATTTGCAAAAACATAACACTGTTGATACAGAATATGTTATTAATATAACAAATAGCTGACACTTGTATGTAATTTTCTATAAGATTTCAGTATCTTATTTATTACTATGAATAATGATAATTTATAGTTGTCTTTGAATCATCAATGATTAGCTCAGTCTGTTTGATTTTGAGTGTTACTTAGCTCTTTTTAAAGCATATTCGTTGTGACATATAATTTAACACTTGTAAAAAACCCCAATCCGTTCGAAAGATAAAACTATGGGTTTAAATGAAATGGCAGTACTTAGTATGTATATTTTATTACAATCCAATTATTAATTTTTTGAAATTTTATGCATAGTTAAAGGATTAAAATGAATTAAAGAGTTTTTTACTGGGTGTGTGTATGTGGTTGTGTGTATAATGATATGCTATTTGCTTAATATGTTTATTCTTTACCAATTCTTACTAGTTTTACCACTAAGATACTAAATGTTTATACTATGAACACCAACAATAATAATTTAAATAATTATTTATATTTGGGCATTTTTAATGGTTATATTATTAAAAAGATATATAAAAATAGGAAATTTTATTTTATTTTATTTTATTTTTAACGTTAATAGTAATCGAGATGTTCAGAAAACGTCTACATTAAAATGTATTGACAAAAAAATTATAAATCTACGTGTTTTATATAATTAAAGGATATTTGTAAAGAAATTGGTAAGTTTGTGTAATTATTAATACTATAAAAAAGATTTGTTATTAAACGTGTCAAAATCATTTTTGTGAGTTAAATGTCGTTCTCTTTAATTTCAATAGATTTTTTTTTTTTTTTTTTTGAACATCAATAGTAATAGAGATGTTCTGAAAACGTCTAAATTAAAATTTATTGACAAAAAAAAAAAAAATATATATATATATATATATATAAATCTACGTGTTTGATATAATTAAAGGATATTTGTTAAGAAATTGGAAAGTTTGTAAAATTATTAATACTAAAAGATTTGTTATTAAACGTGTGAAAATCATTTTTGTGAGTTAAATGTTAAATACAATACAGTCTCTTTAATTCAAATAGATAATTTTTTTGAACGTTAATAGTAATCGAGAGGCTGTGAAAACGTCAATATTAAAATGTATTGACAAAGAAATTATAAATTTACGTGTTTGAATAATTAAAGGATATTTGTAAAGAAATTGGAAAGTTTATATAATTATTAACACTATAAACAAGATTTGCTATTAAACGTTTGAAAACCATTTTTGTGAGTTAAATGTCGTGCTCCTTAATTTAAATAATTATAAAAATATACTATATGATAATGATTAGCGAAAAAAAAAAAAAAAAAAACTTTTTACAAATGCTCAGAAAGTAAAGGGAAATGTTGTAATTTAAAAATGTGCATACTCTAATTAAAGAAAAAATGTAACAGAAAAAATAAAAATCAGTTTTTCTTACAAAAATTGTTTATTAGTTTTTTTCGTCAATCGTGAAAAGGAAATTAACATGTGAAATATACGTCATGGAAAGGATATTTTTTATTTCGTAATGTGTGTATGTATATAAAAATTATGTCTTTTTTTCTCTCTATGATTTCTTACTTATTTCTTTCTTATTAAAAATAAATAAATAAATAAATAATCCCTGTTTAAGATATGAAACAATCGTTTCTGAAGTAATTTGTTTATAAGCAAATATTTCTTTCCTTTGTTTTAAATAAGCATCTTTTTTATTTATTTTTTTCATCTGCTATTTTTGCAAAAAAGCTATTTTAAAGATTACATTGGTCGACATATAAAATTTTGATTTTATATTTTGACTGGTCATTATGTATTTTGGTTTTCTGAAACCGAAAATGAAGCTAGTTTTTCTCTATCACGTATAGAGTTTTGTGAAATCAAGATGACTACCTATACAATTTCTTTCATGACTCTTCCACTAATATAATTATATGGTAAGATTTACAGTATTTTTCAATGATTAATTAATCATGGATACCTATTGTTGGGATAGCGCAGCGCTAGTGCGACGTAAAACCCTACCAACCTATTGTTATGATGGTATATATAAGAAATTGTAACGGTAAACACCCTGTATAGGCAAAAATCTATACGTGATAGAGGAAAACTGGCTGCATTTTCGGTTTCAGTACGTAAAAAAAAAAAAAAAAAAAAAAAAATGTAAAGATCATTTAAAATCATTGAATCAAATTTTGTCAACATTATTTTTGTAGATCTGTGTTGCTGCAGCATGTCAAAATGGTTATTTTAAAATAAACTATTATTTCTAAGTATACAAGTTTTATAATTGCTCATTGACTTCGAAATATATTTCCTAGAACTGGTTTCCGTTTGTGACTTCGTAAATCTTTCACAATCGAGAAACTATAGAAATTTACAGAATGTAGAAATCACGAAAACAACTTTGGAAAATCAGAATAACTTTATTTGACTTAAATTTAAATCTTGAAGAAAATTAAAGAAAGAAATTTCATTTCTATTTCTAAAGAAATTCAAATGTATATGATGGTCTAAAATTTCATTTTCTGCGATGCAACTTATCTGTTACTGGAACATAATTCGAAAATAAATTCTATAATTGTACTTATTATATTTTAGTTAAAAAGGTTCAAAGAATTCAAATACAAAAAATAAGTTTTTTTTTTAACCGAAAGAATACAAATTTATGGGGAGTTTGTTTGTTATAATTTGTGTAAATATGTAATAATTTAAGCTTAAGTAAACATCAATAAAACATTTTCTTCCGGATCTATATATATCCTCGTTCAGTACAAATATGATTAAGATAATAATATCTTTTGTGTGATTTTCTTTTCATAGAAAGACCAATTGCATTTCGACGATAAGTGTATATATTTTAAGAAAACATTTAATAGCAATTAAGTGAAACATATTACTTAAAAAAAAAAAAAAAAAAAATGCAAAATTTAAGAAAAAATTCGTTTGAAAGTAAATAGTTAAAATATTTAAATAATAATAGAAGAAAACTTTGAAAAGAAAAATATCATTTTCATTTAAAAAGTGTTTGTAAAATGTAAGATGGCAATGATGTTTAGTATAAGATATATAATCATGATTATTAAATTTATCTCCTTGGCTGTTCCTTTTTTAATCGTCATGTTATTTTATCGAAAATTATTCGAAAGAACTACTTTATAAAAATACCGGCGCCAGTTTGTACAGGAGTAGTTCCCGTACGTTTTACGGGCCAATCTGTTAAGAGGTTAAATACAAGGGAAAAAAAAAGTCTAAAGATATTCAGTCAATCAAAGTAAAACTTGCGTTTTTCTATCTACGTGCAAATGTCTTAATAAAATTCTATACCAAAAACGCTTGTTTAACGTATTAAATATAAGTTTCAAGGCTACAACAGGCGACATTTTTTAAAATTACTATTTTCCTACCATTATTTCCATAACATAAATTTTATAATATATATATATATATAATATATTCTAGAGAGAAATGTATAATAATTGAACAATATGTTTACACAAAATATTACATTTCGTAAAATTTCCATACACTTAATGTAGTATAAAGAATTGATAAATTTGTTAATAAATAATTCTGATGTATTTGGATTATTGGAAGTATTCAGAACGGATAAGTTTTCTATTATCTGCAGATGATTCATGTAAAAAGGAAGCGATCTCATTGCTGTATTTAATTTATGTGTTTCCTCTGTAAGCTCTTTATGATAATTTCATTTTAAATCATTTATTCTCATTAAGTACATATATTTTAATTTTATCGTGTATTTTCATAATGAAACTTTAACTACAATTTAATTTACTGAATATATATAAAACTTACTTGTATGTTTATAAATTTTAGAAAACTCTCGCATCTTCTGGACTAAAAATATGTTATGGAGAATGATTTTTTTTATAGATTATAGGACAAAAAGAAAAAAAAGACGCACCAAGAAGGAGTAATGCAAATTGACATGCATACAGGTTTCGATGGTAAATGCAAATTTTTAAAGTTTAGCGGCCAATGAATGAACATGTGACGCTACAGCGCATTTCAACTGCGCAACTGGCAGGTTCTTAAAGGTGAGAAATTTTGATTCCAGGTCATAAATTCTTTGAGAATTTTGTTCCGTCTACTCAGATAGACAGTAACTATGCCTGGCATACAAGTGCGCAAAAAATATGCGCAGATGTCTGCATTTGAGAGAGGAGTGTTGATGGGCTCAAAGAAGCCGGTTCGTCTAATCTGCGAATTCATTAACATTTGGACAGGAACGGTGGCACTAGTAAATGATGTTGGCAGGAATCGAGGAACCATGGCCGAACATAATGTTAAGAAGGAAGCGGTCGGCCTAGAGATAGGACAGAATGTAAGAACCGATCAGTCGTCAGAGCGGTACTCAAAGCCCCTAATTCATCGTTATTATCGATCCTACGTGCAACTGGTACGTCAGTGACTTCAAATACCATTAATAGGCGGCTCAGAGAAATGAGGTTGAGCTAACGGAGCCCCTTGTGCCGATTGCTATTAAACTTTGTACACTGACAAGCCCGTTTGCAATGATATCGGGCACGTTGGACCTGGAATGTTACCGAATGGAGTAGAATTGTCTTCAGTGATGAGTCCCACTCCCATTTGAGCCCCGATAACCAGCGAAGACGCGTCTGGAGACACCCTGAAAAGGGGGAGAATTACAACCTGACTGTCACCAGCCTTACGGCCCAACAACCAAGAGTGATGGTCTTGGGTGCCATTTCATTTTATAGCAGGACCCCGTTGGTTGCCATCCACAGCATCTTTAAGCAGAGTGGTACGTCGACGAAAATCTGCGTCCCGTTTTGTTGTCCTTCATATCACGAAATTTTGAGCGTATATTTCAACATCATAATACCCTTCCACGTTCGAAGATAGGTTCTACTGCTTGTTTTCTTCCTTGCCCAACATTGTTTTGGCAAGCAAAGTCGCCGGATCTCTCTACCACTGAGGACATTTAGAGCATCATGAAAAGGATACTACAACAAGCTCGGTGTTACCAATCTAACACACCAGTTGGACAGAATTTGGCACGATATCTCGCAGGAGGAAATCTACCAACTCTGTTGATTAATTCCAAGCCAAATAACTGCTTACATAAGGGCCAGAAAAGGGCCAACGCATTATTGACTTGTTTAATTTGTGAGGCTCTTTCTATTGATTAAATCCTCCTAAATTTCTGAATCTGTAATCATTTGCTTTTCTCCACCTGTACATCACACCTACCAATTCTCGTGCCATTCGGATAATTCCTTCTTGATGCGTCTTTTTTTTCTTTCTTTCATCTTAGAGTGTATTCCGAATTATCGAATTACTTCAAAAATACATTAGAAGCATTTTAAAATCTTTAGTGAAAATTTAATTCTGTATACGCAAAGGAGATTTATGTTTAAAGTATGGCTTGATGTATAAACCCAGCAAAATATTCTATAAAGTCAATTTAATTATAAATTGTTATTATACAAAATAAATATTTATGTGTTATACAAAAAAAAATCTCTTTTAAAATAATATTGTACATACATAAAGTATGTAAAGTTAAACAATCATTGTTTCATTAAAACGTGTGTAAGTAATACTCGATTTATAAATATTTAACTAAATAAATCGAAATTTACGAATTTCTTTTTTATGAATTTTGTAATCATTCGTATTTTTTTATCAATGTTGTAAAAAGAATAAAAGGTTCGTGAATTTTAAAAGGTTTTTAAGATTTTTAATTTAATATTTTTTTAGAGAAAATAGTATATTTTACGGATAAAATATATATTTACATTTTCCTAAAAAATATTTAAACACTGTAAACATATTAAAATGCGATTGTTATTTTCTTTCTTTCTTTGTTTCTTATTATTGTTACCCAGCAAAACCACAGATGACGGCCAACACGAGGCCAAGTGCTGGTTGCCAACAGTAGCTGCAGCTGGCCCGTCGGTGGCAAAAGTTACGGTGCCGCAGGGAATATGTTACGCCGGCCGTCAGTAGGCCGTATTCAATCGATCCACTGTTGGCAGCCTGCAGTAAGTTAAAAATAAGTTAGTGGGCCAGTGAATGGATCGCTGCTGGCAGCTAGCAGTATGACGAAAATAGGTAATGGGCCACTGTTGGTAACCGACATTAGGTTGGAAATTGTTAGTGTGCCAGTGTTGGACTACCTGGTGGCAAACATAATTTTTCTATGTTATTGCTGGCAGCCTGCAGTGGGCCAGCTGTGGCAAACATAAAAAATTATATTACTGCCGGCAGTCTTCATTGGTCCTTTATATTTTCCCATTAAAGGCCCGCTTCACTCACCGTCGCCGGAAGTCGAAGCCAATGTTATTCTATGGGAAATTTTCTTTGCAAATAACTTATTAACTAATACATATTTTTAAATTCTGTTTTCATATTCTGAAAATTCCTAACTGTTAAATTGACGGACCTTTTTCAAAAAATTATTTTTTTATTTTTTTTTATATTTTATTTTGAAGCTGCAAAATATGAATTTTCAATATGTGAAATTTTTCATTTTGCAAATTCAAAATAAAATATTAAAACTTAAAAAAATACATTTTTAAAAAAAGTCCATCAATTTAACAGTTGGGAATTTTCTGAATGTGAGAACAGAATTTAAAAATATGTGTTAGTTAATAAGTTATTTGTAAAGAAAATTTCCCATAGAATAACATTGCCTCGGACTTCCGGAGACGGTAAGTGAAGAGGGCCGTTAATAGGCCAGAAGTGATTTAGTTATAGCTAGTATATTTATTTTATTGGTGATACCTTTAATTTTATTAATACTTTTTTCTTTTTCTTTTTTTTTTTTTTTTTTTTCATCTCTCTTTTTTCTGATGAAGTAGCAGCCAGTTTTTTCTATGCATCCAATATTTAATTTGATTTTGCACATATTCATTTTTAAATACTATTTACAAGTATTTGATTCATACACTATGGTTGTAAATTCAGGATTTCTAGCGCAGCATATAGGAAATATTCAGTTGATCCATTTTCCTTATCATAAAAGTTTAATTTTTTGTTTTCATTGCAAACATTTCTCTATATTACATTTTTTGGTATAATGGAGATAATGTTTTTTTTTTTTTTTTTAAGTGTTCAAATTTCAATATCTTATACAAATAAATGTAACTTTACATGTGAAAATTATAAAATATTGAAACAAAAATTGTTATAAAGAGAGCATTGCAAAAAACACCATAAACTAAAAAATAAATAAATAAAAATAAAAAGTTGCAGCAATTGTTTCCAGTAATAGGCCAGAAGTGATTTAGTTATAGCTAGTATATTTATTTTATTGGTGATACCTTTAATTTTATTAATGCTTTTTTCTTTTTCTTTTTTTTTTTTTTTTCTTTTTTTTTTTTTTTCATCTCTCTTTTTTCTGATGAAGTAGCAGCCAGTTTTTTCTATGCATCCAATATTTAATTTGATTTTGCACATATTCATTTTTAAATACTATTTACAAGTATTTGATTCATACACTATGGTTGTAAATTCAGGATTTCTAGCGCAGCATATAGGAAATATTCAGTTGATCCATTTTCCTTATCATAAAAGTTTAATTTTTTGTTTTCATTGCAAACATTTCTCTATATTACATTTTTTGGTATAAAGGAGATAATGTTTTTTTTTTTTTTTTTTTTTTTTAAGTGTTCAAATTTCAATATCTTATACAAATAAATGTAACTTTACATGTGAAAATTATAAAATATTGAAACAAAAATTGTTATAAAGAGAGCATTGCAAAAAACACCATAAACTAAAAAATAAATAAATAAAAATAAAAAATTGCAGCAATTGTTTCCAGTTGAAATAGCACGAAGACCCTTCATCAGGCGAAAAAACGTGGGCACGAGTGCAGCAAAAGTAATTTGCTGCAATCGTGCTTTTTGTTAAACACACGAAGGGATGTGTTATTATTTCAACCTAAAAGAACTGATGCATTTTTTTTTTCGGGGGGGGGGGGGCGGCAATGATTATGTTCATTTACAAAGTTTTCTATTTATTACTACAGTACAAAATCTCAAATCCGGAATCGTCCGTACCGTGGCCTTTCCGGATTTCGGACTTTTCCGAATTTTAGGTCACTTTCTGATTTACGGCAATAAAAAAAACGGACATCTCCATTCCGAACGCCCTTTTAGTTAATAACTAGCTTACGCCGCCCGAGGGTGCGATTTCTTAAGAAATTGGAGTATACTCTCAAGTAACATGTACAATACTTTGAATAAACACCATAAAATTTTGCAAACAAAACGCAGGCATCAACGCTTACGCATTGTTTGCCGCACTCGTGCCTACTTCATTTGCTTGATGAAGGATCATGTTTTCTTTTCATCCGAAACGATTGTTGCGAGTTCTTACATTTTATGGTGTTTACTCTTATTACTTTTAAACACCAATTCTGTGGTGCTTTTTTATTATAACTCTCAAGTATCCAGAAAATCTTGAATATTTTCTTTTCCCAATTGATATTTTTTTTCCCTTTTTTTTAAAAGAGCAGGCAGATGATCAAGCTTTCTTTTTTTCTCTCTGTGTGTTTATCGTCAAAGTCGCACATTTGAAACCACAGAAATTATCACTGAGAAATGCAATCGGCTATTTAGAATTAATTACACAGCTGTCAAACTTAACCAGGCCGCCACAAAGAACTTTTTCGTGTTGTTGATAGTCCAATGAGATCTTTACCCCTCCCACCCTCTCTTCAATGTCCTTGAGTGAATAGTTTTTCGACGTGCGATACCGAAAGATGATTTTGCAGTTTTATACAGATGACGTTATTTGAACTTAATGCGAATATTCAGCATTTGACCTGTGCCAATTTATTTTCATTAGGTTTGGAAAGCAGATTCTGAAAAGGGTAAAAGAAGAAGGGAATACAGTGTCAGCTGAAAGAAAAAAATATATATATATCGTTCGGTTGAGTAAAGAGATAACGGAATTAGGGAGAAAGTGCATTTGTCGTTGTAGTTGTAAATATTTGAGAGTTTTATCCGCCAATTACCTATTTAAAAAATATTTTTAGAAATCCATAAAACTCATATATGTTATACAGGTTTTCGAGATTTACTACAGGACGCTTGTCATGAAAAGTTGTACAGGTAACACAAATGGTTTCAGTATAAAAATTCATAAAATAATTTGGATACATTACAGTTTAAAAGAAACTTCTTATCAGCGCATGAAAAAATCTTTATACAACGCTAAAATACAGATCAACATAAATTTTATAGATGCAATAAGAAATGGTTCCGATCAAAAATGATAAAATAAGTAATTGTGGTTCATTTAACAGTGATGCACAAAAATATTCTTATACGTTGCGGGAAATTGAGGGGGAAACTATTTCAGTTTCGTAAAAGTGAAATTATTTTTCAAACTTGCATTTAAAAAATAATAATAAATAAATAAATAAAATAAAACAGTTTGTTATGGCTAACACTTTTTTTTTCTTTTCCTATAATAGTTTATAGAAATTACATATTAAAATTATTATTTATGAAAATTATTTTCTATGATGGAGATAGGCGATTTTCATTTAAAAGAAGTACAATATACTAAATTTCGAAAGAAAATCCATTTTATGGTAATATATGTATAGTAATATATGTATATATGAAGAAATTTTTCGACATTCGGTTTTCGAAGTATTTGCATGTTTTGAGATTCCTGAACACGATTTGACCATTTTTAGAAAGTTTCACTCTGTAAGTGTGTATAAAAAAAAATTGTGGACGCTGTATCTCACGAACCAATGGACGAAATTTAACCAAATTTCTTATTTAACCAAACTTGATTAAAATCGTTCCCGATTACATTTGTGGATCATTCAAGATCCATAATTTTTATTTTATTAAGTCAATTAAAATAATAATAACAATAATAAAATACTAGAAAGTTAGCGACTATCATAATTTACTAAAATGGATCAACTGGATATTTGTTATATAGTTCTAGAAATCATTTTGTTATAACAATGGCTTTAGAGTCAAACATTTTTAAAAAATAGTATTTAAAAAATAATACAAAAACAAATTAATAATTGAATTACTTACTCATATATTCTTTTTACGAGATTTTCAATCTCGCACCCGCACCCGCAGACTACAACAACGAACAAGAACTTCCTATGAAATGGCGGACAGCGAGGGAATTTCAAATCAACAGAAAAAGAATCACAGCGCCCTCTATGCATACAAATTGGTTATGGCCTAATAATTTGTGGCCACAACATGAAAAACATGATGTTGGCCGTGTCGTGATAGCCTGCATAAGGCCAACTCTGTTTATGCCACTTCTGGGCCACCGACCATTTTTCTTTAGGCTTCCATCACTGCTGGCAGCCACAAACGGCCCGCTGCTGGAGCTATATGGGGCAACCGGTAACTGATGGCAAGTGCGGGATGCCAGCAGTAGGCCATAACGAGCCCAGCAATATAAGTTTTGCTGGGTATTATTATTATTATTTCCTCAAAAATTTGGCTTCAAAAAGTCAAGGAACGTTTATTTAGAGTACTGGCTTTTCTCGCTTTTAAATTTGTGAGTTTTAGATTTTTGTTATTTAAACTATAATAAAAATGAATAAATGTGGGTTTATAGATATTTGCTTATTGCAGTTTAAATACACTCATGTCTATAAATTAAGGATAATTCAGATTCGTACGGAAATCTAACTTTAATTCAAAAATTTCAACTGCAGATATACCACACACATCTTTAAGAATAATATGCAAATTATAGGAAGTCAGTAGATGACGCCAGTATGATGTCACAATGACGAAATTGTAAGAAAGGGTAGATAAGGAATAGGAGCAAAGAATGAAAATTGTTCGTTCTGTAAGCTGCTCAGTGCCGCAACCGAATAGTTAAGACACAGACTTTGCATGTGGATGACTTTTTACGTGGTAGAATTATCAGCCAACTGGAATGTGGGCGTACTCAGATAGAAGTATCGAGGGAACTTTTAATCGCCAAAAGTGCCATCGCTAGGCTTTAGCGACGATTCCAAAATGATGGAAATGCTAGTCAAATGTACAGTACTGGTCAGTCCTAAGTTACAACGCCGAATGACGACTGGTATTTGGCAGTAACCGCCAAAATAAGCAGATGGAGCACCGCATCAGACCTCTCTCGTCAGCAATCTGCAGCCACGGGTACCACAGTTTCAAGGCAAAACGTGTATAGACTTTTGGGAGACATTGGTCTATATACTCGCAGGCCTGTCAGATGTGTTCTGCTCACGGTAACGCACTGTGGCCAGCGGTTAGCTTGGAATAGAGAACATGCAATGTGGACAGCGGCACAGTGGGCTCGAGTGATGTTTTCCGGCGAGTCCAGGTTTAGCTTGCAGTCAGATTCATGTCAGACTTTCATATGAAGAAAGCCAGGTGCCCGTTTCCACCAAGACAACATCATTGAACGACACCGTTACGGTGGGGCAGGAATGCTCATTTGGGGAGGACACATACTGGGCTCCAGAACAGTTCTGCATGTTCAAATCGGAACCATGGCAGGCCAAATTTCTCGGGACATCATTCAGGAGCAACATGTACGTTTGTTTAGGTGTGGCATGGGCCCAGAATTTGTATTTATGGATGACAATGTGCGTCCTCACCATGCAAACATTGCACACGGATGCTTACAATCTGAAAATATCACCAGTATGGAATGGCCAGCATTCTTACCTGACTAGAACCCGATAGAGCATGTGTAGGACACGCTTGGGTGACAAGTTGCAGCCTGTCAACCACCTCCTACATGTGTACCAGAACTTCGGAGAGCATTGCTTACTGAGTGGAGTAATCTCCAAGATCAGCTTAATAATTTACTATCAGCAAGCATAAGCATTGTACGGACTGTATTTCATCATCTAGGAGACATATATTGTATTAACCATCATACCAATCATGTATTGTTAAGTTTTTGTAAGGGAGACATTTTTTGTAATTGCTTCAGGGAGCAAAAATCATAGTTTTTAGGAATGGTATTCCACATAAACCACCTTTTTTGTTCTTGATCTTTTGTTTAATAAAGGCACTTTATGAAAAAATCATATTTGTTTTTCTTCTGAACCTTTATTTGCCGCAATTAGCATTATCCTTAATTTATGGACATGAGTGTATTATTGCAATTGCGCACTAAATTTTCCTTGTAATATAAAAACTGAAACTTAAGGAACTTTTAAATCTAATATTTGCTTCAGCTGTTTCAAAGGATTCCTAACGGCAATGAGGTTAATTTAACAGTCATTAAATAACAATGTTTTTTTTTTATTTATTTATTTATTTATTTTTACGTCAGAACAGTGAGAATCGTTACTACAGTAGGATGTAAAATGATAGGAACGATTCTTTTTTTACTCAAAATTGAATGCATATATTAAAAAACAGGCTTGTTTTTTTTATCGAAACAGGAGTATTTGAGCATGCGCGAAAATTTCTCAGCGAATCCGAAAGTGTCGTTCTGCAGTACTTTTCTGTTTGTAGATGTAGACGAATTACTCAATAATGGCATGATGAATTCGAAAAGCGAACCAGTATTTACGCGATGACATTTGTACATTTGCTATTCTGTTCCATAAGTTCTAATGATCCGATTATTTTCATACAAGCTTTGGTTTTGGTATTCTATAATATCGGTAGTCCAATTTAATTCGTGTGTTTTTGTTATTATTATTATTTGTTTATTTAAAGAAAAAAATAAATAAATATGCGAACACTATTTTGTTACTTGCATTATAATAAAAAATTAAATAGAATTTAAATTTTAAATTTTAAATGGGATTTAACTTCATTTTGCATGAAATCTTTATTTTGAGGTATTACGAATGCTGAGCATTACGCGTTATTTTTCTACAAGTCTTCGTGCTATATAACATATCTTAAAGGAATTTTTTTAATTCAAACCCTTTGCTTAAATTCTTCTATTGTTATAGTCAATTAATTGTTTATATTGCCACTTGTCAAGCAGTTTTTTAAAACGGTTTTTATGAAGTATTTTGAAAGGAAACTATTTTGTAATCAACGCTGTGTTTGTAAAATATCACGTTGTTCACGATAATAAAATAGTATTTTGCTGCATTTTATTATGATAAAAATATTATTATAATTGCAAAAATTAAATATATATATATATATATATATATCTAATATTTATTTTTACATTATTATTATTATTTTGCATGCTGAGAAAATGATGATTTTTGATGTCTTTTAGAAATCTTTTAAAGTTTTTGCTCAGCTAATACTTCCATAAAAGTTCTTACATAAGAAATTTCAAAATGACAAAAAACAATATTTTTCTTCTGTATAAACAAAGGTATTTTATGAAATTTCCTACTCTCCAACAAAGAAAGATTTTTTTTTCTTTTTTCTTTTTTTTAACTCTCTTTTCAAAAAAGAAAGAAAGAAAGAAAGAAAGAAATATGCTGTTACTATTATTATTATTATTATTATTTATTTATTTATTTTTAATTATTTTGTTTTTAAGTATGCTTTTATTTGTAAGAAGTGTTTTCGTGATTGTTTAATAATGCTGTTGAATTTTAGGTTGATTTCTTTAGAAATCGACCTATTGCAATCACTTATTTATCCATCTGTATATCTCTATATAATGACAATTTTTGTCATAACTCCCGAAATAATACTGGAAATAGAACCAAATTTGGACAGCGAAATTATCTTATAAATACCTTGGATAAGTTCGTTAACCAAGTTGCTCAGCCTTTTTGTTTTAAAGTCGTGGCCACTTGAAATTTTCAAATCCACATTGTAAAAAGCGTATTTAAGACCGGTTTTGCTTGAATTTTGATATAATTATAAACTACATAAGGATCTCAATTAAGTTTAATAATGAACTTTATCCGCCATTTTTAAGAAAGAGGTGAATATCCTAAATTAAGCTGCCCCACTTGAAATCAGGCTATGATTTAAAATTTTAACATCACGATAACTTCAGAAATAATACGCCAAATAGAACCAAATTTTGTCAGACAACTTGTCTTAAAAATATCTTGAATGAGTTTCTTAACCAAGTTACTCCGCCATTTTGTTTTACAGTGAAGGCCACTTTAAAATTTCAAATTCTCAATGTAAAAATCGTATTCAAGCCCGGATTTGCTTGAATTTCCATGTATACGTAGACCATATAAGGGCCACAACCAAGTTTATTAATGAACTATATCCACCATTTTTAACAAAGTGCGGATGCTATAAATTAAGCGAGACAACTTGAAATCAAGCTACCACACTGTTAAAAATTTTGGTACATTTTTGCTGCCACCATGTGATGGTGAAACCTTTTACCCTTATTTGGTGCTTTACTAAACCAAGGCTTGGTACTGCAATAGCTACATCCATAAGATGGAGAATTTTTTTACCATAATTTGGTGCTTTTTTCAATCAAGAAACGCCAAATCATAGTAGAAGGTTTCACCATTGCATGGTTGAAGCTATAATTGTACCAAGTTTTGGTTCAACCTAGCAAACTGAAGCTACTGTAGTACCAACATTTGGTTCAACCTTGAACTGAAATTTTTAACAGTGCACTTGGAAATTTATAATCATGATAACTAGTTAAATTCTGATTAAACTCGAACCAAATTTAGACAGTGAACTTATCTTATAAATAACTTGGATTAGTTTGTTATCCAAGTTGCTCCGAGCTTTCTTTCCAAGTGGCGGCCACTTGAAAATTTCAAATCCACATTGTAAAAACGAATTTAAGGCCGAATTTGCTTGAATTTTGATGTGTACGTAGACCATATACGGATCACAACCAAGTTTATTAATGAACTTTATCAGCCCTTTTTAACAAAGTGCGAATGTTATAAACTAAGCAAGACAACTTGAAATCAGGCTACCACTTGAAAATTTATAATCATGATAACTTTTTAAATTCTGATTGAATTCGAACCAAAGTTTGACAGCGAACATCATGTAAACATCTTGAATGAGTTCATTGGGCAATTTGTTCCGAAATTTTTTTTCCAAGTTGGGGCCATTTGAAATCAGGTTGCCACTTGAAAATGTGCCATCAAAATAAATTTTAAAATACTAATCTCATGGTTCAAATATCTTGGATAAGTTCACTTGGTAACTTGATCCGCCATTTTATTTCCAAGTGGCGGCCACTTGAAAATTTGTCATCATGATAACTTTTGCAATATTGAATCAATTTGTATCAAACTTGGGTAGTGTATTTGTCATTCATATATCTCAGATAAGTTCGCTGGGCATCCCACATTCCTTTTTTTTTTCAAGTGGTGTCTACTTGAAATTACGATGCCACTTGAAAATTTCTTATCACAATAATTTTTGAAACACTGAATTAGATTGATTTTAAGTTGGATAGTGAACTTATCATACAAATACTTTGATTCATTTCACTGGGCAAGTTTCTCTGTCATATTGTTTCCAAGTTACAGCCACTTCGACTGCCACTTGAAAGTTTGTCATAACAATAACTTTTAAAACGCTGCATTGATTCGAAACAAAGTTGGGAGCGAACTTATGCTTCAAATATATTGGATGAGTTTGCTGTGCAACTTGCCCCGTCATATTGTATCCAAGTGGTGGCCACTTGAAAATTTTTTATCACGATAACTTTTGAAATACATAATTAATTCGAAACAAGGTTCATTCAAATATCTATGACTTCGGTGGGAAAGTTTCTCCGCAATTTTATTTCCAAGTTGCGATAACTTGAACGTTGCCACTTGAGAATTTGTTATTCCTATAACTTTTAAAATACTGAACCTATTCGTACAAATTGGACAGTGAACTTATCTTACAAATATCTTGGATTAGTTCACTGAGCAACTAGCTACGCCATTTCGATCCTAGTGGCGGCCGCTTAATTTTTCAACACTATAACTTTTGAAATTCTGAACTAATTCATACAGTAGACTTATCTAACAAATGCATTTGATATTGTTTGCCAACTTGGGCCGCCACCTTGTTTCAAAGTGCCGGCCACTTGAAAATTTCAAATTCCCATTAAAAGCTATTTATGAACCGATTTGCTCAAAACTCCATAGGTCCAAATCAATATTTCTACCATATCAATTAATAATTTGTAGCCGACATTTTGTTTCAAAATGTCGGCTACTGGATAAGAAAAAAAAATACAACCAACCCTTCTAAATGAGCTGGAAGGACTTGTTTTTATTATTTTGTTACTGCGTAAATTGAACAAGGTACACATTTAAAAATGTAATTAAAAATAAAAATAGAATTTGTATAAACTATAGTTATAATATTAATTACCGTATCATATATTTAATCTTAACAAAAAGACTTGGAAATTGTATATCACAGTTACAGTCGGTAACAAAATTCTCCGAACACTAGCAAAAATTCTTATATGAAAAAAGTACGCTTGTTGATTCATGGGAAGCGGTAAAGGCGACAGCCGATCAGAAGTAGACAGTCATGTGACCAGAAAGTGAAACAAAACTCATTCTTTTTCTTTTTTTATTATGGATTCTGTTTTTCTCTCTGAACTATTCGAAAAACTGAAGTAACATTATTCTTGAATTGACATTCTAATATTCAGGCTGCATTCGTACAGCCAAGTAATCCATTAATTGTTATATTATTAAAACAATAAGTATTCTTCTGTTTATTCTTTATAACTCATTCAAGGCATAAAAAAATGCCTTTATACGTATTCTGAATGTTTAAACCTGTGCTAAAGTTTGTGAAAGATTCTGTTTTTATTCATAAAATTCTGAAAGAAAATCTCTGATTAAAATCAACTATAGTAAGCAATCGGATTTCATCTTTATTGACTTGTATGGCCTAAAATGTTTTTTCAAGCGACTACAGGAAATGCAGGAGAGAGGTGAGTTAGCTTTTCTTAATATTATGCATGCTGAAACTTATTTCGTTTTAGTAAAATGTTTTTGATGCAGGTCAATTCTTTATGCATGAGTCTAGTTATAATTAATCAACATGTTTTTGGTCCGTCCTAGAGCCATGAGTCTATCGATGATTTATATATATATATATATATATATATAAAAAAAACTATATATATTTAATGTGTATTTGATATTCTTATTCTTATTCTTATTCGTAATCATTTATTCTTAAAATGATTTATTTTTGTTCTTGAATGTTTGTTCTGTAATTCGAAGGCCTATAGTTATGTGTATTTAAACTTATATATTCTAAAATGCCGAAATTATCTAAGCAAGTTTTATTATTTGAAAATTTATGTAAAGAAATCGATAGTTTTAGAGATAGAGTAAAGGGGTGTAGTAAAGATGAACAATCTAAGGTTAAATTATTAAAAACCAAAGTTCAATCGTATGATCATGAAATCGCGGAAATATTTAAAAATTTATCCTCCAAAGAGAATGAGGATTATATGGATATGTATTTGAGATATAAGGGAGTGGTTTTGATTTACTGGTGGAGTTAGAGGACAAAACAGAAGTAAATGCGTGCGATTCAGATACTCACGCGGAAAATAAAGATGAGAAAAATGGAAAATCGTCTCTTATTAAATTACCTAAATTTGATCTTCCAAAATTTTTTGGTGAAACCGAAAATTGGATTTCTTTTAAAGAAATTTTTAATTCGACAATTCTACAGAATAATCAATTATCCAAAATTGAAAAACTGCAATATTTACATTCTTCAGTGCGCGGAAACGCAGCTAAATTAATTCGAGGATTCGCTCTAAAAGAGGAAAATTTAGATCAATGTTGGGAAATATTAAATGAAAGATATGAAAATAAGAGACAATTAGCATTGAGTCAAATTAACAAAATATTTTCTATGAAAATTGTAAAAGCAAACAATGCTAAAACTTTACTTGAGTTATTAGATACTTGTAACGAAGCCGTCAGAAACTTAAAAACTTTGGGTTTAGATTCTAATGCGTTAAGCGACTTAATTATAATAAAATTCATGATGGGGAAATTGGATGAATCGTTAAAACAGAGATGGGAATTAATGTTGGATAGTGATAAATTGCCTGATCTTGATCTTTTTAGGAAATTCGTTGAGCGCGAAGCGCGCGGTGTTGAAGAGATAAAATGTAAACAAGAAGTAAAATTCACTAATTCGAAGAAATCAAACGTATTGAGTACAATTGTGAAAAAGGAAAATACGTGCATTCATTAAATGAGCGTCACGCGCTATTTAAATGTCCGACATTTAATTCAAAACCGGTTAAAGAAAGATGGAAATTTGTTGAATTAAATAAGTTATGTCAAAATTGCTTACGCCAAAATCATAGGCTGGAGAATTGTAGGATAAACATTAATTGTAAAAATTGTGCAGAAAAACATCATACATTGCTACATGTTTATGGTAGAAATATAAATTCTGAAAGGGCGAATCATGTATCGCCAGACATTTCGGTTTCAAATAGTGCTCAGTTTTATTCTAGTAATGTTTTGTTATCTACAGCACTAATTAAGGTTAAATCAAATCAAGGAAAAATTATGCATTGTAAAGCTTTGATAGATAATGCTAGTCAAAATTCATTAATTACTAAGGAATGTGCTAAGCGACTAAATTTGCCCTTACGGAGCACGTCGCATAGTATAATAGGGATTAATTGCGTTTTAGCAGAAACTGCTCTCAACGAAACAGAATTTAAATTCACTCCGCATTTTTCGTCGGAGTCATTTTCAGTCAGCGCTTTTATAGTTGATAGGGTTACCTCACCTCTCCCTAATTTCCAACTACCGCAACATGATTGGCCACACATAAAGGGATTACAACTAGCTGATCCCAATTATGACGTCAGTGGTCCAATCGATATTCTTCTTGGGGCAGAAATAGTCGCCTCAATCTGCAATGGCAGTCCAATTCAAGGGCCAGCAGGAACTCCTACAGCATTCCCCACAAAGCTGGGTTACCTCCTTTCAGGACGAATAAGCAGTTTTCAATGTACAAATATCAGTTTAACGTGTCATATAACTATTGATGATGATATCAACAACACTTTAAAACAATTTTTTGATACAGAATCAATTCCAAATGTAGAATCAAAAAAGATAGAAAATGATCCTGTGGAAAATATTTATGTGAGCACAACTAAAAGAAATAGTCAGGGAAGATATGTCGTTCATCTGCCCTTTAAGCCAGATAAGGCACTAGGTGACAGTAAGTCAGGTGCTATTTCAAGATTTCTTTCCATTGAAAATAAAATTAAGAAGAACCCACAATTAAAAATGGAGTATTCGAATTTCATGAACGAATATATAAATTTGGGTCATATGACAAAATTAAATCCAGCTGAAATTAATGAAACGCCACATTATTATTTACCGCATCATGCGGTGGTAAATGAAAACTCTGAAACAACAAAATTACGTGTAGTATTTGACGCCTCGTTTAAAACAACAAATAACAAATCTTTAAATGACATTCTATATATTGGTCCTAAACTGCAGTCGAATATTTTTGACAATTTAGTAAAATTTCGAGCCAACCCTGTAGCGTTCAGTGCAGACATAGCTAAAATGTATCGGCAAATCTTAATTGAAAGGAAACATAGAATCTACCAAAGAATTGTTTGGAGAGAATCTCCCAATGACCAATTATCTTTTTACGAATTGAATACTGTCACCTACGGAACAGCTTGAGCACCCTATTTAGCGTTACGCACCCTTAAGCAATTATGTGAGGATGAGGGACAAAATTTTCCATTGGCAGCAGAAATTGCCAAGGAAAATTTTTACATCGACGACTTATTGTCAGGGGCACAATCCCTTCAATTAGCAAAAGATAGAATAATGGAGCTGCAGGCTCTAATGCAAGCTGGAGGGTTTAAACTTAGGAAATGGGCTTGTAGCCATCCAGAAGCGCTCTCTGATATTCCAGAGGAAGATAAGGCTAATTCGGTCATTCATTTTTTTGAGGATAAAGAAAAAATAAATCAAAGAGTACTAGGAATGTTCTGGGATTTAAGTGAAGATACTCTTCAAGTTAGAACCTTAGCTGATCAACAAATTAATACAAAAAGACAGTTGCTGTCCGTAATTGCGCAAATTTGTGATCCCCTCGGAATTATTTCGCCATCTACTATTATCTTAAAAATCATTCTACAAAAATTGTGGAAGTTGCAATCAACGTGGGATGAGCCTATACCTCCAGATATTTTGCAAGAATGGAAAACTTTTTATAATGAAATTAATGAATTTAAATCTATGTCCATTCCACGCTATGTAGGTTCAAATACTAAAGATTGTACAGTTGAACTGCATGGCTTTTGTGATGCCTCTCCGAAGGCGTATGCGGGAGTCGCATATTTAAAGATCATAACGAACACGATTCAGGTATATTTAATTGCTGCTAAAACTAGAGTCGCACCCATAAAAGTACTCACTTTACCGAAATTAGAATTGTGTGGGGCTGTACTCGTAGCTGAGTTAATTTGCAACATTCAAAAATCCCTTAAATTTACTCATTCGACATACTGGTACACTGACTCTTCTATTGTATTAAACTGGATAAATAACCCTTCAAACAAAGGAAATAGTTTCGTGGCCCATAGAGCTACCAAAATCAGAGCTCTTACTCAACTAAAATCCTGGAGACATATCCCAGGAAAAGAAAACCCGGGCGATTGTGCCACACGCGGATTGTCCCCGGCTAAGTTGAAAGCTAGAACTGAGTGGTGGGAAGGGCCAAAATGGCTCCATAGTTTTGAGCTACCACCAATGTTCACATTACATTCAGTTTCCGTTCAGAAACAAACTCATCAACATTCGACAGATTCAAGTTCTAAGCCTACACTTTCTAATAACACTTTCATATCACATATCACGAAATACTCTAACTATCTAAAACTTTTAAGAATTCTAGCTTATGTTTTGAGATTTATCAATAAAATTAAAACCAAATCAAAGGAAAGTGGTCCTTTAAAGGCCATAGAGCTAAATCAAGCGGAAATGTGGCTTGTAAAAATTATTCAAAATGCAGAATTTAGTGATGAAATTGCCTTACTAAGGAAAGGCAAACTTTTAAAACCTTCACACCATCTATTCTGTCTTGATCCTTTTCTGGATGAAGCAGGCATTCTTCGTGTTGGAGGACGCCTGCGGAACCACCCATCCTTACGATTTCAAGAAAAACCCCCCATATTACTTCCCAAAGCAAAGCACGTTACTTCCTTGATAATAACATATTATCATAACTTAAGCTCCCATGCTGGTCCCAATTTAGTACTTTCACTCCTTAGAAACAAATTTTGGATTCCCCACGGACGCTCCACCGTAAAATCAGTATTAAGACAGTGTATACTCTGTTTTCGACTGTCAGCTAAGCCAATAATTCCAAAGATGGGGGATCTACCCTCAGAAAGAATCACACCCATTCGGCCCTTTTCGAAGGTTGGTGTCGATTTCGCGGGACCAGTAATGACAAAATGTCAACATAAACGAAAAGCGACAACCTTTAAATCATATATTGCCCTTTTCATCTGTATGGCGACAAAGGCAGTGCATCTTGAATGTGTTTCAAATCTTTCTACAGAAGCCTTTCTCGCAGCCTTGAAACGCTTCATAGGTAGGCGTGGATACCCCTCTGACATATTTTCGGACAATGGCAGAAATTTTGTTGGAGCCCATTCTTACCTAAAACAGCTATTTTCTTTATTCAAAGAAGAAAGATTACAAAATTATGCTTCCCAACACCAAATAACCTGGCACTTTATTCCCCCGTATGCTCCAAATTTTGGGGGACTCTGGGAAGCGTCGATAAAATTAGCCAAACATCATTTGGTAAAAATCACACAAGGCGCAATTTTAAATTTTGAGGAACTGTCCACTCTTCTATGTCAAATAGAGGCTGTTATAAATTCGCGGCCTCTAACACCATTGTCCAATGCTCCTAATGATACCGCAGCTTTAACACCAGGACATTTCTTGATTGGAACTGCATTATTAGAATTGCCAGAACTGCCATTAACAAACAATTCTCTTAGTCTTTCTTCTAGGTATAAGCTCTTATTGCAGATGAAGGAAACGTTTTGGAAGAGGTGGAAAGCACAATACCTGCCAACAATGCTGTATAGATCCAAAAGAACCAACAACCACCGTCACAAATTTTCTCCAGGGGAACTCATCATCCTGAAAAATAAAGTATCACCTCCACTCCATTGGGATCTCGCCAGAATCATCAAGTTGATTCCCGGACCTGACGGAATCGCCAGGGTCCTGCAACTTAAGACCTCTTCTGCTGGAACTCTGATTCGACCGGTTACGCAGGTGATCCCTTTTCCAAGTATTTCGACTCCTGCTCCGGTGCCTTCCCGCCCCGCCCAGCCTGTTGATTCATGGGAAGCGGTAAAGGCGACAGCCGATCAGAAGTAGACAGTCATGTGACCAGAAAGTGAAACAAAACTCATTCTTTTTCTTTTTTTATTATTGATTCTGTTTTTCTCTCTGAACTATTCGAAAAACTGAAGTAACATTATTCTTGAATTGACATTCTAATATTCAGGCTGCATTCGTACAGCCAAGTAATCCATTAATTGTTATATTATTAAAACAATAAGTATTCTTCTGTTTATTCTTTATAACTCATTCAAGGCATAAAAAAATGCCTTTATACGTATTCTGAATGTTTAAACCTGTGCTAAAGTTTGTGAAAGATTCTGTTTTTATTCATAAAATTCTGAAAGAAAATCTCTGATTAAAATCAACTATAGAAAGTAATCGGATTTCATCTTTATTGACTTGTAAGGCCTAAAATGTTTTTTCAAGCGACTACAGGAAATGCAGGAGAGAGGTGAGTTAGCTTTTCTTAATATTATGCATGCTGAAACTTGTTTCGTTTTGTAAAATGTTTTTGATGCAGGTCAATTCTTTATGCATGAGTCTAGTTATAATTAATCAACAACGCTTAATACAGTATTGTTAAATAAATCCTTGTCGAATCCTGTTTTTAGACTGACTAAGAACAGGATTCGACAAGGATTTATTTAACAAAACTGTATTAAGTGTACTTTTTTTATATAGGAATTTTCGCTAGTGTTCGGAGACTTTTGTTACCGACTGTACTTTATTTCTGTGGTTTTTGTGTCGTTCCAATTATTTTCCACACCCTACTGTATTTATAAATGTGGCTTCAATTTGCCAAACTCTGTTATTAGAGAACCGTCTCAAAGAATATCTGCGGTTATTTTACATATTTCGTGACAAATGGTAGTCATTTGAGGTTTATTACTTGATCAAGTATTTAAGTAAAATTTCATTTTGCTGGGACTACGAGAATTGTCACAATTGGTATCACTAATGTAAGTTTCTATCTAAAACCCTATTTTAGGAAACTAAGTGGTAGAACTGAGAAATCTAATTTAAAAATTTTAATAAATTTAAATAAAAAAAAATATTACATAGTGCCAGTAATATATATATATATATATATATATATATATATATATAGATAGATAGATAGATAGATAGATAGATAATTCTTTACAATTTACATTTAGAATTTTCTTTTTAAATGCTTTTCATGATTCAAAAAATATTTAGTTCTGCAAATTAGAACTGTTTTTATCAGTCTAGACAAATATGAAAAAAAAATATATATATCCGAACTAATTATATTAAATCAATTATAGACAAAGACATTCCTGATCAAAATAATTTAAATTAACATTATTCAATTACATTTGTATAAGAGAAATAAATTTATGTAATGAGTTTGTCTGATTCATCGACATTTATTACGTAATTATGTATTTAGATCTGATCTACCTCAATTAGAGGAGCTTTTATCAGTGTACTAACTAATAAAAAAAAAGTATTTGTCTAGAAAAAATAAAATAACATTAAGAGAAACTTGGAGTTTAAGCAGTTTTTAAAAGTGTAATTTAATTTTCTGCGTGATATATTCCTTGAATTTTCGAAATTACCCTCTGTAAAAATAAATTTGAAACGCTCGGTTGTTTTGTTGGAGAAAAGGAACTCAAGCGTTATAAGAAGCGAATGGAAAATACCCAATTCTCAGGTTTTCTTTTTTATGCTAACAATATTTAAAGTCTGGCTCTTTAAATGTCTGTTATATAAAAAGTCCATAAAAATTAACAATAAAATTCAAACGGTTCTCATTCAGTGTGCAATAAAATTTTTTGTGTCATTATTTTCAAATAAATAATTGTGTCTTTAATTCAAACTTTACATATACTATTATTTTACTGAAATAAACTAATAATTGTTTTTTTAAAATAGTTTTTATTTTAATATACTTCATATTTCTTAAAGTGTTTGTATATATTAAATTTGAACACAAATAATAAACAAACATTTAGTGTAAATAATTTTCACTTTGTTATTTTATTTAAATATACATATTTTCGCATATATTTATGTAGTAAAAATCAAATTATCAGAAATAGCAGTAATCGAACTTTATTAAAAAGCTCAATAAAAAATTCTTTAATAGAAGCAAGTGAATTATAATTAAAAAGTATTAACCAAATTTACTAGCATTTTTTTTTAATCTAATCTATTGCATGTTTCGAAACATTCTAGACTTATAAAATAAGGCATTAAAAGTACATTCAAAACATAATTTAAAAAGATAATTTTTTTTTTTTTTAAGTAATGCTAAAATTGGACGCAATAGCTCCCAGGTAGCACATAACGTTGTTATAACGTTGCAAATAAGTCTGAACAGGGATAAATTAGTATTAACAACGTTAAAACAACGTTTTGTGGTACTGGGGTAACTTAATAGTTTTTGTATGCATATGTGTTTAATCTTTTGTGCGTATAACTTTTAAAAAATTTGAACCGCAAAAGCCTGCAAACAAAGAAAAATGGAAATTTTCAACAAGTATGCAAAAATATAAGTTTTAATGACTATTTATTAATTTTATATTGTAAAACATTGTTTAAGGTTTGTGCATTTTAAAAAAAGAAAAAAAATCTAATTGCAATAATACTTAGAAATTGCTAAGTTGTTAAATAACACGTTCCGTATAGTGAAATATGTCGGCAGATTATGTGTTAGAGAAAAGTTTTTGAAGACACAAAATCAAAATTATATGTATACACAATGACTCAAATGCAAGAGCTGCTTAAGTCCCCAACAAAGTTTAAATCTGCAGTTCATTCCCCTGAAGGCACAAAGAAACTTTCTAGCAAGATCAGGCTGAGTGCTTTTTACTTACGTACTGTCCGTACACTGTAAAAAAAAAAAAAAAAAAAAAAAAAAAAAAAAAAAAAAACATAACTAAAATTTTGTAAGATATTTGTGTAAAGCAATGTTTCAAATTGGAAGGTTCTGTTTATAACCCGAATTGAGTCAGAAAATCTATCTATTTTGAGCGTACAAACTTGTTATGTATGGTGCACTATCTTATTTTATACTTTTGTCTAAAATAAATAAAGACGTTGTAGAAAATATTATATCACTCACCTGTTATTTAAAAAAAAAAAAAAAAAAAATCTAACATGCGCAGATGATCTAAACAAACTGTAAACATTTCGTATGTATACGTATGTATGTGGACTGCAAAAAATAAACCCCAAAACAATTCTATCCAAAATTGGTCTCGTATTCCAATTTAGGTTGAAATTTTGTGTTATAAACAGAACTTTCGAATTTGGAACATTGCTTTACCCAAATATCTTACAAATTTTTACCTATTTTAGATTTTTTTTTCTTTTTACAGTGTAGAAAAAGCACATCTCCACGGAATAAAGTGTGTGTAATGTTACTGTACATCACCGATATAATAGTAAAGAATTTTAGTTATACAGTTATAAACACATAATTTTCGCAAAACTTGAACAACAAAAAAAAATTAAATTCATTTTGTTATAGGGCCGCGGTAGCCCTGTCGGTAGAGCACCATGCTCGTAATTGGAAGATTGCAGGTTCGCTACTCGAGCCAACCAAAGACCGTCGTGTACACTAATGGTGGCTGGTGCACGTAAAATCTGTCGTGGCCGCAATTTCCTCCATTTTTCCATCAAAATTATACCTCTGGGGGTCACTGAAGCGGGAGAGCCATCCCTTCATTGGAGGATCAAATTTGTGATGGAATGTCTCCGGACAACCTGTAGGGTCCTAGACCGTCACCAATTGCCCATTGCGCAGCACTACTGCGACGTAAAACCCAACCAACTATTTTACTATCTATGCATTTAAATGTAGGAAAAGACTCGTGCATTTTAATGTACGGAAAAGTAAGTAAGAATAACGCGGCCATTATTAAAATAAAAATAGAAAATACCATGAAGCTATTTTCAAATATAAAAATTAACATGGATTTCTTAAAAAATATTATCTAGTGTATGCAGAAATATTATTTAGTGTGTTTCGAAACTTATATACTCGTTACTAGTCACATCAGGATAACTAAAATGTACTCTTCGTTCAAATGATATTATACACCGAAAAAAAAAAATTGCAATAGAAATACATGAAATCTTATATTGTGTAATTCTATTTGTTAATTTTTACCAATCAGGGAATGCAGAATATCTATATATCTATACCTATACATCTGTATCTATACATCTATATCTTATATATCTATACCTATCTCTTTATCTATCTATCTATCTATATCTATGTATCTATGTATATATATATATATATATTAAAAGCAAAAACGTTTTATTTATGAGACAAAAATTTTTAAGTTAGAATACATTTAAAAAACAAAAATTACATATAAAAACAATTAAAATCAGACGTTTCGAAACCCGTCCGGGTTTCCTCATCAGTAATTACAATACAATATGCAAACATATATATATATATATATAATATAAAAACCATATATATATATATATATATATATATATATATATATATATATATATATATATATATAATATATATAATATATATATATAATATGCAAACATATATATATATATATATATATATATATATATACACATTTATATCTCATTATATTATGTATTTATTCGCTGTTCAACTTAGAATAAAATTTAAAAAAGTGAACTCCGTGATTTTAGTTTAAAAAAAAAGAAAATCTTTTAATTTATTGCAAACAAAATTGTTATTCATTCTTATCAACGCCCGATGTTTTCGAATTAAATAATTAATTAATGATCTGTAGTTTTTATTTTGCAATTAAAAATCCAACAACAAAACATTCTGGAATGTAAATCCCACTTTCGTCTTTATTTTCTTTTTTGTCTTTGTCCCTTTTTACTTTGAAATAAGAAAAAAAAAAAAAAAAAAAAAAAAAGGTCATCTTAAAAAATCATTTTTTATCTTTAGTATATGCTAATGTGTTTAAGCAATAATAAATTAATTTTGCTATTGTAATCGTAGCTTAACGTTTACACATTTAATTTTTAAAAATAAAAAAGTCTTTAGAATAGATAAAATTTTAAGAAGGTTACAAAAATTATTAGAGAAGCTGTTCTAGAACAAATTGTTCTACTCATTTTGCGGCCCCAAGAATATTTGATCTTAGTAAAATATAAAACATGTACAGTCGGTAACAAAAGTGTCCGAACACTAACAAAAATTTCTATGTAAAAATAGTTCACTTCATACGGTTTTGTTAAATAAATCCTTATCGAATCATGTTCTTACACTGACTAAGAACGGGATTCGACATGGATTTATTCAACAAAACCGTATGAAATGAACTTTTTTTACATAGGAATTTTTGCTAGTGTTCGGACACTTTTCTTACCGACTGTATAGTAGAAAAAAATAACAAAGTATTAGAAAGCCACTATTCTAGTTTTAAATATAAAAAATTAAAATTGAATTTAGTATAATAAAATATTTAAAAATAAAAAATTGACGAAATAATGTCACGCTTAGCGAATTCATGATTTTTTTTTTTTTTTTTTTTTTGTCAGCAAAATAGTAAGTATCTTCTGACAATACCTATTTCTGTATAACCCCCATAATTATTTAATTAATAAATAGTACACAGGACGTGATAACTATATCTGGGCAATTGAACGAATATTAGGGCTAAAATAAAATTGAAAATAGTATTATATATAAGCATTAAAAATATTCTGCACAATATTTATTACAGTATTTCTGTAAGTATATATTTTTATAGGTATGAAAATTATTAATCTTTGTTAAAATTCATGTTATATTATCGAAGTAAATTTTAAAATGCTTCATTCTTTAAACCCTTTTTACTGAAATCCCTTTGCTGTTCACTAACTAACGACCATTATAAAAAAAGACGGTTTGGTTAATGTACAGTCGGGAAAAAAAAAAAAAAAAAACCTCAGCACTCGATATAACTCCATAGCTAGCCAATGCACAAAAATTGAATAGGTATCATTCGACTGGGAATTGTTAGCACTTTCAGAAATTTTGAATTGGGGGTGTGCCTACATACTAAAACGCGCACCAGCTTTGATTTTTTCAATGGTAACACCCTAATTTTATTTTATATTTGAATTCCTGGTGTCGCGACGATGCGAAAAAGTATATTAGTTGTATATTTTACTTATTTATTCATAGAGTTATAAGCGTTCAAAATTTGAAGATGCTAATGTTAGATCCATATTTCAAACTTTCATTAATATCTTCACAAAAAATAACTTGATCGATATAATTATTATTATTTTTTTTAAGATACAGTGAAGAAATCCAAACATAATCAATCATTACTTTTGATTCTAAAAAATATTTTTAATTCTGAAAAATATTTATAAATTCATATTCATAAAAATTATGAATTATGACCTATATTAAATGTTTACATAAAATGAATCCCCATGCTGAAAAATATGGGTGTGCAAATTTGCAGCTCATTCCAGTAATTAGTTTTCGAGATATAAATAAGTCTTTCTTTTGGAGTGGTTTAGGGGGCCGTCTCTTATAAAGTTTTGCATGAGATAACGAAGCAAATCTTAAAAAATAACAGAGAAAATTAAACAAAATATTTTTATTTTTTATTTACTGGTGAAATTATATAACAACAACGTCAAACGCAAAGAAATGGAGCAAAAACGATGATTTTTTAGACATTAGTGTTACCATCTAGAATTTTTGTTTCCTGAAGTCCCGCCTTTCATCGTTCTTCAAAAGAAAACAATACAGAAAAGAAAAGTAAATGTGACTTTGAGTATTCGTGTTAAACCCCTTATTTTACGTTCACAAAAATATACACAAGGAGTATTTACTTCATCGATTACTGGTGATAAATTCTGAATCCTTTAAAGGAACACACTAGCATACTTGCCACCATCCTCATTAATATTCCGTAGTGTTGCTAGTCCCGCCCTTTTTCTCACACCAGTAAATTTGTAGAGTAATCTTCTCCAAATGTAATTACGATCAAATAAGATAAAAAGGACTCTAAAATAATACTGGTGTAAAAAGAATGCGTGACTAATGATACTACGGAATATTAATTAGGATGTTGGCAAGTATGCGCTAGAAGAAAAAAAATATCTAAATAGGCAGGGTTTACAATTTAAAATAGAAAAATAGGTTGAATGTAAAAATTGTCAAAAAAATAAAAAAAAATAAAAAAAAATAAGAAAGAAAAATAAAGAATGGAATTGGAATTGGAATTGGAATGAAAGACAGACTTGTAAAATCCTTTCTTAACCCCTTAACGCGCGCTGTCCTCGCTGCGAGGACGCAAAATTTAAGATCCGGCTGCAAAAATTCACCCCGGAAATTTTTTAACAAAAATTTACGTTTATAACATAGCAGAAAAGGCCTGTTTTTTTAAACTTAAAATTTAAAATTTCTTTTAGTTTAATTTAGTTCATGAATTCCGGTGGCATATATAATTTAAATGATCCGAATTGCCTTGCGCCGCAAAGGGTTAACTGTCGTCATAGTTAAAGGCTTAATCTTTTACTTCATATATTGCTTTATATTTATTTATTTATTTATTTATTATTTTATTTTATTTATTTATTTATTTATTTTGTAGGGAGGGAGGGTTATTATTTTAAGGATACTTTAGTCTTTAAAATTTTTTTAAATATATTTTAACTTTATACATTTTTAAAAATATACTTTAACTTTTATAAATATATATTAACACTTTTTCGACCGTAGGATTTTTTCTTTTTGACACTAAAATCTGCCTACAAGCGTTATTCTCTCAAAATAAAATATTTCACAACAAATTTTCTATATTAACAATTATATTACAAATGAATATACATTATAACTATATTCTTTCTAATCAATATATTTCTATCCATAGTATATTTTATTGCAAAAATATGAACACTGGGTGCATACTTAAGAAATAAGTAACACACAAATTACCAAAGAAAACCCCACTGACAGAATTACAGATTTTCAAATGACGTGAATCTACGTTAGCAGTCACAAAAGCGTTCATTAAGAAATTATATTTTAATAGAAATCATAAAACAAATCGTACAGTTCCAAAGAGTTCAACTGACCCAAAACTGTTAAGTGGGATTAAAATTGTTTAATATTTACTTCATGAAACCTTGCAATAATTTATCCGAAAATATTTAGTTTATGCGTTGTTGTATATATATAGCTATATTATTTCACTTCGTATATTATGTCACACCTACGAAAGAAAATTTAAGCTTTATTGGTGATCAGTATATCAACGATAGACACTTTTTAATTGAAAAATATAGCACTTTTTTAAAGAGTATTGTCTGAAAAATCGTAAGTGTAATGTATTTAAATATACCAAAAATTAGCTAAAAAAGTACTGAAGTATATACAAATCTAAAAAACTGAATTCAGGATAATTAAGGTACTGCAAAGGTGTTAAAATTTTTATTAATTTTTATAACTCTTTTTTTCTTCAATTATTTCCGATGTCAAACAGTAAAAATTTGTCTACTTCTTGTAGGTTCTTAATTTTATTTTTCTACATTTACAGATAACACCCAAATACATTTTTGATTATAACTTTATGAATACTAAAGATAAAGTATACAAATAGTACACTTTTCCGCACTGCCAGACTCTCCGAAATTCGAATATGAAGTCAAAACTAGGTGTTGCTATTGAAATAAAAAATCAAAGTTGGAGCTCAATTCAGTATGTAGATAATAGTCCAAGCGGCGGCTGCAAAAAATTGACTTGATAAGGTATGAAGCCGATTTTTTTTCTATAGATAGAATTCATTGTTACAATGAAAATCTGATAAGGTTGCCTGGTCAAAGCCGTCAAGTTTAAGAGAAACAACCTTACTTCCGGTCACAATTTAAACGATTTTCTAACCCCACAAGTGTGAAGATGAAACCGGTGCTAAAATGTAGAGATTAATATGCTCTTTAAAATGGCATAAGGTTGCCTCGTCAAAACCGTCAAGACCCGGAGGTTGCCTCGAAAATAGGGGTCAAATTTGAACGATTTTCGAACCTCACAAGTGTAAAGATGTAACTGGTGCTAAAATGTAGAGATTAATATGCTCTTTAAAATGGCATAGGGTTGCCTGGTCAAAAACCATCAAGTTTCAGAGGTTGTCTCGATAATAAGGGTCAAATTTAAACGATTTTCGAACCCCACAAGTGTAAACATGAAATCGGTGCAAAAATGTAGGTATTAATATGCTCTTTAAAATGGCATAGGGTTGCCTGGTGAAAGCCGACAAGAAACAGAGGTTGCCACGTAAATAGGGGAAGTATTTTACGATTCATTTACCCAAGTAAAAAGTGATTTACCCAACTGTAAAGATGAAACCGGTGCTAAAATATAGAGATTAATATGCTCTTTAAAATGGCATAAGGTTGCCTGATCAAAACCGTCAAGACCCGGAGGATGCCTCGAAAATAGGTCAAATCTGTCAAGTAAAGCAGTCAACCACAAAAAAAAAAAAAAAAAATAGGCGAGTTTTGAAGATTTCTTAACGAAGTGTAAAAAAATACGAATAGCATTAACAAAGAAAATGAATAAGGATGAAATTATATGAATATTTGAAAGGTGTAGCTGGTTCCAGAATGTACAGCGTAGGAGTTATTTTAAAATGGCATATGTTTGCCTGGTAAAATTCGTAAAGAAATAGCGGTCAGTCTCCAAAAAGCTAACGAATATTAAAGGTGTTTAACACAAAATGAAACACACATGAAGACTATTTAAAAAAGGTTAAACACGAAATGATTAATATTTAAAAGATGAAATTGCGAGCTAAATGTAGAACATACAACACTTTTCAATTTGCTTATGATTGTGCTTCAAACCTGTCAAGGTATAGCGATCAGCTTAGAAAAGGAAGCGAATTTTAATATTCGTTTGCTTTATTTGTTTAATGATATAAGAGATTTTAAAGCATAAATAAAATTAACTTATTATGCTTGACCATTCTTTTTCTAATGTGTATAAAACTAATTTCAGCTCACGAGCTCGTTTTCTTCCCATTTTTCAATACTTAAAATATTCAAATTGTGTCAAAGTATTGAGAAGATAAATTACCTGAAGAAATGTATGCGGCTGCTTTGTAGAATTTTATACGAAAATTTTGGGTTGTGCGGATTTTGTTATATTAAAAATTTGTCAATTTTAGAAAATTTTCTCAATTAATTTTTTATATCTAATTAAAAATAATCAATAATACTTTCTGCAAATTAATTATGGGTACAAATAAAGCGAAAAACATTTTTAAAAAATTGATAATTTTTTCGCGTTTCTTAATAACCATGAATTAATTTATGAAATTGAAATTTGTAAATCTTGCTGCAAATCTGAAATAAGAAGGTTTTTTTTTTTTTCATTTTATTTAATTATTTATTTTGTATACTAACAGAATTTTTTATTATGAGTTTCTTGGGCATTATTATCTTCATTTCTGTTGACTTTTGCGGGCGTATTTTCTTATCTTTATCCGCATGCTACATTTTTAATTTTTACTATTAATTCGTTGTTTTTATGGGAAATTTTAGAACAGTTTCATTACAGTTTATTTATTTATTTTTTCTTTTTTAAATACTTTTTATATTTTTTCTACACATTGTATAAAAACCCCTTCAAAATTAGCTTTTTTTTTCTTTTTTTTTTTTTTCGAGGCAACCACTATTTCTCGAGATTTTCACCTGGCAACCCTATGATACACTAAAGAGAATATTATTCTCTATATTTTATAAACGGTTTCATTTTTAAATATGTTAGGGTAAGAAAACCGCTAAAATTCCCCCCCCCCCCCCACACGCACACACTTTTCGTGGCAACCTCTTTTCTTGGCGGTTTTGACTAGGCAACCCTATGCCATTTTAAAGACCATATTATTCTCTACATTTTAGCACCAGTTTCATCTTTACACTTGGGTAAATCATTTTTTACTTGGGTAAATAAATCGTAAAATACGCCCCCCTTTTTCGTGGCAACCGCTGTTTCTTGACGGCTTTGACCAGGCAACCCTATGCCATTTTAAAAAGTATATTCTCAACATTTTAGCACCGGTTTCATCTTTACACTTGTGGGGTTCGAAAAGCGTTTAATTTTGACCTCTATTTTCGAGGCAACCTCCGGATCTTGACGGTTTTGACCAGGGAACCTTATGCCATTTTAAAGAGCATATTAATCACTACATTTTAGCACCGGTTTCATCTTTACACTTTGGTAAATCACTTTTTACATGGGTAAATAAATCGTAAAATACGTCCCCTATTTTCGTGGCAAACTCTCTTTCTTGACGGCTTTGACCAGGCAACCCTATGTCATTTTAAAGAGCATATTAATCTCTACATTTTAGCACCGGTTTCATATTCACACTTGTGGGGTTCGAAAATCGTTTAAATTTGACAGTTTGACACCTATTATCGACGCAACCTCTGAAACTTGACGGTTTTGACCAGGCAACCCTATGCCATTTTAAAGAGCATATTAATCTTTACATTTTAGCACCGATTTCATCTTCACACTTGTGGGGTTCGAAAATCGTTTAAATTGTGACCGGAAGTGAGGTTGTTTCTCTTAAACTTGACGGTTTTGACCAGGCAACCCTATCAGATTTTCATTGTAATAATGAATTCTATCTATAGAAAAAAAAATAGCTTCACACCTTATCAAGTGAATTTTTAGCAGCCGCCGCTTGGACTATAACCCCTAATTCAAATTTCGACGACATTTTCAGAAATTGCATTTAATTTCTTGTTGAATGGTGTCTATTATTTTTTTCTGAGTCAATTAACAACGAAATTACAGCGAGTGCTGCTTTTTTTTTTCCCGAATGTACATATTGATGGAGTTGATTATTTTGTAAAATATAATTAATCTGCCTTATATGTTTCATTTCGTTAATCTTATGATGTTGGATTGCTAAAAAAGCTATTTATTAATTACAGATGAATTTTATTTATTTACAATTTTATTGTTAAATAATATTATAGATTTTTTTAATGCTTATGTACATATGATGTATAATGTTTTTATTATAACAAGTACTTTTTTTTAACTAATAGTACAGTATGTCTAGAATATTTTCTCAAAGTGATAAGTGAATCGGAATAAAAGTCTGGGAGGGAGAACTTTAAAGAATTTCCCCTCATTTCGTTCGTTTTATTCCTATTTAAAACTTTAATCGCTTTTATCTTGAAACAGGATTTTTGATGTCGGTGGGCATGATTTCTCAAAGTATTAATGCACACCAGTCTTACTAAAATTTCGCACATTTCTTAAAACTAGAATTGATATTCCTATTTAAAACTTTTATCGCTTTTATCTTGAAACACGATTTTTGAAGTCGGTGGGCAGGATTTCTCAAAGTATTAATGCACACCAGTCTTACTAAATTTTCGCACATTTCTTCAAACTAGAATTGATAGGTAAGTAAATGAATATTGTTTTAATTACAACTATTATTATAATACTATACGTGTTGTGAAATGTACTAGAAATTGTACGTTTTTCGATATTAACACTGCCGTTCAATCACAAGTTTTACGCAACAAACAACAGGATTTTTTTTCTAAATTTCGGATAAAGTTATCACGAGTTATCCTGACTACTGCGAGAACACTTGAGGCCTGAAAAGCTCCTAAAACCAGATCCCACCGCTGAACGTTCCAAATATTTTAATGGAATTTTAAAACTATTCTTTAAATGTTACTCTTTTCCATGCTTTTATAAGCTTAATGCTCTTTTATATTTTAAGAATATATTTATTATAATAAAAAATAAAGTAAATGTATGCTTTTTATTACTTTCGATATCCAAGTAACCCCTTAATGAGAAATGACAATAGAAAAACTGCAGGGTAACGAAAATAATCTATTGAAAGTTGAAATTATTTTTTTAGTATCTTTATGCTGTAAGTAACTTATTTTGACAAAACTTTGAATTTTTGTTATAGTAAAAACATTTTATCTTGAATGGCATAAAAACATACATAATAAAATTTAATCATTTTATTAATTATATTTACTTTATAATAGTATAGGGTGGGTGATTAATGCTTAATATATCGTTAACATTTATCAGTAATACTTTATCGACATTTACATTTCATATAATTTAAATAATAGAATATTTTAAAATGACATATAATTGTGATTAGTTTTACATAAAGAAATGATGTTGCAATCGAAATATGAAAATCGTTTTACAGTATTTTAAAATGTATTGTATCAGGATTTTATAAACAGGATTATGTAAATAGTAAATGGACAGTAAATGTGAAAACAGCATTGAAAATTTCCCACCAGATTAAACTACATTTCCCGTGCCTGTCGTTTCAACAAAAACTAAACTTTTATTTCATCAAAAATTTTGTCATTATTTTGCGCAATGTTTCACTTAATAATAACATTAAGGTAAGGAATTTTGCTATTTTGTGGTTAAGCTGTCGAAATAGCAATATTATCTATAAAAATTGCAAAAAGATAATTCCGGTATAAAATTAAAACATGCAAAATATCATTTTTATGAGTCATTACATAAAAGAAACTCTACTGCATAATCTTATTAAAGGTTGTTTCCAAAAACTAGCTTTGTTATTCACCTGTTAACGAAATAAATGTAAAAAAAAAAAAAATGTTTCAATACTCCTAACACACATACAATCTGAAAAAAGCAGATGCTTCTAATTTGTATTCTACGAGCAACATCATCAAAATTTAAAACTAAATTTAAATTTCGCAATAGAGGAAAACAAATGATTTCGTAAAGAAAATTGTAAAAAAAAAAAAAAAAAAAAAAAAAAAAAAAAAAAAAAAATTCTGGCAATTATTAAAATTATTAAATATTCCCGTCTGACAATTCCTCGTTGGTTTAGAAATATGTTTTACGGTTTTGAAAAAAAAATAAAATAAACAATTGTTGCCGAAAACGTATGAGAGACGCAGGTTGTATGCAATCTTATTCGATTGCATATTCATTAGTACGGATGATAGGGGATGATGAAATTTGGATAAGGAAGATCTGCATACGATTTCGAGGAATACTAATCTTAGTGATGATGCTGATCAATTGATATATTGATAAATTGTGTATAATAATGATGTTGTGTCCTCTTTTAAATTATTTCAAATCCTTTATCAACAGTTAAGTCCTTAGAGATGTTACTTTAAATTAGTTGTTGATATCAAAAGTTTTAAGAGCAAAATGTATTTTATCAGAATTCACTATTTCTGAAACAACGATTTGTCAAAATAATTAAATAAAAATAAAATAAAATAAAATAAATAAATAAATAAATAGTTAAAATAAAATTATATAAAATAAATAAATATATGTATAATTAAGAATCTTTCTTTTTTCTAACAATCAACAGAGACGAACTATAATATTTCAAAAATTGCTTTAGAGTTCTACGCTTTGTATACATAGTATAATGTAATATTGTAATACTTCACTTTTTTTTTAAATTAAGGTCAATTAAATATCCAAGATAATAAACAAAATTATTAAAACCTTGCATATAATACTTCATCATACAAATGTGATAAAAAATAAATAAACAAATAAATAAATAAAAATAAATAAATAAAATAACTTGGTCTTAATTTCTAATTGAAAATTTAAAATATTTAATGTCGTTTTTAAAATATTTGAAAAAAAAAGTTTTCCATTACTAATTAGAAATTGGATTTTTTTATTCCATAAAAGAATTACCTTACACACACACACACACACACACACACATATGTATATATATATATATATATATATATATATGTGTGTGTGTGTGTGTGTGTATATTACTATTTTACTCTTTATAAAGAAATATACTTAAAATACATTAATATCTTTAAAAATGCAGTTCAACGGGTGTGGGGATAGAATGCTGTGAATATGTATGGGGATAGAATGGACAGAAGCTCTACGTTGAACTTGTGTTTTCTTGTATGTAATGTTACATAATATGAGATGTGGCTATACAACAAAAAATGATTTAATAACAAAATAAAACCAAGATTTTATCGTGTTTGTGTTGTATTGAGAGACAAACTCTTGCACTTTTAGATTTATGTGGATACAAATTGACAAGAAGGTTGTGCTATATGAATTCCTATATAAATAGATTATTTGCTTATTTCCAGTCGATTTTTCAATATTTTGATTTCTGATGTTCAAACTCATTTTTTACAATAGCTAGATTATTCGGCACTAGATATGTTATTTTAAATGACTATTTTTTTTTTAAACACCTTCTATATAATTAACTTTTGTAAATATCATTAATTTTATTCACTTTTATAACACGAAAATTAAATATCTGAAATATATTAATTTAAATAGGATACGTTATTTATTAGTTATATATAACTATATATATATACATGCCTTGTTAAAGAAAAAAACAACATAATCTAGAAAATTAGATTAATATAAGACCTTAAACGGAAAACTTTTCTCTAAAAGAATTGTCAAATAAAATAATTCTAGAAGGTTTCTACTATATATCGGGTAAATTAATAAATAAATATTACTCAAAAGTCATCCGTTACGGAAACAGGGTATAAACGCATTTAATTATTTCCTAATTTATAATTTCACAACCAAAAGAGCTCTTTATTATGAAAGAACTCTTTATTTACTAGTTTTAATTCATTTATTTGAAAAACCCTTATAACTCTTGACAAAGCAGTATTAAAATATAAGTGTGTGAAGTTTGGAATAAATGGTTATTTTTCAATTATTATAAAGTCAGTTTTGTTCGTAAAAAAAAAAAAAAAATAATAATAACAATAAAATAAAATACAAAAAAAATGAAAAAAGATTTTTCTCTTTGAATAATTTTCAGATGTTGACATGTAATATTAATATTTTTATAGTTCATTTGTTTCATACCAAGATATTAAAAAAAATGACTTCAATAAATAAACATGTAAAAGTCTATTTCAAATCACATAAATAAAATTTTAAAGTTCAATAAATACTCATACAGTAAAACGAAGTATATAAAATCGAACTCGATAAGTTAATTATAATTATAGGTTGTTCTACTTGAATCTAAAGTTTAAACAACAATTCTAAATTAACCTCTAAATTCTTTACAAAATCATAAAAATCAATCTTGAATTTACGACTATTGATTTGCATGTTTGTTTATAAATCTTATTAAGTATGAAACGTGCATGTTTATATACTGAAAATAATTTGGAGTGAAAGCTGGTAAATATGGTTATTAGTATAAAAATCTATATTAGCTAATAATACTTGTTCGATATCGTTTAGAAATTATTGCACTTTTCGATATTGCGTGAGAACGAGCAAAAGTCAAAGCATAGTTCATTTGAGAAATTAGCATTTTAAATCCATTCATTATTTCAAGATTCATGGAAAAGCATTTATGCAAGTATTTCCCATCAATTAGAGTTGTATTCGGGGATAAATAATTCTAGAGATTATTATCTAGAGATATGATCTTAAAATCATGTATTCTAATATTAGCCGTCTCACTCTCAAATTGCTTAGAATGGCATAGTTTAGGATAGTCGTAAATGTAATAGCATTTTCCTTCATTATATAATGGGACAAAAAATATGCGTTAATTAAAGAAAAAGGCCAATTTCTGAAGATTGGTTGTTTTCTTGTTGAAAAAAAGGTAATAATATTTTATATATTTTTTTAGAAAGTTCGGTTAAAGGGTTAAAATTCATTTTCATTTTCATTTTCAAGATTTATATTTCTAATTTAGCCCCTACTTTTTAAATATAATATCTTTCTGACAGAAAAAGTGAGGAAAATAACCTGCCACTTATTTTTAAGGTTTAGATATTAAAATTCTCTAAGTTTATTTATTTTTTTATTTATTGGTTGGTATTCTATAAAGTAATATTTCATTTCAAATTGATATCACCTAAAATAGAAAATATCGGTTACATTTCTCACATCTAATAAAACTTAAGTCATAGCAACGCCTCCGTGTAGAATAAAAATTACGATGGCATGACTCAGGGGGTCAAATCTTGGGGTTGAATCCCAGATCGTCGCAAATATTTCACAACGCATCTCTGGCGTGACGTTAATTAGCTCAACCCTTAAGTTATAGCCAACATTCAGATTTATTTTTTGTAATTAATCTGCAAACGACATTTATTATGCAGCATCGCATTGTAAAGCAATTTAAATACTTTATGAGTGCAGATTTTTAAGAATGATGTTTTCAAATAGCAAATAAAAATACATTGATAACTATAAATTTATTTTAGTTATATAATGCCAAGCAAGATCATTGATAATACAAATATTCATTAAATTTGCAATACAAATTTCTAGATGTACAGGTAGTAACAATAAATACAAATGTTGTGTAATTTGAGACGAAAGTTACTAATGTTTGGCTGACGTAAGAATTTTGTTTGAAGTTTTTTAGTCAGCTTCTCCGCAAAAGTGTAACATTACACTTATTAAAACGTACAGTCGAATCGGAAGGCAATCTGACTAGCTTTTTTATATGACACGAAATCTAAAGATTAAATTCCATTTTATAATATTTTATAATTTTTGTTATAAAAGTATATCACGCTACAAATTGCTCTGTAAAATTGTATAAAATATAAACGAATATCACAGTAATTAACATAAAAATTAGTAAAATAGCTTCTCTTTATTTAAACATTAGACATTTTTTATGCTAACAAACTTATTTTAATTAAGTGAAAAATGCTGAAATAAATTTTTAAACATTTTCCGTAAAATGTTACATAAAATTAATGTTCTTCATTTTCTTTTGCATTAATTAAATGTCGAAAGCTATTTTTAAGAAATTAGAGAAATGTTCTTTTCTTATTAAATCTCAATGCTGTCTTAATTAGAGAGTATATGTATTTCCCTTTAAAGTTGTTCAAAATAAATTTTCTATGTAATATTCCTCTTAACTTTTTCAATTTTGTTTTATAATATTTATAGAAGTAAAGTATATACGTTTTATGTTCTCTTTTACCTAAAACGTATATATTTTACTCGTTAGTTTCTTAATTAAAAAATAAAAGTATTCCATAACAAATTAAATTAAATACTACTTTTTCCTTTCCAATTTTAATACTATTTAATGTTGACAGACGTCTGATTTACTTAATGGAAAATTGCCAACAATAAATATTTGAAGCATATGCATGCATAATATATGATATTGCTATGAAAAACAAGGGAAATTTTCCTCCATTACATCGTCCATTATCTTTTCTTAACTATGTTATACTTATGATCAGTTTTGTTTCCCATTATTTCGGGTGGAAAAGGAAGCAATATGGAGAATTTCTTCATGAAAATGATAGGGCTTGTATTTTCGTTTCATAAAGCTCTCAAAATAAATTGACGATATAATGATGCATTGGTGGACTCAAAGAACATTTTTAATGACAGATTTTGTCGATCAATTTGAAAGAAATAAATTGAATTATTAAGTTCCTCGTTATATTATACGATACATAAAATAAAGCTCTCATGTTATCTTCTGCTATTATATTCGTTTTTAAAGATGAATTTAGCTGAGAATATCAAGTTATTTTTGATTTCTTATCTCAAAAGCTTTTATCTTTTTGTGAAGAAAGTTGTTGAATATTATTTCCTTTATAAATTACTATAACCCCACTTGTATTCAATTACCAACAGTAAAGAAAACTGTTTTTGAGGTTTCTTAGATAAAAATGTTATTCATCGTTAGCAAAATATTTCGGCTCGAGTGTTCTTGCGTTTAGAGAAAATTTCATTATTCGTCCATGTAAAATATTTCTATAGAATTATAGATTAAAACAGTTTTGAAAAGTTGATTTGATGTTTCAAATATTTGATATAAAAGTGATTCTTAAAAATTTCATTTTTTCCGCATGATGATGCAAAACTGTTTGAGAAGTTTAGGACATATTTCTAATTAAATAAAAATGTACCCGAATTTGGTGTTGTTGGTGGTGCTTTTAGGACTAATTGTGTGTTTAAATGATTTGGGTAGGATGTCCACCGTTGGGATCATTCTAAAGATCCAAGCCGGTATTAACACGAGTTTTTGAGAAAATCATGTAAAACACTTAGTGGTTAGGAACCAGGGTTTAAAAATTGCACCTTTTGTAAACCAGATTTTAAACCAGAACTTCTGAGCTCCTCGAGGATAGAAATATGGTGTTAACTGAGGATTGAGAAACTATCAGTCAGCTAATACTGTAAACAGATGGTATACTCTTATAAATGATTTGGTCATAATTATAATGTTTACATGCATCAAATCTCTAATTAATTTCATTAAATCCTTAATCGTCGAACAATATTATTACAAGTTTAATAAAAGTAAATAATTTTATATACATGCTCATGTAACAACTGAGGAATATATTACTGTGAGTATGAGAAAACCTATATATATATATATATATATAATTCCTTATACACGAAGCGTTGAAAGTAGAGAAGTACACAACACGCAAAACATTTCAGAAAGTTTTTTACTGCAATGGCGTGCAGATTTTGGATGCTTTATTTTCTTTTCACAGTTCAATATAGATCAAAAATTTTATTTAAAAAGGCATATTCTTTCTAATTATAGCATACTAAAACTTAGATTAAACTGGTTTGTTTTATTCCTTTTGCTTTCTCTGTTATACAATTTTTTGTGCACGCTTTTCAAAAATTAAAGGTTAGATTGCAGGAGACAAATGTGGAGACCATTATTATTACCATATAACATTGCGCCGTAATACAAAATATAAACCAAAACTACTGAATGAAATGTTCAAGTACGTTTTAGATACCTCTAACTATATTTTAATAGATGTATTACTTTATTTATTCATGTTTTGTGAATTAGCATAAAATTTCAAAGTTTTATTGAGATAAATGGGTAAAATTTATTTTCAAATTTTATCACAAAGTGGACAGTCAATTTTCAATACTCTAAAAATGTTTTACGTATTAAATACTAAATTTAATCTAACCTATAATAAATATAGACTTAAAACTATATGGTAACTTGTTTCAACAAATTTCTTAATAAAATTTATCCACAGTTATATTACAGTCAACAGTTAAAAAAGATGGGAAATTCACACTCGTTATTTTATTACGTATTCAAAGATATTTGTGAGATTAATTTTTCATTTATACAGCATTACATGCCAATTGTAATTTATATTTCAATAGGTATTAAACAAAAATCTAATAAAATTTAGTCGCTATATTTTTTAAGATTAATAAAATAGTATTTGTTACTTTTTTGTTTAATAACTTTTAACTTTTAATAACTTTTTACTTTTTTTTGTTTTACTTTTTTATTAATATTTTAATATAAACTAAAAAATGCAATTACGTAACCATTAACTGGTAAATAAACAAGTTAATTCAGGGAAGAATTTTTACGAATATTTGTAAAATTGAATTTTCAGTTATGCAGAATTAAGTGTAAATTGCAATTTATAGAATTGTCATTATTCATATTGCAGTACATTTAAACTAAAAATCTAATAAAGTAGTAGTCACTAAATATTTTATGACATTTGTAATAAAGTAGGTTCATGCATTTTCGTTGCTTTGTTTTTTGTGTTAATATTTAAATACAGCTTTAAAGACTTTAATACTAAAGCTATACCGTGACGACTTTACTTATAGATCCTCTTGGATGACCTTTAAATTTTGGTGCTGAACTAGACCGGACATTATTCCTCAAGTAGTGGTGACAGTCATTTTAAGCCATGAAGTGCATTAAAAATATAAATAAATTACAATACATTGCAAAAATTTAATGAAGGAGAAACGTTAGCCGCATAAATTATCTGTTTTTCTTTAACTGAATTATTTTATAGAGAAAAAATGCACATATTTAAAAATAAAAATTTATTTCTAGATGCATTGTTTTAAACCTAACCGTAAATTAAATATATAAACATAATATGAGGTATTCTTTTAAATAAAGGAAAAGGTGCGTAAAATAAAAGTATTAGCAAAATAGATAATCAAAAATTTCCCTTTTTTAAAAAGAAATTATACAAAATTATCCATCTACAAAATGACGACAAAAATATAAAATCGTCAAGTGGGAGCTGTAATAAAGTTGTACCGTGATCACGTTTACGTATTTATTTATTTTTCTTTTTAACAACCACTAGGCTAATATTAAAAGGAGATTTGGTGCTGGGTTATTAAATCCAGTAAAAACTACACCGTCAGAAACGAAAAAAAAATATTTGGAAAGCATACATCTGTTTCTGTAGACTTAAGCGTACCGTCTTCAGTGCATAAAGAATTCTGGAACTGGAGAAGTGCTCGTATATGTAGAAGAGAGTCCGAATTCTGTGTTTAACCAATAGGATTACGGGAAATGTAGGAACAGTAGCCAATAGGAATTTCAGAAGCGTTAGCTGTGTAAACTGTAGAAATATTCAGAAAATGTGGACTGAATGTAAAATTTCCAACAATCAGACAATTCCTATTGGCCACTCTCACCACGTTTCCCGTAATCCTATTGGTTGAATAGAATTCGGTCCCTCTTCTATATATACGAGTACTTCTCCAGTTCCAGCACTGAAGACAGGCTACCGAAACAGCTGTATGCTTCCCAAATATTTTTCTTTGGCGTTTTTGACGTTGTAGTTTTTACTGGTTTTTACCACTAGTCTGCTATGTGTAATTCCGAGATATCCATGCACTTGCATGCTGGCGAACACAAATATTTCAGTAATTAAAATCAATATTTAAATAAATAAATCAAAATAAAATATTTAAAATGGGATATATATATATAACTAAAAAACAATTGGTTACAAAACAAAACGGTTAAAATAGCGCTCATAGCCTAAATGTAATACCATATTTGGCCTGAAACTCCTGTTAATTTAATGATCTACAGGATAAATAAAATAAAATACATGAAATAACGCGGCAGTAAATACTATGTGTAGTTCGTATAATGTAGTTTATATGCAATTACGATTTAAATATAAAAATGCTGTTTTCATTTTTTCGATACTGTTCGTTTCGAAATTCTTATTCGGTAAGCAATTAAATTGAATTCCACGTGTAAGTTGTTGTCGCAGGCAATAGGGATATGCTGCAGAAGGCAGCAGGGACCCCTTGCTAGCTTTAAAGCAATTTCAATGGATTTTTCTTTTAGTTTTGTGTTTCTTTTCTTTTTCGTTTGAATATGGTGACCAACGAAGCGGGCAAAGCCTGTTAGTAATTTAATAAAACAGTTGCTACTAACAGAATTTAAACTATGATTTTCAGAAAATAAATCAAGTTATTTTCTTCAATTTGTAAGATATACAATAAAAAAAGATCATTTAGCATAAAAAGTAAATATTAAAATTATTTTGATGAAGATAGTAAAAAAATAGTAATAAATACAGCTTAGAAATGAAAGATATAACCGGATGAATTATATGTTCTGTTCATGGGAAGTCAATTTTATTCTCCAATATGATAATTAAACTTGCTCAATTTGAATGTGTTGACATTTAAAGAGTAATTTTAGATACCGAATTTTCTAAATATTTTTCATTAAGCTACATTAATTACACAAAAATGTGAAAATGATAATTTTATTTCTTTAAAACAGTTCCAGTAAAAAATTTGAAAAACTTTAGAAACTTTATGATGTAAATAAAAATATTTTTTGTGAAATTTTATTGAATTTTTTCTTCAGTAATTATTTTTTTATTAGAATTTTTTCTGTGCTTTTGAAGAATTTTTATGTTCATGTACGACTAAAATCTATTTAAAAAAAAATCTATCTCAGCATTTTTTAAATTTGTATACAAAATATAAAGGGAAATAGGGAAGTGCAAAGACTGTTCAGAGAAATGTCCAAAATAGTGATACTTCTATTTACCAAACTCCATAAGTAAGTAAAATTCAAAATTAAAGTGAACATTGTAAACAATTTCTACATCTGTAAAAGCGGTATTTGATTTACGTTTATAATTTGCACGTTTAAGCATAAAGACCGGTACCATTTAAATACAAAAAACTCTGATATAATTGATTTCAGTATATAAAAATTAAAACAATAAATGTTTTTTAACAAAATTTTTCCAATACATCCTTAAGAAATGATATTTTTGAATTTTAATTTTTTTAATACTGTTACTTGTTCTAGACCAATTAAAAAGCTACATTTGAAAAAAAAAATTACTTTTTTTTTTTTATTATAGCTCTTTATTGGTGTAACACAATTATTAAAAAATGAAGATAATAACTAATTTTGAGGAACAAATTTATTACTTTACCAGCTACTTGTAAATATACAATGTATAATCTAAAAAGTTAAACATACTGTTACTATATAGTTTTAAGTAATTATACCAAGGCATTAAGAAGCAAATAGTACGATTTTTTTTCATGTATATATCTTACAATATTTAATGTTTATTTAAACGTAAAATAATATTTTAATATTTAAATTTTGAAACAAGAAGTTTAAAGAAAGATAAAGTGTTTAGTTTTTTTACGGAGAATGCATTATATTTACAATTTTAAAAACTTACGAAATATTCTTTAGGGAAGTAATTTTTATAGGTTTCTTGCTCTCTAAATGAGTAGTGGAAACAAGACCAAACTATTTAGAATTTTATAAGATAAAACTCAGGCACTTTTAATGATATGGATATACACTGGTTCTCATAATTATAAGGACACCCGTTTCTCTATATTAACTAAACACTGAGCACTATTATTTAAACAAATATATTTTTATCAATTTGAATTTCATTAATAGACGATATTTAAAACGTTTTATCGTTTTTATATCATAAAAAACTTTAAATATGGTAAAAAAAAATTATTTTTCAGGTATTCACAATTATAAGGACGGCTCAAATCTTAGTAATTTTTTTTTTCAGTTATTCTTTAAATGAATTTTTTATGATGTCTCTTTTTAGGGTGAAACAGTCTGACATTTTTTCTGGCACATATTTATATATATATATATATATATATATATATATATATACATATATATGTTAATATTCAGTTTCAGTACCATTTCATACAGCATAGATGATATTCTCTATACATTTAAACTATTTAAAATTGCTTTCCACCTGCATGCACTTTTCTAATATAATAAGTTAAGGTTTTTTCAACTTTCAGGCCACGGAAAAGGCAACAATACAGACGTTTCTTTCTTCAAAATATTTCTATTGCTCTAGAAGAAGAGCAAAAATGTCTTGTTGAAAAAAAAAATATTACCCCCCCCCCTCTCTAAAATCTAACAAAATCTGAGAATTCCATGTTTAAAATTTGCGGGTATTCTCTTGGTGTTCATAGTAATAGAAAAAAATTACTAAATTCATTCTGCCTACAGTAGAAACAGCTCCCTAGAGCACCATAAATCCACCTTTAAAATGCCCGATTCATATCTACCTTTAAAAAATCTTCTCTGTCTTTCGTTATCTTCAGATCGTGCCAATAACTGATAAAACCATTTGGTTAATCAAGAAAAAAAATGTTTTTCATCCGAAAATGCAACATTTTACCATTTCATATTGTCTTTATTCAACTTTAACACAGATGATTTTTCCTCCAGTAAATGCTTATTGATTATTGCAGGTTTTTTTTTATTTATTTTAACATATTATTAATTATTTTAAACATGCATAAATGTGGACCCCAACCTTTCCTTAAAAATTACGAGCAAATTCAGCAGCAGTCATTTTGAGTAGAACAGTTAAAGGAATTATGAGTCTTCGATCTCTGTAAAACAACTCATATTTTGCATCAGATCTCTCTCCTATCGAACCAGCATTTCAACGTTTAATCACATTCCCTTCAGCAAATTTAGATCTTCGAATTTCATTATAAATACGGCTGATTGAAATTATCCCTCCACTTAAAAACACATTTAGCATACTTCACTACATGAACGTTCTTTTTTTTTCGAGGTATTATCAGTAATGTCCGTTCAAGAAAAGTTGAAGGCTTATATAGGAATTAATCTAGCCCAATAATTCGCATGTCAACTGTAATTTATCCGCTAGTAAGTTAAATAGAACGAAAAAATCTTGATTGTTCCTATAATTATGAACATCTAAAGACGTGGCGAAAAAATATTTTGCACTATTTTTTATTAATTTTGTTTCATATTAAAAAAAAATTATAACAGTTTTTGTTTTTAGAATACTAGATATATTTAGTGCACTTAGCATAATCTCGTTCACAATTATTTTTACATTAGTTATTTCAAAACATAAATTGTCCTTATAAATATGAGAAGGAGTGTATATAGATATAGATGTAAATATAGATAGGTAGATAGATAGATTGGTACATGCATATTTTATTTTTTGGTCAATAATGTGAAACATTTTTGTTTCATTTATAAATAGACTGGAAATTGATAATTCAAAGCTTAGGATTGATGTTTATGGATGTGATAAAATTTTAAATGGAAATGCTTGGAATTAAAATTTTAAGCAGTAGATAAGGTTCTCGAAAATCTAATATACCACATTATACAAACAATAAAGAATGTTGATATGTTTACGTCAGTAAGCACTGCAAAATTTTATGAATAGTTTGAATAGGGATCTGCATTCATATCCCATATAATGAAATTATATAAGAAAGGTTTTTACAGTTTCATTTAGTTTCCATTTCTTTCGGTGTTTTTAATTGGCAATTTCACAGTTGAAATACTCAGTGATTTAAAAGTAAAATATTTAACATTTTACACGCATGCTAAAAATCTTTTGGTATAAAACATTAATATAACCTGATGTTGCTTTAACCTTTTGTCTACTGTATTATGAAACAGACAAAAAAATATTTGAGAAATATTTTTTTACTCACTTAAGAATAATTTTAAAGATATAGAGGAGAGGAGGGTATTATGGAATAATCGGGATATATGGAATACCGAGGTTTCGTCTCTGATTAGTGTTGCTATCTTATCAAAATACCATGAATTATTCAAGAAAGATTCCCATGAAGCAATACAGTAAGAAGCGACCGGTTGTTGTTGTCATACGATTCTCTATAGAACAAAGTATGTTTTGTGATTTTCAAGAGTTTTTGCAGGTACGTTTTCAAACATTTAAACTTACTAGTACACATGTGATTTGAACATTGATGTTAAGCATAATGTATGCTCAAAGTATTGTATTTTGTTATATATTGGTCGTTTTTTAGCTGAAAATATTTTGTCCATCAATTTAAAAGTTCATTTTTAAAGATAGCGTGTCGGGTATTATAGAATACTAGGTATTTCATGGTTTCACTTGAAATTTACTTCATGTATTCAACTAAAGAAACAGAAAATAAAGATGCCGAATGTATCTTCTGTCATAGAAAAATCTCTGAAGATGATTTTATGAAGTCTAATTAGTGTTTTTATGGTTTAAACAGTTTAAACCACCTATTCCATATTACCCGACTATTTCATACTAAACTCCATTTGTAACTTTTTTAAAGTAAACTTTTTATAACAACAAAATATTTTTTTTCTTTTTTTTAAGTGACAATTCATTACAAATAATTACACTATGTACTCATCATGATTTTGGGAACTTTTATTAAAAACAAGTTAAGTTATTTTACGAAATGTAAATGGTATTCCACAATACCCTCTTCTCATCTACGCAATAAAAATTATGATTATCGCCTAATAATAAAAAATTAATGAGGATTTTGTGATGTGGTAGTTTAGTGTACCACTGGTACATAGTGGTCGAAAATTACGCTTAAACCTTAAGGGAAAAAATGTAAAAATGTATTTACTTTACATATTCCTTATATTTTATCTATGATTGATGGAATAATCTTGAAGTAATATAGGAATTAATAATAACGCATGTGAAGATCTTGAAAATTGCAAAGCAGAAACAGCGAGAGCACTCTATAAAATCCTTTCTGGACCAAAAACGGCTACATGTAAAGTCTAGCGCCTTTTAGCAAGATTAAAGTGAAGTATATACGATCTATTCTTATAATTAATATAAATATCTTTGTAATTCATTCTTGTAATTTATATAAATATCTTTGACATTACTTCCATAAATTCTTTTGTATACGTTTCTTGAACTATTGTTAATTTAAATTACAGTCGGTAGATAATGGGTTAATAATAAACAAACAAATATTTCTACGTGTAACATAAACATGCGGCCATCTAATTTTATTAAGCTATGAATAAGTCCTTTAAACCGACAAGTCTATGAAAATTGCAAAAAAACGTAGAAAATATACAAAATTCCAATGTAAGTATATCGCGAATTATGCAGTAGAGAATTTTACAGCATATAAAGATCCAACTAAATTTCTTGGAAAGATCATACAATAAATTAGATATACTAATAATTTACATAGGCTATGATAACATTTATTTTAGAAAAAAATAGGTACATAAACTTCTTTCTGTAGTTTTGAAGCATAGTTCAAGGAAGATTTTTAATGAAGATAAATACTCAAAATTGTACTTTAATATTTTCTAAGCATATTGTTTTCTTTCTCTGTGTAAACTAAACCTCCATTAACACTTTTTTTTTTGAATCGGGATTCATAAAGCAATTCTTCAGAGAAAATCCTCCGTGCTCAGTTTAATTACCTGGGGAGAAATGCAGACAAACTGAAAGAGCTGAGTTTCTGGTGAGATTGAGGGACCCTTAAAAGAGGGATTCTTTTCATACCTTAGTGAAGATTGCGTGAGGGAGACTAATTGTAAGAACTAGACATTTCTCTCTATTCAAGCGTAAGTTATGAGTAAAAAATCTCTTTTTATGTAGTTGAAAAAGAAAAAAAAAATCTTATGGAAAGACAGAAAGATTAAGATGAATGTCTTGCGGATTTAGGTAAAAAAAAAAAAAAAAAAAAAAAAAATCTCTGTGTCACTTTTAAAATTAAGTTTCTTTAATCTTGTTTCTGCTTTTTCAGGTACATGTTAATACTTGTAAGACCTTTGTATTTAGCCTGTAAGTTTTTCTTATATTTGAAGACAAATAATAATTTTCAGAAATTGTGTGATACATTTTAATTATTTAATTTTACATGAAAATTTATATTACTGTATAATTGTACTTTTAGCAGAGTATATCAGAATAATAAAATAATCAGAGGTTATTCAAAGACAGAAAAGGAGCATATAAATTACGATATAGTATAGAGTTCCATTAAATCGTTGATAATATAGCTTCAAAAAGCGGAATTCATAAGGATCCAATTTAGAGGTGATTCACTTATTTCAGATTCAGTATTAGATTTTAGCTTGCATAGAGTTTAATTAAATTTAACAATAAGGTTTGCTACAACGAAAGTTAAGCTCTATTTTTGAATGTACTAAATGATACCGACGGTAATATAAAACATTTAATAATGTCTATCAAGCAATCTTTTAGTTTCAAGGAGATATGTTTAACTTATTTACTGATTAAACGTACAGAAATTTTAGAAAAACAGTGAAGAACGATGAAGACCGAACTATGAAGACCGATGTAAATGATATATCATTTCTAATTATAGCTATTTACATTTAAAATATATTTAATGTATTGTTTCAATTTGACGAGAATTAAATTTTGTTTGGTCTTCTCTTTTTCAACTAATTTATCACTCAATTGCTATCCATTTCAAAGAGGTTGGGAGACTCATTCCTCCAGTAGATTTTTTTTCCACAGTCTTTCCAGCTCATTTCCATAAACGTAATTTATATAAATTGCGAACCTAATAAAAATTTAAGTATTTAAAAAAATACATTTTCTTTTTCCCCTATTACACTCCTTAAATGTTTTTAGAGGAGTAGTAAAAACATGGCTCTGTGAATTTATATTTTATTTAATTGATGCTTTAACATTTTATGGCCAGATTTTATAATAAGACAAATTATGATATTGTATTTACTAATATTCCAAAGAATGTTTGTATACCAGGGTTGTCTTTTATGTTTTTACAAACAACCAATAGAAGGCGCAGCTGAAATTTATCTTCAGGATATTTGTAAAATTCACATTTTTTTATCTTGGAATCAGTGGCATCTTAGAAATTGCCTGCGTATTTTGTTTATAGTGAGTGTTTAAAAGAAGCAAGTGAGTGGAAAAAAGTAGAAGTAACTCGTGAAGTTTTCTATTGGATGATTTTTTATGATTTTAAGAAAGGCCTCACTCGACAAGAATGAATAGTATCGCTTCGTGAAACTTTTAGTAATGAAGCACCATCAGAAAAGACTGTTTACAATTAGTTTGCAGAATTTCATCGTTGTCGTGCGCCCTTCAGTGATGAATCTAGTGAAGGACGACGAAATTCGGTACTGAATCCAAACAACATCGATGTTGTGCGCAAGAGGATTCAAGAAGATCAGCATGTCACGTATCGGGAGATAGAAGCATCCCTTGGCATATCATACACTGCAATACATTCGATTTTGCACGAACATTTAGCTGTTAAAAATATTTGTTCCAGATGGATTCCGCACAATTTGACAGAAGCTCAAAAAGAGGCTCGTGTAAATTGGTGTAAAAAAATTCTAAAAAAAAAATGCTAAAAAAATTCTAGCTTGTTCCTTCATCCTTACAGGGTATATCGCAACCATTCCTTTAGAGGATCGAAAAACTGTTAACGCTAAATCGTATACAGAAATTTTTTTGCCAGATGCGTCAACGAAATCAGGAAAAACAACAAAAATCGCCGCATCATTCTTCATCACGGCAATGCCAGCTCCCACACAGCACGTGAAACAATTGATTATTTGAAAGATAAAAATGTCGAATTAATGTCTTATTGCCCATATTCTCCTGATTTGTCGCCTAACAATTTTTTCTTGTTCCCTTATGTCAAACAAAAAATGCATGGTCAGCGATTTTCCTCATTTCAAGAAGCTGTTAATGCCTTCCAAAGCCATGTTTCTGAGATATCAACTTCAGAGTGGTAAAACTATTCAAGAATTGGTTTGAACGGATAGAAAAGTGTATAAATATTAAAGGCAAATAGTTTGAAAAGCAATAAAACAATTTGTTCCCAAAAAATTCTTTTTCATCCTACTTTTTGTAGAAACTTAAAAGGCAACCACTTATATATATATAAATTTTTAAAGTAAATGTAATACCACTTCTGATATTTTTCTATACGTGTATCTCACAAAGACACGCACGCACACATATATGTACACATCACTTTAATTGGAAATGATGTTTTTGTTTTTGTTTAAACACTTTTTTCTTCTTCATAATATGTGTTTGCACAGTTTTTGCTCTTACTTAAGCAGATTTGGGTAGTCTTTGATACTGATCATTTTAATTGTTGGAAATGCTGGTAATATTTATAAACTTTTATATTATTACTGTTAGTTCTGTTATTCATTATACAGGGTGTTCCAAAAGTCCCACATATCCCTCCTAACTCGAAAATGTGTCGAAATTTTGAAAAATGGCGAAACACATATTTAATGAATTCGAGAGGGACTTCTTTTGGTGAAAAAAGTTTGGGCCCGGGGGTTGGGGGCTAGGTGGGCCGCTAGGGAGGGCAACTTTAAAATTTCATATGGAAAGGTATGACTTGTGATACATGTCTGGAACGCCTGTTTAAGACAATGAATTTGATATGAATAGTTTCACCCTACGATGATTATTAAAGGAGATACATGAAAATTTATACTTTTGAAATGTAGATTTTATACTTATGTATTCCCTTTAATAGTCACTGCATGACAAAACTATTTATACTAAATTCATTGTCTTGAAGAGATGTTTCCAGGGATGTATCACAAGACATACTTTGCCCAAAAATGTTTGGGCCCGGGCAAGGGGGTGCAGTAGGTGTGCCACTAGGAAGTGCAACTTTAAATTTTCTAATGGGAAGGTATATATATATATATATATATATATATATGCTTGCGATATAAATTGTTCACTCACATAGGAAAAAGGGTAAGTTTTTAACAAAGAAGCAGCAACTTAAAAAAAAAAAATATCTAAATTATATCTATATATCTATATACGGTAGATAAAGTTATCATCATAGCCTGTATGAATTGAGTTTAAATCAAAACAGATGATGTAAGCAAAGGAATTGTCAGAAGATTATGTATACAATGATAGCCATAGGTAAAAAACATCTAATATTCTCTTAAAAATGATGGGTTCTATTTTTTTAATTCATCATTTAAAATTTATTATTTTAAAATATATGTTTAATATATAATCTTAAGGATATTACAGAGACCACTGCAAAATTTAAATTCGAATTCAAAGCAATACGTTTACAAAAATATATAGAGCTTTTTTAACCCATTAAAAATTCAAAAGTGAATAAAGTGAAAGCATAATATTGGCCTTTTATGCAGATTGTACTATATTGCATCGTTTTGTATGTACTAATAAGAGTCATATAAAACAGTTATTAGTTTTATTTATCTGAAATAGCATTCAAAGTTTAATATTTTTGGTTAATTGATCGAATTTTTCGATAGAAAATGTTAGAAAACTATGATTAAAGACAAAGAAATTATAGTTTTTATGTAATTAGACAAGGCAGAATATGTTTTTATATAATCAGGAAAAAAAGAATTATTCAAAGTAACTGGTGACATATGTAATAAAAATCGATACATCATAAGAACCGTGATAAAAACTGATAAAACTGAAATCCTCCAGTAGTTAGATAAACGCCTCAAGAACTGTCCCCCCCCCCCAAAGAAAAAAAAAAGTAATAATGAACAGAAGATAAATACTCGTAAAGAACATATAAGAATATGTTAATATTTTTAATTTTAATCAAAACATGTTTCTATTGCATTACTTAAGGAAGACTGTAACAAAGTTGTTCACCCTAGAATGGTGTGCAGAATTCTTAATCATGCTTTATACAAATCTAGAGTGACCAGAAACCATAAGCAACTATAAGCTTCATATGTGAAACAACATATACGTCTAACAGGACACTGATCCTAATCATACGGAACATATTGTGTGTCTGCAGTTGCTCTATTTTACGGACTGAATTATGCATCGTAACTTTTTGATTTAAATACCAGAGAACATTTATAGAAAGATCATGACAACCTTGTAATAAAATGCAATGCAAGTAATATAGAGCATTTGAAAAGATTCTCTTAGAAAAATTGGATAAGGTTCTGAAACAACGATAATCTTGATGGTGTCCATGCTAAATAATATCAAAGCTGTTATTGCCTGTCATCACAGTTTATTGACTGCATTTTGTTCTGAAATTTTTAACAGAGTATATTTTGTCCTTTATTTTTATGGGTTAAAAGTATTTTCTAAATTTGAATATTGATTCGAAATTTTGTAATTATCTATACAATATTCTAAATATTATGTAAAAAATATATGTTTTATTTTATTTTATTATTATTATTATTATTATTTGATGAGATGCAATGTGTGCCATCACTAATTTCTATTACTGTGTATTAAATAGGCAATTTTTCAGAGTGTTGTCTTTTATATAACTGCATGTGGTGGGTTCATTATTATAAGTAACATGTACATTTCTTATAAAATCATTAAATGTGCCTAATTTATTTATGTGCAAATTCGAAGTGTTTTTATTTAGTATATAAAAGCCTTTCACTGGAATAGCTCACTTAATATGTTTTCTTTACACTTTACCACTTCCTATATGATAAGTGTTTGACGCTAAATAAAAATACATCTAGTATTATTAAGAATGAATTTATTTAATCATCAAAATAGTATGTGATGCATATATGTATATATAGATAGATAGGTTACAAGTTTCGAACAAGAAACCTAAAAGGCTAGAAGCACCAATCAGAATGTCAGAATTTTGGTGATAGATACTATTGGCGAATATAGTCGCATGTGTTCTTTAGATAGCAAATCTAATTATTACGAAAAGTTGAATATATTTTTTTAAATATTTTTGTATGATCTCATTTTAGTTTTGTTATAATTGTTCTTATATTTGTAGAATTCTACTGAATTCAACCCCTAGTGCTATTTATTTTTATTTCCTACAATGGTACTATCGATGGTATTAACGATAGTAATGATGGTACTAACGACTGTAATAATTATGGTAACAATGACACTGGTCTTTATGCTTTAACGGTGGTGTTCCTAACGATGTAAAATTTTCGTATCATTTTTCAGGAAAATTGCAACCGCTTCATCAGTAGGTCTATTAATTCTTTCAGAACGCCAAAATGTCTTCAAATGTCTTCAAAACACAATTCTTCCTATTAGTATAACTGAATTTTAGAAATATTTTACCTTAAAATGCAAAAATAAATTTACAAACTGCTTTTCTTAGTCTTTTATAATTACTTTGCCTGCAAACGGTTTAATTATATTGAAATGTGTACATTATTGTTCATTCTACATCTCTTCTATAAAATATTATTTTACTTTTATTGCAAAATTCTTTAAATTTTATCACAAATAATTATTTATCATGCTTTATTTTTTTTCATAATTTATGTGAAGTAACGTACATTTTTTATATAAAGAAAAGTTTTATAAGTATGTATATGTTTTATAAGTGGTATTTTCACTTAGCTATTTATATTTTTTGTGCTTGGTGAAACTTCATGGCTATAATTTTTGACACATATGTCATAGTTTTGCTTGAATCAATTACATTAATAAGTGTAAATCAAACACATACGTGAAGTGTGACGTTAGATAGTTACATTTTTAGGTAAATTTCTAATGTTTTCTACGTTTAAGAAATAGTCAAAAACTTTTTTTTTTTTGACTGTTTTTATGCCTAAACAAATTAAGTCTAATTTTCTGCCATTATTGCATGGAAAAGTATTAATAAATATGATTTGTTTGCCAAGCAATTAATAATTCCTTAATCATCTATAACAGGATAAAGACAGATTAGTGTTTAAGCAAGATTGGTGTTTTAGTACCAAAAGGTTGTTATTTTGATGCATATTTATTTTTTTAACAAATGCTCTGACAACTGTATTTTAATACATATGGATTGGCCGAATTAATTTTTACAAAAGCAGAAATTGAGCAGACCCCGATTTCGAATTTGGGAATTTTCAGTTATCATCCCAGCGCTTCTTTAACTTAACTATCACGAAAATACCTGCTCCGCACTTTCTAGAAATGCAATCCCAGTTCAACGAAAAATATTTTTACTCATTTACTTTTAAACCTTAATTGGTGTATTTGAAAAGAGTCAGATATCGACTGAGATAGCTCAGTAGGTATATCATTAGGATGGTATGGGCTACATTCTTAGTGTTTTTTTTTTTTTTTTTTTTTTTTTTTTTGTAAAAATTGATTTGGTAGTCTTTTAAATATCTGTACGAAGCATACATGGTCGAGTTTTATATTTCATATCCGTCTTGTAAAACTTAAATTATACTTTAATAATCAAGAATGATAAATATAAAAATATTTATTTAATTATTTATTTTATATTTTACAAAATATTAGCAACTGTACATACAAAATACGAATTGTATTTTTAAATAGCACTCAAAGAATTTCGTTTCTTTTATATACAAATAAAATCGGAAATACATTAAAAAATGCATTTTATGATGTATTTTTTTCATATCCTATGAATACAAAGACTGTATACAGTCTAATACATTCCTTTTACTTTATTTTGGCCAACCTTTTAATATGACTAAATAATTTAATGTTGAAAATTCAAATTATTTTTGCTATAAATATTTAATGCGAATCTGTTTTTATAAACATAACATTTTAAAATCTCCATGTAGAATAATCACTTTCGTACGACCCGCATTCCATTATGTGTCCACGCCAGCTTACATTTTATAAATATTTAAAATATAAATTTCGTTGTTTCAGATATGCACTTGGATGTTAGTTTCAATGTAAAAATGCAGCAGTTTATGAAATGTGCACTTTTAGATAAAACAATTTATAATTTTTTTTTCTTGCCTACACGAAGTATGTTTATTCATTTATAAGTAAACACGTGACATTTATTTATATAGCTGAGCCAAAAAAAAAAAATTAGAAATATGCAGAACTAGTGAAAAACATTTCTTAATAAAAATTAACAAACATGAATATTGGATATTTAACTTAAAAAAAATGAATAGTCATTTAAAGTAAAATAAAAATATCGAAGATATTTTATTTTTTAAGCTGATTTTGTAAACTTCAGTTTTCTTTAAACTCTAATGATGATAAAAAACTATTTTTGTATTAAAAAGCCAAGTAAAATACATTCTTTTGGGAAATTAAAAAAAAAAAAAAAAAAAGAAAAGAAAAGAAAAATTCATTTAAGTTACTGGAGTTATATGCAGCTCAGTCTGTATAAATAATTACAATGTTGTTGTTTTGTTCTTTTTTTGTTCTAATTTTTTCTAAAATCTTCTTTTTTTTTTTTTTTTAAAGGTTCTTTTAACGAAAAAATAAGAGCTGCTAACATGTTTGCTTTAACACGTTAAATTTATATCACAACTACGCTAGCAAAAAAATTTCACTAATAATATTTATATTTTTAACAGAATGTCATCATCACCATTAAAGTCGTTTTCATAAGCTATCTATACAACGATATATTCATTATACTTTTCCTGCTTCAATAAATCCATCAAAATAGATCGATATTTCAAAAAGAATGTATAACATAGCTTCCCTAAAAATGAGATCAAATTTTTATGCTGTCACCAGAATACGAAATGAGACAATATATCTGGTTTATAAAAATGAGATTTTTCGAACAAAACATAGTAAATGTCGAATTTGAGTTGCGTATATGACCTAAGATATCAGCATTTCTCTAGACATATAAAGTCCATATATATAGTGCATTTTTATGCAAAACATCTTTCGAAAAAAAATCACTAAAACTTTAAAAACGATGTTGTAGTTTTAAAAGGGATATTGTTGCTGTTGGTTTGTCACTTTGATATATTCTGTGAGATGTCACAAACTTTTTTGGCAGCATTGAATTTTTTTTTTCCAAACTGTAAATTTCAATGTAAAATAATATTTTATACAGAGAATACAATATTTTAAAGTTACGTTTGTGTTTTCTAAATGTTAGTGTGGACATATGATTATATCAAATATATTTTTTGCATAAATATTTATATGATTTTAACTCATTAAGCACCGCTATATGAATCCCGTTGAAATTTTTTTTTTATTTTCGTATATTTTGGATTTCAATCATATCTAATCACATGTAATTTGAATATTAGAAAAAAATTGTTAGAAGGTATGATATGTTTCTGAAATGAGAGATTTGACACCTAAACGGGTCAGAACAGAGGTTGAAAAATTGCAAAACCCTTTCATTTTAGTTTTCTTCATCCCTGTTCGTTGTAATTTAAGAAAAGAACTGTTTTATTTCATATCCATTGTTTTAAACCCGTGCATCGAATGAGTTATTTTTTCTGTTATTTTTTTTTTCTTTGCTGATGTTTTGTATAAAAACAAACGTCTTTGTTCGAATATTTGGGAAAAAATAGTTACATTACAAACTTTTTGAAAAAATTACCAACGAAGCTAGGCGCTGCAACATTTAATGTAAAAAATAAAAAATATATTTATTTTCATTATTTGTGTAGGAAAAAAAAAAATCTTAAAAAATTGTTTCCTTAGTGGGAGCTTTGGGCACCTAATGGGTTAAGAAAATTTACTATAAGATATGTTGATTGCTGAAAATCATTAAATTGTTCAATTCTATCGAGAACATTTTATGTAATTAATGTAAACATTTAATTTGTCACAACTCTGTTTAACTATTTGTTCACTTCACATATTATAAGAACAGCAGCCGGGAGAACCTGCCAGCGACCATTGACACATTTTGGCATAGGAACCTGAATCTTCTGGGGTAGAAACTTATATATATATATATATATATAAGAATTGATATAAGAAGTGAAAACTATGTGAAACTAGGGCAAAAGCAAAAGAAACAAAATAGACACAACAATAAGGAGAGATTTTAGACAGGTGTCTGTGTGCGTGCGTGTAGATATAATGAAGTTTTCAAGATTCAGAAAATAATTTCTAACTTACAATAATCGTCACTTTTTAAATTTATTGCATGCAAGGGGTTGTATTATTTTTTAGTTGAATCTATCAACGTAGAAACTTATTTATTTAACATGTTCCTAGTTTGAAAATTCTCAAGTTCTTTCTAGTAAAAACTGCAGATTTTTAGTAATCATGTTTAACTGCCAAGCTATGTTTACCTTTTGAAACTGTTATTTTTTGTGTGTTAGAAAATATTTTTTGAAACATCCTCGCAAGAGAATGAATATCTTGCGATTTTAATAGTATTTGTAAAATTCAAATTTGATTAAATTTATAGCATAAAGTTTGTTGTTTTGAAATTATTTTTAAGTTATAGAAACTCCTTAGTAACCTCATTAAATATGACATAAAGTTAAACTTCAATATGATCTTTTACTATTGAACTGCTTAATTCGAACAACTGTTAAAGTGTCAATTTTATTTCAATTATTTATGATAAAAATTAATTGAGTAGCTAAATTAGGAATGAAAAAAGTTAAATTTAAAAGTTTTAACATATAACTTTAAATAGAAGATTTTGTTGTAAGAGTAATTTTGATATATTGTATAACTGAACACACACAGACACAAATATATATATATATATATATATATATATATATATATATAAATAAGTTCTCATGAAATGACAGAAAAAAACATTATACATATATTCTTTTCATTTGCTGCATGAGTGTAAAAATAAAGTTCTCAGAAATGTCTTATTCGAAATAAAGAATCTATATTTTTTAATATGATGCATATGTATACATATAATACTCTCATAAAAATCTTGCTCAAAAACACGTAAATGTTTTTTTAATAGGTAAGATTAAATAACATTCGAATGAAATGAAAATGGCGTATTCAAAAAAAAGAAAAAAAAAAAAAAAAACTAAGAGTCTTATTTTTCAACATAAATGAAGACTTGATATGCCATTAGCTGTTTTTTTCTATAGCTATAAAGAACGGAAATATACCAAATGAATAGATCAAGTCTGCACTCTTCTAAGCAATAGCTCGCAGCAGCAAATTCTTCATCCCAGTTCCTCCGACGAAGAAGAAAAAAAAAACTGAATAAGGGTGGGGATTCAATGAGGTTTTTTTTTTCTCTCATTATTGATCAAAGAGGAAAACGAAACAAAGAATAAAACCTTCGGAAACAAAGAAGTATATACTAAACTGAAATCACTGTCCATAAAAAATGAAAGCTGTCTCTTAAAGAAATAAACAATGGCCTGCATTGTATTGCATATTTAACCAATTAATGATAATAACTGTTAATAATAAGCATTATTCTTAAAAAACTATTATGTATAGATAGTACATCATTGTTTACTTTAATATTACGTTAAATATATATCGCGTCTTTGATTTTATTTATTTATTTTTTTTAAATAAAAAACTGTGTTTTAATAGTATTTTACATATAAAAAAGTTAATATTTTTTTTAAGTAATAAAATTGCTTAAAAAAAAAAAAATAAATAAATAAAAAAAAAAAAAAAAAAAAAAAAAAAAAGATACTAAATAGTAAAACATGCATCATTTGAAATTTACATTGTTTTTAATCATCTTATTTTAACAGCAGTATACGGCTGAATGACACCTTTATTACTCTATATTTATATTCTATTATATTTATAAAAACATTATGCCTGTTTTGAATCTGTTAAAAAATTATAACATTTGCTATCGACATTACTTGCCATTATGATCAATGATAACTTTTATAACTCAGTTAATTGTGAAAATACTTATAAAATGTTATTCTCATCAGCATATACAAATTAGTTAAAGAAATAACATATTCATAGTTATTTTTGGTTGTTATAGGAAAATAATTGTGGCAGATTAATAAAAGATACACATTTTATAGCATATGATATAAAACATAAAACGTTATTGATATTTTTTACTTATTTTAAAGTTCTAGCATAATACTTTAAAAAATTCTCCTTTTATTAAGCTAAAAAAAAAATAAATCAGATTGAAAAATTTTGACGATTAACAAATTATATGAAATAGGCAGTAATTAAAAAACATTTATTTTTGAGCTAGAGTAATTTAATTGAATGTTTTTAGCTTTTAAAGTTTTTCATTCATAGACTTATAAATATCAATATTTTTTAAATTTTTTAAATCTTTCTTGTAGATTAGGAGATTATAGTATTTAGTTTTACTAATTAAATTTGCGCGAAACTTATTACGCCATAGAATTTTTGTATTCACTGACCTGTGTAATAATTCATAACTTTTGAAATGTTTTAGAAAAAAATATTTAATCATATGCTTTACAAAGAGTTGTTGATTTGTAGATTTACAAACTATGAAATATTGCTTGCACATATAAATATCTATTTCAATAACTGAAACAACAAATAAAATTAAGTTAACGATATAATGTGTATTTCTTATCTGGCACTTATAAGGAAAGTCTTCTTATAAGTATACTCAGAATATTCTAAAAGAAATTGCACTGATACCACTTACTTTCGTATTATAAGATCATTCAGATTTATCGGCGGAATCTGTGAAAAAATAAAATACTTTCGAATATTTGGCGCGAAAGAGTCAAATACACTCTACGATTCGGCGAACAACATACTTTCTCGCCAAATGCATGCAATTTTAATGAATTAGATAATTACGTGCTAAATAAATGTTTACCGAATAAGAGTACATTGAATAGGTTTAAAACTATCAGATAAAATAGTTTATTAAAACCAATAAAAATTACAAAGTTAGGAACGCCTAACATTGTAATTTTTATTTTTTAATAATCCAGCGCCAAGTCTCCTTTTAAAATAGTTAATTACTTTTCGGTATATTATAGAAGGTATACTTTCGGTATATTATAGAAGCTTATATAAATAAGCTTCTATAATATACCGAAAATGTTTAATTTTTCTTTTTTCTTTTTTTTTAAATGTTTTTATCGTACAATCAACAAATGTTAATGTTACATATGCTTAAGCTATACGTATGTTTAGTACTCTATTTTATTTGAAAAATATTTTGAATTTTACAATTATTAATTTATAAATTTAATAAACATATAAAATTTTAATTTAAAATCTAAAAAAAAAAAAAAAAAAAAAAAAAAAAAAAAAATTCATTCTTAGCTGAAAATAAACATTTTAGAAATTTATTTTACACGCCCAATGTTGTTCAGATATGAATCGGAAATATTATTCATTTTGCATTTGGAACTCAAACTGTAGACAGTTGTAACTATTTAAACGGAACTTTCATTTCTTATTTCGATGAAATTTATTTTATTGAGTTCAACAAAATTTTCTGATTCTAGTGTATTAATTTCATAAATGTTATAAAATTGTGAATATTTTTATAAAAAAGTACCTTTCTATACCTTCATATATATATATATAAATGAATATTACAGAATGACTACAGAAGCAGATATGTATATATATATATATATATAAAGCATGATCCAATATATATATAAACCTTTTATTTCTTTTGATCAAAGGATATGGAAGGCATTCAGTTCTTTAATTTAAACACATTTCAATATAATTCAGTATTCTACAAATATTTTTTTTTTTTTTTTTTTGGTTAATCAAAGGTTCTCCCTCACATATAAATAAAATTTTTGCTTAAAACTTTTTACTCTTCCTAATTTTTGTTTAAAAAATGGTTTAAATATTGAATAAAACAAAATTATATATATATATATATATATATATATATATATATATATATATGTATACATATTTCACAAAATTATAGTCTCAAAAATGTATTTATTTAAGTAAAGTTTATGCAAACTAATTTACTTCGAAGAATTGAAAAAGTGTTTTAGTAAATTTTATCCAAAACTTGCAATAAAAAGTTAATGACAAGAAAACTGTATATTTTCAAAAATCAATGCATACGCTATGCTAAAATTTGGGTTTTAATGTTGAGTAAAAAACAACTTAAATCAAATTATTTATTATTTATTTTTTTTTTTTCTGAACCAGTGGATTTTAAGCTTTTTTCTATAAAAATGCAAAAACTGTTTCGATAATTTATTGGTATACTTTCATATGTAAACTGCTATGTTCTTTTTAATTTAATACACAATAAAAAAAAGTATTTATTGTTTTGTTCTAAGCTTTAACACACAAATTTCTGATAAATTTTAAGTTAATTTAAGTGTTCTGCGATTAACAAACATTTTTACTATACGATCATTAGATTTCAATTTTTACATTTATAAATAATTATATATGATAAAATTGTAGTTGTAAAAGTGATTTATTGAAATAATCTCCTCTAAACTCTTTAAAGATTTTAGGTAATTTTAAGCTTTCCTTAAAGATTATTAAAATAATAATAATAATGAATAAATAATAAAAAACTGTTTTGTTTCAAACTTCCTTGTGTCGCGATTGAGAGATAAATAGCCAAGAAACGATCATTTTCAGTATTATATTACTTTATTTTATTTTACTTCTTTTTCAAAGGTACATACAGAATTCGCCAATTTTTTATTATTATTTTATTTATTTATTTATTTATTTTTAATAAACATACATAACTTGATGAAAAAAGTCTTCTGTATTTTTTTTAATTGTTTAGGTATGCGCATATGGAGACTTTCCTTGTTAGACTTTTTTTTTTTAATATACTGAAAAATATATATATTGTACTGTAAATAGTTTCCTTAATCGGAAGTAGTACTTTTAAACACACATTAAGAATAAATTTTACCAAATCTTTCCATGCAAAGTTTAACGTCTTTTCTTATTGTTTGTAAATAAAGTAATTCAAATAGTTTAGATGCTTAAAGTTTTACTATAATAAAATAACAAGTATGTATGTTAAATAATTAAAAATATTGATTTATAATAAATTGAAAATATTTCAGCCTCAAAATAGTAAAAGAAGACTTCGCATGGAATTATTAAAACCAAGGAAATTTTCAAAGTCTTGAACGCCATAGACAAAAATCTGAAAAGCAGACAGCTGTGTCGATAGCATTTAGTGAACCGTCTTCAGTGTATAAAAAAAATGAAAGAGAATTGCTTTCATTGAGAAAATATACAAACTAGTTATGTTTGTAAACTAGAAACCATCAAATAGGTCATTTCTAAGCATAGCCGGGAGAAAAATCCTAATTTTAAATTTGATTCGGCTAAAATAATTTGCAGACCCCTTTTTACATCTATAAAAATCTTTAAAATATTGTTAATCGTGATTTCGCTGTACCCCATTTGCCTGATTGATAGAAATTTTACATACAGTCTACATTTTCTTAGTATATTCTACATTTTTCTTATTTACAGTTTCTCAATTTCCTATTAGGTGATCACCCCACATTCCACGTAATTCTATTGGTTGATCAGAATTCGATTTTCCTATATATACGAGCACTTTTCTCTCATTTATTTACGCGCTCAAGACGGTAGGTTAAATGCTACCGAAATAGCTGTCTGCTTTTCAGTTTTTTCTCTTTGGTGTTCAAGACGTTGAAGATTTCCTTGGTTTTATTTCACCATCACACATAATATGAGATAGCAATGTTTGTAGATGTCCACTTTATGATTTACCTTTTCCAAAACCATCTAACTAGTTTAAAAATGTGAATTAGATAATTCAAAACATTGTTTAGAAAGCACGCACAACAATTTCTGCATCGAAAAGAAAGCAAAGGTTTCAGTCTTTATGTTTTGTATAAATATTTTTAATAATGAGTATTTCTTTAATTAATCATGGATTTTTAAATAAAGCAAAGAAAACATTATTTTGAACATTTTTTTAGATCTGAAAATATAGAATTCTGCGACAAATTATTTCAGTTTTAAGGGGTTCTGGCATATTTGACTTGGCACCACTGAAGTGGGATTCATATTAAAGCTTATATTTCCCTTTAATATTTTTAAAATAAACTATATTAGTACTGCTTGATAAAATACGTATTTTGAATTTACTTCTCATAGTTTTTGATACATTCTTTTACAGATTTGAAATCTTTAAACTCAATTCTCACAGTTTGCACTTTTTCATATATTCATGATCTTCAAAATGATAAAACTTCCGCAGATATCAAAGGAAATACTTAATATACTTTTTGGCTATTTGAAATGAATTTTGAAATTTATTAATTAATTTTTGAGAAAACATTAAAAAGCGCATGTATATAAAAATTTTGAAAATAAAAATAAAACATGATTTTTGTTATATTTTTAGGTTTAATATTTTTTCTTTTAAAGATATTGCAAAATCCATCCCTAATTCTTTAATGTAGGTTCTATTAAACATCCAAAAAATATTAAGTTTTTTCTTAAATATATGTAGATGTTTTAGGATTTCAAAGATCACGCATTTATAAAAATATGTAAACTGAAAAAACGCAATTTAAAGACTTTAAATTTGTAAAAAATATATAAAAAATCATAAGAATTGTCCTTAATACATATATTATTGAACATGTCTAATGTAGTTCAATGTATAAATACTAAATGGAAATATAATCTTTAATCCGAAACCTACTTTAGTGATGCCCAGTCAAATTTTTCAGGTCCCCCTTGAGGAACTGCACTATTTTACTTTGTTTAGGAAAGATAATTTTGGGGTTATTTCCATTTTATATTCTGTTTGTTTTTCATAAAATTTGGCACATCTTGAGCGTGAGTTATAAAATTTTACTATTTAAATCGATAATGTCTGGACTGCATTTTATGAAACGGACTTATCGAAAACTATCCGTTCTCTTGTGTGAGAAAATATTTTATAATATTAAAGCGTATGGTGTCTGAAATTTTATTTTTTTTTCTCTTTCTTATTGAAAAAGTTCTTCTAATATAATTGATCTGAATAATAATCAGTTATTAAAAATAATAATTCTTTAAAAGTAAAATAAATATTTCTTTTAAAATATTGAGCAATTGTTATTTATACTCGTGTAAGAGTACACAGAATACACAAAAAAGTGTTAAATAAAATAAGAAAAAAATATTTTTCTTTATAGATCTGAGCTTTATATCAAATTTACCCTTTTAATGTAGACAAGTCAATGCTGTCTCTCTCTCTCTCCTCTTCTCTCATTCTTTCTCTCTGTATATTTATACATATATATAAACATACAAAGTATAGTATAAAATTTAAGTACTGTAGCCATTTTTACTAATGTAGAAATCTTATTTATACCTTTAAGGTATGCATAGGATACGAAAAATGCCTCGTAAAAAACAAATTCACTAATAGAGGAAGAAAGTATCTCTGATTTTAAAAGAAATACAATATTTTTCCGCTTTTTTAAATTCAGTAGTATTGTAAAGTTTTTTCTTACACTCAAACAAATTTTTGGTGTAAACAAGGAAATTATTTCTATTTTTTTTTATACATTCTTCATTCGAGATGTTATATTGTACATAATATACCATTGCGTGAAAGTTTTTTCGAATCGATTATATTATAGTTAAAATATCACCATGATAAACCGTCGTTTTATCATGTGCCTGCTATCCATATATTTTCTAAAAAGCCAATAGCATGGTAACTGCTACAGCTATGTTCTAACATAAAAAATTAACAAATTTATGTAATCGCAGTTCTCGCATTGCGTGCAAGCAATGCAAAAGCTAAAAAATATTTAAAAGGAATGCAGTGCTTTTTTTTAAATTATTTATTTCCTTTTATATATATATAATGTAACAATTTATGTAGTTAAAGTGTTAGACTTATAAACCATTATGTTGCTATTTAAATGTAGCCTAAATATTTACGCATGTTTGTACATTATTTTATATCTTCACTTGTGCATATAAAATTTAACAATTTTATCATATCTTTTAATTCACCATCAAGAAAATTACTTTTTAAATTTAGAAATAATCCAACAAAAATTGCAAAACCAGTATTTTGTTTTTCAAAAAGTTCACAATTGACAATTGCACAGTTGTTTTAAAAATGAGTGTAAATAACATTCCTTCATATGATCATAACCAATAAAAATTAAGTTTTTTTTTAATTTTTACTTAATTTTTAGGCAATATTTCTCATTTTTTACAAATTTGTTTAAATATAAAAGTTTATATCAAGGGTATGTAATTTGTGGCACTGAATGTACATTTAATTGTCTCTTTTACAATAATAATAAGAAGAAGAAGAAGAACAATAATGTAAACTGCAATGCTTTTTGATACCTGTATATAATCAATTGTTAAATAATAAATAAATAAATAAAAAGAATATATGTACAATAGAAAAACTTCTTTATCTCATTTTAGCTATATGTAAATGGTATTTGCTTTTCAATGACTTTTTCAATGTAAAAATACTGTATAAAATTGTATTAAAAATACTACTTCACTTAATTTTCATACATAAGGATTTGAAATAGTCTGAATCGATTTTTTAAATAAATAAATAAAATAAAAAATACATTTTAATCTTCGAATTATTGTTAAATAGTATAAAATGTCCTTTGAAACTTAATTTAAAAATTATATTTTGTAACACATATGTTTCAACAATTTCTGGTAATTTTTCAAACATTCAGTTCGTTTTTTAGGAGAAAATTAAAACCCATATCTTTATATATATATATATATATATATATATATTAAATCATGAACTGGCATTTGTATTAAAAACTTTCTTAAAACAAGTTTAAGTTTAATTATAAATTTCATAGCTGTATTTTTTACTTTTTAATGGAATAAAATACTGAAATGTGCAGTACTTATGTCCTTTTTAAGATTATGGGAAACTTATTTACTTTTTGTTTTACTAGCAGACGTCTGTTGAAAGTTTAAAATAAAGAAAGATAACAGTTTTTTTTTCCTTAATTAAAATTCTATTAAGCATAATTATTTTTAAAGAATAATAACAGAAAATTCTTAAACTTTATAAACAATAGAAAATAATACGTTTTCTTATGCCTTGAGGATTTTGAAATATTTAACAGTAAAAACTTGTTTCTTTATTCAATACTGAGGATCCTTATATTTTATACTGTACTAGAATCATGCTTCTTTGAATAAATATTCAGTTTAATAATTTTCAAATAATGATTTTTTTTTCCTTTGCGTATTGGAAAGGAGTATTTTTATTTAGAGCTATCTGTGTTTTTATTTTTTATTTATTTCACAATGGGATTTTTCTATTTTATGTATGATATGGTTTCGTATAAAAATTTGTTATGTGCCAGATAGTAAATAATTAACATAAACTTTTTTAATTTCTGTAAGAAAAAATGAATACTTTTCTATGATCTAGAGATTTTTAAATATTTAATTATATATATATATATTAATCAATACTGATGATTCTTATATTTTATACTGTACTAGATTCATGCTTCTTTGAATGAATATTCAGTTTCAAAATTTTCATATAATGTGAATTTTTTTCTTTTGTGTATTGTTAAGGATTAGTTCTATTTGAAGCCATGTGTGATTTATTAAAATATTTTCTTTAAAGGGATTTTTTCTGATAGTATGATATGGCTTCGTATTAAAATTTTTAATGTGTTAGGTAGTAAATCATATCTTTTGTAATAAAGTTTGGGAACGCTTTTTTCTGACCGTTAGCTTAATTTTATTTCAGAATTTTAGTTCGATGCGCTTTAGTATGAACAAAATCCTGACAATTTTAAAGCATATTTCTTTTCTTTCTTTCTTTCTTTCTTTTTATATTAATATGTAGTCATTCAAATATGATTAAAACGCTTTACACCATACATTAAAAAGCATTGTCTATAACATGTAAGTTTATGTATTAAAGTGTAAAGTTAAACACAAGATTGTTAAATGCGTTATTTTATTATTATTAAAATTGGGAATTTTAAGAGGAAAAAAAAGATTATAGAAGTCTAGAACTATACAATGAGTTTATTTATTTTCTCAACTGCCAGATATAGTTTTCCTCCTTTTGTATTTTTCCAATAATTTTTCCATTTGATATATCATATTAGTATATTACAAATCTTGATAAATAAGCAAATAAATAGTTGGGCACATTTTTTATCATAATTTTATAATTATTTTAAAATCTACTGAATTAGATTTTAGAAAGTTTTACGTATTTTTCATTTATTTTAATAAATTTATGCCCTAACAGTTACATTACTTATTCAATCTTTTTTAGACACTGTTAATTTTTATATAAGATTTCATAAAAAAAAAAAAAATAACTATTTTTATAATTTTTAATTAGTCTTCAAAACTAATTACTTTTTAATAATTGGATTTTTAACTTTATTTGAGGAATAAGATTTTCTCTAATCTAAAATTATATGTAAAAAAAGCGCAACGATAATTACTTCTAGGACAATATGCTCAATATCAAAAATGCTTCTTTTAAAGTCAATAATAATAATAATAATAATAACTGTGATAATTTTATAGAAAATTATGTAGTTAACAATTCCAACAGAGAGAAAAATAAGAGATTGGCGAGAAATTCAGCTGAATCAATGCCGAAACATATATTTAAAAGCAGAATATATATTTAAATAAAATTATGCGACTACACACACAGTCTCTGTTATGTTTGTCCAAATATTTTATAAATGATTTTCATCTATTTTGTTATTAAATAATTGTCAGTAGATTTATATTTTTGAAAACAGTATGAGTTGTTACTCATTACGTGCTTTTGTTCTTACATTCTGTAAGCCGTTAGTAAGAAAAAAATATATAGCTTGTTTTCTAAAAATCCTCATATAAGAATCGTAATTGTTGTACACGTGATATTCCGATAATTTGAATTTTTGTCATTTTTTTCAAAACAAAAATAAACTATATATTCCTAGGAAAAAACATATTACTGTACTAAAACTCTATTTAAAAAAAAAAAAAAAGCAATAATCAAAGAAATTAATATATTAATATTTCAGAGTCGTTTTTCTGTCACAGTAAAAAAGAATGCTTTCTATATTTAAAATACAACAGTAAAACTTATTTACTTGGTATTATGTTATGTTATGAAAATCCATAGGGGAGACCGGGGTGGTAAAATGCACCACTTTTGTAAATTTTAAGTGCTTACTCACAAAGTAATGATTTTTGGCTATTGAAAATACATGAGAATATTACCTATATATTGGGGTTCATTTTGAACTCAGTCGAAAGTAATAACTACGTTTACCATTTTTAATATAATTTTTTTAATAGCAACTGACAAGGTGGAACATTTTACCCCAAGCTCGGGGTAAAATGGTTCATGGCAATGGGTACTACAGACCACAGGTAAAATTTAAAAAGTATATTAATGTAATGTGTTTTATAATAGTATAAAATGTTGAAAATATCATATTTGTTTATTTATTTCTTCGATTCATACAAATAATGTAATTATACAATGAACATCAAAATTTGAAAGTGATACACCGAAACGTTTTTATGTCAGTGAAAGTATGCTGCTTTCTTGTGAAGTAGTAGGGTCTAGAAGACCCATCATTACAATGGGTTGGAAATTTACAAGCGATATATCAACACACTCAGGAAAGATGTAGAGATTTTGATTAGGTTTTCGTTGCATGGATTCCATAAAAACAGATTCTTTATCTTTTATTTCTGGGATTAAACCAACAAAGTCTTTTTCGTAAAATTTTTGACGAAAATTTGCTTACACTTATTTTGTTAGTATTAAAATTAGCATCTTGCTGTGAAATTATATCCTTATCACTGACCTTTATATCGCTATAAACAGACATATTCTTAGACACACTCAAACTTATAATACATATTTTTGCTTTGAACATGATGTGAGACTTCAGTTTTTTTTTTTTTTTTTTTTTTTTATCTTGAACAGAAACTAACTTTTTTTTTTTTTTTTTTTAAACTTTTTCTGACACTAACTAAAGCGGCGCTTTTTGTTTATTTATTTATTTATTTTTATTTTATGCCTCTCCTTCAATAATCTTTTCTACTGGTGCATGAGTTAAAATTGTTAATGCACCTTTATTTATTTAGTTGTCGTCTTCTGGAAGGAAGCTATCAAAAAGAAATGCAATTCAAAAAAAAAAAAAAGGACTATTTTTAAAAGAGGATATTTCACTTAGTGATTGAGATGTACTTCATTGTACAAGCATCCATTATATAATTTTACGCCATTTCTTCTCCATCCTTCAAAATTATCTGTTTATATTCACAGTTTGGGCTAAATTTAATAGTTTATTGATTATCTTTTTCCAGTTAAGGTAATTTAAAAATTTTATGCCTTTATGTAAGAGTTATTTTTGAAATGCCTGATGCCTTGGAGGCTGTACAAATAGGCTTTTTATCATCCAAAACCCTTTATATTGCCTGCTCCATAGATGAATATATATATATATATATATATTTTTTACTTTACATGATCTGTAAAACTGTTCTTATGTGGCAATTGTAAACTTCTCAAATATATATATATGTATATATAACATAGGTGTATTATTACTTTTTTATTGAATTATTTAATTCAGTTCGTTATAGCTGTATGATATTTGTAAAAATATAAGAATACAAAAGTAACTGAAAGTTTATTAAAAATAAATAAGAAGAAACCTCAAAATAAATTGCTTGCTTATTCATCTTTGAGGACAAAATAGGTCTAATTGAGGTTAACTCTGAAATTTTTAAGTATAATTTATAACTAACACTTCAAAAATCTAGATTTCGTAAATTAGTTTATTATGACAGTGCTCTGGGGTAGAATGGACCATGGTCCACTGTACCCCAGTTCCTGTTGGTCCATTTTACCCTATGTGGAACTCTGACAACAAATGTTTAAAAAAAAGTAACAAATCTTTTAAAAAAATAATTTTGTTAGATTAAATATGGTAATAGTTGACCTTAGCTTTTTATTGTGCTGCATAACCAAATACGGGTTCTAATACTATTATGTAATAAACTAGAATAATCGGCAGGCCTAACAAAGCATATGAAATTTTTATATCTTACTAAAAACAGATATTTTAAAACGTGTATATCATTTCAGCTTAATAAACTCTTTCTAATACAAATAATTATGTACCACCAAATATATATATATATATATATCTATCTATCTATCTATATATATATATATATATATATATATATATATATATATATATATATAAACGCTAAGCTTAAGAAAGATTGGCTAAGATTAAAAGCAAATTAATATTTTTAAGAATAAATTATGAAACGCTGAATACTTTTACTATAAATATTACTTTCTTTTATTGTAGAATAATTTTATAAATTGAACGTATTTTCTTTAAAATATTTCAGCAACTGATAAAGTACAAGTAAAGTTTGGAAGTGAAATACTATGAATTAAAAATAAATTAATATTAGAGAATTTTTTATACTTGTTCATTAAAAATGTCGAATTTCTCAAACTGTCTTATAATTTAAATTAAGAAGATTAATTTTAATAATTTTTTTTAAATATTTCAATTTAATTTTTACTTTCGGGATTCTCCATCTTTTATATACACCCAGAGAAATAATTAGAAGGTTTGATGTATTTCAACATTTCATATTATTTTAAATAATAATAATAAAAAAAAAAGACATAAATACTAAATAATTATCGTTAAGCTTTAATTATCAAAATTAATATAAACCAACATAAAGTGATTTAACGAATTAGAATTTTCAAAACTTATTTTTCTGAATCTTAAATAGATGTACGTTTCAAATTTTACTGTTTAAATGAGATAGTTGTTTTTTATATCATATTAATCTGATGAAGATATAAAAAATACAGCAGAGAAGAATTTTAAAGCCAATTAAAACACAAAATATATTTTTCTGTGGTTTTCGTTTAAGAGATTATCAATAATTAACAGTGAAATATTTTTTTCCTGAAAAGAAATTCAATTTCTTTTTGATAATATAATGATGGAGCATCGTCAAACAATACAAAAAGTCTTCAGCTCATTATAAATTTCTAATGTTTGTTTAATTATACTTTTTTTTTTTTACTTGCTTTCAATGACTGCGTAAAAAAATTAAAAAAAAAGGTGTCGAAATAAATCATTTTTATAAAAAATAAATAAATAAATAACTGAATGATATTCTGTTTATTCTTTTACGCAATTTGAGGGTAAGCATATCATGCAATTAAGATTCTGGAACTTAGAATAATTGTTTTGTTTTTAATATTTTCTTTTGAATTAATTAATGCAAATAATGGTTGAAGAAAGATTTTTAAAGTATTATTTTAAAAATAGTGTAATTTTCTGAATCAACTGTGAAATATTTGATTAAATAATATCAAGAAAGTCAGTTTTATATAAATCAAAAGTTATATTTTAAAATATAGAACGTTTTTTAATAATTGAAAATTTAGTTTCTTCGTGTAAAATTTATAAATATGCAGACAATATTTATTTGAATTATACGCTGCTCTACGAAAAAAAAAAAAAAAAAAAAAAACTATCGAACCCTGGTACCACTCTTGCTGATTCATATGTAAAATGACCTCCTGAATCAGAATAAAACTACCATTTTGCCCAGTCATCCACCGTTTTTGCGGGACACCACCCCTCTCTCAATTTTTATCACTGTTCGGTAATTTTGTGGCCATGAATTTGATTTGGAGAATGAAAAATAATTAATTTAACACTTAAAAACAAAAAAATATAATGTTTAATAAACAACATTAACAAGAGATTAAAAAAATATAAGAAATGTAATACATCATTTTAGTGATGAATTACCCCCTAAATTTTTCCCTTGCCACAAATGTTGATATTTTAGAATTTTCCAACTCTGTAGCCCCTCAGAAGATATTTAACAGTTACAATAATACTTCCCCCCATAAAAATCGAATTTATAGCCATAATGTTACCGAAAAGTGATAAAAATAGGGTGCCGTCCCTAAAAAACGGTGGATGGTAGGTAAAAAGGACGTCATAGGAGGTTATTTTACATAAGAATTTGCCAAAATGGTGGTTGGGGGCAATTTTCATGCCGAGCAGTGATATCTTGAACGACGATTAATTAGCAAATAAATTTGAATTAAGCAAAGACACATATTGTACATCTAGACTTTCAGTTAAATGCTCATTTCTTTAAATTTGTCCCTTTGATACTACTTCAGCCTCACCATTAGTGTGACGCATAAGGTAATTAGAAGGGTAATAGTTCTAAAGAAATGATTTAAAAGAGGTGGTTTAATAAATTTTGACTGATATTTAAGGCATTATCTTACTTATATGCTTTTATAAAAGACATTATGAGACATTTTAAAACTCACAATCCAATATAAGGTAAATAATAAATGTAATATATGGTAAAGCGGATATTTTCTCTCATTTTACTTTTTCGTTTTAGTCCTTACAAAAATATCTCATCAAAGTATTTTACTTAACATTGAAGAGAGATTCAAATGACAATTAAAAGTCTACATTTTAAAATTATTTATAATATGCCAAACATTTTAAAAATACTAGAAACTCAAATAGTAACAGTTTGTTATTTACAATTTATATTTTTCTATCTCTGTATAATGATTTTTCTATCTCTCTATCTTTTCTATATAGACTTTTCTAAAAACAGAAAACAATGTAATACATCAAAAAGGAATTTTTCTTTTACATACATAATGGTTTTAAATGTTTAAAAAACTATATTTCTATAATATCTTTCCATATGGATATTCCTAAATGTGCATTGTATAACAAGTGCTACTTAAAATGTGTTTTCTTCAGTGTAAAAAATATATATAATAAAGTCTTTGAAAAGGCTTTTTCAATAGCAAAAATAACAGATTTTTTAAAGGTAATTTATTAATTCTAATAACTGGTTTCTCCTGTATATGAAAGTGGAACATGTTTTATACACTTGATATAAAAGCACATTTTTACAATATTAAAATAAAATATTATTAATCGATATAAAGAACCTACTCTATTATTATTATTATTATTATTATTATTATTAGTCATTTTTTTGGGACAAACCCCGAAATGATTATTAATTATTCCATAAGTAAAAATGGAATACTTGAATTGTAAATTTATTTTAATGTGCATCTGCATTGGTTTCATTTCCAATGCACGAGTACTAAAACTAAAGGGAAATGCCTATAAGAAGACAAGACCACCTGCCGTTTCATTGAAAATTAACAGTTTAGAGAGGTGATCTACTAATAGAGGTTATTCAAAAATTCAAAATTTATGCAACAAATGCTGTAAATTAAATGGTTTTATTATAAGTCTGTTTGATTTTTAAACACTTTTAGCTATAATTTTGCTTTCTAAGCATTATTTTATATTCGGTATCAAATTGTTCAAACTAGAGTAAGTTCTGAATAGATAAGAAGTCTCTATTTTTTTCCACTAAAATTTTCTGGAAGGAAACAGTAAATTTAACTTTTAATTAAATCTAGTTTTAATATTTTAATTTTGCTATTTCAAATCAACATTACTCTTATGGAATCCTTTAAATTTATTTGCTAAATAATGATCAGAATTAAACTTAAATTTTGTGCGTGCACATTCAAATATATAAAATGACATTACACACTCCTTTTCTCTACAGACATACTAAGAGGAAACACCTATTATAATTTTACAAAAGGAGAGAAATTAGTTTTTTTTTTTTTTTTTTTTTTTTTTTTTTTTTTTGGGGGGGGGGGGGTGTACTCGGGGGCCAGTTGAAATCAAGCTGGAAAAAACCACCTGCTCCTGCAAAACGCGATCATTAAAAGAGGTGTATATTTATACGTATGCATTTAATGGACTTAAATTAGTATTAAACCTTATGAGAAAATTTTGGTATCGGAAAAACCAGAACTTATAAGAGGTGGCTTTTTAGAGAGTTTTCATTTAATTTACTTAGTTGGCTTCTACTGTGTCCCCCATTCAGGGTTTAACCTGGCAAAAAAATTACTTTAGCATTTTAGCGAAAATAGGCAAGCACTATTTTAGCTTTTTCGAAAGCTAATTAATTCTTTGGATACCATTGATTTCTTTTACTTAGCTTTGTTATCCTCAGTTTTGTTTTCTATTCCTTTTGTTCATTGATGAATTTAACCAAGCATCCATATTTGTGACTTTAAAAATATGAATCAGGGAAACTATGTTTTGATTTTAACAATAGAAAAAGAAGTTTTCATATCATATGTGTAAAATAAAAAAGCAATTTGAAAATTAAGTAAAGTGTAGTGGTAGATAATCGTGAAATACTAGTGCTAAAAATGCTTCTATGAAGCAAATTCTGAATTCTGACATACTTTTAAATATTTTTGCATTTAAATTCAATCATTGAAAATTAAAAATAAATCCAAATTACTATGTAAATAATGATTCCAAAAAATTTGTCCTTTCGTAGTTTTTGCCTGCAAATATTACAAAAAAAAAAAAAAAAAAAAAATCTGAGTTATTTATTATATAGAGATATTTTATACAGTTATCCAGTTTTAGCTTTTTAGCGAAATTCTGACCGACATGTTTTAGCAAAATATGATACCTTTTAGCAAAATGCTAAAAAAACTAATGGCAGTTTAAACCCTGCCCCCATTCGTTATTTGTCACTATGACTTTTCAGCACTTTAGGGTGTACTATATTCATGTTAACAGCAATTAACTTCCTCGTCTTTAACGCAAAATATCTCATCCACTTGGCCACCTTCCCCTTCTTCGGTACATTTAGCTCATCTTTATTTGTTTAAAAATTAAATTGGAGGTTTAATATTTTAATTTTCATAGAATTCAAAATTTTTTCCAATGCAATAATTCCTATAGTGCAAGGATATAAAATATTGCAATTTTGCCATGTTATGAAAATCTTTATTTGCGAACACTTAAGAAACGTTTAAAGTTGAATATTGATATTTAGTATTGTTCATGCGAGTATCATAAATAGTATTTTAAATTTTGATCAAATACGATTACCATGAAAATAATCTTCATAATGCACGTTTATTCGAAATTTTACTCCATACTCCGTTATTAGGAAAAAGTTCAATTTCGAATAACTTCAAACATGAAAAACACGTTCATAGTAGAAGATTTTCATTCCTAATATAATAAAGGATATTTTAAAACATGTGTGATACTTTTGCGATAAAAAATATTCATCATAATGCATGTTTATTCAACTTTCTGTTCTACTCTGCTATATTACAAAAATATTAATTTTCAAATACCATATTCAGTTTTAAAGTTCGAATGTTGAAAATTAATAGAGTTTTTGCGAGTATGGAAAGTAATGAAAAGTAAATTGGATCTGATATTTTCACGATCATTTTTCCTTAGAAAATGTGTACACAGAGTAATAAACTAACAAGTTGAAAAAATAAAAAATAAACAATCTGAGTAACATACAAAAAGGACTGGATTCCTCAACCCACAAAATGTGTGAAAAAACCCAAAGTTGAAAATTTTTACGAATCTCTAAATTACATGTACCCATAATGCGATGGTAAGCTGAAATTAGTTAATCAAATTTCTTAATTTTTTTTTTTTTATCTATTAAAAATTAAACAGCTTTTTTTTAAGATACAATTAATGTACATATTTAACAATGTTATAAGTAAAGTTTAACAGATACATTAACTTGACATAAACGATATTCACGATCATTTTATTTGATCTCATATAATATACTTATATTTAAAGGAGACTTAATTAAAAAATTATAGCGAAGCATAATCTTTTACCTTTAAATAGTTAATACATTGATTACATACTCATAATAAAATATTAACCAACATTTAATAAATAAATGAAAGTAAATGTGTGTACCCGCGTTACATTTCCGTTAACCTATCGTTTTCTATCATGAAAATACAGTTTTGGAAATATAGAAAGAAGTTTTAATTTATTCAAGAAACTCCTTGCTTGATATAAAAATACACAGTTGATTACACATCTGCTGGTGTTGTGCATGTCAAAAATTATAAACTAAAAATGATATCACAGAGTTAATTGACTAGTTTTAGTTGTTTTTATATCAATTTTACGGTATTATCTAGTTTTATTACGGTATTAGTTTACGGTATTATCTAGTTACGGCATTATCTAGTTTTAGTTGTTTTTATATCAATTTTACGGTACATGATTTGATTTTTTCCTTTCTACAATAGCTCATATATTTTCAGGTTTGTAAATTTAGCGTACACTTATAAGAAAGCTTAAAAAGAAAATTTTTATGAGTGTAATACATCGTTTGAAATTTTCCCAAAGAAAGTTATAGCAACATTTAATGTACCTTTTGTTTCATTTTATTAAAATATTTTTCTTTTTTCAGATGTCAATCCAAAAATTTTTTTTAATATAATTATATTTATTGATCATTATTCTAATTATTGTTTTTTAATTTTTCTCTATATTCAGTACTTAAAAATTTAATATTATAGTCTCTTATATTAACCTTGTCTCTACTTTACTACTCTTAAATTATTCTTGCTTCATTTAAATTAACCCCTTCCCAGTCCAATTTATTCCTTGCTTGAAGGTCAAAAAGTATTATTTTATGCTAATTTTAATGCTTATATTCATAGATAAATATACTTTTTAAACATAATAACAATATTCTCATACAACATTCCATAAAAAGAAGAAAAAAATGCCTAGGGAACATGTTTAAAAAGCAGTAAAAATTACCCTAAATTGGCTTTCTGCATTTCGCCTGCCCTAGCTAAACTTGAGATAAGCCGGGAAGGGATTATGCATACGTATGATGTTTAGTAAATTATTCATAATGCTATATTTTCTGTAAATTTTTGTTTTCATTTTATCGTGCACTTTTATTTGTATAATTCGTTGTTGATAGCTTTGATTTATTGAGCAATGGAAGTAAATGTAAGTGATCTTATTACATTACTGCCTCAGAAACAAGTCATTATATATTATTCTGTTGCTATATTTGCCCCTTTATAGCAATTTTGGTATGGTATAGCAATTTTGGGGAAGATTTCAAAATTATTTTTTAACATTTATTAACTTTTTCTATATTTTTTGCATTGTAAAATGTTTCACTTCCGTAATTATATATTGATAACTTGCTAATTGAAGTCATTATTCATGGTGTTTGATTATTATAATGATAAATTATATGTATAATTCCGGATCCTGGAAAAAATCCAGGAATTTAAAAATATTATCCTGTTATTTTCAAAAGTCAGTATTATATATATATATATATATATATATATATATATATATGTGTGTGTGTGTGTGTATAATAGTGACTATTGAATAAAATAGGATAACACTGTTATACAAAAAACTTCGGAAGTTCTTTCACTGTAAATGTAAACAGTATGATGTTACTCCTTTTTAAAACTTTAAATATATTAACATACTCTTGGCCATTAAGAAAATAGCACCATGAAAGGATTATCCAGATGACACGAAAGGTAAGCCATATGTATACCACAAGATAATGTAAATGATTAACATTTAAGTTTAGATTCATGTCATGGGCAATTGTAAGACCAACCACAAATCTATGTTAAGTTTTCACAGGAGGGTGCTTTTATGGAACTTTAAAGAAATTTTAATTATATTTCTCTCTCTCTCTCTCTCTCTTTTTTTTTTTTTTTTTTTTTTCTTTTTTAATGAAGTATTTTCTTTTAGTATGCCCCGTTGAAAAACATGGGCACCTACAAGCACGTTTCTGAGAATGATATTAAAAGAAAGTACATTTATGTACGCTCGTATATTTTTATGTTTTGATTGAATTATTGATGAATGAATATGTGAATTATAATGTTAGTTTATGCTGTTTTTTTTTCATTTATTTAAGATTGAAGGAGCATAATAATGCATGCATAATACTATTGATTAGTATTTAATGTATGAGTGGATTGGTGAATTGATTGATAATGTGGAAATTTAAAATGTATTTAATCAACATATAATCTATGTATTTCCCATAGACCACTAAAATAACTTCACACAGCTATATTCAATTACGCTTATTTTTTTTCCTTCTTCTTGTGTAATATTTGCTTGCTATTTTCCTTCCCCCTCCCCCCCCCGAGAAAAATAAATAAATAAAAAAAAAGTAAAATAAAAAATAAAATAAAATAAAATAAAATTCATTAAATAACTTTGAAAAAACTCTTCGTGGTTGAAAAGCTTAAAAACACTTTTATGAAGAATTAATTTAAATGTAATGCATTTCATTCCGCATGTAATATATAAAATGCAACGCAATATTCTGTCTGTAAAGTTCTTTTAAATTGTAGAACTTTAAAAATTTTTGTTACTGGTGCAAGCTAACGAAAAAAAAAAATACGTTTAAAATATTACACAATTTCTATGTCTAAAGTATGGTTAAAACTTCATTGCCTTGAAGCTGAAAATAAAATGATAAAAAGAAATGATACATTTGCAGTAGTGTCTGAGTCTGAAATAAATATTTGATTCCCGCAGGTGAAGGGTATTTGTGGAATCGGATTTTCCTCAGCGTATTTACTGCTCATATATTCTGAGGTTTAAATCTAAGAGTTGAAATCTGTATTTGTGGCTTATTATTTTTTTGTAAAAATCATGTAAATTCCAGTATTTTTTTTTCTTTCGATTTATTTATCATTTTGCAATTGACATTACTTTTTCTAAATATTTATATACTAACTTACAACGAAAGCCATTTATTCTGAACTTTTAAAATATATTGCGACTAAAATTTATAAAAAATAAAAATACAATTTGCCTTATCAAAAGAATAAAGACAAAGATAATATTGCATTACTTCTGCATGCACAAATTTTCCTATAATAATATTATTGCAACTCTACATTAAGTTTCCGTGTGAAAAACATTTTGTATTGAAATCAAAGAAAAAAATCACAATACATTAAACAAGAGTAAACCTATCACATTAATTTAAGCTCTATAAACTAAACACCCACTGTAAACCTCATTTTTGTTTTTGTGGAAATGTATGAAAACTCACTGTATTTATCTGTCTTGAGTTTATCTAAAAGGTTATATAAAATGTGCCTAATAGTGTCAAAATAGCTCATGTCAAAAATTTAGGAAAAATATGTGGAATATGAAATTACTTTCCAGATATTTTGAATGTAAATAATTTGAAAGAAAATCTTATTTGATATTTTTCATAGTAGCATGTCGAATGTAAATCAGCAAACGAATGTAAACGATAACGAATATAAACGAGTATTTGTAAATGATTTTTCGAAACCATTATAGCTTTATTAGTCTGGTGTTTGAAAGCCGATAAAGGAAAATAGTAGCTAGGAAAAGCTTTGTTAAAGTATTATTCACAATAAATATTTTAATTAATGGAATTCATTACACAAATCGATTTTTTATTTTTATTTTAAACACTATTGTAAATAAAAACCTTTAACGTTCACAACAGCTTTTCTTTCGAAATTTGTTGAATTAATTTCAAACATCTCATAAATATGTAAAAAGAAAGTAGAAATAACATTTTGAGAAATTATTTTATTTTTCAGAACATCCGAATGTTAACCTAATTAAATTAAATTAATAATTTATTTATCTATTAAATAACTATTCAAATAAACGGTATTAATCACAAAAACTTCCAAAATTTGTTTTAGGACAAAATTATTGAACGTCTCTTCATCAGGTGAAAAACTAAGAATGTTAAAGTGACATCCTCATATGGCTTCCCTTCAAACATGATTTTTTAAATTTCGAAATCGTGCTGCTATCTACGAACATATTAAGATCAGAAGTTTATAATTCGATTAAAACAAGGAAAATATATTCAAAATCTGTTGTATATAAAAATTTAAAATGTTTGGTTTCAGTGCGGAACCAATGAACGTTAAAGGTTTAACAGAATTTATAATAAACTTTCTCTTGTTAATGAAGAAAAACTGATACTGTAGTCTTTATAAAATAAAAATATCTTCATCAAGGTAATTTATCGGGCATAGTAGAATTGTTATAATAACCGACATTATAAACAAATTTTGTAGTATGCACTAATTTAATTAGTATTTCATCGTATGGCTATACCGGTTCTTTCATGTATCAAGTATTTTAACTATGAATGTAACGAAATTATTTCATTTTAAATCTTGCAGCATCAATAAATTTATCTCTCTATATAAAATGGCTCCACCAGTGGAAGATAGGTTCTGCTCTCAAACTTGGTAGACGAGTGATGGCGGGTTCTATCCAAAATCGCGCTCGTGGGCCTAGCCTTGTTCATTTTACCATGGCTTTCTCCGAAACTTGCATAAATACGGGATAGGTCTGATTAAAAATGTCCCCTTCTGAGGACATTCCTCCACAGGCCTAGGACCCTAGCGCAATCAATTGGCCTTAACTCTAACACTAACACTATAACAATGTTTTTGTGCTTTAAAAAAAGCAAAAAAATATTGTAATTACAATTGGAAAACGCCTAAAAATTATATATTCTTTTAAATGAACAATATAGATATTTTTGTAGACATAAATCTACTATAAAATATGTTGTTAATTTGTGGTTTAAATGCTTCAAATACTTTAGAGTAAACTATTAGCAATCTAAAATCTACAAATTTTCAAAAAACTAACATATAATTGAAGAAAACGCTTTCAAACGTACAATTTAAATTTTTATCTTGTAGGGGAAAAAAATACACCGTGATATAAGAATATTAGATATGAAAAAATATATAAAATATTTCTATGTGCAAAATAATTTTCAATTATCAGAAGTAGAATTAATACTTCTATTAGCTATTATGCTTTTTTATTTATTTTTTATTTTTTTATTTACAGGATTATGAAAAGCTGTTAACTAGATAAAATCAAACTTATATAGGCCAGGTTGTTCCCTTTGAAAAATCAACAGAAATTGCACACACATGTGTTTGCAAATAAATCCATTGCTCCATAAAAGATGTTTCTGGAAGATTTCTATTATTTTGTAATTAACTAATAAACAATGATAAAACCTTTACCTGTAGAACTATTGGTTTGATACAAAGTGACAAAATTTTTGCACATTATACTAATAAGTTTTCTACGTCATCAACTGTAAATAAAAATTTGCTTTATAATTATACATACATGTCATTTTCTACATAATGATTCTTATGCACAATATTTTAACAGCAGTCAATTTGCATTGCCTTAGACGATATCATTCAAACAGGTTTCTTTAAGATATCGAAACAAAAATTTTATTCCTAACGTTATTATTGAGCTTTAACATCTCTACATTATTTCATTGAGTACGAATGAGCTTTTTTCTACATAATGATTCTTATGCACAATATTTTAACAGATGTCAATTTGCAATGCCTTAGGCGATATCATTCAAACAGGTTTCTTCAAGATACCGTAACAAAAATTTTATTCCTAACGTTATTATTGAGCTTTAACATCTCTACATTATTTCATTGAGTACGAATGAGCTTTTTTCTACATAATGATTCTTATGCACAATATTTTAACAGATGTCAATTTGCAATGCCTTAGGCGATATCATTCAAACAGGTTTCTTCAAGATACCGTAACAAAAATTTTATTCTGAACTTCATTATTGAGCTTTAACATCTCTACATTCTTTCATTGAGTACGAATGAGCTTTTCAGCAAATATATCTCTCATTCCATTTAGAGAAGTAAAGGGACAAAAAAAAAAAAAAAAAAAAAAAGAGAGAGAACAATATATTAGTAGATGTTTACATTTCCAACTTCACGGGAAATTTTCTGCATAAGTATTACTACATCGTGTTTTATACATAGGAAAATCCTATGCTTTGTATGGTACAAAGTTCCGTTTGCTTCGGTAGTGATGATCTCCTCTAGACAGGAATTCTCAAAATGCTCAAACTAATCTATTACTTCAGACATAATAAAAAAATTTCAAATTTTCTTTAATTTTTTTTCATCGAACGAAACATTAAGAAGCTTTTGCAACAAATATCTCCCTTCTTACTTTCATAGGAGAAAAATGACAAAACACCTGTTTAAAGAAACATTTTATCATTAACGCATAGAATGGGTTTATATTAAAGCACCTAAAGTTCATTTCAATGAATTTCTTATTCGTCTATATTACTTTAAAAATATATATTTCTCTTTATAAATGCTTTTCTGAACTAAAATATCATTTTCCAAGAACAGAAATTTTTATGCACATAGATTTCAACTGTCTCGAATGATTTAAACCACTTTTTTTTTTTTAAATCTTTTCCGAATATTTATTTTTTCTTTAACTTACGATTGTTAAATTTTATAATTGAACACGTGTAAATTTATCTATATTGATCAACTAAATCTATAAAAAAAAAATTTATGTCAATAAAAACTAATGTCTAAATGTTAATATGTCTAACAATTAAGTAAAATTTTAACTAAATAAAAATTCATTATTTGATAAAGGTTCATTATTTAATAAAGTGAGGAGAGGTTTTAAGCTCTGACAATAGTGAAAAAGGTAAGAAGAGTTCAAGAGTAAACAAATTAACCATAGCAAATTTTTCAATAATTAAAAAAAAAGCAACAGATTTTTATTGACTATCAATATCAAATAAACCGAAGTTTATATAAAAACCAAACCCATAACAATTTGTATATGATATATTTTTTTTTTTGCTAAAGTCATAATATGTATTAATATGCATATTTCTAATCCGTTTCAAAACTTCTGTTGAATTTGAAAAGAAAATTACATTTGAATAAAAATTAATACAGTTCTTCAATATTGAAATGAATTGCTATTGTTTGCACTTTAACCATTATTAAATCTTCTCATTAAAAAAAAAAAAATATATATATCTTACTTTCATGAAATTTTCTAAAAATTTTAAAAGTAATATATTAAAATATTATTTGTTATTTATTTTATAAGTTTCAACAATGAAATACTTATGAAATAAAAATTAATATACACTCATTCATCCACATCTCTCAGTTTTATTCTTCATCCATCAGTATTTCTTCTCTAACTATTATTATACGATAATATTATATGCTATCTCTTATCTCATAATAGTCACATCTAAAAAAAACCTGTTCATTTAAAGAAATATCTATTAAGATGCGATGATTATATCTATCTTAAAACCGTTTATAAAAATGGACCATGGCTTTTCATTAAAAATTGTACATGAGACAAAGTGGTCTATTATGGTATGAAATTACAAAGTGATACTTAAACTGTAGAACATCTATATAGCACGTTTAAAGTAAAAGTAACACAAAATTAATTTCTCAATACAAATATTGTAAGAAATTAAAACTATTCCCTAATTCAAAATCAGTTTATTTTATTTTATTTCATTTCTTACCGTGTAATATAAAAATTTTGCAAAATTACTTGCTTATTATCATACGTATTACTAAACAACATTACAAAAGAGTCAAGCAGTACTATTAAAATGAAATATATACGCAGTTTTCTTAAGAGTGCATAAAAAAACTTCTTGTAAAATGTTTTATTATGGATAATATTTCTACAAATAGGTAATAATATTTATAAATTGAAGCTGTAAGTGCATTTTTATTTGCATGTTTTAAGGGGTCTGGATACCTTTCACGGCATCACTTATATCGGTTTTATATATAAGCTTATATTTCCATTTAATATTTTCAAATTGAGCTATATTAGGTTTGTTAAATAATATATATATTCAAACAACAATTCTTACGGTTTTTGATGTATTTTTTACGGATTTGAAATCTTTAATTTGTGTTTACTCAGTTTACACTATTTCATGAATTCACAATCTTTAAAATGCAAAAGCTTTTACAGATATTTAAAAAAACACTTGATTTTTTTGGTATGTTTAATAAAACCTTCTTAAAAAATTAAGGATGAGTTTCAAAATTTATTAATTAGTTTTAGAGAAAAAAATTAAAAAATGCATGTATAAAAATTTGGAGGGGAAAAAACTTTTTGTTGTATTTTAATTTTTAATTTTTTTATTTTTTAAATAGATCAAATCAGCCCTAATTCTTTTTTAAATAGGTTCTATCAAACATCCAAAAAAAAAAAAAAAAAATGTTAAATTTTTTCTTAAATATTACTAGAATTTTTAGCATTCTATGTTCATGAAAACATGAAAACATGCAAACTGAAAAAGATTTCAAATCTCAAAAATATTTATTAAAAAACCGAAAGAATTGTTGCGTAGACATATATTATATTGATCAAATCTAATATAGTTTAATTTAAAAATATTAAATAGAAATATAAGCTTTTACATGAAACCTACTTCAGTGGTGTTGTCAAAAGTGCCTTAATTAACGTTTAAAACTGGTAATTAAAAGAGATAATTGACGAAAATAAATGTGTAGAAGTATTTTTTGTTTCAATAAACCACGATAAAGTTTCCTTAATGTCAGAGAAAAATATGCTTAAAAGCGCTTAAATTTTACAAGATATACCAATTTCGCATTATATGAAGCCATTTTTCTCTAATATAAACCATAAATATTTCAGTTTTGATACAGTGTTATTTATGTTTTAAAGTCTCTCATTTTGTAATTTTTTTTATTTTTTTAACCTTTTTTTTTCGTATGTGCTGTCAGAGTTCTCCTTTAAAGTACAGCCTTATAATATGCCGTAGATAAATTTCATGATTTAATAATAAAAATATACATATATAAAAATCATTGAAAGAAGTTAAACAATGATAAACGTAAATGTACTTGCAAAACTCTCTTTTATTGTATATATATATATATATTATAAAAATATTTCTTTTCACTTTAAATCTTGAATAGATATTTAAATATGATGATAATTTTTTGAACCATTCAAATTGTTCCTATTCTCTATTTTCATATTTGTATCATATATCAACACATGACAATAAGCATAGAAGGTTTTTATATTTTCAGTAGGGTAAATGATTTAATATAATCTAGTACTATGAGCAGTAAAAACTGTAAATTCAAAATAAATAAGAGTATAAAAAAACTGAGATGCAGATAATTATTTCTAATTTTAAAATGTCATGCAGTTATACTTTCATTAAAATTTACTCAAGCATATTAAATTCTAGGGCTTTTAGCAATCCCTATTTTGAATATCATTTTTTTTTAATTGTAAACTATTTTTATCTTCTGTAATCGGTTGTGGTATTTTCCTTCGATTGAATAATACAGAGATTTCTATTAATAAACCGTCGTATTCAAAATAGGGAACGCAAAAAGCTCTAAAATTCCAATTGAACGTATGTCTAAAACCAGCATGTAATTCTCGGATTTTGTTATTTTTGAATATTTGAATGTTTTTAAATAGCGTAAATTTAAAAGAATATTTAGTAAATTATATGAATTTATATTATTTAATTCCAAAGACTATGTTACGCAGTATTAACTTTTAAATTAATTAACCGTACTAAACACTGTGCTTTCGGGCCGCGGTAGCCCAGTCGGTAGAGCGCCGGCCTCGTAATCGGAAGATTGCGGGTTCGGTACTCGAGCCGGCCAAAGACCGTCGTGTACACTAATGGTGGCTGGTGCACGTAAAATCTGTCGTGGCCGCAAAGTCCTCCATGTTCCCATCAAAAAATATACCTCTGGGGGTCACCAAAGCGGGAGAGCCATCCCTTCCGTGGAGGATCAAAATTGTGATGGCATGTCTCCGGACCACCTCTAGGGGTGTGTCCCAGACCGTCGCCAATTGCCTATCTGCGCAGCATTAGTGCGACGTAAAACCCAACCACAACCACAACACTGTGCTTTCTTTAAGGAAGTTGTATGTATTTTTTAAATATAATTCATATTTAAAATGCTTTGTATGTGTGTATTTACATATATAAAACAGTAATTATTCATAAATTTATTTATGTGAAAATTATTCTTTAAAAATATTTTCACAATTTAAGAAAGCAGTTCATTAGAATCAGTATTATAAAACAATGGTTTATATATCATAAAGAGTATATATTTAAAGAAAAAATGAAATTTCATTATTATTATTATTACATCAGTAAGATTCTTTTTTATTTCTTTTTTTTTTCTCTTTGATGAATGCATGTGTATCAGGGTAAGTATTCAGCTCAAAATGCTAATCATGACATTAAACTAAAATCTATCACAATTTAGGACTTGAATTTAAACATCGGTGTATTTTTACGTGTAAACCTATCTTCGAACAGTAAGTCATACTTTTGGAACATAAGAATTTTTGTGATATTTAAAGCATATAATAGAAAGAGAAACCATGTATAGTTTACCTAAAAATTTTTGTTAAAAAAAGAAAAAAATAGCCAAGTTCATTAAATAAAATGAATCCAATATACAAAATTTTATACGATATCATAATATTATCAGATACAAAATTTTAAATGCATAGTATTACATCAGTTCTGTCATTTTTTCTATAGTATTATCTTAATTAAAGTTTCCATAACATGTTTCCACGCATTTCTAAAATATTATTATACCCCTTCAGTAAAAAATATCAGACGTTCATTTTACACTTTAGATGTAACTTGTTTTCTAAAAAAAATTAACTTTTATAATAATTTCTTAAAACTTTAAATATTTTCTATTTAAAACTTAATATGATATTTTCTTTCAAAAGTCAGGGTTCTTCTTCAGTTTACTGTCCTTTTTCTGGCCAAAAGAAATTAAAATACGTTAAAGAAAATATGTTGTAGAAAACCCGAGGAATCTGCATTGTAATTTAGTAGCTCAATATTAAGCAGAAGCTCTGATACTTTAAATGTGTTTAGTGGATTTTTTTTTTATGAACAATGGCTGCTAAATGCATTAATTTTTCCTTTGATGAATTATTTTCTTTGTATCACAATAATAATATTGTTTTTCTAATATTTCAGCAAATTTTTCCGCATAAAAGACGTTTTCAAGCTCTTCTATATCTTGCACATTTCCTCCATTAACCAAACGACATGTTATTTTACAGGGAAATTTGTTATGAGAATTACTTACAATGAGGTTTTTTTTTTTTTTTTTTTTTTTTTTTTTACTTTCTTTCTTCAAAACTTTAACTTTGCACATGTTTGCAAAACACTGATTTTAAAAATTTTATTTTATTTTGAAGCTCTAAAGTGCAAAAAATAAACTTCTTCGGTGCTCATACGTTTTTGGTTAATTCCGTAACATTATTAGTGATAACTTTTTTTTTTCAAAATAATTTTCTGCATTATGTAATTAGGATTAAATAATAAGAAAATTATCATTGAAAAAAAAGTGGTGGGAAATAAAAAGCTGGTACTAACAGTATTACGGACTAAATTAAAAATAGGCAACACTGCTTAGTTAATGTTTCGCATTTTAGAACATCAGAATGAATTAGAAATTCAATTTAAAAAAAAATCTTTTTTGAAAGCAACAACATATTTAACGGTTCTAAGTATGCTTCAATACATTAATTAATAAGTAATCCTAATAACAAATTTATGCATGAAGTAAAATACACTTTAGCTGAAGACATGAGCAAAGCACGAAGTGTCTTATATTTTGAATACCATTATTTTGAATAGTTTTGTTTCTTTTGATAACCACAAAAATTCGACGATTAAATAAAGTAAAAAATTATTATTTAAAGTGTAGTACTCAAATTACTGATTTTAACATGTGCGGTAAGTAGATCATACATTTAAGCAAAAATTACTAACTACTGATATTTTAATAACTCCCTGTATTCCAATTAAAAATACCCGCTCTTTTCGATTTTTATCTTCTTTTGTTGTATTAAAGTTTTACAACTTGTGCTACTTTTTGAATGTATTTTCTTCTTTCGAAATTCTAGATTTTCTCTTCAATTTACTGTTCTATTTCTGAACAAAAAATATAAGAGCCTGATGAATAAAATAAATCCTAGAAAAAAATTAAATGGACAATCTCCACTATAACTAAGTGTTCTACAGTAAGCAGAAATAACAAACTGTTGATAAGGACAATAAGCGCAACAGATTTATGTACTTTAAGTGTACAGAAGTTATTTGAATCAACGATGACTTTGAGATATAGTGATTTACCTTTTGATGATTTTTTCTAGTCTAAATAATTTATATCTCATCATAATATTATTTTTCCATTATTTCAGCTTTGATTTCAGCCAATTTTAAAGGGTGCATGCCGTTCTTATTTAAGTAAACCATACTAGCTAATAATGTTTCACTTATGGTCCTGTTCTGTAATGAATATACCTTTCTTTTCCATTTTTTTAAACTTTTCGTTTAATTAAAATTTAAAAGCTTTTTTTTTTATGAATGCTATTATATCTTCCAATTTTTTAAACTTTCTACTAATTTTTATCTGAATAGAATATATTAGAATTTGTTTGACAAAATGAATAGATACATTAAATGAGTAGAGTCTGCAGTGATTTAGTATTTCAATAGTCGGCAGAGGTTGTGAACGCCACTTTAATTTTATAACTATTCGTTTAAATAATTGGTCAATTCAAGATACATAAATAACTCTTTTTTGGCGTTGAATAACTGTATGACTTAGTGTAATGTTTTATTCTAGCTAATATAACACTTATTATTTAATCGGTAATAGCGTTTTTCTACTTTTACAGTTTTGACACTGATCACTCTCCCAGCATAGTTTTCATGTAATGGTAAAACATGGCGTTTCCATTTAAACGAAAATTACTAACCGTTGATACTTCAGCTTTTTTTTTCATGAAAAATACCTTCTTTTAACTTAAGATTTTAAAACTTTACAGTTACTGTTATTTTGTGATGCAAATTTTTCTTTCGAAATTTAGGACTTTATCTGAAATTCAGTACAGTGTTTCTAGCAAAAAGAAATTGATGAGCGATAATTAAATAAATAATGAGAAATATTCGTTAGAACTTAGCATTCAATAGTCAGCAGAAGCTATGATCTTAACTTTAAAACTATTTATTGAAAATATTTGAACCAACGATCAATACGAAATACATAGGTTTTACCTTTGAACTATCTACTTCCTTAATAATTTTCAGCAATTTCGAAATCAATATTGCGTCAATAGAAGAAAAGATTCTCAATAAATATTAAATTAAAGTAAATTTTTCGACACAGGCTCTGTGATCTTTAGACTTAACTAAAATTTAAAAGACATAGATATTTACAACTTTTTGAATGTAGTTTCTTCTTTCGAAATGCTAGATTTTCTCTTCTATTTACTATTCTATTTCTGATCAACAAATATAAGAGCCTGATGAATGAAATAAATCGTAGAAACAATTTGTACGATAATATTTTTTCGAAACTTACTTTGTGGCATAAAGAGAACTTGCTTCCAAATTATTTTTATCACAAATATCTTTTTGTATATCTTTCAAAAGTAAATGGTTTAAATTTGTTACAGTAAATCTCAGAGAATCGTGTGATACAAAAATTTAATTTCTAAGTAACGTCTTACTTCTAATTAATGGGATTTCGGTAAGTATAAAAGTTATAATTTTAGACGTAAATCTCAGAAAAACTCGGAAATCTCAGAAATTTTACAGTAAATCTCAGAGAATCGTGTGACACAAAAATTTAATTTCTAAGGAACGTCTTACTTCTAATGAATGGGATATCGGTAAATGTAAAAGTTATAATTTTAGGTAATGTTAGTTAATTAGCATATTTTCAACAAGTAATAAAATTATATTTTAACAGTCTACAATAATGTTAGATTGGTAATAATATTATATTAAAACTTATTTACTTACATCATTTTATGTACACATATAAACGAAAAACATAAGTTTATTTCTTTTATTTCTAATATAAAAATGCTTTAGAAAGAGATTACAGGTTTTTTAGTAATCCAGTGGTTGTACAGTTCTTAAATTTCTTTGCGACTATTTTTAAATCGAAGTATTTGTCATAAAATATACCTTTAAACTTCAATTGAATTTCGTATTGCTTGAATATTGGTGCAAAATGTTCTGAAAAAGGGCAGATTGTACGACCCCTCATGATCTCTGTTCTTTTAATAGTCATTTTTAAATCCTTATTTCTAAAGTGATTCTTAGGAAGTGAAAATTTACAGGATCTTTTGAGTAGAAGTTCAAATATTATTTAAAAGAAATTTCAATGTTTCGAGTCATTATTTTTCCGGTTAGTGTGTTACCACCTTCAAAAAATATATTTGGTGAAATATAAATATTTCGTATCCTTTCATTATCCTTTGTAATTTTATGAGTAAACTAGACTAAGTCAGATAAGAAAATCTATTTAATTTCGAAACTGTGAATTTCTGCAGTTCTTCAAAGATATTTTCTCTATAATTTGACAAACGTTAAAGGGAACTTTAAAATCTGAAAATATTTTAATATTAACCTTTAAAATAAAACAGTAAAAGAGACTAAAGATTTACTTAATTACCAATTCATAAAGCAGCACTGAATTTTTCACTAATTCTTTGCTAAGCGTTAGAGATTTTATTACGAACTCTATTCAAACTGATAATAATGTATAAAAATATTATAGTTTCCATTTTTCTATATTAAAAGTCATTTAATCATTTATTATGTTTTTAACCAATCAAAATATTTTTACCATCAAATGTCAATCTATAACAAAAATGAACAAATTTGCAAAATTAAATTTTCTTGGTGCAACATTAGACTTTTATTTATTTATTTATTTATTTATTTAACGTATAAACTTTATTCTTTTTAACGTTACAAACAACGATAAATTTACACACCAACAAAAACAATGATTATTTTTCTACAGTCATTGTAAAGTTTTTCTTTTTCTTTTCTTTTTTTTTTCTTTGTAGGAACAGAAGAGAAGGTTCAGTATTATATTGGGTTTGCCTTTCGCTACATCCAGCAACGTCATTCTCCTTCAGTTATTTAATTTATCGGAAAGAAAGTTTAAGTACATCTTGGATTTACACCCACTTCCGCTACCCGCATCGTTCGACCTTACTTATTTAATTTGCGTATGTAAGGATTTTTATCTTTTCTTTTTTCCGAAGGAGATTAAGTATAAACTATGATATTTTCTGTCTGGTAACTAATTATAACAAATGTAACTAAAGAAGTTCTTTGAATGAATATAAACTCTAAAGAATTACATATAGTTAAAGGAAAAAAATACTGATGATACACAATGAAAAAATCTTAAATTTATGTCGAAATGTTATATTCAAAATATATTATAATGGAAAATATTAAGTATTAAAATTAAATTGAAACGAAATACGTGAAAAAATTCCTTTAAGAAAAAAAAAAGAAGATAGTAATGTCCGTTTTAATTCCAATAAACCAGCATATGTAATGCCGATAAAGTTACTGATTTTTTTTTTTCCTTTCTTTCTTTTTTTCTTTCCTTTTCTTTCTTTTTCTTTCTTTTTCTTTTTTTTTTTTTTTTTTTTTTAAGCAACATCATTTTCAAAAAGTATCTGTAACGATCGGAAAGGTTGTTACATGTAATAAATTGGTGTTACTGTTTTGTGTTGAATGATTAACAGGAAGAATCTATAATCAAACACCATAATTTTCAAAACAAAAATATATGCAAAAGTCGTTTTGGATCAAAATAATTAAACATGACACTTCATCAGATGAAAGGAGTAAGTAGAAGAGTAGCATTAAAATACCAACATTTTTGCCACTTATGGTGTTTCCTTATAAACTTTTTATTCTTCGTTGTGGAAATGTATGGAACTTCACAGACAGTAAAAAGGAAAACTGTGCAGTAATTAAAAATTTTTATTAAAAAATATAAATAAATAAAAAATAACTTGCAATTAAAAATTCGGAATCGACTTAATGTTTTATATAATGTTACATAATATATAAATCTTATTTTTGTCTAAAACTGTTTGAATAGTTATCTGTATTTGACAGGATAATCGCATTATGAATTATGCATGTAGCTTTGTTCAACATTCTTTAAAACAGTTGCGTTTGCTTTTTTTTTTCTTAAATAATTATTAGTTTTTGAAAAAATGTATTCCTTTTTTATTTATTTAAATGTTTAAAAACATTCAGCTTAGTAAAATGTTTAGTTTTAAACAGTAACATAGCTGCTAAGTGTGCTGGTACTTTTTTACAGACTGGTAATTTTTTACAAAAAAAGTTCTCTTATTTATTCATAAGAGTTGCTACAACAGCTTATAAAATTTATTCCTGAAAAAATACTGGTATTTAAAGTCCAAAATATTTGGAAGCTATGCAGAAATAAGGCTGTTTAATTCATAGAAGATTACACTAGTTTAAGTTCTGATGGTTATATTCTTTTATTAACTAAAAAAATAATAATTAAAAAAAAGAGATAATGTTGAAACCTGGATATAAAATTGTCACTAATATATAATAGAAATGTGAATTGATTCAAATTGCGGAAGTATCAAGATTTCAGTCGTTTTATTTATTTATTTATTTTTAATTGAAACCTATACCGTTAACTGTAATCATGCTGTAACATTAATTCCCAAAATTTGAAAACGGGAAATTTCCTATATATTTTTCATCTGCTCTTGTAAATGTCAATATCATATCTGTAACATGTAGATTGGTTCGATATTTTAAAAATTATATAGCAATTTTCGTAAGATATTTTTGTGTATTGTACCAATTAATGGAAAACTACAAAATTCGTAAAATAAATTTTAATATCTCAAGTGTTTTTACTTTTCTTTATTTTCAAATTTAAGCATACTTACTTTCATCCTTCCTAAGCACTCCTTCTTAAAAAGATATAATTCTTACCTGAGGCTGTAAGTCTTTGACGCACAGCTATTCATTTTGAATTCCTGAAGGCACTATTTACCATTTCCAAGATTTACTCACCTCTTTTCTTAGTGTTAAGTGCGCTCTGCAGAGAAGTTGCTTGTACTCAGGAGTATTTTTAAAGTGCTTGGAGTTCATTCAGATAGATTGAATTAGTGATTTACATAAAATCTGAGTTCAACTTTATCTAGTTGCTTGAATGATGCTTTCTTGTTTCTTTTCAGTAAGAGAAAAATGGAAAACAAATTTATTTGTGGAGCGATACTTTTATTTTGATCTATATAATTTGTCGTGTAAACTTACATTAAAATTTGTAGTTATTTTTTTTAATGTCTAGAATTTTTAATATAATAACTTGTTAAATTTAAATTTTTAAAGTTCGAACTCTGTAGATTTAAAGCTCATAGAAATTCCACTGAGATTTGATCAGATATCATAAGATAAACGCTTTAAAAATCCATTTCTCTCACAATTTATTCTATGTATTTTAGCTATGGACATATTTTTTAAATGTTTTCTTCAAAGTTTTATATCTCAAATAAACAAACCTGAAAATTTCAGAAAAATAAATGACTGTATTAAAACTCCAATATTGTTAAATGGTGTAAGTATTGTAGAGAACTGTCGTTAAAAAATCATTCTTCAAAGTGATATTCATGTCTTCAAATTAGTATATTTCTAAATTATAATATTATATTATAATTAAATGTTTTGTAAAAAACTGTAAATCGTGTTAAACTGTAACAGATCTTAATGTATCAAATTGTTTATGACGGTGTTCGTACGGCCCGTAGTTTTTCTCCGGTCTTTTACTGCGAATTTTTAAATAACAACTTTTTTCAAAAAATAAGCAGATAAATTTAAAATAAGCTTATTGTTTGTGAATAGTAGAGGAATAATCAGAGAAAAAAAGCAGAGCCGTTCGAACCCCATTACGAGTTTATAAGCGATGTGAGTTGTTCTTAATAAACACGTTTCTTATTTTTAAATATCCCCAAAATGTCCCAAAGGCATATTTAAAATAAATATGTCTATGAAAACTGTTCCCAAATTAAAAATTAATATATTCATGTACAAACTTTATCATAAGTACGTTTAATTTAATTCCCATAAACTAAAATAAATAACTAGATAAAAGATTTTAAACGACAATCTTCTTAGAAGTATCGATTAATGTTTGTTTTTACCCGTTATCTAATTATATTGTGTATAATGTGACTGAAATATATGTTAACTGTTATTCCTTTTTACAATTATATATATATATATATATATATTTATATATTGGATATACTTTAATATTAATAATTTTTGTAAAATATTTAAATGAGATTTTAAAATGGATGTGAGTACGTTTCAGATATGAAAAAAGCTCTTTGGGCTGTCTAGAAGAAAAATGTACAATGCTTCATGTCGATAAGTTGGTATAATATCTGCAAAAAAGGTACAAATAAAACGTTTAAACTAAAAACTAAAAATCTTATAAGTAGGTGATATTTTATACCATTCTTTGTTGGTAAGTATCATTAAGATTACATTTTGTTGTTGTTGTTGTTGATTTCGCCCTTGATATTCTAGGTTTCGAAATTATTCCTCTCCTACGGAGATTTTATCTACGTCATTCGTTGTGGATGTATATATATATATATATACTGAAATATAATTTTTTTTATTTTATATACCTTCATTTATAGCATAGAGAGAGAGTGATCCGTTTCAAACCTTATGTTGTGATATAAAATTTATTCCTAATTAGTTAAAAGAAATGGGACAGGTTATCATTTTGTTAAATGACATCTTTTCGTATACGTACCGAAATTTTTACGAACTAGTCATCTTTTGATCACTTGTGAAATAATGTTAAAATGCGTAATGCTAAAATGTGCGAGAGTTATATCAGTTAAATATATTTGTTTATGCAATTGTCTAAACTAATCTAATACTTCAAACTAATAATACAAATTTCCAACCTGTCATAAAATTTTAAATAGTAACTTCACAGAATTATATAGCCGAATTGTTTAACTATTGCTTTTGTACAGTACTTTAGCATCCTGCGTTACAATCTAAATCAAAAACATTCTAACAGATAATCGTGTAATGATATTTTTTTAAAATTTTATCACAAGCGGGAAATTCCATGAAATAGTCCAAATGTTTCTAATATACAGATTTTAATATTCGTAGATTTTTTTTTATTTTTTATTTATTTATTTTTTATTTTTTGGTAAAATGCGTAACACATGTTACTCATAAGGTTAAAATATTATGAATAATTTCAAAAAATAAATTATTCTTTATATACTATAATTTTGTAAAATATCATATAAGGCACCCTTTACGCAACATAAGGTTTCTGCACATTTTCCCATAAGATTTGCAGAAAATACTTATTAATAAGATTCAGCGAACGTGTTTTATGACATAAAATGTTTTTGGTCAAATTAATTTTGTTTCTTGTAATATTCAAAATATAGAAAAAGGAAATCATACTGCTGCATACATGCATAAATCTATATACATTCAAAGGTGACAAAAGTGACTAAACAATATAACATTAAAATATGTAATATTTCCTTTCCGTCAGACGACCATAAACCCCAAGAAAATTAATATATATATTGCAATGTTTGCATTAACTATTATTATTATTATTATTTCTTTCTTTTTTCTTTGTTATTATTATTATTATTTTGTAATAATTTTCCGAGAAAATTTTCTTCCTGCCAAATCTAAGAAACAAAAATTGAACACATTTGTTCATTAAAATTGAACAGAGATGAAACGTGTAATTTAATAATACCCACGTCCGACAGAAAGTTACATAAAAAAGTATTTGTATGAATAATTTTTTTAAGAAACGAAAAAATATTTAGCTTTACTTTTATTTCATTAACTTTCTTTTTTTAAAACCTAAATGTATTTTTATTATTTTTGGAATTAATTGATTTTTAAATGAATCAGGTTTTTCCGTTGACAGTTTCTTAATAGTTATTATTAATATCAGCTATTATTTATAATAAAATTAATAATAAAATTTAATTTAATCTGTTAAAACTGCTTGAATTAGTAATATAAAGATCCACATACCTAAACATAAAAAGAAACTTCATTGAATCTGATGAGATGCAGGAAACATACCTGAATGTTGGCTTGCTGGCTGTCTCTCTTGATGTCTCTGATCTAACAAAAAGGACGTTTCACCGTACCTTTCAGGTTGACCTATGAAATATGCATTCTATTTCATTTATTTTGAGAATACACATAATTCTTTACAACAACAATAGTTTTATTTATAAACAAAATACTTTAAAATATATAAAAAATATTTTCTCTTATTAACCGTTCGATAAAATTTTTTGAATAATATTTAATAGCATTGTTTAAGTAAAGAAAATTTATTTTACGAAAAAATGCAGTTCAACGTAATTAATAACCAAACGAAGATTTTTCCAACTACTAAATGAAACAAAACCGAAATCACAATATTAGCGTTATTCTGATTTATTTCCCAGGTGAAGTTCCGTATTAACGTTACTGTGTTTTATTATTGCAAAAAGGAAACATTTTCATTAGACTACGGTAATGTGATTCGCTCCGTTATTGATCGTATATTTCTACGAGAGTTGTTTAAACTAGTTTCTATTCAGATACTTTCAAAGCTATAAGTGGCCTTTAATGTGAAGATTTATCTTCAATTAATCTTAGAGATATTTTATACCATTTAACAAGCATGCCTATACTTTTAAAAATTCCCTTGTGTTTCGTTACTTTTTAAAAGTTAACTAATACGGTAATCGCATTACAAAGATTTTAACTATCGATGAAATAACTAAAAAATATGTTTTTTAGACAAACATTTGTAAAAAGGTTTTTGGAATAGAATTTAATAGAAAGTATTAGCGGATTATTTCTATTCTAATCTGAATTGTGTTTCATAAACTCAAAAGAAATTCAATTATTCTTAAAGCAATTTACTAATCTGTTGCAGAAAAAAGAGAGTATGAATTGTCTTTTAAGACTGAATGAAGAATGGTTTGTATATATTGGAATATCGATTATTTCACGTGGATTATAGCATGCAAAAGAAAACGCTTTATAATATAGGCAGTTTTAAACGCGATATTAATAGCTTTTTACAAAAAAATGTTAAGTATTAAGGAAAATTTATAAATATATTTCAACTAGGAAGCTCCGTTATGAATTTTTTACTAATATTGAAAATGGAATTGGTCAAAGATATTGGAAGTACCGATTTTATGTGCTGTATTAAATTTCTCGTTAAATGAATTACTACTTAGAGAGTATTTTTTTTAACGCTTTAAATTAATTATCTTAAGTGTCAAATGATATTTTAGACGGATCCCATAAACAGTTGTGAAAACTTACTTATAGTTTTAATGACAATCACACAGTATTAATAGTATGTAAAAGAAACCGGTTTTAATAAAAAAAAAAGAATCAAATTAAATATAAAGAAAAGTATACATTTTAATATAAATATAAAGACCACAAATACACAAAAATTGCTTGATATTTTCTGTTATTGTTACGACAAAATCAAAAGTACGTTGATTTTACGCCTAAAATGATAATGTGATATTCATTAATATCAGGAGTAACGAAAAATAAAAGAAATTTATAAGTAAGTTTCTAGAATAACAGTCTGTAATATTGGCATCCTTGTACGTAGAGGGAATTTTAATGAATAATTATATGATATCTTGAATATAACTATAGGTTGATAAGCATTCTGAAATCATGAAATCACATTTAACGAGAGTTCGTCTGCAGGTTTAACATATAACTTATATAACATTAAGTATATCGTAAAAGAAAAAAAATTGTTAAAATTTACTGTATAAGCCAACATCAACATTAAATGTTATAAACGTTTACAATAATATATATATATATATATATATACTTTTAAACCCTTGAATATACATCTTGCGCAAACTGAATCATTTCTTAATGAGTAATTACGAAAATTAGTTAGCATGCGAATGAAAAAATATATAAAATTATATAATCTGTTTTTTTTTTTTTTTTTTTTTCTAAAGGTCATCAATACGATAATTCAACGTTTTGTTCACGTGTTTGAATGAGAAAAGAAACATTTTTAGAAATAAATAGAGATAATAAAGGTAAAGTTATCATAAAATAACATAAAACTCAATCATATGCACATAAATAATGAAAAATCAGAACTGAGAAAATAACGAGATATTTCATAAATTATTTTAAAATTCAGCGTTAAAATCTGAATTTCATATATATATATAATAGGAAAACATTCATTTTATTGTTTTGTATGAAACAGAAAGTTATAATTATTTTACAGATAAATATATCTGTACTCATGTACATTTAAGTGTATATTAATAATTATAATTCTTACTTTTAAATAAATATTCATATGCAAAAGTAAAATTTTGTAAATAAATCTAAAATGTAATAGCCGCTTGTAAACATTCTTATTTTACACCTATTGTAATGTACGTAAAAAACAAAGTGAAATACTTCGAAGTTACGATAAAGTTTTAATAAATTCGTTTTAAAACAATTATTTTTTCAAAAACCATTGATATATGTTGCAAAGAAATCTAGTAATTATTTTTTTATTGATTTTTACATTAACGTATGAATATGAAATTCGTATTGCTTCGTTAATATTGAAGTACAAGTACATTTACGAAACACTGTTTAACAACATGTAAGGAAGAGCACCTACCGTATGGGAGGATGGGAGAGAGCACACCTGCTGCCTACGATCTGTTGCCTGAAACTACCTGTGGCGTCTACGAACTCGACCACTTCACTGCCCGTCCACCACACCTCTACACCACGTGGGGGCGTGACGTCATCAGGTAAGGCATGTGACGTCACACGCGCTCGGATGTTGTTCATCGAAAGGGAGGCAGGTAGGATGCGAAAATCGGGAGGATGGAAATGATCTTTTTTACCGAGAATCTCAGTTAGGACAAAGTTTTATATGAAATTTAGTGTTGAGATAAAGAGTATTGGATCAAAATAATGAAATTAAAAAGTTAAAGATTGACACTTCCGCTAATTGTAAGATCCTCTAAACCTGATAAGGATAAAAAGAGGTGTGTATCCATCCGCTGTGTATCGGATGCTTGTATGTACACGACAGGGTTGTCCTGATTTGGCGACAAATTGCTTGTCGTAAACAAATGATAAAATTTTTTGGGACATATGTTGCTCAAGGCTTCAATAAGGCTCATTAATTTAAAAGTTACTGTAGAAAATCTGTTTGATAGTTTGATTAAGTTTTAGTCTGAAAGAAAAAGGAATCGAAAATTGTTTAAAATACAACATGCAATGATATCATCAAAAATTTTTACAGTCACAATACTATTTTGTTGATAAAGGAAACTACCTCGATAAAAGTGGCATAAAACTATGAAAAAATAAAACAAAAATCTCATTTTGATGGCTAGGTAAGAGAATAGAAATTCAACAAACTTATAGTTTAAACATGGTTTAACATATACATGCTTTAACATACTGAACGTAGTTTCCTTTGCGATATAACAAAAGAAACAAAACATATTTTAAATAATGTTACAGCTACAAAATTAGAAAGGTGACGAATATCATGTTTAGCTTGGAAAGTTTAAATACAAAGATACAAGGCTAATAGATAAGATAATAATATTCGTATAAAATAATAATATTCGTATAAGATAATAATATTCGTAATAGATAAGTGATAGTTCACCCACCAAGATGTAATTAGCGCAGCGGTTTTAAAATCGGATGACTGCAGCGGGGGTTTTGTAAGTCCCTTTATAAGAGATGTTGCGATACTTTTTATGAACGGATTCTTTTACGGCAGCTTTGTTTAAAGCCATCATCCTTTGTCTTTTAAAAATACGAACCAAGTTAATATATCCTAATTAATTTTACCATACATCATAATAAATATATCAAGTTTTGAAGTATCACTTGATTTTAAATCTTATAAAGTATTGCAAATTATTAAATATTACGTGTTATTAAGTATATATTATTATTAAGTATATATTAATTATTGATTATTAATTTAAATATCTAATCAATCGGAATAAATTACGTTAATAAATATTAAAAAAATAAGAGTAGTATTTAGAAAAACTATTGTTACAAATTATTGCACATTACCTATAGGAAAATAAACTATAAAAATTACACTGCTCAGCGGAAAAAGATAAAGAGAAAAAAAAGAACCCATATACCACTCATGCTGATTTTTATGTAAAAATGATCTCTTGAATTTAAATATCATCTCCATTTTGCCCAATCACTGACGATTTTTTCGGGACACTACATTCTTCAACAATTTTTATCACTGTTCTCTAATTTCATGGCTATGAATATTATCTGGAGGGTGGAAAAGGCTTATTTTAAATCTTAAATTAAAAGTAAAAATGTAATAAATAATCAATAATAATAGATTAATATAATAAAATATAATAAATATAGTTTAATAATTTTAGGGTGCAAAATCCTCCCTTAAATTTCCCTCCTTGCTACAATTGTTCTTGTTTTAGATTTTTCATTTTTGTAGCCCCCAGAAGACATTTAACGGTTAAAATAGTCCATCACCTCTTCCAAATCATATTCATGGGCATAAAAGTACTGAACAGTGATAAAAAATAAGGAAGAGCATTAAAAAAAAAAAAAAAAAAGTGGATGATGGGTCAAAATGGAAATCATATTCGGATTTAGGAGGTCATTTTAAATACGAATCTAAAGGAATAGTGTTGGGGTCGATATTCATGCACAACAGTGCTGTTTGTAGAACATATATTTCTAGTTGTTGAGTGTAGTCTTTGCAATAAAATAGCATGGCTAAATAACAAACAATCTTAACTTTTATTTCCTTTATTAATACACAGTTTAGGTGATTCTCTATTAAAATTTATATTCCACAATAATCTTTAATTCATTTTCGAAAAATCTCTTAAGAATGTTCCAAGTTTAATTAAATTATTATATATTACTTAAATAGCATAAAATATCCTAGTACAAGTTCAGTTATTAAAAATTAAATTAAATAGGAATGGTAATGCATAATTAATAAATTAACTTGAAACACTGTAATTCTTAAAGTATGAATCAGATTATTTTGTCATAATCTTTTGTATATTATTATTCTTGCATGTATACTTTGAAATTTTAAGAGATCGTAAAAAGTAATATAAAAATAAAATTTCTTATTTATTTTTATGTTTTAACTATTTTATACATATATTTAAAGTTTAAAGATACGAAATACTTATAAAAATATCATACGATGCACTGAACTGGCACGCAGAAATGTCGTGATGCATTTTTAAGAATTTACCTATCTGCCTCTACAATTTTTCAGATTTCTTTCGCACTTAAATTAACATGTTATATATTACAGTTAGTCATAACAAAAATCTTTCAGGGTATAAAACAAAGATTTTAAGCAATCATAAAAACAGTTCAGTATTGAAAATCTACAGCGATAATTTTACGCAAAAAAACTAAATTCAGCAAAAATGAATATTGATAAATTGTGCTAAATATTAAAAAGAAAGAAAGAAAGAAAAGAAAATAAGAATTTTTTTTCTGTTAGTCATTTCACTAATATTATACATTTAAAAATTAGAAACGCAGAGAGCTCCTAAAAAATTTTTGAGAAAATGAAACGTCTCTTTTTCTCATTCAACTAAAATGATTTGTAAAATCAAAACCACCGAGAAGTACTTAGAGATAAAGTTTTATTCGACAGTAATTAGAAAAAAAAAATAGTCTCAATTTTCATCTAAATGATATCATGTATATTGTTAAACTTCACCCAGTTGGTTCTTTCCGTTTCTTTTTCCTCTACCTTTTATAACACTTTCCCTACCTGTAGAACTTGTTTCCTCTTAATGAAAGAATGAATGCCGGGAAGAACTGAAAACGTACGGGAACGATCATCATACGATAGATCGGTTAAAATCATTATCGACAAAAGTTCTGCTTCCGATATATATGCTTAATTCACTGCCAGTTTAAGTTAAAAAATGAAGCATAATATTACATATTATGCTTTTTCCAGTAAAATCCTCACTTGTTTTTTCTTCCTCACACTGTAGAATTTTTACCTGTAAAACTTGTTTCCGTTCATAGATACTGTAATTGCCGCGAAACATTCAACGGTCGCGATAGTTTTGTAAGAATTGCCAGTTACATTTATTATCGGCTTGTTTTATATTCTGTAATTACCATGTTTATAAATTAAAGAAAATTCTTTTAAATTATCATGCTGTCAAACTGCTCCCTTATTAAAAAAAAATAATAATTTGAAAAAGAAAGAAAGAAAAGAAAGGAAGAAACTTTTCAGCTATCGTGGAAAAAAAAAAAGTAAAGATTATAATATTAAAATAAATAATTAAATAAAAAAAATAAAAGAAAAAATAAATATAATTATACAGAGAAAACAAATGAAAATTGGCGCAGTATATAAAAAGATATGACAATATAGTTCCTAAATACATTAATCAAAAGAAATGCATAAACCTATGTAATTGAAATATACATTAAAAACCGTTTCATATTAAAATACTTAAATTTTATATATTTTTTAGCATTATGAAAAATATTTTTTAACATTATTTTGTTATTGGTTTCACTCTATATTTGCTACTATTTTTTTACAGTTATATAGATATATATATGTATATTTTTTAACCTAATTCGAAGACGCTACGAAATTTTGTTACTTCATAAAAATATAATAACTACTAATTGTTCACAAAAATTTCCCATTTATAGCACAGAGATTTATGATTTATATCAATAAATTAAAATATGTTTCATATGTTATACTTTTCGAAATGAAGAATGTAACTGTTCGAGATTAAAATTGATGATTTTTTTTAAATCGTATAAGACGAAGGGTATCGTAAAAATTTAAATATTATAAAAAACCCACCAAGGTAGCTGAATATTTTTTTACTTATAACTTTATCCTTATGTACATAATGTTGATAATTCTAGAAATTAATGTTTATTAGTTTAATTTTCAGAAAGGTGTATACTGACGTAACTCGCAAAACCTCTTTATCTCTTTAAAATGATAAGATGTCGTAAAGCTTTGATTTTAACTAAGAAATAACCAAAATATCTTGATAAACTTTGTTTTGGACACCAATTGATTTTTATCTATATAATGTGTTAAATTATAGTTAATAATGTTATTTATTTGGATTTAAAGATGCCATAGATTGAAGTAAACGATCTGTTCAGTTTAGATACCATCTGTTCAGATCTATAGTAATAACCTTCGAAAAGTCAAGAAAATTTGTGAAAATGTATAATTCTCATTAATAATTTTGTAGAGAAATCTTAAAGATAATAAAAACAATTCTGTCTAAATTATTTATAGTAATAATCAAACCATTACGATATCCTTACGCACCAATACTAAACATCGTATAATTTCATAAAGTGTAGTACTAATGCAATAAATATGAAATAATAAATTTATATGTTGCTTTTTAGTTGAAAGTGAAAATGATATTGTACATTGTTTATGGACAAACGGAGGTTAAATTTCGATTTTACATTTTTAAAGCAAATTAAAATCATATAATGTTATATATTGTAAATACAGTATTAAATAGTAAATTTAGTGTGCAATATTTTTTACATATATTTCAAAATTTAAATATTTATTAGAAGTATATTCCAAAATTATTGTTTGTGTTACTCTCAACCATAAGAATTTATTATTATTATTATTATTATTATTATTATTTATAACAAATTGCATTATATTCGAAAATATTTTAATCTTATCATTTTCAAACATTCTTTATGCTTTTTATTAATTGCAAGATTAATTTTTAATATTAAAAGTAATTTTAAAGTAATAATAAAATATAATGTAAAGAAAAAGTGCATTAAAACCTTTTAGTAAATCAGGAATAAGTTCTCACGTTAAACATTGTAGAAATATGTTAATTTAAGCTTCGTTTTCATAGGAAAGAAATCTTTTTCCATTAACAAGAACAAATATAAAAACTCGACTTAACTAAATCTTGTACTTTATATCTTTTTAAATGCGATAAGATATGAGTGAATAGAAGTTTCTCATTTTTACCTAAAATTAAACGCATGGAATTGTATAGAACATGTTTTTTTTTTGTTCCTATTCATCAAAATAACAGTTTATTAAACTTCAAAATTTCTACTCTTTACACTAATAAATAAGATTAAACTTCAAAGCACCATTTTATCGTCATAAATTGAAAGAATCCTTAAAAGAATTTGGATATTATTTAATTAATTTAAAACTTTTTAAATGTCATAACTATTTAAAAGATATTTTAAAAATAAATGAGGGAAAAGTAAAAAGAAAAGAACACATAGGATAACTTTCTAACACACGTTTATTTATTTATTTATTTGTTATGAACATTTAAACATTGTTAATTAGAGCACTTTTAATTAACTGCTGTAACAAAGTACTTTTTAATTTGTCCAATATTTTCTTTTACATCAGCCTTTGAATTTATTATATATTTATTAATAAAAGTTTTAGTATGAGTTTTAATTCTTTAACTGTTTCAAATATCATTTTGTCGTTCTTGTAGATTTTACGTAAAAATTTAGAACCGATCATTCTATAAAATTTTCCGTTGGTGAAAAATTAATTTTTAATAACAGAATTAAAAAATCATCAGTTTTTATTCGAGTTCTTTATAAATTTTATATTTTTCCTACAATTATATTCTGTATAATTAACGTCTGCGTGAATGTTTATATTAGATCTTAATTAGCAATGTAATTACGAAGATTTTTACAACTTTACTATCATAACGAAAATGATGAACTTTCGTTTCTCCAAAAACAATATCTGTTGTTTTTATTATTTATTTATTTATTTTATTAAGATGTATTAATTGTTTAATTCTTCGTAGAAACATTCGATAAGAACACAAGTTAACTGAAAAGATACTTACCATTTAAAAAAATTAAAAATTAATAATTTTTAATCATCATTTTATTTTTTATTCACGAACACTAAGTTTAAACACTTGTTGAATATACTTGTTGAAGAGTTATATGATGTAATGTAAATGCAACAAGTGGAAGAAATTAAAGCAAATGTAAAAGCACATTAAGACAGTTTAGACAGAATGGTTTTAGAATGTTTATGAAGAATTATTATCGTATTATTTAACAAAACAATTTTCCTTTTGGAAATTTAGCCACAAAAAATATAACTTAAAATTTATGCAAAGACGATAATTTTTAAATGATTAAAGAAATTTATGTATAAAATTTATTTTCTTATTAATATTAGTTTTTTAAAATCTCATAAAAAATTGTCGTGATATACACATATTTATAACTAATCGTTTTATGTGAAAATAATTATAAATATTTAAGCTCTAAATAACTGCATGAATCTAATCATAAATTACTTTATCATATGATGCAAAACATAAATATTAATTTTTCATTTAAAATATATCCACATATATGTATAAGAAAAATCTTTAGGATAAAACCTACAGAACTGATTTAAGAAAACTATGATCATAAAAAAAAAAGCAATAATCATAATTTACTCCCTGAAAAGCATTTTCCTTAAATGCAATTAAATATCAAGTTAGGTTGCCCGATTGTCATAAATATTGTTATATTATAAAACAATCGATTTTTTTTAACTAAGTGACCTTCAGACTTTTTTAATTTTCCATCTCTAAAATAAATAATAATAATAATAATAATAATAATAATAATAATAATAATAAAACTTCTTTCACAAAATTGTTATCATAATACTTCAACGTTTCTTTTATGACCTTATTATATGCACAAGAAAACAAAAACCTCAAAGTGCTGATAATTCTAGCATTAGATTGTTTCTACATGAAACTTATTAGATAAAATTTTTATTTTTTGTGTCATAAAAAAATATGGTAATTTCTTATGTTACAATTCGTCTTTCCCTGTAACATATTTAAAGGAAAATATAGTTTGTGTAATTAAATAATTTTGCCATAATATTTAAGTTTTTCTCTTTGAACATATAATCATGTATTTTATAACCTTCAGTTGTTTTTGACAACAGGCAAATTAATTATTTTGCGTCATTATAATATTGAAACATTTTCTACATTATTTATTTATATTTTTTCTAATATCTGAATTTATTTTAAGTGAAATCATTTCATTAAAAGTATAGGAGACTTTCTCTAATAGTATATACCGCATTTCTGTTATTCCCCAGCGATTCGGAAGAAACTCTAAAACTCGATTTATGTAGACGGAATCTGAAATCAAAACCGATATTTCCGTCAACAGGTTTTTCGGTCAATGAAGATTTTAATTGTGCCATGAATACGATAGTTTTTCTTAATGCACGAAAACAATCGACAGTTGCTGGTTCTAATCTTACGTTATATCAATTTCGAAGAATATTTATCGAAATTCGTATTTTTTATCATTGATTAAATCAGTTTCAAAATATTTATTTATATATTTTTTTTATCAATCTATACTTGTATAAAATGTGGAATTCTACGATAAAAAAAAAAATCTCATTTTACATTTTACTTCAAATTCTTTATATTTGATTTAACAGAACCCTTTCCTTTAAACCACACGCATTCGTTTATTTTATTCCTTATAGTTATATTTTAAAATTTTCTATGTAATATTTCTTCATGTATATTAAGATATTTTTTGCTTGTCAATTGACACATTTATTTAAATGTTGGAATAGTATTAAATTCAGTCGCATTTAAGATTAACTTTTATTCATTACATAGACTAAACTATTTTCTTGTTCCGAAGTTACAAAGATTTAAAAAAAAAAAAGTCAACAACATCCCGAATCAACATACCATTAAATTGTATAATTTAAAACACATATCACTTAATATTAATTAGTGTATCACCTTAAACTGAAAACTTTATTAAAATGTATACATTTAAATTTGTTATATTTTTCATGAAAAGAATGAATTTTTAAATTTAAAATTTTTGAGATTATTTTTCTGAATATATATATATATATATATATATATATATATTCTCTTACAAAACAAAATCGAAATTCTTACCTTGTTTTCTCAGAAAAACTTCTACCAGAATGCTCAAAGAAATCAGGCAAGATAACAAGGAGATTTTTAAGAAGAAAACAACTCTTTTGAAATGTTGTTTAAATCTATATTCTTAACTCTGTATAGGATAAACTTCTTGAACTATTGGCGACGATGAACTGCGCCAACTCTGGCGAAGTTAAATGTTTTCGATTAGACTTAAAAGTGTTGCAGCCTTAAGGGGAGCGCCAAGAGACGCTTCGATTGGTCCCAAAGAGCACCAAGAGCAGAGGGGAGGTGCAACTTGGACCAGCTCACTTCTGATGAAGGGATGGAGAGCTCTGCGGACCAGTGCGCTAGCTTTTTAATAAAGCGAAACTTCTTTCGACGCTTTTATCTTTTAAAATTAGAAACTAAAGTTTCTCCTTCTACATGCTTACAGTTTTAATATTAAACTTTTTTTTTTTTTTTTTTTTTTTTTTTTTTGTAAATAATAAAGTTCTATCATGATGGTAATTATTATATTAAAGATTGCGTTCTTGTAAACTGTACAATTTAAAATAATTCCGGTAAATATTGTATATGTATATTATACAAGCTCTGCTAGCTACTTTAAAAAAGAATGAAAAGACTTTTATTTATTTATTTATTTTATTTTCATGCTAGCTTTCTTTGATTGGAAATCGAGGAATTAACTTGAAAATATTCTTATAATTATTGTAGAGAGGGGGTAATATTTTTTTTTTAATTTTAGGTTGTTTGTAGATTTTTTACGCAAGCTGTTCATACTAACTTTTTTTTTTTTTTGACAAAAATAACTAAATATTTATGATAACGTTTAAATTTTAAATCTAAATTTTTTAAGGCAAAACAATGCACATATTAAGATTAATTAGGCATATAAATTATATAAAAAAATCAAAAATTATTCAGTAAGCGATACAAATTAAAAAAGAAAAGATGAAATCTTTCACAGACATTGTTTATATTTAAAACACATTGACGTGTAATTGAAGAAAATTTTAAACTTTTCATCACATGCCTGCCATATTTGTTCTCATATACATTAAAATCGTTTGCGAAAAACAGTAAAATTGCTTTAATCAAGTAAGATTAAAAAAAAAAAAAAAATGTAATTAGAAATTCATTTAGTAATAAATTAAGAAATGTGTATATTATTTATGTTTATAAATAATTTAAACATTTCAATGTGTTTTTTTATTTATTATTATTATTATTACTTTAAAATGGAATATATGCGCAAAATGTTTAAAATACTTTTTTTTTTCTAACTTTCAAGCCCTGTTCACAATTCAACAATTTTAGAAATTTTATTATTATTTTTTTTCATAAATTATGAATATATATATTTTTTTAAATGTGCTTCGTACGAGGCATGACATATCTTTTCATACTAAGGTTTGCAGGTAGTGAGATTGGGAAAACTTAAAAATTGCTTCAAATCAGCGAAATTATTAAATATGCCTTTAAAATAGGCGGGAAAATTTGCGTGTTATTTGCGGTTACATTTACATTATTTATTCCATTTTTAAGTTGGTTTAAGATATGAATAACTAGGCATTAGGACTAAAATATTTCATAAAAAAGAATAATAATAATAGCTGTTTCCATGAAAATTATCCATTTTATTTGCATTAGACATTTTTTATCTGTATCAATGCAAGAAGTATAAATTATTATATTAATAGACATATTAGCACAAAATATAATATTATATATTATTAAATATATATGTATATGTATATTTTTAAACTAGATTCAACGAATGGGTGATCGTTTTCCAAAAAAGAATTTGTGAGGCTTCAAGGAGTTTTCATAAGACCTTCGCAAATCATGAGTTGCGAAGAAGTTGAGTTGGGTTAGAACTCGTAGCTACGAGTTTGAAAGAAAAACTTTGGATTTTGCATAATTTAGCAAATAATTTTTTTTAATAAGTTCGTTGGAAACTAGCTTGCGTAAAAAGGCAAATTGATTCTCCAGTGTATAAAAGCCATGATAAAATCGTGCCCGGGGTTCCATGAGTTCAATTGAATTCGGGGGTTTCAGTTTGATGGATTTTAGTTCAGTACAGTTTCGTTCAAGATATCTCTTGGAATTTAGCTAAATATAAGTGTAGTATTGAAAAGTACAGACGGGTCTGACGCCAGTTATGCCACGGTGAAATAATTGGTAATATGAAATCATTTATTATTTTATACTTAAAGAAAAATGGCCACTGACTTTTATCAAGCTGCTAGACAGTAGTCCCCCCCCCTATTTAAGGCCTTTAATTAATGTGTTTTCGTAAAGTTAAATTAGTCTCAGCTCTTCATTTCATGATTATACAGTAGCAATGGAGACATACGACGAATTTGTATAAGACCATTCGTCACAATTTTGAATAATATATCTTTAAATTTCACTCTAAGTACCTTAGGATTTCGAAAGTTCGAGATTCTCCATGAGCATTATTAGGCACTGAAATAAACAAAAACTTGTTTTTGTTATTATATTTTAAAGAAAAATGTCAATATAGTTTAATTACGAGTTAAATTATAAAATACTTTTTTTTAAATAAAATTTGTATTTCTATATATATATATATATCTGAAAAGTCGATTTTATAACTCTTTTACATTTTTGTCCGAAGGTATTATAAGTTTTCTCACTGAAATTATAGTACTATGTCTAAAATTTCTAAAGTCATGAATCTGAGCACTATAACACTAATTATTATTTTTTTTTAACACGCTTTTATTAGCTTCACCTGTACGTATGTTTGTATGTTTGTATGTTTGTAACTGCTCTGGGAGCAAACAAAAAATCTATATTGTAAAAAAAAGACTTTTCCTACGTGAACGTCGTGGCTGTGAGGTAAAGCTCCGCGCTACGAACCTAAAGGTCTAGCGTTCGAGCCCCCTCAGGGGAGTTTTTTTAAAAATGGTTTTTTGTTTAATTCTAAATTATTTTAATTAAAGATTTAAATGTATGTAAATATTATGGTGTGTCACTCACATGATTTTCTCTTACCCTGCATTTTAATACTAATGTAGATATTTTGTGCTTTTTAGTCCACATTTCTATAAAAGCGTGTTCTTTAATTTTTTTAAACTATAATATTATTAAATTCTTTCTTTCTACTGTTGAGTATGTATGCAATACAGAATGAAAGGTCTTTTGGGGAATTTTTTATTGTTATCAGTCTGCCTATGAAGACATATTGGTTGTATATAAAAGAATTTATAAGCCTTAAAATACTTTTTGAATGCACATAAATATGTTCTTAATTGTTATGCTTTGCCTCTATTAAAGGAACAATGATATACAAAATGATACAGATTACACCAATTCTAAGTTCAATCCTTTGAATTAGGCTTTGATTTTTAGCTCTTTAACTGTTCAATTAACGAATTCACTTTAACAATCCCCCTTATATATATATATATATATATATATATATATATATGATAGTTTAAATAGTTAGCATATTTTTAAAAATAAATAATAACACTGATTCAGATTTAAAATAAGAGATATTCAGAAAAAACAATTTTAGATCTAAACATTTACAAAAAACTCTTGATTATCCGCAATTTTATTTTGCTTGGCTTTTTTTCCTTCTATAAATTATGATAGATTTAAAAATTAATAATTTATACAGTTAACCGGGTTGGTTAGTTGTATTAGGTTTTACGTGGCACTAGTGCTGCGCAATAGACAACTGGCGACAGTCTGGGACTGGCCAATTGTGATGGTGGTCCGGATACATGCCATCACAATATTGATCCTCCACGGAGGGGATGGCTCCTACACAATTAGAATAATTACATTTTCCAGAAAATGTAAATCGAAGACAAAATATCTAATGTAAATAAATTAATGTCGTGGATAATATTTCAATTCCGCAAATAATCGGGAGTTTATTGTAATTTTGCTACATTTATTTTTCCCGTTGCAATAGCTTGATAAGCAGTCGAAGGGTTAATATATATTAAACTGTAAATACCACTCATATGGAGATTTATTTACGTATCAAAAAATAAATCAGTACTCAAAATATAAATCTTACATAAAAACAGACGTTAAAATCTCTTGGAATCTAAACATAAAAATAAATATTTTCTTTATAGCATAGTCATCTGATAAAATAAACTTTTCTTCAAAAAATGATGGATAGCTAGAAAGCAGTTTGGTTGATAATAGGCAATTCAAGCTCCAGACAACCTAATTGGAATGTTGTCTTCAATGCTGCAATTCTTTTGCTTTGATTTATTATCTTTGTAACCATAGAAAGTAATTTTAAAGGAGTTTTTTTAATAGTCTTATTATTATTATTGTTATTATTATAAGTGTGTTGTTTAAACATAATTGTTTTAAACTATTTTTTTAATTTTTATTTTTATACTTTGAAAATGCATCACTTTTTCCGATATGTACAATAGTAAAAGCATAATTATGCTATTTGTTCAAATACAAATATGTATTTTTGTAAGGTAGAATAAGATATTAAGGTTTAACTTAAATCTCTATATACGGAGGATAGTTGAAACAGGTATATTTGCTATTGAAAAAATACTGGATTTCTTTGTAGAATAAAAACCACAGTAGGTTAGATTAAATTTTGTGGAATGTTTGTTTATGTTATTAAGATGATTATAAATGTTTTACAAATTATTGCCTAAGATAAAAAAAAAAAAGGAAAGAAAAGAAAAAGAAATGTTAGTTTATGATGAGAACGGAGTTTTGAAAGTTTTAGTCATTTTCAATATTTATTTGTGTTTAAAAAAATTCCATGAAAATTTTCATTTATTGATCCTTAGAAATACTTTGTCTTTCTTGCTCATGAATATATTTTTCCACTTTTATTGAGTATGGAAAGACTGAACGTTTAAAACTTTTATTCCTGGATCTAATAAATGAATAATGTGTGAATAAAATATATATTATATTATACACTATAGAATATACACTGAGAAAAATTTCTGTAACTGACGTCCAGAATCTAAGTTGTGGCTCTAGAAAAAAATAGTTCCATGTCATCCTTATAAATTGTAGTCCCCTTGGAAAGCCACTTCTAGAAGCTCCTGTTAGAATTCTAGAGCGTTTTCCTATATATTCTCGAGGGCAAAGTTATTTAAAAATCTCTGGAAATAAATTAGACTACAAGAGGCGGGTTTCAGCAACTATAATCTTGGTTTATTACCAAATTTAGAAAATCAAGTGATAATTTCTCGCAACACAAATGATTCAGAATAGTTAAAGTATTCAGAATATTGTTTTAACATCTAGAAATGTGTACACTAGAAATTCCCAATAATTTCGTCTATTCAGTTTATTGGCGTGCCTTATGCGCAAAGCTCGGAAATCTATATTTCTAATTAAGGGATTTAGAAAATGGCCACTTATTTATTCTAGAGGAAGGCAATATATTTTTTCCTCAGTGTATTTATCTTTTAAAAACAATGTTGTATAATTAATTTATTAAAATATTTACATGTAAAACAAATTCAATAATTTTTAATAGTGATTTTATATGTTGAATTCTGTAGTTGGAAATGTTTAATTATTCATATATTCGTTAATAATATTAACCCTTAATATTGTGAAAAGTTTATGTTATTAATTTTAGTCGAAAAGTTCTATTTTTATATAAATAATTTCAATTTTCTTTTCAAAATACATGTAAGTATATCGTTTATTTTTATTTTAAATGAATCTTTTTCTTAATATTACTTTATTCTTGATTTATTTCACAAATATATTCTTTGATTATATAATTTCAAAAAAATTTTTGAAAATCCTGTTTATTTTGAATATAATTAGCATTACTAAAGATTAAAAAATTTTAATTACAGAATTTTCAGCTGTTTTACACTGTTGGTGTAAATCGTTATTTTTAAAATGTTACAACGTTACAAAATAGAGGATCATTGAAATGCAGATGCTTTGAATATGAGTACAAGAAAATATTAAAATATGTATATATATATATATATATATATATATATTAAGAAGATGATTTTCCAAACTTTTCAAGCATGTATTGCACTGAAAAATAATTGTAATTTTGCAATAATATGAGTAATCTCATTTCCTTCCAAAACCCATTTTATTTCTACTTTTCGTATAAGAAATACTCTAAAAACATTTTTAAAAATTCTCTTTTGCTGTTTAGCCACTGAAAAAATAAATCAGCAAAAATACTAAAAATTGAGTAAAATTACGTCAAATTTGAGTATTTCACTTATTCAAAATAGCTCCGAAACAAATACAAGGTCTGCCCCAAAATTAATGCGCCCATTTTTATTTTAAGAAATTTATTGAACCGATTCGTACAATTACTCAATATTCTTCGAAATACATCCCTTCTGCTTCAACACGCTTGTTCCAACGCGATTTCCATGCTTTATATGAGTTCTGGATGTCCGTCACAGGGATGTACTTTACTAACCTCGTCCTAGCCACCTTGATGTCCTCCAGAGTCCCCAAATGCTGTCCTTTGAGGGTTTTTTTAATCTTCGGGAACAAAAAGAAGTCTGGCGGGGACAAACCAGGACTATAAGTCGGCTGGGAGAGCGTTGAGATGCCGGCCTTGGTCAGGCTTTTACCTGCGATTTGCTCATTCTTGCCTTTTTTGGGCGTGGGGACGACGGCGGGTGCCACTCTGCGCTCTGTCTTTTTTTGTTTCTGGGTCGTACAAGAAGATCCAAGATTCGTCCCCACTTTCGACATTGTCCAAAAAAGTCGGATTCCATCTTGATTTCGACCGACCACTCACACAAGGGTTCACTGAAACAGGCACTGTGGCTCTGCAGGAGATCGGAGCTGACTGACGCTGGTAGCGCTGTGTTCCCAAGACACCACCCACCCTTCCGTACAAGCGGCAACCCTGTACGATGGATAGTCGCGGCAGAAGAAAATGAGGCGCATTACTTTCGGGACAGATCTTGTATAATCATATTTAAAAATCCCATATACTTATTTCTGAGTATATTATTATGCTCAAAAATTGGCATAGAGCATCGTGAATCCTTATATCTCAAACATAGATTGTCATTCATGTATTCTTCCGCAAACCAGTATGAAAGTGCAGTGGAATATAGTACTGGAGATTTGAGGGAATAAATTTTGTATTTGCACTTTTTCTGTTTAAATTTGTAAAAATTCTATTAAGGAACTTCTTTTAGTTCAGCGTATTTATAATAAATTATGGAGAGAACAGATATTAATTTGAAAGCATGCGATATTTCATAAATGAGACATGCGTGTTATCTTATTTGAAACAAAATTACTCATTTTAAAATGCGTATTTACTCATTTATATGCACTTCAATTTTAACATGTCTGCCACTATAATTCACTTAACGCGATTAAACTTATAATATTCCTGCTTCATGAGTGTAGTTTTTTTTTTAATCTTGCTCTAATTTTACTAGTAATTAGTTTAATAAAAAAAAAAATCTTTTTCGGTAAATTGTTTTGACATCTGATTACCTGAGTTTTACTTACGGTGCTATCAATGAGAATATTTAAAATAAATTTATCTGATGCTTCGTCAATTTACCGTAAGAATTAAAAAAATATATATTTACAATTGTTATTAATTTTGTCATATAACATTTTGAAATCTTTTGCACACACTGTAAACTATCCACTATAATATAATACTTTTAATCTACAGTAAAATGTCAATCATTTAACTGTAATAATAGATAGATGTTAATTAATAATATTTTTTCATTTAAAGAAGTGTTCTGAATAGTTATTATTGAGGTAAAATTATGGTTATTTTAACAGACTACTAAAAACTTGCTGACACTATATAAAAATAGCAGTTTTACTAGGAAAACCACAGTTCTTTAAAATAATAGTGATTTTACATTTTCTTTAAATAAATAGTGATGTCAAATTAAAGTATTGGTAATAGAAATATATTACCGGGGCATTTTCACAATGTAAATATACTTTATCCACTTTTTCCGAAAATTTTTGTAAATATCTATTATTATAGGTTGTTCTAATAGATTTGCGTCACTTTTTCTTTCATCCTTTTTATTTATATTCAGTAAAAAAAAATATTATTGATCACAAAATTGCTAGTAAAAGTATATAATACATATTTCAGTTAGTAAATATTAAGTGTAGTATATTTTATTAATGGTTTAAGATATATGTTTACCTTTAGGTAAATATTTTTTACAGCATTTTTTCAATATTTGAACGGAAGTATACATATTATTTAATTCTTGCAAATTCAACTAATTTCGTCTGTAAAGTAGGTGCTGCAGTTTAAAGAATTGCCGAAGATATCTGCCGCATCTTTTAAATTGCAACATCATTATACAGGGTGATTAGAAAAAAAACTACCCCGATATATGAGACCATAGCTACCATACCGTTCCGAGAAACTGAATAAAAATTTGGTGGAAGGTATTTTGAGGTATGCGCTCAAGAATTATATAAAAAACAACAGTTAAACTCTAAGAGTTATGGTTACAGGGAGAAAATTTCAAAAATTTTAAATGGCAACACCTTCTTCTCTTCACGTCTCTTCTTCTCGTTTCGAAGCAGAATCAGTAGACTTTAGTGAGAGCCGAAGACACAGTGTGAAATGTGACGTCATTAAAAACATGAAAGTCGTGCTCTGGTACTCACATCACAGCTGTTTTCTCTTTTCTTCTTAGTATGCCTAGCGTTGGTGATTTTCATGCTAGAAGTACCGTTCTAACGCTATTTATGGTTTTTTGCTATGAAGATTTCATTTAAAAAAAAAAAAAAAAAAAAAAAAAAAATTAGGTGTTGCCATTTGAAATTTTTGAAATTTTGTCACTGTAACCGTAACTGTTAGAGCTTAACTGTTGTTTTTTTTATATAATTCTTGAGCGCATATCTCAAAATACCTTCCACCAAATTTTTATTCAGTTTCTCGGAACGGTATGGTAGCTATGGTCTCATATATCGGTGTAGTTTTTTTTCTAATCACCCTGTATATTACCTGTCATTGCCGAGTACTCTTTAAAAATTAGTACATTTGTACTGAATTTTAATATTGCACAGAAAACTAATGCATATTAAACGCTTTAATGGTTCATTCTTACCCATCTGCTGTGTTGCTAAGTTATGATTTTTGACGCGCATATTATTCAATAGTTTAGACAGGAGTTATAAAATGTATGTAATCTAGTACTATTCGTGCTTTAATTAGAAGAGTGGAGCAATACGTATGCTGAAATAAGTTACATGTAGATGGGACAAATAAAATTCTTCTTTTATTTAGTGATTTCACTTTGCTTGTATTTTACTTATCTAGTTTTTAATGAAGTATATATATTAAAAATGGTGCTGAAAATACGACAATATCATGGAATTTTAAAGACAATTGCTCTAAATCCTATTACAAAAATGAACTATGTGATAAATCATTGAATGACATTCGAAACAGATTTGAGTCAGATTGAATACTGCATGACGCCCTTTAGGGAAATAAAACAACCCTCCTCACATTCTCGAATAAATTGGTTCAACAAAAGGTTCTTGACAGAGGAATCAATATCAACTTCTATGAATTACATTAATTTACTTTCGACTAAAACATTATAATTTCTAGTAGAAACATTTTAGTTACATTCATTTAAAATGAAAGTGTAATTTTTTAATGGGGAAGAATAAATCTTGTAAAGTGGCATGCCTAAAAATTCCTTCTATAATGGTAAAATCTATCATAATAAAATTTGATGCAAAGGTAAGCTGATCTGCTGAAAGACATCGTTTATATAATTATCTTAGACTTTTTAAAAGTTATTTTATGCAAAGTGGTTTTCATATATTGTATTTGCTTAATAAATGCATTTCCGGGACATATTTTTTCTTTTATATGTTATTTAAAATTTATCATAATTTTGTAGACTAGTACAAATTATGCATTTTAAATTTTTATAAATGCAATACATATAAATGTTATTTTCTACATTTAAAATTTATTATTTGTCAATTTTTAAGTAGATAAATAACAACTGGAAGAGAATCGTTATTATTATTATTATTATTATTTATATATGCATATGCATATACATGTAACTTAGGTTAAATGTAAATTACTTAATAACAATAATTATGGGTATGAAACTTTTTGATTTAGATTTCCAAACTCAATCATGGCGCTAATGAATGGCATGAAATAAATGAAACAAATGTACAAACAAAAACATGGCAGAAAACAAAAACTAAAATACACTTCTCTGCACGAAAATTGGTCTCAATACCATTCATGCAAATTCTTATGTAAAATGACCTCTTGAATCCGAATATGACGCCTATTTTGTCCCATCAACCACCGTCTTTGGGGAACGCCCTCTTATTTTTATCATTTTTCGATAATTTTATGGCTATGAATTTGGTTTGAAGGAGGGTAAAGTATTATTTTAACTGTTGAATATCTTTTGGAGGTCTACAGAAGTGAAAAAGTCTAAGACATGAAAATTTGTAGCAAGGGGTAAATTTAGGGGGGGGGGGGGGGAGAATTTGCCACTAAAATTAGAAATAATATTTGTTATAATTTATTTATCTATTATTATTAATTATACCTTTTATTTATTTATTTATTTTTATTTTTATTTTTTAGCGATTAAATTATTTTTTTTTCTATCCTTTAAATAAAATTCATGGCTACAAAACTGCAAAACAGTGATAAAAATTGCGAAAGGTTGGGGGGGGGAGTTACCACGAAAACGGTGGGTGATTGGGCAAAATGGCGGTCCTATTCGGATTCAGGAGGTCATTTTACATAAGAATCAGCAAAAATGGTATCAGGACTCGATGATTTTTTTTCTGCGTGGTGATATCGTAGTTACTGCCGATTGAAGTATGCTATTAAGTGTGTAGTCCCCTGTGTATAGGTCAATTTGTTAAGAAAACTATCTAAAATTTAATATGCATTGTTATTTACATTTATTTTCAAAATAATGTTGCAATTTGCATTTTTAAAGTGTGTATGTTGTCTTTAATACAAAATTAATTGTGACTGTAACTAAATGTTGAGGGATCAAAAAAGAAAAAGAAATCCTAAAAGTTTAAATTTCTTTTCAGCTTTTATCCTAATAAGTAATTTAGTTAGAATTTAACTGCAAATGTTTACAGCGTAAAAGCCTTTCAACACTTATACCTTCAATTATTTGCTAAAAATTGTTAATAAGTTGTAAGAGTTTTTTTTTTTTCTTCCTTTATTTTTTGGTATTTAACAAAAAAATATCATTATTTACTCATTGTTATTGTTACAATGATTTTTTTTTAATGATCTCTTTTAAATGAGAACAAAAAAATATAATTATAAACCTGTGCGCATTAAAGCCATGAGACAAGAAAAAAAAATCGGTAAAAGAAAATAAGATTATCAGAATAATTAAAAATTTTAGCTTAATACGAATTTGAGTGCACAGTCGTATTTTTAGATGATATAATCGGCATTTTTGTTTAGCTTAAAAATGGGATAGACTCCTGATTTTGTTTTATATTGTAACATTTGAACATTATATCTATATTTTCCATTAAAATTACAGATGATTACAATTGAAAAAAAATATTTATAATAAAAGCAAGAAGTTTAAATAACGTAAGATGGATTGTTAATACTAATTGGGTATACTTTAATAGGGTATATTTGAGCACCAGTATATTTCATTAGGGTAATTGTCCTATCTTCTAATTAAATTTATTATATGTATGTACGTTTATTGGTCAAAAGTCTTGTGACGTAACTAATCAGGTACTTTTAGAAAAGTCAACCGATACTTTATTCAATCTTATACTGAATTAAATCTTATTACGTCGTCGTTAAATTTATGATTTTAATTAAATACGTAAAATTGAAAATCTGTGACCTCATACTTTTTACAATAAAAACTGTACTAAAGATAGTGTAGAATATTTGAGTATAATAAATAAAGTACGATTAACAAAATTACTAAAATACCATTAAATGGTACACAATCTCTTTGTAATTAAAATGTTTTAAAATAACAAAATTTTTTTAAATCTTAATTTAAAGACAATTACATCAAATGTTTTATCAGAGAAGTCAGCACTGTAATTATATTTCATCTTATGAGTTGTAAATATGGGTATAAAGAATGAATTTACTTAATTTTCAGTTATTCTGCACATAAATAAAATTTTGACCCACATTAAAAAAAAAAAAAAAAAAACATTCTAGTGTCATACAGCTTATAACCAAAAGATTACGAAATATTAGTCCTTCTTTTGGACTTTTTTATATAATTTGAAATAATAATATCCTAATGCAAATTTTGCTTACTTATAATCAAAATGGACACTAATAAACTTTCCAACAATCTCTGTTTTTAAAATTTTACTCAATTTGATTTCTTTTCTTTTGACATTTATTGCTGCACCAAATCTCCGCCACCAGTAAATTGAATCAAAAAGTCTATATCTAAGGATTATAGTTACGTATAATTCAGCTAATATTGCGTGAATCATCATCCAATTATTATTTTTTTTTCGCCTGAATGGCTCTTATGGTGATATTTTGTGGTAATCAATGTTTTATATTGTTAACCATAAGGTAATAAGCTGTGGAATTTTTAATAACAGTTAAAAATACAAAATCGAAATGCCCGTATGATTTCTTTTATTTGACTATTATAAACTCTTTTTTATGGGGGGATCGGGCGTAAAATAACAGTGTTTAATGAAGATTTAATCCTGAAAAAAATATTTTAATAAATCTAGGTAGAACTATGTTTTAATTAATACTTTATAAAAAATTGTCTCAAATTATTTCATTAAATAAATATTGTGCCACTGTAAGTAGAAATTATATTTTTCTATTCACTGTTATTTCTATTGCTCCAAAAGCAGTTAAACCGCATAGCGTTAGAGGTTAAACTTTTTAACAACATATGCATCTCTTTTTTACCCTCATATAGATTGAAATGTTGTGTGTGGCTCATTTAAAATTATACATCGTCAGAACACACACAATATATTTTACTATAAGCAATATATCCACTTCCATAAGTAGCATAATAAAACTGTCTTTTAAAATTTTGCTTCTTTATGTTTTTGAATTCACCTGATTTTACTGTCTAGACTTATTCTCTACGTAATTTATTTCTATTCGAACTTCTTGCAGAAATGTGTTTTATTATTCGAATGTCTTTATTCGATTTACCATGCACAATTTATTATAAATACAATTTATCCTTGTTCCTTCGGGAAAGTTTACTAAATATGAGTCGAATTTTATTAGCGCCAACAAGATTATTTAAAAAATAAATAAATAAATAAATAAATAAATACTGATTTATTCTATTTTTCAAAATGATTTTACTGCAAAATTGGTTAAAAATTGATCCATTATTTTTTAATCAAAAGTATAGTTTTTTAGTCGAAAATTAATAAATATATAGATCATTTTTAATACTTAGTATATTCGAAATATTACGATTAAGTAATATAGAAAAAAACTCCAACATAAAATACAGCATGACGTAAATACACGCCAAAAATACTTGGTGTATAACTGACGCATTTACAATTATTTATTCTATTTTATACAATTCTGAAATCATTACTTTTTATTCAAAAAATTTTTAAAGGTAAGTCTACCGGAGAATAATGAAACAGCTTTCTCACGAGGTTGCCTTAATTTACGAGGTAAAATAATTTATTTGCTATCCGTAAACATTAAAATAAAAAGTTTTGGCACTCTATCAATATATTTTATTAATAATTGGTATTGCTTATATGGTTTCAACAAATGTACAAAATGATTTTAGAAAAAAAGAATTTTTTTGACAAATGTGACTGTTAAAAAAATGTAAACTATTTCATCTATATAAAATCATTTTTGTAAATTTTTGTAATGCATTTCTCTTCTTTTTTATTATATATATATTTTACATTTAAATGTAAACTAGGTTGTATTGTAGTTTGAGAAGGGGAATGTTTACGCATTTTGATGCGTTTTAATGAATTTTGTTCTTTTCCAAACAGTTTTTTAAAAAGTCCATAAGAATTATTAAAGATGATTTTTTTAACAATATCTACCATTGTAAAGTATTTTAATGAATTTTGAGCACAACTTTAAGTATAAAAGAACTCTCTTCGAGAATGGTTATTATTATTTATTATTATTAGTCATTCCTACGAAGAACATCTGCGTGATAGTACCTGCATACCTAAAACGGTCTTCAGAAAAATCTCTTAAATAAAATTACAGGAAATCTTCAGGGTTTTTCTTTTTTTTTCCTTTTTTTAAATCATTGTTCCTTATATTTCAATTTTAGAAACTATTTCTTTCTGCTTCTAAGTTAAAAATGCTTTAAATTAATTTAAATTATTTTAACATTGTATCTTAATATGATGAATTCGATTTTTATCAACAGATGGCGCCAAGACCGCCTTAGCTAACGATGAAACGCGAGGCTTACTTGGCTGCACATTCTTCAAAATATACTTCTAAATACAAGATTTTGACCATATCTTTTAGTACAAAAAATTAATATTTTTTCGTTTATTTATTTTTTATTTTCAGAAAATGTGCATTTTAAGTGTATTAGATTAAATATTTGTATCCGAAATCTCTAACGGCGGAATTTATGATTTGACGAATCCTATCTAAAATGACCAATCAGATAACATCTTACATCACTAACGTATTATTCGACAAATTTTAATATTAACTGGTTCACGTTAGAGAAATATTTAATAGAATGCTATTACCCAACAAGACATTTGGCTTACTTAGAGCTCTTTAATGATATTACGTTTATTAAGATTCACAGAAATAGTAGTATAAATTAAGAGGAATCTAAAAAAGTCTAAGAAATTTTGCCTTGTTATCATAGCAAAAGAAGGTAAAAAGAAAATTAAATACATAGAAAGATTTTGCAATAGTATCGCTTATTACAAGATATGAAAAATTGATACAGTACCTCATAAATTTTATGTAAAGAATTTTGTTAATTCTTGTAGGTTTTCATTGAAACTTATTAACCCTCTGGCTGATAATCCCGCGATTTTCACAAGCAACTCAAATGTAGCAAAATTTGCTCATCCCGCGGGCATGTGTTTTTCTTCCTCTATTAAGAAGCGCATCCCGCCTTTTCACTGTTTAACCAGTGAAATAAATTATATACAGTTTTTGACGTTTAAATTAGTTTTTGACCAACAGATGCGGATAGTCGTCTACTAAATTGCGGCATTTAAATGTACTTGGTGTTTACCACTATAACTTCACTATGTTTACCGTCTTTTTCTAATCAGAAATGTGTGGTCGAAAACGTTCAGCGATTTGACAGAGTATATACTCCTGGTGATTTATCAGATTCTGAAAGTGATTTTAGTTTTGATAGAGATATAGATGATTTTTCGGACTGCTCCTCAGATGGCGATGAATCTGACCGTAACGACACCAGTGCTCGTCACTCTTAAGGCCTTATTTTTAAAATGTTTGTTTTTTTCGCGTGGCATTCATATGGAATTTATGTATCAATATTATACTTTGGTCTATTTTATACACTGATTCTTCTAGTTGTTGTTAGACACTTTCATTTTTTCAATACGTTAAGCCAATTTTTAAAAAAAAATAAAAATTAAACCTATAAAAATGCACCAGTGCTCGTCACTTGAAAACTGCGTTTCACCAGTAGTCGTCAGGTGATTGCACTAGTGGTCGTCATGTAAATAAAACGCAACAATTTGCTCAATAGTTTGATTTTAATTGCGTTTTTGCAAAATTAACAGAATATAATTGAAACAAAATATCTTTGGAACATATTTAGAACCCAAATCCATTCTTAGGGTTTAAAACACAAAACATTAAATGGTAAAATTCAAAATATTGCGAATAAAACAAATTCATATGCGAAATAATTTGAAAATTCTTTGCTTTTAAGAAAAGTTTTCAAAATTTTATTCGTTCTCAAATATATTTTTACTTAAAGCAGAGGGTAAGTAGCAAGGGAGGGGGTAATAATCTCGTTTTTAAGAGTGACTTTGTTCCAAATTATCACAGTAAGATTGATTTTACCATGCTTTTTATTAACGCGTATTCTTGTTTGTTTGTCCAGTACAATTCTTACAATTGATATTTAACTAACTTCCCGACTACCTAGACATTTGAAACTTTCAGAATAATTCAGAACACGATGAAAATGCATTTTTTAAATACTTTTAGCCAACTGCTCCTGTTCCCTGCAGCCTTCGGCAGCGTTATCAGTACAAATCTTGCAATCGATTTTAACTGATTTCTCGACTAGCTTGACATTTGAAACTTTCAGAAAAGCTCAGAAGACGGTAACAATGGATTTTTAAAATATTTTTAGTCAATAGTTTCGAGTCACTGCTGCCTTCGGCAGCGTTTATATATGGTTCAACAGAAAATTTATTTAACTTTTTTCCCGACTAGCTAGACATTTGAAACTTTCAGAATAGCTCAAAACACGGTGACAATGCATTTTTTAAATAATTTTAGCAAACTGTTTCGGGTCCCCTCTGCCTTTGGTAGCGTTCACATGATTCAACAGAAAATTTATTTAACTAACTTCTCGACTAGCTAGACATTTGAAACTTTTAGAATAGCTCAAAACACGATAACAATGCATTTTTAAATACTTTTAGCCAATTGTTTCGGGTCCTCGCTGCCTTCAGTAGCGTTTATAAGATTCATCAATCATATACTCGTCCCGATCATCAATCTACCCGACTACCTAGACTTTTGAAATTTTCAGAATAGCTCAGAACACAGTGACGATGCATTTTTAATTTACTTTTAGCCAATTGTTTCAGGTTCTCGCTGCCTTCAATAGCATTTATATGATTCGACAGAAAATTTAAAACACGATATATAAAAAATTATCTTTGTATTGTAATTATTTTTTTTTTAAACGTATGGGTTGATTATGCGTACCTAACACATACTATAAAGGAATTTTGAGAAATCCTTCGCCTCTTCTTCCTCATTAAGTGTGGGGTGGATTCAAAAACATGTTTTCAAGAGTAATTATTCTCCAAATTATATCAGGACAAATTATATCAGGAAAGCAATTTTTTGATGCGTTGATTGGTTATGCGTACCCAAAAATACTGTAAAGGTATTTTGCGTAATTTTTTCCGACCAAATTTTGAGAAAGGGTAGCAAAAACGTATCTCTACGCATAACTCTGCTCTAAATAATCTTACAAAGGCGATTTCTGATGTGTGAGTTGGTCATATGCATCCAACACCTAATATAAAGCGATTTTGCGAAGATCTTTCGTCTATGTGAGTGTGGGAAAATATATATATATATATGTTTTCAAGCTCAACTCTGTTGCAAATTATTTTCGGGAGGGGATTTTTTTTATGCGTTGGTTGGTTGTGTGTGTGTACATTAGACGCATTATAAGGCGATTTTGCAAAATTACCCTTCCCCTCTTCCCTCGGCCGGGCGGACAAAAAACACGTTTTTAACCTTAGCTCTACTCCAAATTAACTCAGAAAGGCGAGTTTTGATGTCTGGGTATTGGTTAAAAGTACGGAATATGGAATTTGATAATATTTCGTTAAAATTCTAAATTTACCCGTGGAAGAGGGGGGGGGGGGGATAAAAGCGATTAACTCTATGCCGAAGGCAATAGAAGCCAATCATCATATTGCGGGACGGAAAGCTATTACAGAAGCCAGCGAGAACATTAACTGCGGTTTCGACTGATTTCAAAGTTTTTTTTTTTTTTTTTTTTTAATTTTTGATAATGATAGTGATTTTTTCTATTTTATTTAAATATAGAGACCAGCGAAGGTGGCAAAGCTTGCTAGTATTATTCTACACATCAAGCTAATGTTATCAAATATTATGGATATTAATGTTATCAAATGTTAATGTTAATTAATGTTATCAAATATTATCTTACAATTTTAATTATTTAAGAACAACAGTCAACAGGGTAATTTTTATCAACATTTTAACTATTTGTTTATCTTACATAATTAATATAATGTATAAACAGAAAACTTGCTTAAGAAATGTTTTTAATGTTTAATATTTCCTATATACGTTGTTATTCACCTGCATCTAACATAACAAAAAAGCCTTAACATAATTTTGAACCGACTTACAGTCATGCTAACTATGAAATTAAGCCTTTGTATTTTATCATTTTCAAAATATATATATGAATTAAAATTAAATTATCACGGTCAATAAAAACCTTAAACATCACTTAAATACATCTTCGCAAAACCATGACATCATAAAAATTTAAAATACATTAGACAGATGTATGGAGTAATCATGTCTGTTTTTCTAAAATATATAACAGAAAACTAGATAAAGCGCTTTATAAATAAATATGTTTATGTGCCATTGTTTAATTTTCCCAGCAAAATAATATGGAAAATTTTAGGTGGTTTAAAGTCAGTCATAGTGAATTAAAGGTACCATGACTGACTTTATTTAAACAAGCTATACAAAAGTTACAAGTGCAATAAAGTTCACGTTCTTGAGGTTAAAATACATTTGTTTACATTTACGAATACCCCTGACGACTACTGGTGCCGATAGTCAAATTAAAGTAAAAATTATACCATCATAATTCTAAACGAAAATATAGTATTTTTCATCAAAAATGTTACCCAGTTATTAAAAATGTTAAAACACCAGTGTTCGTCAGGGGTGACGAGCACTGGTAAAACGTGCAAAATATGCACCAGTAGTCGTCATACCTTAAAAACCTTTATATTATGTCAAATTTGAAAAAGTTGCACGTAAATCGTATTCTGCATTTCATAAGCATTACATACAATGCTTTATGAGCAATGTCAAAAGCAGCGAACAACAAAATGTATCAAGAAATGCATATCTATTCCCTTAATCATTAGCTTTACGTTGACTCAATTCAATTGTAATTTAACGTATACTTCCCTTATTTTGTTTCTCCCTACTCTTCCCCAATAGTTGAAATCGAACTTTTAATGTCATAAGAAGCAGAAAGCTTTGGAGAATCTTATGCATGTAGATTCAAATTCATACAGGTTATAAAACGGTTATTTTAACACTTCTTTTAAGAGGGTGACGACTACTGGTTCAGATTTTAGGGGTGACGAGCACTGGTGTCTTTACCTTATATATTTTTTTATTTTCATTATATTTTTTAAATTTTATACATTTTACTTTTTTATATTATGTAATAAATAGAAATTAACTGTAATTAAATTGAAATTTATTTATTTTATTTTATTTTGTTTATTTATTTATTTAATTTATTTATTTAATTTAATTTATTTATTTAATTTATTTATTTATTTATTTAATTTTTATTTTTTTTTTTATTTTTTTTTGTGATAACATCTGAAATTGGTTTTCCTGACAGCTTAGTATCTCATGATAAAAATTTACATAAAAATCTTTTCTAGAATGAAAAAATGCATATTTCAATTCTCCAATATATATATAGATTTAAAATATACAAAAGAAGAAATACACAATTTTTGAAGCGATTTCGGCCCACAAATTGAGCAGTCAGAGGGTTAAACAATACTAGTAAATACAATATGTAAAAGAAATTATGATAAACATTTATGCTTTTGTACAATGTATAGTTATGTTTCCTGAAATGGTTTATAAAGTTTACTTTTTTACTCTGTTTGGATGAGCAATGAGATAAAATAATGTTCAACGCACAGAAAAAAACAATCTTCCCTAATTAAAATTACTATGCATGATTTACGGAGAAATTTATAAAATAATAAAATATCATATTAAAATAAAATTATCTAACTTAAAGAAAACAAAAAAAAAAAAAAAAAAAAAAAAAAAAAGACTTTTCTTTCTTTCTTTTTTTATTTTTATTTTACAGAAAGGTAAGTTATATAATATTCTTTTCGAGTCATTTTACACAATAAAATGGAGAAGCAGTAATTTCAACAAAATTACATTTCAAGCTGATCAGATAATTTATTATATTATTGAGAATTACTGGCATAATTTTGAAATTTAAAATTTATGGGCACGTTACTGGAATACACAACGAATTGCATTTTAACTTAAAAATTAGCGCAAAATTATGTTGTATAGTAATACTCAGAAAGTTATTGTCATTATTCACTAAAAATATTTTCATAAATTACTATTAAAATAAACTACATTACGACACTAGCAATAAGTGATCTTAAACTCAAACGTTTTTTAAGCAAAAGCTACTATTTTTGAAAATAAAAATAAAATTAATACATTTAAAAGATCTGGAGCATCTTAACTTTTTTTTTAGTTATATGTTGCTACATGAACAATTCTGAAGTTAATTTCCTTAAAAGTGCTTTTTTTGGCCCTATATGCAAGATATTAAAAAAGCTTTTTCACATATTACTTAAAACTTTGTAAGCACGTTTATAAAAATGATATGTAAAATAATATAATTAATAGTTAATTAAAATTAGTTGAATTAGTTAATATTTTTAGAAAAATGTTTGAATTTTTGAAAGTTGCAAAATTTTTAGGTTTCACATATTTAAAAAAAAAGTCGCTTACGAAATACATCTAAATAGTTAATTTATTTTGTAGATGCACTTTATAAAAATGTGTGTGCAAAGTTTAATTAATTAATTAGGTTATGAAATTTCTTCAAAATTGTAAAGAGAGTGGCAAAAAAGCATTTTTGAGAAAAATAAATTGTTGATATACAATGAGTTAAATCTTAACATTAAATATAATTTTGCTCGTAACTGTTAAACCAATGTGCGTAATCGATTCATCATTGAGAATCATAATCGAGTCATCAAAATATTCAAAATAGTTCATACGTTTTAAAGGTAGACCCTCCTAGACCCTTAAACATATAGTTGTAATTTTTTAAAACTAATAAACTATAGGATATTAGAACTAAGTAAAAAAAGTTTTTCAGCATTATGTAAGGAATAAAGTGTATCCTAGTTCGATTAATATTTAATAACAATATCACCATATTTTTCCTTTTCTGGATATTGCCCCATCAGCTCGCGAGAGGTTCTTCTGTCAAAAGTGAAAGACGGAATGTGCTGGGTTTAATCACAGATAATGATCGTCGGTATAGTCATTCAGAGTTTTTCGTGGTTTACTCTGAAATTCGTGTAAATACGAGCTAGGACATCTTAGAAAGACTACATCAAAGCATTCCACCCAGGTCTAAGAATCTAGTCTTGTCAATTGACCGTAACCCTTTAACGTTCACTACTTAATTTACTTTACAAATTACTAAACTAATTTTAAAAATGACTTTTAGACACCTAGCTGATCATAAATATTTAAAAAATAAAAAATTAGCATTGTTCCTTTTCGAGAAATTTTCGGTTTGAAACATCTGTAAGTAAACCTTATTAAATTCAAATAATATTTAATTTAATAAATAAATCACTTTATAATTAATCATTATCGACAACAAAAACTCGTAAAAGTTGCATAGATCCCAACATTTCAATTTATTCCGGAGTATTTTAAGCAACAAAACCAACTAACCACAAACACAACCTTTTCTATATAATAAATATCTAATAATCCCATTTAATCATATTTATTTATTTTAAACAGAATCTTTTAACTTAATATTTGACAGCCTATGTTGAATGCATTATTGATAAAGAATATATTGATTAAGTTCGAGGGTTGATAAAAATAATAAGATATAGATAGTAGAATTTGAAATGCAATTATTGTGGAGACTGCGCTAGGGAAACAGCGCTAGTTGTTATATATTTGTTGTGCGAGTAGTTAGTGTAGGTTTTCAGAAATTTCAGAGTAATTGAGATAGTAAAATGTTTAAAAATTTAGTTTGGCTTTGAAGTGCAAGCTATGATACATATCTTATGAGCAAATAGTGTGTTCGCGTTTGAAATTCACAGTGAAATTGTAGAAGATTACAGTGAAAAAGAAGTGAGCACACAACATGTAACGAAATTGTATCGTGCATTTCATTCTGGCCAAGCACTATTCACAAAATTCAAGAATTGTTCCAATATTTCAATTCGGAAATCTAAAACCATCTACATAGAGGTGACTATTTCCTATTTCTAAAATTTTAATTATCTCAAACAGACAGCAATGTGAAAACAACAAGCGAGAACTGGCTCAATTTGCCATGACTTTATTTCTAAAAAATTGGTTTAACAACTCAGTCCGGCTTTCCCAATGAGAGGTCACGATATGAAAAGTTCAGCCCGGATGGAACTTGTGCAAAATTGTAGTATACTATGAAGATAACAGTATACTAAAGCAGTAGCGCGCACTAACTAAACAATGTGTATGGAAAAAAAAAAAAAAAGCTTTTAAAGTTTCAATAATTGCTTAAGCACAAGCTATTTCAGGAATGAGTGAAAACTCCAGTGCTGTACTTGGCAGCGTGCTTGGCTGCAGTTTTAAGGTCTCCGGTTCGATGATATATAAAGGAAGATTTTTGCATTATTATTAATTTTTAATCTATTTTTATTTATTTATTTATTTTTACATTATTTTATATTTAAAACAATGCTGAACTATGCTTTTAACAGTACCGAAAATTAAAAATATTATAGAGAAATAATGATTTTAACTGTATCACAGAGAGATATAATTACTATTCAAAAAAACTAAATAATTTCTTCTCTAATCAATTCAGCTTCCTAAAAAAGTATTGTACAGGATTCTGATACAATTATATTATTTCGCGGCAAGCAAATGTTTGGACTATACGACAGCGTGTTTAAATCTAGATTTCAAATATATAATTCAATAAACTTTTCTCTCTTCGACATTTACTTTTTTTTTTTTTTTTTCTGAGATAACGAAATAAATATTCAGCTACACTCTAATATTAACATGTTAAAAGCGATTACGCAAAATAACCATATTAAAACCAAAACAGAAGGCACAAAACATGATTTAAGTACACCTTCGAACTATTTTACAATTCAGCCTATATTTTAGTTATTTTAATTATTTTGTCTGCTTTTTCTTTAATTTTGTATTTGTTATTCAGAGTTTTGTTTATTTATTTTACTTATTTATTTATTTTGCTATTTAAGCGAGGGTTGAGCGATTGTAAGGATGGATGACTGTAAATTTAATATTTTGAATATTTAAACCAAAAATTTCAAAGTTTTATTATTAATAATTATTTAATTTTTGTGAATTAAAACAATATGTAGGTTTTATAGTTATATATTTCTATTTGTAATATTTACAATTTTCTATAACATTAAAAAAAAACTTTGTGACTTTAATTCAAAAAAATTAAAAAATTATGATGTATTATTATATCATACTTTGGATTTAGTTATAAAATAAAGTAAAAATAGAAAAAATAAAATGTTTATATAAATAAAAAATAAAATTCCCTTAGGTAACTCGAACCGGATACCCCAAGAATGCAGTTGCTCATGCTACAAAGTACACCACTAGAGTGTTGTTTCGTTAACGAAATAATCCGTATTTAAGCGATTACTGAAATTTTAAAGGCCTTTTTCTCAATATTGTTTAGTTAGTCCATATTTGTTCTTCTCTTCATGATATACCACAATTCTGCGCAAAGTCCTCCTGGTTCAATTCTCCTTGTCTTGATAGAGGCATAAATGAATTTGTTGATTATGTGAAAAATATTTGCAAGTTGGTTTCTTATTTTACTTTTGCGTTTTATGTCTATCGCTAAAAGAATATAGCTCTTGTATTTTTATTTATTTTTTTTTTTATGTATGAATCCTTGTATATTAATGTTTATTATTAATAGTTATCTGTTAATGAACTGTTTTTGTAAATATGTTTCTTGCACAAAATGTTGTGCTCGCGCATAAAACATTTCTTTGTGTACTAAATTACTTTATCTAGCTGAAGATGAAAATTTGAAAATATTTCCTATGTATATTTATAGAGATTTCATAGTGTATGTGTCTAATCTGTACATCAGAGCTTAAATGAACAGTCTTCTTAAGCAATACGTTTCCTGTAATTACTTTTCCTAATCTGTTAATGCATGTTGTAATGAATGTCTGAAATGAAAAGTTAATCTAATAGCGGCAAGTTTTATCAATTAACCATTCTTCTGATGCAACATAATAAATAATATAAGTTATTGTACCGTAAACTGCTTTATTTTCTAATTAACAAAAAACTTATTTATTTTAAAAATTAAATATTATATCGCAAATAAATGACTGACTAATTCAAAAACTGATCAAATTATTATATATATATATATATATATATATATATATATATTTTTATTCTTTTTTTGCATAGTTAGCGAAATATATTACACTCCTTCTCATAATTATAAGGACACCCGTTTTTCTATATTAACTAAACATTGAACACTATTATTTAAACAAATATATTTTTTATTAATCTGAATTTCATTAATAGACTATATTTAAAAAGTTTTATCGTTTTTATATCTTAAAAAACGTTAAATATGGTAAAAAGATGATTTTTTAGGTGTTCACAATTATAAGGACAGCTCGAATTTTAGTAATTTTTTTCAGTTATTCTTTAAATTAATATTTTATGGGGTCTCTTTTTAGGGTTAAACAGTCAGACATTCTCTCTGGTATATATATATATATATACATTTTTTTTATATATATTCAGTTTCAATACCATTTTATATAGCACATATGATATTCCTAATACATTTAAACTATTTAAAATTGCTTTCCACTTGCATGCACTTTTCTAACATCATAAGTTAAGGTTTTTTCAACTTTTAGGCCATGGGAAAGGCAATAATACAGAAGTTTCTTTCTTCAAACTATTTCCTATTGCTCTAAAAGTAGAGCAAAAATGTAAGTCTTGTTGAAAAAAATATTATTACCTCCCAAAATCTAACAAAAATCTGATAATTCCACGTTTAAAATTTACGGATATTCTCTTGATGTCCATAATAATAGAAACAATTACTAAATTCATTCTGCTTTCAGTAGAAGCAGCTCCCCAGAGCACCATAGATCCACCTTTAAAATGCCCGATTCACATCTGCCTTTAAAAAACCTGCTCTATCTTTCGCTATCTTCAGATCGTGCCAGTAACTGTTAAAACCATTTGGTTAATCAAGATTAAAATGTTTTTCAGCCAAAAATGCAACATTTTACCATTTAATATTGTCTTTATTCAACTTTAACACAGATGTTCTTTTCCCCCATTAAATGTTGATTGATTATTACAGGTTTTTTATTCATTTTAAGGTATTATTAGTTATTTTAAATATGCATAAATGTGGACACCAACCTTTTGTTAAAAATCACGAGCAAATTTAGCATCAGTCATTATGAGTAGAAGAGTAAGAGGAATTATGAGTCTTCGATCTCTGTAAAACAACTCTGATTTTGCATCAGATCTCTCTCCTATCGAACCAACAGTTCAACGTTTGATCCCATTTCCTTCGGCAATTTTAGATCTTCGAATTTCATTAGAAATTCGGCGGATTGAAATTATCCTTCCACTTAAAAAACACATTTATCATACTTGACTACTTGAACGTTCTTTTTTTCGAGAAATTATCAGTAATGTCCGTCCAAGAAAAATTGAAGGCTTATATATGAATAAATCTAGCCCAGTAGTTAACAAAATCGCATGTGAACTGTAATTTATCCGCTAGTAAGTTAAATAAAACGAAAAAATCTGGATTGTCCCTATAATTATGAACATCTAAAAACGTGGAGAAAAACACATTTTGCATTATGTTTTATTAATTTTGTTTTATATTTAAAAAATTATGACAGTTTTAGTTTTTAGAATACTAGATATATTAAGTGCACTTAGTATAATCTTGTTTACAATTATTTTTACATTAGTAATTTCAAAATATAAGTGTCCTTATAAATGTGTAGAACGTGTAAGTTTTATTCGAATTTAAACTCTCGGGCAATATATTATTGATTATTATTTTTATTTTATTTTTATTTTATTTTTTTATTAATTTGAAACTTTACATTAACAATTTTCATATTGATTAATTTATAAAATTGATACTTTTGTTTAAAAAAAAAAAGGTCATAGAATTAAATGTGCAATATAATATAAGACCTGTTGATCGTTGAACTGTAAAAAAATTGTTTTGGTTTTGGAATTAATTTTAGAGTAATGCTTACATTCTTTAAATATACATTTAAATGTACATTATTTAAAATTTTACTTCTATTTTAAAGTGAACAAATTTTACTCGATAGAGAAAATTAGCACAAGTACTATATTTTTTCTTTTAACTCTAAACCTACCATTTTTAATTAGTACAGTTAATTTTCGAATATACCTTGAAACATATTAAAAGTACATTCTAAGGAATTGCATTACAAACGCATTTGCATTTTACTTTTCAACGGTCTTCTCGAAATCATAAGAGTTGACGTCATAATTTTGTATTTTATCTATACATTGATATGCTACTGTTAAAAAAAACGATATATTAAAGACTAAAAAACATCAACTATAGTTATGGAGGAAGAAAAAGAAACAATAGTTAGGGGAAAAACTTATGCAATTTTTCATAACACAGGCAATTGTTGTGCTATAAAATATCATTTACAACATTGGTATTTAGAAGCTATAAACTTAAGCCAATTTTCTGTACAGCATCATCCACGAGATAATCAATAATGCAAATGTAAGAAAATTTAAAAGGAATGAAGAAAGACGTGCAGTGTAAATAAAGAATCACTTAAAAAGTACATCCCAAGGAATACGATAAACAATTTTATCTGAAATTTTATAATATAAACTTAATCAGATTGCATAATTACAAATGTGTTTTTGTATTTATTAACAGAAGATAATGAAAATTCCCAATAAAAAAGAGCACAAAATTATCACATTTTAAAGATGTGACATCGATGAAGCATTCTATTTCGGAAAAGTATAATTCTAGAGTATAACCGTACAAAAGATTGTAGATCATATGAATGATAGGAAATATATGAACTAAGTCTACATGTGCAAATTAATTTTTCAAATTTGGAGAAATTGTTATGATTAACGAAATGCTTGTAAACAAGAATTGCACTCTGCGCTGGGTTCAGTAAAAAAATATATATCTAATAGCAGTTTTTTGAAAGCAATCTAGAACAAGATATAGGAAAAATGTAATTTATAAAAAACAATGCTGAATTTAGCGTTCAGCGTGAACTGTGCATTCGCTGGATAGTTTTCTAAACTTTTTAAAGCAATCATTTTTAGATCAACAAAATAGCTAAAAATTCCCAAACAACTTCTCATCGCTTACTCTGCTTCTAAGAATTAAGTCTTTTTGCTAGATGATGACAACACTAACAAGGAATGTCTTCTTAAGGTACGGACGCAGAATATTCTGAAAGAAATTCTACGGAAATTTATCTAGGTATGGTCAGTCAAAATTATCTACTGAATCGCAATACAATATCTGCATAAAAATAAAACACTATCGAGTATTTTATTCGAAAAGAAGAAGAGAAACCACACGATTTTATGAATATCATTCTTTCTCATCAAATGAAAGTAATTTTAATGTATTTCAAAATTGTTTCCTAAACAAGTGTACACTGAATAGTTCAATACAGAATAACGTAATTATCAAATTAAATACTTCACTACAGTACAATCCTGAAAATCCAACAGATTAGAACAAAAACTTGTGTAGCTTTTTTTGTCTAAACTATAATTGTAATACTCTAATGCATTAAAAAGTAAATTTCATTGTTTACATTGGATGTGATGTGCGAAATTTTTTGGGCTTTACGATGCCTACTGTACTTTTTATAAAATCTTATATAATATATTTTAGAACCTTGTTGTTTGAGTTATTTATTTATACTATTCAAAATGTCAGGATTTTATTTTTTTTTAGTTTAAAATCATTTTAATCAATTAAAACTTTATTTAAAACCCTTAAAAATTATTTTTTATCGTACAAGTAACTGATTCCCTCCGTAAAGAATAAAAATTGTGATGACATGTTTCCTGACCACACTTTGAGTTGAATAAAAGTTCATCGCAAGAGGCCTACTGCGTAGCTTTAGTGTGTAGTTAAAACCGCTTAAACACAAACTCAGTCTATAAATAATAAATATTTAAGTGGAAGTCTTATAAACTTCTTAATCCCATATATATTTTTTTGTATAATTTTTAATTAAAAAAAAAGAACTTTTTTCTTTTTATTAAAAGTAAGCTGCTCAAAAATTGAAATTAATTCTTCATAGCCATATGGTAAATAATGTATTTTATTAAGCTAAATATTTATCGCTTTTTTTTTCTTTGTATATTTACACGTTTTGAGGTTTCCTAAATACTGAAGTCAAGTTTTTAACGTTTGGTCTTTGTGTCTGTTAGAGTAAATAAAAATAAATAAATAAATAAATAAATAATCAGGCGATCCAAATTTTGTATTTTGAAGCTAATACATTTGTTACTACACAACTTATACCAAGATAGAGAAGTTACAAGGAATACTGCGTGTGAAAGTTTTCTGAATAACTTTAAATGAGCTTTTAAATTCCATAACAGATTTGAATTATATATAAATGTAGGCACAATAATGAATGGAGGATTTTGGGGGTCGTTAGCCCCCCTTACATAGAATTATTTGTCAAGTAAAGTTGTTCCGTATTTGAATTGTTTTAACATAGGTTTACATAACAGTACTTGTTATCTTACCCCTTAATTTCCAATCCGTGTTTATAGTATTAAATTTCAAAGTAAGAGAAATTCGTGTGAGTGACACACCAGATTATTTTTATTTCTGTATTTGAGCCTATATCAGATGATTCTTACAACGATAACCCTACCTCTCCCCAAAAAACATGAACAAAAAAGTAATTTTAGTTGGAAGGAGGGGGAGATTTAGCGAAAAAGGTCGAATATTCCAAAAAGTCTATTTCAGTACCTATGAAGTAATACAAAAAGTGTATAAAAACAAATAAATTTGTTTCTGTACATATTTGGCTAACCCTAGTTTGATGAACTTCAAATGTGAATGTGAATTTAAGACAGTATGAAAAAATTAACTATTCATAGTTTTTCCTTAAAAAATCGTTTCAAGTTTGAATAAATCAACATACATATTTCGCAAAATTACAGTTAAAAAATGTATTTATTTAAATTAAGCTTATTTATATTATTTTAAGACGAAGAATTGAAAATGTGTTCTGGTAAATCTTATTAAACCTGTATAATAAAATTTTATTGATCGAAAAATTGTACAGTTTCAATATTATATAGTGAATTATTATAAATTTTTGAGTTTGAGATTATTTTAATCAATTTAAATTTTGTGGACCCGATATTCCGTGAACATGCAAAAGCTCTCCATTAACAGATTACTATTGCTTCATGTGTAAACTGCAATGCATGTTCATTTCAGTTTGTTATGAAATATAAAAATTAAAAGTACTTATTTTAAGCTATAATACGTAAAATTCAAATAAAGCTTACGTTCACTTAATTGCTCTGTGTTAAACTAAAAGTTGTATAATACGATCGTTAAATTTCAATTTACATAATTGTTGATATAAACGACTAAATTATAAATATTAAACTATATTTTTATTTAATATATACGGAAATTAGTTTAGTAGATAGAGCATAGAAAAATTTATCTCTTAACGATTATTTATCAGAAAACCGTTCGCTCTCTAAAAATGGAAAATTCTCTCAAACTGACTGAGCCATTTTTCACTCAATCTACATGTTGAAAGGAAACTTCTCACGTTGAGAGAAGTCCTCTCAAATCATTGAGATGCTATAAGCGGCTCTGATTTGAGCCAACTGAACCAAGTTATTTTCGAGAGAAATCGGGCCAAATTTGTGGGACTGAAAAAAAAATATTCCCTCCGCCGGAATCGAACGCAGGTCCCCTTTGGTGGCAGACGAACGTGGTACCACTACGCTACGATTCCATTAAAAAAATGGTCGTATAGCCGTTCTAAATCATTCTCAAAGGGAGAAAATATTATTTATCAATTTTTAATTGTTTTATACATAACATAAAACTATGGGAAACCCAATAAACTTCCTTAAAATAGCACTATTGATTTAAAATTGAGGAAAAATTCTTGAAAACAGAAACTCTATGTAAAGCATACGATTTAGGAGCTTGCAAATTAATTCTGTATAATTTATTTCGTTTAGAAAAATAAATTCTTCTACGCAATGTTGCAGAATTTTTTGAATGACTGTGAGTTGAAAAAACAGTATGTACTAGTTAGTTTATACATATTATTCCCGATCTTGAGTTTAATTATAATTAAAACATTGTAAGACATTTTTTGAACGATTTACATGCGTTTTAATAATTTAGTTTCAATGACTATAATAAAAATATTAAATAACTTTAGACGTAAATAAATTTCTTCATTATATAAATACATATTTTTTTCTTTATACTTCATATTTTTCTTTAAGAAACTGTCTTTAAGAAAAGACATTCACTGCTCATTTTTAGTTTTTTATGACTAACACTCGTGATTTGATAACTCTACTTTTTTTTGTTGGTTGTATATAAAACATTCGTTATATTTAAAAGAAATATATATCTTTGATAGTTTACTTTTCTAATAATCGAAAGTCCTCAACACATTTTTAAAACAATATATAAATAAATTAATTATATATCTAAAAAAATATTTTTCATGTGTCATTTAAAATATGATCGATAGATGGCGCCATCATTACGCAACTTTGTTGAGCCAAATGAAAAGTGATCGAAATTCGTTCAAAAAGGAGTTGACAGTTTAACGATCAATTTGCCTGAAATGATTTTTGACCAGAAAAGACTGATTTTGCTCAAATTTATTTTTTCCTAGAAATTCCTCTCAAATTATGGCTAAAATATTTCGCTCCTTTTTGAATAAGCAAATTCGGTCACACATTTTAAGAGAGTTGCTTGAAATTAGATTATGACGCAAATAGGTGATGAATAGCCAAGAATAATATATGTTTTGTAATCACTTTATGGTCCATATGCAGAGCTTCATCAGGAATTTTTTTAATCATACATAACCTCATGAGAAGTGTCTTTTGTGATCTTTTAAATTTTTTATTGTTATGTGCTTTTTTGAGACTTTCCTTGGATGACACAACAAATTCAGAATGGGTGTGATTTATTTATTTATTTTTTCATGCTGAAGCATATATTGGAATCAATAGTATATTGTATAATAGTATATCCTTAGGTAAGAATAAATTTGAACTTTTTTAACACATTTTTAGTGGAAATTTTCGAAAATCTTTAAGCCTCCTGGAACAATGCAACAGCTTAGAACCATTTCTGGACGATTTAGGAAAGAGAATTTTACTTTTTCTTTGAAATCTTATTAATCATCTTATTAGTAGTAATGCACCACTATTTTTGGCAGAATGAAACAATATTTTAATTAGTATTTTTTTTTTTATATGAGTTACAATATTATTCTTAAATTAATAATTATGCATTTTACCAAATAAATTAGTGGAATTAAACTTAACTGTTTCTTTTTTTCATATAACCTAATATTTAGAAACCCAGATATCAGGCAAATTACATATTTTTCTCAGTTCAAATTTAAAGTAATAATAGTATGTAATTAATTATTTAGAGAATTTAGCAATCTGGTGTAGAAACTATTTTTGTGGAAACTCTAAGTATAAACCTATACTTAATTATGGTATTATATATGAAGAAGTTTGATGACCCAATGCATCATTTTTTTTGTGATATTAGTGTATTCAATGATAAATTATACTCTGTGATTAGCTGTGTGTTATTGACATTTTGTTACTACTTTATTTAGAATCTGTACTGATATTGACAATTTGGAGTTCTACTCGTTGCATCACGCTATGGCGTTGTTTTCGTGATATAAACTTTTGGAAATGCAGTATGATTATGTAAAATTTGATGAATTACATACATTTGCTGAATGGAAGTTTACTGGTTTATTGATAAATCTCACAACGTGCTGAAGAAAAAATAAAGTTAAATTTTAGGTTCATGGATATGAATAAAATATTTTTAAAAATGTAATTTCTCTTTGTAATACCGTTCAAATGTTATAAATGTGCTACTGACAAAAGACTGTATTATATTATTGGGGAATAAAGCGTATATTCTATATTTTCACACATTGTAGAATTTGACATGATATCAATGATATTGCGTGTACAATTCAAAATTATCAAATTTTTTAAACTCAGTCCACTTAGCATGCTAATCTAAAAATAATTTTGAATGCAATAACAAAAATGTAAAGACTGGAGTCTTTTTTAAGCTTTCTCAAAATTTTGTTTAATTCTGCATTGTGATGATGAGAACCTATAATATCTACTTTTACTCATCTTGCTGTAATTTTTTTAAATAGAAGAATTATTATATATAGACATCATGTAAACAAAACATTATGTAAATTTATAATTCTAAGATATTATGCAGAAAAGTATTTAGTTTGTTTAAATTTTACTATATTATTTTAAATTATATAAATATATATATATGTTATTCGATATCCTAACTTAAAGTGTATGGTGGTATTATTAGAAAAATGTTAAAATATCATTCAATAATGCATCTGTACCCGAAGGTATAGGACACCATGTCCATTTTGCGAAAAGATTTAGTACCATGATCTTGTGCATTTTTTGCATTCTGTAAAAATAGTAAGCACTATGTCCAGTTACTTTAAAGAAGATAGGACAGAGGAAAATAAAACCATGTCCATTTTCTTTATTCATGACAAATATCATTAATTCATTTTATTATAACATAATCCCTAAAAAAAAAAAAAAAAAAATACTTTTCTGTGATATGGTGTCTTTTAACTCCGGGGTATAGATATTCATTTGCAAATCAATAAAAAATATGTAAAACAAATAGTTGTTAAATATATTTATAAATTTTCAAAAATATATTGAATAATTTTGTTTGAAGTGAATTTTCAATTAAAATTTTATTTTAAAAAGTGAAAAGCAAAATGTCAAAACAATAATATTATATCAAATTATGAAATAATAGGAGTGCAATGTGTTTAATACAATATATATATATACAGTCGGTAACAAAAGTATCTGAACACTAGCAAAAATTCCTATATAAAAAAAAGTAGAGTTAATACTGTTTTGTTAAATAAATCCTTGTCGAATCATGTTCTTAGACTGACTAAGAACATGATTCGACAAGGATTTATTTAACAAAACAGTATTAACTCTACTTTTTTTACATAGATATTTTTACTAGTGTTCGGATAATTTTGTTACTGATTGTATATATATTTGTTTACTGACGTATGATATAAAAAATTTCATTTTCAGAATTTCATTATTGGAGCAAGGATATAGTTTGACTTTTCAATTTAAACAAATATTTTATTTGGTGCAACTATTCAAAGTCCCAGAAAACAGGTCAATAACTTTCATTTTCAGTTATTGTCAGTGAAAATATAGCCCGTAATACACAGCATTACTATAAAATTATACTTAAACATATAAACATGTAGCACATCTAATAAATTTAATGATAAGTAACTACTAATAAAAATAATTAAAATACACATTTAAAAAAAATCAAATAATGTAATGTAAAAGGTAATAATAATAATAATAATAATTATTATTATTATTATTATTAACATTATTATTAATATTAAATGCATTTTAACCCATTGTTCTAACGATGGTCTTTTTACTAAATACACAGTTTGTTTAAAAATAAACTTAAAATAAATATAAAATAAAGTTCAAACCAAACGCAAGCATTTTTACCCACTACGAGGGATCAGAAGAAAAAGCATTAGCTTGGATTGTAATATAGAGTTACGATTAGTTGTTTGCTGTAGCTATGGGCCGAGTAAAATGATACTGCATGAAAAGATCCACAGGATTAATACAAAATAGAAGAAAACGCATCACGTATCACGTCCTAACAAAGAAAAATTTTGTCTCTAGTTTGCTCGGATTTATTTTGAAAATACATGCTATATACAATATTTGTATGATAACGCATTTATATTTCCCGTTCTCAATAAAATGGCTTAGATGGTCATCAGAAGAAAATATATATGTGCCGTAGTCAATACTTGTTTAAGAACACTTTTATGTTTTTGTTGTCAATAATAGGTTCAGTTGGTCAAAGGAAAACATTTATAATAAAAGTATAAAAATCGTTCATATTCAGATAGAAGCAATATATTTGTGAATCAGTCAATTCAATTATTTTATTATGTTTCATTTTAAGAAGAAAAAAATAAAAGAGAAATTATTTTATATATAAAAATTTTAAACGTGTAAGGAATATATTTTAGTTTTAATACTCTTATATTAGAACATATAGAAAAAAGAAAAATCACTAAAATATATTTTCAAAATAATCGCTTATACAATTAAAATAAATTTAATTTAATACAAAACTACAAAATTCAAATTTAACTTTTATGTTCAAATGTCATTCAAATGCCATACTAAAATTGTGTGTCTACAAGTTGAGTTATCAAACCAGAATTTTGCTTGAGATTATCTAACGTGAAAAAAAAAGAGATAGATTCGTTAAATAGTAGGTAATAAAAACATTAAAACTTTTGTATCTCTACTGGTTTGTATGCATAGTTCTATTTCACTTACCTGTATATGATACCTAATATTACTTAGTAAGTAAATTTTTAATATCATTTTTTCAGATAGAGCAAAAATTTTGATAATAATTTTTCATGGCACGTTAAGATTCATTTTTTAAATTATATCAATCTCAGTTAAGTTTTCAGGTGAAATATATGGAAATATATCAAGCTATAATTCATGAAAGATTCACAACAATGCATTTTTACAAAATCAGAATTTTGCTTTTTACCTTGACTTAAAATATAATATAATTATAAAGCAGAGCCCTTTATTTATTTTTTATTTATTTATTTAATTTGATAATAGTAATAAACGGATTGTGTTCCATGCTAGACTGTAACTTTTAGATTATTATTAGAAAACTGTTTTCCTTTCGGATTATCTTCAAAATACATTTAATAAATGTCTGAAATATACGAAAAAGTTGTTAATTATAAGAGATTATTACACTGCTGCAGTTAAAGAAAATTACTAATTTGTCTCTGCAATAAATGTAACAGTTACAGTAAGATTGTATTATAAGATGTCTTTTGCTTTACTAAAATTTCACATAAAATAAAATTACTTCCTTTTCAAATTTTTAATAAATGGTATCTATTTTACGACCAAATAAAATATTTGTAAGGGAAAAAATAAATTTTACATATATTATTATTTTATTAAAATTTATCTATTGATTACGAATTCATATACTTTGTCCAATAATTTTATATTCTTTAACATTAAGGGTAATTTAAAAAAAATCTGCTTTAAAGCTTAAATAAATACAATACATAGAATTTAAAAGAACGCTAAAGAATGATTTTTTAATTATTTTGTCCAGTTAATTTTCTTAAAATAATGTTTTTAAAAGGAATTTATAATCGAAATTATATCTTCGGACTTATTTATTTATATTTGGTGGTATTTTAAGTCCATGTAATTGAAGTATTTCTTAAAGCAAATGTTTCCAAAGAAATAACATTAACTGCAAAGATTAATCATAGCAAATGAGGAATAAATGGAAATATGACGTTATATTTGTCAGATAAGATAAGGAAAAAGAAAAGGTTTTGGCATTTTCTTGCTTGCTTTCTTAATGGGAGGGCTCGAGTACAAAATAAAAATCAATACCAAGGTCACTAAAATGCATTTAAAATACTTGCTTTACTTATTTCAATTTTTTATGTATATCTTTGACGATCATATCGTTAAAAGCATTAAATGATCTATTTTTTTTTTTTTTTTTTTTTTTTTCGAATTAGAAAACATTTTTTCGATTATGGTATTAAATAAAAAACTATGAAATCCTTTTAAATTAACTGTCAGAGAGATTTTTCGATTATATGCTAAAAAGATACATTTTATCGTATGATAAAATAACCCAAAGCCTGCTTATTTATTTATTTATTTATTTTTTATGTTTAATGCTCGATACATTCGTAATGTATTTATTTTTAGTGTCCTTCATTTTAAATTAAGAAACACACAAATTGCAGTTTAATCTTAAACTTTTCCTATATTTATGATTGTATATAGTTAAAAACGAAGTTTACCCATCTTGCATGTTCTTATATATTCTACAAGTAGTTACCTGAGATTAAATCATGGAAGCCATGTAAAATTATTTATATACTAGATAAATTTCATTAAACTATAAGAAATTAAAACGGTTTTTGGTGCAGTTTAAAGAAATATATATATTCCACTCAATGATATATCTCTGATAAAAAAAATATATAAATTAATCTTAATAGTCTATTTTTCCTTCATATGACATACCTACATTTTAAAATCATAAGTGTAATTCTTTAAATGAGTAGTAATTATAAAATAAAATGAAAATATTTTTGTTTAGTAATATCCATTGAAATATAAACTCTTTAAACTTAAACTTTAATAATTGTAAAATGTTGCTATGGTCATCATCAAAGTGTTATTGTTTTATATATGCAATATATTTTAACCCTTAACGCTCGGCATATTTTCCTATTTTGAACAGTAAGACAAGCCTTTTGGCGTTCCTTTAAAACGTCACACGTATAGTTTCCAACTTACTACCTTTTGGCTACCGAAAAATTGTAATAATTTGTTTTATTTTGCTTGATCAATAAATAAAATAAATCTTTCTGTTAAAATTTTCCGGTAGCCGAAAAGTAGCCTATAGTTACACGTTTTAGAAAAATAACATTTCATTTGCAGAGGAACACCTTAAGGCGTGGCTCGACTTTTTAATATCCCCTCAGAAGGGACATACGAGAGATAAGGGTTAAATATTAATATATATATATATATATATATATATATATATATATATCACAAAACTTTACAATTTTTTTATCGTAATATATGATACACAAACTTTTCTTCAAATAATAAAAAAAAACACACACTTGAAATTTTTATAAAGATACAAGGAAACTCAATTTTTAATCAACTTTTACTATACATAGATAGATAGATATAAAAGTCATCCTCTAGTATTAGTTTATATCTTCCATAATATTTTTCTTTGCGTTTAAATAGCTTCTATTTCAAAAAATAGCTTTAAAAATAAAAGTATCAAAAATAAGATTTTTATCAAAAGTAAGTAGTTTCACTGTAATTACGTAATCTCTGAAAAAATGATGATCTCAAAAATTTATTTTTTGCAAATATCATCTTTTAGACATGCTAAGTTTTGAACATTGAAAATATATAATTTGAAAATTACTAAAGAATTTCAAAATACTGAAATCAGCTATTTATTTTTCATGGTCTTTTTTATTATTCTTATTCTTTTATTTTATATAGAAAGGTTCGTTATATATACATTATTTCTCAAATTAAAGTAACGAAACAAACCGGCATATTGCAAAGAGCTTATGTTATAACAAAAATATTATTCAGAGGTTTATGTTATAAGAAGAATATTATAAAAATTAATTATTGAATTATTATTAGTTTTCTTAAGTTTTCCCTCGGGCAGATGGGTATTTTTCAAAAATTGCAAGAAAAAATCCCTAATATTTATAACTATTCAATTTATGATATACATATATATATATATATATATATATATATATAATATTTATAGAAATAAACTATTACTGGTACTTAAAGTTTCGTATGGATTATTTTTCATGTGGTAAAATATTATTGGTTTTGCTTAACAATCCTATAAGCTTGTTATACGCATTTAAACATATCGCACAATTTCAAGATAAAATGCAAAAAATAGTTGATAATTTGAAATAGTAAATGAAGATAATTTTATAAGTATTGCTTAATCAACATTTTTCGCTATATAATTTTTCGCTTTATTCATAAATTTAATTGTTCTTGTTTATTTTTTAATTAGCATGCAGGATAACAAAAGAATACTTTGAAGATTTATATTAGTGTTTAAATTTATCCAATTTGATTTAATGCGAGATACCATTTTAATTTTATTTATTCAAATAATTTTGTATTTTCTGGACTTTTTGAATTTATATTCTCTTAGCTTTAAATAAAATTTATATTACATAAAAAATCGTTCTGGAAAGGAATTTGGGACTATTTACAGTTTTTTCCTAGAACCTTTCCATTTTCATTTCGATCGTATTCAACGGTGGCACGTTGGGTGAAGGTAAATACTTTGCATCTGATAACCAGATTTATTCCCTTGGGGTAGTATATATGCATGAATCTATTCAACGAAATATTGTTAAGTTAAAATCGCACTTTTTATAATACGAAAATTTTAAAGATCTTGAAAAAAAATTGAATTTTAATGATATCTTGATGTACTTCTGAAATTAGGCAATATTATCTAATATATTTTGTGCCAAACAAAAATTTAATTTTTGTTATTTTTGAGATCTTAGAAAGAGATACTTGTAGGTGTTAAATTAAAATACATAGAATTGTTAAAACAACATATTTTGTTTTAGTTCCAAAAACGAGATTTTGAGAGAAAAATTGTATTAAAGTAACACAGCTCTAAAAAATTCCTTTGCATGTGATTTTTGTTAACTATATACTTTCGAGGATTATAATCCAAATATTACTTCCATTTGTACTCATCACGTATTTTTTTTTTCAAAAGGTTTATAATAAAAAATCACTAATTTAATTACATTGAAATACACATAATACTTTCTCATATTTAAACGAAAAATTCATTCATGATATATTTAATACGCTGTGTTCTCTTTTTGTCTGTGAAACTTTTTCTTCCGCTTTATAATGCCTTTCCAAAAATGTGCTCGCTTTCACTCCTTCGTATGTCCCTCCCCACTCTGATGTCTTTCATTTTTATTTTGTTTACATTTCCTCTTAAAAATACACTCTGCTGCAAAAAAAAAAAAAAAAAATATATGCACCCAGAAAATATTGAGCCTTAACTACAAAAATTGACATGAGGTTAGTGTTCGACTAGATAAACAAATAAAATTGAAGCAAAAAAATCGTGAAAGCAATACAAAGAATGTGAAAATTAGTAGGTGGTAATGCCACTCCAAGCTGATACTCGGTGGGGCGCAGAGACAATAAAGTGGCCGACGTCACTTTGCGATAGGTTTTGCCACAAATGTTGCAACTGCTCAGATAGTGCACATGTATTCGGAAAGGGCTGGAGTTACCTTCCCAACATGTCTCAAACGTGTTCAATCGGCGATAAGTCTGGAAACCTGGCAGGCCATTCAAGGACATTCACATCTTGGAGACATAGTTGTGACATTCTTGCAGTAAGTGACCGGGCGTTATCTTTCTGGAAAAACCGCAGCTGGACGACGTGAAGCATTGGAAGTACAATTCGATGCAAAATGTCGTCAACGTACTTACGCGCAGTGAGAGTATCTCGAAGCACGGCTAAAGGTGAACGGCTGTCTTAGCTGGTCGCCCTACAGACTGTCACAGGAGGCGTTATGGCTGTGTGCCGCTCGGCAACCAATGCTGAATTGAACCGTTGGCCTCTCTATCTCCACACACGTATGTGATGATCATCGGCACTAAGAGAAAAACAGAATTCATCGCTTAAGATGACACTCCTCCAACCGGACACTGACCAGCCTCTCCGAGAGCGACACCATTCCAGACGACACTGCCTATGCGGAGGTGTCAGTGGCAAGCGTCTTAATGGATATCGAGACCTGACCCCAGCGTCACTAGAGTCGTCTCCGAATGATATTCCTTCATATTACTGGATCCCTGAGAGTGGACAACTGGCGTTGAATTCCTGATAGCATCACTATTGGGGCGGATATGGCTGCTCTTCTGACTGAGCGATCTTCTCGTTCATTAGTGGACCCTGAATGTCTGGAACCTCTACGACGGCTGACTAGGTCTTCTTTAAGCCACTGATTCCAACATTTGGCATCTACCATATCGTCCCGATCAATATGCCGGCCAAATCGTCTGTTTGGCCAATCGGCCTCTCTGAGACCTATATGGTGCGACACCTCTCAATTTCAGATAACTGTTCGTACTGAATACATCTAAAAGGCCTCTTTAGTTACAGTATCGTATGTTTAAGCAATCAGTCCGGTCCTAATTTCGCGTCATTGAACGCTCCGGCCCATTTAAATGCTACTCGCTACGCGGTTCATATTCATGTTGTATGCTTCCACATTGCTTATTGATGCTGTAAGTTAAATCATTTGCATAGCATGGCGAACTACATTTAAATGTCGAGTTTCGTCGCCCAGGCTTATTTTTTTCAGGGTGCATGATTTTTTTTTTTTTTTTTTTTTATTTTATTTTTTTTTTTTTGAAACGGAGTGTATATTCTTAAAATAAGAAATAATTATTGAATATGTATTCTATAAAAGATAATAGGATGTCCAATTCCATGTTTTCATACATATTTAAACTAAACACATGAGTTTTGAAATAAAACTGACGCAATCTAGTTTTTTTTTTTTTTTTTTTCAAATTTAGTGAGTAAAAATCTATCTAAAAAAAAATTCTATGCAGATTTTTTTTTAATTATTGCATATCTAAGTAATTTACTTTCATCTGGATGTAGCAAAAGCAGATAGCTTTAGCCGATGATGCGATTGTAGCAAAATAATGAAGCAGGCCTGGCTGTATAATCCTGGCTGCATAAAATGAAGAATTAGTTCAAAACGATCAGCTACTTCAAAGATTTTGAGCGGTTTTATTAAAAAAAGATATTCTTAGCTGGTATAGAAATATTTGTTAAAATGATGAAAACAGTGCTCTTTAGCGGTATATAGAACGTTTAGTTAAACATTTAATTTTCAAAAGATCTTACTTTTTAACCAAGAAAATCACCTGACTATAAAAAATGAAAAGCGGATTTTCACATTTAAAATGATACAAATCTCTAAAACGGGATACACACATTCGCCAAAGAATTAGAAACCTGTAAGAGTTTTTACAAATGCTCGCTAACGGCGTAAATATGCAAAACTCGTTATCATGGTGTGGGGTATGTTCTGATGGTATGGAATAGGTTCCTTGGTGTTACTTGGGGAGGAACAAAACTCAATGCAGTACCTGAACATATTGGCAAATCAAGTGCACCCTTCAGTATTATATTTTTACTCTGAAATTGTTGAATACTTCATGGACGATAATGCAACTATTCATCATGTCAGAATCATACGAGATTGGTTCAAAAACATGAGTTCGAAAACCTTTCCTGACCGCCGAAAAGCCTGGATTTTGTTTCAATAGAAAACACTTGGGACATACTGGAAAAGCTCATCCTACAGCAATCTCTTCTTCTGTTCAACTTACAGAATTTCAAAGTCTGTGTAGCCAATGCATAGTATTCTTTGGATGTAAATACCCTCCAGAAGCTTGTAGAAACAATGGCTCCGCGAATACGGGCTGTTATTCGCACAAAAGAAGATCTAATGTACAAAACAATGTCTAAAGAAATATTAATCTAAGGTTTCTAATTCATTAACCAGTAAGTGTACAGTCGGCAACAAAAGTATGTGAGCACTAGGCAATAAATCCGATATCAAAAAAGTACACTTAGTACTGTTTTGTCAGATAAATCCTTGTCGAATCATGTTCTTAGACTGACTAAGAACATGACTCGACAAGGATTTATTTAACAAAGCAGTATTAAGTGTACTTTTTTTTAGACAGGTATCAGTGCTAGTGCTCGGATACTTTTGCTGCCGACTGTAATTACATTAAAGTATAGAGATAAATTCAAAATAATGATGTAAATATTAATTCTCTACGATAAAAAAAAAGGCCGAGTTATTCGTAGAAATTTATGAAAACACATTTTCTAGCGACAATAAGGTAAAGATTAAATTAATGGACGGAGAAGACTAAATGCAAGATATTATATAAATTATAAATCTCTACGAAAAGGAAAATGGGTAAGTTATTAGCAGATATTTTAAAATAGCGTTCTCTAGATTCATCATTATGAGAGTTTAATTAAAGGACAGAAAATTGTGAATGCGAATAATTGTTATGTGAAATAAATAATAATATATAATATTATTAATTAATAAATTTTAAACCTCTACGATAAGAAATGTCTGTGATATTAGGAAACATTAGTGCATAATTCAGTTGATCTATTTTCGATTTTTCGCGTACTTGAATGGTTAGGATGTTGAAATTTTGTATAAATTGATTAAATTAGAAGGATAAACTAAATTGGTGTATTGTTTTTGGAGTGTAAGCCCACTTCCTTCCGTAATTTAGTGTAAATATATTTTAGCCAAACGGTAACTTCAGATCATTCACTTTTACACATGAATATTAGAAAAAGGTGATGCGACGAACCATGTAACAAAGGATCAATTCTCTAGGTATAAGTTCAAACAATTGTTCAGTTTTTCATAGTCTTGGAAATATTAACGATTCATACTGTAAAATATAGTGTCATTATTAAAGAGATATTTTGGTTCACACCAAACTCTCCATATTTAAATAATATTCTATAGTTTTATCAGACTTATCTAAACATTTCGAAAAGTTAATAAAGCTTTTCTTTATTTTTTTTAATCAAATTGTATTTAAGAAAAACTTGACAATATCGTAAAGAAGTCAAAAACTTATATAGTCTTCCTACAATTTATGAAAGAACATATATAAGAATAAAATATTCCCTCAAAACTAATTAATGCTTTGTATGCGCAAGAAAAATAAATAAATAAATAAAATATTCATAGCCAATATTTGACATTAAAGCTTATCCATACATTCCTAATGTTTTTAAATCATTGTAATGATAGTTAACTTTAAAAAGTATATTAAAAATTATTTGGTAAATTTATATATTAGAATATTAAAAAAAATAATAATAATAGCAATCCAGGAACATTTTAAGGTTATTTTCGAAAAACAATTATAAAATAATATTAGATCAGTACCAAAAATTATTTAATTATAGTAATATGTCTTCAAAAATCCTTTTTTTACTCTTACATAATTTGAATTTGAATAAAACTTTTTAATCATTTTTTTTTTTTTTTTTTTACGATTAGTCAAATTAAAAATCATTGACATATGTGCAACTTGTTTCGAATATTTAATTCGTCTTAAAATTTAAGCTTCTAAAAGTACGTCAATAATATATTGAGAGATACCATGAATATTACTCAAGTGAAATACAATAATTTACAAAAATATTTATTGTTTATTTTTAACACTACTTTTTTATTCATTTATTCAACTAGAAAATGGATCTAACACTTTTCAAATTGCATTATATCCCCATGCAAATCCTTGAAATCACTTGAAATATTCACGAAAAGAACGGAATTTTCACAACTGTAATTCTCTACAATTGCAATGCGCGACGAATGAGATTGTTGGCGTGTAAAAGCTCTAAATTATACAGCAACGCGTCTCTCTGAAAAGTGCAAAAAAGCGGTAGAGATTTGAAATTGTTTAGATAAAAGGATAAAAAACTTTTATTTTATAATAAAAAAATGATTGATCTTTGAACATGTGTGTGATGGAATTGAAATATATGTATATATATACATATATAATACTGAAAAACGGAGGATCCTGCTTCCAATCAATTTTCTGTTAAAATGACTTCCCCATTTTTTTAATGTCTGTAAGCGTATTGTCGTTGTAAATCTAGATATGTTTGAAAGCTATATATTACATAGCACGTGCAAAAGCGCTTTAAAGAAAAAAAATAATGTTTTAAAATAAAGATAAATTGCAGAAGATTTTAAATACATATATATAAAATCTTATACGTTGTAGTATGCCCCGGTTCTATTCAATTTCTTTTTTGTTATTTTGTAGTCTTGTTGAAATATATACATTCTGGAAAATATTACGTTGTATACATTTTATAGCATTGATTTACATTTTCTTTGACAGATTTTATTTATTCAAAATATTGAAAAAGGATTGGCTCTCGTACATTGAATAATTTCCATGTCATTTAATATTTTTTTTGAAACAATAAAAAAAGTTAAATAATATAAGACATTCTTTATATATATATCGAAATGATCATCATATATTTTGTCAGGCAAAAATTCAAAATTCCAACTATTTAATTCATAAGTATAACTGTTATGGAATTCCCATATTCATACTCATTGATGCTGATTCATTTCCTTACATGATCACAAAAGCATGCAGAAAAACTATTTTGCTGGAAAAAAGAATGTTAAAATAACCAAATTTTTTTTGTTGATATAGCTTCAAAAATTTTGTTTTCAGAAACCAAAAAAAAAAAAAAAAATTAACAGCTTTGTTAATTTAACTGATATTTTATTAAATCAAGAAAATTATTTTCTTGATTTAAAACAAACAGTTTTTTTTTTTTTTTTTTTTTTTTTTTTTATTCAGCACATTGTTCGTTCGTTTGCTATTTACAGAAATATGTATGGCGTAGCTTATCGGTTACGATTGATTTATATTGTTATTTTAACAATAACATTATTCAGTTAATCAAATCAATTTACTTCGATAAACCAAAATAATATGGTTCAAAGAAGAGTTATTGTCATTTAGGTTAAGGTGTGTGCCTACCCTAAAATCGTCGTTTTGGTGAAATCTTTCGATTTTTTTTTTGTTCATTTTATAGGCCACATATTTAGGATTCCAAAAATACTTTTTTTTTTTGTTCATTTTATAGGCCAAACATTTAGGATTCCAAAAATACTTTTTTTTTTTTTTTTTTTTTTTTTACGATAACTAGAAGCAAAGTTATAGCATATATATTAATATGGAAGTGGAATAGACAAATAGTAAATTCAGAAATCCAAATGTCAATCTCTACAAGCAACAAAGTTATCCAGAAAGAAAAAAAAAAAAAAAAAAAAAAAAAGCAAAAAGAAAGCCAAAATTAGTTAAAAATGAAGGAAAAGAAGGCTTTACATACAAATATGGCGAGTTTTAAAAGTCTAAAGTGGCTAAAAAAATTTTTTGTGCTCTATTAAAATCTTTAAATGCGCTTTCTGTGAAACTCTGTTTTTCGTTATTTTTGTTTGCGATTACATTCATTTCTCAAAATGCATTTAGAATATTGAACTGAAATTTTGCCAAAATGTTTTATTCATCTTTAGCCATATTCTGTAGCAAAATATAACCTCTTTGTATTTATTTATTGATTTTACTGACAGTTGTTTGGAGAAGTGAGGATTTTTCTTGTTTTAATTTTGAGATTTTGCACCAAGTATGGAAATTTCAATAAATTTTATAAGTACAGCAAATATTTTGCTACAGAACACAGGTAAGTATGATATTTCTACACTGTATAAAGATTATTGATATATATTCATTATAGTCTGTCATAGGAGATGTGGCGTAAATGAAAAATTTCACTAAAATTTTTCTAAATATTGCCTATATTTTAAAAGTTAACGAAAATTTCTGTAAAATTTCATTTAAATTCATAGTTTTGTATCCCATCTTAATTAAATAACCGTGTATTTCATTAAAATTTTATGTATTTTTTAAAAAGTGCTTCGTATGTAGACACATACCTTATAAACTTTAAATATAGGGAAACGTCAAAATAGCGTTGCGGTCATATCACACTGTAAAAAATGCTGCAGTGAAATTACGGGCAAAGCCCAGCAGCAGAGATTACAGTCAAAGCCCGTAAAAATACATTTAGACGATGAATGATGTATCGCCAGAATTTTACTTTGTGATGAAACATACAACCAACCTGCAAAAAAAAGTAGCATTAACCGTAAAAGTTTAAGTTTTTCGAATGCTTTAAAAAAGTTTTTTGGAATTATTACACATGCGTGCAGGAAGAAATCCACAACACTAAAAAACTTATTTATTTTTTTACACGCAAAAGCTAATTTATTAATTTTCATGCGAAGCAAACCGTCATGGACAGCCTCTGATTCGAACTCACAATCACTTGTGTCAGAGGCCAGCACTTTGCCAAACACGCCGTTGGGATCACAGACACCTTTCTTTACAAAAACTGATAAAGTCAACATCAGAACTGACTAGTTGATAAATCGTGTCATACGCACCAAAAGACTTCTGGAAAAAATTTTAAACCGATTTACAGCACACTGTGAAGTAACAAATCTTCAATTATTTTTACAGAACTAACTATACAAATTTGCAGCAACCTATGCTGTATTTATGATAAAAAAAAGTGCTTTATTTTGACAGAATTTTTTTTACAGTGATTAAATTGTTAACGTTCAAAGTATACATAAAAATTATTTTATTTTAAGACTATTTTAAAATCTAAATTTGCTATTTTTGACAAAATTAAGAAGTCAGTCAATTCTCATATTAAAAAAAAAAAAAAAAAAAAAAAAACCATAAGCTTTTTTTTTTTTTCCTATGATGACTACGATACTGAATTTTGTGAAAGAAAATCTAACTATTTTTCGAAATCATTTTTATTTGTAAACGGACTGGATTGTGTTTGGGAATAAGGCCGATTGACTGCTGTAGGTCCTAGGCCTGAGAGGTGTGCCCTCCGAGGGGTCTTTCTGAGGGGTCCTAGGTCCTAGGGGCTAGGACCCTTTAGAAAAACCCCAACGGAGGGCACTCCCCCTCTGGCCTAGAACTTATAGCAGTCAATCGGCCTTATTCCCAAAATCCAAATCCATTGAATGAAGAAAGGACTGAAGTATTTCGAGAGCTGAAACCTGCTATACAAGATGGTCATATTCAGATGAAACAGCTTTGTTTTTAACAGTGAAGATCATACATAATAATCATAAGACTTACCTTAAAATGGTTAATTACATATTCATTTCATATTGAAATAAACTTTATTTTAGCATATTGTAAAAAATGCATTGTGGAAACAACATTAAAATTTTCCGTTTTCTAAGGCATAACTAAATGTTTCAGAAATCTGGCTTCAAATCAAGAAACCATTTTAGCTTTCTTTTTTAATGTTTTCGTGTTAATAGACAATGAAAATCAATTTCATCAATATCAGTTAGTCAGTTTCAGCCAGATGGAAATTTTTTGAATTAAATTAAGAAAACAATAGCTTATTAAAACCAATGGGTGTTTCTATGCGTCATGCGTGCATAATTAAACACATTCAATTAGTATAAATAACAATCATAGTTTCAGTTTGAAAATGGAAAAAAATGGAATTCTCTCTTGATGTCACTGAAATGATAGCATTTGAAGAGATTTTCTCATAAGAAAATGGTTTGGTGAAAGATAAGAGCAATTTGCGTAGATTAACGGCTTTTTCTCCTAAAAATTCAAAAAATTATACTTTCGAAACATCAATTTACAGGCTACGACCGTTTAGCTAGCAAAACAGTCATTTCCCGTAAAATTATACGGTTATTTCCTAAATTATGCTTCCAAAACATTAATTTAAGGATTATGACCGTTTAGGTAGCAAAACGGTCATTTCCCCTAAAATTATACGGTCAAATACCGTGATTTTACAATTTTATTTCCAGTGTAGTAGGAGGTTTAATTTTTTTGTATTTTTTAAAAAGTGCTTCGTATGTAGGCACATACCTTATAAACTTTAATTATAGGGAAACGTCAAAATGGCGTTGCGGTCACATTAGTAGGAGGTTTAATTTTTTTGTGCATAAAAGAAATAGCAACAAACGAAGTAACGGCAAACTAATGAAAAAAATTCTCATACAAATAAAACACATGATTTTGAATTTTTCAATCTCGGGGAATGTATCTCTCTTTATATTAGCTATTAAAATTATTCTCTTTTTAAATAAATACGAATTTGTTTCTATTATTTGACAATGAAATTATTTATTTAACAATTAGAAATAATATGCTTAGTTTTTTCTTTTTTTTTTTTTTTTCTTTTTTTTTTTTTTTTTTGTATTTGTTATGTCCATAATTTTTTAGGGCTGAACTAATTTTTTTTTTTTGTTTTTTTTTTTTTTGTTTTTTTGCTTAATCCTTTTTTTTTTTTTTTTTTTTTTTTTTCTTAATTAAAAAATATATGCTTTATGTTATTTGTAGATATTATATTTATTAAATTCCAATCCTTTGTGCAAATATGTGTATTAACAATATATTTATCATATAATAAATAATAACAGGAGACTTTGCGTTTGAATATTAAAACCCAAATAAACTACTACGTCAGAAACGCCAAAGAAAATTATTGGAAATGCATACAGCTGTTTCGGTAGCCTAAAGCGTACCGTCTTCAGTGCAAAAAGGATTCTGAATCAGGAGAAGTGCTCATATATATAGGAGAGGGGCCGGATTTAGTTCAACCAATAGGATTACGGGAAAGGTGGGGAGAGTGGCCAATAGGAATTTAGGAAAGTTAGCTGTGTAAACAGTAGAAAAATTATGAAAATGTGGACTGAATATAAAATTTCCAACAGTCAGACAAATAGGAAATAGCGAAATCACAATTTACAAGGTTTTTAAAATTTTTATAAATATAAAAGGCTTCAAAGAAATCGAGTTCATGAATGGATTTAGGTCTGCAAATTATTTTAGCTGAATTAAATTTAAAATTATGATTTTCCTCCCAGCAATGTTTAGAAATAGCCGATTTATTGGTTTCTTGTTTTCGGACGTAATTCATATGTTCTTTTAGACGAAATTTAAGACTGCGTTTAGTTTGGCCAATATATGATAAACCACACTGACAGGAAATACTATAAATACCCCCAAGAATTATGCATATCAATGGGATCTTTTAACTGAGAAAAGGTGAGTTTAGTGGAAGGCGAAAATATTATTTTAAAATCATATTGTTTGAGAATTTTAGCTAAGGTTTGACTGGATTTAGGAAAATAGGGTAAGACAATACTGATATTAGAAGAGACTGATTTAGTAGACGAAATACAAGGGAGTCTACTACAGAAATGACAGAAAATAAATATGTGAAAAGGAAAGACATAGCATTTTTCATTTTCAAGAAAATTTTGGTTTAAAACATCTGTAAGAGTTTACCTGATTAAATTCTACTAACAATTACTTTTATAAATAAAATCTGCATAAGTAAATACTTGCAAAAGTTTTGCAACAGATGTTTCAGGTCAAAATAATAGCATGGTCTTTCATCAGGGTGAAAAACCAGGCACGTGTACATCATTAAAGCAGCAATCACTCACTCATGCCTACAGAGAAACTTATAGTAGCATTTTCGTTTGGATTCTTCAGAAACATCATTTATTAAATTTCTAAATAAAGTAGTGCTGCTATCTACAAAATAGACAACAACTAAAAGTTTAAAAATCGATTGAAAAGAGAGAAAAAAATCTGAAAGAAAATGTGAAAAATGTGCATAAAAATTTCAATATTTCTGTTTCAGCTCAAACGAATGAACCGTGTCCATGGCTGTACATACTTTACCATGCTGGGATCGCCTTCTGAAACCACTGTTTACGAACAATAATAGTATAAATAATTTTTCATGCACTTAATTGCAGAAAATTTTATTATAAATCATGAGAATAGTGGCGCAAATGCTCCTCAGTGTATGAGGTAGTATGTATCATATAATGAGCATTTGAGCTGAAATTGAAATTTACTGTAGTTACTTATTTATCTTTTCACATTTATACACCAACAGAAAATTTTCACTCAAACACATAAAATTATTTATGTAACAAAACATCAATATTTAACTTTATGATAGTTAATAATTAATATTTAAATTTTGGTTAGCAGTATATATCACACTAATGTTATTAAAATGTTATTAAAAAAAATAATTCTATTTAGTTGTAAATTTAATCGTTCAATACAGAAACAAATCAAAGGTATTGCTAGATTTCGTAAATAATTATCACATATATATGTATTTTTTTTTTTTTTTTTTTTTTTTTTTTTTTATTATGAAGCTTATCTATCAATTAAATAGTGATTGCTAAAATAATCAATGTTTTATTTTGGGAGGTAATAATTAACCAATAATTAAAAAATAATTAATCCAACGAACGAACTTGGTTGTATCTACAAGCATATATATTAAATAAATGTAAGTGACGCACATATACTTTTACTTTGATTCATTTATAAGACAAAATAAAAATACCTGAAGCAAATATTTAGTTTATTATATATATATATATATATATATATATATATTTTTGCAAGCAATATGATTTTTTTTTACTTAATCTTTCAAATGTTCCATAAAATAATTTTTACTAAAATTGACTAGAAAATAAATCTAAAGCTCGGGGAGGGTATAGGGCTTAGCTAGGGCCTGACTAATGTAAATCATTTCAAAGATAGAAATATTGCAGAATTTCAATATGGCTATAAAATACTGTTACATATATCGAACCAATTTATTGTGTATATATAAAATAGAAAATGATAGACACAGAGATGAAGAACACTATATATGAAATTTTAACCTCGAAATAATTTTATTCGAATCGACCGCAATATTTATCGTTTACTAAAAATAATATATTATGCCCTTGTCCGGTTACCGCACGAATCCGTTTAAGAGGATGAGGCCGCCTCTTAAGAATTAGAAAAATAAAAGAAAAAAAAAAATAGGGAGAAGTCAAAAATCCATAAAAAAATAGCATGAAAAAACAAACAAAATACTAATTGAAATAACGTAAATGTGTGCAAGGCAGGAAAATGCTTTAATGGAAAGATCGATGAAAGATTATAAATATCTCTGTTATGAACAGCATTCTTATAAGTTACAATATATTTCTTCAAAGAAGAATACAAAACAATAAATTAGCAAATTTAAAAAAGACTATGATTTGTTGTACGCAAATTACGCATGCATAAGCTTTCAGAGAGTCCAAAAGTATGCCTGTAATCAAAAAAGAAAATACAAATTATTTTTAAATACATGCATTTAAGTGTTCCAAAATAGCATAATATGTCATGTAAAAATTAACTTTTAGTCATCGAATAATTTTCACCGTCATCGCTTTTTAAGTAATATGATATTATTGAATTTAAACATTTGGCTATGTTTGATTAGTTTCGAATAATTCAGATTGAATAATATGCCACTGCATTATCAATCTTACATTCAATTTTCACAATTTATAAACATAATTATATTAAAAAAAAATGCACAAACTCGCACTTTATATGTATATATATATATATATATATATAACTAAAGAAGATAAAATATCAAAAAGTAAACTAACAATAACAATAATAATAATAAAGTAAGCAATATTAAATCAGAATTTAGACATTGAACAGTCAATAATGCAACAAATGTAACATATGTAATCCTAAATAAAAATTAAATAAATATAAATAAAAACAGAAAAATAACAATTAAACCAGAGACACAAGTAACAAAAAAGCACTAAGGCTATCATCAGGGAGACCCCTGAAATGCAGAGTGGAGAAAGAACAGTAATATATTTCAAGAGGTTCTAGAAAAAGCTAAAAGTATCTTGGTTCCCTATATCTCACCAAGAGAAAAAATTCTTTATCTACAGTAGCACGAAATTATAAATGAAGAATTTATAAAATACAAAGGAAAAATAAACAAATTTACTTATGAATATGCACAAATATAAATGTAAAAACTTATAAAAATAATTACAAGATAAACAGAACTTTTTATAGACCACGTTCTTAAATTTTCTGTTGAATCATATAAACTTGACAATTCAATGTATTAATAAATACTTTTTAAAAAATGTTTGATGAATTATCCTATCAACTTTTAAAAAAAAATGATAATGAACTCAATTCTGCTTAAAGATGGTTAAAAGTATTAAAAGAATGTATTGTCATTGCGTTCTGAGCTGTTCTAAAAGTTTCATATGTCTAGCTAGTCAGGAAGTTAGTTAAAAATATGTTACAAGATTTGTACTGGACAAACAAACAAGAAAGCGAGTTAATAAAAATGTGGTAATATTGTAAAAAATACTTTTCAAAAGCGATAATAGCATCAATGCTATTTGGTTTAATTATGTTTCTTGTTTTATTGTTATTTTCCTGTTCATATTTATAGTTTTGTGATATATATATCTATATATATATATATATATATTACAGAAATTCATTTCAAAATGGTATTATTTTTCTTAGAAGAATCTGTTTGAACTATGAAAAAATAATTAACTGTTTGCCTGTATAAAATCACAATAATTTTAATAAATATTAAAATGAATTAATAATTAGTTAAAATTTATGTCTAAAAAATGCCACACCCTCCAATATATATATATTGATTTTTAAAAATTTAATAGGGTAGAGTGCTCCAGTGTTTGGCATGCTTCAGTAATTGACATCTATCCCGAAATAATTAATAAATAATAAAAATAATAATATCATATATTTTACATATAAGAATTTGAACATTTTATGTCAATCACTGGAGCATTGGGTGCTAATAACTGGTAAAATGAATAACTAGCAGTATCAAACACTAGAACATAGGGTGCCAATTACTGATAAAATGAAAAACTGGCAGTGTCAATTACTGGAACATTGAGTGGGTGTCAAATAAAAATTCATAAATATATATATATATATATATCAAATGTATATATTTCAACATATATGTGGTTCTGAATGTCTTTCATACCATATATACTAACTTAAGATTTCTAAAAATATTTTCGGATGACTGGAACATTAAAAACATCAGAGATTGCTCTAAAAGTGTCAATCACTGGTGCACTTACCCTATTACTATTATTTTCTTTTTTTAACTATTGTTTTGAAATATAAGGCAGTAGCACAGGTAACTTTAAGAGTTTAGTTAAAAAGCTTTGGCTTTAAAATTATTATAATACATAAAAGTAAGTCCAAATGTCACTGCTTCAACCATGGAATGGTTAAATATGTGTTTAATCATACCGACACCTAGTTCAAATGATAACAGCTAAAAAAAAAGTTTTTTGAGTTAAAGATATTTTTAAAATAACTACTATTTCTTTTAAGAATAAAACTGCAACAACCCCAAATTGTTCTTTCATTAAACAAAATAACTTGAAATGTATATTACAATACATTTATTTTATTATTTCTACAGTTTATTTTACTATTCAATTAAAAAAAAAAATGTGACGATTAAAATTAATCTAAATTCCGCTACTTATCTTTATAATATATGCTACTTTTATAATTATATGAGTAAGCTTACTGTGTACATAATTTCTGCATATCTATTTTATAGAAACTGAAAAAGTGATGTATCTTGATGTATCATGATGTGCCTATCTAATTTTAATTCCAAAGGCAAAAATCTCGCCTTGGATATTTTCTTTTATAAAATTTTACTTTCATAACTTACAAGGAAAGTGTGAATCAGTAAAATTGCTGTTGAAACCAAACGAACTTAAACTAAAGAGCATGGTCGAAAACGTAGGAGAGAGTACAAATTTGCTACAACAACCCCCATGGGGGCGAGATATGACCCCTAATAGTTTTAGTCATTTCTATAAAAACCAACAAAACACGAATCGTAGTGAGAGCGGATGGTGCAGTGGTAGCGTGTTTGACTTCTGATACGGTGGTACTGAGATCGAATCCCCGCAAGGGCCTTTTGTAATTTGTTTATTTTTTCGTTTATTTTTTTTTTCCCTTTACGTTTTTAATGAAATTAAGTCATTATTTTAAGAGAAAATATTAATTATATTAAAACAAGTTTGTTTGTTTTTTTTCAGTTTGGACAATGTAATATTTTTTTTTAATTTTTGACCAATTTATTTATTTATTTATTTATTAAATTTAAAGTAATTAATAATTTCACGGGAAGTACTTTTATATTACATTTACATAAATTTTGTTAATGTTTATATTCCGATAAAATTTTGTTAATGATTATGTTTTATGTAAATTACTATTTTTTAACGACGTCATTAATAGCAAGTGTAAATCGTCTGCTCTCAATTGTATTATTTATTCAAGCAATTTTTTACAAGAAAAATCCTGAATGAATAACAGCTGTTGCTTAACTATTCGACGTCACATTTAACTTTTATTGCAAATATTTCATTAAACAACTGTGAAATTTGGTGTGTCGGAAGACCTGATAATAATATTGAACACAATGACAAATTTTCGCAAAATGATATTACTAATTTATAATTAGTTTACATCTCAAAAAATTCAAAATCTGGGTAAATATGAATTTTACAAATCTAGTAATCTCGACGAAAAGCCAAATATTTAACAAAATATTCGTGATGAACAATAATTGACAGTGAACAAAATTATAATTCAAATAATTGTTATAAATCTTTTTACTATACTTCTTGTACTAATTGTGAAAAATACTTATGGTTTTCTACTTTTAATCATAATTGTTATAAATTAGAAACTATATTCGTAGCTTTAAACATGAATTTCTTTTTTATAAATAAAAAAATAAAAAAATATATTTCTTAAATTAGTGGTCAATAATTTATTAATTGGAATACTCAAAAAAAAGTCTTCTTAATGTAATAAATATTTTCTCTTAAATTAATAATTTAATTTCATTAAAAACGTAAAGAAAAAAACAAACAAATTACAAAACGCGTTCGCGCGGACTCGATCTCATGACCACCGTATCAGAACTCAAACACGCTACCACAGCACCATCCGCTCTTACTATGATTCGTGTTTTGTTGGGTTTTATAAAAATAACTAAAACTATTAGGGGGGTCATATCTCGTCCCCATGGGGGTTGTTGCAGCAAATTTGCACTGTCCCTTATGTTTTCGACCATGCTCTTTAATTTAAGATTGGTTTGGTTTTAATAGCAATTTTACTGATTCACACTTCCCTTGTTAGAGGAAAAAAAATCAGTTATTTCTTTGCATCTAAAATTGTTCATAAATTCTGGTGGCATTTGGTTTTAAATGAGAAAAAATACCTTGACTAGAAAGTGTTAACTTAATTTCTTAAAACTCATACACATACACACACATATCTATATATACAATAAGCAACCAAAAAAAAAAAGCCGCACTTGGATATTTTCCTTTTCGCCTTCTACAACCGCCAATTTTATCTTTTAAAAAGCAAATTTTCGAACAGATTTTATTATGTTGTCCTCCACATACACTTTAGCTTTGAGTCCAGTATTAAAAACAAAATGCAGTTGTCAGGAAAATTGTAATTTTAGAAATTATTTCAAAAATGATAAGAATAAGGCAGTTCACGATGCCAAAAAGTATTAATTTTGGAAGGAAAATCAAAAAATATTTTAATACGTAAGATGATAAAATAATTAAATATTAACGAAATATTGGTAAAATTGTTTTTAGCAAGATATAAAAATTTTTAGTCGTTTAAACTGGAATTTTGGTTTTAAGGGACCACATGTTGCTCATCCAAGCGAGATGACATGTCAGTTAAAAAGCCATTGCTTATAAAATCGGTTTGTATTACATTTAGAACATAAAAGAGATTCAGAAAAAGTGTTTAGCAGCATAATTTCTTTAACTACAGTATAGCAACTATTAAACGAAGCAGATTTAAATGACAGAAAATTTGAAAAATTTCCATTCTTAGAGAAGAGAATTAGGAAAGCAAGACCTCAGATGGCTAAAAAAATTAAAAAATGATTAGTTAATTATTCGGCTGAACTGGTTCTCTCTGATGAGTCAAGTTTAACTTATTTCGAGCTAAAGAAAACAAGCAGATCTGACAACGAAAATATGACCGACTTAATGAAAATCACACTTTTAAAACAGTGACACATTCTCCGTACATTTATGGTACGGAGGTGCATAACTTTTCAAGCAGTCGGGCAAATTTTTATGCTCAAGGGATCAATTAACTCGAAATAAAACACAATCTTCATAAAAGTGGTTACTGACCGACTATTTTGGAGGTATCTTGGACATTTCTGCAAACAGCAATTCAAGATGATAATGCACCTTACTACACGGTGTCTGTGGTAAATTTATTCACGTCAAATTGTCAAATTTTTCTATCCATTCCCATGAGAACCTATAATTCTGTAAGTAATCATATATTTTTTCACTTTTAGTTAAATCTCACAAAGGATATAGTAGATTTTCTTCTTTACAAGACATGGAAATAGTCCTAAACACGATCCGTTCGAAAATGTTTCGTCAGTAAAAAGGCGGGGAGAGGGGAAAGGATTCGAAATTTGCAACCTATAACTCTGCCAGAACTAGAAAAAATTATTTGTGATATTTGGTACATTGAAATTTCTGAGATTTATATTAAAACACTGTATAAAACTACGACATTGCGCACTAAAGCAGTAATTCCATATAAAGGTGGAATTAACCCAATGCAGAATACATATTTTAAATAAAAAATTGCTTAGAATTAACAAATAAATAATTTTATTTCATATATTGAAATATAACTTGTTTATTTCATATAATAAATCGTAGTAGAATACAAAGTGTATGGTTATTACATTTTGTTCAAAAAGAAAATTTTATGCGGATTTTTAAAAAGTACTTCGTAGAGTGCAATAAAGCGAATAATTGAATCGAAAATGTACATAGGTATCATTTCATCCCTTTGGTATTATGCAAACAAGACAGTTTTATTTGTTTCAAACATTAATTTTAAAGTTATTACAAATGAAAAAGGTATAAGTCATTCTTTTCTGCAGTACGGTTTTTCTTTTCTTTTCTTTTCTTTCTTTTTTTTTTTTTTTTTTTTTTTGTCACTTAGTGTATACAGTTTAACCACCACGTTTCCTGAGACTAACAGTGAGGACGAGTCCAAAATCTTCGAGTGGTGCCAAAGTGACCAACAGGTTGTTATTTGGTAAACATCCACCCATTCGCTTATTTTGTCTGAACGACAAGGTTATCATCCGTATTTTAACACTAGACCCATTCAGTCCGCACTTGCGTAGAAGTTTCATGGTAACAAGAAACGTGGTTAAATAATATATATGTATATATTAAAGTAATGTGTTCTAGAAATATTACATGTTATTACATATCATAATATATTCTTTTTTTTATTAAAAGTTTAGTGTGTAGGAAAGCATTTACATATACACTTTTATATTTATGTATTTACAGAAATATTTGAATTTATTACAAAATTATTCTGACTTTTATGTTATATAAAATTTATCAAATCTTCAGTCTTATGTTTGTTTAATCATCACCAGCTTCTTTAACCCTTAAATGCCTGATTATTTTTTAAATCAATTTAAAAATGTTTTATTCTTACCTTTATTAAAAACATCACGGGAAAAATACTTTAAAAAATCATACATTATTTTAACTATGGTTTACAGCTAAAAAGCAAGTTATTGTCAGTTGGCAAACATGAGCATTAGAGCTTCAATATTATTCTAATAATACTTTAAAAGACAAAATTAGGTATGTTGCCGAAAGGCAACACACGGCATTTAAGGGTTAAGTTGTCTTATCTACTCATTGTTCTAAATTAACATTGGTTAAGTAATGTATAAAATCTTCATTGTCATATAGATATTGTAGTTTAACAATTTTCTTTAAATAAATATCATTTATGATACATAAATACGCTTTCAGACTTGTTCTTAATTAACTATTTCTAAAATAAATGCGAATGTGATCTTTTTCTCATGTTGTCTCAAATATTATTTGCAATAATAATAATAATAATTGCCTACATTAAAAATGTAATTTATTTTTAAAATTTCCCCATAACTAGATAATATTAAACCGAATATTTTAAATATTGTTTGAGATAAGATTTTAAATCAAATCTTTCCCTGGAAATATTCAAGCTTCCGGCTTAAATATCTAGTTTTAAGCAGAAATTGGTAATAAATGCAAATCCCCAATTTTTCTTTGTTTGCGCCTTATAATAAAGAGAGCAATGGGCTAGAATCCGCTAATACCAGTATGTCTGGCAGAAGTCTGGAATTTTTATGAACTATAAAATATTCAGACCGCTTTATTACTAGTTTAACTGCCTTTGACTCAAACAATTTTCCCGGAAACTACGAGTACAATAATCTGAATAAAGACGTGAAGACAGACAAATGCGGGCATTTAATCTCCTACAAGCATGTTTTAAAAGGTACTGATATCAAAAAACTTTTTCCAAAAGTTTTGTGAGAAGAATTTGAATCTTTATATATATTTATATATGTTATATATTGATTAATAGAGATTTTATGCTCAAAATATGACAGTATTAAAATTTAAGGGCGAAAATTTTTGAATCGCGTGTATTATTTCAATTAACGTCATTTCGCATAGAAAAAAAGGGGGGGGGTGAAATCTTTTAAGTTTCAAACACAACTTTAATAAAGTAGTCAGTAAAACTAAATATGAAATTTTGAGTTTTTAATTCTTAATGAAACCTTTTTTGATAAAAATATTCTTTGCAAAATGATGCTATTTTAACAGTTTTTTTTTTTTTTCTTTTTTTTTTTTTTTTTCATTTACATTCTTTTTAATTTACATTATTCTGAAATATGTCTAATAGTTATAAAATTAAAAATGATAATTTTGATTTTATGTATGTGTTTCCTTTAAATTAAGTATGTGTTTTAAACGAAATGCGTATTTTCTGCTATTAATTGATATTATTCTCATATCAATAAACAAAGAAAATGAAAAGCCGGATCATAACAATATGCTACAACAAATAAGTATTTCTAGCACCATTTTTTATAAAGTGACTTTAAACATTTTTTATTTTTTTTATATATGTTACCGGTCAAATTTTTCCTTTGCACTGCAAAACTTTTTGTCGCTCTTATATACCAGAAACGTTCTTGTTATTTTTTTATTTATTTATTTATTTTTATTTTTTTTCAGCAGATTCCCGTGAAATTTTACTAATATAAAGAATAATTTATTAGTATTTTTAGAGACATATTTCATGGTTATTGATATATTCCACTCTCTAAAAATTTATGAATGAATTTACTTACTACTGAGAAATGGACGAAAATAATTTTAGTTACAATTTGTGCAGAATTGCTTGAAGATGTTTGAGAAAAAAATAGCATTTTTCAATTTCAAGCAAAATAAATGTTTCTTAATGAGCTCAATACTAAACGAATTTTAATCCTTTTTTTTAGCTGCAACGAAAAATACGTAATTAAGTCGCCACCTATTGGCCATATTTTGAATGACAAACAAAAATATTTTTTTCTTTGCAATACAATTAATTATTTTATATATAGTTAAATATATATATATATATATGAGGACTTTCTAATTTAAAAAGTTGTGAGGCTTCAAGGCAATTTCGTAAGAAGTTCACAAAGCGGGAGTTGCGAAGTAGTCGAGTTTTGTTAGAAGTCTTTACTCCATTTATATATGTACTCTACGATTGAAGGACAGTAGTTACGAGTTTAAAGGAAAACTTTGGACTTTGTGGAATTTAGCAGTTAATTAGTTTTGTCTAAGTTTGTTAGAAATTAGGTTACGTACAAATGCAAACTGATTCTCTGGTGTATAAAAGGCATGATAAAATCGTACTCGGTGTTGTATCGGTTCTGTCAGTGCATTTCATGCACTGTTTATAACAGTGCATATTGTTTATATATGTACTCTACGATGTATACCCAGTAATTACGAGTTTAAAAGAAAAACTTTGGAGTTTGCAGAATTTAGCAATTAATTAGTTATGCCTAAGTTTGTTGGAAACTAGGTTGCGTACAAATGCAAATTCATTCTCCAGTGTATAAAGGACTTGATAAAATCGTACTCGGAGTTTTGTCGGTTCCATCAGTGCATTTCTTTACGGGGGTATAGGTCGAGAGGTTTTAGTCGAGTGTAGATCCGTTCAAGGTTTCTTAGAGTTTGGCATATTTTAAGAATAGTATTGGGGAGTAGAGTCAAGCCTAATGCCAGTTATATCGATACAAGCTTACAAATAATATGGACCTTTTTGTTATTTTATATTTCAGTGAAGGCATAAGTCATTTATATTTTATTACTTATATGGAAAATTAGTTCCGCTTCTCTCCTCATTTAAGACCCATAGTTTTTTTTTTTTTTCATTAGCCTCTACACTTCATTTATTGAACACACAAAACAAAAATGGAAGGATGTGACGATGTCGTACAAGACCTTTCGTCACAAAGTAAAATGTGAAAGATAAAAAATAGTTTGATAATTCTAATAAGTGTTTTAGATACAACTCACAAAATAGCAGTTTTCAAAACACATGCATTAGTGAAATACGGATGCATAAATAAAACAAACAATGCATCTACGCTTTTAAAAATTTCAACAGAAAACTACTGGTAATCAATTAACTTAAGTCTTATGTAAATTTACCGTAAAAAAGAAACGAAGATTATAAAAAATCTATTTTATATATGCATCTTAATGATTAATAATTCTTTTATAAATAGTTGGCGAGAATATATTTGGACTTAGAATGCTTTTTCTAAAGTAGAACCATTCATTTTAAATTTTTATTGGGAAATTAAATAATGAAAATAGATGAAAATGCAGAATAAAAATTCGGGATCTCAATTATTTACTTTTAACTAAAAACTATTGTAAATTTACAGAAACTCTGAATAAACATTTCAGGAAGTATACAGATTTTTTTTTTTTTTTTTTTTTTTTTTTTGTACAGTGTATTTAATACATAAATTTATTCAAGGCTAAAGTTATCTCTTATTTTCTTTTTATTAATTTTCTTAAAACTAATTTATTTAAACACATGTAAAAGTTTCAACAAGTTTGTTATAACGTTTTATTTATAATTAAAATCAACATCGTAAATAATACCCCTAGCCTAGACAAACTAATTACATTCTGATATTTGAACCCATAGTTATTCAAGAAATTCTGTAGGTTTTTTAATAATTTAATTATTTTTCTAAACGTGTTAACTTACATAGAATTCTGTTGTAATCTACTAATTATCTGCTTGTCATAGATGATATGTTTACAAGATTTTTCCTAAATTTAAATTAATGCTGACAGTTTAAGATAGTCTTATAGGTTTCCGTAAATTATTTTCTGTATGAAAGAAGTAAAAATCGATAGGTAGTACAATTTTTTTTTCTATGAAAATTAGTCAGAACGATTGTTTAACACATTTGAATATGAAATCTCGTCGTAGTGGTAACTCGTTGACCACAGGAAAAAACTGTGTTTCATTCCGGCGGTAGGACAATGCGTTTTTTAGAATCAAATCGTTTCACTCAAAATTGATTCGATTTTACTCAGTAATAAATCGTTTCAAATAACTCAAATCTGAGCAGTTCACAACTACTTAATGGTTTGAGAAGAATTTACTCAGCATGATACGTTGTTTTTCAAAACGATAAATGAATAACTAATCTATTTAAAAAAACTTTTAAAATCCAAATTCTTATTATAGCGTATCATATAAATCTTTTCGAAGTTAGAATAAAATTTAATTTCCAAAAAAGAAAATGTAATTTTTTTGTTTATTAACCAAAATTGGGGAAATTTGAACTGTGTTAAGAAATGAGAAATCATTTCTTAAAATTCACAACAGATGGCAGCACCACACGATTGCCTATAAATTTTGTGATTTCATTTTTTGATTAAGGGCCAATATCTGCAATTTAATTATTCGTTTGAGGTGCCTTTTTATTATTATTTTAGTTTATTATTATGTTTTTATATTATAACTTAACATTTTACTGATTTAGTTAATGTTTATGTGTTTTTCCTAATCAATTTTATTTTGTATTGTTAATTGTTTCATTGACATTTTAGTGAATATTCTGCCCAATAGAGGGCGCTTGTAGTCCACAAAAAACTCTTTTTTGCTTCTAAAAAGAGATGTAAGAAAAAGGCTTCTTAAAAAAACTCTTCAATAATTCTTAGAATACTGTGTAGTCAATGATAAATTTTATTTTATCAATTGACAGCTTTTCTACTAATTGTCTACAAAAATTAACACTCTGGAACTTCTGGGTATAGAACGCGGGAAAACCGGATTGCTAACATGGCGCTCTTACCAACTGAGCCACGGAGAGACAAGTGAAAAAGCCTTATGTACCTTAAAATAGAGGCGCATTTTTTTATTTGGTATAGATTCACAAACATACCGTAGTGAATGACAGTAAGTACATAAGAATTTGGGAAAAAGGGTTCAAATTGACCAAACTCTCCTTTTTTTTTTTTAGGAAAGCAGGGGCTCTATGCTGGTCTAGTCTTACGTGAAAACCGGAAGTTCTGAAGCGCCACAACGACGATTTGCTATTCTCATTTGGGATTGTTTGCAGAGCCCTCTATTAGCAACTTTTGTTACTATTTTCAGAATTCCTGTATCCAATTTTTACAGCTTCCGTAATAAATATACTGTTTGTCTCATCCCTCTATTGTACTTTGTTTTCGAGAAATTTAATTTTGAAATCAGTAAGTCCTTTTCTGGACACGCTGTGTATGGTCTGAAAATAAAAATGTGTTAGATGTCAGACGGTGATGTTTATTGCATTTTCTTTAAAGAAATTCTTGGGGGTTTTAGAGTGTAACTTATTTATTACTATGAAGGTAACGTTTTCTTTTTTTTTTGACCCTGAAGAGACAACGATGTTATGTGGTACCCATAATCTAAATGCATTAGGTCGCCAACGATGGAAACTTCTTTCTTAATAATCTTTCAATTACATTTACAATTAATATGAAATATGACAGTTATTTATATAAAGAAAACTTCCTGAAAACTATTATCAAATATGGGTACCAATTTCATACTCCCGATGTTTTAAAATAACAATTTCTAACTTTAGGCTTAGTTTATATTGCTTTATTGCACATTGATTCCATGGAAGCTGGACGCATTCGTTTCTGGTAATAATCTCCAGAATTCAGTAAATCTGTCACGCAAATGAAGAAAATGTGGTTGATATAAATTACCAAAATGTAAATCTCTTAAAATTTTCTTCAATCCATGAGTGGTTAAGTACTCTTAATTGGTGAAAATGTCAGCAGAAAAACGGCCATAATTTTATTGACGATGTCTGAAAACATAATTACTTTTAAAACTTGTAAATTTAAGAAGTGTTTTGGAAAGGTTTTCTATATATATTACAGCTTTAAAAATAATTCTACACTTCATTAGTACAATATATATATATATATATATATATATATATATATATATATATATATATATATATATATATATATATATATATATATATATATATATATATATATAGTATATAAAAAATAACATTTTTGGGGGGAGGGGGGGGGATCAACAAAATGCTTTACGGGCTTTGTCCTGCGTGCGGGATTACATATAAACGATGTGTCACATGAGCCTAAAAAAGTTATTCTCATGAGAAAATATCCAATGATTAAATTGATGAAAATTAATCTTGTTCGAAAAATCTATTCATTGAGAAAATTTATTATTATTATTATTATTATTATAGTAAGGTAAAAAAAAGTGTGCGTGGGAGAATTTTGAAAAAATACAATATAACTACGACCTTGAAAATTCATGTTTAAAACGTTTTTAGGGTTAAGAAATCTGTTGGGCATGTTTTGAAAATGTGAAATATTATCGGGCGGATGAGGGCGCAACTGGCATCCCCGAGTAGAAATTTGCTATGTTCAACATTTTCAAAGGTCATTTGCGCGGTAAGCAAACAGGCTGCTTCGCAATATGGAATAGGGAGAGGGCGCTGCAGGCGCCACCGACCTGGAATTTGTTCAATCAGAATCTTTAAAGGTGTTTCCACGGTGATCGAACAGCATAATGTAGATTCTGAAATGATGAGAGGGCGTCGTGGGCAAGCGGGATTTTTATATGGTCAGATTTTTCAAGGATTGTGATCCAGCTGGTCTCTGAAGGTGGCTAGTCTTTAAAAAATGAATTATATTAAACCATTTTATACCAATGGATTAATATTTTGGTAATAATATAAAATAATTTTTAAAATCCCTTTACGAATTGCAAATTTTTTTTAAACATGCAGCAACAATAAAAAAATAAAATGAATGTGAAATTCATTTCATATGTTAGAATATTCGAAGTTTTATGCAAATTTTATTCCGACGACATAAATGAACAAATCGAATGTATATGAAATTGTAATCGAAATAAACTCTCATTTATTGCGATAAAAGTAAAACAAAAATAAATAAATAAGTAAATAAAGATTGGTATGATCCATTTCTGTTTTGACAAGCAGTTATTATTATTATTATTATTTTTTTTTTTTTTTTTTTTGACTTAATTTGGATAAAAAAACATTTTTATATTTGGTAATGTTTTTACAACACTTATTGGTAAAGTTTTAGGAAACAAATGGAAGAACAAACATATATTGTACAAAAGACCTAAAAATGTGTCGAACCACAGTGATGACAGTGTTGATAGGAAAGGGAGAGGTCGTCTGTGATCGACAACACCACGTGTCATCACTGGGGTTCGACACATTTTTATGGCGGGAACGGCAATTGACATGTAAAGTTTTTTTGCCGCTCAAGTGTAAATATATATATATATATATATATATATATATATATATATATTTTTTTGCCGACACTGTAAATAAATAAAAAAAAAAACTTTATACAGTTCTAATTTGTTATTTAATTGCTTTTATACCTCTTATTTTATTCATAAAGTTATTATTTTGCTAAGTCAGCTATAATGCTACGAAGTTTATAAAATGCAAATGATTACGAGAATGAACATAAATTTAGTATCAATTAATATCTTTATTTTAATAGAAAATATTTAAGAAAACAACACAATTATCATTTGCTAAAGGAGTGAATTCTTTTAAATGGATAATTTTGCAATGAAGTATAGAGTACAATTTCACAACTACTATAAATTTCTCTATACTCTACTACGCCCAAACCACTGGATAGAAAAAGAAGCATATGAAAATCCCTTAATGACATAACGATCAAAGTAACTGTCGTACTTCAGATAATTTGGAGAAGTATTTTAAGATCAATACATCAAAGACTATGATAGCAGTTTGCAGTCAAGTGATGAAACTGTTTTTCTTTTAATTACAAGAAGTTAAGCCCTGCATCCCACTTTATAGTACTTCAATAAAAATAACACTTAAGATTTTTTCTTCTTTTCTTAAGTGAGGAAAGATGAAGAGGTAAGTGTAATAAAAAATGAAGTCAGAAACACATTTTTGCTCTTCAATTTTATTTATGCACTGCAAAAATCTTTAAACATAAAAACAAGTAGCACTCTTAAAATCCAATTTATAAAGAATAAATTTTTAACTTTATTTTGCATATTTATTATGGATATTTATTTTGGATATTTCAAAAAAACAGCTTTATTAGTTTTATGAATTAAAGATAATGATATGATATTGAGCATCGTGGAACAAATAATTAGAATAAGTTTTAGGAAATTTTAGTTTTGTGTATGAAATTAGTTTGGAAACTGTATGTGTACAGTCGTAATAATATGTAGCTATAAAAAATATCTTCTATATGACAGATAGTTCTTTTTTTTTTTTTTTTTTTTTCTTTCTTTTAAGATAATTATCGATATAAAAAGTAATTACATATTAGAATCTTTAAACAACAACAAGGGAAAATATTTCATTAATATTATTTTAACTATTTATTTATTATACTTTAACAATTATGTTATTAGCAGAAATAAAAATATTACTTATATGAACGTATTTAATATATTAAAAATTATCATTTTAAAAATATAATTTAAATTTATATAAAAATATTTAGAAATTTAATTACAAAAACTCTATTTGGATGCTTTTATAATGGAGGAAGTTATATTAACTGTTCTAATAAGAATTTACTTAAAAAAAAAAAAAAAAAAAAAAAGTAAAAGCTTTTCTCTTAGGAAGGTGAATTCGCCCAAAAGTCACTTAACAAATTTGTTGACATATATATTTTAAATATTTCCTTCCTAGTTCTCAGCATCTACACTTTGACCAAAATAGCATATATATATTCTTTGAGAAAGAACATTCTAAACAACTCTAAAAACATTCTCAACTAAAATTTACTAAATTCTAAAAATATTCTCAGCTAAAAACATTCTGTGAAGCAAAATGTATAACACGCTTTGCAAATTACACGCATGCATTTATGACTATTTATGGCTTTAATTTACAAATAGTGGACTTATATTCCAATTTTCACCTTTAAAGAACAATTGTTTTTAATAGCTATGTTTATATTTTAAACATATCTGCGTCAAACAATAACTCTGTGACTTATGCTCTTTATCCCGCCGTGCATGGGGAAAATAATAACTGGCATCAATTATTATCTTATCTGGAATTTGTTTATCTTGCTCTTTCATTTATATTTATCTTAATTTTTTGAAGAGCATCTTTTGTTAATTAATTTCAAAATACTTATTCTTTATTTTGGTCGTCTTTATGAAATAGGCCAATGTATATCAGTTTCTATTCTAATATGTATATCAGTTTCTATTTTCTATAACAGTTTGAATGTAACATAAAAAACATTACTATTTGTTTTTTATTTATCTGTCTAAAATATAGCTGGTTCAAAATTAGTAAAAGAAGTATAAAAGAAAATAAGGTAAAAAACAAATAAAGCACTTCTAATTAAAATTTTACATATGCATATAATCAGGGAAAAAAAGAGAAATAATAGAAGTTCATTAATAAAATTAAAAGAAAAGGAAAAATGAAACACATCGGAAACGTAAAAATGACCGAAAAAAGAAAAGGAAAAAGAATTAGCAATACAAAATTAGAAAATAAAGCTGAAAAAACATGTACTCTAATTATTTATCTATCAGTTGGAGACAAATTTCATTTTCTTATTGTTTAAACAGTGTTTTTTCACGAAATTCTCATTATTTATTGAAGTAGAGCGATGGAATAAGTATAATGAACCAAATGTATTCAAATATAAATAATTATTATTTAGCATTTTATCGTAAATAATAACAAAAATAATATTTTGCAAATTTTCAAGAAAAAAAATGTGAAAGATTAATGCTGAGGGGGCTTAAAGTCGCCCCAGTGTTACTTAGTAGCGATGGTCTGGGATTCAAACCTATGTGTAACATGACATTTTGGAGGAATGACATAACAAGAGGTGACATGTCCGGAAAACATGAAATCAAAATCATAACCGCGACAGCCATTTAATAACATGGCACTAACTAATGTTTTAGCTCTACTGTAATTGCAGCAACCATTTTGAAGGGACAAAATATTTCTTCATTAACTCTGCATGCTGATACGTCGGATGCCAACTATACTTACAGTCGGCAGCAAAATTATTGAAACACACATACGCATTTTTCATTACTTTTTTAAAGTTTCATCGCTAATATTTTTCGTCAAATTACTTTAAAAAACAGTATTCGGTGCACATCTTTCAAATAAGAAATATTGCTAGCGCTTCAAAACTTTTGCTGCCGACTGTATATAATTCATATGAGCATGCTATCATAGTTTTGATCCTTCGTGGTTGAGGTTCTTTCTGCCGCTCCAGTAATATTTCGAGCAAATGAACATGAAGCACATTACAGCCACAACAAAATATACCAGCACAAGCTACGATTAATCTGAACAACACTCTTTTGTGATCTCGAGTATCAAATCCGGAATTGTTTGGTTACAAGTTCGACGTTCTACCACCTTTCTTACCGCGGCCCACTCGGAAAATGCATAATCCGGAAAGTAAATATTTATGGCAAGTAATCACGATTTAATCTTTAGATAATCACTCCTGACAGGAAATAATATTTTTTCATGAATTATGCATTATATATTTCAGCTTTTTCTATTTATTTCCTCGAAGAGAAAATTACAGACGTGCACATATGCGTCTCGAAGTTTTGCGATATGTATTGTATTTATATATGAAACTTTGCTGCTGTCACTTTAAAACTTAGCGTCAAGGGCAAGGCGGTCTGTGGATGGGGGGGGGGGGTCTTCTATTTGATGTTTTAAAAAGACTGGCTACTAGGGCGAAACCAAGCATGTATTAGTTTTATAAGTATGTTTTTAAAAATATAAGTTTTTCAATACAGTAATATAAAAGCAAATTTACAAAAATTGTAATTTAAACTAAATGGTATTTTAAATAACATTTTATTAATTTCAAAAAGTAATATTTAGATATTCTACTCATCGTATAGGGCGGGGCAGCAGCTTTACCTTAAATTTAAGGCGTTTGTATAGATTCCGTACATCTTACTTATTTTTATAATACGTTTTTTCATAAAGTACACTCATGTTTGTGAAAATTGCAACATCATGAAAGAATTGTCAAAAATTAATGAAATTTATTCCACATATTACAATATAGTGGTACAAATATACAATCAAACGTACAAGACAAAAAAAAACAAAAAAAAAAAACAAAAAGAACACTTGAAATCAGTACTTCGTGTGTCCGCCACGCTCAGCGATGAGAGCCTGTACACGTCGTAGCATTGAATCATACAGGTTCTGAATGTAATCCTGGAGAATGGAATTCCAGATGGCTTCGACTTGACGCTAAAGTTCAATCTACTGTGCGCACCACCAGTTGTACCAGCGACTCGCCAATCAATGAAATCCCAGAAATGCTCGATGGGCGATATATTCGGGGATTAAGCAGGCCATGGAAGAAGAGAAACCTGTTGTACACTGAAGAAGGCTTGTGCAGTCTGATAAAAATGTGCACGGGCATTATCCTGATGAAATACAGCATCCGGAATGCGTCGAAGAATGGGAAGGACCTCTAGCTCCAAAATTTTCCTTATGTAGCGATCACTGTTCAGGTTGCCAGCAATGTGCACTAGATGGGATCAACAGTTATACCCAATAGCTCCCCACACCATGATGCTAGGCATTTGTGCAGTATGACGCTGGATAACACACTGTGGGACAAGATGTCCCCCCCGTGTAACGTCTCCCCTCTTCCATCATTGTACTCCAGATTGTAGCAAGATTCATCGGAGAAAACAATCTGTTGTCACTGGGAACGCCACGTGCTGTATTGCTAAGCTAATTGAAGTCGGAGGCGTCTGTGATTCATCGAGAGGGGAATCCTGCGTAGAGGAACCCTTGCACGCAGTTCATGCTACAGCAAACGGTGACAAACCGTGGAGCTAGACAACAAAACACCTGTACACTGTTAAAAAGTTCCACAGAAAACTCTGTGTAATCTATTATCCTAAATCTTACGTAAAATTACAGAGAAACATAAACGAAGATGTTAAAAAACTTATTTTATTCATTCATTTTAATAACTAATATTAATTTCATGAATTATTGTTGAGAATATATTTCGGACTTGAAATGCTTTTCCTAAAGTAGAAACATTCATTTTTAACTTTTATTAAAAAATTAAATAATAAAATTACGTAAAAATACGGAACAAAGATTGAGAATCTCGATTATTCACTTTTAACTAAGAATTACTGTAAATTTACAGAGACTCTGGATGAATATTTACATTAACTTTACAGAAATTTTTAACAGTGTAGCCGTGCTCCAAAGTTGTGCTAACACACGAGAGGACGCTGTACGTTCCGTCACAGCCATGCGGAGGAGGTGTCTGTCGCCTCGTGCCGTTGTTCTATTGCGTACCCCTCTGTCAGGTTTTCAGCATGTTTGATTCTCCTCTGACCGATTCTTCCAAACACGCATCACTGTTGTGACATTACACTGTGTGCGGGATGCGATTTCTCGATACGAAAATACACCCTCTCGCATATTAACGATGAGGCCTCGTACGAACTCCGTTAGTTGTTGGTATGGCACCCTCCGCTTTTGACGAAGCATATTGACCACCAACGAAACATTTACCGCAGGCATAGGACGATAAGCAGACTTCAACGCGCCTTTACAGTTCTTATATACCTGGAACAAGCGACTGATAAGGAGTCGGGTCTCGTTCCACGCATGTGAAATCGCTTTGTAATTCTAATCATTTGCATGCCTTACCTCGCCTTACATTTCCTGTAAGTTTGGTTCAATTTCCATAATCCCTTCATGGAGTTGCAATTTTCACAAACATGAGTGTATGTATGGAAAACTTTTCGACATCGGTAAAAGTAAATACTTCTTGCAAGAGTCAACGTTTGAAAGCAGAAGGAACACGAATTGCAATTTATTAACCCGTTAGTAGTCGCTATAGACAGCGCCACCTATTACAGATTGCGCACTTTTTATTTAACTGTCACCAATAATTTTAAGAAGTGATGTGATCGACGTTTCTTCGATTTTATTCGCGTTTTATGTATGTTAAAAGCCACTTCTAAAAATTTTTGGTGGCTATTGAATAAAAAAATCTGGGAACACTGAATGATGGGCGGCAAATCGACCAACTAGCGACTAATAACGGGTTAAATTAGCTTGATATTAAAATTGAAAATATTTTGTTTTATAAACGAAACTGTTTTCAAAAACTAAGTTAAAGTTGACTAAAAATAATGCAAATTTAAAAATACGTAAAAAAATAAAGAAATAAAGAAAAAAAGAAAAAAAAACTAATGTTGTAAGGAGTGGATTGTTTGGAGATTGTCGTCTTGAATGTCTGATTTCTAAAAAACGAAGTTTTTATTTTTTTTATTTTTAGTGTCTATTAACTTTAACGAGAGCAAGGGAGACATCCCTTCCGTAGAGGATCCAGATTGTGATGGCATGTTTCATAAACTACTCCTAGGGATGAACCAAAGACCATCTCTAATATCGCCCATTGCGTAGGACTAATGTGACGTAAAATACATTCAACCTGAAACATTAATCTTCATAAAATGGCTTGAATGGCTTTATTATGTATTTAATTCTTCAACGCTAAGCTAAGGCTATCAAAGTACTTTCGATGAGTATGAAGGTAAAAAAACAAAAGCAAAAACAAATTTATAAAAATTTGAATATTTCGTACCTTTAAATTGAAAGAAAGAGGACAAATGTTTCAATGCAAAGTGGTAATTTGCTTTCACGCTTTTATTTAACTGAGCAAAATTTAAGTTACTAAATACTCAACAAAGCAGTTAAAATCTGGCATATGTATATGTTATACATGGACTAGATCTCTTTACAATTTTTATTAAAATCACACAATCAACTGTGGAAGAAAATCATATTTATTGAATTTTTTTTTCCAACTGAGTGAAAACAATGCCTGGACCGGGACTCGAACCCCGGATCTTTGACTTACAAGGTCAAGGCTCTACCAATTGAGCTATCCAGGCCGACACCCCGGTCAGCATTACTCACTCAGACAACCTTTTAGGCAGAGACATCTCTGGTCTATCAAAGATCCGGGGTTCGAGTCCCGGTCCAGGCATTATTTTCACTCAGTTGGAAAAAAAATCAATAAATAGAACTCTTTAGAAAGCTCTTCACTTTATTAAGGCCGAGGTCCTTCGCGTATATGATCGAATAGGTATCCCACATATTCAGACATCATATGGCATATATATAAATCTGATTTTAGGTTGATTTCTTTAGAAATCGACCTATTGAAATCACATCGTTTATCTATCTATCTATCTATATATATATACATATACAAGGCCTGCCCCGAAATACTACCGGAATATACCCAGAATACTACCTGCCCCGAAAGTAATGCGCCCAATTTTCTTCTGCCGCAACTATCCATCGCACAGAGTTGCCGCCTGCACGGAAGGGTGGATGGAGTCTTGGGAACACAGCCAGTCGGCTCCGAGCTCCTGCAGGGACACAGTGCCTGTTTCAGTGAACCCTTGTGTGAGTGCTCGGTCGAAATCAAGATGGAAAAAAATCTCTACAGCAGAATTGTTGCAGTGCTGTAAGGGCGATCTGACATTTTGGACAATGTGGTAAGTGGTGACGAATCTTGGATCTTCTTGTACGACCCAGAAACAAAAAGACAGAGCGCAGAGTGGCACACAAGGTCAACCCCACGCCCAAAAACGGCAAGAATGAGCGAATCGCAGGTCAAAGCAATGCTCATTGTTTTTTTAGATTCCAAGGGAGTGGTCCATTTTAAATTTGTTCCACCTGCCCAAGCAGTCACGCCAATTTCTACGTCGGAGTGCTGAAAAGGCTAAAGCAACGGGTCAACCGCGCCAGGCGCGAGATCAAGAATTTATGGAAGCTGCACCATGACAATGCTTCCAGCCACACCGCCTTTATGACGACCGACTACCTGACCAAGGCCAGCATCTCAACGCTCCCCCAGCCGCCTTACAGTCTTGATTTGTCCCCACCCGACTTCTTTTTTTCCCCAAGGCGTCTTGGACGAAGTCACTTAGACGAGGACATCCTTGTGACGGACTTCCAGGACGCATATAAAGCATGGAAATCGCGATGGAACAAGTGTGTTGAAGCAGAAAGGATATATTTCGAAGAATATTGAGAAATTGTACGAATCAGTTCAATAAAATGGGCACATTACTTTTCGGACAGAACTTGTATATGTATATATATATATATAATGAAAATTTTGTCATCACAATAACTCCCGAAATAATACTCTAAATCGCACCAAATTTGAACAGCGAACTTATCTTGTATAAATATCTTGAAAAAAATCGTTAACCAAGTTGCTCCGCCTTTTTGATTTCAAATGGCGGCTACCTGAAAACTTTAAATCTACGTTGTAAAAAGCGTATTTAAGGCTGGATTTGCTTGAATTTTGATGTAAATATAGACCACGTAAAGATCTAAACCAAGTTTATTAATGAACATGCGTCATTCTTAACAAAGTGGCGGATATCTTAAATTAAGCGGGGCCACTTGAAATCAGGCTACCACTTGAAAATTTAACATCACGATAACTTCCGAAATAATACTCCAAATCGAACCAAATTTAGACAGTGAATTTATCTTATAAATATATTGAATGAGTTTGTTAACATAATTGCTCCACCATTTTGTTTTCAAGTGGAGTCCACTTGAAAAATTCAAATTTACATTGTAAAAAGCGTTTTCAAGACCGGATTTGTCTGAATTTTGATGTATACATAAACCATATAAGGGTCAAAACCAATTTTATTAATGAACTTTATCCGCCATTTTTAACAAAGTGCGGATGTTATAAACTGAGCGAGAGAACCTCAAACCAGGCTACCACTTGAAAATTAATAATCATTATAACTTCTTAAATTCAGATTCAATTCGAACCAAAGCTGGATAATGAACTTATATAAATATCTTGGATGAGTTCACTGCGCAACTTGTTCCGATATTTTGTTTCCAAGATGCGGCCACTTGAAATCAGGCTTCCACTTGAAAATGTGCCATCACGATAATTTTTTAAAATACTAAACTGATTCAAGCAAAAGTTGAATAGTGAACTTAAGGTTCAAATATCTTGGATAAGTTCCTTTGATAACTTGCTCCGCCATTTCATTTCCACTTGAACATTTGCCATTATGATAACTTTTATACTTCTGAATCAGTTTGTATCAAATTTGGGTAGTGGATTTATCATTCAAATAAATCAGATAAGTTCGCTGGGCATCTCACTCCGCTTTTTTGTTTCCTACTGGCGGCCTCTTTAAATCACGGTGTCACTTGAAAATTCTTTATTAAAATAATTTTTGAAATACTGGATCAGTTTGAACTAAAGTTGCACAGTGAACTTGTCATACATATATCTTGGATAATTTCGCTCGGCAAGTTGCTCCACCTTTTTTTTTTTTTTTTTTTTAAGTTGTAGCCACTTGAAAATTTGTCATAACAGTAACGTTTGAAACCCTGCACTGATTCGTACCAAATCTGGACAGTGATACTTCTAATATCTTGGATGAGTTTTTTGGGCAACTTGATCCGTCAAATTGCTTCCAAGTGGTTGCCACTTGAATATTTGTTATCACGATAACTTTTTAAATACTCAATCAATTTAAACCAAAGTTTAGAAATGAATTTATCATTAATATATCTATTATTTCGGTGGGAAGGTTTCCCCGCAATTTTGCTTCCTATTTGCGGTCACTTAAACGCTGTCATTTGAGAATTTGTTATCGCGATAACTCTTGAGATACGGAATTTATTCGAACCAAAGTTGGACAGTGGTCTTATCTTAAAAATATCTTGAATTAGTTCTCTGAGGAACTTGCTCCACCATTTTGATTCAAGTGGCGGCCACTTAATTTTTCAACACGATGACTTTTGAAAGTCAAATTCTGAATTAATTCAAACTAAATTTGAACAGTAGACTTATCTCAGTAATGCTTTTGATATATTTGTTTGCTAACTTCGCCTGCCATTTTGTTTTCAAATGCCCGCCATATAAAATTCACATGAAAAGTATTTATGAACCGATTTACTTATAACTTCATATGTGCATAGCCCAAATCAGTACTTCTACCAAGTCCATTAATAATTTGTAACCGCCATTTTATTTCAAAATGGCGGCTACTTAATAAGAAAAAAGAAATTTACCTACCATTCCGAATACGTCGGAAGGACTTCTTTCTTCTTTTCATTTGTGTAAAGAAGACGGATATAATACTGCTTTTGTATATCTTACTTTACACGAAAATTTCTTCTATTTATATCTAGAAAAGTAATTTTCGTAATAACTTACATAAAGCTAAATTCTTAATCTAAATTTCTAACATATATTTCGTTCAAAAAGATTATTAATGATTCTGCATTTAATATACTGTATCAGAAATATATAACTTACATTTGAGTGAAAAATGCTCTCTCCCCCTCTCTCTCTCTTATGTTATTACGTTTCGAGGAAAAGGATTATCTTCTGGAAAATATATTTTGACAAAAAGAAATTCTATTGGTAATTATTTTACATTTTCTAGAATATCCGACATTCCTATATTCAACAATGTTTCAGAAATTATTATGCATCAGTTAAATTCGAAGTAATGGAGTTTCAAAGAAAATTATCTAACTAAAATATATTTAATCTCATATTAAATTTTTATACTACATTTTAAACTTTCAATTCTTATGTAAAAGGAAAAAGAAAAACAAACGTTGAATACAAATTACTAATGGTTCTATAAACAATAAAATAAATTCAATAAATAATTCATTTTCAGAAATAGTTAAAAAAGGAATTAAGCTATTGCATAACCTAAAATTACAAATTAAACTAATAATGAAACTATAAACAAATTTAGTTGAAGATTTTTGAAATTACATTTGCGGTTTCCAAACTTTGTGACAACTCAGCAAAGCATACTCCTTTTTCCCATTGATTTCCTCCTTTTCTTCTTACCTGACCTGTTCTAGTGTTTGATCGTAGGAGATCGGAGACACTTTCTTTAATGTTTCTCTCTCTTGGTTGCTAAATATTTGATCTCAGTCGTATATTTGCTGTGGCACGTAACAGTAGAAATAAATATCTTTGACGTAAGCGTTGCGAAAAATTGCTTTGGCTTGTAAATACTACATATGCACCCGTCTTGGAATATGTATGTATCGTCCTTAGAAGTTTCTATTAGTAAAGATTTTATTGCATATTCATACAGTTCAAATGCATTTTTTTTCTTTAAAATATTTATGACTGTTCTGATAAAATATTAGGTTAAAAACTTGAAAATTAGTTCCGATTAGCTGCCTTGGACATAATAATTTACTTAGTAATTATTATTTTCATTTTTATAAACTGAAAAGCAGATAGTGTTACTTAAGCTAATATATACTTCAACTAATTTAGTTATTGATAATTATATAAAATATTTAAAAGGTACTGTCAATTCTACTGAGATTACTTAAATCGATTTTACTGTTTAAAAAAAAATATCTTCACAAATGCTTGTGTCTAAAACAAAAAAATCCACATGTTATTTCCATATTTCGTAATATTTAGAAAATATACAGATAAAAGAGTTAAAAAATAAGTCTAATAATAGATATTACTTTATTTTTTTTTAAATAAATATTAATATATTTATCGTTATTAATCTATACATTCATTAATGAAGTTCATATCAACAAAATCATTGAACAAAATTTTAATTATTACTAAATGTTTTTGATTACACAGAAAAGCAAATGTAATGCAATGTCTAATTAGGTATATAAACCACCCAGTGCCACAAATATAATTAATAGCTAAAAATTAATACATGTTTTTATGAAACACTTAAGGGGTTTAGTGTCTTTACGTCGCACAACTTCTACACTAAGGGCAATTGGCGACGGTCCTGAGTGGGAGTATACATAAAAAATAAGCATTGTGAAAGTACTGGAAATTTAGTACAAGTTTTTGCTTAAGCTATAAAACCAATTCGGCTGACTTCTTTTCTTGTGATAAAAGATATGGTATTGGCTGTTTCTCAAAATTTAAAATATTATTGAAATAAAAATATTCAAATTTGGTAACAAATAATATAAACACATTCGTTTAATATAACAAATAATACAAGCCCTGTAATTTTCTATTGGCAGTTTCTCAAAATTTAAAATAGCATTGAAATAAAAAAAAATCAAATTTAGAAAAAAAAAATTAACAAAAATTTAAACAGCCTTCATATCGTGTGTTTTATAATCAAAGAAGAAAACCCCATACATATTTAATAATTACTGAAAATAAAAAAAATTCTCAAAAAAATTTATTAAATTAGGAAAGTTGTTTTACAAGATAACATGTTTTCTAGATAACAAATCACTCGAAATAGCGAAATACCGTTTTTTTTTTTTTTTTTTTTTTTTTTTTTTTTTTAATGTTTTGTAAACGTTTTATTCATTTAATTTCACAAAATGTTTCTAGTCTTTTACAATTCTGAAGATATATGTAATTATACTTACTATACACATTAATAGTCCTCACGCCTGAACCTTTTGAGCCTCCTGACAAACCTGCGTACAACACTAAATTACCAATTTGAAATATAGGGTGGTTATAATTAAACTTCTCCTATAAACAGCATCCTACAGCGCAAACGGGTGAACGGAATGCCACGAAATTTGGTAAATAGACTATACACGAGATGCGCTCAAGGAATTTCGAAACAAAAATTAGTTCAAAATGTCAAGAGGGCGCCTTTTTCGGAAAAAAACATTAAATTCAACACAATAAACGACCAAAACGGAATACAGAACAATATTAACAATCCAGAATAAGAATTATAAGTAATAAAATGTAAAACAAAGAAAAGCTGTCAGTTCTAGGAAAAAAATGTCGATATTTGCCTGCTTGCGAAGAAAAGGAAGCTTTATGTAAAACAGGTTAGAGTATAAAACGTTTGCAGACGACAAAGGTTTGCGATGACAAGGTGATCAGAAACTAGTCAATAAATGTTAATATTAATTCTGTATTCCTTTTTGGTCGTTTATTGTGTTAAATATAATGTTTTTCCGGAAAAGACGCCCTCTGGTGGACATTTTGGAACTATTTTTTTTTTTCGAAATTCCGTGAGCGCATCTCGTGTATAGTCTATATACCAAATTTCGTTGCATTCCGTTCACCCGTTTGCGCTGTAGAATATTGCTTGTAGGGAAGTTTAATTATAACCACCCTGTACTACGACGAACGCATCGCATATATTATCATACACATAGGAAACAAAAACTAAACCGCAAACTAGAGTTAGAGTAGCACCACTAGAAACAGTGCGGGAAATAAGAACTGTTATATATCGTATTAGTATATATGGACTCTGTGAATAGCATCTCTGATCGAGAATTGGTGTTAGAATTTCGCAAGTAGTATTATGATAGCAAGTATATTAGTAAGAAATGTTGATCTTTTTCCTGGCTAACTAGAAATTTATGTATCCATTAAGGGGTTACGTGAGTTTCATAGGCTAAAATAAAGCATATATTCTCTATTTATTTTACATAATATATATATATATATATATATTTACATTTTGAGCTTCTAAAGAAGCAGCATTTAAATGATATTTAAAAAAATTTTCATTAAAATTTTTGAAATTCCAGCCGGTGGGTCCTAGTTTCAGAAGATCATTCAAACAAGTTGGCATAAATGGACTCTGCTCATTACCCTATTATATACATGTTCTCATAAATTTTTAGTATAAAACATATTATATTCATGTTAATAGAAATGAAAATGACCGTTTTCTCGAACGGTGACAGACTGAAAAACCCTAGTTAATAGGCTGAACCAGAATTTTATCTTCCCATGTTCTTGTAGCTGAATAAACCCATTATTATTTTTTTTATTTCTTTATTCAGTCATGTTTTGTGTGTGCGGTGTAAATTCCTTCGACGGCGATTCGGAAAGTTTGGTGAGTAGTCAATAATCTGATTTCGCTTTATTTGAATTAACTTTTGAAATATATTTAGATTTCTAGCTAATCCGTAGTACAGAATTTAATTCTTATTCTATTTATTCAATATTCTGAATATGTTAGTACAGAGGACTAACAAATTAATTAGTCTCAATCTACGGATTTTTACGATACCGATTTTACGATAGCTGGACATTTATCGAAATCGAAAATTTATCGAAAATATAATTGAATAATTTGAAAGCGGTGTTATAATAAAAATAATAATAATAATAGTCCTCGATACTAAACTAAGTTATGCTTTTGCCAGAATTTCATCGAAATCTTTATTATTATTTTTTTTAAGATGAAGAAAAGAAAAGAAAATTAATAATAATCAGTACAGAAACGAACAGTATCAAAAAAGTCTTTTTTTTTTTTCTTTTTTTTTTTTCTTTTTTTGAGAGGTGAAGGATGAGTAGGTCGAAATGTTTATATATATTTTTTTTTTATAATTTACTTTATTTTGATTTAATTTTAATTCTTACATTCCCATTGATAGTTTATTCCCTTTGATAGTTTGTAGGTAATCGGAAGGCTTTAACCAATGTTTGGTCTGTCTGCCACCGGAAGTAATTAGTAATTTATAATGAATAATCATATTAATTTTTTAAGATTAGTTTCGGTTTTGTAATTTCCATTTGGCTTTCATATAGGTTTTGATATCGATTTGGTGCACGTGAAATTAATTCATTTGGTGAATAGATTGATTTTGTAAAGAAAATATTTTCAAAAGAAAAGATTAAGAAATAATCTCTTATTATAATTATTATTATTTATTTATTTTATTTTATTTTATTTATTTATTTATTTTATTTTATTTTATTTATTTATTTATTTTATTTTATTTTATTTTATTTATTTATTTATTTATTTATTTATTTATTTTATTTATTTATTTATTTATTTTTTTTTTTTTGCGAAAAAGTTTAGAATTATTTTTTTTTTAAATTGAAATCAGAAGTATTTTGATATATATATACACTGCTCGACATTGAAAATGCAACACCAAGAAGGAATGATAATAACGGAATGAAATTTGTTGGACACATACATTATAGTAGAAAGAACAAAAATTTCAGGAAATTTGGAGTAATATGTACTGAGAAAACAGTACATAAAGCAGCGACCTCTGTGAGCAATAACAGCACATATCTGCCTAGGCATTGAATCGAACAGCGATTGGATGACATGTACGGGTAGAGCACTTCATGAAGTTTTAACACGATGCCACAATTCATCGATCGAAGTTACTGGTGGGTGGGGGGGGGCAGTCGATTTCAACGATTAAACAGTCAATTTCATTGGTGCGAGATCAGGAAAACGCGCTGGTCAGAGCAACAGTCAAACACATTCGGCATAAATGAAGGTCCAGACAATATGGACAACTTGCGGTCGTGCATTGTCCTGCTTAAATATTGCGCTTCGGAGGCCTTGAACATAGGGCAGAGCTATGGGCCTTAACTCGTCAGAAATGTTATGGCTGGTATTCAGAGTGGCAGGAATGAAAACAAGAGGTGGCGTGTATCCAATGGTACAACATACCATCAATCCAGGTGGTGACTCAGTATGTGGCTACCAAAATTCTGTTTACCCTCAAAACTGCATCACTGATATGGGCGCCATTAATGTGTGATCAACGATGAACCTGGACGCAGGAATGGCGTGAAGTCACTTTTCAGACAAATCACAATCGTGTTTGCAGCATCAAGATTGCCTTATCCGTATTTAACGGCATTATGAATAATGCATATTGCCAGCTGGGATTCGACATCATCATACTGTTCATCATTTGCAATGATGTTATGGGTTCCCATTGGATACACGTCTCGATTGCTTCATGTTCGTAATCCTGGCACACTTAACAGCGGCCATTAAATTTCTGATGAGTTAAGGCCCGCCCCTCTTCCCTGTATTCGAGGCCTCCGTAGCGTAAATTTTAAGCAAGATAATGCGCGGCCGCAAGTTGTTTCTATTGTCCTGACCTTCTTCGATACAGAATGTGTTCGACTGTTGCTATGGCCAGCGCGTTCTTCTGATCTCGCACCAATGAATATGACTGTTTAATCATTGAAAAGCGACTGTTCCCCCACCACTCACCAGTAACTTCGATCGATGAATTGTGGCATTGTGTTGAAGCTTCATGAAGTGCTCTACCCGTACATGTCATCCAATCACTGTTCGACACAATGCCTAGGCAGATATGTGCTGTTATTGCTCACAGAGGTCGCTGCTTTATGTACTGTTTTCTCAGTACATATTACTCCAAATTTCCTGAAATTTTAATCAGTTGTTCTTTCTACTATAATGTATGTGTCCAACAAATTTCATTCCGTTATTATCATTCCTTCTTGGTGTTGCATTTTGAATGTCGAGCAGTGTATATAAACATTTGTGTATTGTGTTTTGTTCTTTAATACTTACTTTGTTGTATTACAAACATCTATTGTTATTCTACTTTATCCACAGAAACTTTATAATCAACTTAATTGCAAAATGTAATTTTATGGGTTTTTGTTAAAATGAGAAAAAAAAAAAAATCAAGATGATGAGAATAACGCGTTATTTCCTAAAACAAAATTTAGTATTCAGTTCGAACAAACACGCCGAGAAATAGACATTTTCGGTGATAAAATAAAAAGTTGTGAAGATTTTGACAATAAACCTACAAAATTCTAAAAGATAAGGTAAATGTTCTTGAAAACGAATTTGGATTTAAACGTCTCGAAATTTTTTGAAAAAAAAAAGAAAAAAAGAGGATAATTTTGTTAAATTTATGAAATATCGAAATGTAATTTTAGAATCACTACTAGAGGGCAAGTCGCCCGTAAACAAGGGGGGAAACGTTAATTCAGAAGAATTTAAAAAGGGTATTGCTTCTAATAATTATCGCATTAACTTACCGAAATTAGGCATCCTGGCTTTCTACGGATACACTGGAAAATTAATACCCTTCAAAGTGTTATTTAATTCAACAAATGACAGTCTATCCGACTTTGAAAAATTGTAATGTCCCCTGGCATATGTAAGAGAGAACGCTGCTAAATTAATTTAGGTTTTCTCATTGCAACCAGCTAATCTAAAACAATGTTGGGAGATATTGTGCAACCGATTTGAGAAAAAAACACCAGATTTAGCGTTAGCTCAAATAAATGAAATCGTTGCCAAAAAAATAAAGCCGATGATTAAAAGTTTTAATTATTATTGACATTTGTAATGAGGCAAAACGCAATTTATCCACTTTCGGATTTGAATTTAACTTATTAACGATTTAATTCTTGTCAATTTTATGTTGTCAAAATTAGATAATTCAGTTAGGCATAGATGGGAATTTACTCAAACTATCACTCACTTAAATTCATTTCATTCATTCTTTGAAAAGGAAGATATAAATAGTATGTGGTTTAAAGATTTTTTTTTCAAAAGAAATAAGCCCTTTCTCTACTAAACCAGACTCTGTAAACCCTGCAGAGTTAATATTACAAACTTCCAGCACCCGAAGAGACGAAGGTCCGTATTTAGTCAAACTACCAATGCTACCTACCATGGTTTTAGGCGAAAGTGTCACTCGAGCATTACAAGCATTATCTCTTAAAACAGAAATATGACTATTTTATGCTAGAGTATCCACGATTGAGCCATATGACATAGATAGACAGCGACGACCTTAATATCCAATCAAATTGTTATTTGCCTCAAAAAGGTGTCATTAACACAAACAGTACAGCAGAATCAGGTTTAGTATTTGATGCTTCAGCTTTAACTTTTGACGGACATTCTTTGAATTTGATAATCTACTCTAAACCTGTATATTTACAAATCTAATTAAATCCAGGCTTTATAAAATCCCTTTGTGCAGTGACGTTTAAAATTTATATCGACAGATTTTAGTTGCATATTCTGATTCGTACCTGTAGAGAACCTTCTGGAGGGCAAACTCTTCAAATCCGCTTAGAGTGTATAAGCTCAAAACTATAACGTATGGAAGAACCTGAGTGTGATGTAGATTATTACATATTATAAAATTTGTTTTCGCTTTAAGATAAATAAAATTATAAATAAAATTATTTAATCTCAAAGAACTATTTAAAATATAACGATACAACTTTTTTTAACCTATAAATAATAAATATGCAGTATACTTTTTCTAATTTTTATATGTTCCCTTTCATATCTTTTTCAATGTAACTGAAACAAAATCTTGGATCGATTCTCATTACTCATTTAACAATTCTAATGTAATGAAAATTCTTGTCGCTAAGTAAATGATATTATTTTGACTCATTTCTTCTTTTTGTTATCTGAATCCAGATAATAATTAATTCGGCTTCTTTTAACCGTACATCGAAATATAACGCATGTGCCCTTTTGCCACCTAATTGAATTACATGATCCAGAAAAATATTTCCTTAGCTGCTTATTTTCCAGGAACCCAGGAACTAAAGAACTTGGCGAAATCATGCCAATATTCACTAGCAACGGCCACTTAATTACTGGTCGCCTTTTCAAAAAAATATATAAAAATATTCGTAAGGAATACCGCAACCATTTTCTATCTTAAACTTTGAACTTGGCGTATATAAAATAAATAAACGCCAAAAGCAATGTCATTTTTCGCTCCAGTTTTGGACGGAACTTACGATCATAATCGAGATGAAGAAGGTTTAGGGCTTTGTGCCCAGTGCTGTTCCCCCACTCCGTACTTTTATTGTCCAAAAAACTTATTATATTTTTGGTAATATATGGCCACGCCACAAATTATCTTGTTTGGAATAATCAATAAATTTTCCTAAACTACTGAATCTGCCAACGCAATAATTTTTGTTTTCGACAGCTAATTACACACCATCAGACTGGGCTCCTTCCTTTGCATTTTGAACTATTAAGCAGTTTCTTAATGATGAAGAAAGCACTTATCTGAATGCTGTGAGAGCTGCGCGCCACCTCATATATGTGGACGATTTCGTTGGTGGTGCAGATTCAACTGAGGCCGCTCAATCTGTAGTTACAGAACCCCAGGCTTTATTTGATGCAGCCGATTTCCAGTTATGAAAATGGGCTCCAAAATGCCCTGAGGCTATAGCGCATATTCCTGAAGAACTCAAATTAATGATGTATAAACTTTCGTTTAATCCTAACCAGGCCCAGAGTGTTTTAGGGTTAGATTGGAATTTAAATATTGATACATTACGTGTTCAAGTAAGCAACGAAGGAAGTGTGATTATCAAAACAAAACTACTATCAGTCACAGCATGAATTTTTGACCCTCTATGTTATTATTGCTCTCCGTGATATGATTCAAATTATTAAAAGATGCACTTAAGGAAAAACTTGCGTGGGATGATCTGTTACCACCCGACATCCTAGTACAACGGAATCAATTCTATGGGGACAGCTCTGCCTTCCATTTTATATCCATTTCTAGAGTTCTGAATATTAATTTAGGACACACCGTTAAAATGCATGGATTCTGTGTAACAAAAGCGTATACTACTGTAGTATACGTTCGACCAAACAATAATTCACATCTAAAATTAATAAAAAAAAATAATTTTGATTAATCAATTAATTAATCTAAATTAATTAATTAATCTAATCTTGGATTAATTAATTAATTAATTAATCCAAGATAAACACTGTCATAGACAAACCTAGACAACAAACTTCGCACGAAATGGTGAAATGGGAGGGAATTTTAAATCAACGGAAGAAGATTTAACCGCAGTGCCCTTTTTTTATATATTTATGCATACAAATTGCCAGTGATGTTCCTTCACTAACTCTATGAATGTTGTTGGCCGTGTGATGGTAGCCTACTTAAGACCACCTGTACTTATTCCATTTATGGGCCAATGGCCTTTCTTACTGTATGCCTTCATTACTGCTGGCAGCTATAAACGGCCCATTGCTACAGTAACGTGTGGCAAGTACAGGATGCCAGCTGTAGGCCAGAATGGACCCATCAGTGTAAGTTTTGCTGGGTAGTGCTTGAACGAATTTTTTTTTTTTGTTTGGGGGAGGGGGGGGGATTACAACTAATTTTACAATACTATTCGTTGGGGAAAATGTACCGAAAATTGTACTGTTTTTGCATACAACGCTGCAAAAAATTCAATTTTTTTTTTAAATCTTTCTTTCAAGCCCTAGTCAATTTTATTTTGAAAAAGTGTGAAAATTTAAGTTCGGTACATTATTTTTTTGAGAAATTGTGTCCATCGCTAAATAAGTTTTACGTATGGTTAATTTCTAAATAAAATGATGCATTATTTTAGTGTATGTCTGTTTTATGAAGGCTCAATTACAGTTATGTGAAGGGTGCACATAACAAATGCGTTTAATTTTGTCTTCAAGCAAACCGTAATATTCCAAAACGCGTAAAACATTTGTATCAGTTAAAAAAATTAAGAACGACTATTCCCTAGGCGAAAAAAGAAAAAGAAGAGGGATTTTAATTAATTATTTTAAACTAAAATAAATATAGCATTTTGTATTTTACAATACATATTTACAATTTTCTTTTGTTTCGTCGTTCAGTTCTAGTTATTTGGTGCAATTTACTGAAGTACAAATTGGATTCAAATGATAGCAAATTTAAAAAAAAGTTTTGCGGTTTTAAAATTTTATCTATTTTCGATAATCAAATTATCCTATTTAATTGTTTTTCTTAATTTTGTTTGAATCACATTTCATAAACAACAAGCTTTTTTTATCTATAATCAAGTGCGAAAGTGCCTTCCTCCATAATGCAAAATGTAAAAATAAGAAAATAATCGTTTATTTTTTCCAAAAATTAATTTGATAAAAAAAGAATTAATTGATATATTCAGAAAAGAAAGCACAAATAGTTTTATAACGTGCACATAAATGCATTATTTCATGGGGAAAAATATGCATATAAAGGCAAAATCATGAAATGAATTTACTGTAAAATAATCATTCATTTTGATTGATTAAAACTTTGCGTTTAAAAAAAAAAAAAAATATTTTCACATGAATAATTGGTTTTGAAAAACCCGCATTATTTTTAATAAAAAAAAAAGTTATGCATTTTAAAAGGAAAAATATATTTGTCTTCACTTAAAATATTCGATATGGGCATATAAATACGCTTATTTTGAGTTAGGTCAATCAATCTTACAAAAAAAAAAAAAAAAAAAAAAATGTAATGTAATTGTTTACCCTAAATTTAAAGGTGATAAATTTCCATTTCAGCGTATTTCTTTTCAATCATTATGGCATCCTAAATATAACTATTCAAAATACTTTTCCGCAGACATAAACTTCATAATTAAATGAAATAAAAATATCCATGCATTAACTATTATTTAAAGTATCTAATAAACATTCTAAATTATAATTTTGTCTATTTCTATACCGATAAAAATGTATGCTTTCACCAATTTCACACCTTAACTAAGATGAATTAAAATAGTTTTAGTTCAACTTGAAGTTTTCTTTCTAATTAGTTAAATGTCAGGAACAGTTTTTTGTGCAATTTTTGATGCACCTTTTTCTTTTTAATATTTTCTTTTATTTAAACTTTGATATTCTTAAGTTGTGAAATAAAGAGGATTTTATAAATAAAGGATATGAGGTTTGCGTTGATGCAAACTCCATCTCAATTAATTAGTTAGATAACTAAATGGATAAGTAAAGGGCACGAGACTTGAACATAAATTATAAATAAGACTTTTATTTGAACATATTAATTGGAGGGCGGTCTGGCAATCGAGATAGCTCAGTAAGCATATTTAATTATACTTTATCAAAATATATGTATCAGAAATTAAATTAGATAATTTTAAATATCTCACCCCAGCAAACAGTCGAAGGTGTAGAGACGGATGCACTCTTTTACTCCACTACTGTGACTGCACTGTGGATCATCGGATTCCCTGCTGATCCAATATTACGTTCACGAATGCTAGTAGATACGCACACCAACACTCATCCAACTACTTAATCTTCACACAACTAAATCTCCACTCCTCCACACCTCAATACTCGCCAAAATAAGAAACTTCACAATCTACATCACAATCTACATCACCATCTACACCACACCTTTTACGAAAACCTTCTCCATCTTATACTACTTTCTACCAACTTCCTTTATCTTCATTTCAATCAATACTTTTAAAATCGCTTCCAATTCCTCTACCTCTCACAACTTAATTCGTTCGTTGCAACACCATGTCGACACAAAACAAAACCAACCAAAACTTTCGCGAGTCACTGGCGTCGAAGCGATTTAACCGTCCCAACTTTATACTTTGCTGGATCCAGCTTAATGTCAAACAAACTGTGGTGACGTTCTACAGTCTCAACCTCACAAGGAATATATACATTCTACAACACAACTACAGAATGAATATATTATTTTAAAGGCTGAATTTTTTTAAAAGTTTAACTAAAGTTTATTTAGTATAATAATGAATCTAAGTGAAAGTTCTCCTATTTGCTGATCATATTAAACCTGTACAATCGGGTGTAGTGAAAAAAAATTTTTCTTTCTTTTTTTTTTTTTTTTTTTTTTCAAAATGTAATAGCGACCAAAACTGTCTTTTATACCCGATTAAAAAAAAAAAAAAAAAAAACGAGTTTCGAAATTTTTGAAATTTTACTTAAGGGTCCACTTTCGCCACAAAATGGCAAAAAAATCCAATAATTCCAAAAAATAGTCCAAAAAAATAATCCATTGATTATTTTTTGTAACTCCTATAAAAATGTCTCTCCTTATATACAATATAATAACAGCAGCAACAACAACAAAAGTTGATATAATTGTTATTTAAAGGCTGTGCAAAGTTTAAAGATTTTCTAACAATATCTTGAGGGTTCACAGTAGCATAAATTATTAGAAAATTCGAAAAAATGAATATTTTCATATTTTTTTAATGCATAATTAAATATGATTTTTAATATAAAAAATGAAACTAAAAAACAAGTAAAATTACATGTCTATAGTTGCAAATTTGTTGCCATGTGCCTGTAATCTTCTTACCATTATTTTTTAATAGCATTCTTTTATAATATTTATCTACATTTGAATAAGACAAAAATTATCTTTTTGTAAATAGAGCTATGAAAATATTTTACAAATTGTAATTCCTTGGCATCGATAAACTCTATTTAAGTATTATGCAAAATTAAAATGGAATCACGCAGTAAATGTCTCAAGGTTCAATTGCAGCAAGCTTAAAAGAGAATAAATCACTTGATAATGCAATTCAAAAGCTGCTGATCATAACATGTTGCCATCGCGCTAAGTGTTTATTTATTAAGTAAATAATTGTTTATTTTGGATCGTGTCAAAAATTGTTTTGGGCGTGAATCTTATTTCTAGATTTTAGACGATTTTTATCTCGGAGGGAAATTATTTAGAGGATAACAGAAGATTTTATTTCTGTTTTAATTCTGCATTTCAGTATAAGAATGAATATGAAAACTAGAATATATGTTAAAGATCCGGTTTTCAAAAAATCATACAAATTGTTTCATGATATGTTAGGAACATATGAAAAAATTATGCAGTTTTATTTGTAAGTATCGAACGATTGAATTCCCAATAAATATTCGATGCAACGTGCTGTCAGCGGCTGTTCCACTGCTCTTGCAGATAAATTAGAGTTATTTGAAATCGTGCCTCGATTCCAGTTGTTTCCAGAAAAAGAATTCTTCAAGTCATTAGATGATTTTGCAACAAATAAAAAAAAAAAAAAAATTATTTTAGCTAAAAAACTCTTTACATTTTGTTTGATACTCTCGCTCTTCTCAAAACTTTAAGAAATGGTTTAACGGTTAAAGGAAATAAAATGAAAGTGCTCAACAATAGGTAAACAGTTTTCTAGCTGAAATTAAAATATTGTTTGATAAATATTTGAGATGAAAATTTAATCAATTGATTTAAAGAATTATTTTAATAGGAACAATTAGAATCGAGGCAGGATTTTATATTATGTCTAAATTATTTGCAATAATAACAGAAATATCACTGACAGTGAGTTCATACAGTACGAACAAACGAAATTGCATAATTTCATCATATATCGACAATATATCACCACATAATTCCTTTTGTCTTGAGAAAACCGGACCTTCATTATCACTACCAGTTTCATACTGAAACCGATGCTGAAATGCAAAATTAAAGCGAAATAAAATCGCTGTTGCATTCTAAATAAGTTCATTCAGAGCTAAAAGGCGTCTAAAACCTGGGAGCAATATTCATACACACTAAACGACTGCTGTCACGATTCAAGATAAACACGGCTTTACTTAATAAATAAACAAATTACGCGTGAGGGCAACAAGTTATGATCAGAGACTTCTGAATTTCATTAACACATTATTATTATTTTTTTCTGCTATTCTATATGCTGCATTGCAATTTCGAGATCTTTTTGATTATATTAACATTTTACACAACTCTAAAACATAACATATCGGGGCCAAGTTATTACAAATTATAAATTATTTTCATACTGCTATTTAGAAACAGTAATTTTTGTCTTATTCAATTGTAGATAAAAATTACAAAGAATACTAATAAAAAATAGTGACAAAAAGATTACAGACACTCTCCAATAAATTTCCACCAATAAATATGTAATATCACATTTTTTTTTTCGTTATCTGATATTCAGAATTAAATATAATTATGCGTTCAAATTCATATTAAAGTACTCTGTTTTTCGAATATTATGACATTTTTAGTGCAACTGTGGACCATCAAGATAATGCAGATTTTTTTTTCTCTTACAGACGGCAGCAAAATTATTGATGTGCTAGCAGTAGTAATTCCTATTTAAAAGGTTTCTTAGTCCTATGCTGTTTATATATATATATATATAGAGGTTGATGATAAAAATTAGCGATCAAACTAATATATATATATATATATATATATGAAAATTGTGATTATGTGCGTCAATAATTTTGATGCCGACTGTTGATATAAGGAGAAACTTTTATATACGAGTTATAGAGAAAGTTATAATAATCAAAGTTTTGTAAGTTTTTGACATTTTGGAGCAAAAGTGGACACTGAAGATATATTTCAAAAATTCCGAAATTCACTATTTTTCCTATTCAATATAAAAGACAACTTTTAGTTCGTATGACATTTAAAAAATAAATAAATATATTTTTTCGCTGTACTCTACTGCTTACGTAAGTAAGTTCTATATTTACACTCATTATCATTTATTTTAAAAGGTGTAATGTACCGTCAATTAATATTTAAATGAGGCAATTTAAAAAGTTTTATCATTATAAATATTGTTATTATTTTCTGGTGCTTTTCTCTGTCCTTTTTAAAATGAGGATTTTTTTTTTTTTTTTTTTTTTTTTTTTTTTTTTTTTTTTTACTACCATAAGAATTTGGGTTTCATATTTATTAATGATATTTGTTTTATCTTAAATGTAACTGAATTTTTAGAACCAATTTTAAGAGGCAGCTATAAATTCCAAAATGAAACGAAAATTTCACATATCAAATATGCAAAATTTTTTGCTTTTTAACTTTAAATACGATAAGTGTATTTAATCTAACAATATAAGAACCGTTGAACGTTAATATAATCACTATAAGTAAGATTATAAATTACTATTAATAACAATTATGCTTCTAAGATTGAACAATTTTCGAGATCACAAATTATGTATTGTAGTTCTCAAGGTTATATTTTTAATACATTCTATTCTAATTTAAAAGCAAAACAGGAATAATAATAAAAAAAAAAAAAGCGCGACTAATAACATTTTTTTTTTCAAAAACAAGTCAACACGTGCATTATATTATACATGCGTAAATATTATAGCGATGTAATAATTTAACACATGTTTGAAATGAATTCTAATATTATACATGAACTTTTACAGTTTCTTATTCATTAAATTTTGTTTCTTTGTCTGACATAAATAGAAAAATACCTTATTTTATGTTCAATAAAACGGCCAAAGAATGTTAAAAGTATCAGCTTATGGACCTTCGCAGATGTCTGGAAATACTCAAATCATGAATATTTAAAGAAAATTCCTTCAAAGATCGTTGAAAAAAATGTGTTTAAGCTTATCGATAGTTACATAAGGAAAATTCTAGAAAACATATTTAAAAATTCCTTTAATATATAATTAAGAAAAAGGGAAGCTATTGATTTTGAAATCGATCATCGTAGTGTCGTGACGTCATTCGTTTAAGTCTAGTTAGTTTTACAAAGATGTAAAACAAAGAAAACAATCTCTAACCATATCTTTTGTGAAACTAAATTTATTATTTGTTTGAGATTTTCTGAGGGAAATATTTGAATTTTGTTTAAAATTATATTTTTATTTTTCCTATAAGCACTATAGTTGTAACTCGTAATTGATTTATTCAAATATTTTTTTCTTATATTTAGGAGAATTATATAGAACACTATTTTAAATTTAGATAATTGCCTTTTGTTTACGATGATTTGAGAAAAAAATTAAATATATATATAAATAGTTCTTAATGTATTTTAAAACTGTTGATTAACACGCTATTTTAAATTTATATCAATTTAATTAACATTACCCAAGTAAAAAAAAAATTAATTAATTAAAATGATTTTTTTTCTTATAAAGAATTTATTTTTAAATATCTTATATTTTAAACTTACAGACCTAATTAGATGTACTTTAAAATGTTCAAGTAGTTTAATTGTTACTACTACCGCACAGAGGTCAAAACTCAACCAATTGTTTTAAGTAAGCATTTAAACAATAAATATAGAAATTCAAAATTTCCGTGTAAATAAACTTCTTAGTTATTACTACATCCTTCAAAAAGAAAACTAAATTGCTATCAGCATCTTTATTTACGTGGCTATGCATATCTCTATGAACATCTCTACATATAGTAGTAAAATAAGATATATGTATGCGTGTATGTCCGTCTCTTTGTAGGCAAATGAATGATCGCAGGTCTACAGAATTATGCATGGACCTCTATTAATGACAATGACATGTATCTCTATTAATGACACGCATGGGCCATGCATGTCATTAATCCGTGCATGGACCTCTATTAATGACATTGGACCTTATTATTGACCTCTTCTGATGCACTTCAGAGCCCAATTTCTGAAACTTTTATCACTTTTTTTTAAATATTAAAATCTATAAATCTTTGAAATGATCATCTCCGGAGATAGAAATATGAAAGTAAAAAGACTTTCAGTGTCCCATTAGCTCAGCTGGTTAACGCGTAAGGTCGTAATAACGCGAAGGTCGTAAGTTCGATCTTCCGAGGCCCGATGTGTTACTTCGTTCAAATTTCTTTTTTGGATCTTTTATGCTGTTCTGCTTGTGAATCTAATACTTTTAATGCAGAGTTTGGATGATATTCTGTTCCTTCATACTGAACTACAGCAACATGGCTCAAAACACGAGTTTTATTGCAATTACGTAAATATCTCTAATTAACATTTGAAACTTTACTACAAAATATTTGTTTTCCATTCTTTCCAATTTTACTTATTTATATTATATATATATATTTTTTTTTCACTGTCAATATATTTGAAACAGAGGCTTTTTTAAAACGTGGGCTTTAACATATTGGAAAGTTTGTTATATTTTACGAGATGTTTATTAATTAGGCATCTATACTTGTAGATTTTTATATAAGAGAGTTAAATCTCTCAAACACCTCTTCTTTATTTTTTATAGAATTTTAATTCGATGTCTTATAACATAAATTTAATAATACTTTGTAAGGATCTGAGGCCTCAATCATTTTCGATGGAGTGTCTATGGAGTGTTAGGTTGGGAAAGATAAGCTTATCAGTCGAATCTAATTTTAGCTGGTGATTATCATGGATAAAGCGTAAGGTTGTTCAAGGAAGAATTGGGTTAGGGTAAGAGAAAGTTGGCAGTCGATAGCAGAAGTATCCGAGCACTTGCAACAATCCCTGACTAAAAAAAGTACATTTAATACTGATTTGTTACATAAATCCTTGTCGAGTCATGTTATTACTGAGTCTAAGAATATGATTCGACAAGGATTTATTTAACAAAACAGTTTTAAGTGTACTTTTTTGACATCGGAATTATTGGCTAGTGCTCGGATACTTTTGCTGCCGTCCTTAGGTTAGTTTGGTGTTTAGTTCCAATCCCTGGTAGCATACAACGTTGTTAAAACGTTGCAAATAAGTTTGAACAGTTAAAAATTAGTTATAACAACGTTATGTGCTACTGGAAATGGTAAGAGGGGAAGTGTTATACGACGTTGCGAATTTTTTGACGTTCAGTTTGATGTCGGTATTTTTAGAATAGATGTTTTAAAGCAAATAAAGGGAACCTTTCCGCCTGTTTATATTTTAAAAAAAATTCTAAAAATGAGGAAGTGAAGTTCAGACCTTGTTATTGAATCGTGCTTTTTCGATCGGGAATTTCAATTACGATTTGTAAAGTCTTTGAAGTTTAATCATTTTCCAAAAGGGAAAAAATTGCCACTATGCTTCTCGTGTCAAGTAAAAAAATGAAGTTATCAGATATGCTGCAGTTTTGGTAAGACATCAATAATTATTTTTTTAAGATTAAGATATGTTTTAAGTTCAGTTAAGTGAAAGTTAAGTATCAAGTGAAAATGTTCACCCTTCACCTTTATTTCAAGTTCAAAATAAAATAAGTTATTTTATTTCATTTTAAAAATATACCTTATATAGGCTTTTCAATTTTGGCTGATCAATTTCGATCACAATCGTGATCATCTTCAGAGCCACTTGTTACGTCTTCGTCCTTCGTTTTATAGTTTCGCGGTTTGTTGTCAGAGTTACTTCGCTTCACTTCGGATTCTTGTAAGAGGTGTTGCCATGCAGCTGGGATGATGGAATGTTCTCTATTGTTTACTGTGTTGGGGTTAGTGATAATTTCAAGGGCCTCCCGTTTTAGAGCGTAGTTATGGTTATTGTAGGGAGCTATTTTTTGGATGTTAATAGAGTTAATGCTTATTGGGTTATTATTATGGGTGGTGGAGAAAGCGGTAGAGGTTTTTCCTAGTTTAAGATCTGCACGGTGTTCTTTTTCACGATCGGCTATTTTTCGTTTAGTCATCCCGATGTAGCAGGCTTTTTTACTATTGATATGTTCGAAGTTGATTTTATAAATTCCGGAGGTGTGGTTTTGTGAAATGGGGTCTTTTTCGTTCCGGATGTGTTGAAAGATATTTTTGTCAGGTTTTATTGGAATGTTTACGTTATTATTTTTAGCTTCATTTTTTATTTTAATGCTGGCGCCGTTACAAAAAGGGATTGCGGTGGTAAAATTAGGTTTAGGTTTCTGGGCGTTATTGATTTTGTTAAGAGATTTTAGGCGTTTTTTGTATAATTTATTTATAAGGTTTTTAGAGTAGTTAGCTTTTGCGGCGATTTTTTTGATATTGTTAAGTTCTTTATTTAGTAATTGTTTGTTAGAGCAGATTAAAATAGCGCGGTTGATATAAGATTGAATGGCGGATAATTTGTAAGTGAGGGGGGTTTTACAATTTTTGTTTATAATTTCAGTGTTAGTAGTGGGTTTTCTGTAAACGGTAGTGTCGATGGTGTTATTAGGGTTTTTTATGATTTTTATATCAAGAAAGTTTAGAGTATTGTTTGTTTCTTTTTCAATTGTGAATTTAATGTTATTATCTAAGGAATTAAGGTTTGTTAGAAGGTTATCTGGATTTTCAGTGTCGGGAATGATGGCAAAGATGTCGTCCACATATCTAGTCCAAAGTTTACAATTTTTGATTATATGGTTGGCTGAATTTTCAATAAGGCGGAGTTTCAATTCGGCAATGATACCTGAGATAGGGGATCCCATAGGGACGCCTTGATTTTGATGGTAAGTATTATTATTAAAGTTAAAGTATGATTCATTAAGGAGGAGGTTATTTGCTCTAATTAAAGTTTCACTGGTTTTATTGTCTCCAAATATGTTGGTTAATTTAGTATTAATAATTGCCGTGATTTCTGAAATATTGATGGAGGGGTAGAGATCTTTTACATCAAAACTAACGAGTTTATCGGTATAATTTATATTTGTATTACGGAGTTTATCTAGAAACATTTCATTTGAGTTTATTGAGTAGTTAGAGGGAGGGAGAAGGGCTATGTAAATGCTTTTCATGTATTTTTCGAGATGGTAGGTTGGGCCTTCAGCTTTATTTACTATAGGGCGGAGAGAGGGGTTTTTTTTGTGATCTTTATATTTAGCAAAGAGACGTGGTATTGTGGAGGCATGGTTACTGAATGTTGGTCTGTTATTGTTGGGCCATTGGCCTGTTTTTATAAGATCTTTTGTTTTACTTATGAGTTTATTAAGAGGTGAGGGGTGGGTTTTTGTAGCTTTTAGTTTTCCAATGGTTTCTTGCATCATTTCATTATAATGGGTTCGGTTCATAATGGTAATAAGATTTGTTTTGTCTGACATAAGAAAAGTTAAATCACGATTGTTTTTTAAGTTTTTAAGACTTTTGATATCTTCTGAGTCATTATAGGTTTTATTTACTTTAGAGATGGATTTTATAGCGGTGTTCCGGATTGTTTGTTGTTTGAAGGCTGGAATGTAGTCAATGGCGGTTTCTATGTGAGCTATTGTGTCTTTTAAGTTTGGTTTGTCATTTAGGATATATTTAGCGCCTAATTTTAATAGGGAGTCTTGATGTGAGTTTAGTTCAAAAGTAGAAAGATTATTATATGGGTGAGATGTAGGGGTATGGGTTTTTATAAGGTTAGGGTTTTCTTTTATGATTAAGTTATGCAATTTTTTCTGGTGCCGTTTTTGTATAATACTTTGTTCGATTTCTGTGAAATGGTTAATTTTGTTGGTTAGGTGGTTGAAGTCATCAGGTTTAGTTTTCAATTTTAGATCGTGTTTGAGTTTACTGTTTTCTATTTTTAATTTGAAGATGAGAACGGATTTTTGTTTAATAATTTTCTTTAAAATTGAAATTTCAAATTGTTTGGCAAGGTGTTTATAATGTTTATTTATGAAGTTTGAATTTGTTTTTATAAATTTAGGAATAGTTTTGAAGTGCAAGCAGTCTTCTAGAAAGGTTTTATGGTTAATTTCGCGTGTAAGTTTTTTAGAGTTATTTTTTAGGCTATTGTATAGGGTAGAAAGGGACATTATAAGAAAAATCGGGAGGCCAAGAAGAACCGTGAAGCTAAATAGAATGAGCAAATTGCTGAAAAAGAGTTATGAAAGTGAAGCTTGGGAGGTCAGTGATGACCAAAAGACAGAATATTTTAAAGTTTATAAGAGTTTAAGGTGTAAATATAACATTCAAACGATAGGGAAATAAAAGAAAAAAATATCACAAGTATAATTGTAAAATACATAAAAAAATTTCTAAAAGGAATGGTAAATAGTTAAAAACGTTAAAATGTAAAATTTAAAAACATTTTAAAAGGGTTAAAAATTATGAGCATACATACAAATCAAGAGAACGTCGTTAAATCTTGAAAGGGTTTCATCTAAAGGACGTATTTAGACGTCCTTTTAGGTACGTCCTTTAGATGAAACCCTTTCAAGATTTAACAATACGTCCTTTAGATGAAACCCTTTCAAGATTTAACAATACGTCCTTTAGATGAAACCCTTTCAAGATTTAACAATACGTCCTTTAGATGAAACCCTTTCAAGATTTAACAATACGTCCTTTAGATGAAACCCTTTCAAGATTTAACGACGTTCTCTTGATTTGTATGTATGCTCATAATTTTTAACCCTTTTAAAATGTTTTTAAATTTTACATTTTAACGTTTTTAACTATTTACCATTCCTTTTAGAAAATTTTTTATGTATTTTACAATTATACTTGTGATATTTTTTTCTTTTATTTCCCTATCGTTTGAATGTTATATTTACACCTTAAACTCTTATAAACTTTAAAATATTCTGTCTTTTGGTCATCACTGACCTCCCAAGCTTCACTTTCATAACTCTTTTTCAGCAATTTGCTCATTCTATTTAGCTTCACGGTTCTTCTTGGCCTCCCGATTTTTCTTATAATGTCCCTTTCTACCCTATACAATAGCCTAAAAAATAACTCTAAAAAACTTACACGCGAAATTAACCATAAAACCTTTCTAGAAGACTGCTTGCACTTCAAAACTATTCCTAAATTTATAAAAACAAATTCAAACTTCATAAATAAACATTATAAACACCTTGCCAAACAATTTGAAATTTCAATTTTAAAGAAAATTATTAAACAAAAATCCGTTCTCATCTTCAAATTAAAAATAGAAAACAGTAAACTCAAACACGATCTAAAATTGAAAACTAAACCTGATGACTTCAACCACCTAACCAACAAAATTAACCATTTCACAGAAATCGAACAAAGTATTATACAAAAACGGCACCAGAAAAAATTGCATAACTTAATCATAAAAGAAAACCCTAACCTTATAAAAACCCATACCCCTACATCTCACCCATATAATAATCTTTCTACTTTTGAACTAAACTCACATCAAGACTCCCTATTAAAATTAGGCGCTAAATATATCCTAAATGACAAACCAAACTTAAAAGACACAATAGCTCACATAGAAACCGCCATTGACTACATTCCAGCCTTCAAACAACAAACAATCCGGAACACCGCTATAAAATCCATCTCTAAAGTAAATAAAACCTATAATGACTCAGAAGATATCAAAAGTCTTAAAAACTTAAAAAATAATCGTGATTTAACTTTTCTTATGTCAGACAAAACAAATCTTATTACCATTATGAACCGAACCCATTATAATGAAATGATGCAAGAAACCATTGGAAAACTAAAAGCTACAAAAACCCACCCCTCACCTCTTAATAAACTCATAAGTAAAACAAAAGATCTTATAAAAACAGGCCAATGGCCCAACAATAACAGACCAACATTCAGTAACCATGCCTCCACAATACCACGTCTCTTTGCTAAATATAAAGATCACAAAAAACCCCCCTCTCTCCGCCCTATAGTAAATAAAGCTGAAGGCCCAACCTACCATCTCGAAAAATACATGAAAAGCATTTACATAGCCCTTCTCCCTCCCTCTAACTACTCAATAAACTCAAATGAAATGTTTCTAGATAAACTCCGTAATACAAATATAAATTATACCGATAAACTCGTTAGTTTTGATGTAAAAGATCTCTACCCCTCCATCAATATTTCAGAAATCACGGCAATTATTAATACTAAATTAACCAACATATTTGGAGACAATAAAACCAGTGAAACTTTAATTAGAGCAAATAACCTCCTCCTTAATGAATCATACTTTAACTTTAATAATAATACTTACCATCAAAATCAAGGCGTCCCTATGGGATCCCCTATCTCAGGTATCATTGCCGAATTGAAACTCCGCCTTATTGAAAATTCAGCCAACCATATAATCAAAAATTGTAAACTTTGGACTAGATATGTGGACGACATCTTTGCCATCATTCCCGACACTGAAAATCCAGATAACCTTCTAACAAACCTTAATTCCTTAGATAATAACATTAAATTCACAATTGAAAAAGAAACAAACAATACTCTAAACTTTCTTGATATAAAAATCATAAAAAACCCTAATAACACCATCGACACTACCGTTTACAGAAAACCCACTACTAACACTGAAATTATAAACAAAAATTGTAAAACCCCCCTCACTTACAAATTATCCGCCATTCAATCTTATATCAACCGCGCTATTTTAATCTGCTCTAACAAACAATTACTAAATAAAGAACTTAACAATATCAAAAAAATCGCCGCAAAAGCTAACTACTCTAAAAACCTTATAAATAAATTATACAAAAAACGCCTAAAATCTCTTAACAAAATCAATAACGCCCAGAAACCTAAACCTAATTTTACCACCGCAATCCCTTTTTGTAACGGCGCCAGCATTAAAATAAAAAATGAAGCTAAAAATAATAACGTAAACATTCCAATAAAACCTGACAAAAATATCTTTCAACACATCCGGAACGAAAAAGACCCCATTTCACAAAACCACACCTCCGGAATTTATAAAATCAACTTCGAACATATCAATAGTAAAAAAGCCTGCTACATCGGGATGACTAAACGAAAAATAGCCGATCGTGAAAAAGAACACCGTGCAGATCTTAAACTAGGAAAAACCTCTACCGCTTTCTCCACCACCCATAATAATAACCCAATAAGCATTAACTCTATTAACATCCAAAAAATAGCTCCCTACAATAACCATAACTACGCTCTAAAACGGGAGGCCCTTGAAATTATCACTAACCCCAACACAGTAAACAATAGAGAACATTCCATCATCCCAGCTGCATGGCAACACCTCTTACAAGAATCCGAAGTGAAGCGAAGTAACTCTGACAACAAACCGCGAAACTATAAAACGAAGGACGAAGACGTAACAAGTGGCTCTGAAGATGATCACGATTGTGATCGAAATTGATCAGCCAAAATTGAAAAGCCTATATAAGGTATATTTTTAAAATGAAATAAATTAGTTTGCTTTTCATTAAATTTATATGAAAATAAAATAAGTTAGTTTTTGACATTAACCATTTTTCAAAGTCTTCACGTGAATTTTTAAGTAGAAAAAAAAGGTCGTCATGTCACATTTTAAATGTCATATACAAATTGCGTCTGCAAACGTAATTTGTATATGACAACGTAAAAAAAATAAACATATTTATATTTTAATTTTCGATTAATCTGTCCAAAGTTTTATTTAAACTGGGACTTTTATGATGCAAAATTGAAATTCTGCCCACGGCTTTACTCGGGTATTAGGACCAATTACTTTCTGAAAAAAAAAATTATATGGAATGATATAAAATGCTGAAAGCCCTGAAATATTCGAACGATTTCATAATATTCAGTACATTGTCACTTTTTTAAAAAATTTTCATGTATGTCTAAAATCAATATTTAAGAAATTAAATTTATAAAACCTTTTATAATACTTCGTATATAATTATACAAGCTATAGGAAAAAGATTTATGTATTAAAAAATATTTGTTCAGATTTTTAATAACACTTCTAAATGTGGAGGAATAATTAGGTTTACCTAATGTCAATACCACATTATATTTTAAAAAATCTTTAAACATACAATAAATTTTAAATTATTATGCTTGTATATTACACAAATATAAAATATTGTGAAATTTTTAATGAGAATCAGAAATTTTGCTCTGAAAAAATCTAAACGGTATATATAAATGTCAATAAGAAAATCATTTTTATTAAAATCTCTATAGAAATCTAATTTCATAAATTTCATAAAATGATAGATATCCCTCTAATAATAATTATTCTGTACATTATTTTTCAAAACTATTATGGATTGACTTTTGTACAATATGGTGTACAATGTGCTTCCAGACGACAGGCAATTAATGCAATATTTTGTGCTTAGAATACTAACTTATGGTATTTTAGTGTGAAATATTTTTTCTATTAAGTTGATTAAACTTATTGCACTGTAAGTAAAGAAACTATTCTTCATTATAAACACATTATGATAATAAATCATATAAATATCATTAATCTTACAAAAAATATTTAATTTTTTATTGAAAGTCAAGAAATTTTATATAAATATATACATTTATATGTACTATATAAATATATATATTTATATAATTAAAGTTAATTAAATTCGTGATAGAAAGCAGTGACAAAAATATCTTAAAAATTAACCTATACCTTACTTATTTATTGAATGATTCTCTAACTTTTGAAATGCTTTCTTCAGGAGTAGAGATGTCCCATAAGATAAAGTCAAATAAGAAACAAAGGTAATGCTCGTTATTAATGATAACAAATATAGAGTCAAAACAAGAATTATTATTATATTCTCTCGTACTCTTACTGCAACACCTTTCCGAAAGTGACTTGGCAATAAGTCATATATATCTAATAACGGTATCCATTTCACCCTTCATTTATGTAATATTTTTCATTCTGTGTGAACATTTGGGCTATCACCAAATATAATATTTATGATATTTTCATAGCATTATATTGTATCTCGTTGTTTGTTTGTTTAGGTTAAACGAATTATAATAACGTTTGATATTATCCTGTAATATATAGTAATCTCATTACTTGTTTTATTGTAATATATATATATATATATATAAATATTGCTGAACATTTAAAGAATTTAAACTATAATTTGATTGTTTTTATCATTTATCAGCACTATTTATCTCTTAAAGTATTGAAAAAAATTGAAGCTGTCATCAATTAATAATTATTTTTTTATAATATTTAAGATATTGTTAAAATTATTTACATATAAGAAATATACATTGGTAATTGTTTATTAAATAATATATTAATATTTAAATATCTACTTAACGAATTCTAGAAGAATGAAATATTTTTATGATTTATATTGCTTAATTTGCTTTTAATATGTACAATAATCATGACCATTTTTAACGTACAAATGGAATTGACTCTCTTTTTATGTATATTGTATAGACAATTTTTAACGCTATTCATGTACGTATTATAAGAGTAAAAAAATACTTTTAAAAGTGAATGAATAGTAATATAACAACAAATTTGAAACTCTTTTTTTAAATTAGTTTATACATAATTATATAAAATATTTTTAATTTCTAATACCATAATTAGGAGATGATAATAAATTTTTAAAAATTCTATGGTGAAAGCGCATAAAACCAAAACCAAAAGCAATATAAAGCAATATTATGCTTTATAAAATCAAAATTATTATTAGAAGACATATTTTTAAATTAAAAAAGCAATCATGATTTTGTGCTGTATGTCATTTATAACTGAATTTTTATTGGAAACGGAAAATAACTTTATCTCTTATTATATTGTATCGTTTTATTGAGGGTTATTTATCGTTTTTATTTATCGTTATATTGTATCGTTTTATTGAGGGTTATTTATCGTTTTTATTTATCGTTATATTGTATCGTCTTCCTTTATACAAGGCTGCCACAGGCGACTTTCTTTTAATTTTTTTCTTACCACTATTTTCAAAGAATAAAATTTAAAGTATATTTTCACAGTTAAATGGGCACTTTGCCTGCGTAAATTTACTATAAATTTTAGGTTAAGGAAATAGTGGTACGAAAATAATTTTTAAAAAAATGTCGCCTTTGGCAGAACTATTTTTATGAAACAAGCTCCAAATTATATATATTTTAAATAACTGAGAGCAATTCAAAGCCTTGTTTGTGTTTTCAATATTATTGCAGCTACAGTCGGTAACAAAAGTCTCCGAACACTAGCAAAAATTCCTATATAAAAAAAGTACACTTAATACAGTTTTGTTAAATAGATCCTTGTCGAATCCTGTTTTTAGACTGACTAAGAACAGGATTCGACAAGGATTTATTTAACAAAACTGTATTAAGTGTACTTTTTTTACATAGGAATTTTTGCTACTGTTCGGAGACTTTTGTTACCGACTGTACAAAAACATGCTATTATTATTATTATTATTTTTTAAGTTGTCATGGTTTTCTATCAGCTCATTACAAATGGCATAGTTGTATAAAGTATTTAGAGATTTATGTAGCTCTAAAAAAGAAAGCAAGCTCTTTTGCTTTTCAAAGTTTTAAGTAATCGGATTTCATTACAAGTATAATAATATAAGTGTCTTTTGCTTAAGCTACTTCCTCAATTGTTTTAATTTCGTCTTCAGAGACTTTTAATTTTCTAAATTGTATTTAACTAGCCAAATTAAATATTTAGTAATATTTAACGCGTATATAAAGATTTATATATTTGAAATAATAAATAAAGAGACTTAGTAAATTTACCGTATTTAATCTTTAACATGTCTCGTTCACTTATGAGTTTTAATACACGTAATAATTAAGGAAGTAATATAATGACACACTCTTAAATTATAAATCGTTTACGCATGAAAAATATATTTGAAAACTTTAATAACTTTTTATAGAAAACTAAATAGGTACATCTGCTTTTTACAAATTTCTCTAAAGTTAATTTCTGGATGAAAAAAGAAAATAATAATCGTTTTGATTCTACTTTAATTATCTGAAGTGATTATGATCAACAATAAATTTTGTCAGTTTATTTTATTTTAGGAAGCAAATAACGTCTTAATTTCTTAACGCGACAGGAATAGCAAAACCCAGGATGATTATGTTTCTTGTTTGCAAAATTTATATCGATGTAACTCAGTCGTCTCTCGCACATAGAGAATTAGTGATTTTTAACTGTGATGATAATTTCTATTGTTAAAGTTATCCAAATAAACCAATTAACTACGGGATGAAAAAGTCGAAGAGCTTTAAATACAGAAAAAATAATCTCTAACAAATTTAAAAAGATTAATGTAATGTTGAATACACAATATTTCGAAATCTTATTACTTTCATGAATACGTACTTATACTAAAACTTTTCAATTCATAAACATATTACAACCGGCATCTTGTAGTTTTAAACCTGAAGCAGGTAGCATAAGAAATATTTATAACTGAGCATATTGATTGTTGTCTAAAAATTCTTAAGCATTAAACACAGAAAAATAAATGCATATAAATTCGGACATTTTCAATCATTTATAATTAGCATTCATAATCATCATAATCATCATAGAATAATATTTTAGTCATTCCTCTCTATCTTTTCTTAAATTTATTCATAACTTTTCGACTAAAACTTATATACATATTTTTAGAGGTACATCGTTGTGCGTTCTTACTAGATATCAAGTTATTTCGCTGATTTATAAGAAAATGTAAACCTCAAATTACTGACCATTGAGTTTAACTTTTATAAAATAATTCGTACAGTCTGAAGTCAAATATCAAAGTACTATGACACTCTAACTTTCATTTATTTATTTATTTATTTTTAATCAATAAAATTTTGTTCTTCACATGAGAAAAGAAATTTCTTTTAAAACCTGAAACAAGTGACGCATTCACAAACTGATTTATATGTAAAAATGTTTTTTGTGAATTATTTGAGTTCGCTATTTGGAAAAAGTTAAGAAAAAAAATACTCTTTTTCATTTTTTTTAATCGTTGAAAGTTTATTGAATATAGGTAGTTTTCTAATCATCACCTATTTTTGGCTACCGCGAAAAAGAAAACAATAAACTGTATTCTACATCTTTTTTTGAAAGGTTTTTTAGCAATTTAAAAAATGGATAATAACTTCCAATTCACAAGTCTTTCAAGGAGAGTAAATACTAAAATTATGTATTGAAAATAGAAAGAATTATCAGATATTTAACAGATTCTAGACGTTTCGGTATAAACTAAGGTTTTTAAAAATGTTTTGAAATTTATTTTTTAATTACATAAATTAAAAACTTGGAGTTAATTTATCAGTACACAGTGCGTTTAAAAAATAACTTTAACTTGTGTTAAAAGATTACAATCGAATTTTGTTAACTTGATTCCGGTTTAAAGTAATAGAATGTCTTTTACTTGAATATCTCCATAATTTTTAATAAAACTTCACAAGCTTGGATTGAAAGATTAGAAAGTTTCGAAATGATGAACTGAAAAACTAGATTTAAAAATTGGCAAAGATTTGGTCTAAATAATGATGCTTTAAAAAATATTTATGTTCATTCTATTTTTTTTTAGAATACAATTTAATTTATATCATTTCTAAAAGTTAATCTTAAATTTTCTTTCTGCAATTCTTAATAACTTAATAGAAGTCGTGTTTCTGACTATCCAAAACACGCTTTTAAAAAATGCAGTAATAGGTTGAAAAAAAAGAGTACTACTTAAGAGAAAAGCACAAAATTATGGTAAAAGATGTACCTATCTTACGTTTACAACTACTGTAGTTAGTGACCATATATTTTTCATTGAATTTGGGGACAAAGATGGCGGTGTCCTCGAATTTTGAGGCCAAAAAAAAAATTAAATCACTTTAAATTGTGAAATTTTAGTAATTTTTATGTATAAAGCACCTAAAAGAACTTATTTCAGCTTATTTATTATACATATAATAAATTACTATGATAAAACATTAATAACTTTATAACCGGCGTCCCTAAATGTGTTGTAATTTTTTGGGGACGAAGGTAGATATTTAGTACCGTATTTTAGTTCTGCAAAGCTCAAAATTTTTAACATTGTACTATACTACAAACATGAAAATAAAAAATTGCTACACGTATGTATTGTTATTTTATTTTACCACTGTTCTCATGCATCCAAAGTTAAATATATATGTTAAAATTAGCCTTCATAATATTTTTTTATTGTCTAATTCTCCCACCTTTCTCTCTGATCGTCTTTGTAAATGACAGAATTGTAATGATAATTTTATATTACAAGTGTAATGTGGAAAAATTCCGTCTCAGTATCAGCGGCGGTTAGATGGTTTTAAGGACTCTATGGATTGCGTATCTGCAAAAAATTGAGTTTCGAAAATTTATGTATTTTCTTTAGCAGTTATTAAGTCTTCTGATAAGCACATACGTTTCATGAAGTGCAAAGTAGAAACAGACATGCTAGTTATCAACTGTGATTACAGGATGCAATTTTTCGCCACACCGGAAAGAAGTACCAGGCAACTTACCTTAAGGGTCTATTCAAGTCTTATCATTTTAATACACACGCATTCAGCAGAAGTTATTGTAGAAAGCAAAGTAGCTATAATAAAACAAGTATAAAGCTAGCTTTGTAAAAGAAACTTCATACGTCCATTTTAATAATTCAAATTAATCCTTGACTTTAAATAAATAAATAAATATATATATATATATATATATATATATATATTATATTATATTATATGCAATTTTCAGTTTGAAGAACGCTAGCTCGAGAACTATTAAATATCAACACTCTAAATTTAATTAAATATAAGTTTTCTTTAAAATGACTAATTTTTATTCGAAGATAGAAATTTTTGGACTGTGAATTTATAATCACCAATTATTTTCAATTTTCAATTTTTTTTAAAAATCGTTTGAACATTTTCAACTGAAAAAAAAAACTTTTTTATACATTGATCTAAAAAAAACATGCTTTGGAATGTGAAAGCTTGCAAACTTTAAGGTATCTATGCAAAGTAGTGTGAATAAACCATATTGTTAATTTTAAAAAATCGCTATAATATCTCTAAATTCAAACAACCTTTCAGTATTTAGACTTTGAATTCATAATTACTGTGTATGGTCACTTTAAATTTTTTGTCAAAATTAACTGAAATTTCACTGTTAGAAAATAAATCTTTTTTATAATTTAATCAAAAATTATTCAGATTATCATCTAATATCTGTTGGAATTTGTAAATTTGACAGCACACAAATTTTAAAATAACAAAATATCAATGCAAATTTCCCTAAAAAAATCACTTTATAATTAGTTTAAAAAAAAAAAATCTGTCAAACAGTTTTTCATCAAACATAACTAAGAACTATTCCGATTTTACCATCGTTTTTATTGAAAAAAAAAAGAAAGAAAAATCGCAATAAAATTAGTCAATTTGTTTGAGAACAATTACGCAAACATACTTATAGATAGACGAGGGCTTCAAAATTATATCCCTCATTCTTAATTAGAAGTTAATAAAATAATAGAAAGACTGATTTTTTACGTTGCACGTATCAAGAAAAACGGTACATTTTTTAAATAGTTCATGTTTCTTACATTGTTTATTCAATTAACGTAGTTATCTTCAAGTTTTATTATTATTATTATTATTATTATTATTATTATTAAGTTTTTTGCATGCTGACCAGCTATCTATATTGTACAGAAAACAAAACACAGTCAAAAAAAAAATGTATCAGAATTTTCAACATGTTTAAAACAAAAAATAAAAATAAAATAAAATAAAGTCCTACTACACAGTGATAATTATAAAATACAACTAAATGTTCAATGCAAAGTTCCCTAAAAAAAATCTCTTCATAATTAGTTTAAAAAAAATCTGTCAAGCAGTTCTTCATCAAACATAACTAAGAACTATTCCGATTTTACCATCGTTTTTATTGGAAAAAAAAAAAGAAAGAAAAATCGAAATAAAATTGGTCAATTTGTTTGAGAACAATTACGCAAACATACTTACAGATAGACGATGGCTTCAAAATTATACCCCTCATTCTTAATTAGAAGTTAATAAAATAACAGAAAGACTGATTTTTTACGTTGCACGTGTCAAGAAAAACGGTAATTTTTTTTAAACCGTTCATGTTTCTTACATTGTTTATTCAGTTAACGTAGTTATCTTCAAGTTTTATTATTATTATTATTATTATTATTTTTAGTTTTTTGTATGCTGACCAGCTATCTATATTATACAGAAAACAAAACACAGTCAATATATATATATATATATATATATATATATATACACACACCGCGACAAAAAGATAGGGACAAAAGGTTTTTCCTTTGATTTTTCATAAAATAACGTTATCTAAATTGTGCTTATCATTTATTATTATTATAAAAAAACACTATTCCTCAACTAATTTTTGTTTTAATACTAATTTAGAAAAATTTTAAGACTAAAATTTTTCTAATTTAAGACTACACAGCGCGACAAAAAGATAGGAACAAAGTTTTTTTTTTTTTTTTTTTTTTTTTTTTTTGAATTTGATTATTTTGAATATGAATATTTTGAATATCATTCAAATATTTAATATGTTTTTGATATGATAATGTTTTTGTTATGATAATAAATGATCAGCACAATTTAGCTAATGTTCTTTTATGAAAAAAAAAAAAAAAAAAAAACCTTTGTTCCTATCTTTTTGTCGTGGAGTGTAGTTTTAAATTAGAAAAATTTTAGTCTTAAAACTTTTCTAAATTAGTCTTAAAACAAAAATTAGTCCAGGAATAGTGTTATTTTATAATAATAATAAATAATAAGCACAATTTAGATAACGTTATTTTATGAAAAATCAAAGAAAAAACCCTTTGTTCCTATCTTTTTGTCGCGGGGTGTATATCTGAATTTTCAACTTGTTTAAAACAAAAAACAAAAATAACATAAAATAAAGTTCTACTACACAGTGATAATTAAAAATTACAACTAAATGTTCATACAGTGCGTAAAATACAAACAGTTTAAATTCAAGTCAAAATTCTTATATTTGTTACTTATGCCTTCTTTTTTTAAAAATAACAAATAAGTCTTCACATATTACTTGTTTCATATATAAGAAACTTTTCAAAGGTATATTATGTATTATGCTCATTAAATTGAACTTTATTTGTTTTTTCAGAAGTGTGGCTTAACTTATCGATAAAAGTATGAGATTAGTTAATAAATATATTTTAAATAGAAAGCCATTAAATAAGGTTAAAATATTAAATTAATAATTCTATGAACCTCGTGTTTTACGTCGATGTTTTCACAGGCTTTATTTAATGAAGAGGTTTTTTTTTTTTTTTTTTTTTTTTTTTTTTTTATGCTAAATCAATTTCAAAGTTCTTAATTTGAAGTAAATTCATTTTTTAAATAATAAAACACTCTTTTACGACAGAATATCTATCTTCTTCGAGAAAACGAAGGAATATAAACTACCTGAAAACTAAGAAAATTGTAAATATTCGATCATAATCTTTCCTTGTAAGTGGTCTTCCTATTGAAACACACAAAGTTTTAAAACTTCTTAAGAAAACATCAAAGTTTGTAATCCAGACGCATGTTTAACTTCATAAATCAAATGTTTTAATAGGAATCAAATGTTTATGTAGACATTGTGCGAGTATGTAAAATGTTCCGGTGTTTGTAATAGGACATTTTTAGTAATTTCCATTATACTAGAATTAAGGGGCCACGCTATATTTGAATGATTAAATCTAAAGCTTCATCATTTATTAAAAGAAAAAAAAAAGAAAGAATAAATAAATTATTGTCTTTTAAACATATTAAATTAAAAATATGTTTTCAGTGTGAACAAATGATCGTTGAAATGATGTTGTTTCGAACAACTTCAAGCACCGTACCATCGGAGACCAAGCTGGGGCGCCCCAAGCGAAACTAGTCCGAAGAAACATGAAGAAATTTAAAGGTTGTATAATTTAAGTCTTAAATTAAATGATCGTTTTCTAAAGGAAAAGACCCTACAAACACATCTTCCTTCCAGGACATTTATAGGACAACTTGAGGATGAAACAGACATCTTTAGGACGTAATGTGGATGAAAGGGATATTTTTAAGATGAACTGTGGATAAGTGTATTTGTAGGAGAAGGAGTACAAAATTTATTTTAAACAATGCGTAAAAATAATTCTAATATATGTATTTTTTATTCATCGTTCGTTGTTCATTGTTATGAACCACAATAGTACTAAAGTCTCTGTAACAACTTCATAAAAAAATAATCCTTAGAAAGGAAATAAACTGTTAGTCATTTATCTGTATTATTAGTATATCAAAATAAAATTTTGAAGGTTTTCAGATAACAGTTTTATATAAAACTGACTGGCTTTGCCCAATTTACTAATCACTATATTGAAATCAATTCTTTTTATAACAATAGCTTTTTTTTTTTATTATTATTTCTATGTTTATTCATTATTACCTCAAAAATAATTCATTTGTAATAATTCATAATATAACCTTGGAATGGCAACATTTTCAAAAAGAAAACTGTTGATCTGAGAAAAGAACTTGCAGTCAGCGTAGTAGTTTTCTGAAATGTACATTTTATTTGGGAGATTTCTGAAAGTAACGTCCTTCTAACTTGTTATATAAATTATTTTGATTTTAGTTACATTAAGGCACAATGTTGTTTTGAGATATTTATAGTAAAGTGTTTAAATCGCATGCGTGAAAATTTGACGAAGGCGTAATGTACACATAAGAAATATCCAAAATAGTAATAACTTATGTAGAAATAACTATCATTATTACTATACAAATCATACAAGAATATTACTTTCAAGAGTGTTTTTACTCACCCTCTTGCATTGCGCATGCGCTAGAAATGTCAAACTCATATAGTACTTCAACCCTTGTAATGTGTAGTAATTGTGTCAGGTTTAGCAGAAATTGCTTCAGTGGTTAGGGAGGAGATGAAAGACTTACTCACTCACATGCATACGATAGTTATAAAAAAAATACCACAGAACTATTGTTAAAAAGTAATAAGTACAAAAAATTAAATAAACACCATAAAATGCAAACTCGCAACAATCGTTTCCAGCTTTGTACTTATTACATACAATGATGTTTATATATATTATGGTTGTTCAATTTTATATTAAAATTCAAAATTGTTCATTTTTTTATCAAAGGAAATTCTTATAAAATACGGTTAAATTTCTCATTAAATAACGGTACTAAACAGCTATAAACAAGGCTAACCATTTCAAGATATAATATTTTCGTTCTTTTTTTTCCCTTTTTCTGTACAGGAATTTTTATGATAATTTTAGAGAAATTATTGTTATTCAACATAAGAGAAATTAATAGAAAAGAGTAAAGTATATAAGTTAGCCAAATCAGCAAGAAATAGTGTTAAAAGAATGGGTATTATTACAGGGTGAGTTTGGCATAATGTGCGAAAAGAAAGGAGCTGATAGAACAGCCCATGAGGAGCATAAAACACCTTAGAAAACCCTGTCCTATCTCTAAACGTTTCCGAGTTATGGTAGATAGAAAAAAAGTCTGTCTTTTTTTCCATCCCGTCTGAAAAAACCTAAATTTGTGAGCTTTCTGGAATACTTACACGCAAAATAAGATCATATTTGGAAAGAGTAGAAAAAATCCTATCGGATGACACCATCTACATCAGGATAATTTGACGGCGACCTACAAGCGCTAAAACATTGGCGAAGTTTAAAGTCAAGTTGTCACAAAATTCTTTAACCGGAAATTCTGCAAACACCATTCAAGCTACAATCGGTCAAATTTACCAAAAACGTCTCCATTCCACAAGCTTTAGAATGAGCCCACAAGAAACCATATCGGTGTCCTAGTTCAGGAGAAATTTAGCCTTTTGTTTGAAATACATCACTGAAAACGGCGTTCGTCGAAATTCGGCAAACCAAACGATAGTGAGTAAATGGAACGTATGCAAATTCGTGACTATCTGCATATGGACTCTTAGTGATGTGCAGATGTATTCCAACTTTCCTGCGCGCGCATTGCACTCGCGGGTACAAAAGGCGAGTCAATCTGTAACAGCTCATCAGCTTCTTTTACGTTTTATGCTGCTTATTGCTTTAGCATTTTCTGGATTTTGCGTGCGCTCGGCCAATTCTTTTCACGCAGCTCTCACGCCTACTTGCTCTCTCTTAGTTCATACTTAGTTTGTTTTCTTGCATTGGTACGAATTAACCAAGTTGGTTCTTATTCCGTAGCACTTTTTTTCTTCTTCTTCTGTAAATTAATATTGAAATTTTATCCCTTTTTGTTTACTCTTCTGAATTTTATTTTCAATTGAAGTCATCACAGGGATCAAATTTTCATAATTTCCAACCTGTAAACAGATATACCTAGTTTTACAAATGAAGAGTACGCGGATATGCATTTTGTGTATGGATTTTGCGATGGTAACTCTCGGAGAGCCGAAGAAGAGTACCGTCTACGTTATCCACATCGTCGTGCGCCCAACCGTGCTGTATTTGCCGCAATTTATCGAAGGCTTAGGGAGAGTGGGTCGTTCGGTAGGGTGTACGAAAGGGGCCATGGTCGCCGCTCCGCCACCACTGAAGATTCCGTACTCGACCGAGTGGAGGAAAATCCAAATATGAGTTCACGCATACTTGCGAGAGAAGGTGGAATCTCCCAAAGTAAAGTGATGAATGTTTTGCGCAAAAACTAGTATCATCCATAACACTTTATACCGGTACAAGAATTACGCCGCTCAGATTTCCAAAAGTGCGTAACATTCTGCCGCTGGCTTTTAAGAACACCATTTCCTTAGAACGATACCGTGGACAGATGAGTCACTTTTCTCTCGGGATGGCATGTTGAATTTACGTAACTAGCATCATTACGCTTAATAAAATCCCTTTGTAACAATAAACTCATCATTCCAGACGCGATTCAGCTTAAATGTTTGGCTTGGAGTGGTTGGTGATCTCTTGATAGGTCCACATGTGTTTCAAGATCATCTGACAAGCAATACATATTTGGAGTTTCTGGAACATCATCTTCCAGGATTACTTGATGTCATTCCTGTACCCCAACGAGCGGAAATCATGTTCCAGCACGATAGGGCCCCGCACATTCTTCCAATGCCGTTCGGGACTTCTTGACTCAGCAGTATCCGCAATGGATTGGTCGTAATGGACCAATTCCTTGGCCACCTAGATCACCATATCTCAATGCATTGGACTTCTATGTTTGGGGTTTCCTGAAGCAACAGGTTTACCGCACAGAAGTTGCCAATTTGCAAGATTTAAGCCACCGGCTCGATGATGCAATAATAAAACTGAGGGTTGAGCTTTCGCTAAGAGCCACTGTGGTTTCCGTTCGTAAGCGGGAAAGGGCATGTATCAGGTGTGGGGGTGATCAATTTCAGCAGCGGCACTAAATTCCACCCATCCTTTCGAATGCATATGTGCTTTAATCATAAACGGGAGATACGTAATTTTTTTTTCATATTCCTTTGTGAAAGACGTGAGAAACGTCATAATTGTTTTGTTTCCATTCCATTGTGTTTGTAAACTTAATGCAACTGCTGCTTTTCTGGTTTGTCTTTAAAACTTTCTTTTTTTGCATCTGACAAAACAGCGGACTGAAGGCGGATATGAAATCAGGAACGACCATGGCACCCCATGAGTCTCCTTTTCGACGAACGCCGAGTTCATTAATGAATATATTTCAAACAAAAGGCTTAATTTCTCCTGAACTAGAACACCGATATGGTTTTAAACTTCGATTTTAAACTTCGCCAATGTTTTAGCGCTTGTAGCTCGCCGTCAAATTAAGGTATCCTGATGTAAATGGTGTCACCCGATAGGGTTTTTCTGCTCTTTCCAAAAAAGTGCTTATTTTGCGTGTAAGTCTTTCAGAAAGCTCACAAATTTGTGTTTTTTCAGACGGGATGAAAAAAAAAACAGATTTTTCTTCTATCTACCATAACTCGGAAACGGTTAGATATAGGACAGGGTTTCTATGGTGTTTTATGCTCCCCATGGGCTGTTCTATCACCTCCTTTCGTTTGGCAGATTTTGTAAAACTCACCCTGTATATGCAGAAATTTAACAATGTAGAATATGCGTATAACACAACAATAATAATAATACGTTCTTCTATCCCTATTACTTTTTTTAAATCAAGGAATTATAATTTGTTTAAAAAATATGTTAATGAATTAGATAGTTTTTTAAATATAACTTCCTATATTTACATTAATTTTTATTAACATCTCCCACACTGGAAAATTTTCTGAAAAAAATGTTGGGAAAATACTTTTTGTAAACAATTTGAATAAAGGGGTGCGCAAAATGGTAGAATATATTTTTTTTTAATTTAAAAAAGCTATACCAACGAAACGATAAATTCGTAATTTTCAATTATATAACATTATTTTGAAAATTTTATTTAAATTAAATTAAATAACCTTTCTTCTTCCTTTAATTTTCTTTCTTTCTTTCTTTCTTTCTTTCTTTCTTTCTTTTTTTTTTTTTTTTTTTAAATGTTATCATTAACTTTTTAAATGAAAATTTAAGAAATTTGTCTTTATTTTCTCCTGTAATGCGAGAAAAAGAATTAAAATTTATATTAAAATTGCTCATAAAGTCAAGTACTGCATTACTTTAAATTTGTTATTAAAAAATATGTTATTCTTGTTCTAAAATATATATACAGGGTGTTCCAAAAGTTCCACACACCCCCTAACTCGAAAATGAGTCGAAATTTTGAAAAATGGCGAAACACGCATTTAATGAATTCGAGAGGGACCACTTTTGGTATAAAATAGTTTGGCTCCGGGGGGGGGAAGGTAAGTACGAAGGCCGCTAGGGAGGGCAACTTTTAAATTTCAAATGGGAAAGGATATCTTGTGATACATCCCGGGAAACGTCTCTTCAAGACAATGAATTTGATATAAATAATTTCACCCTGCGATGATTATATAAGGGGAACCACGAGATTTTTAGACTTTTGAAATGTGGATTTTATACTTGCGTATCCCCTTTAATAATCACTGCAGGACAAAACTATTTATACTAAATCCATTGTCTTGAAGAGACGTTTCCAGGGATGTATCACAAGACATACTTTGCCCAAAAATGTTTGGGCCCGGGCAAGGGGGTGGTAGAAGTGCCGCTAGGAAGGGCAACTTTAAAATTTCTAATGGGAAGGTATGTCTTGTGATACATCCCGGGAAACGTCTCTTTAAGATAATGAATTTGGTATAAATAGTTTTGTCTTGCAGTGATTTTTAAAGTATAAAATCCACATTTCAAAAGTCTAAAAACTCATGTATCTCATTTAATAATCATCGTAGGGCAAAACTATTTATACCAAATGCATTGTCTTGAAGAGACATTTCCATGGATGTATCACAAGACATACCTTCCTATTTGAAATTTTAAAGTTGCCCTCCCTAGCGGCCCCCTAGCTCCCCCCCCCTCAGGCCCAAAGTTTTTTCTCCAAAAGAGATCCCTCTCGAATTCATTAAATAAGTGTTTCGCCATTTTTCAAAATTCTGACTCATTTTCGAGTTAGAAGAGGGATGTGGGACTTTTGGAACACCCTGTATATATATAAAACATATTAGATAGAATTTATTAAAGTTATGATTCTTTTTCTACAAAAATGTTAATCCGAAGCACAAAACAGAAAACAAAAACTCATACCATTAAATAACTAGTACTAGGTACCTTATATACACAGTATTTTAGCTATTCATTTTATGTTATAAAAATGACTTAAATAAGATCATTTTAATGCTGATTTTCTCATTTATTCAGTATTTACTTATTATCCTTATTTAATCCATTTGATTTTATTTACCCTCAATTCTATTTACTTTTGTGTCACGCATAGTTTTGAAAAGTTTCTTTGAAATACGTTAATTAAATGAACTTTGATTTATTTGAATACAGTTTCAATGCACTAATGCTGCATCAGCAATGTTTATCCGTACATTCTACAGCTTAGAAATCCCATTAGCTGATTATTTAAGAGAATCTCGAAATAAAGAATGAAAATTCAGAATTAATTTTTGAACAGTAAATGACCTAGTTTTGTAAAATATCTCTGAACAGTTTGCAAAATTACATAGTTTGTGCAATTCAGATATTTGAAGTTTTCAAGAAAACTTTTTTCTTTCTACTTAAACAAAGGTTTTAAAACTTGTTTTTGTTTTCAAAACTATGTTGATAATTTTAAATACTTTAAAATGTATAATTTTGTTGTTGCTGTTGTTGCTTAGAGAAGTTCACCTTAGAGACAGATATTTAAATTTGTTTAAAACTATTTTATTTAAATTAAAATTGATAATAATATTTGTTTTATAGTTTTTTATGAAAAACAAATAAAATATTATCAAAGGCGTTTCTTTATGTGCATTGTTTCACCAAAGAAAGTTTTAAACGATTTATTTATTTATTTTTGTTTGTTTGTTTTTCTTGATTTTTTATATTAACTTCATTCCGAAATGCCTACTACTGTAAATATATGCTAATAATAAACGTTTTAAAACTATGTTAAACAAAATCCCTTTTCCAAATTTGTTAAAAAGCATGCAGTTTAATATTAGTGCAAAAATAGCCACATTAAATGTTTTCGAGCAATTTTTAGTGCAAATTTTACAAAATGACATAATTAGTTGCGAATACACATGTTTTATAGGTTTATAAAACGCATGGGGATTGTCTTTGCGATTGTACAAAATGGAAAATCGAAAACATTGTTAAGCGAGAAGATATTAAAAATCTTGAGGAGGAAAATAACACATAAATAATTTTTTTTTTAATTGGAGTACATGAAAAAGATTTAAACGAGGAATCTATAAAATTTTGGCTCATCGTAATAATATCACACAAAAGCCCCAGTCAGGAAAACCATAAGACTTTACTTATTTCGAAACTCAGTGCATCAGGAACCTGGCTTGAACTGTAAATTTTTCTCTATGTCAAATTATAAAAACAATAAAAACAATTACTTGTTAGAATAACTGAATACCCGTAAGATGGCTTAATTATTATGTTTGAAACCACAATATAAAGAAGCTCGATTATAGTAAGCCAAACAGTGCATTTCATTTAAGGTTTGCTATCACTGGCTGAATTTTATAGTCCGTGATTTAAAAAAAAAAAAAAAAAAAGAAAGGAACTTATATGATCCTGATGGGTTGCTATATTATTCGTACTGTCTTAAAAAGAATCAAATAGTATGTTTAGTAGAGGTCTTTGTGTCATTATATAGGGACCCTTTTTTTTAACGACAGACGTCTCTAGCATTCATTTAAAGACGTCAAAACTCTAAAAACTATTAAGACATGCTTCCTAATAATCTTCCTCCTGTTGGAAAATTTTAGATGAAAAATATTGTATTTTTCGTTTGGAGAGCACCTCTACCCATACTTCAAAATCAACGTCAAAATGGCTTACAGTGGCTAGCAAAATTATTGAAGCACACATCAACGTTTTTCATGCATCTTTTTGCTTTGATCGCTAATTTTTATCATCAACTTATACTTTTTTATAACAGCATAAAACTGAGATAATGACTCTACAAATATTTATTTTTAAAAAAGTCGAAACACTATTTATTTTAACAAAGTCGAAAATAATTCAGAAGTTTAATTAACGATAAAACGGCTTGTTATATAAATTCATGTAACGTAATGTAGCAATAATAAAATCATTAACCCTTTAACGAGCAGTGTCTGTGCCACGAAAACAAAATATTAATTCCCAAATGCAAAAATTCCTACCCGAATTTTTCAACAAAATTTTACTTTTTAACTTGGATAAAGAAAAAAAAAAAAGTAACATTTTTTAACTTTGTTCGTAAATTCTTTTAACTTTTTTTATATTAAATGAGCGTAATTTCCCCACCTCTAAAAGAGTAAAGCTTATCTCTTTACCTTCTACAAAAAATAAATAATCACTATGAGTAAATTTTTAAATAAAACTGTAATGCTCTATTTACATATGTGCGTTTTTTAAACACATAAATTAATCTTTTAAATTTTTATTTTCATCTTAAATCCAAACAAACTCTGCTTATCTCAAAACTCTTGCTTGCATAAAAATAAAAAAAAGAATAAAATAAAATAAAAAAGAATAATAATAATAAAAATATCAGAACCATAAATAAATTTACTGTTATAGATATATATGTTTTTTTTCTAGTAAAATGATCCTTATTTAAATTCTCATTTCAGAGTTAACCATTAAATGAAAGTCCACTTTCTTACTGAGATAAACAGTATTTTTTGATAAAATACACTGGTGGACAATTGCTAAGGACGGATGACCATAACTAAGCTATGGTCATCCGTCCTTAGCAATTGTCCACCAGTGTATAATCGTACATAAACTAACTCAAATAAATATCTTAAAAACTGCGTTTTTTTTTCTTTTTTTCAATGTCCATTTATCAGAAATTTTATTTTGTCAGAGAAGATAAAATATTAACTTCATAAGTAAAATTTAATTACAGCTTAAATTTTTTGCTTCACTAAACAGAAGAAAACTAATTATTGTCCAATACATACAAACAAGAAGAAAATTTCTCCCAACACATAACAAACAGGATTGATTGTCTGTTTATGAAAACAGCCTTGATTATTTTTTGTTTAATTTTATAAACATCCAAGTCAACAAAAAAAAAAAAAAAAGTTTCTACGTAATTTTAGCTATACGAATTATTAATGAAAAGCTTCTAGCCCCAAATGGAAGGCAGATCAAAACTTACATAATAAGTATACTAAAGTAAAAGATCTGAGACTCGTGTTATGTACATAGCAAAGGTCATAGTGTCTTGTTTTTCTTTATACAATTACTTATCCATAATACATATTTCTTTATTCAACCGCGGAAATTCGTCTTACTTCTAAAGTCAAATAAAGAAAAAAATATTATAAAAAAATAGTGGTCTGAAAAACATAGGATGCTGTGATCCCTGATATGGTATATATTCTAAATCTATTGAACAAAGATTCAATACATTAAGAATATAAAATTAACAATTTTTCTACATTATACAGATGTATTCATCTTTGGTAACCTTCTATTTTATGCCGAAAAGTTTTGAAACCCCATGTACTCATAAATTATACGATTTTATCATAATGCCATTATATATTTCCTAAAACTTTAAAATAATGTATTGCATTAAAATTATTTGTTATTCCCTTACACTTTTTTCCTATTAAAGAAATTCACATTACAGCCTCTGTTTCCAAACAAAAGTTGACACGCAAAATTCCATTTAAAAACATAAAAAAACATATTTTGTCATAATAGTCAATTTCACCTGAAACTTTTAAACAAAGTCTTTTAAAGTTGATAAATAAATAAACAAGGCGAGATAGGCCCGGAAACCAACGCTATTTCCGGCTGTCTGACGTCATCAGGGCACCATCGATCAAGAGGCACAAGCCATTTTCTGTAAAATGATAAACGACGAGCCAATGTGTCATATACTTTACGCACGCCATTAGGGTTAAAACTCACGATAGTCACTGCTGGACTGGGAAAGTTATCAGTAAATGTTATTTTCTGACAGGGAAAGCAAGGATTTATTATTGACTGCTATATTCGAAATAGTTATCTTTCTCATTACGAAACAACATTTTAAATAATGAGTACTTCAGTCATTGCGATTTGCTGTTAAATGATTTTTGTTGAAATCCTCTCTTTAGTTTTTTTTTCTTATTGTTTCAATTTTTATCGATTTTTCTGAGCTTTATATTCAACATGCTTCAGGAAAATATCGTTTATTTTCACCACGTATATCTTCACTAAACGGTTATCGGATATTTGATATTTTATGTACAACAGCATATTTATATTGATTAGGCCAGGCAAAAAATAATATTGAACAGCAGATATGAGTATCATATCGTAAACAGATGAGTTTTAAACAAATTACAATAACAACAAATAGAAGCGTGCTTAATTAGATAGATTTCAAGTGTAAAAACTGTGCTTATCAGATATTATTCTGATGTGGCAAATGCTTTTAACATTTCTGGAAAAAACTAATCTCTTCACAATCGATTTATTTACTTATTTTGGAAGGTGAACTTGATATACATTCTAATAAAATAACAAGTTAAAATATATACAACAATGAATAAAAAAAAGAAATTTATACAATTTATAAAATAAATATATGTTTCATAATTTTAAAAACGCAGTCAGTCGCATTTTGATTTAAGAAATAATGAGTGTTTATTAATATTCGTTACTCATATAATGTGTAAAATATGTAATATCAATAAAAATATAAATTTAGTATCAAAACTTTTAGTGAATTACATTTACGCGCTAGAAAGACAAAGATTAAATTTATTACAGTGACATAATAAACCAATTATTATAACAAATGTGATGAATTTAATCTTAGATAATTAATTATTTTTTGTCATTAAGGTGGCCAAAATAAATAAATTATGAGTTTTCAATGGGATTTTTTTTTCTATTCATATTTTCTTGATTGTCTTGAAAAATGTTCATGACGAACATGCCGCAAGTGTTTTCAGAGAGAAATTCGCAAAGCATTTATTTATTTAAGCATACAATCACCATAAGTTCACATTGTGAATATGATATATGTATATAGATATAGATTAATCGTTGATTATGGCAGGAATTACAACAATCGCCTTCGCTACAGTTTAATTTTTCAAAACCTTCAATTTTATTTTTCGAAAAAACTTTGTTTTGGAATCTGGTGTATAAAAAAAGGAGCTGAAAAAAGGAGATTTTATATATTTTTTTTAGATACAAATAAATTCAGAAAAGTAAATTTACAATCAATCATAATTTTAAGATGTGGACATGTCAAATTGTGGCTAATTTTAAATATTTCCTTAATTATAATTTCGAAAAAAATATATATCTCTCTATTTTTCTTATTCGTAAAAATTGGGTACATATAAAAGTTGTCTAGATTTAAACAGAAATTCCTAAATTCAGACGCTAAATTATGATGGAACATCTTTTTCATTATTGGTATATGTGTGTATGCAGTGCGTATAGTAGTTATGTGTATACAAACACGAAGGTGAAATAAATAACGTATTCAGTAATTGCAAATAAATAATAAAGCTTGGTTAGAAATATCAATTTACAAGACGTGTAAGCACATTGCCGTCGAGATATTTTTAATTGTAACAGGGTTCGCACAATCCTCTTTCCTTTTTTCTCTCTACCACTAATTTTTAAAAACATGTTTCCTCATAAAATAGTCTTATAATTTTAAAAAGAATTTATCGTTTAAAATAGTGGTGGAAGAGACCTTACAAAAAAATACAGGTCTGGATAAATCACGTTTATACAGTAAAACCGCTGGTTTGAAGTCTTCTAAAATGATATATTAAATGCTTAAAAAAAAAAAAAAATGCTTATTTAATGCTTATAATTAAATGCTTATTTAATGCTTAAATGCTTTATAAAATGCTTTTGTTAAATTAACAAAAGCATTTTACGCATTCGTTTTTAATCATTTAACTGCAGTAGGAGTATATCATCTCCAGTCGCATTTACTGCATCGTTTACTGATGATAAAATTTTAAATATTTAAACACGAAGCACGTAAAATCCTTTTGTTAAATTACACAGGTCGACATGTAAAAATTTGATTTTATAATTTTGGCTGATCTTCATGTTTTTTGGTGTGCTGAAACCGAAAATGAAGCCAGTTTTTCTCTATCACGTATAGATTTTTGTCAATACAGGGTACCTGCCTGTACAATTTCTTCCATTACTCTTCCACCAATATAATTATATGATAAGTTTTATAGTATGTTTCCACGATTAATTAATCATAGATACCTATTGTTGTAATTTTGAAGCATTAGTGCGAATTAAAAACATATCACCCAACCAACCAACCTACCAACCTATTGTTATGATGGTATATGTAAGAAAATGTGTCGGTAAACACCCTGTATTGACAAAAATCTATACGTGATAGAGAAAAATGGGCTGCATTTTCGGTTTCAGGCAATCTTAAAACATAAAGATCAGCTGAAATCATCAAAACAAATTTTGTCAACTTAATTTTTGCAGGCCTGTCTTTATGTAACCTCTTGAAAAAATTACAAACGCTCTGGGCTTTCTATTTAAAATAAGAGAATACCTAGACGACAATATGTGTAAATATTGCATAACATGTCATTACTGACCGTGTTTATTTTTATTTATTTATTTATTTTTTTGTGTGTGTTATTATGATTTCTAATTATATTCATCTCACGTTGCACCCGTCGGCCTATTCAATCAAAGTTTCCCGTGTTTTACTACAAAAATTGCTTATGTACGGCTAGTACCCCTTAGAAATGTCCCCATGCAGTGTATCCCACCCATGTCTATGTTTCTAGTACAGACAATCGGCTTAAATCTATACACTAACATCTAAATATGTTCTCTACTTATTACTTCAAATTTGTACAAAGAAATACGAATCACACTGTATAAATAAGTTCAGGTAAATTTTCAAATAACTTTTAAAAACTAAATTTAAATCAAAGATAAAAAATTTACTGTTTTTTTTTTTTTTTTTTTTTTTTTTTTCTATGGAAAAAGGTGCGCTGTCTAAGAAAAAAATAATAAGTAAATAAACTTTTAGTATTTAAAATATATAAGACTTGTAAGAGAAAGGGGGAATGACATTTAATGAAAATTTTAACATGTATCAATTATTAAAATTATCACTTAATTTTTACGACTTGTCAGTTATATTAAATCATTACCTGATTACTAAAGCATCAATTTTGAATGATTGTTGCTTAAATAATTTCAATTTTTGTAATATTTTATCCTACAATACGTGCATTTTTGGTGTTATTTACAACATTTAATAGAAGAAAGAAAATTTTAATTTCGGAGAATAAATCGTACTTTCTCAATAAATAACCATGAATACAAATTGATTTAGTAAAGTTGACTTGAAAAGTAATAAATGCACACAATTTGAAACTTATGAAAAATATATTCTAATAGTAATATAACATAATATATAACATATATAACATAATCAAACATACATATATATATATACTAGCAGGCTACGCCCGCTTCGCTGGTCACTATATTTAAATGAATTTTTGAAAGAATTGAATTAATATTTATTTTTTTACACCACATTCTTGAAAAAACCAAAAAAAAAAAAAAGAAAAGAAAATGAAATTGCTCCAAACTTCGCTTAGGGTACCCGCTGTCTACGGCAGCTTTTTTCCCGCCCGCACTGCATCAGGTCTAGATTTCCCGTGACTGTAGAAAGATCTTTTCCGGGCACTTCAATCTGGATATTTATCGACGGTAGGGGGGATCTGCTACAATTTAAGAACTACGATTTTAAAGATGACTGTATCTCAGCATCTATTAAATATTTTAGTTTTGAACCATGTATTTTATAGCCCATGCTATTTACACTTTATTACAATTTGATTCCGACCAATGAAATAAAATAAAACAAAACAAAAAGTTGATTAAAAAATAAATATAACATATAAACAAATAAATTTTAATCATTTTAATCCTTTTTACTACGTATATACTACTATTTTTCCCGATAAATACTGTAAATTAAAAAAATTAACAAATAAAAGTTTTTTCTTTTAAAGGAATTAATTAAAAATTGAAAAATAAGAAGTTGTTCTACTATAAAAAATTAAATATAACTGTTATAAATTTTTTCTGCTGCATTACGATTAATAAATATAACAAATTAAAAAAAAAAAAAAAATTCGCCTTCAAATGAATGTATTCAATAAAAATAAGTTGCGTAATAGCCGTTGCTAAGATACGCAGACGATAGAAGCAAAATAATAAATCTATGAAAAATGAAGCATTAAAGCCAATATTTAAAATCGAAAAAACTTTAATTTAAAAAATTCAAATTCGAAATTCGAAAAAATCTCGATGAGGTGCACACATGCATGGTCCCAGGTACCTATATGCCAAATTTGGAAGCTCTGCGATCAGTAGTGTGAGCACCAGAGCGCAGATACACACACAGACACACACACAGACACTTCTCTTTATTTATATAGATGAAGATGATGAGGTCATTTTATAGTAAAATTATCCATTATAGCATATATTATATTTCACTCCTCCATAAAAAATAATTTTAAAATCGTCTGCTTCTTTTATACTTTTATTTTAATAGAATTTTAATATAATTTAATTTATATATTAGTCATTTTAGCATTTTTATCCTAAGTAGCATTAGCAATAATATATATCACTTCTCCATTAAAATTTATAAGACCCTACAATAAAATTAATTTGTGCTTAATATCAACTCTACGAAAATTTTTATCAATCGCTTCCAAATTTTGACCTAAGGTTCAAATCTCAATCCTGTGGGTATTTACATCAGCTACAACGTTTTCGTCTTTATTCGTAAATAATAATTTAACTGTATTAAATAGTTTACTGGAATATAATTCAACGTATAACTTAGTCACAGCAACGCGTGACCGGGTCTGCTAGTTGAATTATACGAAATTTATTAATAGGTTAAAAAGTTGAAGATTCTTTGTGTAGATGGCAGCACCAAATATATTTCAGCTTTCATTTCAACCCAGTCGAAAGGTATCGACATCTGTTAGAATCATTTGGAGTTAACAGATAATTGTGACTGTCAAATAATAACAGACAAATAATTAGCAATAAATTAAAATTGCGACTATAATTTGAGATTTAAACTATCCTATCTCTCAAGTTGGATCGAACTGCACATGGTGTGCGAATTTTATTATAATCGGTTAAGTGGTTTAGCAGTCCATTGAAGATAAACATTGTGACACGAGATTTATACATATTAAGATATATATATGTTTGATATTTGATATTCTTATGATGAATGTTACAGCTGCAATTTATTATGGAAATAAGACGTAACTTTATATAACTATGTAAAATGAAATGTATATCCACAAGAAACGCATAGTTAGAGCAATCATTTCATTTTATATATATATATATATATATATATATAACGCCTTTACTATTTCAGTGATTTGAGAAAATACGCTTCCCAGCTTTAAAATTGAGAAAAATGTGTGTTAATATTAAAATAATAGTGTATTAAGATTAAAAGCAATAAAGCTTAGATAAACTTGGTGGCTGAATGGTGGCTCAGACCTTTAATTGGTAGTTGCTCGTTTCGAATCCAGGTTAAGGAATGTATGTTGGTTGATTTGAAACCCCATTTAGGGTCTTAAGTAAATCCCGGTCTAAATAGCCCTCTAGTGCAAAAAATTAGCGCGGAGTGACTAACATAACCAAATCAAAACCTCGACATCCTTTTGTATAAAAACAATGCACACATCTCTGTCATAAAATGCATTTTCTTAATTTTTATCGATAATTTATTTTTATAAATTTTCTTTAAAAAATCAAATGAAAAAAGCTGAATTAAAAATAAAGTCATATGCTCCTGCCCTAGGTATTTTAAAGCAGTTTCAGAGCATTTTAATTATGAAATTCTTATCTAATTATCTTATTTACGTGCTCATTCTGTTAAAATACCTTCATATATTTCATATTTTGTTATTTTTCAAAGAGAATGAAAGAAGAATCTTTCTAGCAATCGATTACCATAAAAGCAACAAAGGGAGAAGACCATGCATCCATTTCTAAATTACGGCAAACTTTGAGGTTCAAATATCTTTATTAGGCAAATAAGAAAGTTTTAAAATTCTACTTAGGATAATGACTTGCGTTGAACAAAAATATTATTAGCATTTTCACATTTAACCACGAAAATTTGCTTTAACAAATAAGGCATTGTTCAAGTGTCAGCAGCAGCAGCTAATCCTACTTTTTCTGAGAAATGATGTTTAAAGGTTAACTCATAATCAAATAAAGGAAAAGAAAACGTGCGAACAATAATAAAGATCCTCCTAAACATTTAAAATTATAATTTCAGCATTTCTTATTCTTAAACGGGAAACAAACCGCACTTTTCTTTTCTCCAAATTAAACTGAAAAAGCTTTTTTTTTTTTTTTTTTTTTTTTTTTAATTTGTGATAAACGTAAAGAAGAGTTAGAATTGAATAAATATGTTTAGGATTTATTTTCTAAAAAAGTAAGCTATATACATTATTTAAAAAAAAATAAAAATGATTTAATAATTACGTTTTAAGTAAATTATACCGACAAGACTATAAATTTAAACTAGAAGACTAAAGTTTCTTAATATGTTCAAAAGTGTTTCCATTAATCATATTCATAAAAAAAAAAAGAAAAAGTAAAGTAAAGAAAAAGAGGATAAGCATCTAAATATACCTAACTGTTTTGACAAATAGGGTGAAAGCGCCAGTTTTACATTAAAAAAAAAAAAAAAAAAAAAAAAACCTCTAAAAACAAGTTTTTAAGTCTTGAAAATTTTCAAGCAATGTCCAAAGGTATTAGACTCAACTACTGTTAAAGTCTTGCACTAAAAATTCCAGTATTTATAACAAATACCAGTACTATTGGTAACTTGCACTAAAAATGTCAATAGGGAACTACTGGCTCATTTGACACATTAGGCGACATCCAGAAGGGAAAAGAACAAAATATTTTACCAAATTAGGGCATCTATTCTCCGACCAGACTATACCTCAATTCCGACTGCGGCAGTCGTTATTTTGATCACGTGACGTCACATTCCGACTTTTGATTTTAAGGACGGTCGCTATGACAGTCGGATCGGAGAATAGATACCTTGGAATATGGAACGGACTATCAAATCATTTTTCTCAATATTTGATACGAATTATTCGATATATTTACAAAAGGATTTTTTTTTTGTTTCATTTTTAGAAATTGTTAGCAGTTTTTTAATAATTTGAATGATTTCTACAAATATCTGAAGAAAAGACTAGCTAGTCTTGGTAATTATAAGTTTATCACACGAAAGTGTGATTAAAATATTATTTAAACGTTAAGATTCATTTTAATTAAAGCAATGTGTTATTGAAGCTGTCAAATTTTTTCAGAGTTAAGATTCATTTTAAGTAAAACAATGTGTTATTGAAGCTGTCGAATTTTTTAGAGTTTATTTGTTTCTTTTATATAATACAGGTATATACATATATATATATATATAAACAAACTGATAATAAATGTAAATCTATCCTAAAACACATAAAATATAAAACATTGGGGGCCTTCTTCAGGGAAGCACCCTCCCATGTAGTGAATGGAAAGTGAGAAGTTTCTGTAGAAACGTGTGGTTTTAGCAAAAAATATGTTTCTAGCCCACGACTTCTCATAGATGAAAGCAAAAATATATAGCAAACGAATACAAGATTAGAATTGAATTAATACAAAACATTAAAAAAGCAATTAAATTCATCAAATTCAAAACGATTAAAGGTATATATTAAATTAACCAGAGATATTTTCTAAAACATTAATGCGGAAATAGAATGTGAAATTATATAATACTCTATCTAAAACTGATAAAATGTGAAAATTAGTATACGAATCTTTTGTGATTTGAACGGATACAAATTGCAGTGCTTCAGACAAAATGTTTTATGTAAATTCAACCTTAATTCATAAAGAGCATTATTTTATAAGCATTTACACTAACAAATTTCACTTTCAAATATTTATAGTCTGTCGTTGGAGTCTTAAATATCAACATAGCATTCAGAAAAGAAGCCTCCTATAAATGCATTGAGATATGCCTGTCTGATTTTGTATGAAAGGAATTTCTCCATTCCAATTTGAATTGCGAATGTCAGAGAATACGGTTCTGTGTCCACTACTGGTTATTCACATTAAAATCATATGAAAAACTAAAAGATCGGACTGTCCACGATTGGTTAATGATGACTTATGTAGGTATCAGTTGTGGACATTGATAAAAAAGCTATATATTATTTAAAAACTAAATTATAATACAATAAATAAATTCTGCACATATATTTTAGTCATAAAAATTTATGAGTTACAAGAAGTCAGTTAGGAAAAGCACACAACAAGCTAACAAAATTTGCCTTTTCTTGTTTCAAGTTACATAGAATTATAATAAAAAGACAGATGGTTCGCTTTGTGACAGTTAAATGGATAATAATACTCTTAAATTTATGACTTGAAATCATCGGAGAGACTAATAGAATTCGTGAACACTCTTAAACATTGTCGAAAATTGTTAAAAATGCTTAACGCAAAGGAAAATGCAGCTCTAAATATATCTGAATATTTTAGTGTAGCCGTGTAAGTCTGTAAGTTAACCATATCATATTCTATAAAAACGTTGTTTTAGCATATTAAAAATAAATTTCCCTTTCTTTATGATTTTTGCAGAATAAAGTTATTTAAATGTGATTTATAAATATGTTTGCCCTAAAACGAATAGTGTTGGCCTTTATTTGGGGTGTCCCTGTACACACACTAGTTTTACAGTACCTATTAATGCCATTTTAAATACGAAAACTTCCATAGTGAAATTGAATAACATATACCATTAAAAAAAAGTATTTAAAGACTATGGGGATGAGCAGACAGACAGATAGACAAATGGACAGTCGGACAGACAAATACCCATCCTATTCATACTTAAAAATAGTTAGAAAATGTTAAAAACGCTTAATGTAAACGAAAATACAGTTCCCGGAAATTTCAAAGTATAAGCGCTTAATGTAAATAAATATTTATGTATGGCCCTGTAAATCTAATGTTAATCAAAGTACATTCTGTAGAAAGCATTTTTTGTTCATATAAATAACATAGTACCATAGTACCATTTGTGCAAAATAAAGGTATTAAAATATGGTTTATAGAAATACTTCTCATATAACGCAATGCTTTGGGATACGTTCGGATGTCCCTGTACACAAACCAGTAAAGGTATTCACTTCATTTTAAATAGAGAACATCCGATAATGACAGACAGACAGACGAACAGATACCATTAACACTTTTCAACCTTGTTGGAAAGTGTTAAAAATTAAAAATATTTTTTACAAATCAGGTGCCTTTATATAAGCTATATAAGCAATAAAATATTATATGTATATATGTATTTAATTTACAGTTATTTAAATTTAAATAAACATATTAGAACCAAATTTAATGCAAACAAGAACGAAAAATCATGCAGTACACATTGGTTAGTAATATTTTCCAGCTGTACGTATATGTTGTATGTTGTATCGCATTACATTCAATATTCTTTGTTTACGTTATCACACAACAGTCAACAAAAAGCCTGAAAAGTATACAGATAGACTAATTCAATTTAAAATCCCTCTTAGACATTTTAGAAAGTGTTAAAAAGGCTTAACGCAAAAGAAAATACAGCCGTTAGGTTATAATTGCACCCCTTAATCTATCTGAATATTTTAGTCTACCCTTTAAATGTTAAGACTAATCATGTCATATTCTATACAAAACATTTTTTTTTTAGAATATTAACAGCGCATGCCAATTTCTTTATTATTTTTACAGTAGAAAGTTTTTTTAAATGGGATTTTTAAAAATGTTTGCCCTATAACGTAATGCAGTGACATTTTTGTTGTTGTTATCCCTGTACACAAACTAGTTGTATAAGACTTAATTATGTCATTTTAAATATGGAACATTCCATAGTGAGTTTGATTGATATAAATCATTTTTTAAAAATTCTGAAAATATGTATGGGCGCTGGGGGTGGGAGTAATACGAGGGTAAGTCATTAAGTAAGTCACAAATGCATATGGCATGATATAAAGTAGTAACAGATATCTGCAAAGAATGGTGATAGATGGCAGCAACATATAGAGCTTTATGATATTCAATTCATATTGAGTAGGTAGCATTCACACGCATGCGTAATGCAGTTTCAAAAATGGTGATGGTGCTGAATGATTGTATGGTAGAAGAGCAGCGTGCTGTGGTCCGAGTTTTGTGAACGAAAGGACTTGAATCGAAAAATATTCATAAAGAAGTACCTGTATGTGAAGAGAAGTGTTTATCACGTAAAACAGTGTACAATTGGGTGAAGAAATTTTCTCAAGGCTGTTCCAAACTTGTTGCTGAAGATCGAAGCGGCCGTCCAGTTTTGATTGTGACAAAATCAACTGAGCAACTGGTGGAAGAATTGATTTGGGCTGATTGAAGAGTGACAATTGACAGCATCGCAACGGCAATAGAATGTTCTCATGGTTTAGCATACAGCATAATGCATGATCGTTTGAATTTCCGAAAAATGTGCGCACGTTAGGGCCCCCAGCAACTGACCGAGGAACACAAAAAGAATCGAGTGGGCATTTGCTTGCAACATCTTTTGCAGTATGCTACTGATTGTGAAGACATGCTTAATAGAATAATCACTGATGATGAGTCTTGGGTCCAGCACTACCAACCTGAATCAAAATGTGCAACAATACAATGAAAGCATCCTTCTTCACCTCTGAGCAAAATGTTCAATGTTACACCCTCAGCTGGTAAGGTTATGCTTACAGTGTTTTGAGATTTCAAAGAAGTGATACTTGCCGAGTTTTTTAAAAAAAAGGGGAAAATGTGAATGCTCAATCATACTGTGATGTTCTTTTCAAACTTTGGACTGCCATTCGGAGAAAACGGTCAGGCCTACTGAGCAGATGAGTGCTGATTCATCCCGATAACACACGTCCTCATACAGCTCATTTAACTCGGGATACAATTCAACAATTTCGTTGGGAAGTGCTACAGCATCCACCTTACAATCCAGACTTACTCCCAAGCGATTATCATCTGTTTGGTCCACTGAAACAACATCTTGGAGACAAATAATTTGCAGATGTCAACGATGTTCAACATGAAGTATCAGTTTCAAGAAATTTCATAAATATTTACGGGGTTAGAGCGTGGTCAGGCGGACAGATGGACACACAAACCGAAGTAATTAACACTTTTCAACCTTGTTGGAAAGTGTTAAAAAGAAAAAGCTTTACAGGTCACTAAAATTATTATAGGGAATGTAGTGCGGTGTGTAGGTAAAGAACGAATGTGTACGTGAAAGACAAACATGGTGAGATGCTCCTGCGATAGTCTTTCAAATAGTTTCTAACACTTATTCATGGAGAAATTGGAGAAAAATCAAAGAAAATCCTGAACTACTATGCCGACAAAGAATATTTGGGTTTGTATCTAGAACATTCTATCTACATACTATGAGAGCTGGACTTTTTGACCTCTGATGGAGCCTATAGTGATTGTTCAAATTCGAAATTTTCAACAATAAATTTAGAGCTTGTGCTTACAATTTTGTAAAATGAATTTCCAACATTTTTGAAGATTTATAACACAAACTTATCTTCGTAAAATGACCAGATTAAGTATTTCTTTATTTTTCTTTCCTTTTCTTTCTTTTTTATTCAAATTTGCGATGTCATGTTTCGTAGAGAGATTAGAGGAAAATAATAAATACAAATTGATAGAAACAATTAATTAATTACGAACAAAATGAATAGATGGGATGCTTTAATAGATATTTCTTCTAGTTATACCTCGAGAATTTGCTTAAAACAGGTAAGTTATCTGCGTGATAATTTCGCGTAGTCTATCAAATTTTACTAAAAGAAAAATATATAACTTAATATTAAAAAATCAATAAATAAATAAACCGGGATGACTATTATAACGAAAATTTTCTCTAGTGAAAAACAAAATGAATAAATGCTCTTAATACTTTTTCAATTTCAATAAAAATAAATAAATTTAAAATAACAAGCTTCTCTACACTTTCGCGTTTAATTTCTTCATTTCAAATATTAAACTTAAGTGTACTTGATTCATTTCATTATAATTTAAAAAGAAATTAATATTACTTTAAATTCAATACTTTTAAGGTTATATATATATATATTGATGTTTTAAGTAATACTTTGAGGGCACTTTTAAGTGGTAATAAAATTAAATATAATAAAAACATCAAAGTTTGATTTTTTTTTTTTTTTTTTTTTTTTTTGTCTTAAATAAGACAAATAGCGAAATACGGTGTTTTAAACAAATAGTTTTGTTTAATTTCTATTGTTTACAAATACTTGTGTGTTCCAATTAAGCGCATGTGACTGTGACGAAGGTAAAATAAAAATTTCAATTAAATAATAGAATGAAACGTAACAAAAACTGGTCTGAGATAATTTTGGGAAGTTTTGGTTTATTTGTATATAAATGCAATTATAGCAGTTATGTATGTAGAGAGGGGATGGTGGTGGATTCAAGAATATTTATTTAAAGAAAGTTTGTTGAAATTTTTTTAATGAAATGAACTAAGCCAAGCATGAATGTTTTGAATTCATTTGAAAAGAATTCGTGACATTGTTTTGAAACAGCTGTCGTTTCAGTCTGCGTTTAAATACAAAACTTGTTAAATTTCTTGAAATTTTGTATGTTTAAACAGGAATTTATGTTATATTTAAGATAGAATAAAAGAAAATTTTTATTCATATTATATCTTTAACAATGAAAAATTCAAATAAAGTAACCTTTAAGGATTTGGTGTAGATATTTGATGTAGATAACTCATGCAATGCTAAATTGAATGTATAAAATTTACTGAAAACAATTTCTTACTCATTTGTGTAATTAGTCTGATTAATTAGTTGTTTTTTTTTTTTTTTTCTTTTTTCTTTTTTTTTTTTTTTTTTTTTTTTTTACGATCCTTTAATATCTTTAATACGTACGACAATCTTGTTTTACTATTTTTTTTTTTTTTTTTATTAATATTTCAAAATATCATCCTTCAACACATTGATGCTTCTAAAAAAAAAAAAAAAATAAATAAATAAATTTTATATTTACAAAAGAGCCATAAATCATCTGATCTGTTATGGGGACAGATTGATTAACGTCGCACCAGATTTATCTACTAAGCTATTGGCAACAGTCTAGAATTTACCCCTATGTGTGATCTGTTTACAAAGTGGAAAGACATTATTATATCTGAGCTTGATGTTATAAACATCAATCTATAATCGTGCTTTATTGTTATTCAGACAAGTATAAATATTTTACTTTTTTGAGGCATTGTTACGTACTTATTTAACCCTTTCGCGACGGAGGAGCAAACGCGCGCTTACCGCTCTCTTTTGCGAGAGTCTGTCCAGGGCTGAAGGGTTTTTTACTGTTAAGCCTAAATCCATGAAATTACTGAACTACGAACGCATTGTTTACTAATACTCTGTAGAGTATATAAACGGTATATGTTTTATATATATTTTTTAATTAAAAACTTAAATTATTTAAGATATTTCTTGTTAAAATAGATTTTCTAGCACTTTTTTTTTCAGTGTTTATTTACCATTTAATGACATTTATTATTATTTATTATTATACATTTGACAACTAAAAATATTAATATTCTTTTTTAGCATTAAAAAATGTGAAAACGGGAAGCTACGCACAGTCCTACTTTACACCATTGCACTTGAATGGCATCTGCGCTATTTTTTTTTTCTTTTAGTGAATGACTATGGAGAAGTATTTGTTTCCGATGTACTCGGCATATATATGTCCTAAATGTCCTCATTATCACTAGATTCGTTAGATTCTGTATTTACAGGGCAATCAGAATAAATTATTGTGTCACCACAAATGCACTTGTAATCTGTATCAAAATCAGTATATGAAATATTTTGCATAATTTCTGCTATTCCAAGTTCAGTTAAACGTTTTCGACGCTTCGAGGTTGTAAGAGTAAAAACAGAAAAATTTTACGTCTACAAGATCTAATCTCAAATAAAAACTGTATATTGGGAGCCAAAATACCCAACGCTCTAGCGAAAATAAAACTCTCCTACTTAGTACACGGGCTCATGAGCATGCGATTAGGAAACATTCCTTTCCCTTATGTTTTCACAAGAAAAAACAGGTGCATTTCAGTAATGTTACTCTCATTTCGAGTAGAAAGTCAAATGTACATGTATCTCAAATCCTATGAAGATACCATGCTACCTTGTACCAAAAATTATAGTTTTTAAAACATTCTAACGAAGAAACATTCAAAAGGTGTCGTCTTGAAAAAATATTGAAAAAAATATATGTGATTCTACTCTTCATAAAACACCAGAAAGTGAAAAAAATATCGGCTGAAATGAATTACAGCGACCACAAAAAATTCTTAAAATTAAGCATATTTGGCGATTTTACTCTGTTAGGCGACTAATTTTGAGTACTTGGCGGAGAAGTAAAACACGGTTCTGTTACTGCGTCTAGAATAAACAGTGTGGCAATCACCTACAACCGTGATGTTAAAATGATGCTACAAAAATTAAGCTTACCCAGATGTCGCTGTGATCGAAGCTATTGCTCAAATCGAAGACCTGATCGGCTTTTCCTAGTTTCGTTAGTTTAATCACGTGATCTAAGCATATAATTAACCAATAGGGAGTCTCGGTTTTGTTGTCGTGACACTAGCTTCGATTACAATGACATCTGGTGACAGATTTAATTTTTTTAGTACACTTTTATTCGCCGCTTTCCACACTGTTTATTCTAGACTAGTTCTGTTCGTACACGGCAATCTCGGTACTAGCGAACTTATCGCCTAACAGCGCTAAATCGCCAAAAATGCTTAAATTTGATAATTTTTCGTTGTCGCTGTAATTCATTTCAGTCGATAATTTTTTCACTTTCTGGTGTTTTATGAAGAGTAGAATCATATATATTTTTTTCAATATTTTTTGAAGAGGACACCTTTTGAATGTTTCCTTGTAGGGCACTGGCACAAATGTGTCATGGTTGGGGGTGAACGAGAAAACGCTTTGGCACATCGGTGTGCCGGTCGGGAAATGAATGAGTTTCTTGCTGGCACGTACATGTGACAGCCGTCGCGAAACGAATAATGTTTTTTATTACTGTATACAGGGTGATTAAAAAAAACGTGGACAAAATAACATGGTAGATCAGTCATACAACAAGGATCAAAAATCGCATAGGAACAGAGGGTCGGAACTGCGATCCGGAGCCGCTACAGGGCGTCTAAAATAATACATAACACAAAGAGAAGGAACAAAACCATTACAAATCATTTTATTGTTAATTACTCACTCACAAGCGACTAATGCAAGCCAAATGTTTAGCCTACAGGAGATGCTCAAAGTTTTTGCCACATGCATCGAGACACGCCTGGCATCTACGTTGCATAGAACGCCGCACCTTCTCAAAGGTACCAGGTGTATCTCAAACACATCCTGTTGCCACAACGATTCTTCCTACCATGTCTTCCGGTGTTGCAACAGGTGTTTCATACACAAGTCCTTTTAAAAATCCCCATAAGGAAAAATCCAAGGGAGACAGGTCTGTTGATCGTGGGAGCCATGCGATTGGTCCACCGTGACCAATCCAGCCGTCAGGAAAAGTAGCCTGCAAATGTACTCTGACGTCTGTGCTGAAATGTGCAGGAGCTCCGTCGTGTTGAAATCGAATGCGTTGACAAATAGGCAAGGAATATCATGCAGCATTTCTGGCAGAACCTCTTGCAAGAATGTTAGATAAATGGGACCGTTAAGACATTCTGGGAGAATGTACGAACCAAGTAAACAGTCTCCTACATTGCCAGCCCACACGTTAACGGAAAATTTTCATTGTGCGCCTTGCGGACTTCTAGCATGCGGGTTTTCATCCGCCCGCGTATGCAGGTTGTGAAAGTTCATCACACCCTCTAATGAAAACGCAGCCTTATCCGTGAAGAGAACACTTGCTGCGAAGTTTAGGTCTGCAGCACTTCCTTGCAAAAACTACTGCGTAGAATCCATACAATTGTTGTAGTCTCCCGGTTCCAGTACCTGGACGCGTTGTAAATGATAAGGATGTAGTCCTTCGTTGTGTACAATGCGCCAGACGGTAGCTTGGGGGATATGGGTCTTTCGGGATACAGCTCGTGTACTCGTTGAAGGATTACGCTGAAGTTCTTGGACAACTCTTTCTTCAGCATCAACTGTCCGAGTTATTCGTTGGTGACCAGCATCCGGCTTGTGCACGTCGAACGAGCCGGTCTAACATAATCGTCGATGCAAAGGGGCAAAGAATGAGCGGCTAGGCAACTTTCTACCAGGATATTTCTCCCGATACATTCGCAAGGCTTCTCGTCCATTGCAGTCGGCCATGCCGTAAATTAAATGCATGTCAGCCATTTCGCGGTGCGTGTAACTAGCCATGTTACACCCAACGCATCCACGGCTCGAATGAAGGCAATCTCCGTTTGCTCAGCTCGTGTTTGTATCGCTACACCCTCTCGTGCCTCTAGCGCCCTCTACAAGCGTTTGTGACCCTCTGTTCCTATGCGATTTTTGATCCTTGTTATATGACTGATCTGCCATATCATTTTGTCAACGTTTTTTTTAATCACCCTGTATAGTCAGTAGACTATAAAGGTCTCCGTTTCGTTTAAAATCTTTCATACTTTCTTTCGTTCTGAAAACACTTCTTGACAAGAAATGTAGTAAGTCAGAAACCGTAAAATTAAAAAAATGCCCAACTGGTCACTACACTTTTCGATTTTCAATTCATTCACCTTATTTTAATTAGCTGTGGGAATTTTGGGTGTCAGTTTATTTTGTATTTTCACACTCGTGATGGTGCATTTTTATTGTATATATATATATATTTTTTTTTTTTCGATGAAAGCTATAAGGGTGTTACTTGTATTCCACATAGCTTTATTGGTGATAACCTGCCTTATTATATCGTCTGTGTCTGATGTACATTTTCCATATATTTGATGGAATGACGCTGCTTAAATATTCCTTCTATTTGGATTAATCTCCTAGTCTAGTATTCGCAATAGAAATAAATTGCGTTGTCAGGTCAGGTTATATGACCTGTGTTTGCTATTTTTTAGCTTCTTCTGGATGACACTATGTATAAATTCTTTTTTTAATTAATTTTCAATTTTTACACGACAGTTTATTGCAATTACGGTCATGCCATGTGCATGCACATGCTACCAGAAGTACTATATAAAGAAATATGGAAAAAAGATTAATGCATGATGCTAAGCGATTTAATTAAGAAAAGAAAATATTCTAATAATTTGTAATTTGACTCTTCCTAATTCAATTCCTTCGAACTTTCATGTTAAACTACTAACTATCGCATAATTAATAACGGAAAATAATTTTATTTATTAGGTATAATAAAATTTTATTGTTCTGATTGTTCGTGGAGTGTAGTATTTTAATCTGGTCTTTTCAAGTGCCAAGAGATTTTGTTTTCAAAGCCGAAAGGTTAAGGCGACATGTTAAAATCCAAATCACTATCGTCGGTCTTACACTTGATAGCTTTCCTCCGCCTCCTTGAAATTTGTTTGAATACGTGTTAAAACACCTTTGAAAAACTCCAACATGGAATCAACCGGCCTTAATATCTACACAACACTTACACATTTAACATTGTTAGAAAATAATTGTATGTTTTTTAAACTAAACAATCACTTTCATATTTCCAATAAACGTTAAAATTTCGAATCTGCTAGAATATCTAAGATGACTGACCTACATTACCAGATTCACCCTAAAAATATCTAACAATCACATAACTCCTGGGAAATTTAAAGTGGAGTTTAATCCTGGGAAATTTTAACCCAGAGTTTATGTGTTTAACTTAAACTCAAGAGACATAAAAAATTCATTCAATATATATATATATATATAAAATAAATAAATAAATAAAAATTCAGCTTTCAATTCTTGATTAATAAGAATCACTAAAATATAACCGACATTCTTGCATGCATGAGTAACGCACCAAAAATGAAAAGTACAAATGACAACTAAACAAAATGCACAGCAGAAGGACGACTTTAAAAGTCAGGCTACAATAAGACAAAAAAAAAAAAAAAAAAAAAAAAGGTCGAAAATATTCGTACCTCAGTATTCGTTAAAAAATAACAAAAATTTTGTTAGAAAAAATCAAGCGTCCGAATTTTTCATAATGAAATAATATTTAAAAAAAAAAAAAAATTGATAAATTAATCAAACGTAAAATAGTAAGAAAAAAGAAAATCATTTCAAATATCTTTTAAGAAACATTTGTAAATATTTGAAACGTCAATGTAAGTGTTGCTGAAAATCCTTTTATTCAGCAAATAAAATTTATCTTACAATGTTTAGTTTTCTCCAAATTTAGTTAGTTTAGTTAGTTAAATAATACCAAATTTAGTTAGTTAACTAGTTTTCTTCAATTTAGTTAAGTTATTTAGTCTTACGTCAACTATAAGAAGTAGAGGAACATTATAAAATTTTCTTGTAAATGATAGGCTTAAGATTATAAAATTTTACCTACTTAAAATTTCTCAAACCTATTTAAATTTAAAAAAATAATAATAATAATAAAAAAAAAAAAAAATAAGTAAAAAAAAAAAAAAAAAAAAAAAAAAAAAAAAAAAAAAAAAAAAACATTTTTTAACTGTAGGAGCTTTTTATTGTGCAGCCCTGAAAAACATATAATAACAATTTATTCTTGCAAAGACATGCTATAAATAAATGTAAGTTTCAACACTAAGAAAATTTTAGAGAAAAATATAGATATTTCACTTTTGCCAGAGATGAAAATTTTTAAATTTTCAAAATATTTTAAAAATCTATCGAGACCAATATTGTTAGTCATTACTTTCTACATAAGTGTTTGTTAAGCCATAAATTTCAAAGGTCTCGAAAGCATTTTAGAATATTTAAAAATTTTCGTCTCTGGCAAAAGTGAAATATCTATATTTTTCTTTAAAATTTTCTTAGTGTTGAAACATTCATTCATTTATAGCATGTCTTTGCAAGAATATTTTTTATTTATTTTATGCTTTTCAGGGCCCCACAATAAAAAGCTTCTACTGTTAATTTTTTTTTTTTTTTTTTTTTTTTTTACTTAAATTTTTGTTTGCTGCTTTTTAGTTATAAAAAAAGCTTCTAAACAAATGAATCAAAGGATACTGTATAGACTTTGAAAGATTTTCTTTTATAATTTGACACCTTTTCTATTAATTATCTGCAAAAATTAACTCATCGTTCCTTGGAGAATCGAACCCACGATACGCTCTAACCAAAAATTAAAGAACAGTAAAGAAAAGTCATAGAACATGCTAAAAGTTTCCAACAAATATTTTTACAAAAATATTATTCTCATCGAATGCTTTTCAAAGTATTTTGAATATTTAAAGTTTTTCATTTCTTGCAAAGTGAAATATTTATATTTTACTTTAAATATTTATATTTTTGTTTCAACAATTTTCTTATTGTAGAAACTTTTATTTATTTTTTTATAGCATGTCCTTGCAAGAATATACTTTAATGCTTTTTAGGGCTACACAATAAAAATTTCTAGCTTATTATTATTTTTTTTTTAATTACATCTTTATTTTGTGCGTTTTTAGTAACTAAAAGAAGCTTCTTAAAAATAAATAAATAAATAATAATAATAATAATAACAATAATCAAAATTTTTGGGATAGTGTGTAGACAACGAAGGATATTTATTTTATGATTTGACATCTTTCCAATTAATTCTTTGCAATAAAGTAATACATCGGCCTTCGAGGATCGAGCTTACAACCATCGCGTTATCAACATGACGCTCTATTCAATTGAGCTAAGAAGCGACGAAAAAACGTGCTAACATTTACGTAAAAGTGGAGGTGTTTTTTTATCAGTGTGATACGAAGACACGATAACAAATTCCAATTTCAATAAAAAGCTTAAAAAAATATATATATAATATATATATATATATATACTTTTTACTTAAAACTTTTTATTTTGTGCTTTTTTAATATCTAAGCATGTTGTGTTTTTTAATATCTAAAAAAAAAAGTTTCTTAAAAAAAAACTCTTCAAAAATTTTTAGGATACTGCGTAGTCAACGAAAAATTTTCTTTTATCAATTGCCACCTTTTCTACTAATTATCTGCAAAAAATAACACGCCGGACCGTCGCGGATCAAATTCTCGACCACCGCGTTATTAACTTGACGCTCTAACCAACTAAGCCAAGGAGCGACAAACGGAACAGCTTATATTTACTTTAAAATGGAGGCGCCTTGTTTATAAGCGTGACACAAAGACGCGATGGCAAACTCAATTTCATATAAATAAGCTTCTAATAAAAAAAGTTCTCATTTTCTTTAGAATTTCTTCAATGCTGTTAATTATTTCTTCAATGCTGTTAATGCCTTGTTAATTATTAAACTTAAATCCCCCTCAACTGCACGTTATTATTTATTCTGAACATATTTGGAATTATGTTTTGTGAATCCATAGAAAAATTATTTTATAAAAAACAATTTTACGTTTGAATATGCGAATTTATGATTTTTCAAAACATGATTTTTTTTTTTTTTTAATCTAAATTATGATGAAAACTAAAGTGGATAGAAAGATTTATTTGAATGTAAAATAGAGTCTTAATTTTCAATTTTGTAGGAAGTCACAAGAGTCATTTTACGGCAAAAAATTCTAAAATAGATAAATAAATAAAGCTATTTATAAAGACGTTTTCACATTTATCTATAAATATATATATCTATATTTTTAAATGTAAATGCACTTGATTTTACATCATTGCCCCCCCCCCCATGCATCAAAGATGCATAAGTACGGAGCATACAAAAACATATAAAAATGAGATAAAATGGAAAAGGAAAAATAAAAAGGAAAAAACAGAAATAAAAAAGAAAAAACAGAAAAACCTCATAATATTAGCAGGAAAAGCTTAAAAACTGTATAATAAAATGACATACGACTACGTACTAATTAAAAAAAAGAAATGTCCCTTGAAGTCAACTGCATCAGCTCTCTGACTTCCTAAAAATGACTGTATAGGCTTCCTTCATTCAATAAAGAAAATCTAAGCAAATAATCTTTGTTCAGGTCTATAAATATTATTATTTCAGAATTAGAAACATTTTATTCATTTTAATGACCATATTTAATAATACATGTCAATGTTTTTATGATTTTTATAGTAGAAAGTGCTGTCCTAAAACGTAATATATTGGCTTTTTTGTTGTTGTTGTTGTTGTTGTTGTTTTTGTTGTCCTTGTAAACAAACTATTTGTACAGGATCTATTGATGACATTTAAGTAGGGAACGTTTCATAGGGACCTTGAGTATATTTTAAAAATTCTCATAATATTCACGGATGGTAGGAGCCGAATGACAGATAGAAATGTAGACAATCGGACAGACAAATTGAAATCATATTGAATTGAAAACATACAGATAGACTAATTGATTTTAAAATTAATCCTAGGCATTTTGGAAAGTGTTAAATAGGCTTAACGCAAAAGAAAATGCAGCCGCTAGATTATAATCACAGCTTTTAATCACTCTGAATATTTTACTGTAGCCCTGTAAATTTGAAAGTTAATCATATCATATTCTATACAAAACAATATTTTAGAATATTAATAATACATGTCAATGATTTTATGATTTTTATAGTAGAAAGTGCTGTCCTAAAACGTGATACATTGGCTTTTTTTTTTTTTTTTTTTTTTTTTTTTGTTGTTGTTTTTGTTTTTGTTGTCCCTGTAAACAAACTAGTTGTACAGGATCTATTGATGACATTTTAAATAGGGAACGTTTCATAGGGACCTTGAGTGTATCATATTTTTAAAATTCTCATAATATTCACGGATGGTAGGAGCCGAATGACAGATAGAAATGTAGACAATCGGACAGACAAATTGAAATCATATTCCCACTAAAATTATAAGAAAGTGTTAAAACGCTCATGTAAACAAAAGTGCAATTCCAGATAGATTTTTTTTTTTTTTTTTTCTAAATATATTTTATGTCCCCCATCCCCAGTTAATACATTTCAGACTTTTAAATTCCACTGTCTATTTAATATTATTATTAGAAGAAAAATACTCCTGATTAAATATAGAGGTATAAAGAAATATATACGGTAAGTTGGGGGTAAAATGCCACGTTGGACAAGATGCCCTGTCACGTGTTTCTCTTATACGCAGGCACCATAGTGGAACTCCGACTACTCATAGGAGAGGTACATCAGTAACAAGGCATATATTATTTATTTTCGAATTTTTAGGGAAATATTATATTAATTTGGATCGATAATTTATATAACTTCATCTAGTAAACAAAACTATTGACTTTTCCTTTGTTTAGTTAGTTATGTACAGTCGGTAACAAAAGTGTCCGAACACTAGCAAAAATTCCTATGTAAAAAAAGTACACTTTACATGGATTTGATATATAAATCCTTGTCGAATCCGCTTCTTAGTCAGTCTAAAAAGAAGATTCGATAAGGATTTATTTAGCAGAACCGTATGAAGCGTACTTTTTTTACATAGGAATTTTCGCTAGTGTTCGGACACTTTTGTTACCGACTGTAAACTGCAGTTTAACTAGGAAAAAATAATTCGGAAGATTTTAAAAGAACAGTGTCTGGCCTATCCGCTAAACCTATTAGTTATATTTTTGGCGGAGATGGGAGTTAGCAGGCGGAATACCACCGCACTTTAGAATGTTTAAACAAAAAAGAAAAATCATGCAGTACGCATTGATTAGTAACACTTTCCAACTGTACGCAACTATTGTGTCGAATAACTTTTAATATTCTTTGCCTACGTTACCGCACAACAGACAGAAGGACTGAAAAACATACAGATAGACTAATTGATTTTAAAATTAATCCTAGGCATTTTGGAAAGTGTTAAATAGGCTTAACGCAAAAGAAAATGCAGCCGCTAGATTATAATCACAGCTTTTAATCACTCTGAATATTTTACTGTAGCCCTGTAAATTTGAAAGTTAATCATATCATATTCTATACAAAACAATATTTTAGAATATTAATAATACATGTCAATGATTTTATGATTTTTATAGTAGAAAGTGCTGTCCTAAAACGTGATACATTGGCTTTTTTTTTTTTTTTTTTTTTTTTTTGTTGTTGTTGTTGTTGTTTTTGTTTTTGTTGTCCCTGAAAACAAACTAGTTGTACAGGATCTATTGATGACATTTTAAATAGGGAACGTTTCATAGGGACCTTGAGTGTATCATATTTTAAAAATTCTCATAATATTCACGGATGGTAGGAGCCGAATGACAGATAGAAATGTAGACAATCGGACAGACAAATTGAAATCATATTCCCACTAAAATTATAAGAAAGTGTTAAAACGCTCATGTAATCAAAAGTGCAATTCCACCAAATTTTTATTAATAGCTCTAAATGTAACTGATTATTTTTGAATGGCCCTGTAAATCTAATGCTAACCATACTATATTACACAGAAGGCACTGTTTTGTGCGTACGAATAATATATTTCAATTGCATTAAGCTTTGTAAAGAATAAAATTAATAAAATTTGATTTATAAAAATAACTCTAATACAACACAGTGCTTTGGAATACTTTCAAGTGCCCCTATACACAAACCAGTTAGAAATCTACTCTATTTTACATAGGAAACATCCGATAGGGTATTGAATAGCATCTTAAAATTTCATTAAAGTTTCTATGCATTTAAGGTATTAAAATATGGTTTATAGAAACTCCTCTCATAGAACACAATGCTTTCGAATAATTTTGGGGGTCCCTGTACACAAACCAGAAGAAGTATTCATTCCATTTTAAATAGGGAACATCCGATAGTGAACTTGAATAAAATATATCGGTTTAAAGAAATTCCATAAATATTTACGGGAATTAGAGCGCAGAAAAACAGACAGAGAGACAGACAGACGGACAGAAGAACAGTCAGACATATACACAAATTGAAATTATATTCCCACTAAAATTATAAGAAAGTGTTAAAACGCTCATGTAAACAAAAGTGCAATTCCAGCAAATTTTTATTAATAGCTCTTAATGTAACTGAATATTTTTGTGTGGCCCTGTAAATCTAATGCTAATCATACTATATTATATAGAAGGCACTCTTTGATGCATACGAATGATTTATTTCAATTGCAATAAGCTTTGTGCAAAGTAAAATTATTTAAATTTGGTTTATAAAAATAACTCACAGAACACAATGCTTTGGAGTACTTTCAAGTAGCCCTGTACACAAATCAGTTAGAAATGTACTCTATTTTACATAGGATACATCCGATAGGGAATTTAATAACATATTAAAATTTCTTTAAAAATTCTATACATTAAAGGTATTAAAATATGGTTTATAGAAACTCCTTTCATGGAACACAATGCTTTCGAATAATTTTGGGTGTCCCTGTACACAAACCAGAAGAGGTAGTCATTCCATTTTCAATAGGGAACATCCGATAGTAAACTTGAATAAGTTTCAAGAAATTCCATAAATATTTACGGGAATTAGAGCGCTGACAGACAGACGGACAGACAGATAGACAGACAAACCGTAGCCATTAACACTTTTAAACCTTGTTGGAAAATGTTAAAAAAAGAAAAAAAAAAAAGAAAAGAAAAGTCAAAATTCAATAGAAAAAAGCATAGAAACAAAACGCTCAATCACAAGTGTGGGGGTAAAAACTTACACTAATCAGAAAATGGTGATAAACTGACGATATAAAGAAACCGAAACGTGTGAAAGGAGGGCTTATAGCTCTGAAACTATCGACGATTCTTATCTATATCTTGCCTAGTATTAATCTTAAAATGCAAGTAGTATAACAGAAATTTATTTCAATCTAATTTTAAATATTGCTAGAATTTATAAAAGGTTTAACTAAAAATTCGAAGAAAATTTGAGAATGGCTGCACAGAATATTTTCTTGTTGAATTGCTATCTCCGTAGAAAGCTGTTTAAAGCAAATGTACGAGAAAAGATCGCCATCATGAATTTCCTAGTAATGTTTATTTTTGAGACACGATGACAAATATATACAGTATTCTCATTTCAATCCATGTGGTTCACAAGAATTCTACCTCAGCAGTTTAGATTCCCCTGATAACATAAAGTATTAATTGCTTCACGTGGTTTGCTCTATACACACACTTTGCCATCGACAAGTAGCAAAAATAATCTTCGATTGTCACTAAAGAAAGCATTATTCCCTCTCCGGCATTCCATTGGCGATGTTGGATTTTTTTGCTACTAGAATTTTTTTTTTCTGGAAGGACTGTCGATAAATCCTTGACACTATCATACATGGAAATCCGGGTGAGTGCAATACTTCCGTGATTGAGTGATCAATTTCTCGGATCATGACTATTTGCTTAAGCTTAAGATCAAATGTGCTTAGATACGCAGTCTTACCCTGCTACATTTAACTCTACCTCATCCTGTCTTGTCCTATTCTGAGTTAATTTTAAAGAAAACTCCTGGTCTGCACATAGCTTCAAATTTTTATAATCCTTATATATTGCTAATACATTTGCTCTTCAGTGTGTGTATATGTCATGGAAATCTTACATCTTCACTCATTCTAATTTTTAAAATCTTAAACAGTTACAATTGAATTTTTATTAAAAATTATTATGAACACACTAAAAATATTATTTTAAGCAGTAATTTAAAATAGTCTATTATACTATACTACTTTTTTTTTAAGCTAGATTAACAAAACTGTATTCCTTGGCGTGCTGCTGTAATTTTCCCTGTGGCTGCATAAGTTTTGCACTAACTCTAAAGTTCAATACAACGTACACGCAAACTTTAAATTAAATGTAATTGTCTTCAGAATTGCTCAATTATGTGCAATAAATCTTTCAAAACTTCTGCTATTTCTAGATCTGTATTGATATCAATTTCAGTATAGATCTAATGTTTAAACAATTGTTGTTTTTGATAAGATATTTGAAAGAGAAAAAAGTACAGTAGAGCACACCCAAAGAAATTAAAATTTTTGCTATATATATTTTTTCATGTTATCCACAAATAGAGAGAGAGAAACATTACTAGTGGAAATATATTTTTAAGACAGTATAGATTTCGGAAAATAAGGGTAACGGAGTACATATTTATGAAGAATGTAACTGTAATATAATTCAATAAATCACTAAAATTACATTTATGGGTTGTTCGTAATATTTATTAAACTACAAACCTCTTAAATAACTAATTATTCATTACATTTGTAAAGAATAGTCGCTGTTTGAAAATATGGATAGAAGTTTAAACATTTCAAAGGTTTATTACTTTATTTATAAAGGTATGGCTTTGGTAGTATAAAACAATTGTCTCAGAAAATACACAAACTGTTCCTCTTATTTCTATAATAGATAAAGATTTAAAATTTATTAAGGTTTGAATATTTTAGTAAAACTCAAGAAAATTACTCGCCACGTGACGACAAAAAAGTTGAAGTGGCGACCTAAAAAATAAAATTTCTCGCTGCTTTTCTTTAGCTCGATTTCATGCTTATGAATTTAATTAACTGAATAATTTAAAATCAAATATTTCGAAAAATCTAACATTCATTAAGTTAAACAGTGGTAAAAGAATCTAGCATTTTGAAATTGGCTGCAAAAATATCATGCATGTCGGGAATTGAACATAAAATATTAGAAATTTTTTCATTAGGAAGCGTGTATTTTGAGAATCGGATTAAAGAAAAGACGAATTTTGTCTTTTAACATTAAAATAATTGTCTTTTTCAACAAATGGCGTCGAAAAATATATAACGGATCCTAGAAAATTAGGCTCCACCTCTGAGAAAGCGGTTCTGCGCTGAAAGCTGGTAAATGGGAAGTGCCAGGTTCGATCCAATATCGCGCTCATCAATCTAGGCGTTCTGAGTATTTTTTTTTTTTTTTGAAAGTCGTGTAATTAAGGGCTAGGACACCATAGAAAGTCCATGGCGTTCTGAGTATTTTTTTTTCCTTTTTTTTTTTTTTTTTTTTTTTTTTTTTTTTAAAGTCGTGTAATTATGGGCTAGGACACCATAGAAAGACTCCATGGAAGATACTTACAGGCCACTTACAGTCCACTTACAGGCCTAGGACCCTAGTGTAGTCAATCGGCCTTAAGCCACACAACCAACCATCCAACCTAGCAAATTTATTTAATTTTAAGGTTTATTTGTAAGGTTTAAAGAGATATTTTTCCTTAAACTCTAATGAAATAGTTTTGGAATATCCCTCTTTTTTGTGAATCCGATACAAAATTTTATTCAGCTGTCTTGGCAAAATTACATTTCTAGGGATCTGTATGAAAACTTTGCACCTAAAAAAAAGGACTCATAATAAAAAATGGTGATTTTAAAATGAACTATTCACAAAATTTCACGATGTTAAAACGTATTCTCCATGAAAATTCACGATTTTGAAATGTTAAAAAAAAAAAAAAAAAAAAAAAAAAAAAAAACAATGGTCGATAAAATTATTTAATTAGCTGAAATATTTAGAGAAAAAGTGTCGAGTTAGCAGAAATGCTCAATCAGAAACTGGAGACTACTTTAAAATTTTAATTTTTACGTCTACTTTTAAGGTTTAATTTATTTTGAGGTTACAGCGTAAGCTATTATACAATACAAGAAAGCAACTTATTACATTAGGGGAGAGTGGGGTTGAATGGGACGCAGGATGAATGGGACAGTAGCAAAATTTTATGTTTTGCAAGCACCGGACACTTGGCAATTTTTCTGATATATGGCAGCAATGAGGTCATTCATCAAGTGTAGTTTCAGAATTGTGCTATTCGTAGAAGGAAGAAAAGAATTAAAGCGTCTTTTTCAGCTGCCAAAGTAGGTTTTTACTGATTCCGTTAGGTAGTAGTTAAGACACTAACTATTTGTTTAAGTTAATATAACTCTTGTATGGTGAAAAAGCATAATATTTTATTGTGTTTATGATATTCAAGAAGAATATTGACAATTGTTCATTAAGCCTATATCTTGTTTTATATGATCATGTGATGGTTGGGATGAAATGGACAGTTTAAATGGGTATGAATGGAACATTCCCCACTATGTACTATTTTAATATTTTACACAAGAATTATATTAAAACGTAAATTAGCCATATTGATTATCAGGATTCTTAATTTTGTGGACTTAGAAAAAAAATTGAAATTAATTGTTCTGATTTTTGTTTATATAATAATTATCATTAAAAAACTTACAAGTTAGCATATCCAATGCAAATAAAATAAATAAATAAATAAATAAATAAAATAATATTAATTTGATTAAAATCACAATTTCAATCAAGCTAATTAAATAAACTCTGGTGATTATTAATATAATACAGAATAGAATGTTGATTTTCCCGAGTAGTCGGAAACAAAAATTTATCTGGATAATTTGTACTCTATTATAATGATTTATCTCTTTCTAGTGCCTTATTTCTTTATTTTTAGATTAGTTCTTATTAGATTAAATTACCAAAGCCTAGAGCACTAGGAACTGCACGAACCAAAGGACTTTTGTCTTTTGATGTTAATTTGAATCAATATATCAGTTTATGTTAATTTCAGTGAATTCATAGTATGTAATAAAATCACATAAACCAAATTAACTTTAAAAATTTATTTACTTTCCATTTTGTTTTCTTTTCTTTGTTAACTCCAGTCCTGTCCCATTCATCCCCATAGGTGGGGATGAATGGGACAATGAACATGCATGCAAATATATATATATGTATATGTGTGTGTGTGTGTATAATTAAAAATGATAACTTTTTATTAAAGTAAGTGTGTTTATATGTAACTGATTACTGAAGTGTACTTATGAGTAATGTTTCAAAATTCTGAATTACATATGGCCGACATGTCAATAAAAACATGAAAAGTGTCCCATTCATCCCCACTCTCTCCTACATATTTAAAAATTAGAATTGTAGTGAATCCTTTGTATTTTTCTTTCGAATATCCAATTCTTCTACGTTAGTTTATTAAAAACTGCTGACGCCCTTATATATTAGATATCGTAACACCACTGAATTTCGTAATTGAAAATTTACTAAATAATAATAATAATAATAATAACAATAAAAGTATTTGAAAGAGTTTTAAGTAAAAATTGCATGTTCAGTACTTAATTCCATTCTTTAAGAATACATAATACATAGTACGGAGTTAATTATGCATTTCTGTCTTACGAGTTTTGACGCTCGTGTCTCCTTTAGAATAATTTTTCCTGGATGACTTTAGTCCGTATTCTTTTCAACGGCGTAAAAGTTTCTTTTTTTACTAAAATTGCCTGATTCCACTAAATTTACTTCATTTTACGTCATAAGATTCACGTACTGACAATAATATAGGGAAGTTAACTTATATTAGCCCATCGTGATTTCACAAAAAATTAACTTTCACGGATAAAAAGATCACTCATTAAACGAAATTCGCACTTTTCGAAAACAGATATATCCCTTGAGAGCTTCCGTACTAAAAAATGCGATTCTTTAGGAATAAATTAAGGTTTGTTTGGATTTCAGATTTTTCTATAGGCATAAAATAAGTTTTCTAGGAAATACGTGGACAGTTTTCAAATGCGATGAGTAAGACACTTTTTAAACGCTCATTGTGCGATAGAAAGTAATTTAAATCCCCCCGGAATAATTTCTTTTAAGCAGCTATGTCGATTTTTAAGTCAAAAGTGTTAGCCGTTGTAAAAATTTAATTTTTTACTTGTTGTTTATTTTCATAAATGAATTATCAATAAAATTTTGTTACTCTGTATTTCATATTATAATAATAGTTTTATACACTTCTAGCTAGTTGGTTGTTTATTTCGAATGAAGTATTTTAATTACGCTTTTTTTTTTTTTTTTTTCATATCATTTTAGAGTCGTTTCACGAAGTATAATTATAAAAGTGCAGTTCAATTGGCTAATTAAAATAGGTTTGATTTTTTTAGACTTAATTATGTGATTAGCCTTACAAAAAATTATTATCTGTCTCCAAGAAACTGGCGTTTGGATGACAAACAAATTTAAAAATGTGTTTATGAAAAAGAAATAATTAGTTTTTTATTGAATATTACAAAATTTTTAGACAAATTTTTGCTTAATGATACGTTTCTAACTTCTTTATACTGAAGCATATTGAATTATTTTAAGTTTGCAGGCAAATATATTGAACCGAGGCTATATTAGATTACTAATATGTAAGCTTTGAAATACATCTGAACCATGATTGTTCTAAATGTATTTACATTTAGGCAATAATCTTCAAAAGGAACTTATTCTCTATACACAAAACAGTTAGCTCAAAATTTAAACTATAATTACTAAGACTTACTTAAAAATATAATATAGTGGCATATTTTCCCCTTCCCTCTAGTGCAATTTAGCCCCGATTATCGTTTCCTGATTTTCTGATTGGTAGCGTTCCTTTAGCATAGGTAACTTTAGCGTAACGTGACCACAGCGTAAGGGGTTGGAAAGATGGAAGGAGGAATAAAAAAACCCTTAGCGTAAGTAAGAGAGTGATAATAAAATTGCTGTTTCTCCAGAAAATGAAAAAAATATCCATATTTCACGCTAAATTCATTGCACATTGGTTGGGGAATCCCAGAATTTATAGAATGTATATCGGCAAAGACAATGTATCGCGGTCACTAATAAACCTGTGGAAAGCTTGCATTCCAGATTAAACAGTTCATTGATAATGAAAACACTTCATATTTATTTGCTAATAAATAAGTTTAAACACGTTGCAAAATAACATAACAAGATTATGTTATTTTTATCTTGTATTTATTTATTTATTTTAAGATTACATAATAAGATGCGCAGAAGTAGGTGGTCAACTGACTAAAATAAAAAATATATACTGATATCGATGAAAATATAAAAATTATATCCAGTAAAATCGAAAAAAATAGAGATTTGGGAAAATGTTTAAAAGGACTCGTATATATATAACAGCGAAATGACTGGTCCTATAAAAAATCCATCAGTTTTTTAATATCTATAAATATTAATATATAAAATTAATGAATTTTTTATAGGTTGAATAAAACTGAGAAATTAGAAGGTATAACCTAAAGAGAAATTTTAAAAATGCACTATACAACATAAATGGCTTCAAATTGATGAAAAAACTTTTCAGAATGGACGCAGGAAGACCTTCATATAGCATCTGTGCCCCGGATTTTTAAAAAGCGTAGTCGGACCCTGTACAGATTTATGCTAAATATTCTTTTGCTAAAGCACGCAACCGAGAGGGATAACATGTACTCTAAGGACACGTGTTTACATAATTACGCTAAAGGCATTTATGCTAAAGCCACAGCTCCTTTTGATCGAAAAGAAAAAAAATTCAAAATATGTTACGTAACATTAGGCTATGAATAAATTCAAGCATTACTTGAAATAACATTACAGTTCATAATATTTCTATGTCAACTCGTAATTACGCAAATACTAACAGATAATGTTCAAGCATCTTCAGAAGTGGTAAGAAAAGAAAAATCACTGAGAAACCTTTAAAAATCAATATTTTTTTGGGATTTAAAAAAAAGAAAAATCCCGAAATAGGAAAAGCGTTTTTTTTTCGGTTATCACTTTATAAAAGTCAATTTCCGAAAAGGAGGCCCAATACATTGTAACATTTATTTTAGAACCATCTTTGTAAATCTCAAAAATTTCATATTGATGATGTCTTATCATTGTTCTTTATTCAAATAAGACAGAAGTATCCAAATTTTTATGTACTGTTCAAATGTGTTAATTGCAATTTAAGAGTTCTTGGTAAATGGCGTTAATGAAAAGGATATTTTAATATATTTTTTAAACTCCAAATCATATTATCATCTAAGACATCACAAATTATCCGAAATGTCAGATGTTTTCCCATTTCATATTCACTTCTGTTTTATAGAGCTGTATCTTTACTGCAATTTTACATTTCCTTAGCAAAGCATTAAAAAGGTAGAAAGACTATCCTTAATATTTTGCAAATTAAAACTAATATTTAAAAAATATATTAGTTTTTTAAAAAGATTTCTTCTTTTAAAAATTAGTTTCAGTTAGTACTGATAATTGAATCATTTTTGTTTAAAAAAATATATATTTACCAAATGCGTCATTAGTAAACATACAAAAATTCCAGTGTTACACATACAAACAAGGGTCCACGTTGTGTTAATAGATCACAAGATAGGCCATATTTTGAAAAGGGCTGTCCACTATTAGATAATGATGAAATACCGCGGTGATAAGAAGTCGACACAACGCAATATGCTATAACAAATTTTAAAAAATTGCACAATGAAGAAATTCTGCATATTTATCTTAATCATTTCAAAGTACACAATACATGAAATCATCTTAAAATAGATAATTGTAAAGCAAACAACACACAGGATTTGGCTTACCTTGTTCGAAACTGCAAGATATAACCATTGTATAAGAAAAAATTCAAAAAGTGAGAACTTTATAAATTAATATTATTTTGTAAGGACGCTGTTCTATTAAAAGTTTAAAAAAAAAATTCTATTTGGCGAAATTTGTCTAGAGAGGCCGTATAAAAATTTAAAAAGTGTAATTTTTTGAATGTTAAAGGAAATATATTTTTATGAATGCGGTCTTATTTCTTACCTTATATTGTACTTTTTTTTCAGAATTAAATCGCGTTTTTATGTTTTTTGGACATTTTGTATGAGGATTTATCTATTTATTTATCATCCTTTCTCTGTCTCTTTCTCTCTCTCATATATATATATATATGTATATATATGTATATATATATATATATATATATATATATATATATAATAAACTGTCGTTGCGTAATTGCATTCATATTAGTTTCATATAAATGACAACATTAACTAAATGCACATGCAGAAATATGCCGATTTCAGTCCTTAAATTTCAAAAAGCCTCACTCTTAAATTAATAAACAAACATTTCGTATTATGAATTATTTATTTTGCAATTATTTCTAGTTAAAGCATTGAAGAATATGTTAAGTAGCAATCATTTTTCTTTCTGTAAAAAAAAAAAAAGGCTTTTAAACAATAATGGAAGAATATAAGTTTAATAAATTTAACAAAACAATGCAAAACAACAGCGTTGCCGGAAACTCCTTTATTATATACAACATTAAAAATTAATTTATACATGAAAAATTTGTCTTAAAATTAATTTCATATTAATTACACTGAATAATATTTATACATTTATTCTTACTTAATTTATACCGCACTCCGTTTTACTCGCTTGTGCTTTATTTTAATCTTTTCTTAACATCCCGAAAACAAATGATCGGATTAATCTTAACACAAAGAAAAAGCGATAGACGACAAACATGAAATAAAGCTATTATAACGTCTCGCTCGATAAATAATGAGCGTTGGAACTGCTGTTTTTTATTCGTTAGGAATTTAGTAAAAGTTTATAATTACCCGATGTGAATGTAGTATGTTTATCTAGAGTTTAAAATAGATTACATTAAAGATTTCTGTACATGGTAGTGCATAACAATGTTTTTAACCATAATGATATGAACAAACTTAAAGCAAATATTTGTTTTCATGTCACGATATCAGTCTTTAATTTTTTAATTTGTTTAAATTGAAATCTTAAAGATCTTTAACATATTTTTTCTTTTAAAATGATATAATAACCACGATTTTTTATACTTTTTTCTTGTTATAATTTATTAGATGTGTGTTAAATTGCCATCTCATTTTTGTTGCATTGGGAGGATAATAGTATATTGTTCACTGAAAACGATGACATTTGTATATTATATATCTTACTATTATTTTATATTTAAAATACTTTTAAATATGAAAATGCATAGAAGGTTATGAACGAAATCAGTTTACGCGTTAAAATTATTAGCCATTGATTTTGAAAATTTTCTACATAAAAAAAAAAAAAAAAAAAAAAAGCTCTTTAAAATTAAATGTGTCTAAAATCTTCTTCATATAAAAAATAAAAAAATGTAGACTTTTAATTAAGTACACATAAATTATTTCTGTTAAGTTATCTGCACAATAAATGGGATTTAAATACACTATTAAAAACAAAATTCAATATTCTACGAAATAACTGGGCCAATTTAGGTTGTTTTAAATGTAACAAATATTTTTAGAAATTTGATACTAAATTTCAGTATTTTAGTTGCGTTAATTTAGTCGAAAGCACTACAAATATTACGGAATTTAGTTACAAATTAAAAAAAAAAAATATTAGGTGAAGCTAAAATAGCCTAAATTGATCCTTTTATTGTGAAACGTTGAAATTTTTGGTTTAAGTTGGAATCAAAATTTATATTAAAAAAATATTATAAATGGTCAATGTAAATGTTCACATATATAAGGAAATTATTGAAAGATAAACGAAAATGAATTTTAACATACCTGCCAACAATGTAATTAATATTCCGTAATATTGTTAATATCACCACTTTTTACACACAACTTTTATTTTTGAAGAATTTTTTTTAAATGTAATGTCGATTGCAAAAGGAAAAATCTCCAAAAACACTGGTGTGGAAAAAGGGCGGGAGCTAACAATAGTACAGAATATTAATTAACCTGTCTGCAGATATGATATTAATTTTTATTGATCATCAGTTTTCATTTTAGCAATACGAACAACTTTTAACTAGTACAAAATAGCATTTAATTCTATTTTTAATTTATTTTATTTTAAATAAAAACGAAAAAAATAATAAACGTTTTTATTTTAAAAGGAATAAAAACATTAATTATAATAGATTTCACAATAAAAATTTTAAGTAATTATCTCTAATTTCAGAAACGTTAAACATTTGTAGAAAAGATTTGCGAAAACAGTAGATTTCCAAAAATTACGAAATCTTTACAGAAATAAATAATGACCTTTTTTAATTCGTAAATTAGAGAATAATTAACATTTTTGAAGCATGTGGCTAGAAATAAACCCTGACATTTTGGAAATGTTTGCATTAGCACCAGAAACCCATTTGTTTTGTAGAGTTTCTGATTAGTAAAATAATTAATAGAATTTTGAAATAATGGAAATACTTTCAGGACTTAAGATGACAAATTATTATGTTAAGATTTCTGTTTATTTTCGTTTTTATTGACAGTTCCTAACAATGAAAGAGGTACCAGATTTATTCAATTTTAAACAAAATTTAATTTGTAAACACCGAAAAAAAATTAATTTTGGGAATATATAGCCATTGTTGCCGATTTTTAGGGACTTTTAATTATTTATCTATTTAATAATTAGCACTAATTTTAAAGAATGTTGTTATATATATATATATATATATATATATATATATATGGTAGTCGATTAGGCGAGCAATCAAAAAGAGAAAAAAAATACAATTGAAAATGAGTGATGGATTTTCAAAAAAAAGTCCAGTGTTTGCAAAACTGCTTATCGCATTTTTGCATGCAAGCACCTGCATACACTGAGAAAAAAGTATACCGCCTTCCTCTAAAATGAATAAGTGGCCATTTTCTTGGCCATTTTCTAAATCCCTTAACTAGAAATATAGATTTACGAGCTATGTGCATAAGGCACGCGAATAAACTGAATAGACGAAATTATTTCTAGTTTACACATTTCTATATGGTGAAACAATATTCTGAATATTCTGAATATTTTGTATTGAGAGAAGATCTCGCTTGATTTTCTAAAAATGGATAATAAACCAAGATTATAGTTGTTGAAACCTCTTGTAGTCTCATTTGTTTGCAGAGATTTTTAAATAACTTTGCCCTCAATAATATAGGCAAACGCTCTAGAATTCTAATTGGGGCTTCTAGAACTCGCTTTCCAAGGGGGACTAGAATTTATAAGGATGACATGGTATTATTTTTTCTCGAGCCACAATTTAGATTCTAGATGTCAGTTACAGAATTTTTTCTCAGTGTAGAGCTAAAATAGTTAAGCTAACTAAGAAATAGTTGTAAATAGTTGTAATAAAATACAATGATAGGATCTTGAAATTATGTTAATGTTAAAGAATATTATTGAACCGCAGTAATAACATACACGAATATTTCAGCTAAAAAAAAAAAAAATCGAAACTTTTATCAGAAAAAAAAGCATTTAATTTTGGAAATTTACTCAAAAAACAGTGTGTATTTTTGCCAAATGGTTTGAATAGAATCAATACAATGCATATTTTACGTTACTTAATCTTTTAAACAATGTTCGTTTTAAATGAAATGTAACATTCTGGTAACTTATACATTGAAATTTCTTAAGCTATAATTCAAACTTTTATATAATCAAAATTCATTGCTATCTTAATTATAGACTTGGACAAAAAATGTAAAAATAGATCATATTAATATGTCAAAAAATTCTGTTTCATTAACAGAACTACGAAAAAAGTAATATTGTTTATTTTTATGTGTTACAAGAATTATTTTTATGCCTTAATAACAAAGCTATAAATACCAGGCTTTGTAAAAGCTAATCGTAGTTGTTTTGAAGGGAAATTAATTATCAAAATCATGTTTCTAATCTCTCGCTAAACTAATAAAGTACGAGACAAAATTTTTATTCGTCAAAAGAATGAAAAGAGCACTAGTGAGTGCTTAACAGCCCGAAAAATTGTTACCTAAGTTTATTAATTCTTATCACAGATAGAGTGAAATCCTCCATGTAGAAAATCGCATCGGTAAATATTTGTAATGAATATTGTTGACATGTGTTCGTACGCGATAGACTCTTTTAAGCTGTCTATTAGATACATCAGTGGAATAAAGCTCTTTTAGATGAGTATAAATATAAACATTTTATTAAGTTTATAAGATTAATGAAAAATATATATACATGAAAAAAAAAAACTTTTGCGTCCAATGTTATTGCACGCCGGTTAATCATTTAGTATAAGCAGGATATACAGGAAGTAAAGGGTAATTTTGTTCTACTTATATTTACTTGCATATAGAGTTTTAATTAAAGTAATGGCTTAAGTTATATGGATCGGAACTATCTGAAAGTAGCGTGAAAGTTAATTAGACAATTAAGATTTGTTCCACCAAATTTTTTGGTCAAAAAATACCAAAGATGATTAATTTGTTTCAATGCTGTATAAATATTTATTATTTTATTTACATGGAATTGAATTTGCATATATAATAATCGGTGCATAAAAGAGTCTTGTTACTTGTTTTTTTATGAACTTTTGATAAAAAGAAAAAGTAAGTCCTTCTTTGTTGTTTACAGACAAATTATAAACTTGGAGTTTCTGAATAACAAACCTGCATGAAACGTATGTCCTATCATGCCTTTTTTCTTTTAAACTGAGTCATTATCAATAAAAATCTGTAGAATATCGAGACAGTACTAATGAATACACTACATACCAAACACATACTACATAATTCCTATATAGCAAAACACAACACACATTCAGAAATACTCCTAAAAAATTGCATCTTAGACAACTATTTTTTGAATAATAAGTATTGGTAAAAATAGCAATACACACTAACAGTTACATTAGCTCGGTTAATAGAAAGTTGGTTTATGATTTAAAAAAAAATAAAAACATAACATATATATATTTTTTTCTTTCTTTTTCATAAAGTTTTATTCCCATGTTAAGATAAAACTGGATATTTTAATGTGAAGCACAAATTCAATTTTTCTCCTGTTTAAAATGTGAAATTTGAGAGTCCAAATTTTTATCAATTTCGAATGAAATGTTATTCGGTTTTAAGTTATTGAAAAATGAACAGATCAAAGTTGAAGAGAGTTACAGACAGTTATCGAAGAATGAATCGAAAAACTGCTTATGTATTTTATTGATTTCCTTTTGTTTGTAAAATCGCAATCTGAATGTTCATGCATGTTTTATTTTAAATTATTCTTATTAAAATAATTATTAATCAATAATGAAATTACTAAAATTTCTTTCAGTGTAAATGTGCACTATTCCTTTTTACCAGTTTTGGTACTAGTAAATAATAACTAATGTACCCTTAATAGTAAATAACCCTTAACAGATAATATTTTAAGGTTTATTGTAAAAAACAAATCATGTTTAATTACTTTTTTTGAATTAAAGAATTACTACTGTGTTTTTTAATGAATTTATTGAATACTTATAATAAACATAAAATGAAAAACAAAAAACTGATACAATGATTCCTTCAGCGAAAATTTAGGAAACATTTAGCAAATATATAGTTTGAGCGTCGATCAACATGACTTTTGACCACGAACATTTTGCATGAATACCGTTATAATGCCATTGTGCAGTTATTTAGTACATTAGATGTCTATCATTGATAAAACAAAATAATCTATGATTAACACTGAGACAGTTGAGATCATTTTTTTAAAAACATATGGTATGTTATATTTAAATAATTATTATTGAAAATCATAGCACATGAGATTTGGATACAGTTCTTGAGACAGCCAGATTTATATACTTAATGAAACGATTACATTAATTAAAAAATATCTTTATTGACTTGAACACAAAAAATTAAGTAATTATGCACTAATTTAAAAAAAAAAATTGTATATATAAACAACAAGTATCTCACAAATATGAACAACGACAAACTTATTCAGTTTAACTGATATATTTTCTTGTAACTATTAATCTAGTAGTAAATTCACATACAGGGTGTACAGAAAAGGACTTACTGATTTCAAAATTAAATATCTTGAAAACAAAGGACAGGGATGAGACAAACTGTATATTTATTACGAAAGCTGTAAAAATTTGATACAGGAATTTTGAAATTAGTAAAAAAAGTTGCCAGAAGATAGCGCTGTACACTGTACAAGGTTATGGAAAATAAAATAAAAGCAGTTCTTCCGCAAGTAGTCCATAGAATCAACGCAAAATCTGTTCAAAAGGTTCACCGCTAGCCATACAAAGGTGTCGTAAACGAACAACAAAATTTGCCAGTATAGTGTGTCGATGGAAATGGACTCACATGCCGCACAGATTGCCTCTTCTAGCTCGTCCAGTGTCTTGGGGTTGTTTTGGGATAGAGACCCTATCTAATATACGGTCTATTTTGGGATTGTTTGCAGCGCCATCTTTTGGCAACTTTTGTTACTATTTTCAAAATTCCTGTATCCAATTTTTACAGCTTTCGTAATAAATATACAGTTTGTCTCATCCCTCTATTGTACTTTGTTTTCGAGATATTTAATTTTGAAATCAGTGAGTCCTTTTCTGGACACCCTGTATCTACAATGCGGATAAAAACTGAATGCTTACTTTTAACACATGGTGAAAACATTTGTTTCCAGTATTATTAATTTTTACGAAATATTAAAAATAATAATATGAAGTTATACTTTTATAATTTACAGTTTACTCTTACATGAAATCAAATTATATTTTGTAATATTTAATCTATAAATAAATTTATGGTAGCAACTATACTAACAGAGAAGATAAAGAAACTAAAATATTTCTATATCGACATTTGTCTAAAAAGGCATATTAAATACACATAATTTATTTCAAGTAATAAATTCTTTCTTAACAGTAAAATTTATTACCCTCTTTTATTCTCTATTTTTGAATAATATATATATGTTTCAAACTTAACACTTTTAATATAAACTTATATAAACGAATTTTTATATTATGCAAATATCAGGAGTAAAAGTACTATGTATAATATTTTTGTTCCATTTAAATTTACACACAATATTATTTGAATACATTACAGTTTACAGGCAGTAATATAGTTTTCTCTTTCTTTCTATTGTTACAGGATGCGACTCTATAACAGTATAGTTTTTTGTTTCGTAGTTTGGTAGAGTAGAAAGCAAGTCTAGAGATGAAACTGCGAACCCTGAACGACGAATCCTACGCTCCAATTAAATCTTGCCAGTCTTTGATGCATTTGACTTAAATACTATTCGTGCATACTTTGACTGGTTTAAGTTGATTTTCTTGTTTTTTCCGCATTTCTGGTTGTATGTTTTGAATTCGTTCCTCTATTTTATTCCATTTCAAACTGCGTTGATTTAAATGAGAGACAGAGAGCCGATGTCCTATACAGTGATTCCTAAGCCCCAGTCCGACACTCCCTCTCCTCGATAAATTTGATATAACTCTGTATATTTCGAGCTTTTTCTGACCACTGTCAGTTGATTTTCTTGTTTTATTCATAGTTGGATTTTACATGGATTTCATTTTTTTTTTTTTAGTTTTTTGACATTTGCCTTTTTATTTCTCCCAAACAGATCGCGGTGGTACGTAAGTTAAAACCGATTGTCTACGTGAGGGATATAAGGCTGAGAAAGATAATAACCTAACATTCCCTAGTGGCCTTTTTATGGTGTCTCTTTCCATATACACCAGAATTTAAAAAAATCATGGAGAACTTCTAATGGCTAGACCTTACGAACGCGACATGTTTTGGCACTTAGTACTGTCCGTCTACCAACTTTAGATAAGGGCATCTGCACCATTAGTCGGGACGTTACATTGTTTATATTTTCAGGAACATGTTGATTCAGCTTTTGTTGATTAAACTTTAAAAATCATGTGGTTCACATGGATTTTTAACTCTTTCTAACTGTACGTAGTCGTTGCATCATTTAACCTTCAATGTACTTTACCTAAGTGATCACACAATGGACATATATATATATATATATATATATATATATATATATATATAGTATAATTGAATACATAAACAATCGTAAACATTGTTGGAAAGTGTTAATAACGCTTTTCACAAACAGAAATGTAATTCCTGCAATTACCAATTGAAGCTTTTAATATATCTGAATATTTTAGTGTAGCCGTGTAAATCTTAATGCTAACCATACTATATTTTATAGAAAATACTTTACTGTGTTCATATGAATAATAAATGTCAATTTCATTATAATTTGGCAAAATAAAGCTATTTAAATATGGTTTATAGAAATAACTATTATAGAATGCATTGCTTTGGAATTCTTTCGTGTTTCTCTACACAAACCAGTGATAGTATTTAATCCATTTTAAATATAAAACATTGCATGGTACACTTGAATAACATATATCAATTTGTAAGAATTCGATGAATATTTACGGGAATTAGAGAGCGGACAAACAGACAGACAAATCGAAGTCATAAACGCTTTTCAACTTTGTTGGCAAATGTTAAAAATCTGATTTGGATAAATAAAACTGAATTATTTATTTTATATTAAAAAACTGATCAATAAGTTAAAAAAAAAATGATAAAACTTTTTCGAGTGTTTTTAAAACTAGAAATTGCTGTATATTCAATTAAAAAGTATTTTAAATATACATGTCACTCAGTTCAACTTAATTAATACGGATAAAATATTTAACATTTTATACATTTCCAATAATTTCATAATTATGCATAAACTTACAAGCATCTGACACAAAAATCTGATCATGATTAATAAAACTTTATAATTTTTTCTTATATTTTTATAAGCATGCATAAAAATATTTATGAAGAGTACACGCTAAGAATTTTCTAAAAGTTCGTTTATGCTGTTTTTCTTTCTTGACACTTAGCCTAGAGGTAATTAATTACATAAACTGAAAAAATGCAAGTTTTAATTAAAAATTTAATTAAGATTTTCTATATTTAAGTAATACTAAAATAAAACATAATAACAATATATTTTTTTTTCATAATATTTATGAAAAGATAACAGACATTTCATACCCTTTTATAAAGTTTTAACTTTAAATTTATCCATATCATTAAAGTTCAAAATCCTAATTTTATAAATAATTTAAATAGCAACAAAAGTACTTTTATGGAAATTAGACTTTGTTACGATATTCTATTAACACTTAAAGAATTATTTCTTTATCAAATAATTCTTATATTTCTGTTCTGGCAGGTCAAAGAACTGAAGTTATTGTAATATTTGTGGAAATCGAGTGACTTGGTAACGAATATTATCGAAAGTTCTTACTAAAATCCAATCTTTTTGCCTAAATATGACTATTTTGATGTAATCTAGCTTTTTCGTCTGTGATATGTTTAGCAGCAAAATAAATTCTTCTTCGTTTTAATTATGTTTAGCATGAAAATTGGTGAGATTGGTGCAGTATTTAAAAATAACATATAACCCCCCCCCCCCTCCCCGAAAAAGAAAAAAAAACTTATAACTACATTATTTCTAAACGTTGCATGATTTTTTTTTAAACCATTGCTTATTTATTTTATTGTGCATTTACAACAGACGTCTTTTCGTTTGGACAATACTTGTATATATTTCAGTCTAGTCATTATTTTTTCTGTATAAATCATACTTATTAACGTCTTGATACTTTTTCTCATGCTCAATTATTTTTTTATAAATTGTTAGACTTAAATTATTTTTGTCAGTCGCATCAATATTGAAAAATAGATTTTTGAAAAAATAATGAAAACTTTGTTTATAACTAAAACAAGAGAATATAACGATTAATTGTTTGAAACATATTTTTTTTTTCTTTAAATCTACAAATATTTACTTGTTTATAATTAGTTACATCACAGAAAGCCAAAACTTTAATTTTGAAACACGTAACGTTACTGACACAACAAATTTTCTCTTGTTTATCAGGATAATTAAGATATTTGTTAAAATAACGTTAACAAAGATCATTATATTGATGCCTAAAAACTATGAATGCTTCAATTTGTAAATTACAAAGTTCGAATTTTCTAAAGTTCTGCCTGTACCTTTTTAACTTTAGAAGCACGACCGCTATTATCTTACATGTCATAATGTTTAAATATAGTAAAAATAGCTATGCCCTACATCTTGGAATTAATTGCACCGCCATCTGGCGGTAAACATTGGAATTAGCTTATGTATCTTTAATCTGGATAATGTCAATTATAAAGTTGTATAGTGTCCTCGATTTGCTATACAGGGTGATTATAATTAAAGTTACGGTTTCAAAATGCTATAATTTTAAAACTACCCATTAGAGCGATTTGTTATTTTACCACAACAATCGTGAGGCAATGAAATTTTGGTTGGCAAAAGAAAAAAAAAATAGTTCCAAAATGCGCCATTAAAAATCCGTAAAGTATTTGCTTCAGGAAGCTCCTCCTTTTCTCTTTTCACTATGACTGTTTCCGCTGAAAACACGTATTCTTGTGTTTTTGCCAAAGAAAAAAAAAAAAAAAAAAAAAAAGCAGTAAACCCTTGAAGTCTATTGTTTCCTGCTATTCCATTGTTTTGTTAACAACATTTCTGTGTTTAATGAGTCCGTTTAGGCGTTTCCCCTGACATTACCCTGACAGCGCCATGTATAGGAACATGTTGGAATTACTTTCTTCCTCCCCCAAACAAAATTCCATTTCCTCACGATTGCTCTGGTAAAATATCAAATCACTTTGATGGGTAGTTTTAAAATTATAGCGTTTTGAAAAGGGTAACTTTAATTATAATAACCCTGTAGTTTGGATTGGTTTTGTCGCTCTAGGGGCAATCAGACCGGGACCTACAGCTTACTGGATTCCGAACCTCTACAAACATCCTTATCTGAACCAGGACTTGGAACCTGCCCATGGGGTCTGGAGGCCAGAAGGATAACTGCTTTATAATTACGCACCTTGGGTGCAATAATTTTGTAAACAAAGCATGTAAAATAGCGTTCGTTTAATTTCAATTTCACGCGTTAATAAACGCAAATAAAAGGATAAAGGATGGAATATATTCAAACCGTTGTATTATCAAGGTAAATCACGCGCTGTAAATTGGAATTAGAACGCCAGACAGTTTATCTTTTATAGTATACTTTCTTTTATTATTCTAGTCTTTTTTAGCTTAATTGATTTAGGAAATAACTACCAAAAAAGTGTATAGTTACTAATAACTGTGCAGAAAGTGTCTTTTCATACTAAATCAAAGACGCCCTACAACTTTGTAAGACATTTTCCCGTCTCTTACGCCGTTTTGAAAAATAGGAACACTAACTCCAACGTTTGCCGTCTGCTGACGTCGTAGCCGATCTCAATGTGTACCGCCTAGTCAATTTTCTATACTTTAACAGCAAGTTTCAGACAAGAGCTATCATCGTTTTAAAATTAAAATGGCAGGGCGAAACTTCAACGGGCAACCTATATATTAAACGCTTCTTTTTCACCTGATCAACAAATGATGAATGCATTTGTAAATCTAATAACTCATTCGTTCCATCTCACATGAATTAAGTATACAACTCAGATAAAATCTGGTCATATTATGGAAACCACTCTTAAATTTTCAATAGTGATTGGCTGTTTGTCGATATATACATGGAATGCGATATCGGCAGATACAATCTATAATAATATCGCATTTTTAGAACTACAATTTGTGCACTTATCCAATAAATTATTCAGATACTTAGCAATTCTTTTTTTTTCTTTTTTTGAATGCGCAGCACTTTCTGTCAAAGATGTCAAGTTATTAAAATAATGGGTACTTGACAGAAAAGCCATGGTAATATGTATGACTCTTTTTTTTTTCAGATTTTTCAGATTTATATTTTTTTCTTTAAAAGCTTTGTATATATTTTTTATAAACTTACTTATTTTAGTGTCACAGTCTTTAGACGCACACTGTAAAAAATATGTCCTATTTGCAGCCAGAAATTCTCTGTAATTTGAAAAAATAAGTTCTGACATTGTAATTTTTTCGTAAATTACGCGTATTTTCTCAAATTACAGAGAATTTTCTGGCAGCAAATAGGACATACTTTTTACAGTTCACTACATATTTTTTTTTCCTTCCGAGTAAATCCCTTTAATACTTTGCCAAAGTAATTTTACGTTTAGAGTCAAGTTTATTCATGTAAAACATCCGGGAACTTTTTTTCTAAGTAAATAAATCTTAGATTAATGTTTAAAAGAAGGTCTCACAAATCTAGAAAAATTGTTTTTTTAATCTGATATTTTAGTAGGTAGGAGGAATTTATCCTCATTATAAGTAAATGTGTATAGTATGTATAGGATTAACGGTTAGCATAAAGGAACAAAGAAGAGAATTGTAGTGTATGGGCGAATTTTTTAAAAGTACATATTAATATCATTATACTGCAATAAATATAATGAAATTATAATACGTTTTTAAGATACACAAAATTACGGCTTCTATAGAAAATGGTATGGAAAGCATTAAAATTACGTTGATAGGGTCACACAAAGTATTTAGATACAATATAGGCTAATGATTTATATGAACGTTTAGGCTCTTTAATTCTGATATCACTGGTTTTGAACGGTTAAAAAACACAAATGTTCACATAAATCCGGTAATAAAAAATATAAACTTGTAATTCGTTCCTTTCATACTGATCATATTCTAGATTTCGATAATGTTATAATTGTAGCTTCCGAGTTAAATATTTACGACTCACGAAACTTTCTAGAAGACATGTTTACGAGATTTCAGCCTTTTTCTTTGAACGAGGCTAAAGTAGTTCCCCCTGAATATTTAATTTTGTTATGATGTTTTACAACTGTATTTTAACTGTTGTGCACTGGATGTATTTTGACACTAAAGAGGGCTAATTTTTAGCCAAAACGCTTGTCGTGTGTTTCTAATTAAAATGTTCTTTTAAAAATATTTAATGTATTTTATATTGTATTTCAGTTTGTATTTGCATGTTGCTCAGTATTTGTTTTATATTGTTTTTAGTGTATTTCATTTTAATGTGTGAATTATTGTTTAAAAGTTCCATTTTCAATTTGTTTTATTAAAATGTGCTTCGAAATTGATATTTATTACTTTTGTCACAGCAATTTTTTTTGTTGTTGTTGTTTATTTATTTATTTATTTATTTTGCAAAAAGTTACCTTTTCTAGTAATACTGTAAAGCATTTTTAGAAAGTTCTAATCGTACAATTAATTCCTCTCGTACTGTGAATTAAGGGTTGAGGTTAAGTTGAGTGGGCTTTACGTCACACTAGTGCTACACTATAGGCAACTTACGAATGTTTAGGACTTGGCGCTAAGGATGGTCCGGAAACAGGCCATCACAATTTTAATTCTCCACGAAGGGGATGGCTTCCCTGTTTGAAAAACCCAGAGGTGTAATTTGGAAGGGAACATGAAGAACATTGCGGCAATGACAAAAATTACGTGCACCAACTAAATTTGGTGTACACGACAGTCTTAGGTTTACTCTTTTGCGTACAAAAAATAAAAATGTTTTATATATATTCAATTTGGTTGTACAAATTAAATTTTTTTGACAGGGGCTTATAAAAGTATTATTTGGTTATCTCATTTTATGAATTAGAGAATTGTTTAATTATAAGAGATGTAATTCCTAATATTGAACAGTTCAACGTATTGTAATATTTTTATTTTACAAAATTGGTCTCTTGTTAACGTACGGATTAAGGAAATAATTTGTTTTAATTTAACGATTATATTCCGACGACATTGCCTTAAAAGTAAAGCTTAGCAGAGTAAAATATTCCCATGAATATTACCAATTTACTCTTTAACTAACAAATGAAATAAAGATTCATATAAGCACATTAGAAAGACTATATTCTGTTATATTATTGTCATTAAGCTTATTTAAATCTTTGGAGTAAATAAGTTAAGAATTTTTTTTCTGATAATAGTTTTAATAAGCATTTATTCAATACTACGAATATACTTTCGAATTCTCTTTCAAACGGATTAGTTCCTGGAACACGAAAGTTCATTTCGCGCAATTTACTTAAACAATTCTAAAAGCTTTTTCCATCATTTTGAACTAACTTATAAGTTAAATCTGTTTTCAGTGTAAAATGAGAATGTCAGTGTTTATGCAAGTCTATGTGTCTTGGGTATAAATGGGTAGTGTCATGGGTGTAAAGGCTGAGGAAAATAGATGTGGTCTTCTTGATTTCGGGAGCGTACAGTAATGAGTTGCTTAAAATATGATGATGCCTTTTAATAGAATATATTAGTGTACTTTGTTATATATTTAAGAGCTTAATATAGAGTTAAAAATTTGCAACTAAATTAAAATAAACCCTAAATAAAAATCATAATATTAATAAACACTTTCTGTTTATCAACATGTTTTTTGAGAATCATAAAAATCGACGTTAAATGTTGAGGTATGAAAACTTTGTAAAAAGACACAATGAATTTAAGGACCATACAACAGCTGTTTCAGTTTGAAATAATTTCACATGATACTTCATGATATAAATGAAATATAGACATATGCGCAACATAAAAGCATGCATGCGTAATTATTTCCATCTGAAATAAACATGTTTTCGATAAAGTATATTATTGAAAGAGATTATCAGAAAAATTGTTATCATGATATTTTCTAGGTTTCAAATTGTATTTTCTGGCAAAAATTCATTTTTTTTATACATACAATGACATTTTTGATGATATAATCTTAAATTTATTTTTATTAGGGCTGTGCCGATTAATCGATTAATAGGTTCGGTTAATCGATCAATGCTTAGTCCCGATCAATTTTTTTAATCGAGTTAATCGGATCGATTAATTCGATTAAAAATTTTCAAAATCCGATTAAAATTTTCAAACTACGAATTAAAGTAAAAATGCTGTTCACCCTGCTGTTGGTTAGGATAGTAGTATTCTCAGAATCAAGAAGCTTTCAAAAAATAGAAATACTAAAAATTTAAAAGAAAAGGAGGAATTGAGATTTCCACTGTCCCTCTGTGGAGTTTGCGTTCCTGCAAACGTCATCTTAACTTAAATACTTAGATTACTAAGAAAACCAGAGACGTGAATTGAACAAACAATAAGAGTTTATTTGAACCAGATTAATGGGAGGGCGGCCTGGAAAATAGATCTTAGCTCAGTCAGCGTATTACTAAATCAAAAATATATAAACCAACAATTTAATTGTCTTAAATATCTCACCCCAGCAGATAGTCGAAAGGTGTAGAGACGGTCACACTCGTACTTCAATACTACGGCTTCACTGTGGGACAGAGGATTCCCTTCTGGCCCAGCTTGAACTTTCCGAAAACTAGTAGACACTCACCAACACTCAACACTACTTAACTTCACGCCACTAAATCTCCACTACTCTACTTTTCAATATCTGTCAAACTAAGATTCATAACATCCACTATACGATCCTCCAACATCCACACTATCTACTAAAACCATCTCTATTTTTATACTTCTTCCTACACCCTCCTTTCACTACATTTCAATCCGTACTTTTAAAAATCACTTCTAATTTAACTAATATTCAAAATCTAAGTCTTTTAATGCAGCACCCTGCCGACACAAAACTAGCCCGACCTCAACCTTCACCGAGCCACTGGCGACGGAGTGATTTTAAGCGTCCCCACTTCCTACTTTGCTGGATCCAGCTTAATTAAAACAACTGTGGTGACGTTCTGACGTCTCAACCTCACAGTCCCCTCCAAGAAAAAAAATTTAGTCGGGAAAATCTACAACGGGTTTGATCAAGTAAATTTAAATAGCTTCATTCCATATCTAACTATCTCAAATATCTGAAGTGTGAGTGCAACCGTCACTTAAATTTTAACCGGGTGAGAAAAACTTAAAAATTTGTTAAATCCCTGAGCGAAAACTCGGGGACGCAAAAAAAATTAATTTAAAATTTTAAATAAAAGGCGTACTTTTACCCCGAGAACTCCGGGACTCTGACTAAGCTAAAACCAGGCTTACAGTAGGATTTACACACGTCTCCCTGTTAGGCCAGGAAGGCAATTGTATGACTTTAATGATATTTTGTAGAATTATAAAAAGACTCGCATGTACAAATGTGATAATTTCTTGCTGTAGAATAGAGTCTGTTGCACAGCTTGTTCATATCCCACAAATAATCTTTTTAACATATCTAAGTGAAGAAAAAAGTCTTTAATCAAATTTAATGGTATTAAATAGGATGGGGAACTTGAAAATCTATCCTGCAGATGAAGTGGCTAGCAGTTTAATTGTCTTCAGAAAAAAGTAGACGTCGGAATGTGCAGGCTGTCCACATCCAGGAAAAAGAACTTTTTGACATCAGATTAAGAGATCTTTCACTTCAGATAAAAATACTTTTAACATCAGATTAAGAGAAATAGTCCATCAGAGTGTGTCTGAAATGGGAAAAACTTTTACAGTATGCATAGTAAAAAAAAATAGTTAGAATTCATCTCTAGAAGAAACTGAGACATGTTCGTCTCTATTAACATAATAGATAGGTTACATACAGAAATATTTCTCCCTCCTTAGCTAAAGCATAAGCGAAAAAACTGAGCACTTAGTCTTTTTAATGTTATATGGTTAAACACGCTTTTTATGCTTATAGCTAAAAAAAACATTGCTCCCCCTCTAAAAGTACATACAGATAACTTTTATACAAATATTCAAAAGTTTTACAAATACAAATATGCAGTTTATAAATACATCATTTATAAAAATACGAAAGAAAAAAAAGGGGGGGGGGAATTTACAAAGGGTCAAAAAAACAGTTTATATTACCAGCTTTCTGCAGGTGATGGCTACAAGGTAAAAGAACTTAATACATACATAAAATAGATATTTAAGAGAGAACAAAAATGTTGACATTGAAGCAGAACATGAATTTTGATTTGAAAGTTCATGGCTAAATTAATTTTTGTATTTTTAGTTTGGGAAAGTCCATAACTTTCGTAAGAGTTCTTAAAATATAAAGTCCCAAAAAGGCTTCAAGGTATGTCGAACATTTTGTACAGCTCTGACAGAAATGCACTTGTAATAGAAAAAAAAATAGAGAACGGTATCACCTGATGTGAATTTGCAGCTGTAACTTCAGGAAGGTTAGAGGTCTTGGTGAATGTGCTCGATGTACTCGTCAGCTAGGCCGCAGGGTTTCAGGCTTTCAGACCGGGGTCTAGGGCTATCCCAAAAGGCTTGTACAAAGGCTTGCTCGGCAGGTGATTCATATGGCTGAGCATGTTGTCGGAGTCTGGCTTGACGCCGGGTATTGAATCGGTGGTGTAAAGAGAACTCGTCTATGCCGACCGAGTCAAGAGCTGCTAGGAATTTCTCCATGTGCCGTCCGCTAGCTGATGAAGAGGGTGGAGGTCTTTTTCGAACCTTTGCCTTTCTCTTAGGTCGGAAAGAGTCGGTGTGCACTGAATCTGGAACTGCTAGTACCTTCTGTGGGCGATGTGTTCCAGAGGACTTTGAGGAGGGGGCTTGTGGCCTTTTTAAATATTTATTCCAAGCTTTTTTCTTTTTAATCTGCGGTATAAAAGAGCCATTAGTAAAAGAATAGTCGCGTTTGCGACCAGTTTGCCTAGGAAATTTCACATTAGAATGGTTTGATGACCCACTACGAGCTCGCTTTTGTGCGACGGGTCTGCTAACACTAGATTGGTCAGCGGAAGTGCCCTGAACAGATTGTTCGGGTGTTGTAGGAGTAGGTAGTTTATCAGCTGTACAAGAATCAGGAGCACTAGGCTGGGAAGTGAGGTTAGGCGTAAAGACGGACTGTTCGTCAGGTGGCTTTGAACCCTGCACGCTATCACTATCAAGAGTTTCAGCATATGATTGAGTGCGCTCTTTAAAAATGCGTATCTGATCAACATTAATGGTCGTTGGGGTGCCGTTAAAATCAATTGTCAAATTATTATTTTCTATCTTTAAAACAGAGAAAGGCCCAATGAATTTTGGCCGAAATTTAGCTACTTTAGAATCTCTTTTAGAGCTAAGAAAATGTGATTCTAGGAGTATTTTATCTCCCACTTTTACTTCTAAAATTTTACGTTTAAGGTTATAATATACACCTTGTTGCTCTTGAGCTTTTCTCAAATTTCTCTGAACTTCTGATAGCAATTCTTCAATATTTCGCGTAATAAATTGAGATGCGGTTTGCTGTACTAATACCAGTTTTTGAAAGGGGGTCAGAATCTTTCTGCCCAAAAACAATTCAGCGGGAGTTTTTCCGGTTGCATCACTTACCGCGGTACGAATTGCATAGCCAAAATGATAGAGAAACTGATCCCAATTTTCATGATTTTGACCAATGAACGTCGCAATCATATTAATTAAAGTTCTATTAACACGTTCGACCTGATTAGCTTGCGGCCGATATGGAACCGTGAAGACATGTTTAATTTCGAGTGTATCGCAAAGTGCCTTAAAAACATTACTTATAAATTGAGGACCATGGTCCGTTACAATTTGAAGGGGGGCGCCGTAACGAGAAATATAATTATTAAAGAAGGCAGTGGCCACTGCTTGTGCCGAAGCTTTACGTAAAGGCACAAATTCAACCCATTTACTAAAATAATTCACCATAACTAACACATAACGAAATCTATTTGGTTTAGAGAGGGGGGTAAGGACCGATTAAGTCGAGTCCAAGAATTTGATTTGGAAAATCAACTTTAATAGGAATTAATTTACCGGCCGGCTTTACATTTTTATAATTATATTGCTGGCACAAGCGACAACTCGAAATATATTCATTAACAAACTTCCTCATTTTAGGAAAGTAACAGGCATCTTTGAGCTTTTTATAAGTTTTCCTAATGCCAAAGTGCCCCGAAATTGGAGAGTCATGAAACTCAAATAGGATGGCTTGACGAAGAGATTGGAGAATTACAACTCGTAATTCGCCATAAGATGATAATAATTTTGAATAAAAAAGCAAGCCATCGATTAAAGAAAAAGATGACCAGTTTAAGGCAATGGCTGATTCAATTAATGAAACTGACTCAGGATCTTCTAAATACTTATACATTAATCCAAATTCGGGATCATTTTTTTGTTCTTGGATTAATTGATCTCTTGAATTTAACACAGATGCTGGTATAAGCGCTAAAGATACTTTTTTCTTATCAGATACGAATTGATCGTTTAAGGAAGTGACTAGATTTGTAGACGCACCTTGGTTTACTTGTTCACTTTCAATTTCCTTTACACGGGTTTCAGTCACGTTTGCTAATATGTCAGATTGAACCGGTTCAGCCTTTAAATGCGAATGATGAATATATGAGGCTTTAACAGTAGAATTTAACTCATCATTGTTTTCATTTAAAGCAAGGGATTGATTTGTAAAATTAGATTCAATCTTATTTTCTTGAGTTTGAGTAGCACGTGAAAGAACGTCAGCTACGATATTGTCAGAACCAGGTCGGTGTTCGATGTTTATATTAAAGTTAGATAACTTAAGAGTCCATCGAATCATGGGAGGGGAGAGATTCTTTCCAGTTGTTAACCGAGTTAAAGCCGCATGATCTGTAACGACTGTTACTGCAAGTTGCGTAAAATATAAACGAAATTTTTGCAGTCCCCAAAGCACTGCTAAACATTCACGTTCAGTTACTGGATAATTTCTTTCTGCAGCGTTAAGCGTACGGGACGCATATGCTATTGGGCGGTCTTCTTGGCTTAAAACGGCACCTATGCCGTACGAAGAAGCATCAGTAGCTACTTGAAATTTAATATTATAATTAGGATGAGCTAGTATAGGAGGAGCGCTAAGTATAGTTTTTAACTTATCAAATGCTTCTTGTGCTTCATTTGACCAGTGAAATTTAACTCTTTTCCTTTTGAGTTTAAAGAGGGGCTCGCATATGTGAGCAAAATTAGGTATAAATTTCCCATACCAAGCACACATGCCTAGAAATCTTGAAACTTGTTTGGAAGTTGTAGGAGGGGGCATGTTTAAAACTGGCTGAACTTTTTCATTATCTACAGAAATACTACCAGGCGTTATTTTGACGCCTAGGTACTGTCGGTAACAGAAGTGTCCGAACACTAGCAAAAATTCCTATGTAAATAAAGCACACTTCATACGGTTTTGTTAAATAAATCCTTATCGAATCATATTCTTACACTGACTAAGAACAGCATTAGACAAGGATTTATTTAACAAAACAGTATTAAGTGTACATTTTTTACATAGGAATTTTTGCTAGTGTTCGGACACTTTTGTTACCGACTGTACTTAATTTCCTGTCGTGCAAAATGGCACTTAGAGGAATTTAAAGTTAATCCGGCATTGTGCAGTAGAGTAAAAACAGTTTTTAAATGATCTAAATGCTCATTGTAAGATGAGGACGTGATTATTATATCATCGAGATAAACATGTACAAATTTATTCAAAACAGGTTTAAGAATAGTTTCCATGGCTTTTTGGAATGTTGCCACAGCCCCTGAACATCCTAAAGGCATTCGTTTAAAACCAAACGTGCCATTTTTAGTTATAAACGCTGTTTTTGATATATCAGCGGGTTTCATTGCAATTTGAAAATAACCCGATGTCAGATCGAGAGCAGACATAAAATTTGTCGTTGTTATATGTGCTAACAAATCATCAATTATAGGCAAGGGTTACTGAGGATATTGTGTAATAGAATTTAGCCTACGGTAATCGATTGCAAATCTCCATGCCTCAGGATCAGTAATAGGTTTACCATTTTTCTTACGACATAAAACAACAGGAGATGCGTAAGGAGAAGTTACAGGCATAATAATATCATTTTGCAACATTTGATCAATATGCCAATTTATAATATCTTGTTTGGCTTGATCATAACGATAAGGCTTACTGAAGACTGGTTTATTAGTTCCAGTGTCAATTTCGTGGCAAGCAACATGGGTTAAGCCAGGTGTCTCAGAGAATAACTGTTTAAACTGATTAAGAAAATTAACAAAATCATTTTTTTCAATATGAGTGAGGGTACTTTCCTCTAAATTAACAATTAACTCTGTCGGCTCGACAGGTTTAGAATTTGACTTAGAATCATCAATATGTAAAGATTTATTGGCAAAATTTATTTCAACATTATTTGCTTTCATAAAATCTAACCCTATAATGCAGGGATGCTGAAGATTGTCGATGACGTAAAAAGGCCAATTAACACTTAAATTATGAATTTTAACATTCAGGCTGACTTCGCCTCTATTAACACAGGACTTGCCTTGAGCCGTTGTAATATTTAATTTTGTCCGCTTTAAAGGTTTAAAGTCAAAATACTTTTTATAAGTTTCATATGCTAGAAAGGAGCGTTCAGCACCAGTGTCCCAATAAGTAGGTATGAAAACATCATGAATTATTGCATTTAAATTAGGAAGGTCCACCGGACTGATACAAATAGTGTCTAAACATATGGAGGTGGTTGAGTTATTCAGTGGCTGTTGACCCTCCTCACAAGAGCCACTTACTCGTTTAACTGACAACTCTGGTTATTACGAGAGTTACGAAAATTTCTGTTATTTCTATCAGCTCGAGAAAAGTTTTGAGACTGATTTTGATTAGAACGATCGTTCCGAGAATTTGAAAGTTATTACGCCTTGTCTGCGGCGATTGACGTTCTTGTTGATAGCGATTGAAATTTTGAGGGGGGGGGTGAAATTTTCACGCCTAGAATTTTGCATATTTCCATTACCCCGTTGGCGATTAAAGGTGTTGTCCGCCCTTGGAGGGTGTCGTTCTTGGTATTTGGCTAAATTTTGAAACAGGCTGTCGTAAGAAGTGACAGGTTTCAGATCAAGATAATCTTGGATTGGAATAGTCAATAGCGGGGTTATAATTTCCATTGCAGCGGCAAAAGATAAAACTAACTTTATAATGTCGAATTTACGTAATAAAAATGTGGTAGGTTTGTCATAAAACGACATCTTTGTCGTATAAAGTTCTTGACGGAGTTTGGTTTTATCCACAATAGAAGAGAATGAATTTTTAATTTTGAGCTTCAAATCCTCATACGTAGGATTTTGGCCTAGAGCTCTAGAGGAAATAGTGTCATACCAGATTTTAACGTCTCCTTTTAAGGAGTATTTTAATAAATTAAATTTATCAGCCTCGTCAATTTTACATATATCAAAATACTGTTCAAGATCTTCAAAAAATTTAAGTACATTGTTTGAGCCAGTAAAATAAACCCGAGTGGGGGGGATGTCGAACTGAGTTGGGCGCCACTGTGGCGTTTGCGTTCCTGCAAACGCCATCTTAACTTAAATACTTAGATTACTAAGAAAACCAGAGACGTGAATTGAACAACAAATAAAAGTTTATTTGAACCAGATTAATGGGAGGGCGGCCTGGAAAATAGATCTTAGCTCAGTCAGCGTATTACTAAATCAAAAATATATAAACCAACAATTTAATTGTCTTAAATATCTCACCCCAGCAGATAGTCGAAAGGTGTAGAGACGGTCACACTCGTACTTCAATACTACGGCTTCACTGTGGGACAGAGGATTCCCTTCTGGCCCAGCTTGAACTTTCCGAAAACTAGTAGACACTCACCAACACTCAACACTACTTAACTTCACGCCACTAAATCTCCACTACTCTACTTTTCAATATCTGTCAAACTAAGATTCATAACATCCACTATACGATCCTCCAACATCCACACTATCTACTAAAACCATCTCTATTTTTATACTTCTTCCTACACCCTCCTTTCACTACATTTCAATCCGTACTTTTAAAAATCACTTCTAATTTAACTAATATTCAAAATCTAAGTCTTTTAATGCAGCACCCTGCCGACACAAAACTAGCCCGACCTCAACCTTCACCGAGCCACTGGCGACGGGGTGATTTTAACCGTCCCCACTTCCTACTTTGCTGGATCCAGCTTAATTAAAACAACTGTGGTGACGTTCTGACGTCTCAACCTCACACCTCTGATGGGGAGGATTTTCACAATATCTTCAAGCGTTTATTGTCTGTTCAGAATTGCTGATAGTAACTATTGAAATAGAAACAGAAAATAACATTCTGTGTTCTAGCCCGAAGTGACAAAGAAGTACTAAAATATAAGAATTTGTGGTTTTTATGATAATAATATGAAATTTTGAGAATTCATTAAAAAATAGTGACAAGCGAGATGGACAAGGACTGCAAATATAAAACTAAAATATGTGTAAATTATTTTAATGTTTCTTTCAAAATGAATTGAAAAATTAATTTATTAAAAAAAAAAAAATGAATAAGTAAAAATATTTATATAAAATTAACATTTAAAGTCACCAATCATTACTCTGAAAATTGATTTAAATTTCAGCTATGAAACAGATATAATTGATTAGACAAAAATTTTTGAATTTTTTTTTTCTCAGTCTAACTTATGAATAATATATATATATATATATATATATACACACACACAATATGAGTTTTATACATCATTCAAATAAAATTATATAAAGAAAAATGAAAACCGATCAAAAATTCGATTAATCGACCGATTAATCGATTAATGAACTACGATTAACCCAGTTAAAACTCTTAATCGATTCCTACCCCTAATTTTTATCAAAACATGAAGAATGGTCATATTTCAGCACGTACATAAAAATTATAGTGTAAAATCATTGTAAACTCTCGAAAAATATACATTATTATTATTATTACTATTATTATTATTATTATAAAAATGTAAGAGGATTTTCCTTAATTTTCAATAATTTTACAATTTTATTCAATACATAATAAGACCTGTGTGCAGTTCAGTTTTAATTTCTTAGGATTTTTATCAGTTTTTTTTCAGTTTTAATTTCTTAGGATTTTCACTTAAGGATTTTTATCAAATTTTCTTTTCTTGACATGTGCATTCATGAATTATGATCATATCAATTGTAAAATGCGAATCATCAATCACGATTAAATAAATTTTGTAAGTCAAATGATTTGTAATCGAAACGGTGAAAATCATAAAATCATATTTCTGTTATCCTCATTAATCCGACAGAAATGCATATGAGGAAAATAAATAAATAAATAAAATTAAATTACTATTTGAGTTGCTTGAAAACAGTTGCCTCATTATCGTAGAATTGCGAGTTGAATTGTGTGGATTTTATGTCGCACTAGAGTTGAACTATGGTCAATTGGTGACGGTCTGAGGCTTACCCCTAAGTATGGTCCGGAGACATGTCATAGCAAATTTTGTATTCTACACAGGAGATGAGAATTGTGAGCAAATTGTTTATCTTGAAAATAAATATAGTGCATACTATGGTAAGCTGATAAAACTAAAATTATGTTATGAGAGAGATATGAACTAAACCTATAAAGTTTTCTTTGAAATTTATTATTATTTACTGCACTCTTATCTAGTAAAATAATAAATAAATTACAGATTTTTGCAGCTTTAACTGAATGAAGTTTTAAAGAGTGTAAAATGAGCAGCTCAGGATTCGAACCTAGGAGTTTTAGCTGAACGTGCTAAAGCAGCGTTAACTGAGCTATGGCAGTCAATATGTGACCTCACAATTAAGTTAGACATCGGCAAGAATAGCTCGTTGGTACGTTATGCCAAAGTACAGCTTACAGCACGTTACGCCAAAGTACAGCATCCTGGCATGATCAATTTTTGCTAATTTAATATTTAATTCGACCAAGCTATTAAAATTCAACAGTATATAAATTGAAAATGCTATTTTATAATTATTTATTTTCAATTCACTTAGCTCTAGAAATTGAAAATTGAAATTTATCTTGAAATAATTTACACTACACTGTTAAAAAAATGCAACTTTGCTGCCAGAAATTCTCTGTAATTTGAGAAAAATGTCGTAAATTACGGAAAAATTACGTTGACAAAACGTATTTTTCTGTAATTACAGAGAATTTCTGGCAGCAAAGTTGCATTTTTTAACAGTGTAATATTGTCCCTTTTGGTAGTGATCGGAAGATTTGATATTCAGTATGTTTGATAATGTTTATATGCGACCCTTCTTATTATTCCTTAAAAACTTAATTTTATTTTCTCGTACTCATACATGGTAGAGAAAGTATCTTTTGGATGAATTTTCAAAGTTGAGATTTTGTTATATTAATACGATGTGAGGTTCCCTGATTCGAAAATTGCGTTTTTAGTGGTTGGTCTGTGTATGCGTGTTTCTCTTATCAGTATATTTCAAGAACAAATAGTAGCATAAAAATGCTGCAAAAAATAGCAAAATAAATACTAGCAGAAAGTCCAAAATCTGTAGTCTAAATATGGATTATATGGGGATGCTACACTAAACTTTTTATTGGTATCAAACGGATGGATCCTGTGCAGGGACATCCAAGAGAACTCAAATATTTTACGCCTATGAGTGAAATTTCTGGTAGGTACCGTTAAACATCTATAGTCTGTACTGAACAAAACTAAATAAATGTATACATTTTATATGTATAAAGTATGTTTCGTGTAAATAAGATATGGAATTCATTCACCATTCGTTTACAGGGCTATCCAAAAGAGTTGGAATATCTATACTTGGAAATTGCTGGAAACGCATTTGAGGTTGTGCTATGTATTATTAATATAGGGATATATTTAAATATATAATATGGTGTGTGTATAATTTATAGACCACATACGGGGCTGGAATTAATTAAGTTATAACATTTTTTCTTTCTATTGAATGTAATTGGCGGAACTATGGTTTACTACGTATTACTATGACCAGTAAAACTGCTCAGGAATGAAAATTAATTCTTCATATCTATACGGTAAACAGCGGATTTTTAGTTAAATTTTTAGTGCTGCTTTTATATAATTAGGCATTTTGAGATCTCCTGAATACTAAACTTAAGTCCTTAACGGTTGGTCTTTGTCTATATGCCTGTTATCAGCGTAACGTAAAAACAAATAATCCCAGGCAATTCAAATGTATTTTTTTAAGTCCAATGAGGTTGCTACACTGAGAAAAAAACCGCTGAGACCGCCTTCATCTAGAAGGAATAAGTGGTCATTTTCTAAATCCCTAAACTAGAAATATAGATTTCCGAGCTATGCGTATAAGGCACGCCAATAAGCTGAATAAACGAAATGATCGAGTCTATACATTTCTAGATGGTAAAATAATATTCTGAATAGCATGCATATTATGAATCCTTTCGATTGCTAGAAATTCTAACTTCATTTTCTAGAAGGGGGCCTCAAACCAAGATTATAGTTGTTAAAACCTGTTTCTTGTGTTCGCATTTATTTGTAGAGATTTTTAAATAAATTTGACCTCGATAATTTAGACAAACGCTCTAGAATTCGAATAGGGGTTTCTAGAACTCGCTTTGAAAGGCGACTAGAATTTATAAGGATGACATGGAACTGTTTTGACTAGAGCTACAGTTTAGATTCTAGATGTCAGTTACAGAATGTTTTCTCAGTGCACTCGAAAAATTTGATCAAGATCGATAAGTTCAAGGAGTGAAGCAGGAGAAAGTTGTCTAAATAATTTGGAATAGAATTGTAAGTTTAAAAATATCCTAGAATCTTATTTAAAAGTCGATGCCATATTCAAACGGGGGATTGTATTCCTCCTTCAAATAGAATTGTGTGTCAAATAAAACTGTTCCTAAACCCAGTTTGAATTGCTTTTAACGTAGGTTTATATATGTTTATATCCAGTACTTTGTTATTCACCCCATAATCTACAAATGTATTACGTTAAATCTTTACATTACTGAAATGCAGGGCAAGAGAAATTCTCGTGAGTGTCACACCAGGTTATTTTTCTCGTTTCGCTTTACCCAGTATTGTTAAAGAACATGAAAATGTGCGTGCTTATTTTAAAATATTTTCTTCTTTGTCCTCACCCATAATTTATGAAAGAGCTTAGAAGTTTAAGTGTTTCTTTAAAATTCTTTTTTTAGTCAAGGATCGAATACAGAATTTTTTTTAATATGTATACACACACACACACACACACACACACATATATATATATATATATACATTATTCTGTAAGCTCAGTATTTATTTATTTATTTTATTTTATTTTATTTTATTTTATTTTATTTTATTTTATTTTAAGCTTATAGCCAAATATTTATTTAGTGTTTCTAACTGTAACTAATTACAACACCGAAATTAATTGCATTAAATTGAGTTACTTAAAAAAAGCAATTTTTTACAATGCAGTATTACATATTATTATAATCATTGATAAATCGTTTCCTTGATAAAAGGTAAACACATTTAAATTTTATCTATATGTAAAGAAATGGTATATTATTTTAAATTCACATATTAGACTAAATTTTTTAAAAATTATATTGTAAAATATGCATAACGATCATTAATTATCAGCGACTTTTTGTTACGCTGAATATGCGTGCAATATCCTGAAATAAATTTCAACAACAAAGTAACACAAACGAGTTAATTAGAGAATTCGACAGAAAATAATGTACAATATTGGTCATACGCAATTTATTACAACATTTAAAATAATTTGACAATTGGCCTGTTATAAAGCAATTTATCTATTTATAAATTTTTGTAATAAATATTTTAGAAGACCTTGTTGCACTCTGTTGCACTTTTGAAAGTTTTTTCTTTCTTTCTTTTTTTTTTTTTTTTTGTTCACACAATAAATTGAAACTGGGAATTATTGCCACATTAGTTACTTTATAAGCTGTTGGAAAAATAATTAAAAGCAAATACATTTCTCGTTGAATTTTCAAACTCAAATGTATATTAATAAATAATTTTGATGCACAGAAAAATAAATGCAACATATAATGAAGAACAGATTGTATATACGGTTCCATTATAAGTGAATTTTGAAAAAAGAAAAAATTATTACTATTAAATCATTTACATTAGATATTTTTTTATTATTAGCATAATCAAATTTCCGTGCTTAATGTTTTAATGTTTTTAATATTGCAATATAAAATGGTAATTCATGTTTAAAAATATTTACTCTAATATCATAAATAACGAACTCATGACACACTATATACAACTCGGCTAACTCAACTTTACTTTTATCGCCAGCTCTTCGTCACCTGAAGGTGTAAGGCCCTACCAGTGGCCGAAGTTGGTAGACGGGACTCAAAGCTGGTACACGGGAAGCACCGGGTTCGATCCCAGGTAAGCTTGTTGACCTAGCTGTTTGGATTTTTCCGTAGTTTTCTTCAAAATTCGCGTAAATACGGGCTAGCACCCGTTAGAAAGACCCCTGGGCAATCCACATATAGGCCTAGTACCCTAGTGCCTTAAACCCCACAATTCAACACTCAACGTGTAAGGCTTTTGCCTGTTCATAACTTATTTACGCTATTATCATCACATTTAATACTGAAGATTTTTTTTTTTTTTTTTACGTACATCAACGTCATCTACTCGCGGATTTTGAATATTATAACTACATAATTATATATTTTAGTAAACTAGAACATTTAATGTATGTTCAACATCACCAGTTCTCGTTGGTTGAAACTAATGTTAGATAATCTTATTGAATGAAAATATCAATGCATATTTTCATTCGCATTTAACATTTTAACTCTATTTATTGTTAAATTAAACATTAATATTAGGCAATATTTTTTTTTTTTTTTTTCAGTTTTGAATAAAAATAATACTTGCAACGATTTTAACAGTTTTTCAGAAAATAACAAAAAGCCATTAGAATATTATTATTATTATTTATCTTTGCTATTAGTTAATACTCGTATATTATATTACTTAAAAATATATACTTTAACTTTTACTATTTTAAGAAAAACTTATATTTTCTTACATAAAAGATTTAAGTTCAAAAATATGCAACAATCTAATGCCAGAAAACTAAAATAGTATCTATGAGACGTCTGAAGACAGGAACAACTTTACAACGAAATATAACTCTAAAGAGAGAGGATAAATTTTAACAAAAACGATTTTCATGTCATGAGTTGAATAGTAGTAAGATAAATTATACTTAGAACCTGAATATTCTAAAACTAAAGGTATTAACTCAAAATTTCAAAGTGTTGACACGAAGCATAAATCCATTGTACTATCTGAATAACACGAAGAATAAAATGAATTTTTTTTTTTAAATGTGACTATCTGTTTAAATTTTTCAAATTTTTATTTCCTTTTTGCTTTAATACTAAAATTATGACTTGAAATTTTGGGTAATAAAATAAACTATTTCAAACAAGAAATTCAAAATGTTTTTCATATATATATATATATATATATATATATACATAGTGTCATAAGAGATAATATTACTCACTGCATAATCGAAAAAATATTTTTTTTTTTTTTGTGTGTGTGTGTGTGTGCCTTTTTTATCTCTCTGTCTATCTATCCATATCTGTATATATGTTTATTTATTCGCCTTTTGAATTCACATAAACATTTTTTGTTCGATTCTAAAACAAATTTAAATTGCATGACAAAAAGAAAATGTTGTGTGCATTGCACATGTAATTGTTAATGTTATGTCTAAAAGGAAATTTAATTGGGCAATTGATGAGAAAGGGATGTTATTAGACTATGTTTTATAGTTAAAAGCATCTATATAATATTTTTCTAACGTGGATCAGTTACGATTAAATTTTGTGGAAACAATACAATAGTGACGTAAGGTAGAGGTCTGCACGGGCCGAACTTTTCAGTCTGTTCTAGGGCCGGGCCCAGGCTTAAATTCTTTTTGCAAGCTCGGGCTCAAATTTTTTGTGTATACTCGGGCCGGGCCGGGCTTGAATGAAATTTTTTCTGGGCCGTGTCCGCCCGAATCTTTTTCTGGTTTCATCGTTAATCAACGAAAAAGGAAAACAATAAAATATTTCTTCAGTCATTTGTTTCACATAATTTTACAGGCTGGTATATCACATAAAATTTTATTTTGTTAAAAAATGTCTGTAACTTCGATTTAATGGCTTATTAGTCTGTCTGTTCGCGATCTGATTTTCCGCCAATATTTTTAGCATGTCTCGAAATTAATAGATTTTATTTCAAGTAATATTGAATGGTTTCCTATTCAAAATAGTATTCATGTCACTACTAGTTTGCGCACATGTTCAAACAAAAGAAATTAGATATGTTACTCTGTATAAGGCTTTGAGCCCTATGATCTGTAGAGTTTAAGTGGTATGAAGGCTATAAAAATCCTGCCGCTGTAACTTTTTCTCTGAACTCCTTGTTCGTTTCTCCAGTACACTGAATGAAAGTAGCATCATTTTTTAGCATGTACAAAAGCCTCTTTTCTATAAAATATGGTTGGATTACCATTAAAATTTTGTTTACCGGATCACATGAAAGATTCGTATACATTACAGTACATAAGAGGAAATGGTTGAACGTGCACTTTTAGTAGTAATAACCATTTTAAATACCGTTCTATATTGTTTGACAAGTGCTAATATTTTCGATTTGACTTTCTGTCTGTCTTTGCGCCTTCTGTACGTCTGTAATAATAAACTTTTGTTTATATATAATTATCTTGTAAAAGTTCAGCAGTTCTGTTAAAGAAGATTCTAATGCTTCGCTACATAAAACCTCTACAAAACACATACTAAAAATCTTCTTCCTAGAAAGGCATGCATTTTTTTTTCACATTTTTGAATCGGGCCGGGCCGGGTCGGGCCTAATTTTATAGTTTTTTGTCCGGGCCGGTCCGGGCCACACAATGGCAAAAAATAAACGGGCCAGGTAAGCAAAGCTTTTGTATGGGCCGGGCCGGACCCGGGCCTCAAAATTCCGGCCCGTGCATACCTCTAACGTAAGGTGTTATCTGATTGGTCAATCCAGAGCCAAAGCATAAATTTGGTTGCTAGAGGCGAAGCAATGTTAAGCACTTTGGCTGGAAATTAATATATATATATATATATATATATATATATATATATATATATATATATATATAATACGCTTGAAATGCGCATTTTCATAAATAAATTGAAAAAATATTAACTTTTTATGTTGAAACACTCGCTCAAAATCACATATTAGAAATATATTTTGAAGAATTTAAAGCTAGTTCGGCTCGCATGTAATAGTGGCTATTCGGCAGGAATTTGGTGGCGCCATCTATATATTTTATTAGAATTTTCATTTATTTTAAATACAATGAACATTATTTCTTTGTAGATACCTTTATTAACTATGGAATTTTTGTTATGTATGGTGATATGGTAATTTAATTCCGTAAAATTTTTCACTAAAATTGAAATTGTAATACAAATGTCAAAGATTTAAATCTCTTTTATTAGTTATTAAAAAAAAGAAAAAAGAAAAAACACTATACTAACTATGAAAATTTTCGGAAAATAATATTACTTATGTAGGTACTATCACGCAGATTTTCTGCGCGGGAAAAGCTAATAAGTATATATTACATGTGGCAGATAATACGTAACTATTTTTAATATTATCAGACCTGTCATCATTTTTTAATTATTTACTAGCACTATTATACTCGACCATTTTTACACCACTTTATTGGTAGTGAAGTTTTCTCCAATAAATAATTACGATTAATTAGGAAGAATTATAACCATTTTTTAAAAGTGGTTAAAAAAACCGGTACTTCAATGCTCCGGAATGAATTAAAATGTTGGCGTGTATATATTATAACAATTTTTGATTTGTAAACTAGCAAGAATACTTTTGCGAATCAAAAAATATATACGTTTTGTATGGCGCACTGTAAAAAATTTTGTGCAAGAGTACACAACATAATTGAGGGAACTTATTTTCCTCAACTACGTTGAGAAATGTTATCAGCTGTAGCTGTGTAACAGAGGTATGCAGTGGAATGTTGCAATGTTGCACAATTACAGCTGGTAACATTTTTCTACGTGGTTATGGCAAGTAAGCTGCTTCAATCGTATAGTGGAATGTTAAGCAATTACAACTGGTAACATTCCTCTACATGGTTGTGGCAAGTAAGCTGCCTATAAGTTCCATCAATAATTATGTGTATGCTTACAGATTTTTTTTTTTTTTTTTTTTACAGTGTGAGAGTGCAAATAACTATTTGACAAGCCTTAAAAATCTTGAATTCTGTAAGTTTTATGAAAACAATTTTGGGTTCTGAGGTACATTAGATTTTGAATTAACGCCTAACATTGCTGAGAAAAGAACTCCATGAAAGAAGTCGGTTGGTTACTTCGCTGCTGTATATATATATTTATTTTTTTTCTTTTTCATACTACACTTAATAAAATTGAAACATACAGCTTAAAATTTAAAACACGTCGGAAAATTGCAGAAATTCATTAAATGCACCGTCTGATTTCAGATTCAACGAATTTCTGCTATTTACCTATCTTACATAACTTCAATCTGATATAACTCATTACTTACATTTTTCCCATCAGCTGAACGGCAGGTGTCGAGTTTGAACTTAGGTTGCGCTCATTAGCCTAGCCGTTGGAAGTTTTATATGATTTTCTTCTAAACTTGCGCGAATACCGGCTAGGATACTCCATGCAGTGCATACCACCACGGCTTAGGACTCTCACGTTGTCCTTAACTAACATCGATTAGCCCAACTTGCATTTGTTAGCCATACCAACGTACTGGTGCCGAATGAATAAAGGGAGGAAAGTTGGTTCTAATGAAGTTCTGTCGATTTTATCAATTTTATATTTTTAATGTCATCTTCTATAAATAAAGGTTATATATTATTTCAGTAAAAATAGATTTTATCTAAAAACTGTTTTGAATGTAAAATAAAATTTTGGAAAGCGTTGCTGCTTTCCTACTGCTTTTGTGCCCAAAATATTTGTATTAGGTAAGGTCGTGTTTGATTATTTATATCTAAAACAATTGTAACGTATTTTTAAACGTGATAGCATTTGATTAGAAACTGCAAAAGTTTTCAAAGATTAAGAAATTTTAAATTGCATTAAATTAAAATGGTCACATATTTAAGGGAAATAATACATTAAAAAATAATCAATGCTTTTTTTTAATGTTATTTGTATTATATAATTTTAAAAATAGCATAAACAAAATAATAACAAGAAGATTTAAATATGAACAATATGTTAAACTTTATGTAATAACTCTTATCGCTATATTTATGAAATTAATCTTATTTTCAAATAAACGATACATGAAATTGACAAATGAAATATCGCTGATGTTCTTTTTTAAGACAAGCTAAACATTAGATGAAAGATTATAAACTAATTATATGATAAAATAGTTCTATTTATTTTATTATTTAAATTTATTTTTCTCTGCCTTTCATTTAAGTTTTTATTAGTTCAACTTTTATTAGAATTTTTACTATTTAATCCGATACTAAATAGCTAAAAATTCCTTTATTTTTATTATTCTTTCCATATAATATCTCTAAAAAGTTTTTATTTATTTATTTATTTATTAAATGTAAAGTACAGAAAAGAAAATAATATTCCCATTATAGACATTATAATAGATACAAAGTAATTCAGTATTTAACTTACTATATATATATATATATATATATATTATTTCAATGTATAATATTTTCAATTGAAAAAGTATTCGATTCGGAGAAAAATTCGACTTCTGGTTTTCGATGGATTCACATGTTTTCAAATGTAAAGTTTTAGAAAATATCAGCCTGTCTATGTGTGTGGGCCAAAAAATTTCTGCTAACTCTAGTACGAGAGCTAAATCGCTGGATTTCAAGTATGGTATATTTAGTTGCAGCTTCATATAATTTTGTGCTTCTTAACTTTTGGTGCATATCACTCAACAGGTGGCGCCATTTTATCCAGGTTTTTGATACACAGGGCAAAATTTCGTATAAATGTACACAATTTTTATAAATCAATTTTTATGAAATTAAAAAGAATTCTTTGTAATAGTAATAGTCAACAGAATTAGACTTTTGTATGTGAATAGCATTGTTTCTCATTTCCTCATGTGGGTTTAAATTTTCATTTTGATTAGTTTTTAAAAGAAATCGTCAACACCTTTAAAACGAATTGTTGAACCATGTGTCTGTAATAATTTGTAACAAAGTTATTGATTTATATTATATATATAAAAAAAAAAAAAAAAAAAAAAATCGGAATAAATATTTTCGTAAATGTCATCTATAGAGCACAAAATTGACTTTCTTTCAATATTTAGGGTTGTATTTCTTTTTTAAATGAAAAATAGCCAGAAATGATAAATATGATGATGATGGAATATAGGATTTAGATGAAAGTTAGCTCATATAATTTCCGCTGATTATGGAAAATAATTTTGAGAAGTAATAATTTTAATAAATAAAATTCAGAAAATACATACATACATATATATATATATATATTCAGGAATATTATAGGAAAACACAAGAGAAAGTTTTCCGCCGATCAGAAAATAATAGTTCTTTATTTTATTTTTATTATTATTATTGTTATTATTATGTTAAATGAGATTCTGTTGTGATACTAAACCGTTAACGGAACTTATCACGTTATATAAAGAGATTGTGGAATCCCATGTTATCCTGCGGACGAATTACTACAATTTCTAGCTTACTCAAATTTCAAGATTTCAACAAATCTTCTACTCAAACGAAAGAAAATAAGAAAGAGGCTTTGTATTTGAAAGCTCTAAGAATTTATATATATTTTTTTTTTTAATAGGAGACCACTGTAAAATAAGGAATAATCTTTACATTTTTTCAGATTTTTAACTTTAACACAATTTTTAACATACCAAAGCAAATGTTAACTTAAACAACTTCCCTCGAAACTATTTATATATATATATATATATATATATATTTTAAGACTATAGGCATATAGAAATAATTTTATTTGAAAGCTGAACAAAAGCATTATTCTAAATTTTAAAGAAAACTAACATAATAAGAAATAGCCTGTAAGTGAATAAGCGTCAACTATTTTATGAATAATACGAGACATTCAACTCGGTTATACACTCCATTTGAAATTCATAGGATGTTGAGAACATGGGTAAAATTAGATTAAAATTTTAATGAGAACATGTGTACTGACGCTTTTATTTTTTAATACAAAGCAGACTGAAGATAAATTAAAACGATAAAACCATAGCCATTTTTAGACTGATCGTCCCGTAATCTGTCAAGGTACATAAAGCGATTTTCAAGGTACATAAAATGAATTTCTTAATGTCGACAAAAACGAAATGTAAAACAAAGGTAACTTGCCGCTTTTCTCACACATTCTACGAAATCATCACAGTCTCACATGTGTTCCACTTTTAGTATTTGCAGGGTTGTAAGTTCGTCTTTCTTACTCATCTTAATCGTCATCAGTGAATATCATTAGTAATCTATGAGTAATTTAATAATTGAGAATCATCATTAGTATTAAGCCAGTCCGTCAAAACAATTGATAGATCATCAGCTAAAACACTGACTAGCCTCGAAGTTGCTATTTATAAATTCCTAAGTTCCTTATCGTTTGAATACGGACTAGAACCCCTTAGAAAGACCCCCCACGGGTAACACACCCCCTTAGGCCTGAGACCCTCGTGCAGTGAATCGGCTTTATTCCCAAATCACCAAAACTCAGGTTGCTTAATGACTAACTAGACTGTCTTGCCTCCCTGAAAGAAGTTGTCATTCGTGAGCTCTCTTCCTCATTTTCATTTTACAGGCAAATTTTGGTAATCTCTTTTGACCAAGTTAAAAGTAGTAGTATTTCTCCTATAAACTAACATAGAATTCCCTAATATTCCCCTTTCCACGTGATGAGACTTTTAATAGTTCGATTTAATAACGTATGCTATTATCCCTTCCATTTTAAATGTCAATATTTAATTTATGTACGTCCCCAAATAACTTTAGAATGCAATTTTCCGATAATCTGCCATTATCACATTATTAGTATAAAGGAGAGGTTACGACATGGGAAATTCAATTCGGGACAAATTTGTGCAGAATTGTAGCGAACTATGAAGGTAACAACATATTAAAGTAGTAGCGTGTATTAGCCAAACTATCTTCAAAGGAAAAAAAAAAAGCCTTTAAATGTCAGTAATTGCTCAAGTACAAGTTATTTCGGCAGAGTCAACGCTCCAATGCCGTTCTTGGTAACATTCGTGGATGCAGCTGGAGGTATCTGGTTCGATGCTACCTAAGGGAACAGTTTACTTTTTAACTATTTATTTATCTAAACTTTTTTTCTTTTAACTTTTTTTTGTAATTAAAACAATGCTAAAATTTATTTTTTAAGTTTTAGAAAATTATAAATATTACGAATAGAAAAATATAACTAAATTTACATATATTTCTAATTCACAAAAATTAAATAATTATTATTTATTAAATACTCAAATTTTGGTTTTAATTGTTTAAAAGAATAAATTTTACAATCATCTACTCATACAATCATTCAATCGCATTTTTAACAGTAAAATAAATAAATAAAACGTCGAATAACAAATATAAAAATAAAGAAACAAAAAAATTAAAATGACTAAAATGACTAAAATATCGACCGAATATAAGATAGTTAGCAGGTGTGCTATTCAAGTCTTACGCAACCGCATTTAACTTGTTAATATTAGAGAACAACTGAAATTTTATTTCATGCACAGAAAGAAAAGAAACAAGTAAGTGTTGAATAAAAAAGTTTGTTGATTAATATTTAAAATCTAGATTTAAAGATGGTGTCATGTATTTCGAACATTTAGTTGCCTGAAATAATTTAATTGCATCAGAATTCTGAACTATAAATTTTCAAGAAGCTCCATTAGTTATAGACGTAATTGTTTAACTTGTTTGGAGAATAATTATATCTCTGTATATATGCAGTTAAAATTATTACTTCTCTATAATATTTTTTTAATTTTCTATAATTAAAAAAATAAGCATTATCTTGAATATATAATAAAGTAAAAAAAAAAAGAAAAAAAAAAGAAGAAAAAAAAATAGTTTGATAAATAATTAATAATAATAAAATTCTCTAAGGTAGCATCGAACCGGATACCTCTCAGACAGCAGCCGCACACGCTACAAAATACGATAGTGAAGCGTTGTTTCTTTACCGAAATAACTTGTATTTTAACAATTACTGAAACTTAAAGGCTTTTTCTCACGATTGTTTGGCTAGTACGCGCTACTGCTTTAATATATTGTTATCTTCATAGTATACAATAATTCTGCACAAGTTCGTTCCGTATCGTGACCTCTCTTTGCAAGTTAAATATGGTGCTTAAAGGGATAATAATTCTTAAAATATACCTTGATGAAAAAAAAAGAACGAAAAGGGAAAGTTGAAATCTATTAAATTTTTGCCTCCATGGGACATTTTTAAGTAAAATAGAAGTAGTAAAGTGTTCTCCATAGATTTACATGGGATTCCATAACCCTTCCCTGTGTTGCCAATTTTTGGAACATTTTCATTCAATATCTACCCTTATAATTTTTAATTGTAATGTTTGCCTAATCACATCGAAGATTAATCATCTATATCATGTCTATGAAATATCACTCCTGAAAATTATTGGTGGTTATTGAATAAAAAAGTCCCTAATTTTGGCAACACTCCCCCTCCCCACTGGATAAGCCCTCTTAACAGTCCGATATACTAGCGTGTGCTATTATCTCATCTCTTAAATTTTAAATATCAGTATTTAAGTATGTACGCCCTCATATTATTTTAGAATACAATTTTCTGATTACTTGACATTGCCATACTATTACTAAATTAAATGTGGGGCTTAATATATAACTCGATAGGAAAAAAAAATGAAGGTAAAGGGAAATTTGTATGACTATGCCACCTCTTAGTCCCTTTAGGGAACTATTACAGTTATCCATGAACTTCCTCCGTCATTTTTATTTTACAGGCCCATCTTGGTAGTCTCTTTTGAGTAAATTAGGGGTATTAGTATTTCTCCAAGTCTCCTGTAGATTAACATAAGATTTCATAATATTTCCATCTCGTGAGATAAGCCCGCAAAAGTACTTTGTTGTTGTCCTTCGTGAACTTTCTCCCTCATTTTCATTTACAGACAAATCTTAGTAGTTTCCTTTGACCAATTAAAAAGCAGTATTTCTGTATTTCTCCCACAGATTAACATAGGATTCCATAATATTCCCTTTTCCGCGTGATAAGCCCCCTTAATCAGTGCGATGGACCGGTATACATAATTATATTTTCCATTTGAAATATTTGTATTTAAGAATGTACGTCCTCATATAACTCTAGAATGCAATTTTCGAATAATCTAGCTCTTCTATAATTTCTATTTAAAACAGTGTTCTTAAGGGTCTGAAATTATTTAAAATACATCTTGATGGAGAAAAAATTGAAGGAAAGAAAAAAATTGAATGATTACACCCCATCAGGCTTTCCTGAGACAACTTTGTTCTTCTCATTCGTAATCTTCCTCCCTCGTTGTCATTTTACAGGACACTTTTGGTGGTCTATATTGAGTAAGAAGTAGTAGCATTTCTCAAGTTCCATAATATCTCTTCCTCGCAAGATAAGTCTCCTTAATCACTGTGACGTACCAGTATTTCTTTCATTTACAATATCCGTGTGTATTTCCTCATATAACACCAGAATGGAATTTTCCGATAATCTGTCACTATCATAGTATAACTAAATTGGGCTAACAATTCCTAAAATACACTTTGATAGAAAGTAATTTTAAAATAAAGGAAAAATTGAATGATTATATATTTAAGCTATCAAATGTTTTTAAATACACACTGTTAATTGATTTTTTTTCCACACTTCCTTTCAATTTATTAACAGTCCTAATGAAAAAAAATATATATAAACTAGTATGTTGTTGCCACAGGGGAGGGAGGATTTCCCTCTAGGGAAGGAAACGATACCCCTACACACATATTTTTTCCAGTTGACTATCACTATTAAAAATAATTATTTTTACTGTCATAATGATTCTTAAAAATAATTCTCTTTATGCAAATTTATACGAAATTTTGTCCTATACTACCACGGTAAAAAATTAGAAAAAACAGGATGACACCGCCACCTGTTGGACAATTTTCACGAAAATTTTATAGGCACTAACTTATGTCAACGCACAACTAACTACATAAGAATTTGTGTGAAATTATGTGCAGTTGTTAATGAGATACACTTGCCACAAAATTTTCTTACTCACAAACACAAACAGACGTTTTCTAAAAATGGTCAAATCGTGTTCTACAATCTCAAAACGTGTAAATCCATCGAAAATCCGAGGTCAAAAGTTTTTACTAAAGCAATACTTTTTTTCTATTGAATATAGAAGAAAGTAGAAATAAATTTATTGATGTGTGTTAAATATATCTCTTTCAATAAAAAAATCTTTTTTTTTTTTTTTTTTTTTTTTTTTTTTTTTTTTAACTATGTTATGGGACTTTTGGAAAATTAAAATGTTTTTGCAGTTAAATAGCAAATGTTTTTGCAGTTATATTCTTATTGAAAATTTCTTAATTACACAAAATCTTTCAAATGTTAATACTTTTATTTTGACTTACATGAATATTATTTGATAGAAACGTTATGCAAAGCGTGATAGAGTGTAAAAGGACAAAATAATCCCACTAAAAGTAAAAATTAGTTTCTTAAAATACTATTTATAGAAGATTGGGAAAGATAATTACATACTCACTTGATGATAATCCGAATTTCAAAATATCTAAAATGCATTTTTATTTTCGTTGATATTTTTTAACATGTAGTCCTTTGTTTCGATTAAAAATATTTTTCTAATAATTTTCAAATTATTAACTGAAAATTAGAATTCTTATACAATAAATAGTTATAATCCTGATTATTTATTTATTTATTTATTTATTTATTTTTATTTTTATTTTTATTTTTAATCGCTAAATTTTTACATTTTTCTGTTCTAGCTCTGCGCTCAAAGCTGATAGATGGAATTGCCGTGTTCAATCCCACGTCGCACTCATTGACTTAGCAGTTCGAAGTTTTCCGTAGTTTTCTCCGAAACTCGGATAAATACAGGCCAGGACCCCTTAGAAAGATCCCCATGGAGGGCATTCAACCTATAGGCCTAGCACCCTAGCGTAGTTAGTCGGCCTTAAAAACCCTAGAACCCTGTTCCAACTCTTTGTACTTTTCTTTTCTTTTCTTTTTTTTCTTTTTAAGTATCATTTGATTTAATAGAGCCTCTCCATTTGGTTCTAATGAAGAGTTATATTTAAACTTTTTAATTATGTACTTTCGTATCATTTAAATGCATCAATATTTCTTAAAGACTCTAAAATAATAATATATCGTCTATATAATTACACTTATATGTGCTAGAGAATATATATATATATATATATATATATATATGTATATATATGTATATAGATAGATAGATAGATAGATATATAAATGATATATTTGAATACAAAAAGTTTTTTAGAGAAAACTTACATATTCAAAATAGACGAATTTTCAAAAATCTAGAAAGCATCTTCTGAAGCTCGTGAATAATCTTGAATAATTTTAATGAACGCTTTAAAAGTATTTTCTAGGATTCATCTTTCACTCAATTACTCTTAACATTTAACTTACACTCTCCTTTTAACAACTTGAGTAGTTTTGTTCGAATTTACCATATTTTAGAATTTTTAAAACGTATTTATTTGCTTGCAGTTTATAAAATGAAAATCATTTCGAATTATTTAATTTCGCAATGATAAAATTATTTCTAAAATTCCTCTTCATATTTAATTTGGAATATTTTTAAGCAAAATATATGATAATTCTTTTAACACGTAGAAACTTTGTGAGTAGTATTGGGATGAAAATTTTGCTAAAAATTTAACAGTTGTTAAAATGTTAACTTCTTACTAACTATGCAGGAAAGTTGCGTGTGTATTTTTCTTACGTGTTTTTATATTTGATATTAAAAGATATTTTCATACATTTTAATGTATTCTATAACAAACGATAAAATGTATAATTATATCTTCATAACATTTTCTGTGCTTCACTTGTATGTCATGATGGGGGAAAAATATCTGGAAAATAAACATTTTTCGATTTTATATGTTTTTCTTGAATAAATATGTTGAAACATTCGAGATTTGAAGATAAGAGTAATGTGAGATATCTCTAAGATATGAAGAGAAAAAATATTTTGGAAATAAATGGGTTTAAAACTTTCACGTTTTACTAGCATATAAATTAAAGAAAACTTTAATCTTTCTTTTATTTCATAATGTTGAGGGATAGAAACAGGTGATATTGGAAGAAAAACTTGGAACTCTGAAAATGTTAAAGAATCAATATAATCTAATCTTCCTTTAGGCGTTGTATTTGTAGGTTGCTTCTCTTCATTTTCTGGGGAAAGTTTTCCCACCCTCACCTCCCAAAAGGGACATCATTTTGAGTGGGACCACTGGGAATCGATTTGATGGACTAAATTCTCCCAGCGTAGTTAATGTGCTGCCATCTGCAATGCAAAATGTGAAACACAAAATATCTCGTTGCCTAGTAATTTAAGTTTTGTTTTAAATGCATTGTTTTGATTTAAGTATTTAACCTTGCTTTATGAATGTATTTAAATGAAAATGTCTAAAGCATAATAATGTAATTATTTAAAATGAAAAAAAGAAAAAAGTTTAATTTGATTTCTATATAATAAAATTTCAAGTTATTATAACTTTGCCTTCATTCAAATTAAAGAAAAAAAATATATATATTATTTTTTCATTTATTTATAGATAACACTGCTCGGCATGAAAATTGTCTCTGACACCATTTCAGCATATTCGTATGTAAAATGGCCTCCTGAATCCGGATATGACGCCCCATTTTGCCCTACCACCCACCGTTTTTTAGGAGTCACCCCCCTATTTTTTTCGGTGATTTTATAGCTATAAATTTGATTTTAAGGAGGGGAAGGATTATTTTAACTGTTAAATATCTTCTGAGGGGCTACAGAGTTGGAAAATTCTAAAACATGAACATTTGCGACAAGCGAATTTTTTATTTTATTTTATTTTATTTATTTATCATTATTATTATTATTATTTTTTTTTTTTTTTTTTGGGGGGGGGGATTTTCCACTAAATTATGCATTACATCTCTCTCTCTCTCTCTCTCTCTCTCTTTTTTTTATCTGTTATTAATGTTATTTTTTAAACTTTATATATTTTTTGTTTTTAGGTGTTAAATTATTTTTCATTCTTCAAATCCAATTCATGATCATAAAATTATCGAACAGGGAAAGAAATTGAGGGAAGGAGTGGTGTATTTAGAAAACGGGGGTGACTGGGCGAAATTGGAACCATATTCGTATTCAGGAGGTCATTTTACAAAGGATCAGCAAGAATGGTATATAATCTCGAATTTTTTTTTTTTTTTTTTTTTTTTTTTTCAGAGCAGTGTAGTTATATTTTGCACTTCGATTTTAAAAAAAAAGATAGTAGTGGGCTGTAAGGGACAAATAAATAAATATATAAATAAACGCATATTTAAATTCAGAAAGTAAAAGACTTTTTTTTTTTTTTTTTTTTTTTTTTTTTTTAAATAACTTGTACTATGTACAGGATACATTATTTATTTATTTATTTATTTTCTCACTTTTGGAATATAAAATATAACAACTAAATTTTTGGTATCTATGTATTAGGGTTAAGGCCAATTGACTATGCGAGGGTCCTTGACCTGCATGGTTTGCTCTCCGGGGGGTGTCTTTCTAGGTGTCCTACTTCGTATTTAAGCGAATTTCAGAGAAAACCACGGAAAACTCCAGAAGGCTAGGTCGACCTGGGATCGAGCTTGGCACATCTTGCAATGAAATTTGTGATAAAAAATGAAGAAAAAAAAATAAATTTATATATTTAAAATAATTATTTTCTTATAAATTGAATACATGGACTTTATTTTGCGAAAAGAAGAGGCTTACATCTTGCAGACTACTAAAATAAAATGTTTACAGCCAGCTAAAAATATCTGCAGGAAAACAAAAAAAGAAAAAAAAAAAAAAAAGAAAAGAAAGAAAGGAAGGAAGAAAAGAAATGTCGACAATCGGAAAGTATTTGGAACAAGTATCATAAAATCTGCAGAATAACTGCAGTTTGAAAGAAAAAAAATTGCAGGTAATGTTTAATAATCAGATTATCTACAGATTTCTGCAGTTCTTCTTCTTCTTTTTTTTTTTTTTTTTTTTTTTTTTTTTAGTTTAAGACTTTCTTTAGCTGAGCAGACAGAGAAAAGAAGGTAAAGTAAATTTTATTATACTTTTGGATTAATCATGTTTCACATAAATTTACGTTTTTGATCATTATCTATGTAACTTCAATATTTGCATTCATAAACATATATTAACAAATATCTATTATAATGAAAAATCTGATTTGAAATACAATGACTATAATGTATGAAAATTTTTATATTGCCATTTTTAAAGCAAATTATCATTAAATTTTATTTTATTACTACAGCTGTATTATTTGCGTGAAATATACGCTTTACAATAGAATAAATAAGACAATGAAGCCAATACATTATTTTGTACATTATATATTTTAGAAATACTATACAATAAATTTGCATTCTTTAATTCTAAGCCCAGCTTAATTAAACATTAAGTGATTTAAAACAGATTTACATAGCTGTTCAGTATATATACATAAAACAACTATTGAAATAAAATTTTCCTTAGATATTAATTGAGTAAATTTACATTTTTATATCATAAATATTCATTCTGTACATATTAATAATGCAGAATTGTTAATTTAATATTAAATGTAAATTATTTTAGTAAGTGTAGGCGTTAATAAAATTTACTACTTCAAATTTAATTATTTCAGAACAAAGTTCTTCAAATAAATCACGTAAATGGAATTAAGCATTCGTTTTATTTTAGAAAAGAATTTCTTAAACTTTAAAACACATAGAAATAAACAAGTATTTGAAAGCATTTCAATAAAAAAATCAAATAAATTGAGATCCATTAAGGGTAACCTGTTACTTTTTTTTTTTTTTTTTTTATCCCTATACATTCATAAAAAAAAACTAGTTCCGTAGTTTTTAATGTCATGCATTGAGATATTAATAACCTTCTGTTTCTTATCCAAAGGATTAGTTGGTTGAATTGTGGATAAATAATTAATTAACCGATGTCTGCACTTCTTTTTTCTTTTCTTTCTTTTTCTTTCTTTTTCTTTTTTTAATCCAATTTGTTCGGTGCTTATAACCGAATTATTTTTGTTTTAAACTATGGTAAGTAAAAATATTATATATATCATAGATGTAATGTACGTCTAGTAAAGTTTAATTTGCTCCGAACGTATTGGACAATGGCAGATTTAAGCGAATTTCTTTTATTACGAAATTTATTCGGTTATAGTAATAAAACAATTACGGATAGATTGACTCAAGTTTCACCTAGTTCTGCGCTATTTTAACCTTTCGAAAATGTAAAAATCAGCGAAAATATATCCGAATCCATTCTGAATTTATTATTGTTAGGTATATTGTCCCCGAATATATTGTTGTTGCCTATAAAGGGCGGTAAAAGCTGATCGGTCGATGAGATTAAAATAATAATAATAATAATAATACACTGAACGCTATTTATTACCTTAAATAACCATTTTGCCAATAACTTCCTCTTTATGTCTATTTATCCTTTAAAATTTTTATAAGCAGGTAGGTGATCTGTAATGTAGGGTCGATTGTCTAGATAATGGACCAAGACCAAACGCCCTCACTCGAGATTCTTTTTAGAGGGTCCTAAACCATGTTTATGTGAGTTTTAGAAAAAACAACAGGAAACTCTGAACCGCTGGGTCAAAGAGTGTAACCGAAATTCGAACCTGGCATCTACGCTCTATCAGCTTGGAGAACAGGACCTTTTTGCTTCTGTTGGGGCAACTGTGTGAAGCAAATAGCACTAATTTGTATTAAAAACTTCTAATATAATCATGCATCCCTTGGTTGTTACTACAATATTTTTTTTTTTTTTTTTTTAATACAGAAAAAAAAAAAAAATGTTTCAGTCAGGAGATTTCAGCAGTAAAATACTTCTATGTCTTCAGAGCTGCTAATTTCTGTAAAGTAATTGTCATAAATCAAAGAAGCATTTTTAGTCGAATCATGCGTACTGTGAGTACATCATTATTTTGAAATGAAAGTATCTGAATTCTGAGCTATTCCAGAATCTATTACTGAATATATTAAAAAAAAAAAAAAATAACAATAAATAAGAATATGTTTAAAAAAAATGGTCGTTGTAATATTTTTGTTTATATCATTGTTATCACTTAGGAAAAGGAAAAAAAAATGTACCTATGCAATGGATATTTTTAAAATAACATTACTTGGCCGTTAAATGGTAATTGTAAAACTATTACACTAGTGGATCTGCAGATCAGGAGCCTCATTGTCCTATTTGCATCAGACATAATTCAATACGTAATTTTTATTTATTCCTTATTTTATAATAGTATATATTGATTCGATCGACTTGTTACCTTAATCAGATACATTTCTGAGGGGGACTGCCGTCCCCCTTTTTGGAGAGAAATTGTTATTTTAGAGAGACTCTCCAATCTGTACCGTACACTGCGTTGATCTATTTCTAAAAAATAATAATCTAAATAATACCCAAGTTCATTAAATATTTTTAATGGGTCATAAAATTTATCTATTTATTAAGGAGATAATTTCAAATTAAACTAAGTTTTCCAAAATAATTAATTCCTTAATTAATAGATAGACAAAGCATTTCGTTAATAACGTATTTTATTAAATATTTTGGTCTCTTATACAAAACTAAATTTTATTTAATTCAAGTTTAATTTTATTCAAAACCACTCAGACATGATTGAATAATAGAAAAAAAAATGGGGATAGTTACACAATCAAATATTTTCTCTTTTTTTTTAGACTATAAAATTTTGACTCACCCAGATGCACATTATAGGAGTTACTCAAGCTTAGATGATTGAATGAGACGCCTCCATATCCTTCAGCTTTATCATTACACCGAAGCAACAATAGAGGGCATTAATTTTCGTAATTTGAAGGCACCTAGATTCCGCGATTTGATGTCACATCTGGATCCAAGAAGAGGGATCGCCACTATATACTCCATCAGATAAATTATTCCCCTAGAAGAATCATGGGTGTTTTCGCAAATTCCTCTGGTTTCTCATGTCTTTAGTATTCATAATTAAATATTATCAAAAGCAGCTGATGCGGGAGGAAGCAGGATTTGTATATATTTTGAGAACCACCGGGAGAATCCATCACTGTCTCCCCGAAAAAGTAGTTGACCAAGGACCAGTTCTAAAAAAATGCTCTTCGAAAGTCGTGGGCTGGAGAGAGAGTGTGTGGTTGGCTTATAATTCCCCTAACCTGAAATTTTTTTTCGGATCCTCCATTCAAGTTTATGACTCCTATAAACTATCTTCTTTCCTTTTTTGTTCTATAATGTCAACTGGGCAGCCAGTTAGTCTAAGAGATCCTTATCTCATTTCTTTCCCTTCTCCTTCAATTTTACAAGCAGCACTTATAAATTTATCTTATTCTTATTTAAAAGCAAAAAACTTTTTTTTATTCAAATATTTACATACAGATTAACAATTACTTTCCATTATTCTACCACAAAAAATATTTATACATAAATAGCTAAATACTTAATAAAAAATCATTTATGTATCTATACATATATCTAAATGTGTAATTTTAATTACAACACCCCTCAACCCCCCGCTTTATCTCTCTTTGTATACCTATCTGTATATCATATAAAGTGCGACGGAATTGTAAATAAATGTGTTTATTTTTGTACAAATTCTTTCAAAGAGGCTTAGTAAGTTGATAAAATGCTAATTTTGTGCATTTCTAGTTGTTTTAGCGTTAAAATAGCCTAATTTTCCCTTAAAAACGCATTAAAAAGCTCCAATGAGGGAATAAATGGATTTGGCGCCAAATTTGGCGACAGTTTCCCTCCTTGGCGATTTTTTTGGTGATCTAGGCGAGAAAATCCTTATTAGGGATATACCAAATGTGGAAGCGTTAACCTCATTGGCTGATGAGATACGAGAATTTTCCAGAACAGTCTGGGTTCGATAGAAAAGAAGCACTTTTTTCGCCAAAGCGGTCAGTCTCAGATCTGTGTCAGTTTCGCTTTCTTTGCTTTCAGCCTCTTTGAATGAGACTTGATTTATGTGTTATTGCTAAACAATTTGTACTGTTGTTTTGCTGTTAACGGCTGTTGTTTAAGCTGTGTTTACAGGGTTGAATTGAAGCTGATACTTTGTTTATAGACCTGTATTTTTCTGGAACTTTCTGTGAATAAATCACTGAATTTTTGCAAGTTTCGCCTTTCATTCTCGGACAACTTACGAACCCCCAAGTACGCAACAATATGTATCCTTAATAAACGACGGTCTTGTATTATTTCCCAGAAATTCATAAATACCAAATTTCATAATTACCAAATTTTATGCAAAAAAAATTACATAGCATATCGGAAATATTTTGGGTAATCTTTAAACTAATTATCAATTCTATGCCTACAATTTTCAACGGGAAAACATGCTTTTAAAATTCTAATAAAATTCCATTATACAACCATGTTAAATTACATTTTTAAGAAATACCGACTATAGACCGTAATAGTACGAAATTCTTTTATGTATTCCGGGAAAGTAGCCACAGTCATTATAAACGCCAATAATAAGAATAAACCTAATTAATTATAACTCATTAATTTTTCAAAGTAATATAACATCATTTGGATGATTACAGTACATACTCGGAATTACTTTCTGTGGTCCCATAAATTATTTAGTCTATACATACCCTTTTTTAAGAGTAAACATGATTTTAAGCATCTTTATAATGTATGTTAATTTTATTAAGTTCAATTCAGCATAAATACTTTAAAGTGCTCGCTTAAATAAAAATTTGTCCATAGGCTCTAATGTTACGAAATTATTTTGTGTGTCTCTATAAACGAACCATAAACATTGTATACACCAGTAAAAAATATTCAGCTTATTTTGCGTTTAAAATTAATAATTGTTCCAAATTTAACATCGTTTGGATGACTACGTGACATTGTCAGAACACTTTTGTAAGATCCTGTACATTAATTAGAAAGCTTAAGAGCACATATTTTCTTCAAACAATATAAGTTTAAGCATCTTACTCACGTACGCTAGTTTCATTTTCTTGATTGAAGAGTAATGATATTAAAATGCGTTTAAACGAAATTCACCCCATACGCCGTAATGTTAAGAATTTTCGCGTGTCCCTGTACACAGTTTATAAACAATGTAGCAATAAAAATTATACAGCTACTTATATTCAAAGCTGGAAGTGTGCGCCAATTTTCAAGTCAATTGAAGGATTTTTGCGGCCGCAATTGCGGTACATACAAATTCTTACCATAGGCCGTAATGATAAGAAACACTTTGGCGTGTCCCTGTACACGAACGACAAATGGAATACACACCTAAAACTATACAGCTAATTCCGTTGGGCTCATGAACATGTGTACCAAATTGCAAGTCAATAGCGTGATTTTTGCGGTCGCTATCGCACGACAGACAGACAGACGGAACCCAAAATCATTTTGAGTCTCAACAGAGGGCCTCCACTGACGTTTCAGCAAAAATTGGAAGTCAATAGCTTGATTATTGCCGTGGCTATCGCGGTACATACAGATTCTCCCCATAGGCCGTAATGATAGAAAAACTTTGGCGTGTCCCTGTACACGAACTACAAATAGAATACACACCTAAAACTCTACAGCTAATTCCGTCGGGCTCATGAATATGTGTACCAAATTGCAAGTCAATAGCGTGATTTTTGCGGCCGCTATCGCGGTACATACAAATTCTTCCCATAGGCCGTAATGATAAGAAAAACTTTGGCATGTCCCTGTACACGAATTACAAATGGAATACACACCCAAAACTATACAGCTCATTCTGTGGGGCACATGAACATGTGTACCAAATTACAAACCAATAGCGTGATTTTTGCGGACGCTATCGTGCGACAGACAGACAAGCACACAGACAGAACCCAAAACCGTTTTGAGTCTCAACAGAGGGACTCCACTGACGTTTCGACAGTTAATACAGATAGAAGCATTAATACAGATAGAATTACATTAATATAGATAGAAATGTACGCATGATCCCATGTGCAATTTGTATAGCTGAAAATTTAAAATTTGTGACCAATATCAAACAATTTCTTTCTTTCATGTAAAATTGATTTTTTTTTTTTTTTTTTTTTTTTATAAATCAATCAAATCTCAAAAGCAAATGATTGGTTTACTATAGAAATGTATTGATAATATATATATATATATATATAATATTTCATTGTTGATATAAGTTGCTTGAGACACCAAAAATTAACCATTAATAATTTCAATTATTATTATTAATTGATTAATTTATTCAGGATTATTATTATTGAAATCTACAGCTAAAATTAGGGAATTTAATCAGTAAAGCAATGAAGGTTGTGCATAATGCATTACAATTATATATTTTAAATCTGTGTATATGTTAATGTCCAAATATATGCCATTAGCCTTATGAAGAACAACCAAAAGTGATAACACACCTCAGCAAAAAAAAAAAAATCGAGATCTGATACCATTTTTGCTGATTTTTATTCAAAATGACCTCCTGAATCCGAATATGACTTCCATTTTTCCCAGTCACCCACCGTTTTCTAAATACACAACCCCCTTCCTCAATTTCTTTCCCTGTTCGCTAATTTTTATTACCATGAATTTGATTTGAAGAATGAAAAATATTTAATTTAACATGGCGTTAGTCACAATTATACCAAGATCATAATTACCCTCCTGACTCTATATAAGTATTTATTTTTTTTTTTTAGTTGCTTATTTTCCGAAAACAGAACAGTAAGAAATTTTATATTTCGTCTGCCATGTATATTATATTTTTCAAGTTATGTATTGTGAACCCCCAAGATTTAAAACCCATGAGCCGCCACAGTGCAAAAGTTCAATATTAATGTGATTGCTTTTTCGGTAATTATTGTCTTTCTCTAATAGCAAACCTGTAAATCCGCAGTTACGGGAATCCTGACCTGGCGCCAATTTGGCACGATTATCGTCCCTTAGTGACATTTTTTTTTTTGGCGAATTTTGGCAAGAAAATCATAGTATGTAACTTCTGGTTTGGAAGCTATAATACTAAAATTAATGAAGTCCTGGAATGTGAGATATATTTCCAGAAGGCGGAAATGCGTCATTAATGTTTCGTTTGACAGTAAACAGTTCCGGGGTTGTTTGGATAGTAACTTGAATATAAACTAAGCTTAAAGTACCTAAGATGTATAACAAAAGAAAGCTGCTTAAAGTATTTTCGAATTTCTCCACAATAGTTCTCGAATGGCAGAGCCATATTGCTACATGGCATTTCAGGGTGAATGCAGAAATAACGAACAAAAATAAAAATTACGTAAATAAGTAAGTACGTTTACATTTTAATTTGCATCTACTACATTAACAAAATACTTAAACATACTTCTAGAACTATTTATCATATAATTTTGACATTTTTTACATCACCTGATTAGATATGGGGGTACATTTTGTTCATCGGAATTTTTACGGAGGTGGTATGAAATTTTCTATTTTTTAATTCTTGAAATTTAATACTCTGAAACTTTTGATCGAATTTATAAAGTCCTGAACCTTGATTGGGCGTCTTTGTGATTTGTCATCTATGTCTTAAACCGATATTAAAGTAATTAAAGCCATGATTCTGATTATGATGTTTTCTGATTACGTTATATATCAAGCACATACTTAGAAAGTTTGGATTCATCGCAGATCTATAATTAAGCGTTTCCATACATACATCAAACAATGTTTAGACATCGATCATCATGCAAATTTTCAACGCTTTTAATAAATCATTTTAAGTAATATTTAAGTTGGTGTATTTTGTTCATCCTATCATACAGCAATTTTGTTAGACTTGGGTCTAAAACTACCTTCTATGCTTTTGTGAGAATCAGTTTTGCGATAAGATGTCAATGCAGGGATAAAGACTGGATCCTGGGCCCAGGTGGAATGCTCTCCGTTCAGGTCTATTTAAGATGTCCTAAAGCGTACTTACTCAAATTTCGGAGAAAACCCCGGAAATATCCGAACAGTTCAGTCTACGAGTGAAACTTGAATGAAAACCGGCCCTTTTTGTCTGAAAGCTTAGAGACAGGAACCGCTTGGTTACTAGCGCTACAGATGAAATAACCTGTAACTTTAATTTTTCCTTCTTTTTATTAAAGTTTTTTCATTGAGTGGTTAGGGTAAATCAACGTTACACATTTGCTATGCATTGGGCATAGGACTGAGTTGGTCTATGACCATTTTTTTAACACTAAGGCTAATTAGACCAGAACCTACAGCTTAAATTCTACGCACTAGGTTATTTGATTTTATAAAATTTCATGAAGTATATTTTAATTATGTAATGCGTACATATATCTGTCACTATTTATAGTTAAATACTGTTGGATAAACAAGTTTATGCTACTTGCACGTTTTTGAAACTTTTTTTATAAACCATATTTTCATTACGTTTTTCTAGAGAAGTTTTCCAGCATCCGAAAAATACTTTTTCGAATTTTTTTGGAATTCAGGAATTAATTTGTGACACTAAAATTTATTTTTGCATTACTGTACGAACGCAATAGCTTAGATATGTACTTTCGGTTAAAAAAAGAATATCATGATTTCTATAATTTTATTGTAATTTTATCTGGATATTAAATACTATTAAAAAAATATATATATTAAGTCTAAAACTTTTTTCCAAATAGCTAGTATTCCATTTTTAACACTTTCCAACAAGGTTGAAAAGTGTTTATGACTTGGGTTGGTCTGTCTGTCTGTCCGTACGTCTGTCTGTCTGTCTGTCCGCGCTCTAACTCCCGTAAATATTTGTGGAATTTCTTAAACTGATATATGTTATTCAAGTTCACTATCGGATGTTCCCTTTTGAAAATGGAGTTTATACCTTTACTGGTTTGTATACAGGGACACCCGAGAGTAGTTCAAAGCATTATATTCTATGAGAGGTATTTCTATAAATCGTATTTTCATACTATTACTGTATACTATCTTAATGAAATTGAAATATGTTATTCCAGTTCACTATCGGATGTTCCCTGTTGAAAATGGAGTTTATACCTCTACTGGTTCGTGTAGAGGGGCACCCGAAAGTATATCAAAGCATTGTGTTCTAGGAGAGGTATTTCTATAAATCATATTTTCATACCTTTACTTTACACATATCTTAATGAAATATGTTATTCAACTTAACCATTCGATTTTTCCTGTATAAAATGGATTAAATACTAACTCTGTTTTATATACAAGGACACTCAAAAGTATTCTAAAGCAATGCGTTCTATGAGAGATATTTCTATAAATCAAATTTTAATAACTTTACTTTCCACGAAGATTTAGGAAATTGAAATATGTTACTTATATGCACAAAAAAAAAATGCTTTACATAGAATATAGCATGATTAGCATTAGATTTACAGGGTGACACAAAAATATTCAGTTATATTAAGAGCTATTTTTTAAAATTTGCTAGAATTCTACTTTCGTTTACATTAAGCGTTTTTAACTCTTCCTAACATTTTTTTAAATGTGAATATGATATCAATTTGTGTATCTGTCCGTCTGTCCGTCTGTCTGTCTGCCCGTCTGCCCGCGCTCTAACTCCCGTAAATATTTATGGATTTTTTTGAAATTGAAATATGTTATTGAAGTTCATTATTGGATGTTTCCTATATAAAATAAATTACATACCACCACTAGTTTATGTACAGGGACACTCAAAAGCACTTCAAAGCATTGCGTTCTTTGTGAGATATTTCTATAAATCAAATTTTAATTCCACAAAGTTTTAGGAAATTGAAATATGTTATTTATATGCACAAAAGAATGTTTTGCATAGAATATAGCATGGTTACCATTAGATTTACAGGGTGACACAAAAATATTCAGTTATATTAAGAGCTATTAATAAAAAATTGCTAGAATTGTGCTTTCGTTTACATTAAACGTTTTTGACACTTTCTATCATTTTTTTAGTGTGATTATAATTTCAATAAGTGTATATGTCTGACTGTTCTTCTGTCCGTCTGTCTGTCTCTCTGTCTATTTATCTGCGCTCTAATTCCCGTAAATATTTATGGAATTTCTTTAAATCGATATATTTTATTGAAGTTCACTATCAGATGTTCCCTACTGAAAATGGAATGGATACCTCTTCTGGTTTGTGTACAGGGACACCCAAAATGATTCGAAAGCATTGTGTTCTATGAGAGGAGTTTCTATAAATCATATTTTAATACCTTTAATGTATAGAAACTTTAATGAAATTTTAAGATGTTATTCAATTCCCTATCGGATGTTTCCTATGTAAAATAGAGTACATTTCTAACTGGTTTGTGTACAGGGGCACTTGAAAGTACACCAAAGCACTGTGTTGTATGAGAGTTATATTTATAAACCAAATTTCAATAATTTTATTTTCCACAAAGTTTAATGCAATTGAAATATATTATTCGTATGCACAAAAGAGTGTGCCTTCTATGTAATATAGTATGGTTAACATTAGATTTACAGGGCCACACAAAAATAATCAGTTACATTAAGAAGTATTAATAAAAATTTACTGGAATTTCACTTTTGTTTACATGAGCATTTCAACACTTTCTTATAATTTTAGTTGGAATATGATTTCAATTTGTGCATCTGTCTCTCCGATTGTCTACCTTTCTATCTGTTTGTCTCCGGTTCCAATCATCTGTGAATATTTTGAGAATTTTTTAAAAATTATACACTCAAGTTCCCTATGGAATGTTCCCTATTTAAAATGTCATTAATAGATCCTGTACAACTAGTTTGTTTACAGGGACAACAACGACAACAATAAAAAAAAAGCCAATTATTACATTTTAAGACAGAATTTTTTAAAAGTTATATTTAAAAAACTTTCTACTACAAAAATCTTAAAAACATTGGCATGTATTATTAATATTCTAAAATATTGTTTTGTATAGAATATGATATGATTAACTTTCAGATTTACAGGGCTATAGTAAAATATTTAGAGAGTTTAAAAGCTGTAATTATAATCTAACGGCTGCATTTTCTTTTGCGTTAAACCTTTTTAACAGTTTCGAAAATGCCTAAGAATAATTTTAAAATCAATTAGTCTATCTGTATGTTTTTCAGTCCTTCTGTCTGTTGTGCGATAACGTAGGCAAAGAATATTTATTAAATATTATTATTTTTAAAAAAGTAAATCATAGTACAACACGGTCACATTCCAGAGCTACCGATACTTTAGTTTTGTGGTTGGTAAAAGTTTGTTTGATTTTTGAGTGCAAATAGGGTACGATTAAAAATTGTTTTATTCTTATAAAAAAATAATAATAAAAGCTTTTAAATGCTAAAAGATTTATTATTATTGCTATTGTTATTATGCCTTACGATAAATTTTAAAATGTCGTCTGATAAATTTTGAAGACTATTTAATAGAATTTCAAGTTGACGATAGATGGCAGCACCATTATTTATTTCTCCAAAAAAATGTAAGTTTTGCTTCAAAAGCTCTTTAAAAATCACAGTTTCATTATACTCATGGTAATAGAATATCATGATTATACTATAAGAAATATTTTTAACACTATAGCCATATTTTTAAAAATGCATATTATCTATGACAGGCACAGGAGTTTTTAGTGGAATATTAAAAGTGTTGCTATTACTCCTTAATTTAAGTATTTATAATTAGCAGTGCAGGATTTTTAAGTAATAATGTACGGTATATGTTGTTTTATTTATTTATTTTAGCCTGATGTTATTCAAGTACCGTGGAGCATATGAAGAAAGTTTTCTTTATGGCCAGAATGCTTTTGAAAAAATATCCCCCCCCCCCCAAATAATAATAATAATAATAATAAATAAATAAATAAATAATTTAAAGAAGAAACGAAAGACAACTGCAATTATACGCTAAACTTTTCTGTTTACAGAAAATCCTTCATTGTACCATAAAAGAAAGTTCAAATAAAATTTTAGTCAAATCTATTTAAATAAAATGCTAGAAACTCAATAATGTGTAACCTCGCTGCTTGGGCTTACTTAGAGCTCCTCCAATATAGGAGTCTTAGGCTTACTATTCGAGAGGACAGTCGAATTAAACAGGTTTTCACCCTAACAAATAGGGTTGGGTTGGGTTGGGTTCTGGGAATTAAAGCCGATTGACTACACTAGGGTCCTAGGCCTGAGAGGGAGTGCTCTCCGTGGGGTTTTTTCTGAGGGGTCCTGTCACGTATTTACGCAAGTTTCGGAGAAAACCGCGGAAAACTCCGAACGGCTACGCCGACGAGCGCGACTTGGAATCGAACCCAGCACCTCACATCTATTAGCTCTGAGCGCAGAACTGCTTGGCCGCTGCCCTAAAAAATAGGAAATTTCGTATGTAAATCTCAGAAATTAAAAATATATACATTCACAATATGATATCTTTTTCATGGCTAGGTTTCTGTTAATAAAAGACATTGCCTAAAATGGTATATTTTAAATTGTATATTTTTCTTAAATTTAAAATATTAAAAATAAAATTATAACTATAAACTTATTATTTTAAAAGTAAAATAGATAATGTTTCCTTTTCTTTCTTTTTTTTTTTTTTTTTTTTTTTTTGTTTAACTGTTCTATACTGAAAGAAAGAACTGCTCGATCGTCTAAAGTATTCGACGAGAGGAACTGAATTTAAATGCTCGTTGACCTAAACAGTTAAAGTTTTTCATAGTTTTCCCCGAAACACGCATGAATAAGCCTAAAGCGCCGTAGAACCACACCCCCTTCCCCCACACACACACCACAATCATCCCATTCAAGCCTAGGTCTCTTTATGTAGAAACTCGCCCTTAATCCAAAACAACAACACATCATCTTAAATTTTTACTGTCTAATTTGGAACATCTATAATCTTATGGTGAAGACCCATGAAATTTCAGTAGGTCGAAAGAAAACGTCATTTAAAATGATTTACGTTTAGAGTGACTCATGATTGGGGACAGAGAGGTTCTGCGCTCAAAGCTGATTGATGAGAAGTGTCGAGTTCGATCACAGGTCGTACTCATCGACCTTGCCGTCCGGAGTTTTCTTTGGTTTTCACCGGAACTCGCGTAAATACGGGCTAGAACTCTTAGAAAGACCACACGGGGAGCATTTTACCCATAGGTCTAGGACCCTAGCGTACTGAATTGGCTTTAATCCTACAACCAACCAACCATGATTGGAGATAATCCTTAAAACATACTGCCATAAACTGTCTTACACCTTCTTCTTCTTCTTTTTTTAAGAAACAATATACTAACGTAAATGTATCATTAACGGAACCTTGCTGTAATGGACCAGAACTATAGATAGGAGACTCTGTCTATAATCTTTGCACTGTACTCCTGGTAGTGGATACTTTTAAATTTAAACTCTAAAAACAAGCTCTATTATTCTTCCATAGGTGCTTTTGTGCAGTAGTGAAAGACACTACGTGCACACAGTAAACGAAAAAAAAAAAAAAAAAAAATGCCTTTCTTTATGATGCTTTGGAAGAAAAATGGTGCGAAATGAAATTGCTGGAACCACTTCCAGTTGAAACAAAAGTGAAATTAGGGAATGATCCTCCTATGATCAAAAATGAGCAGTTTAGTTGGTGCAAAAGTGATTAGAGATTACAAGATCAAATTACATATTTAGAAGTAATCCTCAGAGCGTATAGTTTCATTTTGAAGAAAAAATGTCTTTTTTTTTCTATGATTTAAATTTAGTACGCCTTTCTTTCTTTCTTTCTTTCTTTCTTTTTTTTTTTTTTAAATATACACTCCTGCTCAAAAGTTTAGCAAGATTTGCAAACGATCGGTTTTTTTCAATTTAAAAACTTATCTCTCGATGAAATGTTTTCAAGCATTGGGTATTTAAAGAACTGAGTTTTCCTCCTGTTTTTCAGTGAAGATTGGTTTAAGACAACATTTAGGGGGCCGGTAACAACTTGAGCAAAATCAATAATGTTTGCGGCCCTCTTCACTTACCGTCGCCGGAAGCCCGAGCCAATGTTATTATATGGGGAAATTTCCTTTACAAATAACTTATTCACTAATGCATATTTTTAAATTCTGTTTGCCCATTCAGAAAATTCCCAACTGTGAAATTGACGGACCTTTTTTAAAAATGTATTTTTTTTTTTTTTTTAATATTTTATTTTGAAATTGCAAAATGAAAAACATTCACATATTGAAAATTCGTATTTTGCAGCTTCAAAATAAAATATAAAAAATTACAAAAATAATTTTTTAAAAAAAGTCCGTCAATTTAACAGGTGGGAATTTTCAGAATGTGGAAACAGAATTTAAAAATATGCATTAGTTAATAAGTTATTTATAAAGAAAATTTTCCCATAGAATAACATTAGCTTCGGCTTCCGGCGGTGGTGAGTGAAGTGGGCCCTTAAGTGAACGAAACGAACTGTAACTTTAAGATATGTTAATACAGTCTCTGTTCAATTTGTGGATGAATTTATGTGACGATAGCATTTTAAATAACGGAGATATAAGTATTTATTTTAAATACTTATATCTTTACGTATATTTTTACTTATAATATACAGAGTATTTAACGAAAATTATTCGCACTTTCAGATAAGTTGGAAAAACACTTTTAAGACAATATACTGCAATCGGGATACAAACATCTCAAATATATCGTGAAATATGAATATTTTTATGAAAAATGTTTTCACTGCGCATGTGCGAAAGATAAAAGAAAAAAAATTGCATAGGTTGAAAGCTAGATATATTGGGCAACTTTTGTCAAGAATGCATTTAAAAAGAGTGAAAATTAAGCAAATTATCCGAAAAAGAACGAGCTAGATTTCAGATATTCTCCAAGAGTTGAAATTTCTTAAGGGGTTTTCACATGCTGCGTAATTAATTTAAAGAACCAATTATTTCATCCACTTAGCAAAAGTTCTTTTTTGTGAAAAATCCCTTATCATCTCACAAATCTTAGTAAATAAACAGAAATATGTTAGAGGTAAATTCTTATAAGGGGTTTTTCACACACACACAAAAAAGACATTTAGATCGTGGATAATGGTTTGAAGATTACAATCATCCTGTAATTCTGTAACTGACATCTAGAATCTCAGTTTATTATTCCACCGTGCTTTAGAATGTAAGAAACGGGGGGAGGGGGAAGCTAAAATTCCATAGAAAAAGCATGGGAGGAAAACGAAAAAAAACCCTCACAATTTTACGTGTGAAAAAAAAAAGAAAAAAAAAAAGGCTAAAACCGGAAGAAATAAAAGGCCAAATATGACTGGAAATGTCTCCGAAGAGCGGGAAGGGACTTGGATTGAGATCCTGAAGCTATCGTCGAGGGTTTAATACGTCTCTCCTATTACGTGACTAGTTTCTTAATAATCATTAATAAAAGATTTCTTTAATAATGCAATTTCTTTATTAATAATAAATTCTTTAATAATTATGCAAATGAATTTTTTTTTTTAAGCTTGCGCATGCGTAGTTAAAAATTATTTAGGAAAAATGCTTATATTTCGTAAGATATTTAACATTTTTGCATTCTAGTTACAGTATGCTGTGTCTATTGCACTGTTCTAAGTTTCCTAAAAACGGCTTTGCATTATTGGGTCTATATTACCCTACATGTTATAATTAAAATAGAAACAATTTTATTTGCAATATTTTAAACAAACTATTATATCTTCATGGATATATGTGGTATCTTCATAAAAATTTACACAGATAGGTAGAAAAAGCCTCATATTTACATGCTACAGCGAAAATGCATTTCATGCATTACTTTAAGGGTGATCCAAAACGTTTTGATTTTTGTTTAATTTTTTACTTGTCCTTTTTTACTCTTCGGGACAAAACATTTCCTGAAATGCATGATGTAAAACCTTTTTTTGGTACTCAGAAAGTTTCAAGATATAATTGCTAAAGAATTTTTCTAGACATTTCGCGAAACGTCTAAATTCGAAAGCGTCCAAATGCTTATTGGTAGATAACGTGCTTACCTTCAAAAAAATCTCAAACCTGATAAATAAAAGAAGATGTTTGAAAGAAAAATTGCTCTTCGCCTAGTGAAGACGTTTGATGTACTTCCGATAGGTTGCAGCTCCGTATAGTGGAGATATAACGGTATTCCATTTTATCCGACTATACCATTTTCTCCTTTGTTCCCCTAGGGTGATCAATTTAAAAGGGCATCCATTTCTTTTTTGTGTTTTCCACATCTATAATAGTATATGTAGCAAGACTTTCAACATCATTACGTATTTAACATGTATTTAATGTGCGAGTATAGTTTTTTTCTCTCTCTAAATGCGAAAATTCGTTTTTCAAACATAAATTCGCTTGAACATCATTAGTAATTTTTAATCCGATTCTGCGCAATGGGAGTGTTTAAGGAATTCTTTAATGACCATTTAACTTGAATAGGCCTCTGGCTACCAAGTTCACCAGACCATACCCCATTACATGTTTTCTGTGGGTTTAACTCAAAGAAAGGGTTTTCAAGAGAAGTCCTGCAAACATCGGTGAATTAAAACAAATCATAACTGAAGAAATCTGATCAATAACACCAACAAAGTTGTGAAGTGTGTTAAAAAACTTGACACGACGTGTTCATGTTTGCATTCAAAATGGTGGCGAACATTTTTAACATTTGCTGTGATGAATGATTATGTAGAAAATTTAAATTAAATTATGTTTTTCAAAAATAAAATTGTCACAGGATAAGGTAACATTGCGAGTCTCCATTTCTGTTTTACCTCACAAATAAAGTTGTAACAGTCCAACAGTGTTGGAAATTGTCTCCCATACTTAAACAAAGTTCAAACAATTACACTTCAGTGTTAGACATCCGTCAGATTTAAGGGTAATAAGAAAAACCAACGGGTACTATTTTAAATTGGTCATCCTGTATATTGTTGGATAAAAAAAAAAAAAAAAAAAACATTTTAAAGACTAAGTTTTCTTAATAAGTAATTTTGAAGAAGTTTTTTAAAGTAATAATCACAGCGATATAATCAAATATATGCTGATAAAATTAACTTCAGTGGTAGTGTAGTTGTTAAGGGCAATTGGCTGCTCGTGAGTCTAGTCCTGCATGGAATGTTCTCTGCACTAAGAAAAATTTTTGTAATTTACATCTACAATCTAAATTGTGGCTCTAGTAAAAATATTTCTAAGTCATCCTTATAAATTCTAGTCTTCTTTGAAAGAGAATTCTAGAAACCCCTATTAGAATTCTAGAGCGTTTGCCTATATTATCGAGGTAAAACTTATTTTAAAAACTCTACAAATAAATGTGAATACAAGAGGCGAGTTTTAGCAACTATAATCTTGGTTTATAACCGAAGTCAAGAAAATCAAGCAAGAATTTCTCGCAGTATAAAGAATTCATAATGTTCATAATATTTAGAATATTGTTTAAACACCTTGAAGCGTAAAGACTAGAAATTCTCGATCATTTCGTCTATTCAGCTCATTGGCATGCCGTATACGCATAGCTCGGAAATCTATATTTGTAGTTTAGGGATTTAGAAAATGACCACTTATTCGTTTAGATGAAGGCGGCATATTATTTTTCTCAGTGTGTGGTGGATAATTTTAAAGTATACTAACCCGTATTTACACAAGTTTCAAAAAAAAAAAAAAAAAAAAAAAAAAAAAAACAGGGAAAACTTTGACAGGCTAGGTAGACGAGAGCGATCTGGGATCGATGCTGGCATTTTAAATCTACCAGCTTTGATACCACAACTTGTTGGCCATTGGCAGTAAAATGTAACTTTACATAAGAAAAAAGAAAAGAAAAAAAAATTTTTCACAGAATGCGAAAAAGATCTCCATCGATGTCTTTTACAAATCCTGATATCTTACTTATTTGTCATTTATTATAACTGAAGACTAGGCTATAACAGGTATATGCCAATTAGTTTTCAGTGTTTAAATCGGCTTTTGGTAATTTGTTTGCTATTATTATAATTATATATTAGTTCACACATTATTGCTTTAAATTTAAAAATTTAAAAGTAAAAATATTTTATCGTCATAATGCTTTCAAGGAAAATCATTGAAGTTTTAAAAAGTGAATTGCGTTTTATATTTGGTTATGTTTGTCAGTAAAAACTATAGACTCAATCTATGCCGTGATCCGTGATGTACATTTTATGTTTGTGATGCATTTCTTAATGCACTACAGTGCATTAAGAAATTATAAGACCACTATAATTTTAAAAGTTATGAAGTAAATACAGATTTTAATTATGATATAAACACAGAAATTATCAAAATATAACATATTTATTAAAATTAAGTTGCAGTAACTTTGAGTATTTGAATAAATAATTAAGTTAACAAAAAAATCAGCAATACGTGGAAAATACACTTTTCACAAATTATAAAACCACTTGCCCAAGAAATAAAAACAACACGTAAATTAATACGATATTAGTCTCCATTTTTAAATTCTTCTATATATAAAAGAAGAAAGTATTGCATTTGTAAAAATTTTCGAATTCCAATTTTCTATGGATTTACTCGTTTTGAGACGTCATGAGCAGGGTTTGACTGTTTTTAGAAAATGTCTGTATGTGTGTGTACTTATGTGTGTGTATCACAAATTTTGTGGATGCTGCATCTCACGAACCAACGAACTAAATTTAATCAAACTTAATATTTAGTTGGACCCTATCTAAAACTGGCGCTGATTAGATTTGGGGACCAATCGCTGAAGAGGTGGCACTGTGATCCATATTTCTTTTTTTCAAATTTTTTAACGTGGCAATATAGGACAAAATTTGGTATAAATGTACACAATGAGAATATTTTTAACGTGTGGCTTCAAATTTGATATGAATTATTGATAACAGTAGTAGTAAGTAGTAAACTAGAAAAAAAAAAAAAGTTTGTGCATGTAGGAACATTGCATCCCTTCCTGGATGAAGTGCCCCAAAGGGCGGGTGTAAATTTTCAGTATGGGTAGCTACCGAAAGAACTCGTCAATACCATTAAAACGAATGGTTGAACCATAGATCTGTGATAATTTAAAACAAATTTTTCAATTTTTTTCATTTTTAACGAAAATATTAAATAAATAAATAAATAAAAATATCATTTTTTTATTTTTTCTGATCTTGGCACAAATTGACTTGCTTTCAGCATTTAGAATTATAATTCTGTGAGATAAAAATCCTCTCCATTTATCATGGAAAGTAATTTTAATAAATATTAATTTAATAAATATTTTGTACTGCCTGAAATTGTGTAAAATTATACAGAAAAAGTATTGTGGTGGCCACAACATACTAGTTCCTTATAACCTTAAATATACTGTTTTTCATAGAAGTGGCCAGATGGTTAAATTTATATTCAACTAAGTATTGTGCCGTTCTTTCACATTGTCTGCTTCAAGTTCATTGGCAAATAAAAACTGTTTGCTATTAGCACAAACTTTGCGACATAATATACCTGAAATATTTTAAATAGAGTTTAAATTTGGACTTCGATTTGGCCATGATAAAGCATTAATTATTTTCTTTTTTAAACCATTCCAGTGTGGCTTTAGACGTATGCCAAGAAGCATTGTTTTGCTGAAAATTTCAGTTAGCGCCGCCTAAAAAACAGTATCAAATGATCATAGAGCATAGCTTGATATTGCGCAGAGTCTATGCATCCCGAATTTAGGTGTAAATAGCACAATCCTTCTTGACTCAAAGCTCCCCAAAGTGTAGTTGATTAAACTCATTGTCCAATGATGTGACCAGTAATCAAAATTCGTATTAGCAATTAATTATCTGTTTAAATAAAACAATACTATAATTCTAATTATGAAAGTAAAAGTATTTCTTAAAATTCCTCTCTTACAAAGCACTTGTCTTTTACAAGCTATAAGAAAATTAATTATTAATTTAAAAATATTTTATTAAATGCAGATTTTTCTTTAGACATTCAAAGTAATTTTTAGTATTTGGCAGTTACAAATTCTGTATTATGTTATATTTTTCATAAAATAATTTCTATTTTTTATTGTTTGATATAATTAGTTTATTTAATAGAAGTATAATAATAAATAGTGTTATATATATATTCCTTCTTCTTTTTTTGAGGGGGGGGGGGGCTCTGGTTCTTTAAAATATCGAATTAGTTAGTGAAAATAATATATACCAAAATATAATAACTCTCCAAACATTTTTTAGCACGTGACATTTTAAGTTAAAAACATTAACTAAAAATAAATAAGTTAGATAATAGTAAATGAAATTTACTTCTTGCAAATAACTTCTTTTTTACAAGCTATTAAAAGTTTAATTATTACTTAAAAAAATAATAATAATAAGACATTTTAACAAATGCAGAGTTATATTAAAAACATTCAAAATCGTTTTTAGTATTTGGAAGTTATAAATTCCGTGGCATATTATATTTTTAATATATTAATTTACATTATCTTTTTTTATTAATTATAATTTTCTTATTTTAAAGAAGTATAATATTAAAAAGTATTTTTAATATATTTTATATGAGCTGGAGCACATGGAAATACGTCACGTCGAAAGACTTTGTGGAAAAGAAACATGTGTTGCACCTAAATGTTTATTCTTTATTTATTGAAATTGTTGATATCATTAAACATGCATGTAATTTTACTTATTAAAAATAACTGCATCTCCTACGCTCTTTGAATTTTATATTATATCACTTTTTTTTATTTTTTCTTTAATTTAAAATTACACCATTTACAAATTTTCAAACTGTAAAATATTGTTCATATCTCTACTATGTAACTACTTATAATTCGCAAAAGTATAAGTAGTTACAAGTTAAAATCATATTTATATTCAGTTGTTTTTCAAAATTTTGGGTTTAAAATCTAATGTATAGTAAATCAAGATTTTTTTAAAAAAATATATATATAAAGAGGAACATAATATCTATCTAACTCTCTCTTTATATATATATATATATATATATACAGTCGGTAACAAAAGTGTCCGAACACTAGCAAACATTCCTATGTAAAAAAAGCACACTTCATACGGTTTTGTTAAATAAATCCTTATCGAATCATGTTCTTACACTGACTAAGAACAGGATTCGACAAGGATTTATTTAACAAAACCGTATGAATTTTCCTTTTTTTACATAGGAATGCTTGCTAGTGTTCGGGCACTTTTGTTAACGACTCTATATGTGTGTGTATATATACCGATTGCATATATACACATATACAAATGTATGATAAATAATTTTAAATAAATAAAAAAAAATATCTATTTTAATCTGTTTAATAATATTATTTTTCCTGCTGAAAAGAAATAATTATAAAAAAATTAGGAAAATATTTGAAGCAAGGGGGAAAAAATAATAATAAATAAACAATTAGAAACATTAATGAAAAACAGAGTAAGTTTTAAAATATTGTGATTAATCTTTCTTTTTTTATTTCACTAGCAGTTTGATGCATTTAATCTTTGATAAAGTCAAAATTATTTCAATCCAGTATTTTTTTTTTTCTTTTTTTAAGTATGATACTTATTATATTTAATACACATATTTCATATCCCCCCCCCCCTTTTTAATATTATGTATGTATATATTGTATATATATATATATATATATATATATATAATAATACAGTATTATCAGTGCAAAAATTTCAAATTTAAAGATGATTTAACTTCAGTATTAAAACAATTATTCGGATCATAAGCGAAGACTACCCAAATCAAACCAAAAAATAATTAAAGAAAAATCGAAATGAATTATTGGAAATTGGAATGAGAAAAAAGCAATATTTGCATTCTAACGTTTTTAAGGGCCTGGTAGAATGCAAATATGCTAAAAAATGGATGTTTTTCTGTCACAAAGAAAGCAAAAGCTAAGAATTTCTTTGTTCACAGGCCCGAAACACCCATAGTAAAACCAGAAAAAACGAAGATCAAAATAAAACTATTACCTAAAAATGATGATCCAAAACCATTTAAAATTGTAGATCAAAATAAAAACACCACTACGAATAATAATACAAAATTACTTAAAAATTATTATTGAAACGGATGCAACTCAAAGTTAGAATAAACGAGACACATGTAAAATTTAATAATCAGATATCAGTTAAACACACAGTTAATCAGTTCAAAATTGCAGTGAACATGGAGTAAAATAAAGGATTCACAGAGCTATTCAGGTAGAATAAGGATTCAGACAAGGATTCAAGTCCTAATAAGGATTCAGAATATTATTCATAATTATTGTAACATGAATAGTGCTGCCATCTACAGTAATGTTATGAAAATAATGGAAAAAATAAATAAATAAAATAAAATGAATAAATAATAAAATGAATAGATAATAAAAGAAAAATAAATAAAATACATATAATGTCTGTACAAAATGGCCAGGAAGCATGGAACAAAGTAAAAGAAGACAAAAACTTTTTATTTTCTTAGGATTCAGATAATCAATCTGGATGATTGAATAGTGCTGCCAACTACGATTGTAATTTGCCACGAAGTTTGAAAGATAATGTGAATACATACTAACCATAAAAAAATACCTAATTTTTAGACCTAAATTTAAATTGGAATAAAAATTGTGAGGAAAAAAATATAATAATAATTAAAAAAAATTAATTAAGTGTTTGGGATAGCCATTAATTAATGCTAAATTTTTAAAGAATCGAAATTGTACTTTTTGATGTTTGTCAGACACTAAATATTTGATCCGTAAATTAAAATTAAGAAGAATATTGACAAAAACAGATGTATGTAAACATGTTTTAAAATTAGTAAAAAAATTTACTTTTAAAGGGGAAATCTTCCTTTTTATCATATAAGTCTCTCTCTCTCTCTCTCTCTCTCTCTCTCTATATATATATATATATATATATATATATATATATATATATATATGTATGTATAGATGATATTTGAAACCTCTTTGTTCTCGTTTAAATATTGCAGACATTTTTAGAAATTAAAATGAAATATATATATATATATATATATATTATTCAAAATATGCTACTAATTTACTTTTATAAAAGAAAATATAATTAAAAACATAAATAATATTACAATAATTTATTCCACTTTTAAAATTCTCTTTTAATTCTTTTCCTTTATTTGACTCCAACACTTAACCTCACTGATACTTAAAAAAAAAAAAAAAAAAAAAAAAGAAAAAAAAGAAACATTCATCCCTGTCTTCTGTGCATTTCCTTTAAAAAATTTTGACTATTTTGATTACTTCCTACACATCAGTTATTACGACACAGAATTGTAACTTCAGAATAATTCTTATTCTCCAAAAACAATATCGAAGAACCAAGACATTTCAATTAATAAAAGCGTTTCAATTGTCACGCATAAATTGATGGTGAAATTTTGAAAAGAATAAATCTCAAAAATCAGGCAGAAGATAGAACTTTCCTGGAGTGGCCCCCATCTCTTTCATTTGATCACGCACCATAGCACTTCAAGAATACCCCGTGGTCACGCTCGAATGTAGTTCTTTGATCAAGCACCAGAGTCTTTATCACCCTTTATTACTAGATTGGTTCATGAATCATTGACTACGCAGTGTAGAATTATAATTACTCAAAAGATTCTAGGTGATGAAAGAGATTCACATAAAGGAAAATAAAAAGACTAATTTTCATAAACAACAAGATGTACTTAACGAAACGGGATTTACCGACGTTTTCACTTTTAGATGAAACAAATTGTTTACGAAAGCATTTAAGCCAATATATATATATAAATATGTATATATATAAAAGAAAGGCATTACCTTGTATATTTATAAATTTCTGTGTAAACGGGAAAGTGAAAATAAATTTGAAAGACATTTTAAATTAAATATATTATACTAACGCAAAATATATAAATTAGATAAAACATCCAAAGAAATAAAAAACTTTAAAAATATATTTAATAAAAAGCGTACATCTACCACATATTTAAATTTTAATTTATTCATAAATTCGTGTTTGTTTATGAAAAGTAAAGAAAATGTGTTTTGTGTGATAGAACGTAAAATAGTTTTTTTTTATGCGGTATTAAATGAGTTCTTTTCATTGAATTGATAAGATATTGAAATAAGCAAGACATATTAATTATAATATATGCAAGTTTTTAATAAGTATTTTCGAGGTTTTCATCTTTATGTAGTAAGGCAGTGTTTTTTGAAGTACAGGTATAACAACAATTTCAAATTATAAAACTAAAGAAAAAAAGAAAAAAAAAAACACTTTTAAGTTTTAATATTTTAGGGTTTTTTTTTTTTTTTAAATATTTAAGTTTCTTTTTCTTTCAATGTATAATTTGTATCAGAGCACAAGAGATAGATGTACATGAATATTTATAAAAATATTTACATTTATTGGATCTCCTACAAATTTTATTTATTTATTTATTTATTTTAATTAGGTTTAACAAAGAAATGACACCGGTATTTTTTTCAGGTGAAGGTAAAATTTTTATTTCCTCAATTTACTAATGTATAGGGGTTTCTAGAAATTTTGTAATTTAATGAAGTATTAATGTCACCGGTATATTTTTCAGATGAAGGTAAAATCTTTATTTCCACAATTTACTAATGTATAGGGGTTTCTAGAAATTTTGTAATTTAATGAAGTATTAATGTCACCGGTAAATTTTTCAGATGAAGGTAAAATTTTTATTTCCTCAATCTACTAATGTATAGGGATTTCTAGAAATTTTGTAATTTAATGAAGTTTTAATTATACAGAATTAAATAATACATGCAGCACTATACATATATATATTTAAACTGCGTATACTAAATACAATAACATTATGAGAATATATACATGTTAACATCATTATAAAAAAAAAGATCTTTTAAATGACATTTATATTTTTTAATGCTTTATAAACTAAATTTAATAAATAAATTCAAGTAACAAAAAATGTGTATGATGACTTTTTCAAATGCAATTATAATATTTTTTTTTTTTTTTTTTTTTTTTTTTTTAATCAAACTAAAAGAATAAATGTAGTTATGAAATTTAGTTATGTGGATTATGTAGATATGAAAAATTAAATAAATCAAAAGAATAATTTTTATTATTATTTGTATACTATAAGATGTTTAACCTAGCAATCTTGGTAGAACGCCGAGCTCGTAATTGGAAGACTGCGGGTTCGATACTGGAACCGGCTGAAGAACATCGTGTGCATTATTGGTGGCTGGTTCACGTAAATTCCGTCGTGGCTGCAATGTCCTTCTTGTTCCCATCTAAATTATACCTTTGGAGGTCACTGAAGCGGGAAGCCATATCCTCCATGGAGGATCAAAATTGTGATGGCTTGTCCCCGGACTGCCCTTAGCAGGTGTGTCCCAGACCGTTGATCTCTACGGAAGGCGCTGCACCTCAGGACTAGAACCCAAGAGCCTTATTCCCAAACACAAAACACCCAGTCCGTTGACAATTGTCCATGGTATAGCACTAGTGGGATGCAAAACCCACTCACTCACTTAAAACAATCTATTTACACATTTCGTTCTAACACATTATTTTTATTACTTTTCGTAAATGAAAACGAACTTAGGAATAAATTTGAAATTTAAATATGCGGTTTATATTAAAGAGAATTCTTCTGATTATTCATCATGATATTTTTTTTTATAATATAGAAATTTATTTTTAATGTGGTTATGGTCGATAATTTTCTTGCTAAAATGCGCTTTATATTAATTTTAAAAGTATGCACTTGATAAAATGCTATAAAACTTTGTAGACATAAAGAATAGGATTAATCGCATATTTTACATTTGTTTTTCTTTCGAAAAACACTAGGTACCAAAAATTTATTTAAAAAAAAAAAAAAAAAAAAAAAGAACAATGTAATCACCCTGTATTATTAAAAGAGTAAAATGTTTGTAAATGATGAAAAAGTTGATGTAGAATATGTACAATTTTCTTTCTTTCTTTTTCTTTTCTTTTTAAATCAGTGTGTCACATCCAAAAAATTATAAAATTTTTTCTTTCCACCTTCAAGAAATTTCAGCTTTTTCTTTTTTTTTTTTTTTTTTTTTATGTTTTTTTTTAACAAGCCCAATTTTCAACGCAATTTAACTTCTTTTTTAGGTAAGTTGAAAAAGTACTGAAAATATAATATACTGTAATTAGAATGTTCACATTTTATTTAGTGATATTAATTTAACATTAAACTCCTGAAATTACATACACGTGTTGGGATATATAAATTATTTTTTCGTTTTCGTTTAGTTTGCAAGTTTGCAACTCAGATTTGACGCACAAGAAATGAGAAAAACTGTTCTTTCCAGATTTGTTACACAGCTATTATGATGCATGCATTTGAAAAGTAGGAGGAGTTATATTTAAACTTGCGATCGTTCTTTGGGCGTCTTTTTAAATGACATGTGATGGCAAAAATCAATTTCATGCTCTCTGTTTACTTATTAAAGGTAGTTCCTAACTGAATTCCTAAAATTAACTATACTTCTTGATATGTATACGTACAATCAAACATTCAACAGCTTTAATATTTTGAAATATTGTCTAACATTAAATGGCATCTAATTCATAACATTTAAATCAAATATGCAAAGCGCATTCATCTTATCCGAAATAAATAATTGACTAGTGTAACACTAGTGTTTGAAACAAAAATGCTAGCTTTTTAGCGTTATTAAAAACGCAAAGCTTTATAAACTATGCATCGAGAACGATTTCTGATATTCAAAATGAACATGGTGTTTTTTAGAACCATTTTATGAACAAAATTTTTCTTATTCAATTTAAAAAAGCGTAAAAAGGGAAATAAAATATTCAGTTTTGATTTTGCAGAATTTATTTCCCGTTAAATACTAAATATTTTAGATGCAATAGCTATAATTCATGCTATTGTGAAGCTTGTAGTTTGCATCATTAATACATTTAGTCGTATAACATAAGGATATTATATCTTTAAGGCTAAAATCTGCTACAATAAAAATGTTTCATTTTTTAAAAAATTATTAATAGAATTTAAAACATTAAAAATTAGTCAATCAGGTGCACTAATTATTTACTTCACAGCACAAAAAATGTACCGAGCATTTCTAGTTATATTTGATTACCATTATTGTTCGCAAGAGCTTTTAATCTAAAAGTTTTTAGAGATTTTTGTACCTTTTTGTAAGTCACATACGAACACTTCAACACTCTTCAACACATTTTAGAAATAATAAATAAAAAGAGTCATATTTCAATCTGGTAAAAGGATTTTGTGAAAAGATTTTCATTATTTTTAACACTTTAAAATATACCAACAGGAGAAGTCTGTTCTTCAAAATCGAATAAAAATAGGATGAAATACTTAAAGGAAAGGCCCAATAAGCACAAAATAAACATGTTTTTTTAAGTGTATAAAATAATTAACTCTTTTCAGTAAAAGTCACTCTCTATGCTTTTCAGGATTTCTTTTGAGATTATTTCTTTACAGTTTTTTTTTCCACAAGAACACTTAAGAGCATGTTTCAACTTCTTTAGTTCTTTTATTTTGTTATTTAACATTTTTGTTTCCTATTTTAGCCTTGAATACTTTTTTTTACTTCTTTTTTATATATAAATGTATTTGCATGTGATGTAAAACTGTTTCATCTAAAAATTGAAAATTAAAACAAAAATTTAAAATTTTTATTATCATTCATACCTAACACAATGTTGCAGTATGCATTTAAATGGAGTTGTACACACTAGAGAACCAGACAGAATGATCGCTGGGGAGTCCGTCTTTCTAGATAATTCTAGTTGCATTCACTTAAGTTTCAAAGAAAACTGCGGAAAATCCCGAACGACTAGACCAACGAGAGATTCTGGGTTCAAACCCGGCACCTACCGACTACAAACTAAAAGAACAGAAACACTCTGCCACCGGTGAGTCAGCTGTATGAGCAAAACATTCACCAATCTCTTTTATATGGATTATCATAGTTTGAACAAGAACTTCTAACTACACTGTAAAAAATAGGTTCTTGAATATAAGTATATATTGTCTCAAAATAGCCCCGAAACAATATATACTTAAATTTGAAAACCCATGTACTCATTTTTCAGTACATTGACATGTCAAACATGGGGATATTAGGATTCTTATTGGTCAACCCCATTTTTGAGCATGTCAATTTACTCAAAAATGAGTACATGGGTTTTTTAATTTAAGTATATACTGTTTCGGGGTTATTTTGAGACAATATATACTTATTTTTAAGAACTTATTTTTTACAGTGTACCATTTCTAGCCACCATTCATACCGAAATCAAATGCAATTCAGTAAAAGCTATTTCATTTTACCTATGATCATTCATACCTAACAATATGGTACAGTATGCATTTAAATGCAGTTGTCCACGCTAGAGACCCAGACAGAATGCTTTCCGGAGGGTCCGTCTTTCTGGATAAATCTATTTGCATTCACACAAGTTTCGCAGAAAACTGCGGAAAATCCCGAACGACTAGACCAACGAGTGAATCTGGGTTCAAACCCGGCACCTACCGACTACAAACTAAAAGAGCAGAAACACTCTGCCACTGGTGAGTCATCCGTGTGAGAAAAAATTCACCAATCTCTTTAATATGGATTATCATAGTTTGAACAAAAACTTCTAACTACCATTTCTAGCCATCTTTCATATCGAAATCAATCAAATGCAATTCAGTAAAATTCATTTCATTTTACCTAATTTATATATATATATATATATATATGTGTGTGTGTGTGTGTTCAGTAAGTCAGTATATATATATATATATATACCAGGTGTATAAGCTTAAATCCGCTGTTTTTTAGTAATAAAAACACATTTATTTTTTATATAAAGCAAAACAAAATTTTATTTAAAATAGTTTCCCTCGCTAACTATACATTTTTCCCATCTTTCGGGCAATTGGTGAATTCCACGCCAAAAGAATTCCTTATCTTTTGAGGCAAACCACTCGTCCAGCCATTTTCGAACGTCTTCGTAAGAAACGAAGTGCTGTTCGGCGAGTGCATGGCCCATTGATGAAAACAGGTGATAATCAGAAGGAGCCAGGTCTGGTGAATTAAGCGGGATGGGGTAACACCTCCCAGTTAAGTGTTTTGAGATAATTTTGGCCCAATTTTGACGTGTGTGCTGGCGCGTTATCATGAAGAAAAATCAGTTTGTCATGTCTTTGTTGATAATAAGGCCTTTCCCATGGCATGTAGACGGATAGAAATGGCTGGTTGAGTGACACCTAGCTTCTCGCCAAGCATTTTTTGCGATTGGGTATCATCTTCGTCCAAAAGAGCCAGTAATTCATGGTCGTCAAACTTTCGGGGTCGATTTTCACGCTCTTTGTCATTTCAGTCAAAATAGCCATTTTTGAACCGACGAAACCAGTCTCTGCAAGTTGTTTCTGACAAAGCACTGTCACCATAAGCTTCCACAAGCATTCTATGCGATTCGGCAGCTGATTTCTTCAAATTGAAGCAGAAAAGCAGAGCTTCCCGCATATGCTCTTTTTTTGGTACAAAACGAGACATGTTTACACGAAGAAAAATTAATGTTTATATATGAAATCACTAACGATTTGCACTGATTTATGTGAACAGACGTCAAACTAATACAAAAACAATAAGACATTTAAATGTCCGCTGTTAATACACTCACTAGCGCCATCTATACGCAAACAGCGGATTTAAGTTTATACACCTGGTATATATATATATATATATATATATATATATATATATATATACTTGCATATTGGATGTATAAAAATGTTAGTCTCTTGATATCTTTTTTGGTTTGATAAAAAAAAAAAAATAAATAAATAAATAAATAAATAATAATTAATAAAAATTATAATAATAATACGGTAAGACACTTGATTTTCTTAGCATCAGTAGCACCAATCGAGGATATATCATATATCTGATGTCGTTTGTGAATTGAAAAAAAGAAAATATTACGGTAAGGACACTCAATTTGCTCCTCATTAAGTAGCATCACTCGAGGATACATCAGTAGCTTCACTTACATACAACCTATTATTGGATAAAACGTTTTAGTAGAACACAAATATTTCACGATAGTAAGCTGAAAAATTCTTTTTTAATTTAAAAATAGAAGGACAAAATTTTTGATTTTGATTCTAAGTTTTCAATACGCGTGAAAAAGAATTATTTTTCAATCTAAAATCTTAGACTCCATTCATTATTGTAATGAAATTTTTTTAGTTATCTCTACTAGATTTTAAGTTTAAAAACTTCCAATGTTTGCTAAAAGATTTTTTTCTAAACAGGGACACTAACTGATATTTTAATTCGCTGTTCTGAAAAATTCTTAACTGTGTCTTATCTTCTGAAATTCTTCTGAGTTTCATTATCTATTGAAATATGTCTATGATTTTTTCTCTCTTTTGTATACCACTGCAAAGAATTACAATTTAGAGTTCATAAACCGAATACTAATGGACCGCGGTAGCCCAGTCGGTAGAGCGCCGGCCTCGTAATTGAAAGATTGCGGATTCGGTACTCGAGCCGGCCAAAGACCGTCGTGTACACTAAAGGCACCTTTATAGTGGCCGTATCTTTCCGCTGTCCGCAAGCTTTGAGCTACTATGTAAGGAATGATAGCTTCCTATTCAATTCAATTCAATGCAATTTCTGATTCAATAAGAAGATATCACTCCTTGCATTCTAGCTCAGTTACTTGTGGATCGCGGAACAGAACGGCCGCTATAAAGGTGCCTTAATGGTGGCTGGTGCACGTAAAATCTGTCGTGGCCGCAATGTCCTCCATGTTCCCATCAAAAATTATACCTCTGGGGGTCACCGAAGCGGGAGAGTCATCCTTTTCGTGGAGGATCAAAATTGCGAAAGCATGTTTCCGGACCACCTCTAGGGATGAGTCCCGGACCGTCGCCAATTGCGCATCTGAGCAGCACTAGTGTGACGTAAAACCCAACCAACCGAATACTACTTATTTTTTTTCCCTCTCTCACCTACAGATGTAATTATAGTAGTGTTGTATACATGGTGAAGCATAAAACATGCCTATCTGCGATATATATTATTCTAATTTTTTGAATTATTAAACTTGAATGGATGTATTTTACAAAAGAATGTATAAAAGTTAAAATTTAATAATGTGAATTCCTTGATAGGATCATTCTCTTTTTTAATTTTTTTTTTACCTGGATTAAGGTTTCCCTCTGGTGGACATTTTGGAACTAAAATCTTTTTTCGAAATTCCGTGAGCGCATCTCGTGTATAGTCTATATACCAAATTTCGTTGCATTCCGTTCACCCGTTTGCGCTGTAGGATGCTGTTTATAGGGGAAGTTTAATTATAACTACACTGTATTTGCAATGAATACATCATTTTAAGTTTAGTCAAATTAGAATCGATTTCATATATAAGAAATCTTACCGTTGAATAAGTTTTGAAGCATGTGAGATGATTCGCTTCTTGTGCTGTAAATTGCAAGTAAGCGATACTTATTTTTACTTAACAGATAAATAAATAAATAAAAATGTTTACACTGAGAAAAAAAATACATCGCTTTCATCTAGAACGAATAGGTGGCCCTTTTTTAAATCCCTAAACTAGAAATATAGATTTCCGAGCTATGAGTATAATGCACGCCAATACACTGAGAAAAAAAATCTATAACTGACATCTAGAATCTAAATTGCGGCTCTAGAAAAAATAGTTCCATGTCATCCTTATAAATTTCTTATACAAATTTTTCTAGTCCCCCTTCGAAAGCGAATTCTAAAGACCTCTATTAGAATTCTTGAGCGTTTGCCTATATTATCGAGGACAAACCTATTTGAAAATATCTCCAAATAAATGTGAATACAAGAAACGAGTTTCAGCAGCTATAATCTTGGTTTATGAATCGATTCTAGAAAATCAAGTGAGAATTTCTCGTAATACAAGATTCAGAATATTCAGATTATTGTTTCACCATCTAGAAATGTGTAGATTAGAAATTCTCGACCACTTCGTCTATTCAGTTTATTGGCGTGCCTTATGTGCATAGCTCGGAAATCTATATTTCTAGTTTAAGGATTTAGAAAATGACCATTTATTCATTCTAGATGAAGGCGGTATATTTTTTTTCTCAGTGTAATGGATGCATTAAAATAAAGTTTATTTAATATTGTTTCCAAAGTCACATTTACATTAGACGTTTGTTCCAGTACTTTTATGTTATCCATTTAAATATTATTTAAGTGGTGCGAACTTTGGACTGCAATCTGTAAATATAATAATAAATTAACTAACGACAATAAGTTGAATAGAGTTTTTAATTTAAGTTCCATTACTATATCAAATTTTTTGTTGAAGGGTTTATTAGTTGTAATTCTTAAACATTACATTTCATGATTCTTTCTTAAACTATTTCAGTATATCCGCAATTTAATTTAAAAGTTTTAAAAAGGAATGCAATATGACAAAATACTAACGTACAATTTCTTTTACATATCTTGTTCACCTGAAATATTTTGCTTTTGTTAAAGTTCATGTAAATTATTTTGGTTTACAATTTTCAAAATTTCATACAGAATTTACTACATTTTAAAATTTTACACTACTTGAAACTCATACTACAAATTAAAATATATTTCTGAAAATTTCAGTTTAAAATTAAAAAAATAACATGATTTTTTTTTTTTTTTTTTTTTTTTTTTTTTTTTTTTAAACTCGCATTGTTGAAACAGAAATTTTCTGATATCCAGTAAAATCTGTAAAATAAAATTATCTCTCTATATATAAATGGCTAAGAGAGTTTTTTCCTGTAAGTCCGTGGCTGGACGCAAGTTGATTGGCTAAGAGAGGTTTTCTTCTGTTTGTCTGAGTGTTGTTTCCACCAACTTTTCATACTTTAGTTAACTTAAAATTGTCACCAACTTTTCATACTTTAGTTAATTTTAAAAAATCTAATTGTCCGATCGATAAGTTAATTAAACCGACGGATTCAGAAAAAATGCCCCTTTCATTTGGTACCTTATTTGTAACGAAATTTTGATTATATTTTTAAAAATTAATTAAAATGTGAAAATAATAACCTGGTAAAAGCTTTAAATGTGGACATTGAAAATTTTAATTGTTGCTAAAAATATTTTTTTTTTTCCAAACATAAAATTTCAAACATAATTTATGCTTTCATGCGAAAAATAAGAAATTATAAACTATTTTACTCATGCACATGAAAAAATGGAAATTGAAAATGGAGTAACAAAACAATTTAGATAAAGTCACACGAGAGTTCCAAAAATTAATGGAACTATAAATGAACGTTAAATAAATAAAATAGTCGTCTGTTCAATCACGTGATTTTGAAAAACAAAGAATCGAATTCGGTAAATATGGAAAGGAAAGGAAAACGAAAAGAAAAGAAAGAAACAAAAATTAATAACATAAACCAACGGGAAACCAAAGCGGGCTTTAAAACATTTTCTTTAATTTTTATTTTTGTTTGTAAAGCGATATAGAAAAGAGTTTCCTTTAAATATAGTGATCAGCGAAGCGAGAAAAGACTTCGTTGATTCACTACCTTAATTGATTTCATGAATAAAAAAATGGTTTCGTTAACGAACTTTGATCTATTGGCACGCAGGCAGCATCAGGCCGAGTTTTGTACATTTCGAGTTTGATTTTGAAATTTTTCTCGCATTCGGAATTCGGTTCGTTCCCGAACCGGGGCTTTGCTAGTTATATAATAAACAAGTATACGTTCTACGACACCGAAAATTATTAGTGCCTATTTTAAAATAGGAACTTGTTTTTGCAAATTAAACACAAAAAGTGAGTCACATTACGATGTACAGTAAAAAGTAAATTAAACATGAACAATAGAGAGACTATCGTACGATAAAATGAAAAAAAAAAAAATATTTATTAAAAAAAAAAGTCTGCTAGTGCACTGTATTTTCTCGTGTATAAACTGTAGCTCAGTTAACTTAATACTAGAAAATGTAATTGACAGACAAAGCTATATTTGTACAAAGTACTAAAACATTACATTTTATAAAATACATTTCAAAACAGATGTTTTTAGCTTGCGAATTATATTCAAGAAAACATGGTATGTTATGTTAATTCTTTACGTGTACTTTACACACAAATTTATATATAAATATGTTCCTGCAGTGAAAAGTATATGCAATTTTTGTTTCTTTACATAATCAAATTATATTGCGTTCGATAATAAAATTATTTTAACGCTCTTGAAATTAACTTGCAATTTCAAAATTGTTAGCATGTTAGTATTAAAGCACAATGAATAATAGTAAGTTAATAAATTAATTTTATAATTTTAACTGTATGTATTTTGATTTATACGAAATTAATTTTAATAGATTTCGTATATTTAACCTTTTTTTATTCATAACTTTTTTATATAACTGAAACATTATAAATAAAACTATATACTTTACATAGCTAGTAACGGTATTAAAAATTTATTTTTGTTCATCATATACAAAATAACAATATTTAAATTTTTGTACATTTAGTATTTGTCTTATTTAATCTATGAGTATATATTTTGCCTACTTCTAATAATTTGTATATACTTATGCTTTTCAAAATAAGAAATTTCCATGTATACGCATTTTTAATATAAATATGTACTTAAAAAATATCTTGCATAATGAAGATTAAAATACTTTAAATAAATATCATATTATTAGGATAAAAACAAATTAAAAATAATAATAATATTGCTAAAAACATAGAAAAATATTTTGTTCTGATATTTCCTGAATGAAGTTCACTATCATATTACGAGATAAATGTAACAGAGTAACATATCTTTTGGCATTTTAGAGCTGTCATCCAAACAAACCGTGTGACATTTTACATACAGTGAATTATGATAATTGTATAATGGTTTGATGTTTCCAATTATGAGAATGTGCTCATTAGGTCTTAGACGTAAAGAAAAAAATGCAGAAAAGTTTTATTTCATTTTAAGTAAATTACTACCAAATAAATATCTGCTCTCTATGAAAAAATATGAACTGGGAAATGCTTTCAGCTCTGAACGGTAAAAAGATGATTCATCGTTTTATACTTTTGACCTTTCTAGACGATTTTTTTTTCATTACCATTGTCTTCTTCTAGATTCATTCATCGTCATTCAATAAATTCAGCAGATTATTCAATTTATTTTTCCGAGATAGTCTGTATTATATAATATTTAAATATTTCTGTGATTCTACATATTTAAAAACTTTTGCTTTTAGATTTCATCTGTAATAATTTATTACCTTTCTGGATGTTTTAAAATGTATGAATGTAACTGCTATATCTGGAATATATATGTCTCGATATAATTTTACTATGTTACATTTTTGTCTCATTTGAAATATTAATTACTTTAATAACTCTCTTCACGCTTTGAGGATTATTTATTCTTTTCATAGCTGATACATTAGGAAAAAATGTATTAAAAAAAAAAAAAATTGAAATTCTATTAATTTTTTTGTGGGAACGCCTATTTTTTTTTTTTTTTTTTTTTTTTTTTTACACGTTTAACCCTTTATCTACTGACGGTACTTTAAAGTACCATTACTTTAAAAAGAGTATAAAATCGAATTTATAGAAGAAATGTGAACGATATTTATAAGAAGAGAACAGATGTACCTCCCTTTAATCTCACTACAAAGCATTAGACGACACATATAGCCATTTTTGTTCCATAAGGGATTTTATGGAGTGCACTTGCTGTTTTTGCTTGATATTTTTCACGATCTTCATGTGTGTTATAATTAATTCCTATATTATTTCAAGAATATCCCACTAATCTTAGAAAAAATATGAGGAACATAAAGAGTAAATATTTCTATACACTTTTTTCATATCGAAATAATTTTTTCGACCTTCATGTATCAGTGGTACACTAAAGTACGACCTCACAAAATTCTCATTAATTATTATGATGAGGTAATATGCATAATTTTTAACATATATATTTTTAAATAATGCACTTTAGTAACTAAAAATGTATGTTTCAAACACAATTTTTGTCTGTATTATAATGCAGTAGATAAAGGGTTAAAGGAGCATAATCCATAAATTTAAGTTTCACACATTTTTCTGCGGAATTTTTCACGGAAAATACCCTTTTAAGCAAAAAATGACGCTAATTTCAATTGACTTCTTTTTTATTTTTTCTCACAGGGAAATCCTGTAATTTAAAGGGGTTTTTTTTCTTACAGTGTTATATGTTTTTTAATCATAGCAACACGAAAAAATTCTGACACACAGATTTTCTACATTACATTAAGAAAATTTTTATTATTTTATTTTAAAGATTATTCAGTTGTCATATTATTGATAATATCGCATAATATCAAAAATTTAAAAATTTCAAATTACTCAAACAATATCATATAAAACTTTTTTTTTTATGTTTCTAGGACAAGATAATTTGTTTTTCTACTAATTATATTGGTAATTAGAATTGACAACATCATTTGAAGTTTTTATAAAATAGACATCGTTTACCACATTATCACCCACTTTTCTGTTATTGCCGATACGGGTACAGATATTTCGTATTTTAATAGAAACAGAACGCAGTGCTAAACTTAAAAACTTTCTTATTCCGAAACGTTTTATTTCTGCTCTGCAAACGTTTTATTTCTTGCTCATGCCAATATCTCCCTTTATACAGTTTTTTTTTTTTTTTTTTTTTTTTTTTTTTAATTACATTTCTAATTTTTTTTTTCTTTCAATGTTAATAGTTTTAATGAATTTTATTTATTATTAAATTTAGAAAGGATTTTTGTTTTCTGATTTTATTCAAATAAATTTAGTGCGGTCTTTTCACACAGAATTAAATCTCATTACATCTTATATCTTATTAAATTTATCTCATTTATTCTCTTAACCCAAAACTGCAAAGTTAAAAAAAATATTTATAAGAAATGGGCTTATGCTACCTACCCTTTCTTTCAGGCACATGTACAAAAATAAATAAATAAAAATAAAATAAAATAAAAGAGAGAATGAACAAGACAGTAGCCTTTATACCGGATTAACTCGTTTCATTTTCATTGATTCCTTTTTTCCCAATACCTTTAGAAAAATAGATAAAAAGGTTTTCAATCAGTCGGACAACTCAAGCAACTATGATAAATAAACTAAAAGTTTCATTTTGTAAAACGCTAGAGATTTCTTTATAGAAAGAAAATCTTTCTACTTAAACTTAAATTAAGCATGTAGAGAAGATTAGTTTACACGAGGCATAGTTTTTATTTTAAGAAGTACTGGGATTTTTTTTTTTTTTTTTTTTTTTTTACAATACATTTCGTAGTGTTTGCTTACAAGGTTTTTCTCCATCATTTAACACCTTTTTCACGGTACGTTTTTCTGTCATGCCTATAATCTTTTTTTACAGTCCTTTCGAACCTCGACAAGAAAAGTGGCACAACTTAAAAATGCAGCATTTCAGAAAAAGATAATAATGACAGTATAATAGAGACGTGACACTTTCCATTCACGTTGAGGCAATTTTTAAGCATTTTACAACGACATAAACTTAAATTTGTCATTTTATGTTTTGTGTCACTTTCTCGCCGAAGTGCGATTTAATAGTAAACATTATTATTTATTTTAAACTATATTGTTACACATATATTTTTTAAAATATTTCTATAAATGTAATTTATATGTGTGCATATATTTAAGAGTAATAACGAAATTCAAGCTCAAGCTAACCAGAAATATTGTCGTCTAAGACAAAATATTTTCAGTTCGGGCCTATCTAGACACTTTTTTCTCTCGATATTAAATAATAGATATCGCTTCTGTGTCATTTGTCTATAATATTGTTTGCCTTATTTAGCCGCAACAGGTAAAGTAAGTGTTATTAGCTTACTACAAAGAACCATTTCTGCGTTATCCGTTTCTCGCTCTGATTTCTATCGGACTCTTCGCCGATAGGCAGGTGACGGTTTAAAATCAAAGTTCAGGCATGTATGTTGGTAATGATTCGGGATTCCCTATAACCGTAAGTCCCTTTCTAGTGAAACTCAATGAACAAAAACTGACTTTAGAATAACTCATCAGTGCATACCTCTGTACTTTTGTCGATACGAAATTGACTGCAATTTACATGCCGAATATCTTGTGTTTCTTGGAAAGCATTAATATTTGACTAATTGCATTTGAAATTTGCATTATATTTTAAAATTTTATATTCTAAATTAAAACTAAATTTAACTATTGAGCAAACAACGCAATAATATTTGAACAGGTTTCTTCAATCATTTATCAGAGAAAAATAATGTTAACCTTAAACTGATAGTTTTCCAAGAGTTAAAAGCTAAATGGGTAGATTCAGATTTATACCTGTGGAAAAAAATACGTAGTAATATAAAACTTGAAAAGGACCTTTGACCTATGTGGTTTGGTATACTAAATGCTCATGATACCTCCAAAAAGTTAATACTAATTACAAGCTTATTTTTTGTTAGATTTAAAATGGCAGCAAGTCTTTCGATAAACTCATCTATTGTTTCCACCAAATAAATGACAAAAATGAAAATGTAATTTTTCAAAAAGTTTGTTGCAGCATTAGTTTAATTAAATTGTCGACGAAGCATATGTGCTTGTTTATTAGACTCCATTAAAAATGTATCGAAAATCTAAAATTTTGGAAGAAAAATGATCTTTTTAAGAGGAAAATTTCTTCAATTACACATAGTAAGGATTAGCAGAATTTGAATGAAAATTAAGATGAGATTACCAGAGACAACTTTTAATACCACATATAAAGAATGTTGAATTAGAATAGTTCACTTCCAAGTGTATTATCAAAGCCATATTCGTAAATCATTATTAATATCATGAAAACATTAAGAGATGGCATCAGTAGAAATGAAACTCTATCTGTACCTCAGAGATAACTATTAAAACGAGAAATGCCGAATCGTTAAGGAGAAAGGAAACAGAAATAAAATATTTCTTCAACATACAAAATTAACTTTTTATAAATGACGTGGTCCAAAAAGTCTTTTAAAAGAATAATTAGTGCAAAAGATGTGTGATAAATTAAATAAGAAGAAAATGCAGTTTTGTGAAAAATTAATAGTTTACGTAGGCAGTGTCTCTTAGAAGTAATTGCATAAAAACAAAAAAGAACAGATTAGAAAATATTTTTTTTCTGTAAGTTTATAATGCGTTGTGTGTTTTGTTATTCACATTGCAAAAGGAAGCTCTAACAAAATATATAAAATTCACCTATTTATTAGAAAATGTATATTTTATTCCAAACTGAATAATTCAGAATGAACAAATTAAATGTTTTTTGCGTATTTATAGATTTTTCTAAATTTCCTTATAACTTCATTATGCATTACTAGAGTAAAAAAAAAAAAATAACGCTATCATAAAAGGCTGAAAATTAAAATCAGTAGGTAAAATAATTATTTTCCATTCTCTCTTATATTAGCAGGATTATAACACTCATATTCGTCACAAAGAAGTACATAATAAATATAAAAATATTATGACAATAACTTCAAAATAAAAACTAAGTATTTGAAAGACTGTTATGTTTGAAGTATATAAGAAATACTATGGCAACAACTGGCATGCTTTTACATAAAATAGAGACATTTTATTTTTAACAGCATAAATCATTCCAAAAATTTGTATGGCTGTTATTGTAAGCACTTAAAAGCTCTTTTTGAAAGCGCTACTTGGGAAAAAGGTAGAAGAAAGAAAAAATGAATGAATGAATAAAATAACGTATAATAAATGGCTAATATGTAGTTTTTATTTAGTGGAATTAATTGCAGACTGGAGAATAAATAGCTCGTGAGATTTTAAGCAGCGATATTATATGCATGAACTCGAGCATGACGATAAAACATAAAATCCATTACGAAATATAAATCTTTAATGTACAGGAAAATTCCACATTTCAAATTTGAATAAAATACGGTTGTAAAATAGCGTATTGATTATTCATAAGTATAACATAATTTTCAGTCTACTAATTATATATAGAGCAAAGAATAGTTGTTATATAAAATCTAACAGACCATACCAATTGCATATGTACTAGTAAAATCAAGAACCACATAATGACATCATATGATTGTTTTGCATGTAATCGATAGTATTTTTTTTTTTTATACATTCAAATGGGGCGATAAATGAGAATTTTAAAACTTAAAGTTGATAATTTTTATATCATCAATTAAACATAATATATAAACTTTATATATTTATGAATACGATATACTTTATGACATACGCAAAAGTATCATTGTTACCAAATTTAAAATCATAAAAATACTAATAGTTTTGGAGTGAATAAAAATTTAGGTATCGAATTTTCAGTTTTACAACCTAATTTTAGTTCACAAAATTATTCAACTGCACTTCAATGGTGGCCTGAAACCGATTAATTTTTATATTATTTACATATATACATACTCACTCATTCAATTATTAAAATTATTCTATGAATTTCTATATGACCGATTTGGTCTCGTGTTCCTATAAGTTCTGTAACTAACGTAATATACTGTAAATTTTAATAGGATTCCTTCCTCAAATCGACAAGTATATGTAATTATACCACTGTTAAAATTACATGAGAAATGGGTAACCAAGAATGATATGATCATAAGTAGATCCTTATAGTAACTTTCAATGAGAAACCATAAAATAACGATTAATCAGATAACAAATCATGTATTTTTTGCGAAACCATCATGTCGGTAAAAAAATGTAATGTAGTAGAAATACTTGTGTAGAAAAAGTTAAGAATGAGGACATTATTTAGGAAATAAAAAAAGAAAAAGAAAAAGAAAGAAAGAAATAAGGAACATAAGACGTACAGTCAGCCAAAAAAAAAAAAAAACGCCCCCCCCCCCCACCTAATTTCGCCGTAAATTATCGTAGAAACATGTGGTTGGTACCAATCGATTTGTAATAACGTCTAGTTTATAATGATATAGTTAGATTTTGCTTAAGGGGTCGTCTACATATTAAAACTGTCATCAACTTCATTTTTTTCAATGGTAACCCCCATTTTTTATAATTTATTTGAATTCTTTGGACAAAATCATTGCGGAAAATGGTATAGTTTATACATTTTGCTCAATTCTTCACAGAGTTATAAGCTGTCAAACTATGAGGGCGCTAATGTTAAATGAATGTGACAAACATTAATTCATATCTTCCAAAATAATTATGATATTCAAATTCTGTTTTTTTTTTTATATGATAGAATGAAGTGACCCAAACATATTCCATGCATATTTTTGATATTTTTTTTTTTTTTTTTTTTTTTTTGAAATATGAAAATTATTAATAATTTCATATTTGAAAAAATTATGAATTATGACCTATGTTAATTTTTGCATAAATAGAACGGGCATCATCAAAAACATGGGTTTACAAATTTACAGCTCGTTCTTAACATTATTTTTTGAGTTACAGTGATATTTCATTTTTTACTGCTGTTAGGGGGCTGTCACTTATAATAATTTGTATCCTCTGTGAGTAAATATCTGTATATATTTTGACGAAAAACTATTTTAATTTACCTTAGTGTTATTCAAATTGTATTCTAAGCAACATTTCAATGTTTATTATACAGATTGGATCATTTTTATAAAATTATCGCAATGCAAGCGAGAGATTGTGAAAAAATTCCAAAAGAATTGAAGCCCCGCCTCTATATTGCGGAAACAATATTAAAAAAACTAGTTTCTGTATTCGTATATGACTCTCTATGTGACACTGGTATGCATAAATGTCAATGGCATTTACTACATCGAATGCGGAAGACAAAATTTAAATGATTTAATTGGAATTTGTTTTATTATGTAAAGTTGTAGAAAAACTGTGTAACGGCGTGGCTTCTGTTGTAAAGAGGTTTATACTCGATTCTGAAATGTTACGTCTTTGTTCTTAAATATTACATAATGTTTCCCAGTTTCTCACTGCTAAAATTCTATTTTGTCCCTTTTGTCTTTTGTTTTTAACTTGAATATTCTACGATTCGTGCACCTCAAGTTAAGTGTCATGATGGTAAAAAAACGCTGTAAGACGAGGACTATTATTTGAAAGAGCAATACGCAGTGAACAATACTTTTGTTTTTTTTCCTTTTTTTAAATTAATATAATTGATTTTTATTAATTTTTATCAGATTTTTTAAAACAAATTTTCTGTTTTAATCTTGTTGTGACATTTTCGCATTCGCTTACTCTACCGTTTATGCTATTTAAATTTTATCGCATGACGTAACATAATAAAATATAAAATTTTTATTAAATGTTTTTTTAATACTAAATAATAAAGTTTTTTTTTTTTTTTTTTTTTTTAATTTTTTAATATCTATTATTGAAACAAAGCGCAATATTATTTATTTTCTATTATTCTAATCACGGCGTAAAACTGGCGTCACATTAATCACGGAAAAAGAATTTAAAACAAAGTAATAAGCCTTATTACTTTTAAAGATATAGATTTTACACATTTAAAATTAAGAATTCAAGTACAGTAGACGACTGCAGAACGGGGAATACTCGTTCCAGGCAATAGGAAACCGTTTTTTCTCTATCCATATTTCTTTTCATATGGATATACATAAAAATTATACTCTTTATAGTGAAAGTATTTGTATTCATACTATTTTGTTTATATATATATATATGAATATAAGGAATATTCTTAAGAAATATCGTAACACACAAATTGTGAAAGAAACGCCCACTGAAGGAGTTACAGATTTCAAAATGACGTGAAACTACGCCAGTGGTCGCGAAAATGTTAAATATCCTTTCTCAGATTTTAGTTTAAATCTTGTTATCTATATTTTTTGTATATTATCTATTAAATGTAAATCTTTATAGTAAAATTAAATGTAAATCTTTATAGTAACACTTTCATGCGAGGCTTACTGTATAAAATAAAAATATATCCAACAAAAAGTAGATAATAATTGTTAGTTAGTAGATTTTAATTGTTTTTATATATATATTTTATTTTATATGTATTTTAACTTAAATTTTTGTGTCTTAAATAAAACAGTTTTTGCTTTTAAGAAGTAGATAATTCTTTTTCTTAAATATTAAACACTTTTTTTTTTAACCGCTATTAATATTATTATCATTATTACTATTGTTCTTTTATCTTGGTATCTAGATTTTTGTAATTCAACATTGTAGGGTTCATATGATTCAAGCTATTTAATTTTCTTTATATGAAGTGTTGTATTTAATTATTCAATGTTTAATAAATTGAAACCAATAAAAATTTTTTAATTCATAAGCTAACACAGAAAGTTCTGCGAATTTGAATCGTTTTTTATTTTATAACTAACATTTCTTAACTTTTTTTCCGGTGTGAAATTTAATAAATAATCCGGTGTGAAATTTAATAATATATTGGGTGGTAGATCACGATTTATTTTTTCTAAATGTATAGACGGTCCCCTAACTCATTTTCACGTGTAACTCTGTTTAGAATTGATTTAAAGTATATAAATAGGTAGATTTTCCGAACTGCCTTGATCTCAGAAATCTGAATATGAGATCAAAAATAGGGGTCGTCATTGAAAATTGAAGTTTATACCTGTTTTAATATGTAGATGACCCCTTAAGCAAAATCTGACTACACCATTAAAACCTAGACGTTATTACAGATCGATAGGTACCAGCCGCATGTTTCTACGATAATTTACGGCGAAATTAGGTGGGGGGGGGGGGGCGTTTTGTTTTTGGCTGACTGTACAAATATACTGGGTGATTCAAAATAGATGTTACAGCGATTTCTCGTAAACTAAGAAAGATAGAAACATACTTCCAATTACAAAATTGGTGCAAATTAAGAGTAGATTTCAGATATGGCATTTTTTATATAAGGAGCTGTATACATATTAAATACGAAATTTAATTTTTATACGGCCCCTCCTATCATATGACTTACATTTAGAAAAATATTCTCCTTACTCTAACAAGCAAAAAAAAAAAAAAAAAAAAAAAAAAAAAAAAAAAAAATCATCTCTCTAAGTCAAAATCTCGCTGAGTTATTGCAATTTAAAAATTCTAGTATTTTTCGCCAAGCCTTAAGGGGTTGTATGAAAAGTGAGAAATTGTAATTACTATTGCTTTTGTAATAAGGCACACGTTGATCAGCGTTTAAAAATCATTCAAGGAAGACTGTTTTTTTTTACCTGTAATGTCTCTCTTTCCCATAGTGAATACACAAGAGAATACTCATTGATAATTTAACAAATAAAATTTATAAATAATTTATGTACTAAAAGGGAATTTTCAAATTCATTTTTCTTTCTTTTCCTTTATACATTCTCTGACTCATATACATGGTGTAGAGAAAGAATTATTTTTGAGTCAAATTTCCGAAAATTAGCTTTTGTTATATTTGCACATTTTTCGATCCTCTAAAATCAAAAATCATGTTTTTACCGTTTGGTCTCTCTCTCTCTCTCTCTGTGTGTGTGTGTCTGTGTGTTATAAGAATATCTCAAGAACAAATAGTAGCAGAAAATCCAAATTCGATATTCTAAATCCGTGTCATATTGCGGTGCTACACTAAAGTATTCGTTGCGATCAGACAATTCTTTGTTTACAGGTCATTCAAGAGAATTCAAATACATTACGTCTGTGAGCAAAATTTCTCATATGTACAGTGTGATGTCTATAGACTGCCCTAAAAAAATGAAAAGAACAGATTTTTTATACGCATAAAAGCATGTTTTATGTAGATTGTGGTATAGCAATCATTCATTATTCATTCACAGGGTTACCCAGAGTATTTTGATATATTGGAGCTATACTTGGGAATTGCTGGAAGTGTATTTCATTTTGTGTTACTTGTTTTACATATAACACTAAATTTACGTACACAAAGTCATCTCTATATAGTTTATAGACAATATACATGGCTACCCAAAATTAAGGTAAACATTTTTTTTTTTATTAAATGTAATTGGCGTAAGTGCTTTTCTGCATTTTTTTTATTTCGGAGAACACTGCTAACACAGAACGGAAAATTAATTTCTCATACCCTTACTTTAACAAAGTAGTTTTTGGAGAGCGAATTTTTTTCTGTATAATATCACGTTTTGAGGCCTCCTGAATCCGAAAAATAAATTTTTAGTGGTTGATCTGTATATATATGAATTATCAGCATTATTTAACAACAAATAATCTGGTGTGCCACTCACACGACTTTTCACGGGGTTTCATTAATACGCACTCAAGTTTAAATGCTAGATAAAAGGTTTTGAAAAAAATTAAAAGCTCCACTGTTTTATTACAGAAAAAAAGGAGAAGAAGACCAATATATATATATATATATATATATATATATATATATATATATATATATACACTATGCGACAAAAAAAAAAAAAAAAAAAAAAATCCGCACTGCAGAAAAAATGACTTACACCTTTTTTATTTGTAATAACTTTAAAATTAATGGTTGAAACAAATAAAACTGTCTTGTTTGCATAATACCAAAGGTATGAAATGATACCTATGTACATTTTCGATTTAATAATTGGCTTTATTGCACTCTACGAAATATTTTTAAAAATCTGCATAAAATTTTCTTTTTGAACATAATGTAATAATCATACACTTTGTATTCTATTATGATTTATTATATAAAATAAACCAGATATATTTTAATATATGGAATACAACTATTAATTTGTTAGATCTAAGCAATTTTTTATTAAAAATATGTATTCTGCATTGGGTTAATTCCGCCTTTATATCGAATTACTGCTTTAATGCAGACTGGGGTAGTATTATACAGTGTTTTAATATAAATCTCAGAAATTTCAATGTGCTAAATATCACAAATAATTTTTTCTAGGTCTGGCAAAGTTATAGGCTGGAAATTTCGAATCATCTCCCCTCTCCCCCGCCTTTTTATAGACGAAATATTTTCGAGCGGATCGGGATTAGGACTATTTCCATGTCTGGTAAAGAAGAAATTCTACTATATCCTTTGTAGGATTAAACTTAAAGTGAAAATAGGTACGATTACTTACAGAATTATAGGTTCTCATGGGAATGGATAGGAAATTTTTAAAATTTGAAGTGAATAAACTTACCACAGATGCCGTGTAATAAGGTGCATTATCATCTTGAAATGTTGTTTGCAGAAATGTCCACGATAACTCTAAAATAGTCTGTTAGGCACCACTTTTTATGAAGATTGTGTTTTATTTCGAGTTAATTGATCCCTTGAGCATAAAAATTTGCCCGACTGTTTGAAAAGTTCTGCACCTCCGTGCCATAATGTACGGAGAATGTGTCTCTGTTTTAAAAGTGCGATTTTCATTAAGTCGGTCGTATTTTCGTTGTCAGATCTGCTTATTTTCTTTAGCTCGAAATAAGTTAAACTTGACTCATCAAAGAGAACCACTTCAGCCCAATAATTAACTAATCATTTTTTCATTTTTTTAGCCATCTGAGGTCTTACTTTCCTAATTCTATTCACTAAGAATGGATTTTTTTTTAATTTTCTGTGATTTAAACCTGCTTCGTTTAATAGTTGCTCTACTGTAGTTAAAGAAATTATGCTGATAAACACTTTTTCTGAATCTTTTTTATGTTCTAAATGTAATACAAACCGATTTTATAAGAAATGGCTTTTTAACTTACGGTAATCTCGCTTGGATAAGCAACATGGCCGCTTAAAATCAAATTTCCAGTTTAAACGGTTAAAAAATATTATATCTTGCTACAAACCCTTTTGCCAATATTTCGTTAACATTTAATTAGTTTGCCAACTCTCGTATTAAAATTCTTTTTGAGTTTCCTTCAAAAATTCATACTTTTTGTGGCATCGTTAACTGCCTTATTCTTGCCATTTTTGAAATCATTTCTAAAATTACAATTTTCCTGACAATTGCATTTTGTTTTTAACACTGGACTCAAAGCTAAAGTGTATGTGGAGGACAACATAATAAAATCTGTTCGAAAATTTGCTTTTTAAACGATAAAATTGGCGGTTGTAGATGGCGAAAAGAAAAATATCCAAGTGCGGCTTTTTTTATTCGCTTAGTGTATATTTTTATCCAATTCATTTTCTGCCGAAAAAGTTTCATTTAATCTATATCTTTCGCCTTAAAATTTTATAAACATTTATTTGCATGCTTCTGATATCTATTAAAAGGTCTAGGGAGTTTTAATCTTAAAATAAATGGATTTTTTGAAAAAAAAAATTATATATATATATATATATATATATATATTGATATTAATATCTGAACAATTCTGAACATTTTTATGTTTTATTTTTGATTTCACTTAATTTGGCTTAAAAATTACGAGCAAATTTATAACTAAAGTCAGTAATGAACTTGCGGATTCTCGAAAAATAGCCTTTTGAGAAAAGAAGAGTTAAAATTTAGAAATGCAATCAAGTTCAATACTGATACCAGTTAAAATTTTGCTCATAACTTTTCAGCCAAAGTACGTAGAGTAATAAATGAAGCATCGAAATGTTCAGAGTTGTTCATATTTTAAGAAACATGTTTTTAAAGAAGTTTTTTTTTTTATTATTATTATTTTTTTTTTTTTTTTTTTAAGGTTAAAATTTCCTGGACCCCTTAGAATTAAGCACATTTCAATATATTTTTTAGCACATTTCAACATCTTTTCTTTTCTTTTTTTCTCGATTTTTATTATGGTTTAAACTCCCTAGTGTCCTTACACATATTCATATTTTATTTTCTTCATGTGTGTAGACTGTCTCTTTCATTGAGTCATTTTGGAAAGTTAAAATACTTATCTAGAAATAGAATTTTAATATTGAATTTTAACATATTAAGTTGCCTTTATTTGTCACATAAACTAGAATTAATGAAAATTTCACAGAAAGATAACTTGTTATATAGCTGAATGTAGAAAATATTAAGCGTTTATTATTTTTCAAGGTCAATGTTACAAAAGAATCATCGGAAAATGAAAATAAAATTTATATAAACTTTGATAATCATTATACATTTTTTTCTTCACACGCAGCATCAGAGTTTTACATAATATATATATATATATATATATATAGAAAAAAAAAATAAATAAAAACTTTAGTGTATTATAAACTTTCTTTGGAAAGTAACAACCAATATTTCAGGTTGTAATCGTAATTGAAACACCCAATACAGAAATTTAATTTTATCGCAATAACAAATAAGCTAATTACTGATATAGAGAAATTTCTCGTGATCTTTATTTTTGAAACTTTTACCATGTAGTAGCATTTGTTATTGTACAGGTTATTTTAGTTTAGTATTTTGAATAATTTATTTATTAAATTTATTATCATTGCCTTTTTATACATAAATGTATCTTTAAAAGCTTTAAGTTACAATTTTATATGAGGTAAGATGGTAAGATGCTCCATTGTACGAAATGCTATATCACTTTTACCCAGGCGCAGTAAGGGACGCTGGCCACTCACAGGTGAGGTACATTAGTATCGAGATGCGTGTTACTAATTTTTGGGGAAATTTTAGGAGTTTCTTGGATTAGTTTGTGTTGATTATTCCTCTCTCTTCCTCTGGTAAACGTTAAAAAAATGGACTTGTCCCTTGTTTTATTGTCTATGTAAATCATAATTTAAACAGGAAAAAATATTCGGACAATTTTGGATAATAATTCGGATAATTTATAAAGGGCACCATATCCCTTTTTCTAAATTAATATGCGGATTTACGTTTTATTCACCATTTTGGGGTAAGATGATGTAAATTTTCTGTGGTAAGACGCTGATAGATTTACATTGAGGAAAGGTGCCTGATTTTCTTCTTTATTGTTAAAATTGCGTCTGGACATTAATTTTATCAAAGTATTAAATTAGATAATTTATAATATTTTGTTTTAGTCTTGTCTATTCCGTCCATGTGGTTTAAGGTAAAATAATAAAATTTCATAAAATTATGGGATTTCACATTGAAGTCCCATAAGAAATCTAACCACGAAGTGAATATCATTTTATCTCACGACTGGGGTAAAATGCCGAAACGAAAGCGTTAAGAAAAACTTTTATTGTAACGTTTTTATAATAATTTTTTAGTTAAATATATTTTTAATATTTCATTTTAAATGTCTAATTTCATATGGTCACTTCATCACGTACGGTTCAATTAGGTGTCACAAGTTTTATTACGAAAGTGGCAAAAATATTTCCTATTATATTTGAGAAATGCAAAAAATATCTTTTTATTCATTCATTTACAAAAGTTCGTTTTAGAAAGTTTTACAGTTTTTTCTCTTTTCTAAATTCATATAAAAATGAGTTACAATATGACAGCTTGTAACCTTTCTACAACACAATTCATGTAATTTTCCTTTTAACTCTAGAATTGTTATTAAGTAATGATATGAACGAAATTTAATAACAATCATTAAAAGTTTTATCATGCGAAGTACAATCTAGCTGTAAAGATTCATTTACAATAATAGACCTTTCTAAAACCGGTGGAAATTCATTTGAGTAACGAAAACTTCAAGTACTTCCGACTTCCTATTGGGTAAACACACGATGTTATTGCATGGGGACCTTTTCTATATATGATAGTTCATTTTAAATGAAATCTCTTGCATTTGCATGTCTGCTGTTTTGAGATCTTTATCATTCTCTCATTTCGAAGCAAGAATATATAAATCCTATTTCGTGAAATTCAGTGTAACATAAAGCCATGTTGAAATTTAAATAAGAAAGCGTTTCAGAGTGTAAAGTAAATAAGCAAGTTATTTTTCTAAATAATAAACATATTACACTCTGATAAATAACATAAGATAATATTTTGCATTGAACATTCTGCTTTAAATGTATAATAGATTAAAAATTACATTAATTTTATGATCAAGTTTAATTAATTAACACAAACTCATGTAACTATATCTAAAAATCAAATGTAATATCAGTTATTTTTTGTTTTTATTAATAACATACCTGGATATTTTTAGTTACTGTTTTTAGGAACTGAATATCGTCTCTAATATTTTTGTCGAATCATGTTCTTAGTCAGTCTAAAAACATGATTCGACAAGGATTTATTTAACAAAACAGTATTTACTCTACTTTTTTATATAGGAATTTTTGCTAGTGTTCGGATACTTTTGTTACCGAATGTATATTATGTTGTCCATAAGCCTTTCACCGGAAACTTTTTTCTACCAATTTTACTGGTAAATTATTTAATGTTCAAAATTTTTAGATCATTTCGATATATTTATCATTGAGATATCTTAAAATAACATTTTTTTTTTCGTTAAGGTAGTTCATTTTAGAAATTCTTTGTTAATTTAATTCATCTTTTAAAATTATATATTTAATAACAATTTTTTTTCAAATTTGATACACAATATTTGTATAATACTCATCACCTTTAAAACATTCTTTACTCTAACTTTACTTCTAAATTTGTATGTACTTCTGTATATTTGTATTACAAGCAAAATTATGGATCATTCAGATAGAAAACGCGTAACAGTTTAAAAGACCAATGATAATTTAAAGATTTTTAAGAAATATTTTCAGAAAGACTATAGAAATCAAAACTTAAATTCAAATCTTTTATAAAAGACAATGTGAAATAATTTATTTCAGTTGTAATACTCTAACTATAACCCTTTACGGGAAATTCAAATGAAAACTTTCAGTCATAAATGGGCAAAATGAAATGCTATGGTTATTTATGTTTATTATTAAATAAGTATAGTATTTGTTCAGCATTACCTAATCATTATTTTTTTTTATTCAAACAGTTAATAATGATACTTTAAGAGAAATATTACCTTTACTACATACATTCCACTGTAGTGGATTAGTTTGCTTTACTAGGATAATTTTCCGTTTGTTCTACGAATACGAAATAGTTCTCGTTGAACGTTGACATGAGGATTAAGTAACAGTAAATCTCTCTATAGTGTTATATTGACGTACAAGTAGTTTGTAAATCTTCAGAGATATAGTACATGTTACTGAGATATGGCATTTTATGATCATTATGTAATGTCAGTTGCTTTACAAGTTGAAAATAAAAGATTTTTTTTATTAATTTAAATAAAATAAGTAATTCTTCCACATAATATGTTTTAACTTTAGAGATTAGATCTGAATGTCTAAATCACATAATTAAACTTAATTTATTACTAAGTAGTATATCGTTGAATATCGGTTACCTAAAATATAAGTAATATGTCTGATGAAAAAGGGTCGCTAAAATCCATCTTTATATAAAGTGTAATGCAGAATATATTTTCCCCCATTGGTAACGCAAAGAGCTATTAAAACTAAAAATTTCCTGTTTAAACTCCGTTTTCCAGTAATCCGTATTAGCTTAGATTTTCTTAGATGGCGACATTTATCGATATTTTACGATACGTATATATAACTATAGAGATAGAGAGCATTTGGATTTCAATTTAAAGAAAGTTTTTTTTTTTTTAATCAATCACATTTTAATAATATTAGAAATCCTAATAGAAATAAATAAATAAATAAACCAATAAAATATAAGGTTCTTTCCACCGGTTCATTACTTCTCCCTCTCTCTCTCTTTCTATATATATATATGTAGTAAGAAAGAGAGAAATACGCAGATAGATAATTATTTGCCTTGTTCTCTAGGGTCGCGGTAGCCTAGGCAACAGAGTGCCGGGCTCGTAATTGGAAGAGTGTGGGTTCGGTACTCGAGCCGGCAAAAGACCGTCGTGCACATTAACGGTGGCTGGTACACGTAAAATCTGTCGTGACCGCAATGTCCTCCATGTTCCCATCAAAATTCTACCTCTGTGGGTTACCGAAACGGCGTAACCATCCTCTCCGTGTAGGATCAAAATTGTGATGGCATGTCTCTGGACCACCTCTCGGGAAGACTCCCAGACCATCGCCAGGGTTTTACATCGCCCATTGAGCGATGTGTGATGTAAAACCCTGTCAACCAACCAACCAATCCTTTTCTCTATGAAGTTATTTAATTCTTGAAAACTATAACAAATAATAATAGAGAATTTAGTAACTTTTATTTGAGATTATGCCCATCTTATACAAAAATTACTGGCTGACTATTTTTTGAACATATAGTCTATTAAAAATATCTTAGTTTATGTTTTTGCCAACAAGATTAATAATAGCACTGCGGTACATGAAACTAACATGATTAGTGTTGTCTCCCTTTCAGACATATGATACAGGTAAAACCTTAATAAGTTGCACAGGATTCTCCATTCTACTGTGTGTAAGTAATATCAAAATTCCAAAATATTGTACGCTACCATACTGCTGCTACCATGCGCTTTTGTTGTTGCGTGTCTGCAATGAAAAATCTGCAATGGAAATGGAGCTTATGCACGAATGGCAATGACTGAGGATATTTACCAATTTAAGCAGCCTTTATTGGCTGATACAGTAGTAAACAAAAATTTCGAGATCAGCGTTTTCCGCAGAGACTTTGCAGCAATGAAGGGCGGTGCATGAAATCCGCCCAGTGCATTCCAGATTGTTTGAAGTCACATCTAGGTTTTATTCCAAGCATTCTACCCAGAAAATTTCTTTCAAATTACAGGACCTTTCCCAGCAGTTACAGATGGGGAGCTTGCTTAAAATTCTATTATCTTTTCCAAAGAAAAGGCATTTTCTCGTAAACTTATAGAAAACTACCCACAGAAAAATAGTTGTAACTTAAATTTATGGGTTTTTGCCCTTTAAAAAAATAAAGTGGAATGTCCACATTTTTAAAGCATTTTTTAAACTTTTTTTATTTATTTATTTAAATATATATATATTTTTTAATAGTGTATGTTTCTTTGAAACGCACAATCATTCATCAAATGATTGTAATGGTAATAGAATATTGATACAATATATTTTAATCTAGAATAACCTTGGTAGCGGCAGAAGCATGACTGTTTCACGAGTAAATCTCGATTTGCGTAGAGTGCATCCCTCTCGTAAAGTGCATATCATTATCATTTACATTGTTTAACAAAAAGTTTCTTTACATACTCTTTATATAGAAGAAAATGCGCAATATGACCAGACTTTATGCAAATTAATAGTTACACATTCTAAGATTCTAAGACGGAAGGTGGCAGCTCACCACTATGCAGCGGTTTTGAGCGATGCCTTTTTCACCTCTATTAGCCGAGCCATAAAATAATTTTTACTTTCAGAACCGCAGACGCATGAGAATGTGTGTCAAGAATATGGCTATGGTTCAGTCAGCAGTTTTTACATAGAAGCTAGGCACTTAAACACCTCTAGTTTAATTAGGATCGCTTCGTATATATCTGTTTTAATATTACATAAGATATTACAATCATTTAAAAAAATAATAAATATATTTTTCCAGAAAGAAAAAAAAAAGAAAGAAAAAAAAAATAGGACCCTTCGTTTTTAAACACTTTATTTAAAGCATTCATTTAAAATTTATAAAATAGGGGAAGCCGGGGTAATAAGAGACAAAAGGGGTAATAAGAGACAAAAAATATTAATAAAATCTGTACTATTAATCTAAATAACTTGAAATAAATATCTCGTATTAATTTCATTAAATGGACTCCTCGTGATTTTTTAGGTGATTTTTTAACTTAAATTTTTTGTTAATTTTGTTTTTTAAATTTTCATTAAATCCTTGTCTCTAATAACCCCACGTGGGGTAATAAGAGACCTGGCTTGTAACTGTCCATATATAAAAATGTAAAATCATGTTGGATGATAAAAGACATCTGGAAACAATTCTGAATCTGCCAATAGTTTTTAATTTTTATTATTTACATCCATCCAAAAAATATGTTTTCTCGAAAATTAACTGTCGTAAATGTGTTTGTGAAATTCATTTATTTTAATATTAGGTCCTAAATAATATAATATTGTACTTAATGATAGTTCTACATAATCAACATAACCTAGGTATTAACCAAAAACATCAATATACTTTTTAAAAGGGGCAGAAAATATTTTACCCATTTTCTAAAGTGTAGGCAAAAAAGACGTATCTTTGATGTGTATACAAGCGAACAAAATGTTATAAAGATTTTTCTAGTAATTATAAATTAACTTATTTATTATGTAATGAAGTATTAATGACTAAATACTAACTTATACACATTCTAAACATAAATTTACATAATCATAACAACTAAATATGGTCTAGCCAAATCAGTAAAACTGCTTTTTGATTTAAAGTGAAAAAAAAAAGTTCTCTTGGTAAACTTAGACTGGGCCTAACACTTGGTAAACTCTTCGTAAACTAGTCAGGCACAATTAACAGAAACTACAATGGGGGGTGGGGGGGCACAGTAATTAACAGTGGGGGTAATAAGAGACTCATGTCTCTTATTACCCCCACAAAAAATAAAAATGGGGTAATAAGAAACATGCCTAGAACATGTAAATAAAGAATGCTTTCTAGGTTTTAAAAAATTGTACATCAAAGTCATAGTCTTGGTCAAAAGGTTACACATTAATAAATCCCAAACATCTTACCTACAAAAAAAAAAATAAAGAAAAATTTAGAAAAAGTTACGAACTTTCAGGGTAAGTTTAAAGTGAAGGTTCTTTTTCGTCGTATAAAAAGAATTCAAAATGTGTTATAAACTTCTCAATAAGTGTATTGTAGTAAAGAATACACATGATACTTAATATTACATATTTTTAAAGTTGTCTAAGTATATTTTTTGGTGGGATTTTTGACAGCGTCTCTTAAAACCCCGGTTTCCCCTAGTCAAATAAATATTACAACATATAGTACGACCTTCAAGAGCAATGTAATTACATGTATTTAGTATGATATTCACAAAATCTTCAATATTTTTTTAGATTCTTTTTCAATTTTGAATTTATTTTTCGTAATAAATTCACCGTTATTAAGAGATTTAATTAGTTATTTAATTATAAAAGTAAATATTAACAACATTTATACGTATTTGGAGTTAATGAAGGAAGCATCTATGTGTAAAATATGAGTTATGTTCACAAAGCTGCATATTAAAAACTTTTCTTGTTCCCATATATGCATAAAATCCAATCTGTTCCCTTTTTATATAAGAAAAGCAATAGAAATATTTTATGACAAATCGTGAGTTAAGTTTTATGATAAACATTTTTGTGCCATACAAAACATTTTATCTCGAAATTGTGTCTCGAATGAATAAAGTTCAAGAGGTGAAATGATTAATGAAGCTGTAAAAAAATACTGTCCATTACTTTTGAAAAGTCAATTTTACCTTTTTTTCAGTAATGTTACAGGGGATGCTTCCAATTTTTCTTGTGATGTTACGCACATATTCTTCTTGGCATTGAGGAAATAACTTCAATACTTCTTTTTGTCAGGATGAAAAGTGAATAGTAAGGACATGTACAAAAACGGAAAATGGTCTTACAAGATGTCTAAATAATATACGTTACAGGAAGCAAAAGAAAGAAAATAGAAAATGAGATAAATTTTATATACGCACATGCTTGTGTGTGTGTGTGCACGTAAATGAAAAAGAAAAAAATGTGAGAATAGTTGAGCATACAGTGAAAAAATAAGAATGAGAGTAAGTATGAAGAATTTAATTTTACAAATTAAATTATAAAATTTCGAAATTAATACTTTTCTAGTAACAAAGTGCTGATAATAAAGTAGTTTGTAACATATAAAACGGATAATGGGTACGTTCTCTTTTATACACATTTATTTATATGAAATTCTTTAAGCTACATAGAATGCGTTTGACTTTTACTCAAACGATATTTTAAGACAAGAACAAACGTAAGATTAGAGAACTAGTACTTTAGTTAGTTCCTATCAATAACTGATAAGTTTCATAGACAGAAAATACTGGTTCAAACCCAAGTCATGCTCATCGACCTATTCGTTCTGAATTTTTGCGTTTTTTCCCCCCAAACTTGCAAATTGTTCTCTCCCCAATCTATTATACATATTCGTGCATGCTTGGAAACTGAAGCAACAGTAAACTTAAAAATAAAAGATTACCATTTCAAACTACTTCCACAAGTAGGTTTGCTCAAATTTTGCAAATTAACAATTTCTCTAAAGTAAACTTTGTTTATTGAAAACAATCTAACAAAAAAATTCTAATGGAGGGGGGAATAGTTTGATTTTGTTATTTGAGGAATTGGAGTTCTATTCCAGTTTATTGTAAATATTGCTCAGTCAGGTACTCATGAACATCAGTTGAAGAATATACAGGAGCTCTATCATAAATTCTGCACGAGGAGGATCCAGGAATGAAATCAAGAAATCACGGAAGATCTTGCTCTAAAACCTAGAAATACATAATGCTTGTTAAATAATCTTAGATCACATGTAGAACTATTATACAAACAGCAATCAAGCTAATCAAAACATTTAAACTGAATAGCGCATGAACGATGCGTTTCGTATTATAAACAGACTTTTTTAGGGATTACAGATGCAAATTATATAATATTTATTTTACCATCTCTAGTAAAAGGAGCTCATCTATCCAAAGTGTCTTTCGCGGAAAATGGTGTTTTTATCCATCTCATTATAAAAGATTTCGTCGAAAATTTACTTGCTTTTGGTCAAAGCGCCATAATTATTGTATTGGAACGAAATGTAAAAATAATATATATATGTATATATTTTATTGAAGCGAAAAATTCCACGGATGAGCTCACGACACTGTGGATAGCGTAAATAACCTCAACTACATGAAAACTACCGTTTAAAATACGTATACAGAATCATATCAGCAATTCCGTTTTCAGAATAAATCATACCAGTTATGAGTTTAGGATGTGCTAGCAGGCTTTGGACGCTTCTGTGGTCACTATATTTAAATTAATTCTAAAATTGCATATCATCATTAATACAAAAATCTCAAAAAATCTAAATAAAAAAAAGTCGTTACAGTAGGTCAAATTCTCAATTGATATAACAGCTACACTCTTAAAACTGTGCCTCTTATTTCAGAGGCACATTTTTCATTTTTGTGCCTCTGAAAAATAAGAGGCACACGTGCCTCTGAAAATTAAAAGGCACACGTGCCTCTGAAAATTAAAAGGCACGAACAGTGCCTTTGAAATTCAGAGGCACATTTTTCATTTTTGTGCCTCTGAAAATTAAAGGGCACGAGAGGTGCCTTTGAAATTAAGAGGCACATTTTTAATTTTCGTGCCTTTGAAAATTAAAAGGCACAAATGATGCTTTTGAAATTAAGAGGCACATTTATGATTTTTGTGCCTTTGAAATTAAGAGGTGCAACATTATATTATGCACTTACTCTCTGAAGAGACATAATGTGCTTTTAAATAAAAAATCTTATTTTAAATTAATTTCCATGACTTTTATTAAGAGCCAGTGTTTCACAGTGTGTTAAATGTCGTAAACATGAAGAAACAATCATTATTCGTTCTTTTTAAAACTTTGTTTTCACATTCACACACATTTTTATTTTTAAATAAATTTCTGTTTTCAAACAAAACTAAAAAAAAAGAAAAAGTATCTTTTCGATTTTTTAAATTTATTTTAAGGTGGTAAAAATCCAAAATTTTACATTTTACAGTTTTGAAATAAAATATTAAAAAATTAGTTTTTGGAAAACAAAGGATTAAAACTGGTGGATACTTTTGAATGGGAAAATGGAGATACAATATTTAATGAATAACAAGTGATTATTTTCCATATATTAATATGTGATTTGGTTGGCTGACGAGTCTTCTTGAGAATGGGGTACATTACTCAATTTTTTTTATGGAAAAAATGACCAACATTTATACATGAATGAGAGAAAGAAAGATTTGCAACATAAAAAGCAGCAACCTGATGCTGCATCTTTCATGCTGCATTGGTGCCTTTCTGCCCCTCATATATTTCCACAATTTTTGAGGCTAAGTTTAAGTGTTAGTTTGCATGGATCAGATACAAAAAATACATGCTTAAGAGAGGGCAATACTGTTCCCACCAACAGCCAAGCCCATGTTATTTTAGGTTGTTTCTTAATTTACTCATTATCTAATATATTTTTTAAAATTCAATTTTTACATTAAGAAAATTAATTACCATTAAAAATTAGCTCTCAATTTTGAAAAATTGATTTTTCAAAAATAATAATGATAATAATAATAATTTTAAGTTAATGTTATTAAAAAAAAAAAAAAAAAAAACTATGGGCATTTTTTTTTTTTAAGCTACCAAATCAAAATATTAAAAATGTGAAAAATTTATTTAAAAATACTATACTAATTTAGTGATTTTGAATTTTCTCAATTTAAAAAATATATTAGGTAATGAGCAATGAAAACAAGCTTTCCCATAGAACAACATGGGTTACAGCTGTTAGCAAGATGATATTGTTTATTCACTCTTCACCTAAAAGTTGACCAGAAACGTAACAAATCTAACTTCATTTTATTCTAAAGAAAAATTTTATTTATAAATTATACATTATTTATATAGTGTATATTTTTTTGATTCTGTTTTCACATTTGGATAATTCACAATCATTATAATGTTTCTGTTTAAAAAATATAAATAAATAAAAATATTTTTTAATATTTTGTTTTAAAATTGTAAAGTGAAAAAAAGAATTTTTATAAAACAAGAAGTAGCTAAACATTTATGAATTTTCTAAATATGAAAATAGAATTTTGAAATATATACATTTGGTAATGTGTAATTTACAAAACAAATTTCTTCACAGAATAATAAAAATATGCTTAGACTGCTTAAGGAAAAAAAAAAGTAAGTGCAGCATGCAAGCTACAACATGTGCTGTAGCTTTCATGCCGTATAAAAATTATACTTCTTGAAACAATCCAGCCAACACAATTTTCCTCTTTTTGGAGGGGGAGGGGGAGGTGTGGGAGGCTGATAATAGATAACGTTTAATAATTTTGATCTAAAACAATACTTGTGTCTTTGCCATTTATTGCATTTATTTATGAGTTTTTTTATTTAATAAAGTCAAACCTCATTTATGTGAATTTCTTTTAGTATGAACTGTTTCCATAATCCCTGTCAAAATGAAGATTAGTTTAGTTATATAAAGTTAGTGACAGCATGAACAATTTTTTTATTTTCTTTGAGATTCATATTAATGAGCTGCACAATATATATTATATATCGTGTGTGTGTGTGTGTTGCTTTACTTTTGTATTCAGTTTATCTGACAGATTAAAGATTAAAATAAAGAAAACATACTCTAAAATCTGAAAGCAAATTATTCTCAGATGCAGGCAAAGGATGAAATCAAGAAGTGGTTTACTCAACAAAAAACAAGCATTTATTTTTATTTATTAATTTTTTTACGGAGACAAAAAAATAACAAAGAAATATACAGCTTGTTTCATTTTTTGTAATTTAGTATAATACACTGTTAGACATGGCAACATTTTAATTTGTTCTGGTTAAGTACCTTCTTTCTTTTTTACCATGTTTTTATTAACTTCTATTCTTGTTTGTTTGTCTGATACAAATTTGCAATCTATTTTTAACTAACTTCCCTACTAGCTAGACATTTGAAACTTTCACAGTAGCTCAGAACACAGTGACAACACAATACTTCAAAGTCAGATTTTCGAAAAGTTTTCTTTTAATTAATTAAAATATGAAAATAATAAGCTCCTAATCCTTATAAATAGCCATTAAAATATTAGCTATAATTGTTGCCAAAAAAAATTTACGGGTTCATTTTCTTTCGACAAAAAATAAATACATTTAAATGTGAACCTTAAAAAATTAGCCTTTTTTTCCCATTATTATTATTAGTTTACTAAACTGAGTTCATGTGCTTAAATATTATTTTTTATTCTTGCATATTTTATTAATGATTCATCAGAAAATTTAAGAACATGGTACAGAAAGTTTTTTTTTATCTTATAATGATTACACCTCTCTTCCTAAAGGGTATATTACTTTTCTTATTTAATTGTAATTACATTTTGGAGAAAATTTCACTACATAATGGTATGAAGAAATTGCAAGAATTTACAATGCTGCGAAATAAATTAAAATGTTGGCATGGCTGTGATAAACTTAGTTAGTGGTTAATCAATGCATTAATTATTTTACAGATTGTACCTCGGCTTCATCGTGTACACTTTTGTGTACATATTTTTTAGTATCCTAGAATATATAAAAATTTATATTGTTTGTATTGCATTTTATATACAATGCAATTGTGTTTTAGAGCTAGGATTTTTTTTTTTTAATCTCATTTACCTTGGAAACCTCATGCCAATTCTGCAAATAAGTAGATTGTATAAATAAATAAAATTTAAGTCTAATTTCTCACTATTATTTGGAAAAAAAAAAAAAAAAAAAAAAAAAAAAAAACTCAATATTATCATCTTTATGAAATTGGTTATCATTAAATTAAAAATATTTGCAAATGACTGTAAAAGCAATACTTTAAAAACACCTTCAATTGTACAACCCTTTTCTTTATTACTGATGGAAAATGGAAGATGGGTCGTGTTGTTTGGCTGGATTGGAATGTGAAATTAAATTTTTTTTTTTAAAAAAAAAAGCAGGCCTGTTGCAGTAGTATAAATACGCATTATTTCTTATTCCTTTAAATGTTCAATTTCTTCATTTGAGTAGTTAACTATTCTTAAAATTCATATTGCTATAAAGTTTCATTATTCTTTATCAGTTATGAACCACTAAACCTTGAATTTTGCTTGTTTTACTCCATAAAGAAATAAACTCCTGACTTAATATACATTTTTCATCCATGTGACTCCAAATGTATCATCTTCTGAGTATTGTCTGTTTATTAAGGTTGTTTTCTGTTAAATTCTTTGTTAATTTGTATTTAATAGCCTGTTCCATTTTAAATTTCACTTCAATTAATTTCATGTACAATAGGGGGTCCCACAATGTGATTTGCTATTATAGCCACTGAACAAAATCGTACATTGGTGCTTAAGGGTGAAAAAGGTCTCCCCTGATGAATTTTTTTCACCTTTTTTGTGCTTCTCCTACTTGAAAAAACCGCATTCTTATTGGTCTATGTTGTTTCAGTGATATTGTATCTGTTGCTTGGCTTTTACCATATGTATAACTCATTATTATATCTATATAGTATATTTATCTAAGGCTATTTTATATTACTGTTTATTTTTATTATTTTAAACCTAAAAAAGAAAATTATATCCTGTTTCAAATTAAACAAAACAATGTAAGAGTTTACATTAGTTTTGGTGACAGTTATATAAATATGAGTTGGGGGACACAGAAGGGTTGATCATACCCCAGGCATTATACTTGCTAGGGATAAATTAATATTACCCAATTTCATTCTCTGTATTTTGTACTCCAGAGGTAAAAGATACCATGTCATTTTGTCAAAAGTTAATACCACTATGTCTGATGTGTTACAATGAAATAAGTTGTCACGAATAAAGAAAACTAACACAGTTTTACTTTTCACTGTTTTTTCTCCTTTATAATAACTTGACATTAGTGCTTAAATCCTCTATAATTAAAAAAATAAGTAAATAAATAAAATACATTTAAAGAACATACTTTTAACCCTTTTCACAAAATAGACATTGTGTCACCTCTGGGGTACAGGTTGCTGCTACAGGTTTGATAGATATTGCTACAGGTTTTTAGGGTTGGGGAGACATTAAAAAGGTATCACATCCCAGGTGCCAGTTATGCTCACTAGACCACTGTTTATTATCCATATAAGCATTAAGAATACACAATAGAAATAAAATACAAACCAATCAAATGCACTTATATTTTATTTACTTTCACATTAACATTTTTGTTCTAGTGCCAGTTCTAGTGTACAATTGTCTAAACTTTGTTATTTCGCCACACAGTATAATGTTTTTTTTTACTGATAAAGAAAATACTTGGCCCCGGTCGTTTACTTTCTTCAGAATAGTCACCCTAAAAAGAAAATTAAGATCTTTAAATATTTTATATTTATTTATAACAAACTGAAATATGTAATATATATATATATATTTAAATATAATAACTATTTTGACTATTAAATGACTGTTTTCACTAATATCAACATGTAAACCTTAAATTTAATAAGATGATGCAACAAAAATACACATAAGAAAATAAAAATTTTAATTTATAAAGCACGAAAATTGTTAGACTTACACCATTATAAGAATATTAAAAATAAATCTGTAGTGTATAAACATTGAATTCTCCAGAGAAGCTGAAAAATCTCAAGTCCCTGAATTCTAAAATTAAATTTATATATTAAAAAAATAATAATAATTTAGAATAAACATGGATAATAAATAAGAGAATTTTCTTTTTATGGATCTAATATTTTTTAAAGGGAGCTAGACGATGATAAATTAGACCGATATTTTTAACTTATTGGGGCATCTAATGCTGCTTAATGTCAGAATTGACTCATTTATTAATTGACATAGGTTAACGTAATTGACTCCATGACTAATTAAAATTTTTAAATTCTGTTTTCAAGGGCCCCCTTGGGAAGACTCCTGGGCATCCATATGTCAATTTTTGTACTTCTATGTTCAATAAAGGCTGAACGTATAGAAAGACAGGCAGACAAACCTTTCCTTTTATTATTATATATTAAATATTTATTCAAACTATAAAATTCAATGCATAAAGATGAATTTTTTCATTGTAAAAACACATGCTAAATTGTGACAAGAGATTATAATAGTCGCTAGAGTAAATATTTCATCATTCAAAGCAAATATATAATAAAAACAGTAAATATATAATACAGTCGAACCTCGTTAACGTGAATTACTTTTAACATGAACTGTTTCCAGAATCCCCGTCAAAATGAAGATTAGTTTAGTTATATGAAGATTAGTTACTGATAGTATGAACTATTGATAACTTGAACAAATTTTTTTCCCCTTGAGATTCACGTTAACAAGGTTCGACTGTGCTTTACTTAAAATTATATTTAAAAAAAAAAAATTAACACTCATTTCTGAAAATGTTTATAAAATTTTATGTCATAATTTCTCTTTTCCATGCTTATTTATTATTCAATATTTTATTCTGAAATTATTTCTTCACACATCCAATAGTTAAGATAATGTTCTTGTAAGAAAGTTTTATAATAAACAACTTGATTAAAACACACTTTACAGATAATTACAATTTTACTTCTTTAACATTGCAAAACAAATTTCCTCAACAAAAAGTATTATGATGCATTCTAAAGAGCAGCAACTTACGTAAATTGGAGTGTTTTCTTTTCGAACATTCTTCTGTCGTTTACAGGTAAATCCCAAATCATTTTGTGATTTCTTTAGCAAGGGATTGTCCTAGATTCTGATATTCCCATCTTAAGGCACAAGCATTCCCATTACAAATAAGGTTCTCCTGACAAAAAAAAGAAATTCAAATATTTATACATATATATGAATTTAAAAATTGCATTAATCAGGCATGAGAGTGCAGAAAATTTAAAAAAGAGGAAACACGCATGTTCATAAAATTAATTTCAAATGAAAAATAATGCGCGCGGGGAAAAACTATACAAAATATTTTTAAAGTGACAAATTAAACTAAAAGAATAATTGCACATTAACACAATAAAACTTGCGTGTTAAAAAAAAAAAAATTAGCTAGCAATCAACATTTAATCACTGATTAGTGATAGGAAAAAAAAAGGGGGGGGGGGTAAAAAGTAGTTCATGAGTGAGAAATATTGAACACAATTCTACTTCTTTATGGGTTCTAGAATATCATAAAGAAAGCTTAAAATTAATATTGATATTTTTATTGTGGATGGATAAATATTCTAAAATAAAAGGTTTCCTGCAGAATGTTTGATCTGATCGGTGATGGTTAAAGATGGAGAAAAAAAGGGGGGAGGGAGCAGGACAAAAAAAAAATTACATGAGTGAGAAATACTGAATAATTCTGTTCTTTTATAAGTTATAGAATCTGATAAAGCACGTTTAAAATGAATACTGACATTTATATTTTGGATGGAGAAAGATTGAGAATCTAAAGTCTTTCGTGGAGCGTTTGAACAATGATCGTTATTCAAGGATGAAAGTGGGAAATGGACAAAAAGTCTAAAGATATGTGCAATACTCAAAGATAACTTAAATTTTTTTAATAAAAGAAGAAACAGAGACAATAAATCATACTTTCCATAAGCAAATATGAGAATAAATTAAAACTAACTGCTCAAGAACATGTTAAAATAAAGAATATTAAACAAAAATAAGAATGTTTTGAAATAAAAAAGTCTGAAAATTACTTTTAAAAAATTAAAAAAGTCTGAAATTCCTACTAAAGTCTGAAGAATCTCATCTCTGGTTATTGGAGTTTGATTTAAAAAAAAAAAAAACTGAATTAATGGAAATCACATAAAAGCAGAAAATCGCTTATCCGCAGAAAAATCTCATGCCTGATAATGTACAATGGAATGTGATCTTTAATAAAAAGGAAAATACTTACTTCAGATATGAAATTAGTTCGTCTTTTAATAACGAACTCAGCATGGCGTGGTTTTTGGATATTAAAATATCGCCATTCAATATGGGCATCAAAACCAATAGATGTTGCACCAAGCTGCAGTTTTATTCCTGAAAGTCCAGTGCAAAATGCTGATAACACCCAGGTAGAAAAACTAATTCATAAATGTCACTCTTGCTCTTTTGAAACTAAGTACTTTAATGCATTCATATAGCATTTTAATAAATTCCATAAAGGAAAATACTTTTTGCAGTGCTCAAACTACAAAAAAATTTATATTCGAAAGGAGCTTATAAATTGCACATTAATAAATGCAAAAAAGAAGTAACAAATGTCCTTCCGCAAATGAAAGCTTCATTAAATACTGCATTAGACATTTTGCCACCAACAAAAAAATTGTTTCCGAAAACAGGTCAGTTAGTATAATGACTGATCTGTGTGTGGAGTTAGAGGGAAAGCACAAAATATTAATTGATGCTGTAGTATCAAAAGTTCAATATCTTCTGGAGTCCTGTGGATCAGAATTAGTTCTTGACCAAATATCCAGAAACTTTAAACATAAAAGATATTTCTCCTCTTTGGGTATTTACATAAAACCAGAAGAATGTTCTTTTAAAGGTTGTGGAACAAAAGGATATTATATTCCTTTGAAAAAATTGATTACAAATTTGCTAGAAAGTCCTGGATATAGCAAATATTTTTATAATCCATATAAAGGTGCAGAAAATGTTAAAAATGGGCTCTTATTTGATTACTTTAGTGGCATCAAATATAATAATCATCCTGTATTATTAGAGCACCCAAAAAATGTTTTTATTATGATGCTTTATCATGATGATATTGAAATAGCAAACCCACTGGGAATGAAACGATCCCGAAAGGGTAAGTTGACTATGTTTTATATTGTATTCTTAAACATACCAATTTACCTACGTTCACAATTGCCACACATTCATCTTCTATGACTGTGGCACATGCCAGTTCAGTCAAAACAGCTGAATCAAAATCTATTCTGTTGAAGGATTTTTTTTAAACTCTCATCATCTTGCTGTTGAGGGTATATTTCTGAACACAAAAGATGGAATTTGTAATTTTCATGGTTGTCTTTTATCGTGCACTGGTGACTCATTAGCTTGTCACAACATAGGCGGTTTGTTGGCACAATTCCCGCCGGCTTGGAGGCGTGATTTATTTTCCAAGATGGTGGCTGTTGACGTTCTTAACAATCGTTTTTCCCTGCAAATGAAATTGAAAAAATTTGATCGTTAATGGAATTTTAAATACAAAATACATCAACAAACGGCATTTTTAAATGTAAATCACATCAACGAGCTGACGTGGATCGCACCAACAAAAGTGGCAATCAATATAATAAAAATAGTACTACAATATATATTATTAAAAAAAAAAATATTTAAATTAAGACTTTTTTTTTTTTTTTTTTTCATTCTGTATACATTGCAGGGGTCGGTATCCCTCTGAACTGCCGCGGTCAGTTTAATTGCTGCTGTTTGCTAAAAAAAAAAAAACATCACTGGGCACCCCTAGTTCATCAGGCATGAATCAGTAAAAGCATGAAAATTGATGGAGCCGTGGTCACTATGTTTTCTGCTGTTTGCTCGCGTCACGAGCATTAAAAGCAGGGTGTGAAAAAATCATGATTTTTTTTTTTCTTAAATAAAAGAAAACAGATTTTTTTGTTTTATTTACATTATTCGACTAAAAATAAATGTTAATAAATTAAGCATGAAACTTTTTTTAAATTTAAATTTGAATACATATAAGTAGTGTTGACTCTAGGCCGATTTAGCTGGGCGCAGCGCTCGGCGGCCCTTTACTAACACATTTTTGCGCCCCACGGCCCTTATTAACTTATTTCTAGCGCCCCGCGGCCGTTACTAACTCATTTTTAGCTCCCAGCGGCCCTCATTTGTATTTTTCACAGGGTTGCCAACTGCTCCGATTTCTGCGGAGTTCCTCCGAAAAAATTTAAAAACTCCGCGAGTTATTTTTTATGCTCCGCAAATTCAGTCTTGACCACCTAGCCAAATATATTTAATTAAATTCATAAAACTGAATAGTGGCAGACACTGAAAAAAAATATATACTATTCTTTTTTCTTTCTTTTTGCCTTGCACACATCTAGACAGAAATCGCGATCCAATCTTTATCAACTTTTGATTTTGCATTTTCAACAGTTGCCGCATAAAACAACATTATTCTTTGAATTTTATTTTTAGTGCTAGAGGCCTATTTCAGTCGGTACAGTTGTCGAATTTTTATAGGTCACTCTTAATTAGTGCTAGAGGCCTATTTCAGTCGGTTTATTGAATGGGGATTTATTGAATGAGGTCCCCCCAAGGCCCAACTTCGACATGAGTCCCCCCCAAGGTGCCCCTATTTCAGTCGGTACAGCGTTGTCGAATTTTTATAATACACTCTTAATAGTGCTAAGGGCCTATTTCAGTCGGTTTATTGTGGGGATTTATTGAATGAAGTCCCCCCAAGGCCCAACTTTGACATGAGTCCCCCCTTCCAGGCCCAACTTTGAGATGAGTCCCCCCCCCCCCAAGGTACAACTTTGACATGAGTCCCCCCCCCCCCCCCCCCAAGGCAGTAGGCCTCTGGCACTAAATTAAAATCTGTCAATGTCAGATTTTCATGTTTTAAATAATAATGAAATAATGTCGTGTCTGTATAATTTTTATTTATCTATAAAAGCGCTTCAACGCCTCTTGAAAATCACAAAATAACAAAACTAACTTTTACATTCTAGCTGAAGAACCACACGCTTCATCGTACAATATTCATAAATAAAAAGTAAAGAAAAAAAAAATCTAGTGCTAGGCATTGTGTAATCGAAATATTGCTGACTCAGAATGGGAACAAATATTTGTTTACATTAGCTATGAGTGTGTTTAATTAAAACCACAAGCTGAAAGGGGGGAAGAAAGAAACCGAATGCTATGATTATGCGGTATTTTGATTTTCATTTAAACTATATCAATGTTTCAGTTAGAATCTTAATGCTTAATACGTTGCTAAAAAATAATACTTTCTAACGAAATAATTTTTTATTTTAATTATTTATCGATAAAAATAATGGATTCAAAGCTACTGAACTTTAAGTACAATTGACAACGCAAGGAATCTAAGACCAGGAAGAGGTATCTTCCGTGAGAGACTTTCTAAAGTGTTTTAGGCCGTAATCACGCGAGTTTTGGAGAAAACAGTATAAAGCCAGACTTTAACGGAGGAATTGTCCTCTGTAATAGGAAACTTTCTTAAGTGTTTTAATATACAAGTTTCTGAGAAAATCATGGAAAATTTCAAACTTTATCGTACCAAATATCTACCTTGTTTGGAGAAAGAAAAAGAATATTTTCTGTGCTTTTTGTTGGGATAACTGAATACGCGATAACTTAGTTTTTACAGTGCATGGGTGATTCTAAGAAATTTTCATATCTGAAAATGGGACTTTCACAAAAATCATCGAATTTAAAATGGATTTGTCACAAAAATAGCACAAGAAAATTGCGTATTTTATAAATCAGCCGCAAAAAAATGACATTTCAGTAATTAAAAAAAAAGAAGCTGATTTATGACTAGATAATTACACATTTTTAGAAAAATAACACCTATTTTAGCAATTAGTTTACGATTACGTAATTTTAAAAATTAGCTGTAAAATAATTCCGTATTTCTATAAAAAGCCACAAAATTATACGTATAATGCAAATCATGATTGAAAAAAGCAAGAAATTCATCGATTAGTATCAAAAGCCTTTTTCAGCGATTAATTGTGATTAAACATAAATTTTGTTAATTAGCGGCAAAATGATTGCGTGTTTCCGTTATCGGCTACAAATGTATCGTGATTTACTGAAATCAACTGGGGAAAAAAAAAAAAAACCCTTTACTGGCTAGCAGCTAAATGATAGCATATAATAAGTAAATTTTTATTAGTGGGTAAGCGATCCCATATTTGCGAAATCTACTTCAAAATTATTCCCGATTTCGACATTCCGCTTTGAAAAAAAAAAAAAAAAAAAAAAAATGCAAATTTCATTGATTAGTGGCAAAATAGTTGAGTATTTAAGATTCAGCTTTCAGAAGAACGCATATTTAATAGATTAGTAGCTAAATAACAGCGTGTTTCGGCAATCGGCCGCATAATAATTGCGTATTTCAGAAAAGTTTGGTATTTGGGAGATGTAGCTTTAAAAAGGGCTCAAATTTCATCGATTAGCAGCCATATAATTGTATATTTCGTTAATAATTAACCCTATTTTCTATATAATTAACTGCAAAAATATCACGAATTTTAGGAAATCAGCTTTGAAAGAAGAGTGAATTTTACCAATCAGTTTCAAAACTATAGTATATATTATTAGCAATTATTTGCTATTAAACGTAGATTTTGTAAATTTGCAGTGAAATAATTACGAATTTCGGCAATCGGTCGTAAATTCTGTCAAATACGGGAAAAACAGCATATTTATTTAATTAACGGTAAAAACATAATTCTACCTCCCCCCCTCCCCTTACATTTTGTAAATGATATATTTCATTCAAAAATGTAAAAATTTTCAAAATTGTTTCTCATAAAAATCTGATTTTGTCTTGGCACATTCTATGATATAATATTATCTATACAAGCTTTTTTTTTTTTATATCTGATTTTTCTTTTCTTTTAAAATTTCATTATTTTGTTTATTTATTTATACCTTGGATACATTGCTGCTATAAAAAAAATTAGTAAGTTTTTTTTTTTTTTTTTTTTTTTTTTTTGGGGTTGGGGGGGGACTACATTTTGTAAGTGATATATTATGAAGATGTTATAGTGCCCTTTTTGAATTATTGAGAATATTATAGTGCCCCTTTTCAGAATATTAAAGTACCCTTTTATCGAGTTCCCGCCAGCGGCCCTTTTGTTCTAGAGTCAACACTAATAAGAAGCAATAAATATAAATAAACTAAATTTAAAAAATATATATGAGGATATATAAAAGTAAATAAATAAATAAAAAATTAATATTAGCCAACATAGGTACATTCAACCCCCCCCCCCTTTTCAAAAAGAAAAATAAATAATGATATAATATAGAGTAATAAAAATAAAATAAATAAATGATTAAGTGTAAATAGCTTAAAAGCATATAAGATAATTTTTTTTTAAATGTTTTTATTATTATTGTCATTAAAATATACATATTAAAACATCTTGAATATCACATTAACAAATTTTTGTAAGAGAAACTTTTTAGAGAATAATTATTCAATTAAAGGAAATTCAATGTGTATATTATAATATATATATAATACACACACCCAGTGGCAGAAAGTTTTGTAGCTGTCTGTGACAGGCTTTTAAAATTTCATAATCTGTCTGCAAAATTTGTGTGTAATCAGGGGTGAAATTGGCTTACACTCAAAAAGCCTGAAAGCTGATTTGGGACGGGAAGGGGGGGGTGTCCTGGCTTAACATCAGTGCTGATCTCGTGCAACAATACACGAACACAATTTTACTACAGAACAATATAGTATAAACAATTGTGTGTATTCATTCAATTCATCTCATTCAATTAAATATTTTATAGCAATGTTTCACACAACACAATATAAATAATTATAAATAATAAAAGTATTAGTTTTAGTTTTGATACAGAAATTTTTTTTTAAGTGAATTGTTATTCAAAAGTTGCAGACAAATTTTTTTATCAGTGCAGACAAAAACTGTCTGCAAGCCGTTTTTCTGTGTCCGCGACTATGTCGCCGTGTTTCTGCCACTGGGTACACACATTAGTATTTGCAATTTATTACCAATAAAATACATATAAATTCTAAGATTTTTTCAAAAGATTAAAGTTTTAAAAAATTAAGAAAACTGAAACAACTAGCCAGGCCATTACCATTTCATTTCTAATTTTATAAAAGCTAAGTAAAAAGGGAAAAATTGCTTAAGAATGTCTTGGCCAGTTAAAAAACATAGTAATCAGAATTAGATATAAGAAAAGTTAAACATGAACGACAGAGTGACAGACAAATCAAATGCTTCAGTTCAGATGATACAATATTTATTATCCTTAAAAAAAAAAAAAAAAAAAACACGCAGGGCAGAGAATTTAAGGCTTTGTATAAAAAAATTTGGCTGCAAATGAACATAGTTAGCTTCAAAATAAGAATAGAAGATAAAAATAGAGTTGTAAAAAATTAAAAGAATCATTTTAAAAATTAATAAACACATATATTTTATTTATTTTTTGGGGGGAGGGGGTATTTGATGTAAATAACAAGTAAGTTCAAGTTTTCTTATGTTCTAAGACTATATAAAACTACATATTGACCCAAAATTGTAAAATTTTATTTTTGATTTAAATCAATGATTTTTGTTTTTTTTTTTAATCAAAGTGATTTTAATCAAGTTGATTTAAATTGGCGTACCCTGATTAAAACAAAAAAAAAAAAAAAAAAAAAACATCACTGGACACCCCTAATTCATGGGGCATGAAACAGTAAAAGCATGAAAATTGATGGAGCCGCAGTTTCAATGTTTTCTGCTGTTTGCTCGCCATGCGAGCATTAAAACCAAAAATAAATCACTGGATACCCCTAATTAGCGATTCATAAGACAGTAAATGCATGAAAATTTGTATAGGCTGCGATCAGTACACTAGCTGCTGTATGCTTGCTTCGCAAGCATTAAAACAAACAAACAAAAAAACAGGGTTGGCAAGTTTCTTCCAAAGCGGAAAAAACCGGCCAGAAGAAATAGGTTTCTTCCAAGTGGAAGAAATGGAAGAAACTGTTTTTCTTAAAAATTTATTCTATAAATTGCAGATTCGTAAGATACAATGGATGCATTGATCTTATAAAGAACTTTAAGTAACTTTAAATATACCTATACAAATTTAATAACATATTTAGTTAATAATTATGAGTTTTTTTTTATCAAAATGAGCTAATTAGCCTCGGTATCTGATGATCACATTCCAAAATACTCAAAATCCAGTTAAAAAAAAATCAATTTCAATTTAAACAGTATAAAGTTTTATAATTTAGACAATTTTGTTTCTTTAACTGGTAATAAATAATAATTTGGATCACTTGCTTATACTTTCTGATAAGACAGCTCTTAACGTAATCCAGTTAATTAAAAGAACCAGTATGCAATAATTACTATTTACTGTATTACAAAATGTCATAAAAACTTTATTTTCCTTATAGTCACATACAGTACAGTCAACTCCCTCTAATCTGCAAATCCTTCCTTTTTTAATCTAAAAGAAATTTGCATCTCATATTTCAAAAAAATTCACATTTCTCACATTTTTACTTTTTATTACCATGTTTTTATTAACTTCAATTCTTGTTTGTTTGTTTGTCCGGTACAAATCTTGCAATCTATTTTTAACTAATTTCCCTACTAGCTAGACATTTGAAACTTTCACAGTAACTCAGAACCTGGTGACAACACAATACTTCAAAGTCAGATTTTTGAATAGTTTTCTTTTAATTAATTAAAATATGAAAATAATAAGCTCTTAATAGCAATAAATAGCCATTAAAAAAATTAGCTATAGTTTAATTGTTGCCGGCAAAAAAATTACAAGTTCATTTTCTTTCGACATAAAAATAAATACATTTAATTCAATGTGAATGTGAAAAAATTATAAAAAGTTAAATTATGCATTTCACAAAAATTGACGTCATTATCAATTTAAAAATTTTATACACATTGATAAGTGCTAATGCACGATGCTAATATACATTGTTCTAAAAGGAGTAATATTTTTAAAACCAACTTTTTTTCCACTATTATTATTATTTCACTGAACTGATTCCATGTGCTTAAATATTATTTTTTAGCCTCACGTATTTTATTAATGACTCATCAGAAAATTTAAAAACATGGTATATAAAAAGTTTTTTTTTTTTTTTTTTTTTTTTTTTTTTTTAAATCTTATATAATTATTTTTTTTATCAAACTTTTAGCATAATCCTTACTTTGAAACATAAATGGAGGAGGGTGGTTGGGGGAGAGTAACAGTCTTATATTTATTATCCTGCAATTCATACAGACTAACGCTGAAAATAAACCACTATCACATGAATGTTTAACAAAATTAATCAGCGATGAATATTATTTCCAGACTTTCAAAAATATTTTGTTTCGTATTTTTGAAATATGTTTGTTTACATTTTATAGGTACCAATTATTTGAATATGCTTAAATTATTTACCATCATATATGAATGTGATAGATTAGTTTTATTAATATTGAAGAAATATTTATTCTAAAATTTATTAAAAATCCTCTTTCCGTTTTGATGTCTGTCTAATTAATAATAACTGACTTTGTATCTGCAAAAGAAAACTGTAAACAGAGGCAATGATCTCTAATTTGAAAATTCCTATTATTTGCACAACCTCTGGACAAAACTTTTGAGAGTTAGAGGGAGTTGACTGTAAAACAAATGAAAAGTTTTTTCAGTTCAATACTGCACTTTATTTTTCAACTTAAAATAAATACAAAGTATGGATTTTTTTTTTTTTTTTTAATCTTAGAGAGCTTCCATTCCATTTTAATTGAAATAAATACACATTACTTACAAATGTATATGTAAGTATGCAATTCAAATTTCGTTGCGATATTTCTTTGAAATTCCATGTTGTTTACGTTTTCCCATTATATTTATTTTGTGAAAAATAAGGGAAATACTCGTCAACCATATTTTTTTTTTTTTTTTGTATAAATTTGATAGATATTTTGAAATTTTCATAAAATGGAAGTTTGAACTCATTTGAGCATAAAGTGCAGGATATCCTGAGTTTCAAATTTTTAATAATTTCAACCAATTTTTTCTTTTTTTTTTAATCCTTAATTTACAAAATGTCTGCAGAAAGTCAAAAGGTAGTTCGAAAAAGGTGTACAATTTCACACTTGAAACTAAAGTATAAATTTTGAACCGACTAAAGAAAGGACAAAAATTATCAGTTGTTGCAAAGGTAGAGAACTTGAATGAGGCTAGTATTTGTACAATAAAAAAGAACGAAGAAATAATAAGAGAATATGCGTCACTACATATAAGATATCTTAGAAGTGCTTACCAATATGAATTCAAAACTGAATCCTTTTTTTTTTTTCCCGTCTCGAACAACACAGTTTTAAAGAACACTGAACCAATTCATCATGTTCTTCGGGGTTACATTCATATAAACTACATTTTGTTGCTTGCACAGGTTTATTTTTATTTCAAGATTTCTCTTCTATTCATTTCACATATACTACATATTTTTTATCTTCTAATTATCACAATATAATCTACTCAACAATTCTAAGCATTATTTTAATTAGGGAATGTATAATAGGCATGGAGGAGATTTTGGAAATTTAGTTCACAAATTATTTTTATTTTTAAAAAATAAAGAGATAATGTAATATTTATATTTTTTCAAATAAGAAGATATGTTTTAAAGTGATTTTTCATATTAAAAAAAAAAAAAAAAAAAAAAAAAAAAAAAAAAATTGAATAAATCCATTCTTAATCCAACTAAAGCTTTAAAATTTTCAAATCTAAATTAAATCTGTTTTTATTTTCACTACAGAAGTTTTGATTTAATCTAAATTTTTCTTATATAAAATAAACTAAAAGAAATTGTTCCTGTCTGTAAAGTCTAAATCAAAACTCTTTTCCAGTGTGTTATCATTAGCTGATGAAGACAGGAATAAACAAAATAAAGTATCTGTCTGAGATTTCATTATGTGCCTGAAAATAAGAGAGATGTAGCTAAGTAATTGTTCTACTTCTTCCTTACTAAAGACACTTTTAATGCATCATACTAGCACATATGGTGACTTATCTACCACATCTAAAATATTAAGGTGCAAAAGCTCACAAATGCTGAAGAAAAGCTAGCTTTACAATGGCAATAGTGTATTGACAATGGTTATGTGATATCATTAATGACTTTGCAGATATCGGATAATGATTATTATCCGAAATAAATGTTTCTTGCAAATTCTGCTGAAGTATTAAGCCCATTAAGATTAATTGATTTAATGTACTTACTTATTTCACTTGTAGAATTCACACACAATTCTTGTTCAATAATTGTTCACACAATTCATGTTGTACCTCATGCTCAACAGGAGGAGGACGATTACTTCAGTCTTAAAAAAAAAAATTTGTAGAAAATAAAAACAATAAAAAATAACACAATAATCATAATAAACCGAAGCGAACGACCGTACGAGACACAAGAAAATAATGGCTGCCTTCTCGACCAAAATATCCCGATGCATGATGGTTACATGGAAGTTGCGCATGCGCGACTTGGATTCTGTACCTCTGAAACTCGAAAGAATTGTTTTCAAAGGCACAAATGAAGTTTTGTGCCTTTGATATAATTCGTTGCGTTGACTGTGCCTTTCACTTCGTCGTGCCTTTAACGTTTCCCTTTAAAATCAGAGGCACATTGGTAATGTGCCTTTTATATTATAATAATAGAAGGCACAGTGCGCTCGCGCCTTATATATAAGAGGTACAGTTTTAAGAGTGTACCTTCAACAGCACCCTACCTACATCTTACTAGCACTTAGGATGCGGGTGAAATTAGAAATTCAGCAAAATCCTGTCAAAGTGCTCAATTCCCCAATACCCACACACCAAATTCTCCATCCTGAGGTAATTTGCAGCAGATAAAAAAAAGAAGAAAAACTGCAGATAATTTGAAAGTATTTGGAACAATAATAAGTTTAAGGGGAAAAAAATTATCTGCACATTTTTTTTTTTTTTTTTTGGCTTCCAAACTGCAGTTATTCTGCAGATTTTATAATTCTTGTTCTAAATATTTTCGATTGTCGGCATTTTTTTTTCTAGTTTTTTTTTTTTTTTTTTTGAGATTTTTTTTTTTTTTTTTTAGCTGGAAATCTGGAATTTTTTTTCCGCCTATCCCCGAAGGGGAAAGTTGGTAATTTTGGAATAGCGCTTTACAGTGCGTTTTGGGTAGATATAACCAAACGACACACCAAAATATCGTCTTCTTGAGACACTTTTAAACCCAGTTACACTTGGAAACGTGTTTTTTGTACCTTTTCCTTAAAGGTGGGAAATTTCACAAAATCTCTTTATAATTCGTGTTCAATATGGATAATTAAACATCACGTCAAAAATGGTCTTTCTAAAATAATTTGAATCAGAGTTTCGTTTGGAAACGAGTTTCATCCCACAATCAAGGGGAGAAGGGAGAATTTAGCAAAATCCTATCACAGTGGATTTTGGATGCACACAATCATCCCACCTACCAAAATTCGTGATAGCAGCTTCTACAGATTTCGTAAGACAAATTTGACGCATAAAGGGGTCACTCAAATTTTTACCCTCGTAACTTCCTCCCGAAACAGAAAATCGAAAAAAATTAGGATTATGGAAATACGTTAAAGTAGACAAGGCCTAAAAGACTTCTAAAGTGATAACGGTCATATTCAACCTCTTTGTACCATTTTTGGTAGAGTTCTTTTTGAAAATTTCCCCCAAAAATTTAATTTTCCCCCATCCCTCTTTATTACTAATTCCCAACCCCCCCCCCCCCCCCCCTACAAAAAAAAAGTTTTTTTTTTTTTTTTTTTTTTGTGTGTGTGTGTGCGTTGTTTGTTTTGTATTTAAATTTAGTCTCCTCATGTGAAATTTCTTCACCGTAAAGTAATTTAGAGAAGAGTTATTCTCGCAAAACTGTTTTTGCTCCCTGCACCCAAAGGATGGAGGCGGGAGGAGATTTCGCAAAATCTCTTCTTAGTTGGAGTCAGTGTCCCAAAAAGTAATTTCACATCACAAGTTGTGACTCCATCTATCGTGGAATCGCCACAGCCGTGTTAAATCGATCAGTTTTATATTTTGCTAACACAGCTTATAACAAAATATCTTCCTTATCACATCCTTATCTTTCTCATGGAGAGAAATTTTAAATCCCGTAACCTTAAAGTAATTACACGAAATTTATAGTAACTGTTTTAAAAATGAGTTGGATTAGAGTTAATATATCGCTTATAAGCTGCAATAGTTGTAAAAAAAAAAAAAAAAAAAAAAAAAAAAAAGAAAGAAAGACAAACGATACTTAGACTAAATACAGGTCTTAATATGAAAAAATTAGTTTTTTCTAATAGTATACTGGCGCATCTCACAATTCAGTATATATGCCGTAATGTATATCTCGATTAAGATATCATAGCTGCCAACGTAATCCGTAGTATTTTTAGTACTCGCCAATTTTTTCACACCACTCAGTTTTTATAGTAATTCTCTTTAAATGTATTTACAATGAAAGGAGAAGAAAAGTGCTCTAAAAAAGAATGGTGTGAAAAAAAGACAGGCACTAACAATCTTCTGGATTATTAATTAGGATGTTAGCATCTTTGAGGCATGCATTATGTATTGCCATAGCAATGAAAACTTTAAACCCACTTATCTCAAAACGTGATTTTTTGAGTTGTGGCGTTGTTCTAGCCCATGAGTAATATAAACTGCTCTATGCGTTAATAAAATAATACAGTGTTCGAAATTGGAAGTAAATATATATATATATCACATTCATGCAGTGTAAAAGAATTAAAAATTACTCCATACGAATTTTCTCCAACTACAGATACTAAACTTAGATTAGTATTTTAGTTATAATTTTAAGGTAAGGTTTGGGGTAAGTGGAAGAGAAAATATCAGTAGTCTGAATTTTTCAATTTATCTATTGCTTGCTTTCAATAATAATAATTTTTCTTCCTTTTTTTTTCCAAGAGAGAACACACAGATTTAAAATAGTATTTGAGAAAAATAATAATAATAATAAATAAATAAATAAAATAAATAAATAAAAAATAAAAATGTTAGTTTCTTCAAGTTTAAAGTTATGTGTTTGAAGATGAATAACATTTTTTATACCTATTCGCAGAATTTTTTAAAATAAATATCACTACACTGAAAAAAAAAAAAATCGAGCCCTGACACTGCTGATTCTTTCGTAAAAATGACCTCCTGAATCCGAATATGACCACCATTTTGCCCCATCACCCCCCTTTTTTCTCGAGACGTCACCTCTTCCCACAGTTTTTATCACTCTTCGGTAATTTTATGGCCATAAATTTGATTTGGAGACTGGAAAATAATTATTTTAACTCTCTCTCTCTCTCTATATATATATATGTAATGTATAATAAGTCATAATAATAATTGATTGATAAAATATAATAAATGTAACTTATAATTTCAGTGGCAAATCCCCCCTAAATATTTCCCTTGCTCCAAATGTCCATGTTATAGAATATTTCACCTCTTTAGGCCCTCAGAAGATATTTAACAGTTAAAATATTTCTTTTCTCTATTATACATCAAATTTATAGCCATAAAATTACCGAAAAGGGATAAAAATAGATGGAAACGCCCCCCTCCCTTCCCCCCCCCCCCAAAAAAAAAAAAAACGGTGGGTGATAGAGCAAAATATCCGCCATATTCAGATTCAGGAGACTATTTTACATAAGAATTTACAAAAATGGTGTTGGGGGCAATTTTCATGCTGAGCAGTGTACGTGACTATTTTCTTTTACATGAAATTGAAATTAAGAACTTACGACCTGTATTAAAGGATGTAGAAATGTTTAACGAAAATCACATTGCACATTGAAAATTTATTTCTGAAACCATCTATCTCTAGCAGATAATAAAATGGTTTAAAAGAGGCTATTATTTTTTTATGTATGCACATCATTTACTGTTTCCCGAAGAACACTATAGTTTTAGAAAAGAAATATTTTTGAATCCATTGTTTATATTACTTTGTTTTAATGAAATGAAATTTCAACAAAAATATTTGGGAAATATAATGGATAAAGCAATTTCATTCATACACAGGAAGCTAGCTAGGATAATATAAAAAGGATGATTACGATTTGTGACTTATTAAAAATGCAATAGCATGTTTCTGGGCGGAATTTTAATGAATTTTGTTTTCTATGTATTTTTTTCTTTTTAAGTAATGTGAGATATAAATTTAATATCCATAAAAAGAATAACTGCTAGAATTTTATTAAACTTTGATTAAATCTTTAATGATTTATAACCAATACTATGTGGAAAAATAAGTTCCATAAAATCAATTATTTCATGAAATAAAGTTAAAAATCCCAAGCAAGTAAAAATGATATCCTTAAATTTACTAGGAAAATGTCGCTTAATTCCTGTTTATTTAATTAATTCGTTAAGTTAATTCTAGAGGACATTATAGCACTTGAACGATTTTCAACTGAGCGTTAATGTTTTATTGATTAGTTTCATTACATTTTATTATATATATATATATATATATATATATATAATAAAGATGATCTATTAAGCATAGTAGAAGCCAAGCAACAGATACAAGATCACTGAAACACCAATGACCAATAAGATAAAAAAAAAAAAAAAAAAAAAAAATCATCAGTGGATGAAATACACAATGTAAAGAAACCAGATCCACTAACCAACAGTCTGCAAAACAAACGAATCAATAAAGCAAAACAACAAATCTTAACTTAAAACCATAAACTTATCAAAATTAATGAAAAAACAACCCAAGAAACACGTAATGAAATACAGAAAAAAAATTTTTTTTAAACGTATTTCCAATAACTAAATTCAATAAATTGTCTTAAATTGTTTAATTGTTTCTATAATATTAAAAATGTCAGATTTATTTAGAAGATAAAATAAAATACACAGATTTAAAGAATAGATAAAGACAGAGCATGAATATTTAAAATAGGTTTTGTAATACACAGATTCTAATAATTTATAAACAAGAAAAAAAAATGAATTTCTAATTTATGTCAAATTTCGAATAAAAATATGATTATGTATTATTTTTTGGTCACAGAACATAAATTAAAAATACCATTAGAAATAATATTTAAAATATCAATAGAAAATATTGCCACATTTTTCAATATTTAATGGTTCAATGGTTCCTTCTTAGAAATCACTTTTAAAAAATCGAGGGGAAAGAATATTTTAAACACCGTCAGCTGGTATAAAAGCAGAGTTTATGCTAAAATGATGTTTTACATGACATTTTCTTCTTGTAACTTTTGAAAATAATATTTATTCTTCATACGCATATTAAATTTTAGAAAAGGGAAACTATTTCCAGCACAGCAATTCAATTAATTTATTTAAGTTTTTTTTATTAATGTTAAAAATATGAGATTTATTTAGAAATTAAATTAAATACAAAAACTTAAAGAATAAATAATAGATAATGCAGGAATATTTTAAACTAGGTCCTATATTAAACAAATTAAAAAAAAAAAAAAAAATACATTTCCAGTTTTCATCACATCTCTACATATGATAAAAAAAGATGTGCGTGTGTATGTCCGCTGCTCTATAGGCAAATGTCGGATCGCAGAGCTACAGAATTTTGTATGAAAGTTCATGTATTGACCTGACCTGATGCACCGCGATTCCCGATTTCCAAAATATTCATTATTATTATTATTATTATTATTTTTAAATATAAATTTCTGAAATGGTCGAATCTAGAGATAGAAAACTAAAAGTTTAAACGCTTTCCATGGTTCCTTAGCTGAGCTGGTCGCGGAGGTCATGAGTGTTAGAAAGTCTAAGAGCACATATTTTCTTCAAACAACATAAGTTTAAGCATCTTACTCACGTGCGCTAATTTCATTTTGTTGATTTCAAATTAGTGATGTTAAAATGCGTTTAAACGAAATTCACTCCATACGCCGTAATGTTAAGAATTTTGGTGTGTCCTTGTACACAGTTTATAAACAATATAGCCATAAAAAATTATACAGCTATTTCTATGCAAAGCTTGAACGTGTGTGCCAATTTGCAAGACAATCGAAGGATTTTTGCGGCCGCTATTGCGATACATACATATTCTTCCCATAGGCCGTAAAGATAAGAAACATTTTGGCGTGTCCCTGTATACGAACGAGAGCCTTTAAGAGCCGATATGTTACTTTTTGCAAATAATTAATGGAAAAAAAGCTAACTGATAAAATAAAATCTTCTCAGTATCCTAAACCGTATGGATGTCGAGAAAGTGACAAAAAATTAAGTTAAATTTAGAGATGTGTTAGTTGCTTTTCAGGCTGATCGCAGAGTTACAAAATTTTGCGTGGAGGCCCGTTTTGACTTCTCTTGATGTACCTCAAATCCCATTTTTTTCAAATTTTTGATTAGTTATTTTTTAATTAATATTTTTTTTTCAGCTGCAAAGATTGCCTGGTGTTGTCACCTGTTGTCATAGAATGAAGATAATAATATGTCCGAGACGTGTTTGTCCAAAAAACGTTTGTGGTCGAGAGGTTCTGCTCTAAAAGCCGTAAGACAGGGGGTACCAGGTTCTATCCCAGGTCGAGCCTATCGATCCAGTCGTTCAAAGTTTCCTGTGTTTTTTTTCCGAAACTAATGTAAATACGGACTAAGACCCTTAGAAAGATACCCACAGTAGAATCCTGCACTGGACGGGCTCTACCCGATCCGAACCTGACAGGTGAATTTTGAATAAACCTAAAACCTGACCCAAACCCTACAAAAAAATTTTAATCGACCCGAAAATCGACCTGAACCCGTAATAGCGAATTTGGATGACCGGTATTCGACCTGAACCAAATTTCTTTGTACCGAAACCCGAATTCTTTTCAGCCGAATCCGCCCCGAAGCCAGAATCTAAATGAAAATTAATAATTCATCTAAAAATCATGCAAAAAAATTTTAAGTTATAAAATATAAAGAATAATTATCATTTAAAATCATTAATAAATATTATTATCACATGATAAATCATTTTAAAAAAGTGTTAAAAGTATAATTACTAATGCAGTAAGTTAAAAATTTAAAAAAAATCTAAAAAAAAGAATTAATAATAGTTTTTAACTATTTATGTGTGCTGTGTACTTCAAGTATACAAAAGTGTGTTTGAAGTTTAGCGTTTGTAGTTTATTGTTTAATGCTTGTCACACACAGAAAATATTAAAATGATACAGTGATACAGACACCGATAATTCGCCCTTTCTCATCTAAATCTACATTTCAGAAACTTCTTAAAACATCAGTAAGATAAAAAATATTAATTATTAGTTTAAGTTCGTAGTCTATTTCAAAAGAATGTGAGTAATCAAAATATGTAAATCAAACATCTGGATATTGTCGGAGAGAGACCCTGTTTCCCATAGCTTATATTTTAAATAATATTAATAGTAATGTCATGTTTTTTGTTAATCGCTTCAGTCATATATGGATGTTTATTTTAGTATAATAATTTGGGTAAGCGCATATTCATTATGGGTATATATAGGAAACAAATTTCTATTTATAAGTTCTTTTTTTTTTTTTTTTTTTTTTTTTTTTGAAGTTGTTCTCAAGTCGACCCGACTCGTTGAAAACTAAACACGACCTGAATCCGATCTCGACCTGCAGTAAAAAAATCCAGTCAACTCGACCCGAACCCGAACCGTGGGTCGGATTATGGCAAAATCGGGTTATTTGAACCAATTCAAGATATACCCCCCGAAGGGGACTCTATCTATAGGCTTAGGACCCTAGCGTAGTTAATCGGTCTCAACCCACACACAACTGAAAAATGTAATTCTTGAATAATAGTAACGTCACTTATCGCCCAGTTAGCAACTAAATACCAATGTGTGGTTAAGGCGCGAGGGTTTAACGCATAGCAGGCTTAAAGCTTAAACATAAAAAAGTACTCGTAAAAAATTCAAAATAAAACAGACTTTAATTATAATGTTTTATTCTTTCAATGAAATGTACAAATGAAAAACTACTTTTTATTTGAAACGCTTTACCCAATTATTATGCTTCTTTTTTAGAAAAAAAAAATAATAAAAAAAAACCTTAAAAATGCTTTTTGCTGCTTAAATAAATGTTGTGATTAGCACTTTTATCGCTGTGTACTAGTTACAGTCGTTATAATTACATTTTTAACTTGAAAGCAGGGATATTGTAATCGTGGACCGGGAACCGAAATAGCGCAGGTAAGGAAGGTGCTGCAGAAGGCAACGGGGACTAAAAACAAGGTTTTAAGCGATTTTTAGTTTTTATTTACAAAATGATTTAGAATATCGTGATTAATATTTTTTGAAAATTCCTTCAAATATAGTGGCTGGCGAAGCAGGCCTGCTAGTTTCAAATAAAAATACCATTATGGATTATTTTCTGGTATAAAATAAATTAAAATTACCATTAGGATTATTTTTTGATATATTAGTGTAAAATATTTCCCATTTTTAATTATTCAATAGTTCAAGGCTTTTTAAAAGTCACTTTTAAAACTAGACGAGAGAAAAAAATTTAAACACCGTCAGCTGGTAGAAAAGTTCAGTTTATGCTAAAAAAGGATTTTTACATGACATTTTCTTCTAGTAACTTAAAAAAAAAATCATTTCTGATTTTCTTTGCCTATGTACTAAATTTTAGAAAAAGGAAACTATAATTGATTATAATAGATATTTACTCTTCGAAAAATATATAAAACAGTAAACTTTATACTTTTGGGATTACTTATAGACGAATGAACAGAACGCTGTGATCTCCATATAAAGCAATGTATTTGGAATAAAGATTTAAGAAAATACAGTCGGTAACAAAAGTGTCCGAACACTAGCAAAAATTCCTATGTAAAAAAAGTACACTTCGTACGGTTTTATTAAATAAATCCTTGTCGAATCCTATTCTTAGTGTAAGAACATGATTCGATAAGGATTTATTTAACAAACCGTATGAAGTGTACTTTTTTTGCATAGGAATTTTTGCTAGTGTTCGGACACTTTTGTTACCGACTGTATATTTCCTATTCCTTCTTCTTAAAGTTCCATTAAATGAAATCATTTTTATGAAAAATAAATTAGTAAATTTTCAATCAGAACTACCTTAGTTTAATTTTACAAAGTCACATAAATAAATTCTTTTCAGAAAATTCTTTTTAGTATATTTCTTTGAAAGGCATAAGTAGAAGAGGAAACTCTTTCAATTGAAAACTTCAAAATTACATTTTGAACGTCCGAGATGTCATGTTTTGGTATTGTGTTTGGTAACTTTGAAAAGTATATTTTATGACCATGATGTCATGGTTTTTATTCAATAGCGTAAAATTTTTATTTATTTATTAAATTTACAAAATAATTTTATTACTCAGTAAATTTTAAAATAAATGAGGACATGTATTTATAAATGAATAGATAATAAACGAAAAAAAATATTAATTGCTTTCATATTTACTATTTATTAAAGAAACTAAAATAAAAAGTTTCGATTTATTTCATTTAAGTTGTAATATTTTATTAAAGAGCTTAATGTGAATTTCTTATGATGTAGATGATGCCATATATATATTTTATTCTTTATTTCATTTTGGTTTTAATCATCACATCTTGAAAGGGTTCTTCGTTTTTCATTTTTCGGACATAAGAGTACTTTTGCAAAAATTCCTGTTTTTAACCTTTTATACACCATTTTCCTCTCATTGATTATAGGAGGACGGAGCGGTAACCTGGTAGTAAAACGCCGACCTCGTAATTATAATGTAGCAGGTTCGATATTGGAGCCGGCATAAAACTGTCGTCTACATTAATGTTGCTTTACATGTTTCCATACCAAATAATGGAAATTGCCGAAGCATGGAAGACATCTCCTCAGATGAGGATCAAAATTATTATGGCGTCCTCTGACCAAACGTAGAGGTGAGTACCAGACCGTCGCTAATTTCCATTGCGTAGCACTATAGCCACATAAAACCCAGTCCACCAACTTACCATATATTGTAGCGCCATCTGTGAAGAAAAGAATGATACATGTATATGAAAAAAGCGTGATTTTTCTACACTAATGTTCACTAAAAATTGAGATTTCCGTTTTAAACTTTAACGTTGTTCCTTTTATATTTACTTAAGAGGACGAGCGTTTGTCAGTTTTGTCATTATTGGATAGCTTTTTAAAAAATAATACGCATTTTTTTTGGGGGGGGGGATTGGGGGGAGGGTGAAGTGTACTTATATTTAAGCGGTCCCATCTTTTTGTTATACCCTGTATATAGCTGACCTACTAAAAATGTCTTGTAACCTAATAATCATAATTTTTTTATGCCTAAAAAATAGAAGAAGTAAAAGCCTGTTTACAAAATTTGAACGAAACACGTAAAGTTTGTTTCAATACTTTTAAAGAAATATTTTTAAATTTAGAGAAACAATTAAATAGGTTTCTGAATAATTATAATGTTGTTACTTAATTTTCTATATTTTGACTCAATTAAAGTATAGAAAAATTTAACCGTGTATCTTAATAGTGCTATAACATTCAATTCGTAAATAAAATCCTCAAACTGAACCTTTATACAAAATAAATATTGCTCAAGAGTGGTGTACAAGCTATATAAGATCTCATTTTGATATGGAACGAATATATATATATATATATATATATATATATATATATATGCAGGGCCCGTGAAATACGGTTACATGGTCGCCATTGTCGATCAATATATTTTAACTGGCGACTATGTTTTCAATTTAAAGTCAACACTTTTTTTTTCTTAACAGTTTGGTGAAAAAATTGGTCCAAGAATCAGGCTCCGATTTCACTCCGATGTAGGCTAATTCTAGCTGTTTTGATTCCTGCTCCTCTTTCCACGTTTTGAGACACTATGTTGCTAGCAATACACCATTAGAGTATTTACACCACTTTTCTCCGTACATGTAATCAGTGCACCGTTTCAGAGAATTGGTTTACACTACACGTGTTTGCGCGTATCTTGCGAACTGGTGCTGAATCGATTTAGTGAAAATAATAAAACAAGTTTCATGCTGTTAAGTTTAAACAGGTATTTCCTAATGTATTATACTGTCCTAGTAAGTATTTGTTTTTTTTATGCATAGAAAATTTCTATATTCATGTAAAATGAAAAAAAAAAAAAAAAGAAGAAGAAGAAGAAGAAGTAGAGGGGGGGGGGGATAATTTTTTCCTGGCAACCAGAAATTTCTATTGGACACCAGTTTTTTTTCAAATTCCTGGGGCCCTGTATATATATTTATATATATACTGGTGATACAACGGTCACAAAAATATAAATAAATAAAATAAATGTATTATTCAAAAATATTGACCATAGCACTATTCGGTTTTCACTGAATTACAGAAAACAGACATGCAATTTTTTAAAGTAACAAAAGACTTATTGTCAAATTACAGTTTAATTTGTGTCAATCAGGTGTCGTTTGAATTTTGAAATTACTTTTTTACAAGGGCGTAGTACAGTCGGTAACAAAAGTCTCCAAACACTAGCAAAAATTCCTATATAAAAAAAGTACACTTAATACAGTTTTGTTAAATAAATCCTTGTCGAATCCTGTTCTTAGTGAGTCTAAAATCAGGATTCGACAAGGATTTATTTAACAAAACTGTATTAAGTGTACTTCTTTTATATAGGAATTTTTGCTAGTGTTCGGAGACTTTTGTTACCGACTGTACGCTCAATACTTTTTGAATAATATATTTTTATATTTTTTCTGTGACTTTAAGATCACCCGATATATCACATAATTTTTTTAAGTTATTGATCGCAACAATTATTTTAATAAAATAATCTATATAAATAAAGCAAAGTGTTTGTCGGTGGAATACATCCAGGCGGACCACTCCTATTTTCGACTGGTAAAGATTTAACAATTTTGGTGATGAAAGTCGGTCATTTTTTTTAGTAAAAACTTACGATTTTTTTTTTTTTTTTAAGATACTCCATAGGTGTTATACTTTTCAAAAGAGCTCTAAAAACTGTTTAAGATTTGTTTTAATTATACAATAAAGTAAAAATAAAAGGAATCATTTTTTTTAAAATTAATTATTTAAACATTTTATTTTATTTTAATTTATTTTATTTTTACTTTATTTTATAATTAAAACAAAACTATTTTATGTATATATATATATGTAAGTTGTAGAAAATTATAAATAGTTCAAATAGAAAAATATGGCTGTATAACCTACATATATTTTAAATCACAAAAATTCAATGATTATTGTTTATTAATTTTTTTTAAAGTGTAGATTTAATTATTCATAAGGTTAAATTTTACAATCATCCATTCTTGCAATTGTTCAACTTCAGCTTTAATAAAAAAAAATATATATACTTTTCTTTTATTTATTGTAAGTAATAATAATAATAATATTAATATTAATAAAAAAAAAAATAAAATAAGTATGCAAACAGAATCCTAAATAACAAATAGAAAGAAAAACAGACGAAATTTTAAATAATTAAAAAATAAACAAGCTGTAAAACAAAATGTAAAATAGTTAGCAGGTGTACTTAAATCTTGGTTTGAACTTCCTGATTTGGTTTTAACGTGTATAAATTACGTAAACGCTTTTAGCTTGTTAAAAATAGAGAGCAGCAGAAATTTGATATCTTTCCGGTCATTAGTTTTAGTTGCCGATGTCTGCAAACAGAGTAAATCATTTTATGGCCACCCTGTATATCACAAAAATTTAGTTATGAATGTTCGTTTATTTGAAATATACTTACTTAAGCTAGTTTAGTATTAAGAGGAAGTTAATATCTTTATTTAAATTATATTTGTAATAAAAACCTTTTTTGTTTGAAATTACGTTGTTTCGTCAACGGGCGAAAAATATACAAAAAGATCACACTTTCAATCTTTTTGTTACGTACGATATGTAGAATTTTAATCAGGTTATTTTTCTTTTTCTTTTTTTATAAACATATATAATCTCATGTGGTCAGTTTTTGGTAATTTTTTTTTTTTTCTTTTTTTTTTTTTTTTTTTTTTTTTCTTTTTTCATATGTGTGTAAGGACACCTCACGTATAAGAGAAATACTATATTATCCTGCCTTTAAAGTGTAAAAAAAAAAGAAATGTCCTCACATTTTCAGAGGTAAGAAGTCGAACATTTTAAATGAAAACTGTAAAACTCTACGGAAATCTTATGTTTTTTTTTTTTTTTTTAATATTTTGAGTTATATTGCTTTCATTTATATTAATGCAAAATAAAAGAGAGTACCACTTTTCGTTTAATACAAAATAAATATTATAGGCGTAAACAAGAGTTTTGTTTATACACTTACAATATATATATATATATAATAAAAGAAAGAAAGAACTATACCATTATCAATATAATTGATTATTTTTCTTCAATAGTCTTTTGAATCAGACTCAATTTCCGGAGGGAATACAAAAGTTACTATTAAGGTTTTGTTTTATCACCTTATGAGTATTAGATATTCCCAGTCAAAATATGTTTTCATATCATTTTCTGAAACGATATTAAGTTAGAAGAGCCCAAGGGCATTTTATTAGGCAACCAATACGTTTACATACATATATACATATATTTAAACTTAAATAGTATTTTTCAGATGAAGACTTTTAATTTTAAATGCCTGCAGCAATGACGTTTAACATATTTTTAATAAATCTTACTTCACGAACGTTACATTTTATTTTTGACGCGAATTCAAAAAAATATTTTTATGCTTAGCTTTAAAAAGAAAAATTTACAAAATGTATTTTTTTTTTTTTTTTGCAATGGTTATGTCGTACAGGAGTACGTGAAAATATTTTAAAGTAGAAAAAGAATTCTATTAAATTTGAAGTTTAATAAATCGACTTTTCGTTCGTATAAATTGATGTGTAAAAATCTGCAAAAGAAATTTCAAAATATATATTTCTATAAGTCTGTTTCATTTAAAATAATTTTTAGTATAGTAAGAATAATTTGCATAAAAAATAAAAAATAAAAAAATAAATAAAATAAGAAATAAATAAATATATAAATAATCTTTTGTTCTGAAAACTACATTAAACTGCTAACTTTTGCTCAACTTATTTCATAAAGGAGATTTTTTTTTTTTTAATGAGAAATAATATCGTTACATATTAAGTAAAAAGAGAAAATTAACTTTTACGCATTGATTGCTTTTGTTTTGGAAAAAAGATACTTTATAATATTTGGTACATAAACGGAATGTTTTCAATAATTAATTAATTAATTAAATTGTAATAGCTACAGGGTTGGCGGGAAATTTCTGTCGTATTTTAAATAAAACATTTGAATCAGTTTTATTAGCGTTTATTTACATTTTAATCAATAATATAATATCTATTATTTGCAACCCCTCGTTAACATCTTTTAGGCAGCTTGTCGATCTTCCTTGCGTAGAAGTTCTCATACTTGTACTCAAAATATTCATAAACTGTTCTGGAGACAGCTTTGAAACAAATAATATTTTCTCTTCAGATAATTCTGAAGTGATCAGAATAGATAGTAATCCGATGGAGCTAGGTCAGGTGAATATCGTGGGCCACTGAAAACGTCCCATCCAAGTTCATTCTATTTTTGTTGCGTCGCAACTGCAATACTATATGGTTTTGTATAATCTTGATGAGGAAAAATATTCTATTTCTGTTCGCTTATACTGGCCGCATATCTTTGGTAGCTACAATACAGCAGTAAACTTTTTTCTCTTTATATTCTCGTAAATAATCCACTTTTCATCTCCCTTAATGAGCTTGTCCAAAAATGGCTCCACATTGTGCCTAACAAGAAGATGAATAGATACTCACACGATCCAATTAAGTTATTTCAGTAAACTTGTGCGAAAACTAAATATTTTTAACCACGTCTTTCGAGACCATGGGAACCATTACGCAAGTGCGGACTAAGCGAGTCCAGTGTTAAAATAGGGGTGAAAATCCTTGTCGTTGAGAAAAAAAATAAACGGTAAGGGAACACCTAATGACTAAATGTTTACCAAATCCCAATTTGTCGGACAATTTGGTACCTCTGGTATAAACTGACCCGCCTTTTTTTCGTTCCTCGCTCACCACTATATTCATGCTAAAATATTTCCCTGTTAAAAAATATTATATTTTAATTCCATGTTAAAAAGTAACGCCGCCAATCATGAGAAGCTATTACACATCTAATCCATTTGTATGGGATTTGTTTATTGTTTGCAACTACAAACTCTTATATATTAACAGTCTAGCATTCTTTGGAGATGAGATGATCCAAACTGCATTTGTGCATTTGTTGATTATTAGATATTCAGTCAAAAGCTTTTCTTCCTCATCAATAAATAATTGCCTAGTTTTGTAATTAGGGTGCATATCCACACCTCATCTGTTTTTTCCCAACTCTTATTTTTTTACATAACTATCAAGAGTTATTTGTGCAATACTATGAATAACAGCTCTGCTGTGAACACTGAATTCTTCATCAGTAATTTTCTTTCCTACTGTCTTCATAACTTCTGTGAGATGTGTAGATTTCTGTATAGATTTTCAAAATTATTTAATTAAGAGAGGCTGGCCCAGTGTCCAGTTCTCTCTCACAGAGAATGGTCCAAGCCTCCCAAACTAGCCATTTTTTAAAGAATGGTACTAATGAATGGTATTTTAAGCCTACTTCATTGCACAAATTTTACATCTTAAATAAAACCTTAATATAACCGTATTTATAAAATCCCGTTTATTTAAACTTAATGCAATTGGTTTGTCTGAAAAATTCTTACAAATTATGTTTAAAAAACTCACATTTTGGGTTGAAAAACCATTCTTTTTTTTATTTTCTCCACTCTGCTAAGAAGTAGATCAATGCAACTAAGGTAGATTTATAATGACACCAGTAGCTTTCCTCCCCTTCTATTGGGAAAATGCTAAAATATTTTTAAATACTAAAATTTAAGGATGGGCCAAAAGCCTCCCTTATGGCCAAGGTTCCCCTTACTGTTCGATCAAAATAAGATTTAGATATTTTCATAATCTTTTAGATTTAGCAAGTACAATTATTGGATATTTGGATATTTATTGGAAATTTAATAGGCATCTAATGGATGTAAAAAAAAGGGTGATAGTTGTTTCGCTAATAGGCATCTGTAGGATGTTTATAGAAGTTTAATGTGTCATTTTTAAAAACTTTTATAGATGTCTTATGGATCTAAGTGGCTGCGTTGGTAGATTCCCTGTATTTCTAAATATTGTCATTTATATAAAAGACAACTTTTAAACTAAGAATTTTAATGTTAATAATGCGTAAAAATGCATTTTTGAAACAAATACGCTAGACATAAAACGCAAAACACAAATGCAAAACATTTTTTCAAAACAAAAGGGGTAGATTTCAGAATTATTCAAAATATTTTAAAATGTCATTTTTTTGTAAATAGTTAGTTTCTTAATATATATATATATACATATATGACATTAAAAAAAAATCAAATTGTTGGAAAGATTTTACTTAAATCACCGAGTTTTAGAAATTAACATGCTTTTAAAATGTACGCACATATGAAAATATAATGCCTACTAATTGTGAAAAAGTTGTTCTAAAAAATTACTTTGAATTTTACAAAACGTCCATTTATTGAAATAATTTCTATGGACACGAGATACCTGAATTTAACCTTCAAATAAACCATTAAAGTTAAAAAATATGAAAGTAAAAAATTAGCATTCATTATTAAAAACATTCTAAAAATTGCAAGTAAATAAATAATTTCTTTAAAAAATTATGTTTTTTTTTTTTTTTTTTTTTTATAAGCAAAGGTATTTTTATAAATGAGATTTTTTTGTTTTTCATCCAATAAAATATTTCTCAAGACGCATTGAAAAAATTTCGTTCTTAAATCTATTCATTTCAGTAATTATCACGTTCAGAAGCTCAAAGGTTACATGGAAATTTACTTTGGATAGTGATATAATAAAACTGTTTTTGTATATTGAGCTAATATTTTTCTTTAGTTTATTGCTGTAAGTTTGCGACAGTAAATTACACTGGTTTAGAAAAAATCGATTATAAAAATAAGTAAACGACCCTTCATATAAGATTTTAGATATGTATAATGTTAGCTTTTAAAAGAAAAGAAATAATAGCTGATTTTGTCTGTTTTGGATTTGGAGATTTTTTTTAATTAATTATATTCTTTTAAAAATTAACTGAAAACCATAGTTTTCTTCATCCCTTTTACGAAATACTGCTCGTTTTCCAAGCTTTAAAGAATAATTTTTCAAGAAGTATTGAGAAATGCGTTTAAAAAATAATTTTTCGCAATATGCTTTATTAAATTACAATAAAATATTAAAAGATAAAATCATAATTTGAGACATAAATATATTGGCTTAAGAGCCCGCTTCTCTCAACGCCGCCGGAAGCCGAAGCTAATGTTATTTTACGGGAAATTTTTCTTTACAAATAACTTATTAACTAATACATATTTTTAAATTCTGTTTTCACATTCTGAAAATTCCCAGCTCTTAAATCGACGGACATTTTTTAAAAAATCGTTTTACACACACATATATATATATATATATATTATTTTGAAGCTGCAAAATACGAATTTTATATATATGAATTTTTTTTTTCATGTTGCAATTTGAAAATAAAATATTAAAAATTAAATAAATACATTTTTGAAAAAGATCCGCCAATTTAACATTTGGGAATTTTCTGAATATGAAAACAGAATTTAAAAATATGGATTAGTTAATAAGGTATTTGTAAAGAAAATTTCCCCATAGACTAACATTGGCTCGAGCTTCCGACGACGGTAAGTGAAGAGGGCCGTTAATAAATACTGTTTCTATAAAATTTTCTAATAATGAATTAGATTCAACTAACATTTTTTAATAAATAGATGAAAAATTAAACATCACTATGTTGATCACTAAAGATGACCGTTTAAATTAATTGAAATAATCTTTAATGTGTGTGTCAAAAGAAAATAACTTCCACACTACTATTTTTCAAAGCAAGGTTTTGGACCAAAAACGATACGGTTTTAATTGCCCTTTTTATTTATGCGTACATTATACATTCAACAAAGCTAAATTGAATTATATATATTTTCTTATAACAAACAAATTTTTAATTTAAAATAATTTTTTTTCACTTAAAATAAATAAATAAATATTTGATAATATCTAAGTAATTTTGTGATAGATTCTCTTTAAATTATGCTTTGTAATTTTAAATGAGCTCGTAAAAACAACAGTAAAATGTTGAATACATTATGCATTATATGAATATTTAGTAGCAGACTTATGAAATTCTCTGAAAAATTATTCTCATTGTTTGTGCGCGTAAATTATTAACATTTTCATAAAATGAAGTAGTTAATTTCATTATCATTTGAAATTTAATCCCGTTAATGAACAAAAATTTCAGCTTAGAAATAAATCTAGAACTTAAATCTTTTCATAAATTATTAGTAATTTCTACTCTTTGAACATTTATCGAAGCAATTACGTTGTGCTGGAAACTGTTAGCTATTAAGCAGAAATGTTGTTCCGATAACCTATCTTCCTTAATTCGAAAACGCTGATATTAGTTTTAGTGCGTAAATAATTTATAAATTTACAGACATCGTAAACATTAATCTTGTAAATTCCCCTTCTAATCTACTGATGAAATTAATTAATTTAATACGTTTTTCACCGAAGTTTCAGACAAACGGAAACCTAGAATTAAATAGATTAATCATCAGATTATTTATTATATATACACATATTACGTGATTCTGTTTACGTGCGTTTATACATAATAGATATATAAATTAAAAAAATAAATAAATAAATAAATGACGGATGAAAAGTTTATGCGGGTTTTAAATTTTCTACCCCAATTACTAGATTTGTTTATAAGAATAAAGCGTTTTAAAATGCGGCCGAAGAAGATAAACATTCATCGTTCTTCTCTTATAAATATATTAGATAAAATTTATGTCTTACAAGTAAGTAGGGTTTTATAATGTTATATTGAAAAAAGAAATGAAATCGTTTGAAAAAATACTTTTGCTTTATGTTGTGATGCCCGCAAATAAATGGCTATGATATTAGAGTTATCGTATCACTAAATTTGTGTAACATGTTTGTGAAAGGACTATTTTTTTTTTTTTTTAATTTGGAAATTTAACAAGGGGTTAAAATTATTAAGTATTTTGTACTAAAAAAAAAAATGACATCATACATTATCTTATTTTGACAATGGATTAAGTTAGGTTTTAAGATCCCCTAAGTGCCCCGACGTACCTACATAAGTCATTTAATCTTCCATTTAAAAAATCAGGAGTTACGCATGTACATTTTCTTGTAATTTAATTCTCTGATAACAAATAAGGATTCCCATTCGAAAGTTATAAGTTATTCCTGTTCTTCACCACGCGGGATTGGCAGGTAGATTACTGATTTTTGCATTATTGGACAGTTCAAAAAATCTTTGCGTGCTTAATTATTTTCCTGGCCGATCCGAGGTGTATATCGCGAAATATTTGACCGATCCCACCATTTTGTTACTCAATGTATATATACATATACACATACATATTACAGTAAGAAGAAAACCTTTAGAAGAGGAAATGAATATAATTTATGTGCACCAGGGAATTTTTAGTGACGTTTTTGATAAGAAATTTTTAAAAATAATCTACTGTACTTTCCTGTGTATAATCCGCAGGTCAGATAAATCAGATTTACGCCAGAAATTTAAACACTTTCGTGGCCGCATGTTTCTGTATTTTTGAAAGTATGTTCCGCCTGTGGGCGTTATTTTTTTCAAGCTACTTTATTTCAGCACATGGCTTTCTGTATTCATATTTATATTACATAAGAATATACATAAAAATTATATTCTTTATAATGAAAGACTTGTATCCATAGTATTTTTATTGTACAAATATGAATATAGAGAACATTCTTAAGAAATATAGCACATATACATTTCAAAAGAAACTCCCACTGGCGGGGTTATAGATTTTAAAATGACGTGAATCTACGTCAGCTGTCGCGAAAGTGTTAATTAACAAACAAAACTAAATGTCGACTAGGCACCCTAGTGGGAGGTATTTTTACTAGTACAGATTTGTCTCATAATTAAAATTGCTGTTATAAAGCTAATTTATATAACATGCGGATTACACTCAGTAAAATACGATAAATAAAGTTACTGTTTTTTCATTTACTTAAAAAAAATATATATATATATTTATTTATTTTTCATGCAATACTGTAAAAAGATCCGAAAATAGGCTTTAGAGTAATAATAAATATTAAATGTGTAAAGAAACATTATTCAAAAAAAAATACGAAATTTTTTTTATGGTAGAAATATTTTAGCTGAATGTGTCGTAGAAAAGTATATATAGGCACCATTACAGTCTAGAAGTTTGTATAGTTTATTTTAGGATGAGCTTTAGGTTGAGTGGGTAAAACATCATACTAGAAATACACAATGGGCAATTAGCATTTCTTTTGATATACAATAACAACATGCATATTAAAAAGCGTAAATTCTTTACAAGTTATAACAGTTCGTCGATATATAATAATAATTCTATATATAATAATTCTTTTGATAAGATAAAACTTAAATTTTCAGTATTTTGTCACTTTATTATTGAATATATTTCACATATAATAAAATATATATTTCACTGATGCAAAAGAATGGTGTTTAAACTGCTAGTACTATTTTAATTGTTTGAGTAGCATTTTAAGAATATTAAGTTACTTTTAAAACTAGCTTTTTTTTATGAAAAAAATATGTATATTTAAGCTCTTTTTAGGCGGGATAAATCGAAATAAAATATTTTATTACAACTTATCTCATCTTAAAAGTTTCTCATTATTTTTTGAATGGCCTGTTTTAAATTATTCTTTAGCCGCAACACTACGCATTTCAAGTAAATTCAAAATATTTTTAATAAAGGAATTTTGTTTGATCAGTGCTGTACATAAATCTTTATTTTACAAAAAAAAATTTGTAGAAGTTTTATGAAAAATACTACTTCATATAAATAAGTACTTTGCTGTAGAATGTATTCCATACATCACCGAGTAACTTTGCAAATAAACACAGCATGGGAGTGATATTCGAATGACAAAGAAAACATTTCCCATTTTGAATGTCATTTCACTACGTCTTTATTAGGTGAGAGAGTTATTTTCATTTGCTTCGAGGTTGGAAATTTCCTTTTTTTTTTTTTCATATTGTATAAAAAGTATCTTAAGAAGTTACATAGACACTCTTGAAGAAAACAAAGATAAAGCAAAGAATATTTTAAAAGAAAAATATGCTTACTTTTTCTACCTGAAAATAAATCATTTTTTGACTGAAATGTGCTTTATTTTGTACTATTAGCAAACTGCAAAATTAAAATAATTCACAATATTTAGGCAACATATTAATCACGCACATGCACACGCACACATATATACAGAGCTGCCAAAATTTCCAATTTAATCCGCAGCCTTGTTAATAATCGCCTTTTCTTCACATCATTTTATTTAAAGTAATTTTCTTATGGTAATTATATTTTGTAAAAAATAAATATATGAAAATAGTAGTGTGAAAAACAGGCGAACACTAACAATGCAACGGAATAAATTAGAAATGTTAGCAGCTGTGCACATATGTAGATTTATTTTCATGAAACTTTAAAAAAATAAAAACGTTGAATCATATTATTATCATATATTTAATTCGTTTGTTATATTAAGGAAATTAAAACTTTAAGATATAAAATACACGTTACTTCAAAAGTGCTGAAAATAAATGTAAAATAAAAATATGTCTGCTAATTCACTGCTTTTTCTTTTCTTTTCTTTCTTTTTAATGTCTGTCTTATTTTATTAATGAAATTTAGTTTTAAGATAAGACATTTTTTAAATTATAAATGTATTTAGAAAAATAAAATCTAGCAAATGTGTAAACGTATTAAAGTATTTAGTGCATTTATTTTGTCTTGATAACTTTTACTTAAATTCATACTTTTAATTGGCTTTATCATGACGTTATAACTTAACAAGAACCGTGCTTAAAGCGTAATTTTACTTTCTTTATGGAGGGAAAGACTTGTTTTAAGCTCAGTAATATGAAATCAAGTTTTTGTAATTTTTACAAGCTTTGAGGTCTCCTGAATCCAAAAAACTGGCTTTTAGCGGTTGGCCTGAGTGTCTATTATCAGCTAATCACAAGCACAGGTATTAACAGGAAACTGAAACTTCCTAGTCTATATTATATAGGAATGGTACACTAAACTTTTAGTTTAGATCTAGCTAACGGTTGTAGTACAGAAACCACTAAGATAATTCAAATATATTACGTGTTTGGGCGAAATTTCTGATAAATACAGTTTAACATCCTTATACTGCACTAAACAAAATGAAATAAGGATACATTTTTTATATGCATAAAAGCAAATTTCATATAGAAAATGACATAAAATTCATTCACCATTTGGATATAAAGCTACTCAAAAGGAATAGTATTATATTAGGTCTATATTAGGATATTTTAAATATCTACTTGAAAATTGTTGGATGTGCATTTCCAGTTATGCTAGGTGTTTTTCATATTGGGCTAAGTTAAAGTATACTACAGAGGCTGTTCGCACATTTTTAGACGATTTTGATGGAGTGTACTGAAGCAATTTCACTCATATTTCGTGTTTTAATTGTTCAGTTTGATAGCTCTTGTTCTTAACTATAATTCTACATCAGAATTTCTATGATAATAATGCTTTTTGTAATATCGGAAGAGGTATATTTTTCTACTCCTCTTGAACGGCTTTCCAAAGTCTACAAAGCGTTGTAGTCGGTGTTTGGATAATGATGATTTTAAGAGTCAAAAAACACAAAAATCCAACAGTGAGATTTAGCAGGAATATCAGTGAAGGGTATGGTTTTAATTCCCGTTTTTTGCTCCATTTTTTTCTAGAAAAGCAATTGCGGATTGCGATGTGTGGCTGCTTGTTTTGTCTTGATACAGTTCAACGGATTGATAGCATTGTGGATAAAGATCTGGATTTTCATTTTTAAAAATTGGAATTAAAATATGTTCTTGATAGTATTTAGAGCTGATTTTGACATTTTTGTCACATTTTTCTTGCTTTTATCTTGCGCTTGTATGAAAAACCAGTGGAAATCATAAATCCTTTAAAAAAACTTTCTTTTGATGCTTTGAACCATGTAGAAATTTTATTTTCTCCACTTTTGTGATAATAAATTGATCTTTTTTTATTGCAACCACTTAAATAGACCCAAGATTCATCTATTGTTGCGACATTTTTCCATTTTTCTCCTGATAAATGCTTTTCATAAAGATTTCACAAAAACTCTCTTTGGAAAGAGCGAAAACTTATCCTTCCATCTACTGCCTTTTTAAAAGCGCATTTTTGCATTTAAACAAAAATTCGAAATATCAGAAGATAAATAAAACTTCCAAAAATATTACTGTTATGAAAATAAAATTCTCCATGCAAACGATTTTTTCTTACTGCGAAATAAAACCGTCTAAAAAATGTGCGAACAGCCTCTGTATATGGAGCGTATGTAATTTATAGGCAATATACAGGGAACAAAAATCCTAAAATTAAATGAAAACATTTTTTCCTATTCAATGTAATTAATGGAAGTGCGTTACTACATTTTAACAATACCAGGAAAACTGCTCAGAAATGATCATTACTTTCTCATACTCATATAGTATACTAAATGTTGTTTGCAGTTCAATTTTTAACACTGATTTCTATTTATTTATTTGTTATAATTACACGTTTTGAGGTCTCCTGAATACGAAATTCAAGTTTTTAGCATTTGATTTGTATGTATGTCTGTTCTGTTATAAATATATCTTAAAAGCAATTAATTTCAGAAAATTCGATTCTGGTGTTGTCTTTAAAAGAAATTGATGAAGATTTGTAAGTTTCAAAGATTGGTGCGTGTGAAACTTGTCTACATAATTTTGATTAAACTTTTAAATATAATAACAGCAGTGAACTATTTATAAGTGTGAGTACTGTATTGAAACGGAGAGTTGAGGGTGGTGGTGCACCCCCTTACACAGAATATACATAAAATGAAACTGTTTCTAAACCTCTTTTAAACATTTTAAAAGTACATTCATATACAGAATTTATTATCTTACCCATAGATATACAATCCATCTTTATTGAATAAAATTCAAGGTAAGAGAATGTCATGTGGGTATCACAGCAGATTATGTTACATTTGTTTATGTACTGAAGAAGTAAAATATATGTATTTATTCATTAATTATAATAGTTGTTTTTCTTTTATAATTTAATAATATGATTTTTGCAATAATTCAACACTGCATTCACTTTTTATTTCATTTACTAATATTTAGTTTTTTTTTTTTTTTTTTTTTTTTTTAATTAAACACATTAGTTCACTATTGTTAGGGTTTCATATGAAACTTTTTTGAGATAAACTGTTATTCCAGAAATAAAAGTGAGTGAAAGTATTTGTTTAAAATCCCCTTAAAAAACAAACATAAATAACCATAATGTAAATACAAAGTAGCAATTCTGAAAAAATATCCCGAAAACATTTATAAAGCCTCTAAAAGATGACTGCTAAAGTTTTTACATCCATTAAAAAACATACATTTTACGAAATATTTTCATTGTAAAAAAATCAGACCACTTTTAAAATGTTATTTATGATGCTGGCTTGAACATAATTGACTATGAATATTTTAATCAGAAAATATGACAGAAAATATGACAGAAAATAGCAATATTTTACATAAACTCATGTTTTGGGGATTCTTGCATTGGAAATAGTATGGATTTGTATGAAAAGTAAATTATCAAACTCATTCAAGTTAAATGCATAGAATTAAACGTTTGTTAGCATATTTAGTGGGATATTTCAGTTTGACACCATGTCGAGTGATCGGAAAAAAATATTTTTCCTAATATGAATATTGTACACTCTATATTGGAAATTTCTGAGAACAAGTATATGATGGGAAATTGAGTAGAGTCCTTCTTTGAAAACTCGTTTTAAACTTGTAACATTTTTAACACGTCATGATAGTATATTGAATTTTCTGGAAGGTGTTATATGGAGGTTGGGTGTCTTTTAACGTTGCACTGGGCTATTGAGTGTAGGGTATAGATGAATGTTTGGAAGGTCATCCTGGAGGGACTACGGTGACATGCCATCAGAATTTCGATCCGCCAGGGGGTGGATAGCTTATCGGCATTGTTAACAAAAAGACTCGCTTACGAAATCGAGAATTCGAAGGTAAATAAGAGATTAAATGGGAACAAATTTTGCCATAACGTTGCTCTCTTCGTAGACTAATCGAGCAATACATAACATTTTCCGATGTTCAAAGTTATTTACAGATTTCATTTTCCTGTAGAAGAAATACGTATAAAAATGTTTAAAACGTTTCTTTTCCTGATTACTATTCTGACAAAAATAGTGACTTTAGACAGTGTACGAAAAATGTACTTACATTGAGCAGTAGTGATTACCTTCATAAATTTTTATATAATAATCAATCACTACTTGAAACACCAGTTTGAAAAATGGAACAAACACCAAAAATTGATAATTGAATTTTTACTTCACTTAAACTTGCATTGCGTTGACACGCATGTTGACAATGATTTGACTAAATTATGTTTTTTTTTTTTTTTTTTTTTTCTTTTCGATTTGCCGAAAATTTTTGATTTTGGACATCTTCCCTTCATTAAACTGCTAATACAATTTAAATCTGTTTAATAAAATATCCCTAACATATTATTATTTTTTTTTTGATTGCTAATCTGACCAAAATAATTATTTAAATCCCATGGTGCTGACTTTACCAATTATACTAACCAAATTACTGACTTTAATCAGTGTTGCTCACCTTTCTGTGTTTAAATGGGAATTGATCTTAACCAACAAATCACTGTAGAACATATATAATAAGAAAGGAATAAATAGAAATAATTTGACTTTGACTGCTAAAAAATGATTCTTTAAAATGTCGGATACGTTGTATTATGCTTAGATACTATGTTTTTGTTACATTTAAATTATGTATTTGGATCTGTGTAATGCATTAATAAAGTTGTTTAAAAAATATTTTAAGGTTTTCAATATTTTTTTTAATAATGTGCGTAATTATCTATGAAAAGCTTTCAAATTTAATGGATAAGAAATAATAAAATATACGTTTACAATAATAATAATAATAACAGAAAGTTTTTTAAAAAATGTAAAAAATGCAAGCATCTCAAATGCAGTGAAAACAAAATTTTAGCATTTTATTTTTATTTAGAAATATATTTACATATTTCTTTTCAATATAGAAGAAATACGTATAAAAAACTTTAACAGATTACTTTTCCTTATTAATATTCTCATTTGAGACGAAATCGATAAGATGATATTATTCTTATTCCTTTAATAGTTTATTTGATATCGCTGATCTATGATACCAGGATATACTGCATATAACAAATAACATAGACAACAGTTGCTGTTCTACAAGCATTCAGTAATAACTGGTTCTAACAGCCTGTCAAACATTATTTATCTGATTTATTCATTCGCATGCCCTGGCCATTCCATCATTTATTATACGCATAAAGTATATTAATGCTTTCATTTATACCTCACAAATTGCGCAATACAAAACTCAAATATGAAAGACTGCATTAAAAGATATATATATATATATATATATATATGTGTGTGTGTGTGTGTGTGTGTATTTATGAATATAAATACTTATATTAACTTACATTTTATTTTATTTTAGGTGATGAATATTTATTTACTTTAATTAATATATTGTCTCAAATATGTATGTAAAATCTTAAGTTTCTAAAAATATCATTATAAAACATTTTACAAAAATTCTACCTAAGAGAGAAAAGTTTTTATACTTTTCTCAGATAAATAAGGAAGAAATTACTAAGTTTATTTATTTATTTATTTATTTTTTAATTTGTTGTCTAGTACATTGATAGCTGTATGAGTGTAACTATTACAATTCGTGAATATTCTTGAAAAATAATTATAATTAAATTATTTTAGTTATTATCATTATCACTGAAAACGTATCTAAACGCTTTGGGGTTTAAATTTTAAGACCGTACACTTTTATTTCTTTTTCAAAATTACTCAGGCTGAATCTTATTAAAATTTGTCACTAATATATATATATATATATATATATAATTTTAATTCAAAAGTGATACGATGATGCAAAATTCATTTTATTTTCATGTAGGAATTATAATTTTACTTTAAATGTAGATTAAAAACGGTTATTTATATAAAACTCTTTATCTGCCTCTTTAACTTATATATAATATATATAAATTATGTACCATGTGCCAAATGTTCCCATTATTCACTTATTATTTACTTAATAGTTTAGAAAAAACGATGCCTTGCCGTGGAAAATTCTAAAAATTCAATTTTATAAAAATTGCAAAATCTAAATTTTTATATGATCTCAAGGTGCCTAAAGTTATATTTAGTAAAATAATCGAGAGACAAGAATAGGGGGAAAATAATTAAAGCATCCTTTTATAATGTTTATTCGGCATTGCATCTAATAAGGCGTAAAGATCCATCCATTCTCTCCTTTTACTCCTTTATTGATAAAATCATAGCAAACCCAATGCATGTGCATTAACTGGAATCCGAATCCGATACGAAAACTAGTATGTTGTGGCCACCACAATACTTTCTTCTGTATATAATCCTATACGAATTCACGTATAATACAAATTATTTATTAAATTATAATTTATTAAATTTATTTTCTATGATGAAGGCAGACGATTTTTATCTCAAAAAAGTATAATACTAAACGGATAAAAGTAAATTTTGTGCCAACAGGAGAAGAAATGCGTTTCTTTTTTCTTTTTTTTTTTCTTTTTTCGTTAAAAATGAAAAAAAAAAAATCGAAAACTTTGTTAATTATTACAGATATATGATTCAATCATTCATTTTAAAGGTATTGACGAGTTTTTTCGAAAGATACCCATATTGAAAATTTAAATTTATAATCCCCGCGAGGAGTAACTTCCCCCCGGAGGGAAGAGTGATGCACACACTATTATTATCAATATTTTTTACTACTTAATAATTTATTACTACTATTATCAATAATTTATATCAGTTTTACAATCATGCGTTTAAAATAACTTTCATTATGTATATTTATACGAAATTTTGTCCTATACTGCCATGTTAAAAATTTAGAAATAATTGCATGATAGCGCCACTTGTTCAGTGACTGATAACCAAATCTAATTTGACCAGTTTAGGTCAGGATCAAACTAAATAACAAGTTTGGTTAAATTTCGTTCTTTGATTGGTGAGATACAGCTTCCACAATATTTGTAATACACACACAGAGACACGCATACAGAAAGACATTTTCTAAAAACTGTCAAATCATGTTCAGGAAATCTCAAAACGTGTAAATACGTCGAAAACTAGAGATCAAAAATTCTTACGAATCCAATACCTTTTTCTTATATATATGTACAAACAATAATTAACGCAGGCCATACTATTTTATTCAAAATTTGAATCAGTTCTTTGGGTCGTACACAAACTGAAGAAAGAATCAATGAAATTAAGAAAATCTATAAATAAATAATTAACAACCTCAGTTTTAAGAATTTTTCAATAATTGATTATTTCCTCCGCACCTTCTTTTACTTGCAGTTATGTTTTAACCGTTTTTCCTCTGCTTTATTTTGTGGAAGATTTCTGTTATACAGACAATTATTGCAGTTCCTACTATATAACAGCATTAATTCTTACTGTATTATATGACCCATGCATCTTGCTCTTATATAAGTACTGCATTGTTTTTAAATTTATTTCCTTCTTCATATTTTTAGTACTTTATTCATTGTGTGGTTTGGGCATTAGGGTAAAGAGATTTTAAAAATATTCACTTTACTCACAAAAAAAAAAAAAAAAAAAAAAAAAATCACAATTTGTACGCACGATTCTATAATATCCTGATGACGTTCGGAATTTAGCAAGCCTTCACTCATTTGTTTTCGTGAAATTTTGACTTTTTTTTCAATCTGCTCATTAATGTAATCGATTTTGATCCTTCTGCGTATGTTTATGTTCATATGTGTTCTCATATGTGAATGTGCATAAATTACATTTCACATATTTTTTTCTTATTGAACAATATTTCTTATCTGATTCATTCTGTAGAGTACTTTTAATTTTTGTTTGGCATTTTTAATCAGGTTTTGATATTGCACCATAAAACACTAACCGATCAACCAAAACATTGATGTTTTTTATATCTTACTTAATTTTGTACAGATTTGCGACCTTTCATGTTGCGCTGCTTTGAAGCAATCACTTTCAATGCTTGTCCGCTTTACTACACAAACTAGAACGGGAGACTATTTGCTGTAATTATGAATACATCACATTGCACCCTGTTTTTTAATTCCTATTTATATTAGTTTATTCTTTAGCAGACTCTTTACTGAAAACCAAAAGCGTATGTAAAAATCGTAAATTTTGAAACTGAAATACTTATTCAAGTTCAATCGTAGAGGGATGATTTTTCTTCTTCTTCTCTCTTAATTTTTTTCCATGTTAAGTATCAACTTTAGTTTACTAAATATAACTATAATTACATGTCGACTTGATAAAAATTTAGATTTTGTCATCTTTACAATATTAAATTTCTTAATTTTCTGTAACATGATATCATTTTTGTAGTTCATTTAAAATATTTTTACAGTTTAAAGCATGTCCTTGTAACGGAGTAGCCGTTTGGACTTTTTTGTGATTTTCTCCGAAACTAATATAAACTGCGTAAATGAAGGAAAATAACCCTTAGTAAGACGACAACGGAGGGCATTAGACCGAGGCGTAGGGCCCTAGCTTAATGAATCGGCCATAAGCCACACAACCAAAAACACTATAAATGTAATATAACTAAAGTGCGTTTCTTGTTACTGTTCTTTACAAACCATTATCTCCATATATTCTTGTTGAACTAAATGTCTGCATATCCCCTGTTTTTTTTTTTTTTTTTTTTTTTTTTTTTTTTTACTTAATAAAATTGTGATTAAGATAAAATTTAAATATACTTTTTCGAAAAAAGTGCTTTTCTCTATGAAATAAAAAAGCATGTGAATTACTTTATTATAACACTTCTAATCTAAACTATAATAAGTCTAGGCAATTGAAAAAGTTGTTACGAATATACAATATTTATATTTATTTATAATTTAAATTAGAGATTCCAAAATGACTTGAATGATTGATTACTGAATTTGCCAATTTCATTAAAACTTTTATAATTTTTCTGTCTGCATGCGCTATATGTATAATCGCATATTTTTCTAGTATTATTAGTAGTACAGTCGGTAACAAAACTATTCGAACACTAGCAAAAATTCCTATGTAAAAAAAGTAGAGTTAACCCTACAGGGCTCAATTTTCTTTTTAGTGCGCGACAAAAATATATAGGTTGTAATTAGTGATCAGAAGATAGGAAAAGCTTATAAAAATAAAAATAAAACCATATTTTACGGAAAAATAACCTTTTTAGCTCAACGTACCGTATGTGTAACATACATAAAAATATGATTTACTAATACGTGTACTATTGTAATATATATATAAAAAAAAAAAAAAAAAAAACCTTACCTCTGCAAAATATACACTTCGTTATAACACACAGAATTTTTTTTTTTTTCGAGTCAAAACTGTTCAATAAGTATTCTTTTTACTTCCTTATACAAAGTATAAGGAAGTATAGTAATCCCGATTTGCGAAATGGATTTTGTATTTCACATTGCTCGAAAACGAATGATCGCTGAATGTTGCTAATTTATACGTGTGACTTTCATGATGTCTAGTTGCACACCTGCAAGTGTCATCTTAACACGAGATCTCGTTTTAGAGATATAAGGGATTTTACACGATTTTTCGTGACGTCTGTATGTGTGTGTGTGTGTCTGTGTGTGGGTATGTCGCATAACTCAAAAACGGTTGGACGTAGAAAGTTGCGAATTGGTACATAGGTTTGTTATAACATCTAGTTGTGCACCTCCCTTTTTGGACTTTCTATGATTTTCCGTTTTGGAGATATTTAGGAAAATTAGGTTCATAATGACAAAAATTTGGCCATAATGTATCAAAAAACGGTAATAACTCAAAAACGGTTTAGACAAATCTTGCAATTTAACTGAGTTTCCGATTAGCTAGACATTTGAAACTTTCAAAAAAGCTCAGAACACGTTGACAATGCATTTTTTTAATATTTTTAGCCAACTGTTTCCGATACCTGCTGCCTTCAGCAGCGTTTATGCGATTCAACAGAAAATTTATTTAACTAACTTCCGGACTAGCTAGACATTTGAAACTTTCAGATTAGATCAGAACACGGTGAAAATGCATTTTTTAAATACTTTTAGCCAACTGTATAGGGTCCCTGCTGCCTTCGGCAGCGTTACCAGTTCAAATCTTGGAATCGATTTGTAACTAACTTCCCGACTAGCTGGACATTTAAAACTTCCGGAAAAGCTCAAAATACGGCGACAATGCATTTTTAAAATATTTTTGGCCAATTGTTTCGGGTCACTGCTGCCTTCGGCAGCGTTTACATGGTTCAACAGAAAATTTATTTAACTAACTTCCCGACTAGCTAGACATTTGAAACATTTAGAATAGTTCAGAACACGGTGAATATGCATCTTTTTAATGCTTTTAGCCAACTGTTTCAGGTCCCTGCTGCCTTCGGCAGCGTTTATATGGTCCAACAAAAAAATTATTTAACTAACTTCCCGACTAGGTAGACATTTGAAACTTTCAGAATAGTTCAGAACATGGTAAAATTCCTTTTTTTAATACTTTTAGCCAATTTTTTCGGGTCCCTGCTGCCTTCGTCAGCGTTACCAGTACAAATCTTGCAATCGGTTTTTAGCTAACTTTCAGAAAAGCTCTGAACACGGTGATAATTCATTTTTTTTAAATATTTTTAGCCAACTGTTTCGGGTCCAATGTCAATGTTTTTTAACATTATGTATATTTCTAAAAGTGTATAAGGAAGTCATGTGGTGCCCACATCAGATTTTTTTATTTTTGAATTCAGACAAACGACTAACGAATCACTTTCATTCAAATTTCACACTGAGTGCACTATAACAAAAACACGAACGACATCTTTAGGTAAAGATTCGTATTACTACATTGCTAAATGTCAGTAGCTTCTATCAAGATGTCAAGAGATGTCGCTACTAATAGTTTTATAGCTATAGGAACAATTGAAGTCGGTGTTCTACATATGGAACTGGGTGCCTTGTAGGGTTAATACTGTTTTGCTAAATAAATCCTTGTCGAACCATGTTCTTTGTCAGTCTAAGAGCATTACTCGACAAGGATTTATTTAACAAAACAGTATTAACTCTACTTTTTTTATATAGGCAATTTTGCTAGTGTTCGGATACTTTTGTTACCGACTGTGTATTGTTGAAAATTTAGACTAATTATTTCGTAAACCTTTTAGTACCCGATAGATTTTCATTTAAACTTTTCTGATACTTTGTTTCATTTTTCTGTGAATTACATTAGAGTTATTAGATTTACTTCTACAACAGTATGTGTAGTTCTAGTTCTAAAGGAAGAGCTGTCAAGATTTATAATTTATTCCATAGTACTGTCAGTAACCGCATTTTCTCACACCAAATTGATTATAGAGCAATTTTCTTCAATGTGTAATTACGATTAAATAAGAAAAAAATTCTCTTCAACAATAGTGGTGTGAAAGGTTGGCAAATCCTAACAATGTCACGGAATAAATTAGAAATATAGGAAGCTCAGGTTTAAAAGCCAATATTGATACGTGCAAAGATTTATTAACCGTGCCATTTAAAACATAACTAAGACATAAAATATTTTTAAAATATTACATTAAATGTTTAACAAGTCTTCATCAAACAGTTGTGGACTTTACATACAAGTAAAATTTGTAAGGAACATTTTACATAACATTCCTTTTCAGTAAAACAAAGTTCTTATAAAAGTTTATTTAAAATTCTTTGAAATTTCAAATCCCTTAAGAAAAATACGAAAATAATTAAGAAAAATCATCTGATGCCATCGAAAATGGGATAGCAAAGTATGCCTTTGCTTTTATTCAATACTTCTTTCGCCTTTGACTAATGGTATCCGTATTTCAATTCAAGGAGATAAAATCTTTGCCCAGCAATCGAAGTGTTTCAATTGATGTTCGCAGATATTTCAAAGTACCGAAGATTTATTTTTATTTTTTTAATTGAGTTTTCTGTTTTGCATGTAATGCTTAGAATGACGTTAAAATTATTACTTTTAATTTTATTGGTATATCTGTTGCGACATGTCCAGAAATAGTTCTCAGAAATTAAACTCTTTTATCGAAAGTATTGCACTGCTTATATAGTAGTTGCATTTTTAGAATAATCAGTTTCTTGAAGAATTAACTTGATTTAAATTATTTTTGAATCTTCAAGTTGGGAAATTATTTTGGTGATAATGTCATTTTTTTAATTATCATTTGGAAAAAATGCTTTACAATTTTGGAAAGCATCTGTATTTAGCAAACACACTGTTTTCAATTAGTTACATGTAGTATATTTTCATATGATAGAGTAAAACGAAAATTTATAAATACTATTTAAAAATTAGATTCTCAAGTATTTACTAAATTATTTTCTTGTATTAACGAGTTAGTCAAGTGAATTGTTAAACATATATATGTCTGAAATTTCTCAGAAATGGCTCTAATGATTTTGATGAATATTTCGTGTTAAGCGTATTTCGGGTTGAAATACCGATTGGACTTGCCCTCATCTTCAAACCAATTCGTGTTTGTTGTTAACCTTCACTCCGCCGAGTGACAGAACTTGGGTTTAATCGGAAATGAATCTAACAATTTAAATATAAAATAGGGTTAAGTCGGTTCCTTTATTTATTTATTTATTTATTTTAGAAGAAAAACAAATTTACATGATGCTCATCTATAGCATTCCTGTTGCTCTGCCTGCTACAAAATATGACAGAATTATGTAACCGACCTGGTTTTCTCAGAAACCCATCTAACAATTTTGTTAAAAAAATAGAGTTGAGGACCTCTTGATATGACAAACATATTTCACTTATCCTAATCTTCAGGAAAAGTTAGCGTTCACTGTTAATCCTCACACAGCCTGTTAAAAATTATGGCAGATATTCGAATTTCTCGAAAGTGAATAGAAATATTTTTATTAAAAAAAAAAAGAAAAAAAAACTGAAGGATAAAGGTGTTTTTGAAATGAGAAACCCATGTGACTTATCCTCATCTTCAGAAAATGTAGTGTTCACTCATGTGTTAAACCTCACTCTGTCCGTAGCAAATTACGGCAAAAACAAAACTGTTAAAATGATATATGGCTTTTAAACCTGAGCTTCCTATATTTCTAATTTATTCCGTAACATCGTTAGGATTTGCCCATCTTTCACACCACTATTGTTGAAGAGCATTTTTTCTTATTTAATCGTAATTACATACTAAAGAAAATTGCTGTATAATCAATCTGGTGTGAGAAAATGCGGTTACTGACAGTACTATGGAATAAATTATAAATCTTGACAGCTTTTCTTTAGAACTACACATACTGTTGTAGAAGTAAATCTAATAACTATAATGTGTTTCACAGAAAAATGAAACAAAGCATCAGAAAATTTAAAATGGAAATCTATCAGGTACAGTCGGTAACAAAAGTGTCCGATCACTAGCAAAAATTCCTATGTAAAACAATTGCACTTTGTACGGTTTTGTTAAAGAAACCTTGTCAAATAATGTTCTTAGACTGACTAAGAAGAAGATTCGACAAGGATTTATTTAACAAAATTTACGAAACTGTTTAAATGATATTGATAAATACACTAAGGGACATAAGAAAAAAAAAACGCGCTGCAGAAAAATTGACTTATATCTTTTTTGTCTGTAATAACTTCAAAACTAATGGTTGAAACAAATAAAACTATCATGTTTGCACAATACCCAAGAGATGAAATGATACCTATGTACATTTTCGATTGAGTAATTCGCTTTATTACACTCTACGAAGTATTTAATAAAAATCTACATAAATCTTTCTTTTTAAACGTAATATAATAAACATATACTTTGTATTCTATTATGATTTACTATATGAAATAAACAAGTTTTATTTTAATATATGAAATAAAACTATTTATTTGTTAGATATGAACAGTTACTTAATACAAGTATGTAGACTTGCTAACTATGCTAGTTTATCCGTAATGGTATTAGGCCTTTTTTTTTCACACCAGAATAGTTGTAGAGTAAGATTCAGCAATATGTTCTCATGTTTAAATAAGAAGACTATTGCTCTACAACTATTCTGGTGTGAAAAAAAGGCGGGGCTTAATACCATTACGGATAAACTAGCATAGTTAGCAGGTCTGCAAATATGTATTCTGCATCGGGTTAATTTCACCCTCAGAAATTTCACCGAGTCAAATATCATAAATATATTTTTTCTAGTTCTTCGAGGGTTGTAGGATACAAATTTTGAATCCCTCCTTTTTCCCCCAACCTTTTTATGGACTAAACATTTTCGAGCAGTTTGAGATTAGGACTATTTTTAATTTCGACTATTTTTAAAATTTAGTTAGTTGTATATGAGATGACAATTCTATTTGGAATTTCCTTATCGGTAGGAAAATTAGCTTCCACTGGTAACCAACACTCCACCCGGGGCAAAAATATAAGGAATATATTTCCTAAAACATACCACTATATTTACACTACAAATGAATTTATAATGACCCCGAGTGATTTCAGTCATTCAGATACTGTTTACGTAATTAATTTGTTAAGATTTTCTATTCGTGATTTTAATCGATTAACACACGTATTATGACATTATTATGTTCAATAACGCAAAAAAAAAAAAAAAAAAAAAAAAAAAAAAAACTGTATGGTTACAATTATTTCCCTAAAAATACAAAGCAAACACTTTTCGTAATATTTCTTATTAAATATAGAAAAAAAAAAAGTTTTTCAATTCATATTTTCCAACTAATTTCGTCAAAATTGAGCATATCTTAAACGAAAAATTTACCATTTTTTAAATGATTTCTTACCAACATTTTCATAAATTGTTTTAGTAATTTTCACAGTAAGATAAATCAACGATTGCAATTAATTAATTCTGGTACAAAATCATTCGAAAAAAGCGGAAAAGTTGGAAGCTATGGTCTACACATATAGTGTTTCAAGTTGAAAAAAAATTATGCATTGTAATATTAAACGGATTAATAGGAAATATTTACTTTAAATCCACTATTCACTTACTATTAATCATGAATATTTCATGTAAAACTTAATTCAAAGTAGGTTTTAAGTAAGTCTAGAATTTTAAAGAGAAACAAATTTAGGCATTCAAAATGTTGAATAACTTAGAAAATTAGGAAATATAGTGCTCAATTTGTACTTTTGATAAAAAAAAAATACAGAAATTAATTATAGTTTATTAAATTACAATCGATAATAATAACTGTGACTCTTAATATTAACTTTAGTGAGATATTGTTAAAGTTTAGAATATATATTTTATAAAGCTTTTAGTTCTAGAAAGGTTTCCTTTTTAACTCATTTAATATTTTGTTATATTTTTCTGCGAAACAATTTATAATAACTATACTTTCTTTAAGTATTCGAAATTTATGACATTCTAGGTAAATCCACATTCTTTCTTTCTTTTTTTATTTTATTAAAAATAAAATAGTTATTCCATTGTATGGAAAGAAATTAGTTTTAAATTTAGAAATTTAAATTCATTTACAAATTGTTTGTACTGGAAATTATATGAAAACAAGGTTGAATTATTTTTACCGAACGATTCCTCCTTCAAGTATTTCGAGCATTATAATACAGATAGATATATTTTTCAATTATACATAAAGCATTGTTATTTAGTTCAAATAGTTTAAGTTCTTGATTAATTTTATGCTTCAGTCAACTGGAAAAATAACTTATATTTGTTATATTTTTTCTTTCACGCTGCATTTAAAAAGGAAAAATTAAAATTACACAATGTTAGAAAAATATTTTTTAAAACTTAAATTTTAAAAGATGTTGTAAAATTATAATAAATGCATCAAAAACTTAGTCATTTTATAATAGTTGGAAACCGAAAAAAAAAAAAAATAAAGAGTTTAATTTAACTATTCTGAATGCACTTTCAGTTCACTATCCGAATTGTTCCAGAAACTTTGAAAGTTACTCCATGCGTAAGATATTTATTTATTAATATTAAAGGAAATCAGTGGTGAATGCGTCCTGTCAAAAGAAGAAACCGTCGGCAAACAATGCAATGTCGGCACGGACTGTTGCTTAGGTGACATGTCCATTCTAACACATATTATAGACTGACGATAATGCAGCAAATGAAAAAAAAATAATAATGATAAATAAAAATAAGACACATATTTTTATAAGGAGTATTTGCTCATTTTTAGCTAAATATAGCTTTCGAAATTGTTTTTGGAAGCAGTTTAATTATGAAAGTGTCAGAGATTTAAATTATGATGTTACGTACATAAATTTTTAATAGGCTTTTCTTTAATTATTTGCTCCACTTGAAAAAAAAAATTCTATGATTATTCTCTTTCAGTGTTAATAATAAATATGGTTGCATTTTTTCTGAATGTTATCCATTATCATATATGCAATAAATTAAGAAAATGAAAATAACAAGAATTTTGCTAGATGTAACTTAATATAAAAGTGGTTTATAGAAGAGTCCTAGACATACAAGTAGTTAATCGTAGCGTAACAAATAAATATATAATTAAACTTTTATATTTACTACAATTTAAAAACAAAATATTTATAGTCCAAAAATGTAGCCTGACAAACATTTCTAGAACAATGATAAATCATACCTCTATATAAAAGAATGGAAATGAGAAATTAGATATATATATATATATAAAAAAAAAAGAACCTTGAGCAAATCTATTTATATCGATTTAATAACATACACGTAATAAAATTATTATACAATATTATGGTAAATAGCTATTGTGTATAGTCAAGTGTTTTTATATCAAGTATATGGAGTTTTATTATTCAAGTAAAATGTAAACAGTTACAATAATAACTATTATAGATCATTTAAATTATGTCAGCATAGCTGCCGAAATAATGCTTTCTGCATACTAATAATTTTTAATAGAAATGTTTTATACATTTCTGTAACAGAATTTACTAATCACTTAAAATAAAAATTTCCACTCAGTGAAGATTGTATTAAAAATCGCAAATATTGGTAGCTATGTGACTAACACGTTGAACTTGGAGGTGGTATTGGTTTAGAGGTTAAAGTAATTGCATACGCTTGAGATCTACGATTACATGGAATACCCCCTTGCGGGTCTTTCTAAGGAGTCATAGCCCGTATTCACATCAATTTCGAAAAAGAAAAAAAAAACTGCAGAGAATTCCGAATGGCTACGCTGAAGAGCGCGAAGCGGGTTCGAATCCGGCTCCTGCAGTCTACCAACTTTCAAAGCAGAACATCTTGGTCACCAGTGGGTTTCATTAGATTTGGTGTATTATACTATTTTAACCCACTCATTTAATGTTTCTTATAAATTTTTATCTATATAAATTATCCCCTAATTATCCGTTTTTTTTTCCGCATAAGTCTAAATCAGCATGCTTAATTTCTGAAATACAATTGGTTAAAAATAAAAGGTTTAAACCAGTTTACACCAATCTGATGATTCAGTGCTTACCATTTTATAAATTAATATAATTATTTTAAAAATGCAAACTGTTATAGTTGTAATAAATAAGTTTAAATTCTTGTTTGACTAGAGTCATCTTAGTATTTTGTTAAATACAAATAACTATAATTTCTGTCTGCATTGGAAAATCACTACAAATATTTATGCATAATAAATATTCATGTCTTGTCAAATTATGCAAAGAGGAGCAATTAGGCATGTTAAAATTATGATTAAAATTACCTTCACTGTTAAAGGAAGATGTTCATAACCTGTCTTCACCTCCAAAAATAAAATATTATCGGTTTATATTTAGCCTAAAATGGCTGCAAAATAGTAAATAAAATCATCGTTCTTTTCGACCATATAAGGGATGTGTACCTGCACATGTCCTACGTTGTTTTCAGTTTATAGAGTAAACAAGGAATTATTAATATATATATATATATATATATATATATATATATATATATATATAATTTGATTTAATTTTATTAAAGTGCGCTTTCCTTTTTAACATTTACTATTCGCTATTGTAATGTCCTCCTTTTTAAGCTCTTATATTCTGCTATAATCTTTCCTATGTCATTCTATGAATGTCTTTTTTCTGTTTTCATAATTTTGTTTAAAAATTAGAGTGTTTCGTTAGCGCTATCCGTTTTAGTGAGTCACCTTCTTATTCTGATAGCAGGGAAGTAGTTGTATTACAAAGGGATTTTATGATAATGTCGCTATGGTAGATTAAAGTAGTAGATGTGTTTGCAAGATAACTTTAATTAATGCTTTACTCCCATAACCTCAAATGTTTCTTTTGATTAAATAATGAAGGTGATAACTTTTCAAGGTAACACTTTTAATTTTAACATTTGTCAGTCATTGACGAATGCGAAATCTTCATCGGGCGCAAAACATCATTTATTTGAATAGAAAAGATATATTTATATTACGAATACATTTACTCATATACATAATATATTTATAAATAAAATATATTTATACATTAATTATATTTCTTTAAATACGCTATAGGGATTAACCTTGTTTAACTAGTAATTTACATGGCGTTAAGTACAGCTTACTTTTTAAATTTCAGATTGTAAAACATACTTTTGGCATAATGAGATTTAAAAAGCTACTTTTTTATAGGCTTTATTTTATAAACACCGCATATAAATGTATATATAGAGAGCTATTATTGCATAACAAAAGTATCTTTCTGAATTTCAACACCTAAACACACGCATATATTTAAATACTTTTATTTAACGTTCTGTCTCAATAATTTTCGTATTGACAACTTGATCAACTTTAAAAGAATTTTAAATTTTATATCAGAAATATTTCAAGATACAATAAAAGTTTTTAAAGTAGAGGATGTATTTATACATCATACCATTTAAAATCATTGTGTAAACCAAGAAGTAAGTAAAACCACTGACTGTCAATGCTATTTACAGAGTCATTCTGAACGATTGCACTTCTGAGAGTGTGTTTAAAGCGATAGATCATTGCATGTGGATCAGCGAAATTCTTGCTCTGTGGAATATTTGGTGCTGTTTGTTTTACTCCTGTGGAACAAGTGGCTATTTTCTTGGATTGTTTCCAGAACATTCGTCAAATAGTGACTTTGTGAGGTCGTGACGGTAAGTCACCACAGTTTGTTTAAAATTAAGCTGGATCCAGCAAAGTATTCAGTTGGGATAGTTAAATCGCTTCGGCGCCAGTGACTCTGAGAAATTTTACGTCGGATTAGTTTTGTGTCGACAGGGTGCTGCAACGAAGGAATTAAGTTGCGAGAGGTAGATGAATAGGAAGCGATTCTAAAAGTTTGGTTGAAATGAAGAGAAGGGAAGTTGGTGGAAAGTGGTATAAGATGGAGATGATTTTCGTAAAAGAGGTGGTGTAGTGGAGTCTTGTCCGACGTCTGTCTACGACAATGTTTAAGGCTTAGAGCCTGTAGAAAGTTATATTTCGATAGAGGAGATTGAGTTGAATTTAAGTTAAGTAGTTTAATGAGTGTTGCTGTGTTTTAGTGCGAGTATTCGCGAATGGAAAATTGATTCAGCCGGGAATCCGCTGATTTATTTGAATGTCATGGTATCTAAGTAAAGGTGTACACCCGTCTCTACGACTTCTAGTATTTTCTGGGTGAGATATTTCAAATTACCTAAATTAATTATTGTATTTATTTGCTAAAATATTTAATTCCGCTGACTGAGCTACATAATCCAGACCAATCCTCCCATTATTGTAGTTGAATAAACTCTTAGTTTTATTTTATATATCTGAACCTTTGTGCTTCATAAACTTGATACTTAAGTTAATTAAGTTAATCTTTGAGGAATGTAGACCACTAATTCCTCACAACTTTAGTGATACGAGTGACAGCTGTATTGCACAGCTTCCATAATATTCTTAGAACTTACAGTTCTATTGGACTGCTTTAAGTATATTAGCTGTAATCACAGTTTTGTTGTACTGATTCGAAGAGTTACACTGAATAAAATGCATTCATAGACTAGAACCTGCCTGTTTCTTTACAAACTACTTTCTCACACGAGAACGTTGAAAAGTTTTTCGTAAAAATATGTTTAATTTTTCAAGTATATTTTGTAGTTAAAAATGTTATATTTTTTAATAAAAAAAAGAAGAAAACATTCAAAGAATATACTACTTTTTTGATATGTACAATGTGTGAATGGCATTTGATTGCAATCCTTTTCATTACAATTTTATTTACCATTAAAGCATTCATTGCGAACATTTTTAAAATATACTCTTGCAAAAGAAAAAATAAAGTGTCTGCTAGCTAGGTTTAAACTCGAAACCTATCAGCTATGAGCTAAGCAGTTTTTCATAGTTACACAGAGACCAACAATAAAACTTTTTGAAGAGAAATAATTTAAATAAGCAAATGTTCGATAACTAAAATAAAGTGACTAATTATGCATTAAAAAAAAAAACAAGATGATATAAAAATTATCAAAAAAAAAAAAAATAATAATAATAAAGAATAATAATAATAATAAATGTCTGTAAAGATTTATCAGTGAATGTTATTCATTTTGCGTACAACAGCACGATAAGGAACTTTTAATCAAGTTTTATGGGTCAAAACAGAAATAATTTGCCGGAAGTGTTCATTTTTGAATCTTTAATATCCTATTAAATATTGTGTTTATATATACATTAAAAATAGCTTTCAATTAATTCAATACGTCAAATAGCTCGATTCAATAGACAATATTATGACTTTTGACTTTCAATATCTTTTCAATAATATTGAGTTATCAGATCTTAGTAATATCATTTACAGTCTATTTCAGGAATATAAAGCTCAAATTAATATTCCTCGATATTTTAAAGCAGAAAAATTCAAAACACATCTTAACTTTGTTATCCATAATAATATCTTCCACAACAACAATATTTATTTGCAACAAGTAGGAATCCCACAAGAAGGTAGTAGCTCCAGTATATTGGCAGATCTCTATCTTTATTATTATGAAAAGCAATTTTGCTATGATGATATCCGGCTCTATCGTTACATAGATGATATTATTGTATTTTATCTTAACAAGAAATCACCAAATGACTTTTCCTTAAATTTTTCATCTAACTTAAAGCTAACTCAAAATACTCTAACTAATCAATCAATTAACGTTTTAGATCTAAAAATAATCTTTGATGGTAATAAAATTTATACAGATATCTATGACAAATGGCAAGATTTTAAATTTAAAGTAAACTTATTTACACATTTTAATTCCTGTCTGCACCTTTCGGTATTTAGAACATCGTCATTAACCATTTATTTCGAATTAATAAGTTATGCTCTCCGAAGTATAAAAACAAGAATATTAATAAACTGATCACAGCCACTGCTAAAATGGGTTTTCCTAAAAACTTTGTATTTTCTATTTTATATCTCTAACCATGTCTCTCTGTCATTACATAAAAAAAAGAAAAAAAAATGTGTACACTTTAGTGTATCTTAACAAAAAAATTACAAAATAGTAAAAGACAATAAAAAAGGTGGCGGTTGGGTGGGCAGATGTTTGATTATGGAGGATGGGTGGTATTGTTTGGCTGGATGGTTGGGTGGGGTTGTAAAATTAAATGTAAAAAATAGCTTAGGAGGCTTGTTGCAGATTAATTTGTATTAATTTTCAACCTTTCTTTTTCTATTAAATTTTCAGTTCCTTCAATATTGAGTTCTCAACTATTCTTAAAAATCTGATCCTATTATTAAGCACATAGTAATCAAGCTATACATTTCATTGTTGCTTCATAGTTTCATTATTCTTTATCTGCTATGAAATTTTGCTTTTTTTAATCCATATAACTCCTATTTTGGTCTTGGCAGGCTGAGGGAGTGTTACCGGCGTGAAATTAGTTTAACCCCACAGGCAAGTCACAAATCTTGCTGCCTGCCTCCTTCCTTCCTTTCTTAAATGTCTTAAATTGCTTAAAAGCATTAGATAAAAAACCTAAACATTACTTCGTGCGGCGTTTAAATTTTTCAACCAGCTACCCGGTCCTCTTCAGAACGACACCTTCTGTGTGGAAGACTTGAGTTGGAGTGATCTTGAGCTTGCTTTGCCAATAGGTGGCGCCATGCACTGTCTGGGGCTACTGCGCCGCTGTCGTTGCATACATCCTTATTGGTGGAAATTTCTATCGATTCTCTGAACATCGCGTAGTTGTAATCGTCGTAGTTGGCTATTTTAGGGGCGTTATCAAAATCGATTTTATTGTTTTGTTTATTATAACTTTTAGCTAAGGCTGTATTATATTTTCCGATTTTTATATCATTTTTATATTCTTTAATTCGAGTTTTAATTTTTCTCTTGGTAACTCCTATATATGACCCAGGTTTATTATCTTCATTTGTGAAAGGGATTTTATAAATTCCTGTAGATTCCAAAGGGGGGATGGGGTCTTTATCGCTTCTTCTTAAATTAATTTATCATAAATTTCGATTTAGTTTATGTTTTTCGGTTAAGATTTTGTTGAGTTAGTTTATTGTTTCGTTTGTTATGCAGGATGTGAATTAATAAATTTGGTTTATTAAAATATGTATATTTCATCCCCTGTTGAATTTTTTTTGAGCTTCTCCTACATAATAAAAATTTTTCATTCCTATTGGTTTTTGTGGTTTCAGTGATCATCTATCTGTTGCTTGGCTTCTACTAAGCTTAATAAATCATTTTATATATATAAGACTTTATTTTACTAATTTGGGTACAGGGTCAAATTAAAACGTCATTTATCAAGGTTTTGAATCATATTACGAAAAAACTTTTTGTAAATGGAAGTGTAATTTTAATGTCATTAATTTAAATGACATCCTTCTGATCAAACAAGCTGAAACACCTCGTATACACATTCACTAAAAGTAGATATTATAATGAATATATACAGTAGAAGAATTTATTCAGATTTAAATTTCAAGTGATTATTTTGTCGTTTCTTACAATTTACGGTATTTAAATTTATGTAAAATAATAGTAAAAGTCTCAAGTTTAGATTTTACGTTTTTTAAAGATATATCAACTAATCGTAATGAATCCTGATAAAAAAAAAAGTTAAATAATTTTTGATAATTTCATTTTTCTCATTTATTGATATTGATTTTTCAGAAAAATGTTCCAGTGAAAAAAAAAAAAACCTCTGTCTAAATTAGGAGAAATGATATTATTGAGTATTTATTTTATTTCAGTACCATAATAATAATCTTTATTTTCGGACACCTTCAAGATAATTACATTATTGTTTAGATACTTTATTGGAAATTCTTAGTACAATGTCTTAAAATAAAATATTTCCATTTAGATGCATAAATTCTGATTCCAGAAACTTCGGGTATTATTCTTTTCGTTAATACACATGAATAATAATAATTTTGAATTTTAAATAAAACTATCAAAATATGTGCGCAAAGAAATTAAAAACATGATATTGTTAGTTATCCACTCTTTTAAATATTTATATTTTGCTATTGTGATTCATTATACAAATATTAACACACAGTATTTCTCTAGATAAAATCCTGTTTCAGATCCAGCAAACTACTATAATAGTTAACACTAATTTCAATATATCAATACACTAGTATATTTTTGAAATCTTTGAAAGGATTTTGAATATATTAACATAAAATGCTAATTTTATTTTATGTAATTTGATATATGGTAAAATACTTAATAGTCTCCAAGCAAATTGTCTTTTTAGATTTGACATATTTTTTGAACAATTTAAAAGTTTACCGTCATACAAATAATAATTTACTTTTTTTCTTTTAATTCAACAGATCTGTTTAAAATGATGCATATAAATATTATTTAACTGTGTAATAAAATATAATATAATGTTTATTTCCAGTTATACAAATTTAAAATGAGTTGTAAAGAATTGATTTAAAATTCTTAAATGCTTTGAAACATATTTTTAAATATCAGAAAATCTTAAAACTGTTGTAATATTTTAGTAATAAAGGTATGGTTTTAAACCGCATTTCTGATGCTAAAAGTTTGTGTTTAAAGGTTTAAACAAAATATATTTTTTCTCAGAAGTATATTTTTATAAAAATGAATAATTATTTTCAATATAGGTTCTGTATGTAATGAAATAAATCTTACCACACATATACATTATAGTAAAAAAAAAAAAAAAACTTTCATTATATTACAACTCGACCAAACAGGTTTTTTTCTTCAATCATCAGCAGCAATTTAGAATGTAGAGAAAACCGGGGAAAATTAACCTGTTAACGCCCGAATTAATTTTGCAAAATATTATTAGTTGATTATTTCACTTCTAAATTAATATAGACTACTGACAGTAAAATATATTAACTTAAACAATTCTTCTGATAGTTTTAAATTTAAAGCCTATCCTCATTTATTGACGTTTAGTGTTCTAGCGAGAAAACTTCAAGATAGAAAAGCTTTGAGATAACAGATTAATCTCCTATTATATGTTGACAAAGATCTCGAAAGTAAAGTATTATAATATATATTATTAATCAATTTGATTTAAGTTAGCATACCTGTGCAAAAAAGCAAATATGTGTGCGACGAATAAAAAATCATAAAATGACTATCCAAATTATGAAATAATAATTAATAGTAGGCACATAAAAATTTCAGGAATGATTTAGAGTGACGCTATAAACTGTCACTAAAAAGCAGAAATCATTCCAAGAAACCACAAAAAATATACAGGCCATTTTATTAGCTGTCCTCAAATAAGGACACTGGGCGCTAACGAGTTAAAAAAGTCGCAAAACCAGGCAACACTACACCGAGGCATTGAAAGCGATCTATTTAAATAGTTTTGGACTGGAGAATCACTATTAAAGAACTGTCTTCATAATATTGCTTAAAATCACAATTTTTTTGTATTGATCAGAGAAGTAAAGCTAAATAAAGTGCATTTATCGACTGCCCGGTCGTTTGTTTGCGAACTACATTTTTGACATGAGAAAGTCGACAATTATCAGGGCTGAAAGTTTCCGCCTTTTTTAATGAAATTGAAATCTTGAATTCACACCGGAACAAACTTCTCATCTGACACATTGTAACACTTCATGTGGACACTATTGTGACACATTCTTTGTGTGTTAATATAAATGTATTTAAATGAGAAGTTTATTCCGGTTTAAATGCAGAATTTCGTTAAGAAAGTCGGAAACTTTCATGTCTGAATTATTCGTAACATTCAGCATATAGAATTTATATATATATATATATATATATATAGTATATTCACGTAAATTTGAGGCATTGATTTATAAAAAAAAAAAAATAAAGCTATGAAATTTTATTCCTTGATGTACAATAATTTCCACCTATTAATAATATATATATATTATTTCTTATTGAAATATTTATACTTTATATGAAACCTCTTTTAACGGCGCATGCTCGAACAGTAATTTCTTTTATTCCTTTCTTTCTTTTCTTTTTTTCTTTACTTTTACATTTTTTTCTTTCTTTCTTTTTTTTTCTTTCTTTCTTTCTTTTTTTTTTTATAATTTGATAGTCGAATGCGCAGACGGCTCAGAAAAAACTTAGGTAGAATCATTTTTTTTTTTTTTTTCGATTTTATTCCGGCATACTAAAATTTGCTCTGATTCCTGATAACCTATATATATTGTATGCTATGTTTTATTAAAATAACTCATTAATTTTATTCAATATATAATAAGTTAATCAAATGTTATCATTAAACTAATTTAACATATTGACATAAAAAAAAATCACTTTAATTAAAATATATGTATATATATAGTATTTTGTATTTTTTAGGATTCTTTTTCTTAAAAAAAAAAAAAAAAATATTATTACTATATTTTTGACCAGTAAGGTATCTTTATCTGTTATTTGAAATTTCTGGTGCAAAATTGAATTAGCCTGCGGATTATACGCAAAATGGAGTACATAAAGCATCATGGTCACTAACTCACATGTACCAAGTAATAAAAACGGAAGATCGAAAGATCAATTTACGAGATTGAATACCTAGAATTTTCAATACAAAAAGCAATCTTACGTACAATACCTTTTTGATGGTTATTTTAACGATAGAAATCTTTAAAATAACATTATTATACCCGAAACTCCGAACATGAAAGTATGGCAAATTTCCAAATGTATTTCTCATTAATATTATGAATGGTCATTTCCTTATTTTTCAAAAAGAATATTGTCAAACGCTATTTTTCTAATCGCCGAAGAATGATTTCTATGAGAATTTATAAAAAAGCTCTGATTACAAATTTAGATTCTTAAAAATTTATTTTTCTATGAAACAGTATAAATAAAAGTATAAGTACAAAAAAAAAAAAAAAATTTTTTTAACAATAGATGCTCTTTATTGTGGAGCCCTAAACAGCATAAAATAAAAATTTATTCTTGCAAAGATATGCTATAAAGAAATTAAAGTTTCAACACTAAGAAAATTTTAGAGAAAAATATAAATGTTTCTTTTTTGCAAGAAATGAAATTTTTTTAATATTTTAAATATTTTAAAAAGTATTCGAGACCAATATTCTTAGTTAGTATTAGTTTTTGTATAGGGATTCTTTAAGCCACAGACTTCAAAGGTCTCAAAATCTTTTTAAAATCTTTTGAATATTAAAAAAAAAAATCATATCTTGCAAAAGAGAAATATCTGTAGTTTTCTCTAAAATTTTCTTAATATTGAAACTTTCATTTCTTTATAGCATGCCCTTGCAAGAATAAATTATTTTATGTTGTTTAGGGCTCCACAATAAAGAGCTTCTACTGTTAAAAAATGTTTTTTTACATAAATTTTTATTTTGTGCTTTTTAGTTACAATAAATAAATAAATAAATAAATAAAAATAAATAAATCTTCTTGAAAAACTAATAAAGAATTCTTAGGATAATGTGTAGACACTGAAATATTTCCTTTTATTAATTGACATCTTTTCAATTAATTATCTGCAAGAATTAATACATCGGCCCTTGGAGGATTGAATCCACGAGCATCGTTATCAGTATGACGCTCTAACCAAAAGTCAATGAACAGTCAAGAAAAATTATAGCGCATGCTAGAAAAATCTAACAAACACTTATACAATAAAATCTTTTTGTAAAAAAATAGAACCGACTCCAAAAAGATACTACTATTCAAACAACTAAAAATGAAAGAAAATTGGCAAAAAATGGAACTGTAAATTGCGCCTAAAAGTATAAAATAATTTCCTTCGCCAAACAACCTATAACACTACAATTAATCATAACTTTTGAAGTCGGCGCAAAATTAAATAAAATTTAATTAGTTTTTAAAGGTTTGTCTTCAGATCGGTAGCAACAAATGCTGTTTTCTCGAATGACCCATTTTCATGTTTTCTTTATTATTTTATCACTGTATACAATTGGTCCATTAGTAAATCTACAAAGAACAGCGAACATTCTTCACAATGCGGTATTAATGTTTCTACGAAGTTAGAGTTTCCTTTGCAAATTCGGTATATCTTTGATAACTATCATCCTTGGTGGCTTTTGGATTTGGCGATCAAAACGTAAGGCAAAAGTATACACGCAAGATGCATATTTTCATAATATATATTGTACGATGTGTTGTTTCATGTTCTTGATTACTCTCTTGATATGCCTTATCAAAATAATCATGATAACCCAAAGAAATTAAATATGTTTGCCAGATAATTTTGCGATTTTTCTTTCACCAAGGACGTCAGATACCAGCATCTTCCCCAACTTTTGCTGCTTACGAAATCTTATTTGTTTTCTTGAATCAAAGTAGTTTTCGGCTGCGTTTTGCAGGTAACAATGTGAGATGTGCATTTTGAATAGGATTTGATTTTTGTATTGAATAAAGGTATAAATTTTTATTTAATTTTGCGCCGACTACAAAAGTTATGATTAATTGTAGTGTTATAGGTTGTTTGGCGAAGGAAATTATTTTATACTTTTAGGCGCAATTTACAGTTCCATTTTTTGCCAATTTTCTTTTATTTTTAGTTGTTTGAATAGTAGTATCTTTTTGGAGTCGGTTCTATTTTTTTACAAAAAGATTTTATTTTTCTCTTTTCAGTGAAAACTTATTTATATAGCAGTGCATCAGAAGACGTTCGACGGAAGTTTCACAAATCACAACTTCCAAGAAAAGTGACATTACTCAAAAACTCGTTTATGTCACTGAAAAATACAGGAAATGCACCCAATCAAGTTATTTTTAAGTTGATTTTTCTCAAATGCTGCATTTTTAAGTTGTGTCACTTATTCTTGCCTTTATCGGATATGAGCAAAAAACTATCTATTGAACGAACATACGTTAAATTAAAAAGTCTTTAGAAATGTAAAGAACGGATACGCTGTATTCGTAACCGAAAATTCTGTTAGGCATATATATTGAACTTTACAGTGAAAACGTGCCACCCGCTGCGCTGGAAATTGCGCAGCGTAAAGTTCAAACAAAGAGCTAAATATGCATTGCAGCTGACGGACAGAAGTTTCAACATCGATACTTACATATACTGCTTTTACCAGTGTAGCTGCATGCGTTCAGCAGTTAGAGTGAGAACAGACTTTTGTGAGTATCCTGTAATTTGTTTATATCTTAATGAAATCATAATGAAACCTATTTCAGGCCAAGATCAAAGACAAGAAACAAAAAAAAATATTACAATTAAATCATCTCTTACGAAGTTATAAGCTAACAAATTTCAACAACAGCAACGAGAAACATGGTTTGTATTGAGAACCTCTTCCTTTATGAAGTCGGTTTAAAACGTCTATACGTTAATCGATGTGACCGCTTACAATAACCATACTTTGAATTTTACATAGCATAAATGTCACCCTCTACGCTACAACATATGCAATGCCGTTCAAGTGTGAACAAAATAGGAAATTGCGAACAAACAAATGCACGGTTTAAGCGTTCTGTTTTTAGCATTAACGTCTAAACTATCTTTGCGTACTACATCGATGATGCTCTGCAATTTTATAATTCAATATTTTCTCCTGTCTTGAAACGTTTCCGTGATAGAATCGCTAACTCCACTCTTTCCCACCAGGTGGCACTTTAGGCGGTTGAATCACGTAGCACATGTCCACTTTACTGTACCTACATACCACTTTTATGCACTCTTAAAACTGTGCCTCTTATTTCAGAGGCACATTTTTCATTTTTGTGCCTCTGAAAAATAAGAGGCACACGTGCCTCTGAAAATTAAAAGGCACACGTGCCTCTGAAAATTAAAAGGCACGAACAGTGCCTTTGAAATTCAGAGGCACATTTTTAATTTTCGTGCCTTTGAAAATTAAAAGGCACAAATGATGCTTTTGAAATTAAGAGGCACATTTATGATTTTTGTGCCTTTGAAATTAAGAGGTGCAACATTATATTTTTGTGCCTCTAAATAGCAAAAAGCTTATATGCGCTTACTCTCTGAAGAGACATAATGTGCTTTTAAATAAAAAATCTTATTTTAAATTAATTTCCATGACTTTTATTAAGAGCCAGTGTTTCACAGTGTGTTAAATGTCGTAAACATGAAGAAACAATCATTATTCGTTCTTTTTAAAACTTTGTTTTCACATTCACACACATTTTTATTTTTAAATAAATTTCTGTTTTCAAACAAAACTGAAAAAAGAAGAAAAAGAATCTTTTCGATTTTTTAAATTTATTTTAAGGTGGTAAAAATCCAAAATTTTACATTTTACAGTTTTGAAATAAAATATTAAAAAATTAGTTTTTGGAAAACAAAGGATTAAAACTGGTGGATACTTTTGAATGGGAAAATGGAGATACAATATTTAATGAATAACAAGTGATTATTTTCCATATATTAATATGTGATTTGGTTGGCTGACAAGTCTTCTTGAGAATGGGGTACATTACTTAATTTTTTTAATGGAAAAAATGACCAACATTTATACATGAATGAGAGAAAGAAAGATTTGTAACATAAAAAGCAGCAACCTGGTGCTGCATCTTTCATGCTGCATTGGTGCCTTTCTGCCCCTCATATATTTCCACAATTTTTTAGGCTAAGTGTTAGTTTGCATGGATCAGATACAAAAAATACATGCTTAAGAGAGGGCAATACTGTTCCCACCAACAGCCAAGCCCATGTTATTTTAGGTTGTTTCTTAATTTACTCATTATCTAATATATTTTTTAAAATTCAATTTTTACATTAAGAAAATTAATTACCATTAAATAGCTCTCAATTTTGAAAAATTGATTTTTCAAAAATAATAATGATAATAATAATAATTTTGAGTTAATGTTATTAAAAAAAAAATATTAAAAATGTGAAAAATTAATTTATTTAAAAATACTATACTAATTTAGTGATTTTGAATTTTCTCAATTTAAAAAATATATTAGGTAATGAGTAATGAAAACAAACTTTCCCATAGAACAACATGGGTTAGAGCTGTTAGCAAGATGATATTGTTTATTCACTCTTCACCTAAAAGTTGACCAGAAACGTAACAAATCTAACTTCATTTTATTCTAAAGAAAAATTTGATTTATAAATTATACATTATTTATGTAGTGTATATTTTTTTAATTCTGTTTTCACATTTGGATAATTCACAATCATTATAATGTTTCTGTTTAAAAAATATAAATAAATAAAAATATTTTTTAATATTTTGTTTTAAAATTGTAAAGTGAAAAAAAGAATTTTTAAAAAACAAGAAGTAGCTAAACATTTATGAATTTTCTAAATATGAAAATAGAATTTTGAAATATATACATTTGGTAATGAGTAATTTACAAAACAAATTTCTTCACAGAATAATAAAAATATGCTTAGACTGCTTAAGGAAAAAAAAAGTAAGTGCAGCATGCAAGCTACAACATGCGTGCTGTAGCTTTCATGCCATATAAAAATTATACTTCTTGAAACAATCCAGCCAACACAATTTTCCTCTTTTTGGAGGGGGAGGGGGAGGTGTGGGAGGCTGATAATAGATAACGTTTAATAATTTTGATCTAAAACAATACTTGTGTCTTTGCCATTTATTGCATTTATTTATGAGTTTTTTTATTTAATAAAGTCAAACCTCATTTATGTGAATTTCTTTTAGTATGAACTGTTTCCATAATCCCTGTCAAAATGAAGATTAGTTTAGTTATATAAAGTTAGTGACAGCATGAACAATTTTTTTATCTTCTTTGAGATTCATATTAATGAGCTGCACAATATATATTATATATCGTGTGTGTGTGTTGCTTTACTTTGTATTCAGTTTATCTGACAGATTAAAGATTAAAATAAAGAAAACATACTCTAAAATCTGAAAGCAAATTATTCTCAGATGCAGGCAAAGGATGAAATCAAGACGTGGTTTACTCAACAAAAAACAAGCATTTATTTTTATTTATAAATTTTTTTTTACGGAGACAAAAAAATAACAAAGAAATAAACAGCTTGTTTCATTTTTTGTAATTTAGTATAATACACTGTTAGACATGGCAACATTTTAATTTGTTCTGGTTTTGTTAGTACCTTCTTTCTTTTTTACCATGTTTTTATTAACTTCTATTCTTGTTTGTTTGTCTGATACAAATTTGCAATCTATTTTTAACTAACTTCCCTACTAGCTAGACATTTGAAACTTTCACAGTAGCTTAGAACACAGTGACAACACAATACTGCAAAGTCAGATTTTCGAATAGTTTTCTTTTAATTAATTAAAATATGAAAATAATAAGCTCCTAATCCTTATAAATAGCCATTAAAATATTAGCTATAATTGTTGCCAAAAAAAATTTACGGGTTCATTTTCTTTCGACAAAAAATAAATACATTTAAATGTGAACCTTAAAAAATTAGCCTTTTTTTTTCCATTATTATTATTAGTTCACTAAACTGAGTTCATGTGCTTAAATATTATTTTTTATTCTTGCATATTTTATTAATGATTCATCAGAAAATTTAAGAACATGGTACAGAAAGTTTTTTTTATCTTATAATGATTACACCTCTCTTCCTAAAGGGTATATTACTTTTCTTATTTAATTGTAATTACATTTTGGAGAAAATTTCACTACATAGTGGTATGAAGAAATTGCAAGAATTTACAATGCTGCGAAATAAATTAAAATGTTGGCATGGCTGTGATAAACTTAGTTAGTGGTTAATCAATGCATTAATTATTTTACAGATTGTACCTTGGCTTCATCGTGTACACTTTTGTGTACATATTTTTTAGTATCCTAGAATATATAAAAATTTATATTGTTTGTATTGCATTTTATATACAATGCAATTGTGTTTTAGAGCTAGGATTTTTTTTTTATCTCATTTACCTTGGAAACCTCATGCCAATTCTGCAAATAAGTAGATTGTATAAATAAATAAAATTTAAGTCTAATTTCTCACTATTATTTGGATTTAAAAAAAAAAAAACCCTCAATATTATCATCTTTATGAAATTGGTTATCATTAAATTAAAAATATTTGTAAATGACTGTAAAAGCAATACTTTAAAAACACCTTTAATTGTACAACCCTTTTCTTTATTACTGATGGAAAATGGAAGATGGGTCGTGTTGTTTGGCTGGATTGGAATGTGAAATTAATTTAAAAAAAAAAAAAAAAAAAAAAAAAGCAGGCCTGTTGCAGTAGTATAAATATGCATTATTTCTTATTCCTTTAAATGTTCAATTTCTTCATTTGAGTAGTTAACTATTCTTAAAATCCATATTGCTATAAAGTTTCATTATTCTTTATCAGTCATGAACCACTAAACCTTGAATTTTGCTTGTTTTACTCCATAAAGAAATAAACTCCTGACTTAATATACATTTTTCATCCATGTGACTCCAAATGTATCATCTTCTGAGTATTGTCTGTTTATTAAGGTTGTTTTCTGTTAAATTCTTTGTTAATTTGTATTTAATAGCTTGTTACATTTTAAATTTTACTTCAATTAATTTCATGTACAATATAGGGGGTCCCACAATGTGATTTGCTATTATAGCCACTGAACAAAATCGTACATTGGTGCTTAAGGGTGAAAAAGGTCTCCCCTGACGAATTTTTTTCACCTTTTTTGTGCTTCTCCTACTTGAAAAAACCGCATTCTTATTGGTCTATGTTGTTTCAGTGATATTGTATCTGTTGCTTGGCTTTTACTATATGTATAACTCATTATTATATCTATATAGTATATTTATCTAAGGCTATTTTATATTACTGTTTATTTTTATTATTTTAAACCTAAAAAAGAAAATTATATCCTGTTTCAAATTAAACAAAACAATGTAAGAGTTTACATTAGTTTTGGTGACAGTTATATAAATATGAGTGGGGGGACACAGAAGGGTTGATCATACCCCAGGCATTATACTTGCTAGGGATAAATTAATATTACCCAATTTCATTCTCTGTATTTTGTACTCCAGAGGTAAAAGATACCATGTCATTTTGTCAAAAGTTAATACCGCTATGTCTGATGTGCTACAATGAAATAAGTTGTCACGAATAAAGAAAACTAACACAGTTTTACTTTTCACTGTTTTTTCTCCTTTATAATAACTTGACATTAGTGCTTAAATCCTCTATAATTAAAAAAATAAGTAAATAAATAAAATACATTTAAAGAACATACTTTTAACCCTTTTCACAAAATAGACATTGTGTCACCTCTGGGGTACAGGTTGCTGCTACAGGTTTGATAGATATTGCTACAGGTTTTTAGGGTTGGGGAGACATTAAAAAGGTATCACATCCCAGGTGCCAGTTATGCTCACTAGACCACTGTTTATTATCCATATAAGCATTAAGAATACACAATAGAAATAAAATACAAACCAATCAAATGCACTTATATTTTATTTACTTTCACATTAACATTTTTGTTCTAGTGCCAGTTCTAGTGTACAATTGTCTAAACTTCGTTATTTCGCCACACAGTATAATGTTTTTTTTTTACTGATAAAGAAAATACTTGGCCCCGGTCGTTTACTTTCTTCAGAATAGTCACCCTAAAAAGAAAATTAAGATCTTTAAATATTTTATATTTATTTATAACAAACTGAAATATGTAATATATATATATATTTAAATATAATAACTATTTTGACTGTTAAATGACTGTTTTCACTAATATCAACATGTAAACCTTAAATTTAATAAGATGATGCAACAAAAATACACATAAGAAAATAAAAATTTTAATTTATAAAGCACGAAAATTGTTAGACTTACACCATTATAAGAATATTAAAAATAAATCTGTAGTGTATAAACATTGAATTCTCCAGAAAAGCTGAAAAATCTCAAGTCCCTGAATTCTAAAATTAAATTTATATATTAAAAAAATAATAATAATTTAGAATAAACATGGATAATAAGAGAATTTTCTTTTTATGGATCTAATATTTTTTAAAGGGAGCTAGACGATGATAAATTTAGACGATGATAAATTAGACCGATATTTTTAACTTATTGGGGCATCTAATGCTGCTTAATGTCAGAATTGACTCATTTATTAATTGACATAGGTTAACGTAATTAATATCTCCATGACTAATTAAAATTTTTAAATTCTGTTTTCAAGGGCCCCCTTGGGAAGACTCTTGGGCATCCATATGTCAATTTTTGTACTTCTATGTTCAATAAAGGCTGAACGTATAGAAAGACAGGCAGACAAACCTTTCCTTTTATTATTATATATTAAATATTTATTCAAACTATAAAATTCAATGCATAAAGATGAATTTTTTCATTGTAAAAACACATGCTAAATTGTGACAAGAGATTATAATAGTCGCTAGAGTAAATATTTCATCATTCAAAGCAAATATATAATAAAAACAGTAAATATATAATACAGTCGCACCTCGTTAACGTGAATTACTTTTAACATGAACTGTTTCCAGAATCCCCGTCAAAATGAAGATTAGTTTAGTTATATGAAGATTAGTTACTGATAGTATGAACTATTGATAACTTGAACAAAATTTTTTTCCCCTTGAGATTCACGTTAACAAGGTTCGACTGTGCTTTACTTAAAATTATATACAAAAAAAAATTAACACTTATTTCTGAAAATGTTTATAAAATTTTATGTTAATTATTTCTCTTTTCTATGCTTATTTTTTATTATTCAATATTTTATTCTGAAATTATTTCTCAAAAAACGATTAGTTCATGATTTGGAATCATTATGATTATTCCAAAGTTTTTAGGTTTGAGTCCTGGTCTAGTCTTTTTCTGTTCAAAATTAATGACCAGTCCATCAAACAGGTATGACACTGGCAAAAAAAAAAAAAAAAAGTTGAAACTATATGCAAAAGCAAGACAATGAAGTAAGAATTTTATAACAAAATCATTATATTAGACAATGGCGTGCGCATGTGGAGATGGAGATAGTTTAGCCTTGCACAGAATTCGCGCTAAGCCCGTCTATTGGAGTGGAAAATTCAAGGATTTTCAAGGACTTTGCACAAAATTCAAGTACTTTCAAGGGCCCTTGAAAAAGAAAATGAAATTCAAGTGCTTCTTAAGGACTTTCAAGGACCGTGGGAACCCTGATAAAATATCATAAAAATATATCCAACTGTTAAAATATTTATCAACATTTATAATAACGTTTACAATTCTCCTATTACTTGGTACTCCTTTGCACTTCTTTGGCGACTTTTGTTGCACAATTCCCGCCGGCTTGGAGGCATGATTTACTTCCCAAGATGGTGGCTGTTGACGTTCTTAACGATCGTTTTTCCCTGCAAATGAAATTGAAAAAATTTGATCGTTAATGGAATTTTAAATACAAAATACATCAACAAACGGCATTTTTAAATGTAAATCACATCAACGAGCTGACGTGGATCGCACCAACAAAAGTGGCAATCAATATAATAAAAATAGTACTACAATATATATTATTAAAAGAAAAATATTTAAATTTAGACTTTCTGTATACATTGCAGAGGTCGGTATCCTTCTGAACTGCCGCGGTCAGTTTAATTGCTGCTGTTTGCTCGCTTCGCGAGCATTGAAAAAAGAAAAAAAAAAAAAAAAATCACTGGGCACCCCTAGTTCATCGGGCATGAATCAGTAAAAGCATGAAAATTGATGGAGCCGGGGTCACTATGTTTTCTGCTGTTTGCTCGCTTCACGAGCATTAAAAGCAGGGTGTGAAAAAATCATGATTTTTTTTTTTTTTTTTTTTTTTAAATAAAAGAAAACAGATTTTTTTGTTTTATTTACATTATTCGACTAAAAATAAATGTTAAGAAATTAAGCATGAAACTTTTTTAAAATTTAAATACATATAAATAAGAAGCAATAAATATAAATAAACTAAATTAAAAAAATATATATGAGGATATTAAAAAGTAAAAGTAAATAAATAAATAAAAAATTAATATTAGTCAACATAGGTACATTCAACCCCCCCCCCCCCTTTTCCAAAAAGAAAAATAAATAAAGATATAATATAGTATAATAAAAATAAAATAAATAAATAAATGATTAAGTGTAAATAGCTTAAAAGCGTATAAGATAATTACTATTTTTTTTAAATGTTTTTATTATTATTGTCATTAAAATATACATATTAAAACATCTTGAATATCACAAACAAATTTTTTGAAGAGAAACTTTTTAGAGAATAATTATTCAATTAAAGGAAATTCAATGAGTATGAGTATATAATATATATATATATAATACACACACCCAGTGGCAGAAAGTTTTGTAGCTGTCTGCGACAGGCTTTTAAAATTTCATAATCTGTCTGCAAAATTTGCATGTAATCAGGGGTGAAAATGGCTTACACTCAAAAAGCCTGAAAGCTGATCTCGTGCAACAATACACGAACACAATTTTACTACAGAACAATATAGTATAAACATGTGTGTATTCATTCAATTCATCTCATTCAATTAAATATTTTATAGCAATGTTTGACACAACACAATATAAATAATTATAAATAATAAAAGTATTAGTTTTAGTTTTGATACAGAAATTTTTTTTAAGTGAATTGTTATTCGAAAGTTCCAGACAAATTTTTTTATCAGTGCAGACATAAACTGTCCGCAAGCCGTTTCAGTAAAAGCATGAAAATTGATGGAGCCGGGGTCACTATGTTTTCTGCTGTTTGCTCGCTTCACGAGCATTAAAAGCAGGGTGTGAAAAAATCATGATTTTTTTTTTTTTTTTTTTTTTAAATAAAAGAAAACAGATTTTTTTGTTTTATTTACATTATTCGACTAAAAATAAATGTTAAGAAATTAAGCATGAAACTTTTTTAAAATTTAAATACATATAAATAAGAAGCAATAAATATAAATAAACTAAATTAAAAAAATATATATGAGGATATTAAAAAGTAAAAGTAAATAAATAAATAAAAAATTAATATTAGTCAACATAGGTACATTCAACCCCCCCCCCTTTTCCAAAAAGAAAAATAAATAAAGATATAATATAGTATAATAAAAATAAAATAAATAAATAAATGATTAAGTGTAAATAGCTTAAAAGCGTATAAGATAATTACTATTTTTTTTAAATGTTTTTATTATTATTGTCATTAAAATATACATATTAAAACATCTTGAATATCACAAACAAATTTTTTGAAGAGAAACTTTTTAGAGAATAATTATTCAATTAAAGGAAATTCAATGAGTATGAGTATATAATATATATATATATAATACACACACCCAGTGGCAGAAAGTTTTGTAGCTGTCTGCGACAGGCTTTTAAAATTTCATAATCTGTCTGCAAAATTTGCATGTAATCAGGGGTGAAAATGGCTTACACTCAAAAAGCCTGAAAGCTGATCTCGTGCAACAATACACGAACACAATTTTACTACAGAACAATATAGTATAAACATGTGTGTATTCATTCAATTCATCTCATTCAATTAAATATTTTATAGCAATGTTTGACACAACACAATATAAATAATTATAAATAATAAAAGTATTAGTTTTAGTTTTGATACAGAAATTTTTTTTAAGTGAATTGTTATTCGAAAGTTCCAGACAAATTTTTTTATCAGTGCAGACATAAACTGTCCGCAAGCCGTTTTTCTGTGTCTGCGACTATGTCGCCGTGTTTCTGCCACTGGGTACACACATTAGTTTATTTTATGCAATTTATTACCAATAAAATACATTTAAATTCTAAGTTTTTTTCAAAATATTAAAGTTTTAAAAAATTAAGAAAACTGAAACAACTAGCCAGGCCATTACCATTTCATTTCTAATTTTATAAAAGCCTAAGTAAAAAGGGAAAAATTGCTTAAGAATGTCTTGGCCAGTTAAAAAACATTGTAATCAGAATTAGAAATAAGAAAAGTTAAACATGAAGGACAGAGTGACAGACAAATCAAATGCTTCAGGTTAGATGATACAATATTTATTATCCTTAAAAAAAAAAAAAAAAAACACTTACGTCAGAGAATTTAGGGCTTTGTATAAAAAAATTTGGCTGCAAATGAACGTAGTTAGCTTCAAAATAAGAATAGAAGATAAAAATAGAGTTGTAGAAAATTAATAAAAGAATCATTTTAAAAATTAATAAACAGATATTTTATTTATTTTTTGGGGGGAGGGGGTATTTGATGTAAATAACAAGTAAGTTCAAGTTTTCTTATGTTCTAAGACTATATAAAACTACATATTGACCCAAAATTGTAAAATTTTATTTTTGATTTAAATCAATGATTTTTTTTTTTTTTTTTAATCAAAGTGATTTTAATCAAGCTGATTTAAATCGGCGTACACCGATTAAAAAAAAAAAAAAAAAAAAAAAATAAATAAATCACTGGACACCCCTAATTCATGGGGCATGAAACAGTAAAAGCATGAAAATTGATGGAGCCGCAGTTTCTATGTTTTCTGCTGTTTGCACGTCTTGCGAGCATTAAAACCAAAAATAAATCACTGGATACCCCTAATTAGCGATTCATGAGACAGTCAATGCATGAAAATTTGTATAGGCCGCGATCAGTACACTATAGCCGCTGTATGCTTGCTTCGCAAGCATTAAAACAAAACAAACAAACAAACAAACAAACAAAAAAAGCATCACTGGACACCCTTATTTCGAGGCGCATGAATCAGAAAATGCATGAAATATGTACTGTAATGGTGAGTATTCCGATGCTAGATCGCTACGCAAGCATTATAAATAAATAAATAATCACTGAATGCACCTAATTAAATCACGGTGCATGAAAAAATCTATACTGAAGCAATGACTATCATGCCCTAACCTTTTTTTTCTTTGTAAATTTATTAAAAAATATACTGAAAAATTTTTGTTTTAAACTTTAATTATTTAAAAACAGTAAAATCTAGAATTAATCTTACTTACAAATACCGTGACGGCTTTAAAAAAAAGTAGAAGAGAAGATAAAAACCATCTTAAACAATTGAAGATCCTCACATAAAAGGAATATTTTGAATTAATTTGAATTAAAATCGGCTCTGTTACGAAAGCTAAATCAATTTAGCTAAAGAAATACTAATTTTAATGCTCCCACTATGCGACTAATCCAATGAAATGAAAGCGCTGATTGATGGGTTGCACTAGGAGAAGCAAGAGGAGCAAATTCAAGTGACCGGCGAATGGGTTTGCCAGGCGCAACGCGCCATCGCCAGATTTGGCGGGGTACTGTATAATAGGATGAAACCCCTTAGGGTGACCTTAGGTGATATTATAATTTTGTTTTCAAATTCATTGATCATTAATGAATTGCTGTTTATTATGCAATAGGCTATAATCTATATGTCGAAGTAATCAGTTTTGTTGAAATAATTTATAACCATGAAGTTTATTTAATTAAAACTTTAATAAAACATACAACCTTTTATTACTTCATGTTTTCAAAATTGCCGAACTAGTTTCCTCTGGGGCGCCCCAGCTTGATCACCGGCATCTTGGTGTGTGAAGCCGCTCGAAACTGATGTTTCTGGTTTCTTCCCTCTTATATACACTCTTCGCCATTGGCGGTTGAGCACTGCTCCATCTTTGCCATTGCAGCAATTGGAACTTGTTAAAATTTCTACGGATTCTCTTACTGTAGCGTAACTGTGGTTGTGGTAGTTGGCCAACTTTTTTACTTGATCAAACTTTATGTCTATCTCCTCGTTTTTATTTACCTGGGTTAAAGCGGTTGTTATTTTTCCTGTCATTATGTCATGGCTATGTTCTTTAATTCGTGTTTTTATTTTTCTTTTTGTTTTTCCTATATAGCACATTTCGTTATTTTGTTTATTGGTATATGGAATTTTATAAATTCCCGCTGTCTGTAAAGGATTTAGTTTATCTTTGTCATTTCTGATTAATTGAAAAATGTTAGGGTTTGGCTTGACAGGTATGTTCATATTATGTTTTGCTGCTACTTTTTTTACTTTACTACCTCAACTCAAATATACCGCTTCAATTCCTTATGATCGCGCAATCTCTAATAAAATCAAAAAAGTATCAGCAAAACATAATATAAACATACCTGTCAAGCCAAACCCTAACATTTTTCAATTAATCAGAAATGACAAAGATAAACTAAATCCTTTAGAGACAGCGGGAATTTATAAAATTCCATATACCAATAAACAAAATAACGAAATGTGCTATATAGGAAAAACAAAAATAAAAATAAAAACACGAATTAAAGAACATAGCCATGACATAATGACAGGAAAAATAACAACCGCTTTAACCCAGGTAAATAAAAACGAGGAGATAGACATAAAGTTTGATCAAGTAAAAAAGTTGGCCAACTACCACAACCACAGTTACGCTACAGTAAGAGAATCCGTAGAAATTTTAACAAGTTCCAATTGCTGCAATGGCAACGATGGGGCAGTGCTCAACTGCCAATGGCGAAGAGTGTATATAAGAGGGAAGAAACCAGAAACATCAGTTTCGAGCGGCTTCACACACTAAGATGCCGGTGATCAAGCTGGGGCGCCCCAGAGGAAAGTAATTCGGCAATTTTGAAAACATGAAGTAATAAAAGGTTGTATGTTTTATTAAAGTTTTAAGTAATCAGTTTTGTTTATCAATATCCTAGTGCTTGGAAATGTAAAACATCTAAATAGAATTATATCGAAAAACTCTTGCATAGAAATGTACACAATTTATATTTATATTAGTGCTGCACCGAGTAGCACTTTGGCCGAGTAACCGAGTACTCGGCCTTTTACTACTCGGCCGAGTACCGAGTAGTTGTAAGAAAGAATAACTAATGTATATATATGAAGAATGTTGCACATCTTGAAATTTAAAAAAGGCTTTTTGAACACAAAATTAAGTTAAATGGCAAACAGCATGTTTTCACGAAACGCTTCAGAACTTTTGTAGTGTATATACACAATTAGGTTCATTGTAATATTTGATACTTCCAGCTTAGTGGATTATTAAAACCATAATAACTGATAACTTCATTCTTTATTATATAGTCTTTCTCAGGTGCGAATCATTCTCAGATAATTCTTAGAGAATATAAAAGTTCCTATACACTCAGGCTTAATTTAAGATGCATGAAATTCACATATGAAATGAGAATATTAAAATAAATATTTTATCATTTCAAACATGATAGACTTCACTAATTTTCAAATTCTAGAAGAGTAAAAAGATAGGTGGTTTCGGGCCATAATTTGCAGAACAACAAATTTGATAATATATTTTTAATAACATTTTAGTATATTTATTTACCATTTTCATAATTATTTTTTAAATTAAAAATCAATCTTTTTTTACAGTTTTGAAAGTGTCTTACTTTTATTTGCACAAATATGTAACTAAAGTTTTATCCACTATATTAGTATACATAAGGGGTTCTTTTTTCTAAAATATTTTTTTTTTTGTCTGTTTTATAGATACAATTTTATGTACTAAGTTTTTATTAAAAAAAAAAAATGCATAGTACACACATACAAGATGGTTATACTTAAATTCTTGTAACTAAAATGGATAAGCTCATATCATGAATCGTCTCTATACCGAGTTTGGTGGCAATCTACTTGCTCGTTTTAACTGCAGAAAGATGTTTGCAGCAAAAGTTTAATGACTATGTTTATATTTTCATATTTTTTAGTTTAGTTAATAAACAACTCTTATGAATACATTTCTTTCAATAATACATAAAAATAATGAAATTCTTACAACTACTCGGTATTGGCCGAATACTTAGTCCATATTTGGCCGAGTATCGAGTATATAACGAGTACTCGGTACAGCTCTAATTTATATAAATCCCACTGGGCCAAGCATTGCAAACAATAAATGATCTGTACCGCAGTTTTAGTTATCACATCAGCTATAAAACATTCAGCCAATGCAGACCTCTAATTTCAATAACAGATCATGGAGTGTATTTCTGATGTATCACATTAAGCTATACAAGTACTGCATGTATAGCTTCACAAGGAAATTTTTCTATTTTTACCGCAATTCAGCTGAAATTATTATTATTATTTCCATGTGTTCTTTTACTAAATATATATATATATACATATATATATATTTTTTATTTTTTTTCAGTTACTCATTTTTATTTCTTAAAAAAAAAAAAAAAAAAAGTGATTTTTATGATAACCCAAGAAAAATTTAAAGATGAATCTTCATAGTTAATCAGCAAATAAAAAATAGCTAATAAAATAACTTATATTAGACCTTAATATATCTAAATGCAAAAGGAATAAGAAAAAATTTTTTGGTTTATTGAAAATACTGAAACAATGATTTTTTTGTTTTTTTCTTTCTGTTCAGTGCAAAACTATAAGACTGAAAAAGTTTATTGATTTTTTTACCTAAATAAACGGTTGCATTAAAAGTAAATGTTTAAATTTAAGCTGTTATGGGAACAAGAAATGCTGAAATTGTTTATTATTTTTATTCTATTACTTCTCAATAAAAGTATTGCCACGAAACTCAAAGCTATCATTTTTATGCAAGTAATATGTTTTAAATGACAAAAAGTGATTTTTTAAGATAAAAAGATTGAAAACAGATTGAAAACATGTCCATTTAAAAATTTTTATATCCAAATTACAGCATGCTACAAGAATAAATTTTTTAAAATCTGAAATCTACATGAATTCAAATTTCTTTAAAAACTGTACAAATTTATCACTTACTTATATATCCATATTTTACAATGCTATGAAAAATATTGTTTTAATCTTTCAGTTTTATTATTATTATTATTATTATTATTATTTTGTATAAAGGTGGATAATTAACTATTTAGTGGATCAAACATTTAAAATTTCCATTAGAAAACCTGTTTTTAATAATGTTAATCGTAAGCTCTCTGATTAAAAACTCAATACTGTTTTGCTTATTACGTATTAAGGGAAGGAGGTGATTCGATTTCCGAGCACACAAAATTTCAAATAATAAATAGTGGATACCCGGAAATACTATATCTAGTCAATGTTTATTATGGAACCCTGAAGGTATGGAAACTAATGAAATAATAGCAAATGGTTATTTTCACGCTCACAATTTCTTGATTACTCTTACTCTAATATAGGACAATGTAGTGCATTATAACTCTATTTTTCAATTTATTTTTTTAAACATACATCTAAAAAATAAATTAAGATTAATTGATTTAATGTACTTACTTATTTCACTTGTAGTTAACAATTCATCACACAAAATCAACAGGAGGATGGTTTCACACTGATCACACAAGTTTAGGCGAACGAGACACAAGAAAATCAAAAATTTTAATGGCTGCCTTCTCGACCTCTCGACCAAAATATCCCGATGCATGATGGTTACATGGAAGTTGCGCATGCGCGACTTGGATTCTGTACCTCTGAAACTCGAAAAAATTGTTTTCAAAGGCACAAACGAGTTTTCGTGCCTCTGATATAATTCGTTGCGTTGACTGTGCCTTTCACTTCGTCGTGCCTTATACGTTTCCCTTTAAAATCAGAGGCACATTGGTAATGTGCCTTTTATATTATAATAATAGAAGGCACAGTGCGCTCGTGCCTTATATATAAGAGGTACAGTTTTAAGAGTGTGATAATAGCTGCACCTGTTTAGCAGTTAAAAGTGTCGGGACTGACTTTTTTGTGCACCCTGTATTTTCGTTTGATCGTAAAGATCTTACAAATCAGACTATTTCAGACCAAGACCTTTACAATAAAACAAAAAGTGTCAAAATCGGATCATCCGTTCAGAAGTTATGAGCTAAGAAACAAAAACAAAAACAAAAAAACATATGCTTTGAATTGAGAACCTCCTCCTTTTTGAAGTCGGTTAATTAGAGCATCTCTTACGAAGTTATAAGCTTACAAACACCACCAACAACACATAGCTCGAATTAAGAACACCCTACTTTCTGAAGTTGGTTCAAAACGACTTTGCACTAATCGATGTGATCGCTTACAGTAACAGTACTTTGAACCACAAAGTATACGTGTCATCCGCTACGCTGCAATGTGTGCAACGTAGTTCAAGTGTGCACATTGTAGGAAATTGCGAACAAACAACTGCACGCTTTAAGCGTTCAATAATGTCTGAAAACTGTCTTTTTGTAGTAAATCGATGATGCTCTACAACTTCGTAATTAACTTTTCTCCCATCTTCAACCGTTTTTGAAATAGGAGCGCTAAATCCGCTGTTTTTCACCAGATGGCGCTTTATTTTCTTTAGATTGTAAAGATGTTATAATGGGACCTACTTCAGACGAAGATCTCTACAACAAAACAAAAAGTATCAAGTAACCCTATTTTGAACTATATAGCGTATGTCTCACCAGCTACGCTACAACGTGAGCAATGTAGCTCAAGTGTGTATAGTGTAAGAAATTGCGAACAAAAAAATGCACGTTTTCAGCCTTGTATTTTTAGCATCAATGTCAAAACTATCTTTTCGTACTAAATCGATGATGCTCTGCAATTTTATAATTCACTTTTCCCCCCTGTCTTGAACCGTTTCCGAGGTAGGAACGTTAGCATGAATGTCTAAACTATCTTTTTGTACTAAATCGGTGATACTCTTCAGCTTTGTAATTCACTTTTTCTTTAGAACCGTTTTCGAGATAGTAATACTAACTTCGCTGTTTTCCACCAGGTCGCGCTGCAAGCGGTTTAACCTTGTACTGCATGGCCACTTTGCCATACTTACATACCATTTTTATCACTATAGCTGCAGCCGTTTAGCAGTTAAAAGAGTTGGGACTGATTTTTTTGGGCACCCTGTATTTTCTTTAGATCGTAAAGATATTACAATGGGACCTATTGCAGAGCAAGACCTTTTCAACAAAACAAAAAGTATCAAAATCTGAGCATCCGTTCAGAAGTTATGAGCTAACAAACATAAAAAAAACATACGGTTTGAATTGAGAACCTTCCTTCTTTTTTGAAGTCGGTTAAAAAGAATATTGTTCTCGAATGCTTTATAAAACGTTTTGAATAGTTAAAATCTTTCATCTTTTCCAAAAGTGAAATATCTATATATTTCTTTAAAATGTTGTTATTGTTGAAACTATTATATTTTATAGCATGTCTTTCCATACACATAAATTTTTATTTTATGCTGTTTATGGTTCCACAATAAAGAGTTTCTACTGTTAAGAAATGTCTTTTTACATACATTTTAGTTTAAAAAAAAAAAAAAAAAAAAAAAAAAAAGAAAGAAAGAAAGAAAAAGAAATCTTCTTGAAAAATTAATAAAGAATTCTTAGGATACTGTGTAGACACTGAAATATTTCCTTTTATCAATTGGCACCTTTTCTATTAATTATATGCAAGAATTAATGCATCGGCTCTTGGAGTATTGAACCCATGAGCATCATTATCAGCATGATGCTCTAACCAAAGGTCAAAGAACAGTCAAATCATAGGGCATGCTAGAAAAAATCTAACAAACACTTACACAAAAAGAATATTGCTCTCAAATGCTTTATTACACGTTTTGAATATTTAAAATCTTTCATCTTTTGCAAAAGTGAAATATCTATATTTTATTGTTGAAAAAAAATAATAATTTCAACAATAATTTCAACAATAAAAATTTTATTGTTGAAACTATTATATTTAATAAACATGCCTTTGCAAGAATATTTTTTTCTTTTTTTTTCTTTTAGGAGTCTACAGTAAAAAGTGTTAATAAAAGTGTTAATGTTTTTCTTTTCTCTTTTTTAACTTAAATTTTTATTTTGTGCCCTGTAGCAACTAAAAAAATTCTTTTCAAAAGAGCAATCAAAATTTCTTACGTTACTGTGTAGACAATGAAAGATTTTCTTTTCTGAATTTACATCTTTTCTATTAATTATCTGCAAAAAAGCAACTTATCAGTCTTTCAGGATCGAACCCAGAACCATCGCTTTATCAGCATGATACTCTAACCAGCTGAGCTAACCAGTGACAAAAGGATTTGCTTACATTTACATTAAAGTGGAGGAGCCTTGCTTTTCAACGTGACACCCAGAAATGATTATAACAGTCTAGTTTCACTAAAAATCTTCTAATTATTTAATTTTTTATTTTATGCTTTTTGGTAACAAAAAAAGCTTTTTAGAAAAAACTCTTAAAAAATTCTTACGATATTAATTATCAGCAAAAATTAACGCATCGGCACTTCGAGGATCGAGCGCACTTCCAACGCGTTATTAACACGATTCTCTAACCAACTATGCCAACGAGCAACAAAAGGAAATGCTTACGTTTACTTTAAAATGGAGGCGCCTTATTTTTTAGCTTGACACGAAGACGCAATGACAAAATCCAATTTCAATAAAAAGCTTCTAAAAATTTACATTTTAAAATATCACAAAAATGACACCTTTATAAATTCGTTACAGACAAATATGTAAATTCAACATGTTAGCTCTCATGGGCATTATTTCACATGACTGTCAAAAGTTGCGAAGTTTTCAGAAAGATTTATTTAGTTCGAATGGTTCTGTCGGTTGAAATGATCTTTCTGGATAAGGTTGCAATGGCAGTTATAGTCAGAGTTACTGAGTCTATCTTTTAATGAAGTTTTATTGTAAGGTTGAAAAGGAAGTTCCCTATGGCAGATATTTAAAGTGATACTCCAGTATAAGCTATAAAAGAAAATGATGACACTTTCAAAGAAAATGACTTGCAAGGAGTTGATTTTCAGCGAGTTGAATTCAGTCTTAAGTTCCAGAAAGTTTAGCGTCAGAGAGTTTGACTAGATCTTTTTCCGTAGTTGATTGCTGTAAAATTTCAAGAGTGTTTCCTGCAAGGATAATAGAGATACTTGGAGATATTATACTTTTTGTATAATACTTTATTTATTGGCATTTAATGTTCACTTATAGACCAATATTTTAAGAGCATACGCGTTCCACAAAACTCTCCATGACATACATTAGTGCTCGATATTTAGTATATTGGGGGTAATCATAACCCCTCTCCTCTTTTATTGAAAATTAAAACATATTTACTGAGTTTAAAATCCTTCGTTATTACTTTTTCCCAATATACACTATACAGATTTTAGTTATCAGCATGCTCCTCACTCAAAAGGTTTAAGGTAAAGTAATTTAATATCATAAACTAACGCATCTACAACAAAATATAACATTGAAATAGAGAAATATGTATTAATCTTAGCCCTTCTGGCTGAACAGAAAAATAATTTGTAATAAAGATTTTTTTTTTTTTTTCATTTTGAATTTTAGTGCCTATATTTGTTTGTTTCTTTTATTATATTTAATAATAAGAATAATTTTAAATCCATTTAAATATTTTTTAGAAACGCCATATCGAACTATAGTTTTATCTGATTTCTTCTTATTTATTTTTTAAGTAAACAATTCAACATGCTTTGCCCCCAGATTGTATAAATGAAGTTTAATGTATAATAATGTGTTACTTTATCATAATGTTTTTTTCATTGTTTGCACCCTAAAGTAATTAGGGAAAATAACAGCAATAGTTGTTATTTTACCACAGAGTTACAAATTTCTTAAAAGAAGAAGTCAACTGGAAAGACATTTTACAATTTTTACTAATAATAAATCCGTACACTACAAAGTCGAATAACAGGGATCATACACTCTTCCTGAGTTAATTAATCGTCCAAATAGTGCAAAATTGATTACTTGAAGAAAAAAATTTTTAAATACATAGTGGTACAATAAATAAATAAAATAGGATGCTTTATAAAAAAAAAAATACTTGCGTATAACACTCCTCTGCATGAAAATCGGCCACGTCCCCATTTTCACAAATTCTTATGTAAAAAGACCTACTGAATCCGAATACGACACCCATTTTGTCCTATCATCCACCGGTTTTCGCGGACGCCCCCTCCACCACTATTTTTATCACTTTTCGGTAATTTTATGGCTATAAATTTGATTTGTAGGGAGGGAGGTAGATTATTTTCAGTGCTAAATATCTTCTGAGGGGCTACAGAAGTGAAAAATTCTAAAACACGAACGTTTGCTGCAAGGGGAAAATTTAGGGGGGCGGGGATTTACTACTGAAATTATGAATCGCATTTAATATATTTTATAAATCAATTATTACTATAATTTATTATACATTATATATATACATATATACATTACATATATACATACATATATACATATATATACATATTACATATATACATACATTTCTATTTTTCAGCATTTAAAATTCCAATTTTCAATTCCTGAATTCTTTTTTTTTTCCTCCTTTTATTGGATCATTTTGGTAATTTTATCCTTTTCTCTTTTCTATAAAATGTTGGTTTGTTTCTATTACTTTAATGGTTTTTTGCAAACTATTATCTCATCGTTAGGCTTATGTGTTATGTTTGTGTCATTCCTCTTCTGCGTAAGTACTTTAATTTGTTTTTACTAATCATTGGTACTCAAATTAAATAATCACTGTCACAATAATTTTATTCGAAATAGATCTCATTTAAAATATAATTATATGTTGGTATTTTCATCTATATTTTTTTTTGCTGAGTGTTACAAAAGTATTAAATTATTCAAATTATATATATATATATATATATATATATATATATATATTGAAATTTTAGATGGAATTGAAATTTTAGATGGCTGCACAACACCAATAGTGAAGTGCTAACTTGAATTTGCATATAGATTGCTTCAAGAGTTTAAGATAAAACGTGGTTATTTTGTCTCGTTCTCAGAAAAAAAAAAATGCTTGAATTTTTATAACCCTTCCTTAGAATTTTAATACAATGGAAATAGTACAAAATATTTTTTAATTACACAATTTCTCATAACTTACTGATCTAGATTAACGGTACAAGCACCACGATTTCCTCTAAAGGTGAGTAATTATTTAATAAAACACTGCTCATAAAACGCTGCTCAATCCCTCATACCAAAATGGGAGAATTTGCCTTTTTGCTGTTTAGGAGAGATTGCGCATTTAAAATTCTACTCTAACAGAGATTTCGCAGCTCATTGGTGATAACAAGATAATGATGATGAGTTTGTTCAATGCCTGGGACTGTACCAAAACTAACTTCCATAAGTCATTGGACTGGTTCAAACCATTCGAGACGGCGCAGCACCTTTATGGAGACTATACACAGAAACTGAAATTGAACATCATTCAGGAGTGGCATAATCGACAGAAACCACACCTCTGATGGGATTTACCTCTAGAATGCTGTTAGCCTATGAGAAATTTATCGTAAAGTATTTAAATGATATTGTATATATATTTAGTTTTGCAATACTTTCAACTATGATGCTGAAGTTTTGTGCTGATGTCGGCTGCTTAAATGGAAGAGATAAAACTAAATGCAAGCAAAAAATATCAACCTACTCAATAATCTGTTTTAAGAATGTAATCGTCTAAATTTCAATAAAATAAACGTAAAGGATTTTAAAGCGTAAAGGATTTTAAAATGTAAAGGATTTTTCGGCGGAATATTTTGAGGAAAAAAAACTTTAATAAATAGTAAATGGTGGGCGTATTCTGTGCTTAAAAATGGGAAGGACTAGCCACATATCATTGCCCGCACGGCGTGCTAACTTTTTTTTTTTTTTTTTGCTCGGAAAAGCCTGTTCGAACAGGTTCACTTTTGGCAGGTGGTTGCACAATAATATGTGTAATTATTGTGGACAACGAGAGATTCGGTCAGCAAACAAGAAACCATCTTAGCTGAAAATGTAATGTACTAATTTTAAGTTAAACGTGTTAACTAGTAGCATAATATTATTTTTTGGTCTTGTTCTAATCTAATTTTGTTCTTTTTTCTGTTTCTTTAATATTTTTTTCTTTAAATAAATGTTTGTAGTTCTTTTTAAATTTCTTTTATTTTTCTGATTTTTTTTAAATTATTAAATTGAACTATCCACTCCCAATGCAAAAAATATTTGTTTACAAATAGCTTACAACAATGTCATTTAAGTGGATTTTTATGATTAATAATGATATTGTAGTTATAATTAAGCGCAATCTTTCCTACCCATGTGCGCAATCACTTCTACCCTATAAGGAAAGACTCCGCAAAATAGCTTTCTTGATTTTATTACTACTGTTGTTTTATATTACAACAGAGCAACAAAACAGCAATGGAAATGCATAGAAGAAGGATCAATTCAAAGTTATGCACCAAAAGTTTATAAAAAAATTAATATTTGAATTTTTTATATCATTTTGTTGAATTGTGCGCAAACTCTCCTAGTTTTACCTTATATATATATGTATATATTTAAGTGTTAAAATAATTCTTTTCCATTCTCCAAATCAAATTCATGGTCATAAAATTAACGAACAGTGATAAAGTGGAGGGTGGGCGTCCCGAGAAAACGGTGAGTGATAGGGGAAAATGGGGGTTATATTCAGATTCAAGAGGTCATTTTACATAAGAATCAAGAATAGTATTAGGACTCGATTTTTTTTTTTTTTTTTTTTTAAGCACAGTGTAATCAGGTCTCGCAGCTTTCCTAAAATTATTCCTTTATTTTATTATATTGTCACCAGTACAGCCAATAAAGAATTTTTCTTGACTATTTTTGACTGTTTTAACGGTAAAATATTATGTTAAAAAGTGTTGTTTTAAAATTGTGGTGACAATATAATAAAATGAGAGTAATATTTTAGAAACGCTGCAAGGCTTGTATAATTTAAAGACAATAAGTCCTATAAAAATGATAAAGTGATATACTTAATAAATTTCTTAAATGAAGATACACTTCCAATATGAGCTATTTGTGCATAAAAAGTAGTTTTTTTTACAGATAAATACCACAGTATATTAAAACCCAACACATACATTTTGGAAAGTTACTTTACTCTCAAAATTTAATAATGCATTTCATATTACGTTAAAATAGATAACACTGTATTTCAATTTTGTATTTATTTTTGTTTTACAAAATTGATGGAATAAAGTATTATTTAATGGAAATTAATTACTTTATTATGCTATACAACAACTAGAAACATTTAAAAATCGTTATATTCTTAAACTTACTTTTACTCATCATGCTAATAATTTAAATTTATTGATTGATATTCTGCGTGCAGAAACAAATATTTAAGAATGATACTGATTAATTCAAGTTAGAATTTGTTGCATGTAATGAATATTTATAATGAATACTGATCAACTTATTTGTTTATTCATATATACCAAAACAATTTATATATGTCTTAATATAGACATATAAGAAAATATTAGTTCAAGTTTAATCTGCTACAGTCTATTTTAATGTAATATATACGTTATATGTAATTAAAGAACATTTTAATCGAACATTTAACATTATATTTATCTATTTACGAATTGAATTCATTTATTTAACATTTTGTTGTTTTGAATAGCAACTTATAATGTACCTTCGACAAAGGATAATACTGTTTTCTCTATATATTATTAAAAAGTTACTGTCACTGGAGTCAAATTTTTTTGTCTGCGACAGCATCTTCTAACAGAGGGCAGGGTCCTTCGCGTCATGAGAGGTATCAATGTGTCCCGAGTACTCCAAGGGAAACATTTTAGCCGCTTAGAAATTTTTATCATTTTAATTAAAGAAGTTATTAACTAAATACAACAAGTTTATGAAGGTACTCTATTTGCCATTTTGAAAAAAGTTTCTCCCAGTGACGTTGTTCTTCTGTCATGAAATCATTTTACACGAGAAAGTTAAAATATGATCCATGGTTGAACGTAGGTAGGTAGGCTTGTTGGGTTTAACGTCGCACCAATACTGCGCTATAGGTAATTGGCGACGGTGTGGGACGCACCCCTAGAGATGTTCCCGAGACATGTGATCACAATTTTGAACCGTCACGGAAGGGATCCCGCTCCGCTTTGGTGATCCCCAGAGGTATAGTGGGGATGGGAACATGGAGGACTTTGCGACCACGACAGATTTTATGTGCAGCAGCCACCATTAGTGTACAGGACGGTCTTTTGTCGGCTCAAGTATCGAATCGGAATCTTCCAATTACGTGCTCAGCGCTTTACAGATTAGGGTACCGCCTCCCGAAACCATGGATGTAAAAAACAAAGAAAATAAATATCAACTTTTTTTCTCTACTTTTAGAAAATTAATCTTCTTACACTTGAAAATTAAAATATCATCCATGGTTGTCGGTAGGTAAATAATTAGGTAGGTTGTGATTGACGTCGCACCATTACTGCGCTATGGATAATTGGCGACGGCCTGGGACGCACCCCTACGGATGTTCCGGAGACATGCCACCACAGTTTTGGTCCTACACGAAGTGGATAGCTCCCCAGCTTCGGTGGCCCCCAGAGGTATAATTTTGATGGGAACACGGAGGATATTGTGGCCACGACATATTTTACGTGTACATTAGTGTACACGACGGTCTTTGGTCGGCTCGAGAACAGAACCCACAATCTTCCAATTACGAGCTCGGCGCTCTACCGACTGGGGTACCGTGGTCCGGATTTAAGGTTGTAAAAAAGAAATAAAGAGAGTCATATACTAAATCTGTAATGCAAAATGGTGCAGATATCATTTTTTTCTATTAAATTATATGTATATATATATAAATATTATATATTTCAATTTGACATTGAATATGAGGATTTCCATAATAATTTTCAGCTTTTGTCTTGTAATATGCACTATTAATATTTCTTTTCAGGAAAACAAAGCAGGGAATAGGCGGGCAGAGTTCTGCATGTGTTAATAAGTAAAGTCTGTCAGGGAGGAGGCGAAGCCTCTTTCGGGGGTTGGTGAGCGGAGCGAGCAGGGGGCAGAGCCCCCTAGTTTCTATAAAAAAATATTCTAGAATGACGTAAATTTATTTATTGCTATATAATTATACATATTAAAATGCAAACCTATATTTTAAGACAAAAATTGAAGCATTTGAGCATCTTGAGAAAATTTTTAACCAATCCCAAATGAGCATTTTATAAGATATCCTCTGTTATTAAATGTACATACAATACGAGTCTTTCATATGAATCATTCAAACTTTTGAAGGGCAAGGATGCAAAATAAGCCGTGGATCGTTACCAACGTGCGTGGATTACTTAATTATTATAAATAGTTTCTGAAATAATTTCTTTATTTCAAATATACACTAGGCAGATTTATGCCAGATAAAACTATGAAGAATATTTTCACTATCAATTGTTTTATTCAGATTAATGAATAATGTATTAGACTTATTTTTTATGAGCAATAGTGCCAAATATGTTTCCTAGTATAAGTGTATTTAATTCAAATCTATATTCGACAGCAAAATTATTGAAGCGTTAGCAATAATTCGTATTAAAAGGTGTGCACTTTATACTGTTTTGTTAGGTAAATATTTCTCGAGTTATGATCCTAGTCTTTACGCTGTTTATAAAAAGGTAAGTTGATGATAAAAATTAACGATCAAACTAAAAGAAAAATATGGAAAATTTAGATGTGTGCGTCAGTAATTTTGCTACTGACTGTAATCATGAAATAGAAAATTCTAATACACGATATTTCTGATTATTACATCAATAAAATTAGGTAGCTTCATATCTCAGAATTTGATTTAAAAAAGTAATATTAAATAATCAATGAATTACTGAAGCAACTCAATTGTTTAATTATTATTATTATTATTATTATTATTATAAAATTATTTTATCTTAAATTTTATATATTTTTATTTTTATTTCGATTTTAACGATATGATTCAAGACAAATCCTTAAATAATGACATTTTGTTAGATTAATAATTTATGCATCTTGAAACTTTAATACTTAAAATTATTTTCCTTACTTATTCAAGTAGTTTTTTTTTTTTTTTTTTTTTTTTTTATACTTATTACCTTCATTGATTTCTGAAATACAGTTAAATAAATAAATAAATAAATATAAAAGAAAAAACTACATTAAAATGCCACCTCTTCTGCGTACATTAATTCTATGAAGTAGATGATTATTTGGTACATAATGAAAAAAAAATAGTTAATCTACTTATGAACAGTTTTATGTATGCATCTTTGAAAAAATAGTCCGAACAGTTATATATTTTTTTTTCTTTACTTTTACAAATGACATTAACTGGGTCACATGGGGTTTTGTAAAAACAGCAGGATATTTTTATTTTTATTTTTTATTTTTTTCAAAACTCGTTAAAATGTGAAAAAAAAAGGGCCAAAAAAAAAAAAAAAATGCAAATTTTCGGTTGTGAGTATAACTAACCATTGGAAAAGAACTAAGAATTACTAAAATGCACTTTTTTAAGCCGTATGCAAATGAACAAGAAGGCATAAGGCTTACTAATAAATATTTTTTTGTGAAGAGTAAAAGAAATATATTTGATTTGTAAACAATACTTAAGAAATAAAAGTGAGTCAGCTCCAACTTCAAGCAAGCTGGGAAAAATTAAATGAAAAAAATATATGGCATATTTGTTCGGAAGTATTTGTTCTCAAAAATTATAAGAAGATAGTCTAAAGGTGACAGATAAGCAATGTTATTGTCGGTTTTTAATTCTTTACAATTATACTGATGAATATTAAGGAAATTATCTACTTATCTTCAACATACCCACAGCCTATGTTATCCTATGGGGAAGTTTATTAACAGAATTACTCATTACTTAATGTATCTTATTTTTTTAATTTTGTTTTTATATTAAAAAAAAAAAGAAAGAAAACTCGCAATTATTAAATTTTTTCTTGTCTCTAGTTTTATTTTTTGAATTTTTAATAATGAATTTTGAAGTTTTAAAGTGTGTATTTAGTTCGTTTTACAGATTTCCAATATTCAATATATAAAAATAAATATTTTTTTTAGGAAACAAGAATAAATTTAAGGTTGTAAATTTTCTGAATGTGAAAACGTAATTTAAAAGCATACATTATATAATGTGTAATTATGTTAACAAATTTTCCCATAGGATAGCATGAGATTTCGCTTCTGAAGACAGGGAAATTTTAAGAGGTAGAGTGAAGTCTAAACATTAGTCTTATTTTTAGTTAAAGAAGAAAGTTTAAGTTAGATTCGGGCTTATTGTTGAGATCGATTGTCTATACAAATGATCTAATGATCTAAGCCTTTAAGAGATACTCTCTACAATATGTATTTAGCAAGAAGAAGATTTATGATTAGGCCATAAGTTATGACGAGACGTACTTTTAATATTTTTTACACAAAATTTAATAAATTACGAAGAACAATTACAGCTAACAAAACGCGTATTACATGAATGGTTACATTTTGAAGACTGATCTGTTTTAGCATTAATACAAATATAGGGGAATTAATAGATCATTGATTGGAGAATACAGTTCACAGGTACCTGAGCATTTGTGTGACGTCACTTACCAATATATTGAATCAGGAACACAATGATGAAATACAGCACACTCTCTATGGTGAGTCTTTCTACATTAATGATTATTTTGGACAAATATACGGAAAACTCTGAACTGACAGGCTCACGAGTGTGACATGGGTTAGAACTTGGCACGTCTCATCTACCAGCTTAGAGAACAAATCTCTCGACCGCTGCTGAGGCAGATAAATATAAAATGCTTTTGTGATATCGAAAAACACATATATGCTGTCTTAGTTAGATTTAAAAAAATCTGTTTAACGATTATCTGAAAGAAAACAAATTAAATAATATTGCTATGTTAAAATTGAATTTATAATATTAAAACACAAAGCCTTTTTTGTAAGACCAAAATCGTACGATCTGGGTATGCGCGAGAACATTTTGAACCAATTCGGAAGGGAATATTCCTTCCTTTTTATGCAGTGCATTACGAATACCGATGATAAAGATTGAGCATTGAGCAGACGATATTAATACGTATTTCATATGTCTATGGCAGACGCTAATTAAAACTCAAACATAAAAATAATTCACATGATTAATTCACTGATTCATACTTCCCAAGGAAGTATGTTACAAACAAAGTAATTCAAGAATACTTATTGGTTACATTTATCTATGATCGGTTACCATCGTATGCTTTTAGGCTTTTACGACGAAAATTTCTTTACACAGGATGTGGTGCCATCTGTATTTTTTTCCATTTGTTAAAAGAAGAAAGAATCTTTTAAATTAACAGAGTTTATAGTTCTTTAAGAGTAAAATTTTATCAGTTGAAAACTTTGTTTAGAAAAGATGAAGATAGATATTTAAAACCAAAGGAGGTTTTTTATTTTATTTTATTTATTTATTTTTACTCTAATTATTATAATCTCTGATACTTCATTTTGATACCATATTGCAGTAAAAATAATTTAAAATAAATAACATTGAAATATTGATATTTTATACGAGTAAAAATTTACATTGTATAGTTTATTATTAAAAATTTAATGAGCAAATTAATTTGCTAAAGTATTAAATTCATTCTTATTTATTTATTTATTTTTAACAGTATACTTTTGTTGAAATATACTATTTTGATAGAATAAAGTATTATAATACTATTCCAGTAAAAACAAATTTTAACTGTATTCCGATTTGCAGTTTATTTTTAGAATGCAATGAATTAATATTTTGTATTATATCCAAGTGGTTTTACAAATATTAGAAGGAAAAATCAGAATCAAAACTATTATTTTACACTTAAAATGCACTTATTGTCATGGCAAACCTTGGGATTTTATTTTTAATATAAAAAATACATTTAAATTTTGTATATTGAAATTTCATGAAATTTATCCCTCTTCCCTCCAACCAAAAGATAATTGGCTAAAGCAGAGGTTTTAAACCGGTTAAGAACAATACGAAATATTCAAACAAGGGTGTTTTAAACTTTATGCCTTGAAAAGATTTTAGTTGCACATCATTCGTCAAATTTTGACGGGTATTAACTAGTTTAATATTAATATACATTGGAAGGAAAATATCATTCAAGAACGATGAATTTTGCGGGTTTTTTTAACCTGAATATTAAGGAATATTAAGTAGGTGTTTTTTTTTTTTCATAATTTCTGTTTGAATATAATAAATCATTATATTGAAGCTATTTTATGTTAAAGTTGCTCAAAAACTCATTGCACTTTTCTTGTGCTTAAATCCGAATTTTATTTAAGGATGAGCATTCCAAGTTATCTTATGATATCCAAATGTTTTTTTAGCAGCTTTGTTCTGTCTCGTGAGACTTAAATAATCATCTCATTAAACGAAAAAAGGTGAGGTTATTTTCTTATATATATATATATATATATATATATATATAAACTTCATTGTCTCTTGTTCAACGGAAAAATAAATTTCTATTTTCTTTTTAACAAGAAAGCCTGAACATACATTGGTTGTTACAGGTAATTTTAAGAAACTTGCCCTAATTCCATGAAACATTTAAGGAGTAATTTGGCTACATTTGTTCGCCAACTTTTGAAATAAAACAATATAAATATTCTTTACGAATACACATTTAGATGTTCTTATCTGAAGTTGTTGCGGTTTGTTTAAAGCGAGCAAAAACGTTCTTTCACCTTTTCGCTTGCCTTTGAACTGAGAAGACCTTAGTTGCTTCGCTGCTGTATCCCCCCCCCCATACTCTTTGAAAATTTAATATGAATTTTTGTACTTTGCTTTATAATTCAAAGGTATTAAGTGATCAGAAAATTGCTATCATTAGAAACATGAAGCTAATAATAAAGAAAGTGATCAAATGAATTTGTTCTTTAGTGCCTTTTTCACACCAGAATTTGTGGACTTGTCCCATGTTAAAAAACCATTTTAGTACCTTTATGGATTCTGTAAAATTTCATTAAAAATATCTGGTGCCGTGACCAGAATGTGATTTTCCATATCACAATTTCTTTAAAAGGTGCCACCTTTTAAAAGGTGGTGTCACATGTAGAAAAATATTGCTAACTAGGGTTGTGAATCGATTTTAGTGAATATAAAACGAATATCTCCAGCAGAAATCTTTATTTTCCAATTTTTTAATTTAATGTAATGTTCCAATTTAGTGTAATGTTGTCTAGCATTACGCTATATTGTCAACACTTTGACAAGCACTGAATATTAATAAGCACCATTAAAAAACTTTTTAATACTGATGTTTTTCATTTCTTGTGAAATTATTTTCTTCATTCCCATTTTTTCCTAAAAATCGATACCCATGCTACCATAATTTAGTAAATCTTTGTTATTTCTTTTTCTCCTGGTTTTTCCCTGTATAATAGTTGAAATAAAAGATTTAAAAAATATTAATTAATTGTTTTTTAACTTAACTTATATTCTATACCATTTTAATAAGTATTACTCTCAAAACAATTTTTATTTAGAGGCAAATTTATTTATTCAATTAATTCTTTATTAAATTCGGTTTTTATAAGTTTTTTTTTTTTTTCAAAATATTTGAAATAAATTTAGCTGATTTTTTTCTTTATTAATTTTTTCTACGTATGGTTTTGTTGTTTGTTTAATCACGTTATAATCGCTAAATTAACAAACTTTTCTTTGAGTATTTATAATTTGTGAAGGCACTTATACAAGTTCAAGAGTACAAATGAATGAATTAATCAAAAATGAAAATTAAATATTAAAAAGTCTATACTTGAAAAATAGATGAATCCGAATCCTTTGTTTCATTGTTTTTTAATTTATTTTTATTATTTTCATTATTATTTTGTTTTATTTTTATTTTTATTTTTTTATTTTTCAAAAATAATGAATTTAGATAAAATAAATATTTATTAAAATTGTGCGGTTATAAAAACTGATAAAAGTCAGCGACTAGCAAATATGTCTTTATTTTGTGAAAATATAATAGATATATTGCAGATAGTGATGCAATAATGTTATGAATATAGTTTTATATTCTCAAATTGTTATAAATTAATGTTATTAATGTCAAATTTTAATCTAATTTTCGATAAATATTGGGTTAAAAATATCATTCAGGTATATACAGCGAAATATTTTACATTACACGATAATGTTAAAATTAATGGGATAAAAGTATTTCGTATATCTTATTAAAACATAATTACGTCTCATTATGTTAATCACAAGTATTTCTGAATGATATGAAATGATTTGAAAAGTAGGCATTTGTCTCAATAGTCGATGACTAAACTTAACTAATAAATGTCTTTTCAAGGTTAAGAATAGATAAAAAATTATTCCTTGAACCGAAATTATTAATGTAATTGATGTGTAAAAAAATAGAGAAACATTTTCCCCATTTAATCTTTGTATCATATGTTTAACAGTTATTTTTGTGTCTTATTATTAATTTTATCATCTATCTTTGGACATGAATTGAATTTAATATTAAGAAATATTTAAAACATATAGAATCTAACGATTTTCCTCTAGTTCATTAAACTTTTTGTTGCAAAATAAGTCTATATATATATATATATATATATATATATTTTTTTTTTTTTTTCTGCTAGAAATTTTAGAAATGTATAATTAGCTAAAAAAATCAGTAACTGAAACGCAGCTACGAAAAGATTTTTAAATTTCTTGTATAAACAATTTAACAAAACATATTTTAAATAAAATTATAATAAAAAAATTTGCAGTTGTAATAGCAAAACTATATTTACGATATTCAAGTGTTTGCTATCGTTAAATTTATTCAATTTGAAGCAAACATTCCTTTTAGATTTTGAAATATTCTTTTAAACGTGTGTTTTTTCATATATATCTTTGATTTAAAATATATAAATAAATACATGTTCTTTAAAATTTTGAAGATGTGGGCGCAAGGTGGAACTTATAAAAGTAGTTATCATTAGCAACTTTAAGATGGACATATTACAGTTAAGTATGGATTATAACAATTTATAGAACAGTTAGAATGAACTTGTATCAATACTAAACTTAAATTTGGTGATAAATAGATAAATAAAAGTATGCCATAATTTTGGAAATCTGAAGTTATAAATAATAAGATTATTTATTTGAAGGAAACCATCGCAATTACAAAATAAAATTTTTGGTAAAACCTTTCTTTCTTTCTTTCTTTTTTTTTTTTTTTTTTTTTTTAATTAAAAAAATCGCACGAAAAATCTACAAAAATTTGTTTTTCATTAAAATAAATTAACAAAATGAAAATAAAAATGTTTTGTTCAGTGTTAAAAAAATAACGGAATTTTAATCCTTATTCATTTATTTAAATATTTATTTATTTTTGCTGTAACTTTAGTCACAAATAGATGTTTTAATGGGGTTTTAATTCAGAATATAACACAATAACTAATGTTTAATCTGAGAGGCTAACTAAAATAAAATATTTTCGTGATGTTAAGATATTTGAATCCTGGAATATATATATATTTGAGATACATCTGTAAAATAGAGTGCAAAACTTTATTTATCAAAAACATCTCCATTTACGAATAATTTATTCCTATTGGTTCATTCCTCACAACTGGAAGTATAACATTTTTTTTACGTCATTTTCCACGAACCATCTTCGAATAATCTTCTTCTAAAGCATTAAATATTAAAAAAAAAAAAAAAAAAAAAAAAAATCTACAATCATATCGAAAAACTATTACGCTATTCATATATATTTAGGGTATTTAAGGAAAAATGCGAAATTTTATATAACATATTTATAGAACAATATTAGTACATGTTTTTTGTGATATTCAATAATACAATATACTACAAAATGTTTGTAACAACAAAGCATGTTTTCCCATCCTTTTTTACACAGAATTCATTGCACGTGAATTCACACACTCCCACATGGGATGATAAAGGTCATTATCTGTTCATAACAATATATTCTCTTATAACTAAATTCACATTAATGGTTTTAATGTTTTCTCCATAGTGATGATTTCGCCTTCTAAATACCTATTTTTAGCTTTCTTAGAAAATGAAATGTATAATTTATTACTGGCTAAAAAAATGGTATAAGCATTTAAGTCTAACGGTCAGCTGAGAAGTTTCATTCCTCGAATTTAAAAAAAAAAATAGTTTGAGAAAATTTACTTTGATCTTGGATATACTAAAAAGTTAAAAAAAATTTAAAATTTAAAATATCGATAGCATTCGTATGTGAAGATGAGCTCAGAAATAATCAGTGAATGTCATATATTTTTACGTTAGCTATTTATATTTAACAGCATATAAAGCAGCGATGTTTTATCTAATGCCTATTTATGCAAATTTTATTGGATCATTAAACAATAATTTATTTTCTCATTTCCTGCTCGTCAACTTTATTTTAAACTATGTAAATGTATGAGATGTTTCTTCTTTGTTGACAAAACACTAATAAAAAACACCATTCATGTCATATGTTTTGCATTAGAAAGTCATTTTATGTAATATATTAATTAATTAAAGCAATGCCTGTTTTTTTCCTTGACGGATGCTAGCTGTAAACAAACAGGACGTATTCTATCCCAAAAAGAGTCGATCGTTGAGGCAACACCTTCACGGAAAAAACGTATGTTATATGTAAACATACATTTGTTCTTCTTAGCCCTGTTTTGGTAAAATCGCAGTAGTCCTGATGCAATAGCGTGGTTCCGGATCCGACTTCGATGCGAAAACAAACAGTGATATTGAATGCATAAGATAATCAATAAACCATATATGTATATATATATACATAAACATATATATAGTCGACTATGATCGATTTCACACAGTCGTTGTGGAGGTAACGCATATGATGGGAGTAAAGAGATCTATGAAGTCCATTACATAACGACGCGCTTTAAAATACACACGTCGGGGCACACGATAGGACTCATGACGTGATGATACATGGGCGGCAACTATAATGAAGGCTTTTGTTTTGATTATGCTGAAAATTTTTTAGTCTTTTTTATTTTATTTATTTATGTATTGTAATACAAATTAAGTGCGTCAACGACAAGTACTGTGGGATGACACTGTTAAACATTTCTGTAAATTTAATGTAAATATTTATCCAGAGTCTCTGTAAATTTACAGTAATTCTTATTTAAAAGTTAATAATCGAGATTCTCAATCTTTTTTTCTGTATTTTTACGTAATTTTATTATTTAATTAAAATTAAAAAAGACTGTTTCAACTTTAGAAAAAGCATTCTTATAATGATCAAACGCCAGGAATGAAGATTTGATCATTGAATAATTTATATATATAGAAATAAAGCATTATACAACAAGAAATAATGAAATTTTAATAAATATAGAAAAATACCTTTTTAATTTCGAAAAAAAACGGCTATATCTTTATCAAGGGCAATTACTGCAGAATGGTAATAAACAATTATATGTTCATATATTCATATATTATTTCGAATGTTTAAATATGTTTTGTGTAAAAACATAAAAAGGATTGAAAAATAGGTAATTAATATACTAACCCCAGCGTTATTGTTAACAATTCTTGTGTAGGTATAGCTGATCACGCATTAAGTTCTTTTTTTTATAAAACTTTGAGTTATTTCCGTAGTAACTTATAAATTGGAAGTTTTCACACTCTACAGTAATTGTAAAATTTATCGGGATATTTTTGTATTTGTGAATGCTTTAAGGAGACATATCTTGTAAATAACAGAAGTCACTTTCGAATTATAACTCAAACGATAAGGCAAATGAATTGGCCTATCTATATTGAAATTTTCTGCGTAACTAAAATTTCTTCCAAAACCGTCCAATTGGTTGGATCATCTCTTAAAACACCAACTTTTTTTTTTTTTTTTTTTTACTGTGACAACAGGAGACGCTTAGTTTTTACCACAGGGATCACAGGCGTGAAAGTTTGCACTCGTGTGATATTAGTTTTAAATTCCACATTTCTTAAATTAAAAGTCCAAATTCCAAATCCATTTTTAAAAACTTAATATAGATCATTTATATTCTGAAATCCAGCACATATGTAACATATGTACAGTATTTAATAAAAACAATTTATTTAAATCTTATTGTGATATTTACTTTTTCATTTTATATTATTGATTGAATGTATAAAGTGATGAATTATCTATAAAGACTAAATATAAAGCTAATAGTATTGAATTTTTAATTATTTTTTCTAATTTTTTTCTTAAAATGTATTTATAGATGTGTCAAAATTATTAGAATAATTGTAGATTTTTATTTCTTTCTTTATTATTAATTTTATTGCATGGAATTAATCGACAGAAATAATTTCAGTAGCTGATATATTTCATATTTTATATTTCATTCTTTAAAAATTGTTTACTTATTTATTTATTTATTTATTTTATTACAATTTGTAACATATCTTAAAAATGTTTGTGATTTCAGAAATTAAAAATAATTCTGTTATAAAAAATATGAAGTTATATTGCTATTTGTTATAAAATGGTAACTTTTAAAAGTCTATTTAAAATGTGATATGCATTTGTTTTCTTTATCCCGGATTTTTTATACATTTTCTTAACTATCAAACTCGAATAAATACTTAATAAATTCAAATATAATATATATATATATATATAAATTTTCTATCAGTCTTGGAATCTTTACATAAATTCATTTTTAGACAGCAAGCTCAGTATTAACCTTTTATGTTCTACATTTTCAAAGTTTTAATTTTTGGGATTTGAAGATTCCATCTGTATTTATAGAGAAAAAAAAAAAAAATAAATACTGAATATCTACTTTCGCGCACATGTAAACATAAGCATTTATGCATATTCTAATGTTTAAAACAACGTGTAAGTGTGGGATTTCTCTTTCCATTGAATTCGATCTGAATTACCTGAATTTTACGCAACGGTAACTAGATGGCGCTGAAAAAGGCTAACTTGATAGCTTCCTTCATTTAGTACTTTGCACTCGACGGCGGGAGAACCATTTTCAAGTTCGTTTCGATTTTAACCGCATGCTCCTTCTTATGGTATACATGTTGACGGTTTTCGGTCGCTAGGTTGATATATCACTATAAGAAAAATTACGCCGAAAAATTGTTTCTGTGAGTCATACTGATTTTGGTTTGTCCAGAATTTTACTTTTAATTTATTTATGGATTAATTAAGTAAGTCATTAAACTTAATAAACTTTCACAAAATTTTTCAGTATAGAAAAACTGCATTTATTAAATGTATAATGGAAATTATTTTATAAAAGAAAACTTGTGAAGAAGTATTTAAATTGTCACATGTTAAAAACATCTTATTTGTTTTCCACCTCGTTTCCATTTAACTCTGAATTATGTTTCTTAATTTATTTTTATAATTAAAAATTTAGTAAAAAAAAAAATTGAGAAAAAAAGGTTAATTATAAAATGATTTTTTATTCCGCATTTCCAAATCGAATCATATCATTTTGATAGCATTATATTAGCGTTTTGATATTTTGAACATTTCTTCAAAAAAAAAAAAAAAAAAAAAAAAAAAAAAGAAAAGATTAACTTTAAAAAGTTAATAACGTACATTTCAATGAGAAAAATAATAAATAAAAAGCTACACAATATTTTGTTATTGAAGAATTAAAAAATAGCTACTTAAAGAAAATGAAAATGTAATTTTTATATTATTAAAATGTTATCAAAACTCTTTGAGATATATCAAAATTATTAAAAACAGAAATTTACTATTGTTAATTATATATATAAAATATTTTATGAAAAATATATTATTTAATGCAAAAGACAAATTATAATTTTTCATATGAAGATAATCTAATTGTTAACATATCAATATTTCTATTAGTACAATATTGGTATGTGTTCTGAAAAAGTGTTATTCAACGGGAATAAAAAAAATATTTTTGAAGGTATGTACATTGTTATGAACATTACTTAATACATAAAATATACGATTGTATGTTGTGCTTCCAGATGTTTATTTCTTAAAAAAAACTTATATTAAGGAAGACTATCAAAATTAGTTTGGAAAAAGCTTGCGATTCCCAATGTGATGAATATGCATTTAAAATTTGCTATATACACCCTTTATTGTTATCAAAAAATATAAAAATATATACTTTTATAAATTTTAAATCGTAACAATTAGATTTAAAATATATATATATATCAAAAGATGTAATATTATTAAAAAAAAAAATGGATAATATAAACGGTATAATATTTTTGAAATTTTCTACGTGAAAATTAAAATTTTAAGTTTCATATTGAAATCTATATCTCCAGCAGAGTTATGCATTTAACAATGATTACATATAAATCCTGCTTTTTCATTCTGTTGTTGACTCTTCATTCGGTAATTTCAACAAATAATAACAATGCATTTTTGTCAAAAGTTGTAAATAATAAAAGTGATTACACAAACCAAAATAAAATTCGCAATACTGAATTCAGTACTGAACACAGTAACACACTGCGTGAGTATTATCAAACCAGATATATAAGACATAATTTATTAAATTTTGGTCATGAAAATAAAAGTCCTCTCTCAAGTATGTATAAAAACTTGTATAAAATACGACCTGCTCAAAATATAACGCATAATAAAAAGTACTTAGGAAATAATAGTGGTCAACTGAAAACAAAGCGTGTTTTATTGTGTTATAATAACAATAAAAGACACTTTCTAAGATATAAATGGCGAACATCACAAAATTCGTTTCTCTATAACTCTGTCTTAATGTGTCATGTAATTCCAGAATCTGTATTAAAAGAGCATAAGAATAAAATACCAAATACCCGTCAACTTTTATTTCAAAATTACACAGATATTCTAAAAAGAGGTAGAAATGGGAAAGAATCAAATCTGATCTGCTTTAGTGAGTTCACTTATGTCACTAATACTACTGGTAAAAATTTCCTTGTCTTTCAAATAATATTAAACTGCTCAGACATTTCTAACATTATAAAAAACCATTTTTCAGAGGAAAAGTTTTCCAAAATATGTTTTCGGAGAACTGCCTGGTTCTATGTTCAATACGCATGTCTCCGAAAAAAGTATCAAAGATCCTCTAATTATTTTGCAAAGAAAATTAAAAGGATTAAATCTGGAATGTCATCAAAAACATATCCAAATCTTCCTGTTTTCAATCATTCCCAGGACATTAAATTCAGGCAACGGTCTTCTAAATCTCTATCACGTGATAATTCTTTTACAAAATTTGATGGAGGAAAAAAGAAGATTATGCATTCTTTAATCAAGAAAAAAAGGGTTATTAGTGGCTTTTCTAATTTCAAAAGCTACTTGAAAGGATTTCAATCGGACATTTTTTTGAGAAACTTAAACAGACGCTATATAATGAAACATCCGTTTCAAGTTTTGCATAAGCTAAAGAAAAGGAATATCGAAAATGATAATTTCACTACAGCTGTAATAAATAGTTCAAATATTGTTGAGAGAAATAACTCCAGTATCGGCGTAAGGAATAACTCAAGCATTGTTGAATATGCTAACTCCAGCATTAGCATGACAACGATTTATTCACTAGAAGATAGCCTAAGCACAAATGTTGCAGAATATTGGAATATATATAGTAACGTTTCGTTTAATATGAGTATCGATGGAATTGATCCTTTTAAAAGGAGAGGAGAAGATGGAGTGATTTATATCCACGGACTCTTTGAAATGAGTATTGGAGAATGCCGAGTTTATCCAGAAACCGGACGTTTTGAATACAAAGCGGCGCAGCTTGCTATTCAACATGTGAATGAAAAAAACATTATAGATGGATATAGACTAGAAATGTATTATAACGATACAAAGGTGAGTGATTATTTTCTTTTTTTCTACCAAAACATGGAAATATGGATATTATAAGGCATAGCTGCCAAGTTTTTAAATTTATTCCGGAATGTTGTTAGCCCTGCCCTTTTCTCACACCGTAATCCTTTTAGAGTACTTTTCTTCATATTTAATCATAATTATATATTGAAGAAAATTTTTCTACAAATATTACGGTGTGAAAAAAGGGCGGGGTTAACACCATTCCGGAATAAATTAAAAAACTTGGCACCTATGATAAGGCATACTTGCCAACATCCTAATTAATATTCCGTAGTGTTGTTAGTTCCACCCTTTTTTCCACACCAATAAATTTTCAGAGTAATATTCTCCAAATTCAATTACGATTAAATAAGAAGAAAAATACTCTAAAAAGATACTGGTGTGAAAAAGAAGGCGGGGCTAAAAATACTACGAAATATTAATTAGTATGTTGGCAAGTATGTTATAAGGTCATGTTAAATAAAATAATCTTATGTCTTTAATTTGATTTTTTTAGAATTAATAATTTTAAAAATTCTATCATATATGTAATGTTGAAAATATTTACTTTGAAGATGATATTTAAAAATATATTTAAAGTTTTAAAATGTTCATTTGATACTCATTTTAAAATACTATTTTTTTTTTTTTTTTTTTTTTTTTTTTGTTAATGTTTTTAAAGCATTACCATTTACAACGATTATTTTTCTTATAAATTGTAAATAGTAATGCATGAATTGAATTAAAAGAAAAAATTTTAGAACAATTTTAATTTAATAAATTAAAATTATCTATATAAAAGTTAATAATTTAATATATTAAGCATAATTAATATATAATAATATGATAATTGTTTGATATATTTAAAACGTATTTGAATGTTTTTATTACTTAACATATTATATCATATTTTGAGTTACAAGAAAAAGAAATATGTATATGTTAAGATTTTGATATATATATATATATATATACATATATACATACTAAGTAAAACCTCAAATAAATATAAATAAAAATTTATTTGTAAAGTCATATGAATCCATTTAAATAACCCAATTATTAGGACAAACTTTTAGCAAGTGTCTGTTAACAGTTTCGCGACCGCTGACGTGAATTCACGTCATTTGAAAATTTGTAACTCTGCCAGTGGGCGGATTCTTTAGGTTACATTATTTCTGGACAATACACCCAATATTCACATTTGCGCAATCAATGCACTATGGATACAAATACTTTGATTAGAAAGAGTATAATTCTAACGAATATTCATTTATATTATAAATTTGAATGCAAAAAATATTCATTTAAACAAATGTAATGTAAAAGAGAAACGTCCACAGGTGGAGCTTACTCTCAAAAAGACAAAAACATGCGGTTGCGAAAGTTTTAATAGAGATGGAGATAATACCTGACAAGCATACTAGTGTCAATTTCTGTTGAGGCGAACATAAATATGTATCTTCTATTTCATGAAAGCTGTTCGTCATGAAAAACCTATCATCTAATTTCGTTATACAATAAAATTTGATGAGGTAGTAAACTTAAAGTAACGCGTAACTTATAAAACTTAAAAAAAAATTCTTATAAAAGAATATATACATTTTCAAAATTTTATATGAGGTGTTACATTTTCATTTAAAAAAATAAATGCTTGAATTTCTTTTCATCGTAAAAATGTAATTAAAAGTAAGAAAAATAATTTATTGCATAATTACTATTTAAAAAGAATCAGTGTCTTATTATTATTATTTTTTTTTTATCGCGATGCTTAGAGATGTTACAATTCTGATCTATGTGAAAAATCCCCCCCCCCCCCCCAAATACCTTAAACTAAACTAAAATGTAAAAGAACTTAGAATTATAAATATAAATGAATATTCTGAATAATGCTGAATATTATGTGCTGAATAAATGAGAAAATAAATTATACGTTAATAGACCTTTAATTTTTAATTATATGTATGTTTTATATAGTTAATGTATATTTTATTATGTTTCTAAATGCAATCTATTGCAATTTGAGTAAATAATCTTAAAGTTTATTAAATTTATTGGGCGCGAGAAAACAAAAATAAAGAAATATTATCATACATTTAATGTGCATGATTCATAATAGAAAGTTTTTTAACGTATTTTCGAAATTTGTATCAATTTTTTTCCCTATAACATAGTTTCATTTAAGTATGTTTAATTACAAAAAATATATTCTTTAAAAGACTGTTAACAATTCCTGTTTTTCTTTTTCTTTTTATCGTATTCTTATTCCTGCTTTAAGCGAAAAATAAAATACAATCTTAAATACATATTTTATGTACATATTTTAAATTAAAATCATATGCATATAAAACAGAACATTTTCCATGCACTTGAAAGGTTTTATTAGAAAGATTGATAATGCGAAATTTAATAAATTCTCATTTTCATTTTTGTATTTTAAGCATCATTGTTTGCCCAAAAATGTATATAATGTATTATGTGTATGTACTTATGTATAAATTGTGTGACAATACGAATTTTATTTGAGTCTGCCATTGCATTAACATCGACTACTTTTGTCATAGTATTACCTAAAACTATATATATACATATATATATAAAAGCCACAATTTAATACGAAAACAGCACGTTTAATCACAAGGAAGAAATATACATATCATTTAAAGTGAATGCAATAATAATTATAATAAATAAGTAAATAAAATTTTACATAAGATGCAAACTATAAAAATAAATATTTATGTCGTTCTTATTAAGTCCAGTAGCAATTAAATATGTTTAAAAAAATTAGTAAAGTAAAATTTGGTTGTGGAAAAAAAAAAAAAAGATATGTTTAAAGCTACTGGGCAATATTATTTAAATATTTAAAAAGGAGACGAATCCGTGTTCGAGTGAATCATATGCAGAAAAGGGGTGAGCTTTTCATTACTTTTTTTTTTTTTTTTTTTTCATTTTTCTATGAAACATTTATTGAAAATTTTATCCATTTTTAATTCAGATGGGAGGGTTGAAAGAGCGTCGATCTCGCAATCGTAGGATTGAGTGTTTGATCCCCGAACAGGCTAAAGAACGTCGTGTTACATTAATTGGTGCATGTAATATCCGTCGTGTCGGGTCTCCAATGCTCTGCATGTCCCGTAAAATTCTGAGGTATACCGAAGCAGGGAAACCATCTCCCCCGCGGTTGATAAAAATTGTGATCATTTGTGTCGGTACCACATCTAAGGATGAGTTACAGAAGGTCGCGAATAACCCCTATATAGCTCTAATGCTACAATATAATAAACCCAATCCTTTTACAATTATGTATCTAAACACTCCAAAAATATTTAAAATAGTATGTGTTGTAAAAATGATTTTAATAAAGATATTTTTATGATTTTCTTTTTTCTTTTTAACACGTTGAGAATATTTATAAAATCCATTAAAATTCAATAATGATTCCTCCTGTAATTAATAAAAATTAAGCAAATTTTGAATACGTTTTCAATCATTAAATGTAATATTTTTAGTTTTATATACTATTTCATATCCGCCACCGATGGTTGACGCGGCTTTATATTATATTTGACACTGTCAGCCATCGATGGCTGACAGGGCGCTTAACGTTTTATTTTTTTATTGGTACTGCTTTTACTTTCGGGGTAAAACTTTCACTGAAATGTTTGAAGTATAACATGTTCTGCACACTCCTAAAGTTTCAAGATGATTCCTTCAGTACTTAGTGATATGTGACAAAATGTCTAGAATCTAGAATGGCTGACATGGCGCTCAACGTGTTAATAATCGTTTGAAAATAAATATATAATTACCTAAAGCTGATTTATCAAGGAGAAAAAAAAAAGTACGAAATTTCACATTAAGACATACGCATACGCTGCTTAGTGAAAATAAAATACATTTATTAATATTTTAAGATCAACATAAACTTATTAATAATTTTAAATGAAACTAGTTTTTTTGTACTTTTCTCTAAAGATAGTCGCAAATAGCTCACTAAGCAGCTATAGTGTTACACTAATAGACTCAACATTTAAAAAACTGTTTATATAAACGCTTAGAAAATATCTAAAATTATATGTGTTGTAAAATTAGACTTAAGGAAAATATTTTTTCGATTAAAATCATCCTCTAAAAATAAATGTAATTACATTAAAGATGTTTTATTAAAAAAATAAATCTAGAAATTAAACATTAAAACGTTAATGTTGTTTATTAAAAATATAATACATTTATTCGTATTTTAAGATTTACATAAAAATGTTATTAATTTTAAATAAAATTAGTTTTATTATACTTTTCGGTAAAAGGTTTGAACCTCTAGGGGTGAAACGCAGATCGTCTCTAATTACCCTTTGGTTAGCTCTTGAGCAACGTTAAAACAACTCAACATCACCAAAGGTTTTTAATCACTTGTAAATTGTAGGAATCGGTTGCGAAAATGCATTAGAGTAGTTTGAGGGATAGAGTAAAAATTCTGAATTTTGGTCTCAATAAGGAAAGGGCACATGACGTCAATCGCAACCAAGGTATGAGTAGAGTGGCAAAGCACTGGTATTTCTACTAATACAGGTTGATCTTTTGCCACTCGAGAGTGGCAAAAGAAAGTGCATATTTGTAAACATGCCCTTTCTATGTAGCGATGGCAAGGTATTTTTTGTGAACTTTAATTTAATGCTAGAGTGAGTTTGACATCACACTTGTGCTACGCAATGGACAATTGCCGACGGCCTAGGACTAAAGTGACCAAATGTCTTCTTTTTTAGGGAATAATCCCGTTTTTTGAAACTATTTTTCTAAATTTTGTAAATTTGAAATAAGGAATTTTTTTAATTAAAATTATTATATTGTTTGTGTTTATTATTGAATAATAAAATATTGCATCTCTATTGGCTGATTATAATAATTTTTAACCCTTTTTAATTATAAAGGTAACTCTAAGCTGGTTCCCATGCCTATGACACACCCCTAAGGATGGCCGGAGACATGCCATTATAACTTTTATACTCCACGGAGGTGTATGGTTCGCCTCCCCCTAGATAGGAACCTGGAGAACATTGCGGCCACGACAGATTTTACGTGCACCAGCCATAATTAATTTGCAGGACGGTCGTATTAAACCCGCAATCTTCCAATTACAAGCTGGGCATTCTACTGACCAGGCTATTATGGTTCCGCAAAATTTGTTTGGAAATGTGTGAAAATGAGAATTTTTAAATAGCTGAAAATAAAGTTTACTATGAGAAGCTAAAATAATGCAGTAAAGGGTATAATTTGGGGTGGAAATGCAAGTTTGGGGATAATAAGGGTTGATTTGTAAATTATGTTTTTCATTTAGAGTATAAAAACTTTTTCTCGTTGTATTAAAAATTACGGCAGGAGTTTTACGACGGAGCCTTGCAGAGAGAAATGTTACTAACGAGAGTGTTCTTGTTTGTGTAAATAATCAAAGACTTTGCTTTCGGGTTGAATATAAGAAAATTGGTTAGAATTCCAGTTCAGCAAAGGAAATAGTTGTAGATAGTCGAAAAAGTTACATTTTCTTACCTTTAATTTCATTTATTAATCCTACGTTCAGTAATTCAACCTTCGCTTCTCAATTATTTGTGAAAATATAAAAGACAGTGTAAACTTAGCTGACTATTTTTGATATTGAATCAAAACGAATACATTTGCGTAAGATGATGTATATTTTTTAAATAAAACCAAATGATACTAGTTAATCCTGTTGAAAATGAAAGAATTAAGACAGAAATATTTATATCTGTACCCTTGCTGTTACTGTAGTTTTACTTCGGAAAAAACCCAGCAAAAATTAATTTTTAGAATTGAAGCACAATGCACTAACAAGGAGACGTCAAGGGTATGGGGTATTTAAATCAAAGTAAGGTTATGTATGTAATTAGTACTCAATAAGCGAACTAATATGACCAAGTCGTAGCGCGCACTACCTAGTTATTATTGAGAAAAAATAAATAAGTTTTTTTTTTCCTCTTATTACTATATGATATTTTGTTAAGATCAATGTTTTCACTGCACTTTTTTTAAGTTATTGAAGGACAAATTTAATGATTGATTACTTTTTAATAATCGGAATTTATAAAAGACAAAGAAATTTAAATGGAACACATATGAAATACAAAGTTATTACTATCTATTTTTCATAAAAAAATAATAATAAATAAATACATTATTAAATATAATTAATACATACGATATAACGTTTATAGCATTAGAAATTATTGATTTAATCATTCACATTTTGCAGTACAAGAACCTGGATGATAGCTATCATAAAAACAAGAAAAGCACCAATTGTGTCGACAACTTGTACAACGAATAAATGCAACTTTTTTACAAGAGCAAGGCGTCTTTAGAATTTCTACGGGAAAACAGACTTCATTTACATTCATAAATATTTCTCGATGTTCAGATAGTTTTGAAGCATACCATGCATACTTAATCATTTTTTAAAAAAAATGGAGAAGCGAGCTGATGATGAACGATTGAATGAATTTTAATACTATCCCCACGGGAACTAATTTCCCGATTTTCTTCAATCAATTACGAACAATTTTGTTTTTTTTAATAAAATTTTTAACTTGTCTGTAAAAGGAAACGTCTCAAGGTGGTACCCCGTCTAACGGGCTACATTTTCGAGGTATTATTTTAACAGCACACGTAGACATTTCTTCATCATCTTGAAAAAATTCATCAAAACAATGACTTAATAATGACATCATCTTAATAATGACACAGTAGTGTGCGCTACGACTTGGTCATACGAGTTCTCTTACTGAGTAGTGATTACACACATAACCTTACTTTGTTTTTAATATCCCACACCCCTGCCGTCTCCTTGTAAGAGTAATATTTCGTTACGTAACGAAGATCAAACATAGTATATATTTTTTGCATTTTAGAATTTATTAGAAAATGTATTTCAAGTAATAGCTGTTTATTCAGAAAGATTGTATGACTTGAAATAAAGTACGTGGTTAGAACTTTTGCAAAGAATTTGAAAAAAAAAAAATCACCACATTAAAGCTTATCTTCTGACATAAATAATATTTTTAATATCTTAAAATATAAAATTAACAACTTGGTAAAATGCACTGAAAAACCGGTATTAAATAATAAGTAATAATAGTTACAATAATAAATTATATCAAGCATTATAAATTAAAATAATAAAGCACAACATGTGTTACTAGCCAAAATAATTAAGTACTTCACTTCATCAAATAAAAACGTTAGAACAAGAACAGCATTATAAATGAAAAACTTTGTTTATTCTAAAAAATGTAATTCGTTCAAAAATATTCTGTGATAATTCAAAATAACCCATGCAAAAGTCAATGAAAGTTAATGCATAATAATTATCGCGAATAGAGAATTGCTCTATTCTAGCTGAAATTATCTACTTTTTATTCTCCTGATGAAGGGTAGTGCTTTATTATTTCGACCTAATTTTTTTTATATTATTGTTGTTGTTGTTTGCTTGCGTTTTCCCCCTTCTTTTTCCCACCGTTTTATCAATTTTAGAGATTTTAAAAGAGAGTGAAGAATAAAAAGGTAAAACAACTGGGATGAGACTGTGATCGTTTAATTTGGGAGCAGAACGTTTAGGATTCTTAAATTTATATAGAGCTTTATCGATAACAGATGGGTTATAACCACGAGAGAGAGCAGGAGATTTTAAATAATTAATTTCTTTCGAAAGATTAGACGGATCAGATTTGTTCTGATCCGTCTAATCTTTCGAAAGAAATTAATTATTTAAAATCTCTTGCTCTTTCACCGTTTGGTTTCAAAGTCATTTACAAACCCGTCAATAAAATTAAATTATCTTCTCTTAAGGATCCCATTCCCACCAAAAACCGATCTGGAATTTATTTAATTCCGTGTTCGTCCTGCAACTTAGGTTATATTGGTCAAACTAGGAGGCGTTTGAAATACAGAATAAATGAGCACCGTCGGAATGTTCGTAATGAAGAGATTACCAAATCTTCTATTGCTTCCCACTGTTGGTCTCAAGGTCATCGTTTTGAATTTTCCAAAACTAACATAATTTCATCTCCTGTCTGTTCCTCCCATTTGGATATTCATGAAGCATTTTACATATTTAAAAATTCGAAAAATCTTGTTAATGTTATTTCTTCCACTCCATTCTTCTCTGATGCTTGGAAATTACTCACGTAACTTAGATTTTCGTTTAATTTTGATATCCTTAGATTGTTATATGGTTAATCTCACTCATTTATTTATTTTCTTGTTTTCTTGTACAATTCTACTCACACCAGTTGTCAAGTTTACTTTCTACTTTATAAAGTTTTTCTTTTCGCTTTAAACGATTTTGTGCGTTGCCGCTTTGACTGCAGCACTCGTGCTTACTTTATTCGCCTGATGAAGGGTCGTGTGTTTTTTCGACCCGAAACAATTGTTGCGAGTTTATTGCATTTTTTGGTGTTTATTCAAAGTTTGTAAGTAATATTTTTTACAACGCCAGTTTTGTGGTGCTTTTTTATTAAATCGGAGACTTTTGTTACCGACTGTACATAACTATTGAAAGAGGAGTTCTCTTTCAAATTAGGTCTATATAAAAAAATAATTTTCGTTCTCGTATTATATGTATAAAGCTATTAAGTAGCCTATGTACTGGATCTTTAATATATTTAAAGAAGGATTTTAGTGAATATTAAAAACTCATACAAAACCTTCATAATCACATTAATACGAACTTGAAAATGAAAAATTTCTTTCTTTCTTTTTTTATATATATAAGGTTTAATATTAAAAACCCACATAAAATAATACATATTTTTAAAATATTACGATATAGTTTCTTAAACGCTAAAGAAAATTTGACATCGCAATTTAATCATTTTGGAAACACAAAAGACTTGAACGACATTTTAAAAAAATATACAAGGAGAAAGAAAGGCTTAAAATTTTCGATCCAGCTGTTCCCCTTCGCCTCTTCTCAGAAACATTTCCGTAAAAGATAATACTTTAAAAGTTTAAGTCAGTGTGCACGCATTTTTTTAAGTAAATATCACGAAAAAAATTTTTTTTAAATCACGATAAGATTTAATATTAAATTATTAATAACACTTATTACATCAGGAAATATAACACAAGTAACACTTTTTTTTTTTTTTTTTTTAAAGATGACTTTTATGCAAATTTAAAAGGAACAAAAATTAACTTCCTTATACTAACATAAAGATTATTTACAAGTATTTGTAATGATTCCATTCTAGTTTTATAAAATTAAATAGGCTGTTTAAGGATACAATCAAAACTTTAAGCACGTTTAATACAATGTGAAAACCGCATTACATATTACGCTCATTACATCTCAGAGTTAAAATCTCCAGTTAAATTTCGCATATTATATGTATAGTTAGTTTTAACATACTTTTAGTAAGAACCACTTTTCTATGTAGCGGGTGCTGGGAAAAGTGAATTGTTATAATGAAATGTAAGGCGATAAAAAATGTTCCTAATTTTTAGAAAAAGCGATATGAAAAATAATTAATCTGAATATAAACCATATCTCATGTTTTATTAACCCTTCACCTGTCGAAGAAAATCTACAGGATTTCCTTCAAAGTGCCATTGTTCTCTTTCAACTTTGAAATAAGTAAATCTTTCGAAAATACGGTCAAGATCAATTTCAAATTTATTTTACTGCATTGTCAAGCCGTGTCATGTGTTTTACTGGTAGAAATACAGTACAAAGGATTGTACGTCGGAAAAACTTATATATAAAACCGGGGTAGTTAAGGTGTTAATTTACAAGCTAAACACGCACAATTAGTTATAGCAACAACAAAACAATTAATTAAATTCTGTCCTAAGTCACAGCGCAAGATATGATGAGATATACATTTTAGTGTACCTCTTATTATAATTGCTCTGAGTGAAAATTGGTGAATTAGTTGTTACGAAATAATTCTGTTGTTTATATAAACATTAACTTACTGAAATTGTACAATACAAAACTTACTGAAACAGTGCAATACAAAGGGTCGTACTTCAGAAAAACGTATATATATACGTCCGAGGAAGTTAAGGGGATAAATTAGTATGCTGTGGTCACCCGAAATGTTTCTTCTGTAAACTCACGCAGTATAAATTATTTATTAAAATTATTTTCCGTATTGACTATGTACAATTTTCATCTCAGAGAAGCATAATATTAAATACCCCAAAAAAGGTAGTTTTGTGCCAACATCTAAGGAATTACTTTCGAAGTTTTCTCTTTATAAAAATGCTTAAAAAACAATAACTTTGTTTTAACCCTTTGAGGGGCAAGCAAATTTTCTCATATACAATTAAAAGCCATCAGAAATCCCAAAAAATATTAGAATACAAGAAATAAATGAAGTTATTCCTCCAATTTATGAAAGAAAAAAAAATTATAAAGAAAAAATTCCGACGCCAATTTTTGCAATTAAGAATGAAAATTTGCGTTTGCACTGTGAAACGGCGCCCTTGAAAGGGTTAAATTAACCCAGATCTATGGTTCAGCCATTTGTTTTAAAAGGATTGACGAGTTCTTTTGAAATTAACCATATTGAATATTTTCACCACCCCGAGAATTCCTTCAGAAAAGAGGAGAGCGATGTCCTAAATATACAATTATTTTCCCTGATTAACTATTACTATCACACAAACACACACACACACACACACACACATATATATATATATATTTATTTCACTTTGAAAAATTAAAAATAATTCATAATATGCACATTTATACGAAATTTTGTCTTATTCTGCCATATTAAAAATTATGAGAAAATGGAAAGACAACGCCACCTGCCGAACGATTGATCTCCAAATGTAATCAGCATCATATTAGATCAAAATACAATTAAATACTAAGTTTGGTTAATTTTCGTTCATTGGTTCGGGAGATACATCGTACACATAATTTGTGGTATACACACATACAGACACACATTTTCTAAAATCATCAAAAGAGATTTAGGACATCTCAAATCATGTAAATACTTCAAAAACCGGTGGTCGAAAATTTTCACGAAACCAATACTCTCTTATTGCATATATAGCAGAAAGTAAAAATCATATAAGCAGATATTTTCAAATGTTATATATTTCACATTCAATCTTCATAAAATTACTAAGAATTGTAATTTTTTTTTAACGTAAAGTACACATTTGAGTTTAATTGTTATTTAGGTTAAAAAACCGCTATTTCCTTAATTTATAATAAATGATTTGGGGATTACGTTTGGAGTGTGACTTCGGGACATTGTCGACTGTATAGAGCTTGAGCCACGGTGGATCCTGTATTTACGAGAATTTATGAGAAATCCATGAAACACTCCGAACTGTTAAATTGACGAACATGATCTAGGAATTAGTCACCTCTCATCTATCTGATTTACCAATGTAAGAATTATGGCGATTGTTTACACGAATGACCTAGACCTGGTTATAATGCCCTCGGTAAGATTTCTTTCTATGGACGCTCTAACCCTTATTTATGAGAGTGTCGGTAAAGTCGCTTCAAGCGGCTAGATCGAATTAGGCAAATTGGGTTCGCTACTGGCACCTCCCATCTATAAGTTTAGCGAGTAGAACATCTCTTTGTTGATGAGTGCGTTACATAGCGATATGTTTTGCAATTTTACAAGCTAGGAATGCAGATTATTTCTGTGGAATAATGAAATCGTCGGCACGTATTTATTTTCAATTAAATTCTCATAAATTCTAAGTGATAAATCATATATTTTGTTTTCTTTTAATAATAATAATAATAATAATAATAATAATAATATATATATATATATATATATATGCGTGTGTGTGTGTGTGTAATTTATATTCATTATTCTCCAGATGTCTCTATATATTCACCAATTATGCTTATACACTGGTGTTCAAAATTAAAAGAACAACCCGTTTTCTGTTTTCTTCTTTTGCACATAACTTTTAAACAAATAAACATATGATCATAAAGTTTGGATGGCATGTTTTTTATCATATCATTAATCAAATTTTATATAACTTTATCATAAGTATTAATTTTTAATCAAATAATTAATAAATTTTCTCAAAAATAAGCTTTGGAAAAAAATTAAAAATTTCAACAATTTTAAAAAAGAAAACTTCATGAAAAATAGTTTTAAGGGTGCATTACAAATAGGTGAAGACGGTTATACCTTCAAATGTTACGCTAAATCCCGATTTTTCTTTCTGTATTCGCTTTTCTTTTACTTTTATAAGGGATCGTTTGAAAAAATATAAGGTAATTCCGGGACAGATGCCCCACTTAAGGAAAGGGAGGTATAAATTAAATTGGGCAGTAAAAATGGCAACGAAAATTTGTGGTAAATACAAATAGATATTGTTTTATACTACTAAGTAGTTTTTTGTACCGTATTGTAAATTTTCTAAAGAAAAAAATAAAATTGCGGCATTACTACATTTGGCCATCTCTCCCGAAGATGCGGGTGAGATGCCCCTTTCACATGGGAGAGATGCCCTACCTATAAAAAACATAATAAAAGGTTTTAACATTGGTGAATAGTTTATAACAATTTTTCAGAAGTTTATAACATATGAAACGGAAGCTATTTAAAAATAATAATAAATAAATAAAAATAAAAAATAAGACCTTAGCATTAATTTATAAAATATTAAAATATTTAGCTACCATAGACAAGATGTAAAATTTAGAATAAAACCCGTAAACTACTGAAAATTATTTCAAATATTTTTTGTTTAATATATGTGAAAATTTCATATTTACAGTTTAGAAAGTATAATGAAAAAATATATAAAATGTGTCGAATTTATTCAGATAATATTTTTCTTTTTCTCTTCTCTAATTTTTGCTTTCCCGCAAACATTGCACAGATCCTCGTACGTTGTGCACGATTCGTGTAACCATTATAGCACTTTATGCGATTTATCCAATCTACTGATTCTTTTGCAAAATAATAGTTCTTTTCACATTCGCGGCAATTTTTTGTAGGATCATTTTCGTCCTTTTCAATGGGCATGTCCATCACCAGCTGTTTTGGAGCTTTGCTAATTTAACAGCGGATTTTAGCTTTTTTTCTTGGATGTGCTCTTGGGTTGGTTGGTTGGTTGGTTGGAGGATTAAGGCCGATTGACTCCTTATGTGTCCTAGGCCTATAGGGGGAATGCCCTCCGTGGGGGTCTTTCTAAGGGGTCCTAGCCCGTATTTACGCGAGTTTCGGAGGAAACCACGGAAAACTCCGAACGGCTAGGTCGATGAGCGCGACCTGGGATCGAACCCGGCACCTCCCATCTACCAGCTTTGAGCGCAGAACCGCTCGGCCGCTGGTGGGCGATGTGCTCTTGGGATGTAATAACCTTAGCCGGCGGTATGTTTCTTTTTCGGCATCTTTCCTGTAACCTAGGTACAGGGGAAATCTGGTGCAATATTTTTGTCGCGGAGGATGTTTGAACATTTGATTCAGAAATTTTTGACTGTTCACCCGTCTGTGTCAATGCTTCACTTATGGAAAAGAAGTGGTTTGGAATCGCTGCTTGGTTTAGAAGAAAAATCCCCGTCTCCCGCAAATCATTAATAGCAGTATCAAGAGAAGCTGCCTTTTTCCAGGTTCTACCAATCAGTTCTGAAGCTTGTATTCTCCCAATGGTCCTTCCTGGATGATTAACAATCCATTTCCTTGCTTCCTCTTTAAAGTAGTGTTTTAGTGGCTATAAAAAGACCGGTCAAGAGGCTGAAGAGCTTGTGAAGTATGGCTGGACAGGCATACAATTATAACAATATTCTTGTCCGCAAATTCTAGCAAGTCATAACAGCTTAACCCATTTTCGGCCAAAGGTTCGTAAACGAACCATTTCAAAAAATATTTTTTTAACCAATCCTGTTACATGTATTTTGCACTGATTTTATTTTTCTGCAATATTTAAGGATACTAGGGACGTCTAAAAAATATTTGTAATTCAATAGGTGTAAAAACTTTTTGTTGATAAATTTTCAAAATAGGCTAGTTTTTCAACTTGAAACGGTTGATGACAAATTAATTTTTTTGAAAATGTATAGTTATTCAAATTATTATTAATAATATGTTTTAAAATTGTATTAAATTTGCAAATTCTGGAAAAAAAAATAAAAATAAAAATAATGTCATTTTAAAACTTAAAAATTTACATTTAAATTTATTGGTGCGTTTACGCACCATTGGCCGAATGTATGAAAAATTGACAGAAATTGAAAATCCATTTTTTATGCAAGGTTTCGGAGTTTTATGCAAACATAGTGCGATTTATTATAATTTTCTTGGTAGATGGCAGCACATTACAGTTGTGCTTATTGAAATTCCCACTGGAGACAGACAAGAAAGGCATGAGCTGTGGACTGAGTTGTGTTTCATTGAAATTGCGACCAATTCGATATCTTGCAGTTACATGTAAGTTATTTATATTAATTTTCTTAGTTTTTTATATATGTATGTATGTGTAAATAGTGATACCATTTGAAATTTAACTTACATGTGTACTAGTATTTATTATTATTATTGTAGATGGCTACCAGAACGAGACGGCGAGTTAGGCCTTTGACAACTAAAGAAGCTCTGGCGATTTTGTTTGAGGAATCTGACGATAGTGATCCTGATGATATAATTGATGCTGTGTATATTCCTCCAGACGTAGGCTGTGTCACGGATGAAGAAGATGTGGATGATAATGTTTTAGTTGAGCAATCATTAGAGAAAGTTATTTCAGGTACTTTTGAGTTACATACAAAGAGTGATATAGCATACGAAAATGAGGAATGTGCAAATGATAAAAATAATTTACACATGCCTCCCCACCAAAAAATTAAAATGATCAGCGAAGGTGAAGAATTAATAATGAACAATAAGTGTAAAACAGAAACTGTGAAAGGCAATAAAAAGAAAAATAAATCGAAAATATTACCTAAGTGGAAAAAAAACGTTGATCCAACGTATTCTACTTCACCATCATCAGATGAAAAAGAACAATCTGATATGCTGATTGAAAAACTTGATGGCAAATCACCAATAGAAATATTTGAGATGTTTATGGATGAAAAAATTCTTAGTGAAATTGTGGATTTTTCAAAAAAATATGCTGATGACAACAATCGCCATGGTTTCCAGTTCTCTGAAACCGATTTGAAAAGATTTTTAGGCATACTAGTTCTTTCTGGATACCATACTCTTCCTCAAATCGATATGTACTGGTCATTAGATGAGGATAAATGACAGCCAATAATTCGGAAAAGCATGAGTCGAAACAGATTTAAAAGCATAAAACAAAATATTCATTTATCTGATAACTCCTGCCTTGATAAAACAGACAAATTTGCTAAATTACGCCCATTTTTTATGTACATAAACCAAAAGTATCTACAATTTGGAATATTTTCTCAACATTTGTCAATAGATGAAGAGATGGTGCCATATTTCGGAAGGCATTCATCAAAAATGTTTATAAAAGGAAATCCAGTAAGGTTTGGATTCAAGCTTTGGTGTTTGTGCTCATCAGACGGATACCTTTTTCAATTTATTCCTTATGGAGGTGCTGAGGCAAATAGTGAGCAAAAAACTATGCCATTAGGAACAAGTGTTGTTTTGAAATTACTGAGCGTTGTTCCAAAACCACAAATGCACAAGATATATTTTGATAACTTTTTCTCTTCTTACAGTTTATTTGAAGTTTTGAAAGAAAAAGGTTTCTTTGCATCTGGAACAGTTCGCGAAAATCGCATGCAAGGTTGTCAATTGGATGACTCAAAAGAAATTCAAAAAAAAAAAAAAAAAAAAAAAACCTCGTGGTTCCTACGATTTTGCATTTAATAAGGATGCAGAAGTATGTGCAATAAAATGGAATGATAATGCTGTGGTAACAATTGTTACTAATAATGGAACCATTTTGCCCCTTGTAAATGCCAAACGATACAGTCGCAAGGAAAGAAAGGAAATTTCAATTTCACAACCGAATGTTATTTCGGATTATAATAAGCATATGGGAGGTGTTGACCTACATGACAATGCCATAGTGAATTACCGCATAAAGATTCAAGGAAAGAAATGGTGGTGGCCATTATTTACGAATATCATTGATAGCGTTATCGTAAATTCATGGAAACTGCATCGAATTTCTACAAACGCAAAAATGTCACTTATAGACTTCAGATCTTATATAGCGATTGCCCTATTGAAAACTGAAAACAAGAATAATCTATCTGGTGAAAAATCATTACAAAAGCCAAATCCTAATAAAGGTCGTCAATCATCTACAGCTCTACCGATAGAAATTCGGACTGATCAAATCGGACACACCATAACTGAGCAAGAACAAAAAATTCGTAGACGATGCAAAGTTTGCAAAAATCACACGATTTATTTGTGTCTCAAGTGCCAAGTCCATTTGCATGCAAAATGCTTCGAAACTTTTCATAAAAAATGAAAAAATTCAATTGTAAAGAAATGAGTGCAGCAAAATAATTTGTTCACTGATTCGGCCAATGGTGCGTATACGAACCATTTTATTTCTTAAATAAAATATTAGTTTTTTTGCACGAAACTTTTTTTGTGTCTTATTGAATGTATTTTAAGCATATTTCATCAAAAATATCACCACATTTTATAAAATTTCTATGGTTGGCCAAAAGGGGTTAAGTGCGATGCGTGACCGTCCAAAATTAATAATGTCTTTCATTGGGGTCTTCTTGGAACAAAAAAATATTTTAAGTCATTTAAAAAAAAAAAAAAAAAAATCTGTACGGATGTACGATGATTTTTCGTTCATGAACACCATAGATCCAGGTGGAAGACCGTCAGGTTCTTTTTTTTTTTTTCGAACGCCATGCCTTTAAAAATAACTGAAGGGGGGGGGGGGGAGATATTGTCCTTCTGAATTGCGACAGGCAATGACTGTAACATTTTCTCCTCTCTCTGTAGACGCCAAAACATGAACATCTTTTGCCCCTTTGGTAGCCACGACCTTTCCTGGAACGTTATTTAAAAGACAGCCGGTTTCGTCCCTATTATAAATACTCTCTGGTCTGGTAAAGAATTCATTTTCTTCAAACATTCTTGATTGAAGTTTAAAAAAATAATCAACACTTTCTCTGTTCATGCCTTCCCCCCTTGCTAAAGAGAGCCCCTGGGCTTGTCTAATACTTAGTTCTGGGTTTCTCCTAAGAAATGATGACAGCCAGGCGTATCCAGCCAGTCTTTCTTCTAAATTAAATCGATGTTTGAGACCTAGTTTTTCAGTAAACTGAAATGTAAGTGTCCTAATTATCTCTCTGTCATGTGCAAATCCACATTTTTCTAAACGTTGGATGTGTTTGAAGAGATTTTATTCGTTTTCAACTCCAAACACTAATTCTGGACCCAATGAGCTTGTTTTGGTATTATTATCTGTTTTTCTTCAACAACAAACTGTCCAAGAAGGAATTCCATAGTACCTAGCAGCTTCATTGACACCAATTTTCCCTGCTTCTAGTCTCCTAAGAGCCTCTTTTAAATGGAATTCTGTCCAGGTCCCACGAGCTGCTCCATTTTTTTCCTTTTGTACACTGTAGGCATCTTTCCTGAAGCAAACAAGAAGCATTGAACAACTGCATGAACAAATATAATAATATACAGTTACAGGCACAATTAACCGCCCACCTACAGTTTCGTTAGCGCCCAAGATTGATTACGTTATACTTTAAATGTCAAAGGTCAGTCTGACATACCTGAGCGTTTTTTGTTTCCTTATCTGGATTCAGTTTCCATTTTTGTGTTTTCTATTTGAGTTGCCACTTCTAGCGATCACGCGAATTTGAATTCTATTTGATGAATTTTAATCTAAATTTATAGTTTCAAAAAATATGTTTAAGTTAAAAAATTTAACGATTTACAAATATTACACATTTTATAAAAACAATATGATTTTAAAAATATTAGTTTAAAATTTAAACAATTAAAAGACTTTTCTCCCTGAAAATGTATGTGGGGCATCTCTTCCGATTATAATCTGGGGCGTCTATCCTTTTGGTATGGGAGAGATGCCCCGGCAGCTGTCCAAAGTAAATGACAGCAGAAATGGCGGCACAATGGCCGAAGTCGACTGATTAACGTCTTTCTACAGGCTTTTAAACTGATATAAAAAAATCCATTTTTATTAACTAGTGCAATGCAACATCACTCTTATAACAGTGTAGAAAAAACATGGTACTTACTTGAAATATAATTGTGACTTCATAACACAACGAAATAAGTTCACGTAACTTCCACAGCACACAATTCAACATCTATCTGAAATAATAACCGGACTTACAGAGCAATCTAGCGTTGCATTTCGAAATTACATTAAGTGGGGCATCTCTACTGGTGGGGCAACTCACCCGGAAGTACCTTAATTACTAATTTATAAACTATGCTCAACACCAGAATAATAATAATGTCGATAAATAATTTTATAATAAACGTCTTAACAAATTTTCATGTTTGTACGTATATCTTTGAAGAAGGTATTCAAATGCGAAAAAAAGAAGACAAAAGATGTAACAGAAAGTGATTACAGAAAGAAAAATCCGGATTTAATCTAACACGTGGATGCATTCACTTATCTGTAATGCTTCCTTATGACCATTTTTCGTTAAGTTTTCTTTTTTATAATTGTTAAAAATTTTCATTTTTTCCAAATCTTACTTTTGAGAAAAATTGAATAATCATTAGTTTGAACACTATTACTTTTCCTTAAGTAACATAAAATTCGATTGATAATATGATAACAAACATGCCTTCGAAACTTTATATTCATATGTTTATTTGTTTAAAAGTTATGCTCAAAAGAAGAAAACTGAAAAATAGGTTGTTGCTTTAATTTTGAACACCAGTATATGGTTTTCCCAACTTTTCTTGGTCTTTGGAAGATCATAATTTTAGAATTCAGCAGATTTCATGGAAAAACGAGGTTAATTCCGTTTACGTCTTTCTGAAACAAATCAAGATGTATCACTATAATTTACATCATTATGTAAATAACAATAAATAATATACAAAATAAAACTTATCCATATAACTAGGTTATATTACAGTAGCAATTTAAAATATACGATAACCCTCTTATGAAATATCTAAAGACGTTTTGTTGGTTACTTCCATCTACGGATTCTTATAATCAAACAATTCTGGATTAATGACTGTATTTGGGATCCTAAGCATAAGATTCAATTAATGTTCAGTACTCGATATAATTCAGGAGAAAAAAAAAAAAAAAAAAAAAAAAAAACTTTTTAAGCACACACAAATCCATATAAAAAGTCGACATAAAATCCCTCTCCAATTTTTAATTATGCAAAATTTTAATTAGAATTGTACGGCCCATTAATTATAGCTCTAGAATATGTTTTTCTTACCTGAATGTAAATGTCATTTACTATAAATTGTTTTCGCCAGCAAAATATCTTTAGAGGAAAATTGTAAATAAAATTAAAAATTAATAAAATTAAATAAAGTTTCACCGCTGAAATAAAAGTATGTCTAAATAATATGTGAAAAAATGAAGCATCGTATATGTTTGTGCTAAAAAAAGATGGAAATTAATTACATTTACCATAATGCATTAATTTAAACAAACATGTTTAAAGTACTAATTAAAAGCCAACCATCCGTCCAAAGCATTATGTTAAAGCTATAGTTACGAACACGATTATGTTGTAATTGGGATGTAGCTTAAGTATTTTCGATACGGGTGTTAGAAGATAATACTCAAACAATCATAATACACATAGTATTAACGAATATAATGTATGTTTGTTACACAAAGATAAAAAATAAAATAAAATAAAATAAAAAGCAGCAAAACAATTCGATTAAAATAATTAACTTTATATCATTTTTAAATAATTGAAATAAATTAATGAGTAGGCTTTATCATTTTAGTTATTAGTTTTGTTGTTATTAATATTTTACAAAAGCTTAGTATAATATACTTAAAATTGTTTACAATAAATATTTATAATTTATATTACTATTTCTCTAAAACAAATCGAACATTTATCGTTTAGAAGTCAAATATCTAACCTAAGTTAACTTTGATTTTTTTTAAGAACTTCGTAACTAATGATTTAATTAATAGATAAAATTCCTTCAAAGCGTGTTTTTAGTTTACTTTAAACCACGTAAATTCACTAATGAGTAGAAAAACAAAAGAGTTTACAAAAGAGTCACTAATTTTCGTATAAATTCTACTTCTTCGATATTATTTCATCCATTGCATTCCCCTGTCTAATAATTTCACAACTGTAAATTTTGTTTAATCAAAAAATAATAAATTAACTTTCTAATAAAAGAGTGCAAATTTAATAACTTTCGTGATGACAAAATTTTAACATTATGTTTCAGCACATGTTTGTTGCCTAAAACCATCAGAATATATATATATATATATATATATATATATATTGCCATGTGAAATACAAAATATTAAGCAAGGAATTTTATTATCTTGATCTATATCGTTCTATATAAATTCTGAATGAAATATTATTACAAGCAATTTGATATCTTTAATAAAGACGAAAAATAAAGTTCGATTGTATGGGTTAAGTTTATATCTGCCCTATAAAATGATCTTCAAGAAACAATGAATTAATTTTACCTAATACACAAATATAAAACGTAATATATACAGTTTATGTAATATACTTTTAAAAAATTAGGAATGAATTTTGCAATATTTTTAAAAGAAAATATTTACAAAATAAATAGAACTTTTTATATACCATGTTTTTAAATTTTCTGTTGATTCACATAAACACTACCGAAAGCAGCGGGAACCCGCAAAAATTGGCTAAAATTATTTAAAAAAAAATTAATTGCTATCGTGTTTTGAGCTATTATAAAAGTTTCAAATGGCTAGCTAGCCGGGAAGTTAGTTAAAAATCTATTGCAAGCTTTATACCGGTACCACTGCCGAAGGCAGCAGGGTCCCGAAGCAGTTGGTTAAAATATTTAAAAAATGCATTTTCACCGTGTTCTGAACTATTCTGAAAGTTTCAAATGTAGCTAGTCGGGAAGTTAGTTAAATAAATTTTCTGATGAATCATATAATTGCTGACGAAGGCAGTAGGGACCGGAAACAGTTGACTAAAAGTATTAAAAATGTATTGTCACAGTGTTCTGAGCTATCCTGAAAGTTTCACATGTCTAGCTAGTCGGGAAGTTAGTAAAAAAATCGATTGCAAGCTTTGTACTGGTAACGCTACCGAAGGCAGCAGGTTCCCGAAGCAGTTGCTTAAAAATATTAAAAAAAAAAAAAAAATGAATTTTCATTGTGTTCTGAACCATTCTAAAAGTTTCAAATATATTGCTAGTCGGGAAGTTAGTTAAATAAATTTTCTGTTGAATCATATAAAAGCTGCCGAAGGCAGTAGGGACCTGAAATAGTTGACTAAAAGTACATTTCTGATACAAATTAATTTTAATTAAATTCCTTCTTGTTTAAAAATAAAATAGTTTTTCATTTCTTTTAGGATGATAATAATCCTTTTTTAATCACTACTCATTTTATCTCATTCATGAAGCAAAATTGGTATAAAATAGTGTTAAAAATTTATCTACTTAAATATTAAAAAGTATAAGTTAAAATTCTTCAATGGCGATAAGTCCACTGCATGAATGCACCAAAAAAATTTCATATAGTTATTCTTTTTCAAGCGAAAATATATGTTTAACGGTAAAACAGTACCTATTTCTACCATTTGTACCTCACCAGACACTAGTTTTTCACTCTATTTTTTTTTTTTTTTTTTTTTTTTTTTTTTAACAAAATTACATGTAATTTCATAAAATAAAATAAGACTCATAAAAATAAGAATAAAATAAAAATTTATTTATTTACATGATTAATGATAGAGATATGACTCTAAAATTTAAGTAATTTCCGAATATAAAGGAAATTTAAAGTCTAGAGAAGTATGATTAAATGGTTGTTCGAAAATATTCAAGATATAATTTTGAATGTAAGATAAATTTATAGCAGTTTTGTAATTCTTTATCGTTCAGTACAATATAAATTTAAATAAAATTATCCAAGTTTGTATTATAGCAATTTAAATTTTTTTATTTTCCTGTGCGAAGGATATAGAAACGTAAAATGAAATTTACATTTCTTTTTATATTGAACAAACTGTTACGCAACTTGATCGCCAATTTTGACATGGCAATATTATATATTCAGCTCATTAATTTTATGTTATATATAGTCTCTTTTCTTTACTATATATTTTGTTCTTGCTTTTATGAGTTTACTTTTTATAAAAGACTAGAAACAGGTGTTTTTGATAACCCTTCATAAAGAGTTTTGAATTTCAATTTTTTCTGGAATTCATTATTCCAGAAAAAATTGGAAATCATTATTCATTCTCTTATTTCATTTGGCACAAAACAATGCATGGTATTCTTGTATAAATCAAAGAACTGCAGGAAATTTAAAGATATTCTGAAAATATAAAGGCGGATATCTGAAAAAAAATCGTATAACCTTAAATGTATAGAAATACAGATATTGCACCAATGCATATATTAAGTTCAATACAAATACTTTTTATAGTTAATAGAAAATCAGGAGGGTAGTTACATGCCCCATACATTTCGTTCAGAAATAAATTTTCATTTATTATATTGTATTTTACTACAATTTATATAAACTATATAAAATTTTGCATTATTCTGTTTTAAGATTTTTTTTTCTAATAAAACAGGTGTATTATAATTTTGGATATTTTCTTTAGAATTGGTAAATGGAAGAGATTTTTCCATGATATTAACTTGTTGAAGAAGCTACTCAGATTTACTTTTTAAGAAGTTGTGTTTTCATGTAGATTCGAAGAAGCCTAAAAATACAAAATGTTTATGTAAAGCGAACATGGCGTGAAAAAGATATAAACACTAAAATTAAATGATTCTCATAATATGAATAATTTGGGAACTATATATAAAAGAATATCAACTGTTATTGTGTTAGATATCAGCGAATCATATACGAATCTACTTACAATTTAAGAGCAAAATGGATATTTTGTAAAATAGCTATTCTTTATAATTTATTTTACAGTCATCGTAACCAGTATAGTCATTATAACATTACCATTCATTGCGTTAGTTGACCTAGTTAATTAACAGGATTTAGGTTTATTACTCAAATACTTCAATTTGAGTCAAAATGAATATCCATGATAAGTATCGATTTTACATAGCATGCAAGCAAATTCTTGTTTTAGATATGATATGAACTTAACACATAGTCTGAATGGTAATTTAATAAAAAGTGTAAATTGGGATTTATAAAATATATCGTAAAACGTTTCGTATTTTTTTTTTTTTTTTTTTGAAAAAAAAAAAGTTCTATTAAGTAAAATTCCATCGAATAATGTGTTATTCTACTTAACATAGTTCTAATATTATTAACAGTCTAGTTTTTAAGTAAAACCATCAACAAACAGGTAAATTTATTAAAGATGTATCAATGATATAATACATCGACAGTTCATATTTTAAAGAACTAATATTTTTTATAGTAATATCGTTTAATATGATTCGGTGATTAACTGAAAAATTATTGTATGAACATAATGATAAAGGAATCAGGAGGTCGAGTGTTTCGACATCTTATAATAAACATGATAGGGATGGTGAACGATAAAAATCGTTCTTTTAAATTACTGTTTCAGAATTAGGAAATTTAGCATACTTAATCATTGAAATGTATCAATATTCCGTATTTTAAAATTTCTCAAAAACTATAAAAATTCAAAAAATGAAAGAAAATTCTAAATTTTATTATTATTTTTTTTTAATTAAAAATGCTCCATGTAACTTAATTTGAAATAGTCCCTTCCGAATTTACATTATAATAGTTTTTTCAATATATTTTAAACATGTTTGAGTATTACTTTGTAAATTGGTTGATAAGTTAATTTTTTTAAATATTTTTTTTAATGCTGAAATTTAATGCAAATTTTAACTTTCAAACATAAAAGTATTTAACTTATACTAAACATTTTTGAGTATTACTTTGTAAATTGGTTGATAAGTTAATTTTTTTTTAATGTTTAAATTTCATGCAACTTTTTAACATTCAAACATAAAAGTATTTAACTTATCAATCAATCTACATAATAATACTCAAAAATGTTTAGAATATATTGATAAACTATAATAATTTAAAATGAAGGTGAAATTTTAAAAACTAAATCGCATGGAGCAATTTAAAAATTTTCCAAAAAATAAAAAGTTCAATTTCAATTTATTTTATTTATTTTTATTTTTTTTTTCAAATTTTAAAGTATTTAATATAGATATATTTCAATGCGTATGTATACGATCCTTCCTAACCTAAGACAGTAATTTCAAAGAGCGATTTCAACGACCACTATCACCTTAAAAATTAAGTTTTTAAAAGTAATACAAACGACATAAATTCCGATGTCTAATTTTCTTCATTTAATTACGCAATATAGTCTGATTACTAACTACAAAAAAAGATTTTTTTTAGTAAAGACAATAGCATATTTTCACTCCTCTAATAATTTTAATGACAAAATGAGATAAATCATTTAGTAAAAATTGGTTCTACAAAAAACGCAATAAGGATTAATGATATGTAAACGGTTATGAAATATTCTGAACTGTATACTTATTATGCTAACTAGACCATAAACTGAGTTTTGAAGTTATATGTTGCTTATTATTCCCACTCCATTTCAAGGAAATTGAAATATTAGCCAAAGGAATTCACATTTTTCAGCTTGAAATATTGTAATTCATATGATAATGAGACCCTTTTCATCAGAATATTTTCTCAAATACAGTTATGAATTTTAATTTTTAATGTAATGTAATGTAAGATACTTCAAAATATAAAAACTTTAGAACTTGTCTGTTAAATATCAAAGAAAGTTATACAAGAAAGCTCGTTTTTCATTCTATATTAAGTGTTGTAAATTTTGGTGTTTGTAAAAATTTTCTATTTTAGTTTTTTAAGTTTTCACACATAAGGATCTATTTATTAATAATATGCATATTAGAAAATTGATGTAGTGTCCATTTGTCAGTTTATCAGTGTATCACCAATTTTGTAGAACTAAACAGATATTGTTTCACTGATAAATGGTCGTTAAGAAGTCGGACATGGTTTTTAAAAATGTCCTTTATGATACCATTCACACCGCTCTTGAATGTTAACATTTTACTTTGAAATATTAGACTTTCTTAACAAGACAGTATAAAACAAAATCTTTCACATAGTGCATTATGAGAATTATTTTCATGGTAAAATGTGTTGGACAAGTTTTCGTATATATTTTTATCATACTGACTTGAACATTCTTTATATCAGCATTTATGTTTTCAACGTAAAATTTAAGAATAAGGCAATATCTCTCATAAACTTTTATTACAAGGATTATCGTATAAAAAATGAAACAGACACCTGTAGATTTCCGCAGCAATTTTGGAATGTAGGAGAAGAAAGGGTACTCTAATGGGTTGGGTATTTCAATATCAAACCAAGTGCATTTATCTTATCATGAAGATAGTATGACCCAATTGGGGAATATATGTGGAATATATATGATGAAAACTATGATGGAACTAAGCAGAGGTCACGTAAGACAACGAATTTTACTTTGGATTTTAAAAGCTGGAAATTTTGTCTACATGATTTTTTTTTAAATGTATAATCAACATTTCCCTTAATTATTACACAATAAATCTGATTATCTAGAGTTATTAAATACATCCTGATTGCAATTTCTTTAACAAAAAAAAGCATATATACAAGCATTTTTAATTGATCATCTCACTTATTAAAACACAAACTGTTTCTTTGAGACCAAAGTCAGAGTAATTCACCATGCTCGAAAAATTTCCAGCCAATCCGAACCGATCACATTCCTTTCAGAAGTTAACCAAAAAGAACATTCGATGAAATTTGTCTAGGAAATGAGAAAGCATAGGAAAGCATAATTTGGACGGGAACATGGGGAACATTACGGTCACAAAAAGTTTTACGTGCACCAGCCATTATCTATGTATATGTCAGTCCTCGGCCACCTGGAGTATCGAACCCTCACTTATTTTTAAGAAATAAAATAATATATATATATATAATATATATATTATTGCATCGGGTAAAATGTTTCATCAGAAAATTGTGCAACTTGCTCGGAGACGTTTCAGATTCTCAAGTCTACGTATGTCCTTGCTAATGCAACGCGAACAATTGATATTGTGTGGAAATAAAATATTAAGGTTCTGGTTGAATGGATTCAATGGCGAACTAGATCTACATAGTAGGTTTCGTTTTGGAATTTACCACTGGTAATGGTCCATAAACATGACATTACATATTTAGTCCTTCCCAGTTGATGATGATCTTATGCTTCGAAAACCCCTTGAAGTATTTTATACGAAGATGGAAGTCATTGCAGATTTTAAGTGCACCAGCTACCATTAATGTACACTACACTATTTTGAATGGTTAAATATCGAACTAGTTATTTTTCGATTACAAACTCAACTCTCATCCAACTTGGTACTTCGGCTCACTCGGGAAAGGTATAATTAGAAATGTAAAGTTTTAATTAAAGTAACCAAGATTTAAAATTAATATAGAAGTAAGTAAATTAGGAAATAATCTACTTCATGAATTATGCACTAAATATTTTCAGTTTTTTTTTTTCCTTTAAGACTGAATTCCATTCGCAAACAAATGTCTATTAAAGACTTACAAAGTTTATTTTGTTTACAATAAAAAATTAGCTGCGATAACTTTAAAACTAACTATCGAAAGTAACGAGGTCTACGCATTTATATAGTATTAAAAGGGATCACTCGGCTAGATAGACGAATCCCGGATATATATATATATATATATATATATATATATATATATATATAACTAAGAATTAAATAATACATTAATTTCATGAAAAAAATCAAAAAAACTTTTAAATAGGTTTATTAAATTTCCGTACACGTGTCATGACTTTTTTATGATGCGATCTTAAATTCATCAAATTTTCTTCCTTATATTAATTAACAAGGACATTCACTGATTTTTTCGTTAAGTATAGTTTCATATAATTTACTATGCACACTTTATAATACCAAGTCTTAAGCCTCAATTTTCATAAAAATACAATAATTAATGTGTAAAGCAAAAGCAAAAACCTTATTGATTTTCAATACAAAAATCTTTATCTTAATACAAAAAACTTTATTTTTTTATCTAATACAAAAAACTTTATTTTTTTTTTAAAGATGGACTATTTTAATATAATGTTGAATTACTTAAACAAATGAAATAATACGTACTAGGTTCCAAGGAGAATAGTACCTTTGAACTTTGAAGAAAAAATTATTTTTCAAAATATTTTTAAAAAATAATAAAGAATGTTTGGAACATTTTAACGCAAACCGCGTTGAAATCGGATGAAAATTACGCCAACAGCAATAAAAAAAAATAACATGTCAGCTATGAATGCAAATACCCAAAAGCTGTCGCTGCAAATAGTGTATCTACATTAAAGCATATAAATAATGTACTAGTAGCGATATAGAATTAAGCCAGCATTTGCTGAACTGTCTTCTACAAAACTGTTGAAAAAATATCACTGTGGAAAAACTCAGAATGTAAACAAATCGTTGAACGCTACCATTTGGAAACATTGTCCAGAAACTTCGTCATCCTTAAAACATTTTTAGATATTGCTGTAAACGAAGCAGTAGTTATGTTTAATGAGCGAATAATTAGGCATGTAAATATTCTGTAAGCTATTGGACTAAAACTAGGAAATTTTTCTGAAATTTAAGCATTTCAAACCAACTATGTGCTTATAAGGCAAACTGAAATTAAATCGAGATCTTGTACACTAGAGGCCTGTAGGGCTAACAGGATGAGAGATAAAACATACATGAACATTTTACTGAACTAGAAAGGACAACTTATGAGCAAGAGCATTTTAAGCTTTGTTTATTTTATATTATCATTCATATTAAAAATCTTTAAACTTGGTTTTCTCAGTTTCTAGTTTTACACTATCCCAAAAGATTAGAAAAAAGTTCTGAGTGTAGAGATACAAAATTTTGCATGCATATTATATTTATGGATCTGTAAAGCTCAATTATGTTAAATAGATCTTCACATTTTAACAGACAACAAACAAAAATCTGAAATTAAAGAAAATATTTTTTTACACTTTTCTAAATATAAAAAGGTACTGAAATATTATTTATCCATAAACTACGAGGTTTAGCAAATAAAAGTTTCATGTATTTTTAATATGATGTAAATTTGGATTTCTAGAATGCGTATTTAAGAAAATATCATGTATTAGGAACTGATGGTGAGTGAAATGAATAATAATTATTATTGTCCTTAAATTTTCTGTTATTAAAATATATATATATATATATATATATATATATATATATATATAAATTCAAATGCTTTAATTAAATCATGCTTTTAAAGTTAGTAATTTGAACTAGATATTGTAAAAAATTCACTTTAAAATATACCGTATGTATCGACTTATGGAGAGTTATAAAAGATCAATACGTTATAATGAACAATTGTGACTCGCAAGTTACTATCCCTCCTTAAGGAATAGAGTAAATCTTAGTTATACATGTTAAATATAAGTACATTCTTAATTTAAAATAAATTATAAAATGATCACTATTTTTTCAAAACACTCAAAAAATAATATATGTATGATTGTCATTAAGAAAAATAACACTATAATTTCTAAAATAAATTTCAACTCATTAATGCCATATCTCCTGTATTCAGTATCCGAAATAGATTTCATTTTGAAATGCTTGTTTCACTTATTTGTTTCATAATATACATACATATGTGTACAACCATTTACACAATAAAAATACCTCCAGTAAGAAATACTTAAACATATGTTCTGAGTCATAAGAAAAATCATCCAACGAGTTTAGTATTAACACAGATGATGCAGGAAACGCGTGATAGACGTTTATTATGTGGCAATTTTGACTTCCTTTAGAAACCATTGCGCTGCTGTTTATATTGTATTTTTATCTTTAAGAGCTCGTAAAATTTTGAAGCGGTTCTAAAAACTACAGTAATTAAAATGCAGTAATTTTGAATATGTTTTATTAAATTAATGACAATAACATATAAGTTTAAAACATATTCCATTTTTCTTGTATTAATTATTCATTTCTTAAAATTATAATTTTAAAAATATTAATATAATATTATATTATATTTAAATATAATTATTATTCAATTTAAATTATTATTCAAATATAATATTGAATTTCTTATATATTAATTTCTTAATATTTCTCGAATTTCCGGCTAAATTTTTACTATAGCTTTTCATCTAATTATTAAGCATTGTTAAAATAAAAAATAAACAAAATAGTTTAAATATTTAACTGAATAACATAGATTATTTTAATTAAGTAAATAGAAATATGATATATTGAGTTCAAAAGAAAGGGAAAAAGCACCGAGAAAGTATATAGCGGTTACATAAAGATTTTTTTTTTTTATAGAAAGGCAAGGAAAAAAAAATACTTATAAAATGTGCGGTGGAAAAAAGCGGGTTCTAACAGTGCACATGCCGACATTTATATTTTATTCTGTCGCATTGTTAGTAAATTGTTCTCGCCATTATTTTTAAAGAGCAACTTTATTCTTCATTAATTTCGATTGCATACTGCAGAAAATTGTTTCGCATGCAAAATCATATGAAAAATTGGCAATCACTAACAATACTGTGGGAAAATATTATTTTTTAGTAATTTGTGTATGTTTAAAATGTATTGTGTTATAATAAAAAAGAAAGTACGCTTATTGAGAATTTTATTCCACAAAGAAATGAAACAATTTTCGTTATCACATTTATATATAAAGCTTAATGCAATGAATTTAATGATTTTTATTACAATAGAGCTATACAACACTCTAACATAGAATAATACGCTTAGAAAAATATGTACTAAAATCTGTAATTGTTACAAATATATATATTAACATTTTGTTTTATTTAAAATCTCAGCCAAGCCTTTAGTTATAAAAAGATGTGTTGGAAATTTAAGATAATAACATATATCAATAAAAGATGACAATTGCATCACCAGAAGTATTCAATAATACTAGCTTATTCCTTTCCTTCTTCCCACGTAAAGAGTTTGCGAAATGTAAAAAAAAAAAAAAAAAAAAAGTTGACGCATGCAGTCTTATTGTTATATGCTAAAAATATAAAAACTTGCCACACGAACAAAAAAACTGAATTTTATAATAATACCTGTAACAGAAATAGATTATAGGGCATCATAAGTCTGTCTAAAAATATATTCGGGTTGTTTACACTAATATTTACAAATAACTTTCATATAGATTTAAGGTATTTAAGTATTTTTCTTAAAATAATTAAAAACTGTAAAAAGGAACTATATTTTGAAATCAAAATATTATATACAATATAAAATTAGTAGTAATAATAATAATAATAATAATAATAATAATAATAATAATAATAATAATGCGTAGTATTCAGATACATGCTGATCAATAATAATAATAGGTATAATTTAGTTATATGCTATTCGTATATACAGTTATAACCTGATCTTAATACAACATGGAATAAAGTTTTAAAATCACTAAGTTATTATAATATCTAAATAACGAAGTTTTTTTTTTTTTTTTTTTTTTTTTTAATAAATAATTACAATAGAACAAGCGGTAATGCATGGATGTTACAGTTGGTAACAAAAGTGTCCGAACACTAGCAAAAATTCCTATGTAAAAAAAAGTACACTTCATACGGTTCTGTTAAATAAATTCTTATCGAATCATGTTCTTAGACTGAGTAAGAAGAGTATTCAACAAGGATTTATTTAACAAAACCGTAAGAAGTGTACTTTTTTTGCATAGGAATTTTTTATAGTGTTCGGACACTTTTGTTACCGACTGTACATAGACATCCATACAAGCGAACTTTACAACGAAGATGTAAGGGGTTATGTCTAAGCTGCATTTTGTTTTTATTATCAGCTCTTTAAACAGTTTAATGTTTCTACCCTGCATTAATAGGCTCTCTGAAGATGTCTACAGTATTTTTTGGGTTTGGTAAACGTTTTTTGTCTGCTTTCCTTTTTAGTTTCTCGCCTAGAACTTTTAAATCTTTACGAGTTTTAAATCCTTTCAATAATGTTTTTTTGCATATCTGAAATTTTGCTGCATATTCTTATGCATTGAAAGTGGACCAATGTTTTTTTTTTTTTTTTTTTTCTTTTCAGATTTTTTCATTTTTTAAAATTTCTAGCAATATACAGTCGGTAACAAAAGTGTCCGAACACTAGCAAAAATTCCTATGTAAAAAAAGTACACCTCATACGATTTTGTTATATAAATCCTTGTCGAATCCTCTTCTTAGTCAGTCTAAGAGCATGATTCGATAAGGAATTATTTAAGAAAACCGTACGAAGTGTACTTTTTTTACATAGGAATTTTTGTTAGTGTTCAGGCACTTTTGTTGCCGACTGTATATATATGTATTTTAATATATATAGATATGTACCACATATATTACATATATTCTCGACATATAAGATAAATATTTATACGTCTAGCAGTATATTTATGTATCTATGTATATATACTGTTGGAATCAAATTTATTATTATTTTAGAAAATTAGAGAGCATACAATATCAGAATTTGTGACTTGTCAGAATTTTTTTAAGCATTAATGCTGCATATTGTACTTTCTTTAATAATTTAAAAGTTTAGTAACGAAAAAGACTTAATTTATTTTTAATACTGTATGTTTTACCTAATTAAAAAAAAAAATCAAATATCCATGTTATTTAAATAAATTATTTTTTCCATTGAATGATATATGAATTAATATATCAAATTATAAGAAGGCTAACGCTCTTTGGTGAAATCTTCAATATATCAAAGAAAAACAAATTATTCTGTATATTCGTTGTTTAAATAATGTTGAATTTGTAGAAAATTTAACCCTTTAATGCACTGTGTCCTCATCACGAGAATGCAATTGCTAATTCCCAACTCTGGGGGTCACCGAAGCGGGAGAGCCATCCCTTCCGTGGAGGATCAAAAATTGTGATGACATGTCTCCGGACCACCTCTTGGGGTGTGTCCCAGACCGTCGCCAATTGCCCATCTGCAATTGCCCGCAGCATTAGTGCGACGTAAAAAAAAAAAAAAAAAAAAAAAAAAAAAAAAAAAAAAAAAACCAACTAATTCCTAACTGCAAAAATCCATGCCAGAATAATTAAAAAAAAAAAAAATACTTATTACCTTAGCGAAAAATGCTATTATTTTCTCATCTTTTAATTGTGCTCATAAATTCTGGTGGTGTTAGTTATTAAATGAGCATATTATTTTGCTCCTCAATACTTTATTTTTACTTCACATGGTGCATATTTTACTTCAATAATGTTAATATTTTTGCTAATTCAAAATTGTTAATCAATAAACAAAATACAATTACGAATGCTCTTGCTCAATGAAGAGCTTAAATATTTAATAGACTAAGTCATTTCCGCTAATATTTCGACAAAGCCTTTGTTTAGTAAAATAATTCTTTCGTTGTAAAGTCTATTATTTATTGATAATGCATATATACATCAGATTTGTATGCTTGACTCTCGAAGCCCGCTTGTGAATCCTCATCAGATAAAGACAGATTCCTAACAGCACAGTTAGGCTTAACTTATCCACAGTACATCTTAAGGACGTTTCTGGGATGTCTTTTCATCCAGAAGACATCTTGAAGATATCCTGGGGAAGCGATGTGCCGTCTGGGATAGCACATGACAGAATTTCAGTACGAAGAATTGGAAAAACAAGCACGAAGTCCATTATTGTAAAATTTGAAACATGTGATTAATTATTAACCAGTTAATTTTTTGATAAAAATAATAACGAAAGCATTTGAACGACTTAAGACTTATATGATAAATACGATTTTTTAAAACAGTCTCTTACAAAACGATTACTTTATAAGAGCGCAAAAGGCTGACTTTTTTCTCTCCATTAATTCAAAACAGCGCTATCTGGTGGTGAGAATTTTAAATTATGCCTCTGATTTCCTCAATATACCACATCAACTAGACGCTTTGCATTTAACTTTTATTTCTATCAATTACTTGCCAACTACCTATAAAAGCCTCTCAATTGATTTCAACTATTGCTGATTGAATTATTATTTGATAGCTTCAATGTTTTTTATGCTTAAATGTTGTAGTATATTATTTTAGAGAAACGAAATATAAATTTGTGTCATCAGTATATTTTAAAATATTTATATTATTTTTCCTAGTTTTGAACTTCTGGGTATATTTATTTGAATTTAAGGTAATTAAAATTTTAATATGTATATCGATACTTTTTTGGAAAATAAATCTTATGTATAATAAATGCATCACTAATATACACGGATGCGACATTTATAAATAACAGTTGTGTTTGTATTATTCTTTGAAATTTATTTCATTTTTAGTTAAAGAAAATTATAAATATGCGTGATTTTTTAAAAGTTTCTTTTTTTAAGTTATACTTTTACAACATAGATAAACTAATTTTATTGAATGGAAAATGAATATTGTAAATTTTGCAGACATTGAATTCAAGGAATTCTCTGTATTGGAAATGGATTTCCCAATAGTATTTGTTTTAAAACTTTTAAAAACCAAATCACTTACTGTACAAGAATTTTATTTCTTTAAACGAAATATTTAATGATAATGGTGCAATTTTATCTTTTTAAAGTAAACATTCAAAGAGAAAAATTTGTTTAATGAAGCTCTTCTTTACGTGAACACATTTTATGAAGTTCTTGTTTTTCTAGTAAGGCAGATTTGATATTCATTACTGCTAATAGGATGCTGCGTTGTTTACCCGAATTCAAATTATTAAACGAACTACATTTTGAAAATATTTGGAATATTATGTAACAGTACTTAAATAAACAATTAAAAAAAAAACATTTTGATTGTTAAACAACAATAACAATAATGATAATTTTATCTAGTCTAATAATTTTAAAAACACACAGTTAAAAATTTCAACAGAAAACTCTGTGTAATCTATTATCTTAAGTCTTACGTAAAATTACAGAGCAAAATAAACGGAGATGTTAAAAAACTTATTTTATACATTCATTTTAATACCTAATATTAATTTAATTAATTATTGTTGAGAATATATTTTGAACTTAAAATGATTTTCCTAAAGTAGAAACAGTCATTTGTAATTTTAATAAAGAAATTAAATAATAAAATTAGGTAAAAATGCAGAATGAAGGTCGAGAATCTCGATTATTCACTTTTAACTAAGAACTACTGTAAAATTACAGAGACTCTGGATAAATATTCACATTAAATTTATAGAAATTTTTAACAGTGCATATATTATTTAAAAAAAAAAATGCATTATTTTAGTGTTTTCATTACACTATAATGTATGTATATATATTTTTTATTCCTTCACCCTTGTGTAATAAAACCTAGAAACTATTATACTTAATTTGTTTATCTAACAGTATTTTTAGACCTTTTTTTTATGATTAGTTCTTATGATTGGATTTCTTTTAGAATACACACACACACACACACATATATATATATATATATATATATACATATATATGTGTGTGTGTGTGTGTCCCCTCATGAGCTCACAAATATTAGTAAATAAATATAAATATGTTAGAGTTACAAGTGTATAAGGCTTTTTTTTTTTTCCACAAAAAAGAATATTTGCAACGCAGTTGAAAAAATTAGAACTTCAAATTAAATACGCGGCATGTAAAAAAAAAAAAAAAAAAAAAAAAAAAACCTTATGAAATTTCAACTCTGGAAAATACCTAAATTCTAGCCCGTTCTTGTGCCGACAATTTGTTTAATTTTTGCTCTATTCAAATGAACTTTTTCAAAATGTTGCCCAACATATCTAGCTTTTAACCTATGTTATAAAAAAATTTCTATCTTTCGTGTAGGCGCAGTATAGTAGAATTTACTAATATAAAATATGTTCTTATTATGTACTAATATAAAATATGTTCTTTTAGACAGAATTAATATATTAATTACGTCCGCAAGCAAGAAACTAATAAATCGGCTATTTCTAAGCATTGCTGGGAGGAAAATCACAATTTTAAAATTGGTTCAGCTAAAATAATTTGCAGATCTAAATCCATTCATGAACTCGATTTCTTTGAAGCTTTATATATTTATAAGAATATTTAAAATATTGTTAATTGTGATTTCGCTGTACCCTATTTGTCTGATTCCTGGAAATTTTACATTCGGTCCAAACCCTCTTAATTTTCTTCAGTTTTTACAACTTGTGTTTCCAAAATTCCTATTGGCCACTCCCCCCACTTTTCCCGTAATTCTATTGATTGAACAGAATCCGGTCCCTTTTTAACACGCTTTTATTAGCTTCACCTGTATGTATGTTTTTATGTATGTTTGTATGTATAATGCATGTTTGTAACCGCTCTGGGAGCAAACAAAAAATCTATATTGTAAAAAAAGACTTTCCCTACGTGAACGCTGTGGCTGTGAGGTAAAGCTCCGCGCTACGAACCTAAAGGTCCAGCGTTCGAGCCCAGTCAGGGTAGATTTTTTAAAAATGAATTTTGTTTAATTCTAAATTATTTTAATTAAAGATTTAAATGTATGTAAATATTATGGTGTGTCACTCACACGATTTTCTCTTACCCTGCATTTTAATACTAAGATAGATATTTTGTGCTTTTTAATTCACATTTCTATAAAAGCATGCTCTTTAATTTTTTAAAACTATAATATTATTATTCTATATATATGAGCACTACTCTCTGATTCCTTTATGCACTGAAGACGGTACGCTAAAGGCTACCGAAACAGCTGTCTGCTTCCCAATTTTTTTTTCTTTTTGGCTTTTCTGATGTTGTAGTTTCACTGATTTTAATAATCCAACGCCAAGTCTCCTTTTAATACTATATTTAAATGATTCATTTTTATGAAAAATTTATATTCTAAGATTCTAAGACGGAAGGTGTTCGTTCACCACTAGGCAGCAGTTTTGAGCGATTTCAACCTTTAGAAAGGGGCTCTGATGGCACTGTGGAGATTCAAAAGAGCCCTTTCCTAAAGATTAAACCTCCTCCGTTGTTTATTTCATAAACAGAAAGAAAATACAGAGGTCGTTACAGCAGAACTTTCACACGACAGAGAGTGACAAGGTAACAAGAAATAAAACACACTAAAAAAAGAAAAAAAAAATACATAGTGCCGCCTGAGTGGAAACTCGAACGTGACAGTGGGCGGCTAGAGAAAAAAAAAAAAAAAAGCCTTTCGTTTTGTTAGAGGGACTTGACCTGTTTGGCTTAAAATTCACTAATTTGATGTGTAGTACTACAATTGGTAACTGATGACTTTGAAATTTTTATTTATTTATTTATTTATTTATTAAGAAGCTAAATTAGATATATGCATTAAGTGGTTATGTATATTTGTTAGTTTATGACGAAGGGGCTTTCGGTTAATTATGTTGAAAGCCAGTAAGAAGGTATATTGACGGGGTTTATAATGCGACAGTCGAAAGTAAGTGGACAGGAGTAGTAATAATGGTTGGGAGAGTCCAAGGTTCCGCACTCACATGGTCTGAACGTGAGCGATGGAATTTGTGCAGGTAGGTTTTAAAAGGACCATGTCCTGTGAGAAAGGCAGTGACTGCTGGTGTTAGGTCGAAGTTGTATTTAGAAATCTTTGGAAGTAGTGAATAGATGTGACGACCTTTTTACGACTTGTTCCAGTAAATTTGCCACTTTTCCATAAGATTATGAAAAAGGATTTTCTTCACGTGAGAGGGAGGTATTGGCAGTGGTGTTTGGATTGTAGAGAAATTTCTTATATTTATTAATAAGCTTCGAAAACATGAACAGAGTTTCGCTGCAAATTAGTAATTCATTGGTAAAACATAACCCTATATTGACAATACTCTGAAAAAAGGAAAAAATATTATATATATATATATATATATATATGTATATATAAAGATCTTTTGAAAAGATTTATTTATTTTATCTTTATTTTATTTTTAATTATTTTTTCATGCAGGTGAATAAAATATTTATCCGTAATACGCAAAAGCCTTCTGATACCATAGTATAACTTGGAGTTAAGATTCGTATTTCTTACTACATATTCTATCGCTAGTACATAAAATGTTCACATAATCATAGTAAAGTGCAGCAGTTTTCTCTGTGTAAATGCAGGTTTTCCAAGAGATGACATCATTTTCATGGGCCATAGTACTTCATTAGGGGGATGTTCTGAAGGTAACATGTTATAAAAATTACTTTAATTATATTAAGATTCTACGACATTTTCACTTATTCAAAGTAAAATATTTTTAGAAAGTATTGTTATTACTCACACAGCTTTTCGATTTCGAATTTTAAAAATACCTATACTTTTGAAGAACGTAGTATATACAACAAATTTAATGTTTCTACCTGCATTTACCATATACCATTTACCATTATTATACTTGTTTCAACCATATAAATCATACTAAAATATGATTTTCAAGAAGTTTATCAAGCATCCACAATGCTTCAATCCTGGTCATAAGCAGTAACTATGTCAAGTTTGATTGAACTTGGTCAGTACTTTGGGAGAAGATGCAAGGCGATCCCAAATACTCACATAAAATATGCTGAACAGATGTCCTCTTTTTTAGAGGACAGCCCGTTTTTGTAAGCCGTATTCTAAGTTCTAAAAAGTATTACAGGAAAATTAGTTATCATAATAATTATTAGCACGAACCGATTTCCTTAATGAAATAATTGCCCACCAAACCTCCAATAATATTACATTTTATTTAATTTATGAATATTTTTATTAAATGCATACATGTGCAAACTATTAGACTTTTTTTTTTTTTTTTGGACATTTTTTCAATTTTCTAAAGACATAATGGACAAAATGACCTGAACATAATTAAGGATTTTTTATAAATCGCATTTTCCACTATCGATTTATCCCAGAGTGCAATTAGGGGACCAACCACAAATTAAAGAAAAGCGCAAATACTTTGGATCACATTGTATCATAAAAAGCTACAAATTACTAACTTTAACACATTGTTTCATATACTATGTACAATATTTGTATGTTTTTTCTGTGGAAATGTCACGATCATTTAGGCAGTTTTTTTTTTTTTTCAAAAATTATTAATTTTTTGGGGAAATTGTTTCCTTATAACTAGAATGGATTTTCATAAAATATTGAAAAAATTGCATATAAAAGAACAAAATATTTGAGGAACATTATTCTGAAGCATAAGAGGTCACACGTGTAATAGTCGTTGCAATGTGAGCATTTATATTAAATATTATTTACTGAGCATGCGTGAAAGATAGAACATTTTTATTACATATGTTAAAAGGTAAAAAATTTGGGCAACTTTTGTCAAGAATGTATTTGAATAGAGTAAAAATTAAGCAAATTGTCAGCAAAAGAACGAGCGAAATTTTAGGTATTTACCAGAGTTGAAATTTTATAAAGGTTTTTCACATGCTGCGTATTTAATTTGAAGATCCAGTTATTTCAACCCCGTTACAAAACTTCTTTTTTGTGAAAAACTCCTCATGATTTCACAATTCTTAGCAAATAAATAAAAATGTGTTACAATTACTAGCCTATAAGTTCTTTATAGGTCCCTTTTGAAATTTCAACACTGGAAAATACGTAAAATCAATTCGTTTTTTTGACAACAATTTGCCTAATTTTTACTCTATTAACACCCCCCCCCCAAAAAAAAAAAAGTAATTTAGTAATTTGATCACCCATTGTATATATATATACATATATAATTGACACATGCAATTATTGATATATTAATTAAAAAACAAACGTTTAGGGAAACCCATTTTAATTTTAACATTTATTATTTTATTAAAATTTTTACTTTTATTCTGTGATGAGCATATATATATATACTATATATATTTACACGAAACAAGTGATTAATGATCATATTTCTGTACACAAAGAGATGAAGACATGTAGTAAACAAATTAACTTTAGAGCAAAAAATCTTATCTTGTATAAATATCAGTAAAATTTTATTGCAGTTAAAATTAATTTTTAAATTAAAAAATTTATTTAATGTATTTTTAAGAGTAGTTTTATTTAAGGTGAAATTTGAGAAACCATCTAATGTAAATTAATTAGGAGGTCTATTGTTAGTATAAAAAACAATTTTGTTTAACTAACGTATTGTATTGCCATAACAAAATATCCTCGCATAATGATAACGATATAAATGAGTCAAAATATTACAGGTACATCCCCTTTGTGGGATTCCGACTTTTTTTATATAGATATGATTATTATGTAAAATAGAATTATTATGTATAATAAAATTAATAAGAGTTTTAAAATTCTCAGCATTAAAAATATTAGGAAGATTAATTTGATTTCTAATTTGTTAAAAGATTATAGATAAGTTTATAGAGGTCTGAAAAAAATAATATATTTAAGCTAAAATTAATAATATTGTTCACGTTTTCAAGATTTTTAATGACCTACGACTTGGTAGAAATTTTTGAGGCAATGAGTATTATCAGTTTCACTAGTTACTTTATAAATTTACTTAAGAATATCCAAAAGTTTTTTTATTATAATCTATAGTTACTGTTCTAAATCTAATAGGACAACCGTGGAACTTAGTGATAGGTGTGGATAATTCAAATAACTATAAGGAAATTTTAGTTTGTGTGAAAACTGTGATTTTATTATTATTATTATTGTTATTTATAATAATATTGCTTGTATTTAAAATAAAGTATTATTATAAATATTGAAATATTTAAAAATTATTAAATAGTCACTTTGGATAGTTTTGATATATATATATATAAAGATTATCAAAAATTTTTTTGATCAAAGTTCTTGCTGAACATTTATGTTAGTTCTTGTAAACCAGTTAAACGAGATTTTTTTGAAAAAAAATTAATAACAGGCTTTTATCCTGATAAATAGTTTTAAATTATTGCATAGTGTGAATATAAAAATAGGTGTTCAATTTTATTTTTATGAAATTCAACTTATGCTGCAATTCAACTTATTTATATAAATATATACCGGGTGTCTCATATGTCTACAGACATTTTAAAAATTCTTAAATATTGAAGGAATTGGTGAAATTGCATTTTGAGAAAAAGTTATTCTCATGAACGGAGATTAGTAAAGAAAAAAAATTAGTTAAAATTTTCGTAATGCGGATGCGTAACGAAAAATATGGAAGTCAGTATCCTATAAGTTACAGTGTTTTATGATTGACACAGCTTATTTCTAACTTTGTGTCCTGATTGAGCATATATGAAGTGTTAATTGCGATGCTGACTTGGTGGATAACGCGTTCTTGGGGAAGATGTTTTTCCTTAGGTATGAACGGCCGAGTAAAGCTGCAGTTAGCGGTGCTGTAACTCGCTTGCAAACTGTAATTTGTGATGTTGGCGGACATTTAGAATAGGACTTATACGTCTCTAAACATTTTCATTCTAATAAATACAGTTTCTCACGGAAATGTGTAATTTTGTTCACGTACAGCGTCTATCAATGAAATTTTTAACTATTATTTTTTTCATTATTTAAAAAAGAAAAAAAAAATCCCCGTTCACGAGAATAACTTTCTCACAAACTGCGTTAATGTCTACCAAATTCTTCAATTTTTATATATTTTTAAAATGTCTACAGACTTATGAGGCACCCGATATATATATATATATATATGTGTGTGTGTGTGTGTGTAT